>OY728125.1:1075814134-1078314134 GCA_963277665.1 Viscum album
CCTCTCATTATAATGTTAATATCAATGGGGGGTCTAGTAATTTTTTGTATATTAAGATTAAAAAACCATATTTAAACCCTTACATAGAAATACTAGGGATAATATTATATAGAGGTGCACATCTAAAAATTATTGTAATGTACATATTATATTGTTTTCCAGGAAATAAATCTAAATTTAGAAACTACAAGTGGATGTGTTTTTAGAAATCATCCATCAAGTGGTAATATCTTGAAATATAGTTTTTCGTGCATATCCTAGCCATCATTCTGGTGCATGGGAATGGGACCCTACCACGTATCATGTTTAAAAATCCTTTTGGATATTTTTTGGTTATTTCAAATTCCCATTACAAGCCACAATGAAGGATTTGAAAAAAAAATGGAACATAAATATGTTTGAAAACCTAAATTGAATATTCCCTTTGATTACATATATTGACAAGTATAAATTTATAAGTTAGGTTCCTCATATCATGTATGAGTTACTTATTATATGCTTATAGTTTTTATTTTATACATGTATCAATCAATGTATTCACATCCCGATGTGTTGTGTATTTTAGAAAACGGGTGGATATTGTTGGAATTATGATAACAACATGTAATATTTTAAATGTGTTTACTACCCTAATAAAATACCTAACATGAACAGAGTAAGCTTCAATAATCAATTTACAATACGTTCCGAATTTATACAATATTTCAATAATAACTTCAATCATCCGCAATATCCTCTGTGAGAGAAAGTTGTAGTTAAGTATTTTATGCTTCCGAGACATCCAAAATTTATTGGATATTCTGATCTGATATAAAATAATTCATTAACTATATTAATGGATATAACATTGTCTATCATAAAATTCTCTGAGAAATATAAGGTCATACTTTTGGTTTAATACATTGATAGAGAAGATAATATTTGGTAGTCACTAATAAAAATAAGAAATCTCATGGAAGAAATAGAATCTATGTAGTGGTATGAATTCAAGAGGATATTTATCAATAACTATTTCCCTCACACACCCTATACTAAATATAGAGGGAGTTACATAATCTCAAGGAGAAGGATTATGAATCTATCCGATCTTATGAAGTGAGCATCTGAATCCTCCCACAATACACTATAGGTTTTATTTTTGACATCGAATGTATTATTATACATATATTAATTTGGATAAGAATAATTCTATGAAGAGATTTGAATATAAAATACTTTTACTAATATAAATATGTTTTCCAATGATCCATCAATTATGATATAAAATTGAGTGATTCTCAGTGGTCTCATTGGACTAGATATAATAAGTTGAGAATAGTGTTTAACTCTGGGAGATCACCACATAAAACTCATAGAGTTAACAAATATCCCCCTCCCACATGTCAATTGATTGGAAGGAAGAATACTGGATAGTATATCTTGGGTAGAAAGAAATGTTTCATGTTTAGAAAAGAGAGAAATATTTTCAACACATATAGAAGTGATATAATAAATCCCAATACATTTATTGGAGGAAAAAAATGTAAAAATTAATCTCTAAAATGCTTTTCAATATTTCAACTACATTTAATGTGGATATTATTCATTACAATGATTTAATCTAAGGGTTGATTAAGATTACAAATTATAGTAACCCCCATGAAAAATGGTCCAAAAGTGAGATTCTGTTGTTACTACTACAGTGGAAGATAAATGCAACATTGTGTGGAAACGTATGCATGTTATACATTCAAAAATTTTGATCATAATATTTGATTATGTTTCTATGAACTATTTTTTATCAAAAAGGTTTTTTATATGTATTAAAACACCACCACTAAATATAGAGGTTATGTAATGAGTTAAAATTGATAATTGAGTGGTTTTTAAATTTCATGTACATAACCCATCCTTAGAAGATATTGGTTGGATTAATCCCCATGAGAACATCTTCACAATACCTTCAGTGGAATATAATGTTATTCTTGGAATGGAATTGTTATCTCTATATAAAATCCATATCAACTAAATACAGAAGTGGATCAACTTTTATATCCTATATTACCCTCTTATTCTATTTATGTTGAAGGAGGTGGATGAATCTTAATTTTAATATTTTTAAAAATCATTTATATTTTTTCCATTTATATAAGAATATGATTCCCAAATGATTGAATCTACATAGTGGACATCTTATATGAAAACTCCCATTATAAGAGATTATACATATATGTTCCCTAAATAATTTCTTGGTAGTCCTATTGAATGAGTGGTTTGGTTATAAATTCAAAATCCCATAAAGTATGTGAGACTCTATATAGAAAATCCCCTAATGTACTAGATTAGCTGAATAAAAAATTAAAAGAAAATACTGAAATAAGATTTATGTGCTCATGTTCTTTACCATGGGGTGAACCAGTCTCATATTTATATAATTATGATGGGTCTATGCATCTCTATATAAATTATTTTGAATTAAATAAGTTCATGTAAAATAAGATATATAATATTCCATTGATTGATCACTTGATTGATATTTTATTTAGGGATCAATTAATGACTAAAGTGAACATTCTGTTAGGATATCATTAGTTGACGGTGAATAAGGAGGATATTCCCAAGACCAACTTCTGTACAAGATATGGGAAATATTACTTCTTAGTTATTCCATTTCAACTCATTAATTAACTAGGGATAGTTATAGACTTGATGAATAAATAATTTCTTTACTACATCAATAAGTTTATCGGATTGTTTATTGGTGATATTTCAATATATTATAAAATTAATAAGGAATAAGATGAGTATTTTAATGTGATGTTTATGACATTAGGAAAAGAAAATTTATATGAATTTTACAGTAAATGTATGCTTGAGATAGAGTACAGAACATTTTTGGGGAATGGTATATCTTATAGGGGATATTTGTGGACCCTTAGATGACTAATGTGATTGAGGATTGTCCTAGACTACAATCTATGATGGAGATTTCCAATTTCCTCATATCTTCTTGGCGCGATCTGGGATTTGTGATATACTTATCATGATTTTCACACCCATCAACCAAGACTACTAATAAGGGAGTAAATTATGTATATGAAGATGAGTGTGAAGGGGGATTCCTATAAATGATTAGTAGGTTTACCACTGCACCTATATTCAATATAACCACAACTAGGGAAGGATTTCTTGTTATAGTGACCCATCAAAAAAGTTCTGGGGTTGTGTACTCATGTATAATGATAATGTAATAGAAAATTTCTCATCATAGTTAATAGTTCATGAATAGTATTATACAAGACATAGTCTTGAGATTATAGTAGTAATATTCATGATGAAAATTTGGAGGCATTACCTCTAAGGAGTGATATCTAAAATATATACACACCAATTGAATCTGAAATATATATTTACATATACAGATCTCGGCATGAACCAATGAAGAAAAATATATCTAATCATGTTTTATTATTTCTCATTTCACTACTATCTAGGGAAGACGAGAATAGTTATATATGCTCTAAGTTGGAATAATATTAAAACCTTAAAAACAATGTGGATTGAGAAGGATCCATTATTCATGGAAATTCATGGGATGGGACATGGGAATCAGTAAAAAGTAGCATCATTTGACCATTCTCAAATTATTTTTCAACAATCATTATATAAAAATATTATGAAATCATGAATGGGTGATTTAAGGATAATAAAGAATATGGATTCAATGATGGAGATAAAAACATAGGAATTGTTAGATGATGATGAAGGGGGTCTGAGATATTTGAAAAGAAATTTTTTTCCATCTTATCAGTAAATAAATATGGATCAAATGAATTATTTTCATTGATCGACATTCCATATTCAAACAGGGAACATAAATATGTAATGGGATATTTTAGGAAACTTTTTGTGGGACAACATAAATAAAGAGATTTTGGAATGTACATCAATGTTCCTAGTATATTATAAAGTAATGGTTGAGGGGTAAAATTGTAAAGGGATGATGTATTCGTATCCCATAACTACATGTAAATAGGAATACATCCCTATTTATTTTTTTTACTGATATCTCAAATGCATTGAAAGGGTAATTTGATTTATGGGTTATCTTGGACCATATAAATATTAAACCTCACTTCATTTACATTCAATAGAATATCTCACTTCATCGCCTTTCATAGATATTGATTATAGAAGTGTTGATTCTATATGGAATGATAGTATTGATTATATTTGATTGAGTTCCTAGGATCACCACAATGTTCTAGGAGAGTCTTATGCATGCTCTAATCATATAGTTAAACATAAATATGTTGTAAGATCCCCAAACAAATAAAAAATATTAATAGACTATCTAGAAACTTTAGGATATGTTGAGATCATAATCTATGGACTTATAGGGAGGATGGGTCTACGATCTTCATCGAGTTGATTTTTGTTACAACAATAGTTTATAGTCAATAAGCCAAATCGACCAATACAAATCCTCCTACGAGGAGATTTTTTTAAAAACGACATGTTGGTATGAAGTTGGTGAATCAGTGTTTATAGCACCTAAGATTCTTGAATAAATGGTTAAGAATGTCCAGAAAAATTAAAAAATTAAAAGAGTGAAATTTCGACATAAGGGTTATATTGATAACTATTAATGAGATCTAGAGTTTAAAGTTGGTGATAAAGTGTTTCTACATGTATCTCAAGGGAAGGGTGTTGGTAGATTTTTCAATAAGGGAGAGTTATTTCTATGATTTATTACTCCCTTTGATATGCTTGATCAAATTGGAACTATAGTGTATCAAATAAATCTCCCACCTAGCCTATCTAAAGTGAATAATTTCTTCCACATATTCTACTTGAGGAAATATGTAATAGATCAATCATATAAACTAAATTCATGGGTGGTATATCTGGAGAAGGATCTCCCATATGATAAGTATCTAGTGAACATCTTAGACCATAGAGAAAATCTTTTTTCAAATATGAAAACTCACCAAATAAATGTACATTGGATAAACCATATGTATGATCAGGAAATGTAGGAACTTGAAGAGTCCTTGAAATCAAAGTACCCTCATTTTTTTCATATTTTTTTATGAAATCAAAATATTAATGATGAAATTTCTTAATGGTGATGAATTTTTTGATCTAAGATATTATTAATTATTTCCCATTAATAAGTATTGTGTTTAGTATCTTACTTTATATTAAATAATGTATAGAACTAACAAACCATTAAGAGTTGTTAAGATTAAATTATTCATGATTATTTTTAAAGGTGTTAGAGTATTGTGAATAGATAGTAGTAACTAAATTTTAATATCTATATTTATAATATAGTTACAATTTATTTTTGAAAAAAATAACATTTTTGTATTTATTATAATAATGTTGGATTAAGATAATTTATTTAGTATTTTAAAAAATAATTAATTTTTAATAGAACTGTAGAATTTGGATTTTGATAAAAAACATTCACATTTATAATACAAGAATGGACTAAATTTTTATAAAAAACCTTTAACATATAATATACATATATAATAATATTTAAAATTATTGTTTCGAATTTATAAATCAAATATTTTACCTTTTTTAAATTAAAGTAATATTTCACAATAAAAAATAGTTTTACAATCATATAATAAATATTATATATTTGAAATTTTAGAATACCAATATATAAAAATGTTTTACATATTAGAGATTAATATCTAAATACTTCCTATCCATGTAATTTTCATTTTTTTGAGAAATGATAATATTTGTAAGATTAGTGTTAATTAATATGACAACAATGAAAATTTATTTTTTAAAAAGAAATTTTATAGAAATATCATTTCATATTTAATTAAAAAAAATTGATTTAACTTAGTTTAGGAATCAAATTTCAATTTCATTCCAATATATAACTATGTTTTCAGTCATTTCATTTTTAATCAATGATAAATAAGATTAAAGAACACATATTGATTAAAAATTATTTTTCTTCAAAACGTATTTTTGTATATTATATATATTAGTTTAAAAGTTGATTTTCTCGTATTAATAAATATAATAATAATTTAATTGTTCATTAAATTTAGGTTAAAATCATATAAATTTTTTAATATTTCTTATAAAATAATTTCAAATAAAATATAATTTACTTAGTTAAAAAACTACTAACAATGGTAAAAATATAAATAAGAACAAGTGAAAAAAGCCAATGATAAAAGACTTGACACCTGATTAAAACATGTGTAAATTATTTTATAAGGATTTATTGATTCAACATCACCCCAAGTCAAATATTATGAAATTATAGTTTCACTATTATTGTTATAGTGTAATTTTATCATGGAAGTGTAATGTGAGTTCCAAAAACATGAAATTTCTTTTCTTATAAAAATTAATCACCAACACCAATCCATGGTGTAAATAACCATTATAATATCCTTATTAAATATGATCAACATATATCTACTATAATTAATTTTCTCATCCTTAATATTGATGACTCTAGATTCAATCTTAAGGCTTCACTTCCAAGGAAATCTCTATGAGAATATGAATTCTCGAAAGCATGTATTTCCTTCTTTAAAACTTTTTCTATATAGTAATTCTATTAAAAATTTGTTATGTAAATGAAAGTATAAAGTCATAACTATAATTGTTACAATAAAATTTTAATATATTAATGTCATAATCATTATTTTATCTTTTCCAATGTCTTGTAAAAATGTACCCTTAGTGCATTGTGACGACTACCACCTCTACAAAGAGACATCTTCTGATTTTCATGACCTCCATTATTGGATGATAAAATGGATGGAATGGATGAATAAATATGAAATATATTATAAAAAAATTATTATTAAATTTTAATTAATCATAAAATTATTTCCCCTCTCATTCATTGAAAAAATGGAAACATAAATCATTAATTTGTGAAAATTATCACCTTGTTGAGAAATGAGATTCATTTGTCATAAATACCTGTCATGGTTGGATTTAAACATGTAATTATTATTTTAAATTTATTACCATAAAACTATTATTATTCAATCTATTATGATTCTTTTTTAAAATTCATTCTACAAATATCAATATACAAATTGACTAATGAATAAATTACCTCAAAACGTCAAGTAAGTGATATAAGACAGAAAAATATTTTATAAATAAATAACATATGATAGTTAGAGGATATTTTGATATAAAATATTGTTGTAAAATTATATTATTTTTGTATTTAATAAACATAATTTTTCTATTTAGGATGATAAATTCATTCATAGAATGAGTGTGGAACCTACCGTAAGGGGTCTTCACTAACTCTTTGATGACATGTTGGATAAATGTTCTCTATCATTTTCTCTATTTTGTGTGATATTATTCCCATATAAAAATATTATTATTTTATATATGACCCTTGAAAATAGAACTATTTAAATATATCTTTTATTGGGTTTGTTACACTTGTTTTATCTCCTTTTGAAACTTAAAATTTTAAATAAACCAATTTTATATGAACATTCCAATTTTTTTACTCATATAGAGAATAAATATAATGAAAATATTTTAATCCATTAATAGATTATAAAATAAATCAATTTTTATGGAGAAAAACCCTATTACAATTATAGTTCTATAGAAAAAATATTGTTTATCCTTCTTTAAAAATATAATATACTTATTTCATTATCATTCACCCAGTTGATATGTTTTTATTTTTTCTTCCCCTATATCCTTCACATATAATTACAAAACTAAATGTTAATTCTCAAGACTTATTTTTAATTTTTCATATATTAATATTCAAATAATTCAGTTCCTTATTATATTGGGATTCCTTTTCATTTATCCTTCTGTTATTCCTTGAATCAAGGTTATAAATCCCATTTCCTTCTCATGGATTTTGTTAACCTTATGATTTATTTATCAATTATTATATTCTTGAGGCACAAATATGTTTTATTTAATTTTATGTGATTGGTGGGGGAAGAATTATATATCCATAAAACTCATTAGGTAAGGATTTATATATAATTAAATGTCATGTAAGTGATAGTGGAGTGAACCTAAATCAACTATGGGGATTTTTTCACATTTAAATGATTGTATTGGGAGTGTTCCTTGACTAGTATTATAAATAATCAACTATTTTATAATTTTAAAAGATTAGGATCCAAGGAATCTGTGTCACTTAGTTGTGATATTTATTAGAGTTACCAACTGCAAATATTTTATATTAAAAATACATTACAAAATATAAAAAATATTTATTATATTGTTTTAAATTATTAAGATATAAAACTTATCAATTCTGAATTTCAATATTTTATAGGAATAAGGAAATGAAAATAATCATATTGTGTATCAATTTTGAAATAAAAGGTCAAAATATAATGAAAATTTGTTCATCTCAAATCTACTATATTACAAGAGGAATCATAGCACATTGAATATCCAATATTAGACTTGGGAAAAATAAGGGTTTAATTAGATGATATCCTTATATTTAACTCTACAATGTAATTCTATAACATTACAAATTATTCACATATCACACCATTTCAGGTCAATTACATCAATATATATTATATCCATGATAATTGTAACAAAATTCTCTTATATAATCTTTATCTATATAAAATGTATCTAAATTAAAACACATTTTTCAACTAATCCATTGAAATCCCCACATAGACCTTCTTAGATTCTGTAGAATCATCTATCTCTAAGGACACATAGATAAGGAATTAGTCTTCCAAAATCTATAATTGGGACTTCAATAATTTAGAATATATGGGGAAATACTTCAATGTTCCAAGGGAAATAACCGAATGACTCTCATAATCACACTTAATCATAGAATAAATAATATATATTCAATAAATAGTACAAAAACATATTTATGTATAACTATAAGATACATATAATGAATTATAAAAATATCTTATATGCATTCATAAACCCATTGGTCATCAACAAATACTCTTAATACACAAATTTATATCAAAATGACAGGAATATCTTAGGTTTTTTATTGGGGTTATCTTTTGATATGATCATATGATGACACACTTTTTATCTCATTTTTGTTTGTAGGAAATTATTTAAATTTCAATTATGTTCATTCATGGTGTAATTAATCACCATTAGGAGTTTTTCATGATAGTATTATGTATTGAATAAAATGATAATTTTTTAAATTCAACATAATTTGGGTGTTGGATTTGAATAGAATTATCATTGAGTATATAATAGTGTGTATAACCATGGGTTAATATATTATTTTTTCGAATATTTAGATTTATTACACCTTTGATGGTATTATGTTTAGATAATTGGTTTTCGTAATAATATTGATATTATTTAGTTAGAAACACCAACTCACATAACACCATATATATTTCATTTTATTAAAATTATATCCAAAAAACCTAAGCCCTCTGGGATATCATGAATGGAGGTGGCCTATGGATGGAGAATGAAGGATGAATAATTGATCGAGACTTAGGTTATAGTTCACTGAATTTGGAATTTATTGTTTTTTATCAATTTATCACCTCTAAAACCACTCTCTATAATTCAAAATCTTCATAGATTAATTTAAATTTTGTATTTTTGTATGTTATACTGTAGATAAGGGTAAAATCAATGATGTTTTTTGGTTTAGATTTTCTAGATGGAGTTTGATTAAATATGTAGAGATGTTTGGATTCCCTATAATTATCTCGGTGGTCCTTCGGATTATATAAAACTACTGTTGATATTACGTGAGTTTTATAAACTAAAACACTCTAGAAAACTATTCTGGTTGGTGATGGGTGTTAACAGTGACACACATGGTAGATTACTCTTATCCATTCAATTTATGCAATAATGTCCTAGACCATATCATATAATACTAAACATTATAAAGGGTGGGAAGTTACAGTATTGTAACATCAAAAGTTTCCCTATACATAATATAAGATGGCTAGATTGACCCAGTTATCAAGGATTGTGAACTATAGTAAATGGTACTATAAAATAATAATTCATACAGTCCATTTATTGGATTGTTTCATTCATAATGGTTCATGTGAAATGCATATTAGATCCCAAATATACTATTAAATGATTATTTGGTTTCCAAAAATCACATGGGACAATGATTTGGAGGCATGACACATCCCAGACTAATATATTTGATCTCTCATACATATTTATCATACAATTAGTGTTTAATCTAGGTCACCACAAATTTAATGGTGCACATTAGGATGAATGTGAGTGTTGGGATGGGTTCCATGTGGCACCCTATATTAGTAGGGACTAGAATGGAAAATGAGGTAACATGGGTTTATTGACATGCCTTTAGAAGTAGAAAGATTATGAAGATGTCCTTAGGATATTTTAAAGAATTAAAAATAATCTAAAGGAAGTAAAATACATAAATTGAAACAAACATACATGGGAAACATATTCCATGGTCCTACACAACATACCTCCACATCCAGAAAACCAGTGCACTTTCTGCTCATATAGCCCAGTGTGCAGCCCCTATGCTACATACCTATGTCGTAGAGCTAGGAAGCATAACTACGTCGTTATTTAAAATATGTACCATACTCGAAAGAGCTATGAAGAAGAGCTATGCGGCCGACCTACGCTGACAGACTCTTTTAAACCAGACCCCTTCTTGCCTATAAATAGGACCCTTGGGCTCCCCATTTGAGCACTGGGAAAATATGGAAGAACTCTTGAAGCCCTATTTCATATCTCTTTCACCTAGATCCCCCAAATATTCTCAAGTATCTCCCTAAAATAAGAGAGAATAGAAAATTATATGGGATGGGAAATTTGAAATACTTTCAGAGATTGAAACACAAAACATCTAATTATGTATCCTTCTTTCATATTGATGAAGCTACCATTACAAGGCATATTCCGTAAGGACCTACGTGGGGTTCTTATAAAGACACTAAAGGAAACCCAGGGTTTTTAGATTTAAATCACACCCATGTTTTTTCTTCTTCTTATTCCTTTTTTTAATCTTTCATAGGAACCATTCTCATATGTTATGAATTTTTTAGTCATCTTCAGGACCAGCCTAGCACACCTACATGACATACCTATGCAGTCGAGCTACACTACATAGTCGTTCCCAGGACTATGCATACCACCTTATAAATCCTCTTCAAATCCACTTATGTAAAGGTATATCCTTCCTTTGTTTACATATCTGAAATGGACTAAGTTGAATCCTCTACCAAAACCTCTAAACATATTAAACCTTTTGGAAAATAACATCATCATGTCTCTGATTTGGGTTTGTATATCTACAGTCATAGGTTTTCCATATTCGTCTTCAAAGGGAGTCATGATCCTTGGGGTGGTTTTGGGTTTTTATATCTATAGACACAAGGATCATTACCATAGATATAGTGTTGGGATGTTTCTGATCATGGATTTTGAGGATGGGAATATGTCCTCCCCTTTTCGTCTCTAATATCTAGAGCCTCTAGTACCCAATAGGGAGAGTGAGGGTCCAAAATAAAAGTCTCCCTCCTCTCCTAGTATCCACAAAGGGCATCCCTCCTGTAGAAAGACCCTAGTATTTCATGCCGGACCCAATGAGCATCACATTAATTTCACATTGATGGGTTTATTTCTCTATTCCATCGCCCACCATCACCTCAGATTATTTTTTCATTGGCACGACATTTTCTTTAGCGTAAGAGAAAGTGTGTGGTTTGTTGAATCTCTCACATCCACTTATTTTTCGCACTAAGTATGAGTTGCATGGGATTAGAGTTTTATGATGATCAAATCATCCACAGAATCCACTTTAAATATTGAACTATGATAACTCTAATTCTAACTTTAATTGGGATATGTATGAAGCCTTTCATAGGTCATAGCCTCACTGACTATCCTCTTCATGAATCCATCCAATTTCACTTAATCTGGGTATCCTTCTTATGACTATGCCCCAAATTAATCCCCCTAAATCTACATGATTTCAAAAAATACCTCATGGGACTTGTTTCAAGGGAATCCTTTTTAGGAGTAATCCCCGACCTATTTCACTCAAAATTCCATACACGCTTGGGAGACTTACTGATGTATGTGGTATTTGATTCTCATATGAGTGGGATACATAAGAAACCTCCTAGCAGTTCAATCCCAACACTCTAAATCAACTGTTTTCTTCCGAGTCTATATTCCCAATAGGATCTAATCCATCTTGGAAACTCATATCTTTTCTACGTTCCTCAGGATTCTTAAGCGTAAATATGACACTAAACTTTGATTAAGCACCTTCTACATAGATGTCCTTACAACATGATAGTAAACTTTATGGTTACTTCCTTATTAAATGACCTTAAAAGGTATGATGTTACCATTAAATGGCAATTAAAATTTGGGTAATGATTCTTTTCACAAGGATACATTGGTATCTCATTAATGGGTTTGATCCAAACATTAAAACAACATTTTTCTATCCAGACGACCATAAATTCCATATTTTCCCACATAGTGGCTTAAAACCCAGCATCATAATAAAGATGACTAAATGATCTCTAAGTAGTTTATAAGAGTATACCATTGATGGAAAACTGGGAATACATGTGGATATCTACATTAATGAAGAACCTCAAATACATACAGATGATTCCAAATTCCCTACTTTCTAATAATTGATTTGCAGATTTCATGGGAAACCTACATTATACTTGTTCTATTAATAGGTATTCATGAACATTTTTAAATCTATAAGAGAGTCCCATAGTAAAAAATAATTTACTACAAATGTTGTGACGAGCACGGTCTCCCATCCTCTCGACCAATGTTAGTTCATAAATATTGTTTGTCCAAAACTAATGAACACCTGACTATGGAATGAAGGTCCCTTTGGATATAGAACTACTGTATATTTCTAGTACCACAATTAAATGTGATGGAAATCATCTGGTATTAGTGATTCTTAAAGAGTAAACATGTTCCAGTAAAAGAATATCAAAGTACTATATCAGATAATACCGTTGATGGTGAAACCTCGGATACATACAGATTCCTTCATTAATGATGAACCTAGAATACATACAGATGATTTAAAAATTCCAGAAAGTGTTATCATTGATTTCCAAATCACAGGGGAAACTTATTGTATTCTTGGTGAATTAATAAGGATTTGTGAACATGTCTTAAATCTATAACAGAATCTAGAAGTATGTAATAAATCCTCCCAGTATGATGTGATGATCCCGGAATCCCATCCTATCAACCAATATGTATTCTCAAGAATATTCAACTAATTTACCTAACAAATGCCTACATTGGGAAAGAAGATCCCCTTGGATACAGAACCACTAGGTGTTTCCAGTTCCATAAATAAATTTGATGGAAACTATCAGAGAAAAATGACTCCTATCAATGTCTCATTTTTTGGGGAAGCAATAAAATGGTGAACCAGACATGAATCATTTACCAAGGTGATAGGTTACTTGATGAAAAAAAGGCATTATAAACTAGACAGTTTTTATTCTCCATTAGGACATTTTTTCACCCATATGAAAACAAAGACAAAAATGGTGAACCTGACGTGAATCATTAACACATTTGATAGTGTTACATATCTGTCATGACCCTATTAATTGATCATGAATGGCCAGAAAAGGGAATCAATCAATCTTGTGTTAATCTAAAAGATAATTATCTAATGGATTTTATTGTATTTATTTTCCAAATTTTCTCAGAAAACCCTTTATTCCAAATGGCTTCCTTCAAGTCTACAACCGTGAATTCCATGGCTGCTGGTGAAGATGGATCATCATCTGCTCGAAATTTGTTGTCACCAACTCATCATCTTTTGTTATTTTCTCTAATGAGTTGGTCCAAATTACTATCAACATAGTAATATCCCAACCTTGGAGGATACCCGACAAGCCCTCTGAATTAATAATAACCTCGGTCGTCTGGTCAACAATGACTAGTGGTTCAGAAGCCGATGGTTCCAACCATCGTCCAAAACTCTACCGAGATTTTATCCTTGAAACACAATCACCAATCCCTCTACTACTGCAATTTGGTCGACCAATATTCCAGTCATGTCCTTGTACGAAATACCAATGGGTCCTTCCTGAGCACTACTTCCAACAATCACTACCACCAATAACATGCAGTTGCAAACCCTCAACACGATGAGGGTGTTATCTATAGTTTTTTGGCCTAGGTCACTTAGACCTAGGCACACAGGATGAACTTATGAGGAAAACTCCAGCTAAATGAGAGTAGGTTCCAATATTTCCCCCTATTGAGAATTCCATTAACCCATCATGGTTGAAAAAAATGAACGATCACATACACCCGTCCTCCATAATTCTACCATCCATCATACTCATCTGGAAGATCCCAACAAATCCCTCCATTAAAATCCAGTGGTGTACTATGAGAAGCCACATACAACTTCTCTCAAACTATCAACAGATTTTCATATTGGTTTGGTTGTATTCATGGAATACCACCAATAAAATGTTATTGTAACTTGTCAGCAGAAACATACACCTATATACACTCACCAATCCTTCCAGCAGTCTCATCTGTCAGTATTGGAGGAAATCTGTCGACTATTCTTTGCGTAAAAAATTTAGTAGGAACATACACATGCTATCACCCATCAATCTTGCCAATAGTCTCATTTGGAAGCACCCATAGAAGCCATTCGGAAAGCTCTGACAACAAACTTGGGGTAGACTCAATTCTATGCCCTCACATGACAACTATCAATATCCATTGGTAGGAATGGGAGGAAAGGATTGGCTGCATACAAATACTCTACATAAAGAATGGAAGTAAATTCTTATTCCGACTGATGAAGTAACCAAACACATTTTAGAAATGGTTAAAGGTTAGAAAAAATATTCCTTCTCGTATCCTGGAAGCCTTCTAGAATATCATAATGGAAACGTTAGTAGTATCAGAGTGAAAGAGGAATATTGTTTTCTCCACACCTAGGATGAATCATCAGCATGCCATCCCATAGCAGTTACGCACCATTTTTCTAGTCCAGAAGAGTTTTGGGGAATAATATTCCATATCATACAAACAACCGGATTGGGAACATACACCCATTCTAAATGGAGATAATCTTGAAATTCTAATGACCACTCTAATGTAGGAATAAACACATTCCCATGATAACCACTTCTCCTAGTAAGTGGCCCCAATTACGTGAAAGAGAGGATCTATGAAAAAGCCTCACCAAGATCAATTTGAAAATCAAGAGTCAATCAGTGATCTTTCTTATCTTAATACTGATGTTCTTGAATCCCTCAAACATTTATCTGTTGCAACTCAAGATACTACCCTCCCGTTACCAAATTATGAGTGTAGTATTAGTAATTTTGAGGTTCACTATTTTACACTTCATCATGAAGGATTGCCTCATGATAATTCAGTCAATATAGAGAATATATCTCTAGATTAAAGCTGTGGAGACCCTCCATGTGGCCATAAGAACAAGGAGAAAGTGGTTCTATCCCTTTTTGTAATGAACCATGGTGATCCTCCCCATGATGGAATTCTCTAGGAAATTTCTCTTAATAGTAGTGTTTCACATTTTCAAGATAATTCTCCAAGTTAAAATAAAATGATGAGAAAGACCTCTTATCTTAAGTCACTTGACAACATAATGGTAGTCCTGTCTGATTATTTATTACTAGTAGGTGAAGTTTTTTCCCAGTAAGAAAATAGACCAAGGTGATGATCATTAAACGAATATCCCTTAGGTCATTTTCTTTCTAATATAGCTGAGGAAAAAACAGTAGGTCATATTTCTTGTGATAAAACAATTGAGAAGTATCCACTATGGTCAGACCACATTTAGAAACATCTTGAAAAAGTTGATGATGTTTTGGTGAATATGAGAAAACAAATGTACAAGGGTGAAATATCAGTCATGTAATTTATTTTAGTAACCTCTCAATATAATATTCCAGAATTGATGGTAGAATATTTCATTTATGATATCTGCCTCAACATATGGAAGAATCTTCTTCACATGGAATAAAAAGTATTACCATATGATGAATATCAATGTCATGTCAATTTTAAAGAAGGGTTACAATGCGAAATTGACTTGGAATCTCACCAAGTTTCCTAGAAACCAATGGTTGAGAAGAAACAAGTATCTCTTCAATGTGAATGACTTAATTCATTAAAGAAGTTGTGAAAATTTATTGCGAAAACCCCATCTAGTGTTCATATTCATGGATAGGGTGAACACAGAGCATTGCGTTTAACTACACTATAAAATCAAAAAAATCCCGCCAAATTTTGTATTATGAAATGTTATTCCATAAGGATGGATACAAAAAGAAAATTTGGATCATAACCAAAGAAGTTGTAAATAAGAACTTTCCTTAATTGGTTTTCAAAAAATTCACGCACAAAGATAGAAATTTTTCATGATTAATTTTCATCAATAATCCAAGAACATTAAGGAGGCATCCATATTAAATAATTTCAGCCATTATATTCTGCAAATGTATTCAATAGAATGTTGATCTTCTGAAGTAGGTGATTTACTTGGTTGTATAATAATGCACCCAACTATTGTTCGGACCAGAATTTATAAAATCAGAAGTGTATGAACATTGATATCACCTATATAAATTCATGAACCAACCTATCTCATAGGGCTCAAGGCCTTTTTAACTCAAATTTTTAATTCAAAAAATAAATATTGAAGGTTTGAAGAAGTGGAACTAGAATAGCCCAAACCTATAGGGTTGGGGGGCTTTTTCTCATTGGTAATACCATCCTCAGCGGAATTTAGTTTTCTACCGACTGGGGAAGATTCCAAAAATTAAATGAATAACTGAAATATCCAAGGATTACATTCATGTTACATTCCATAAAATAATTCTTGAAAAGTATGTATATGGGAGAACACATTCTGATGGATGGAATAGAAGAGGGAGATAGTCTTACAATGATATCAATAGAATACCGGAAATAAATTATGCATCGACGAATGTCATTAATATAGTTATGAATGATTCTCCAAAAAAATGAGTCTAGATTAGGGGATTCAGAGGATGAAGTTATTATTCATAATATTGTACTCGCCCAAGAAAATAAAGGAGGATTGTGTACCTGAAATCATAGGGCTGCCCATAATCTAGGTATCCCTCATGTAACCAACTCCATCCTCTTCAAAAGGCATCTAACAAGGGGAATGGTAAGGGTCATATCATGTCTCAAATTTACACTAGAGAAGGTAAATCTATTTCTCTTGCAAAAATATTTTCCTAGAAAGAGGAAGAGATGTAGGAGTTGAAAAGTCGCAATGCAGAGTTACTCAGAAGCATCAGTCTAGCCAGACATGCTCCACAAGAAGATATTCAGCTTTCACATCCTTTAGGATTTCCTCAGAAAAGAGGGTTTTTTTAAAATATATATGTGGAAAATTAATTCAATCCATTGGATACATTGATAAACCATGATCAAACAAATCCTTATAGGTCTTTCCCCATGGGCTATCCAAGAAAAATACTAGTCACTCTACTACTAATGGTATTTCCAGTCATCGCGCTTGTTTAAGCTTCAACTGTTGTACCTAAATAGGTCACATCCCATTCATATTTTCCCCAATTTCATAGGAATACAATTGAGGAATTAAAAACTTGATTGGAAGTTATGGAAGAAAGGCATGCACCAGTACAACTAGAAATGAAATCTTATCACGAATGGGTCAACCTAATCCATCCCGCACCAAACAATATGAATACCACATTTCAATCCGTAATGGTTTGTGAGATCTAGAGCGGCACTTAACACATTTTTTCATGTTTTGATACAATGATGAGTACCCCTCAACAATAATAATAAATAAAGCTTAGATTTTTTTGTGCAATCATTACAGAGACAATCCTATTTCTGGTATACAAGTTTGTAGTTTCGATCAACTACTAAATGGGAATACCTCCATTAGAAATTACATTTTCTCTTCAGCTCAACGCTACATAAGACAACAATATTTGATCTTAAAAACTGTAACTAATGGGAGAAGGAAAGATTTTCAAATTTCATTTCTCGATGGAAAGGATTAACATTTTCCTTAAATATTTTACTCCATCAAGAAAAGATTCTAAAAATCTATGTGATAAATCTGTGTGATGATTTATGCATTCCGTTAATCTCTGTGAAATACATAGGAGTGTTTTGGGACCTTCCTTAAATCGCCCAAAAATTGGATAATTCCATTGAAGAAACCAAAGCTAAGTCTTATGTAATCTAATCATCTCCAGTAAGGAGAACAGAGAAAGAACATGCCACTGCAGTTACATTCAAAAAATCACCTAAACCTGGTTCCACTTCAAAAACATCATCATACTATTAGGATCCAACTCCTGATCATTAGTAGAAATGAACACCTCCTGAATAAGATCAATAAGATCAAATGAAGAGACAATTTGAGGAATTAAAGAATAATGTATATTTTTTTCAGAACGAATAGTTTCTCTCTTACTTTATTTCACCATTGGAAAACAATTTAGTTTAGTTTATATTGCTGAAGGAAAGAAATAAATAAGGATATAAAGATCTTATAAATTATTTCTCCATTCATATAATATTGGGGCATCCCAATCATGAGTTCTCTATTTTCAAAGATTTCCTGAAAAAAAATGGAAGAATCTGGACAAGTGAAACATACAAGTTCCTCAACAAAAATAGATTGTGTTTTTGTTGCCGATCCAGATAAAGAAGGTAGATGGCGGGAATTCAAAAGAAAAAATGCACAGAATTATGATGATTGGAAGGTCGAGAAAATGATAAATAAAACCCAGGCCATTCTATGAACATGGTTGAAACAACCAACTGTGCCTCCTAACACTTCCGATACAGAAAATTAATTATCATCACAATATTAGTCCTATAGAGTCCAATTAACAAAGAAGAAACATAGTAAGAAGCATAAAGAGTAGTCAGTAAAATATTAGCATGTGCCAAGATAATATATTTCCTTGAATTTGGCGTATTTCATGCCAACTGTCTTAAATTCAAGAGAATTCCCCCGCTAAACGGCACCACAAGAAGTGGCCTATCAAGAAGAATCTTTATTAGATGAGGAATTTATCTTTATGTCCGTTAACATTATCCACTTCATGGACCCCTATGAAAATGTAGATTTTGGTTATGAACCTGAATTCCCTATACCAGATTGGTGAACTAGGGAACAAATTGAATTTCCATGATAAAGGAGGAAACATGGATATGTTAGAATCCACTATTTTAAATACGCCCATTCTCGAACTGTTTATGCGCAGAAACTCATGGTAGATCCCTTCAGTAGGCTCAGAAATAACAAAGGGACTATCCAACACATGATAGAATTGACCCTGACATGATTATCTTGAATTACCAATTAGAGGATATACCACCAATTTCTCATCATGTAGAATGACCTATTTAGTCTAATATACCATGATACAATGTATTTATAGCATCTTCCCTGACATATGGTACATATACATCAGGAGCCTCAACTTCCAAGGCACCTAGAAAACCTTATCTACATGCTGGAAAACTCAAGACATTGATGGAAAAGTACAATGTTTTGAAACCACTAGCTCAAGTACCGACCAAGTCATAAATCCCAGATTCATTGAATCTATCAAAAGATCTTCAAGGTGCACTTATTGAGGCTTTGTAAAGTCCTCATGAGTTTGAAACTGAGGTTTTTGTTGCTGTGTATTACCTTATAGAGAATGATCCTAAATAATTTCAAGCAGTTATATTATTCACGGATCATGATGAGGATGATGTTGTAAATGAACACATCAGACCCGTGTATTTATCTAGAATGGTTAATGATGAAGACATCTGAGAATCCTTCAATGACAATGGATCATGAGTCAACCTCATTCCCATATGTACACTTAATATATTGGGTCTCACTAAATCTGACTTATCTCCTTCTTCTCTGATGGTGCAAGGTTTTGAAAAAAATGAACAAGAAGCACTAGGAGAGATTACACTCAGAATTATTTTTGGGGATCTAGTATCTAATTAAGATTTCATGGCTTTCCGACAACACATAGCTTTCAAGATTTTTCTAGGAAGGCCTTGGATACATCAACATGTAGCCATTCCTTCTTCATCCCACCGATGTATGATGTATTTATTCAATGGAAATTTTGGGATATTTCATGATGAAAAATCCCAATTCAAAATGTGTGAATCTAAATTTATTGAGGAATAATTGTATCAACCAAAGAAATAGTTGTAGAATATATTTTTTCAATCAATAAAATTGAAACCACATACCCAAATCCAACAACTCATCCAATGACTCTAATAATGTTCATTATGGAAATCGAACATGATATCATTGGAGAAAGTGTTGATATACCTAGCAGTGGATAAAGTTTAAATGGAGATGTCTTCCTTTCATCCACTGAACTTGAGTAAGTATTTTCATCATCAGTCAGGCTGGAATAAGTTATCACATTAGTAGAGGAAGAAAATGATATTGATTCCCAACCCATCATTTTATCTTCAATGCTCCAAAAAGGCCCTTCATCATTAGTGTAGTTTGAGATGATTTTGTCTTCATCAGGGTGTCCAAATATTAACTCCTTTACTAGATCTAAAAGTCTTGATTCATCACATACCCTTCAATAAGAAATTTATTATTTGATAGAAGAGGAAAATGATGAAATGTAAGAAGATGAATATCTCCAAGTCTCCCTCCACAATTCGAGGAAGGTATCTCGACTAATATGGATGAGGTCAAAGAAATAAATCTGGGTATAAAAGAAGATCAATGCCCCTCAATAATTAGTGAGGTAATGAATTATGAAGTGAAATAAATGTATACTTACTTTTTAAATAAACAAAAAATGTATTTTCTTGGAACTATACCAAAATTCTTGGACTTTATATTGAAGTGTCCATTCATCATTTGGGTTTTCCAAAAGACCATCGAATATTTAAGAAGGCATCAAAAAGAATGTACCCAACTCGACCCACTAATATTGAAAATGAATTCAACAATATTATCAAAAATAAATTCATTAGAGAGGTAAAATATCCTAAATGGATATAAAATAGTATCTTGATGAAAAAAAGAATGGTAAAATTAGATATTTAATTGATTATAGATATCTCTACTGAAATTGTCCCAAAGGTGACTTCCTTGTTCCAATGACTGAGATCTTAATTGATGTAATAACTAGTTATGAAGCACTTTCCATTCATGGATAGATACTCTGGGTACAATTAAATTTGGATGACCCAAAATATGAGTATTCTATAGCCTTCATAGCCCCTTAAATCATATTTTTCTATCATGTAATTCCCTTTGGATTAAACAATACCGGTGGAATGTATCAACGTTCCTAACACCATATCATCAAACCATTCCTGGGGAAATTTGTTGAATTTTATGTGGATGATCTATTGGTTAAATCCAAAAAACATTTTTGATCACATGACTGATTTGGAGACCATATTCAGCAAACATTTGGATCATAATCTAAAGATGAACCCCTTGAAATGTGATTTCAAGGTATCCTTGGGAATATTTCATGGTTTTTATTCCTTTGGGGAATCTAAAATGAACCCAAGTATACTAAGTCCATCCCTGTTATGTCACCTCCTAAAAAAAGAAATGAATTGAGAGGTCTTCAAGGAAACATGGTCTCTATCCAGTTCTTCATAGCCAATTTAGGGGGAAAGTGTTTTCCCTTCAAAAAATTGATAAAGAAATGGGGCCACATATCAATCGACCAATGAATGTAATGAATAATTTCATATAATCAAGTAATTCTCCTTGAGCCACAAATATTAATTCCACATGTTGATGGAAAAAACTAATTCTTTATATGAAATCCATGGAGCGATCACTGGGAACATTCCTTTCCCAAAAGAATGATGTTTGGAATAAAAATAGCTATTACTATCATAGTGAAACCATGATAAATGTAGATACTAGATATTTAGATATTGAGAAAATATTCCTAGAATTAATCTTTGCAGTTTATAAATTGAAACACTATTTGTAGCATCATGAGGTCCACTTGGTATCTCACAAAAACCCACTCAAATTTATCGTCAGTTGTCTTATGTTTATAGGATGTCTGGAATGGTGGGTAGATATTCTTTAATAGTTTGATATACATTTTTTACCACAGATAGCAGTTAATGGTAATGACTAGTACATTTCCTTGCGTATCACACATATGTGAAACATAGAATGTTGAATAATGAATTTCTTGATGAAATAATCTTCTATATTCATGAAAGTCCCCGAATATTGGAAATGTTCTTTGACGACACTTATATAAGTATAACAGGGATGAGAATGAAAAACCATAAACTCAACATAGTTGGAATATGAATTGTGTGTATCTATCTAGGGAAGGAAGTATTTCCATATTCTTTTCTATTATTGGAAGGTGGTAACAAGAATGAAGCATAATATCCAACTCTCATTGCATGCCTGTAATTAGCACTCTATGTACCAATGGACTACCTGGAGGATAAGGGTGATTTCGAGTTATTAATAAAAAATTAATGGGGATTAATATACTCTAAAAAAGAACTAATTACCCTATGTGATTATGTTTGAGGGTTGATGGTAGAGTTTCACTGAAATCCAACATTGTCTTACGTTCCACATTCAAAAAATTCCCATGTTGATGCATTGGAAAATTCAGCCACAACCCTAGATGATCTAAATTGGGATGAAAAAATTATTATAATTTCTCATCGTTGAGTAGTTTCAACTTATTTTCAAATCAGAATAGAGGAAATAAATGAAATCAACCCCATTTCTAAGAAATATGGTCATATCAAAGGATAGAGGATTCCTATCTTGGAATATCTCCAAAATGGGGTACTTCCACCAGAGAGAATTAAAAGAGAACAAACCCAGTGATGAGAAGTTAATTTCACTCTTTATGATGGTCCAGATTGCCAGAAGATCCTTTATATATGAGGCTTTGATGAAATTATTTTCACATACATTTATGGGGATGAAACGACAACTTTCATGGAAGAAGTACATTTTGAATCTTCTGGTTCTCACCAATCTGGGTATATTGTTTTTGATGAAATCAGAAGGCTTGGATAATTTTTTCATTCGATGACACAAGATTGCACATATTTCCCTATGAATTTTTTTTCCTTTCCTAGTACACGCCATCTCCATTCATCAACCCTTGAAGTTTCTACAGAGATCTAACAACTTATAGTGTTTTTCTACAGGGGAAACGATGTCGTATGACCTTATTCTCCAGCTATGGCTAAGCAGTTCATGTATATTCTTACTGGTACTGATTTCTTCCCCCAATGGTCTAAACCAATACCTCAAAAAGAACTTGGGTCCAAAAGTATTGTTATATTTTTCAGAGAAAATATCATTACCAAATTTTGGGTCCCTTAAGCCATATTGATAGACAACATCACCAATTTTTATTTTTTGAGGTACAGAACTTATATCAGGAGAACAATATCAAATCCAACCATTCATCTCGATATAATGTAGTATCCAATGGATATATAGATTCTTTAAATAATAACCTGTCAAATCTACTCTAGAAAATGGTGAATAACGATAACAAATCATGGCCTGATAAACATTTTCATGATTTATGGGCATATCGGACTACTACCTGTACTGCCACTCGAGAAACTCCATACTTGTTGGTGTATGGAACAAAAGTAGGTTTGTTTATTGAAATTCAATTTCCTTCACTACGAGTTCCCATTTTTAGTCAGTTATCAATAGATGAGTAGTCTTAGAATCGATTTGACAAGATTGAACAATTATATGAAAAGAAAATGCATACTTTTTATCTTTTGGAAGCCTGTCAGAATATAATTTCATGGGTTTTTAACATCAAAGTTTCGCTCTGATCATTTATTCAAAGAGAGTTGGTATTATTTCTCATGAGTCTAATGATACCAGGAAAGAAGCCTCCAAAGCTTGATCCAAAGTGGGTATGAAATTATTTCATATAAAATTTCTTCTCTAATGGAGATTATTCCCTATTGTCAATGGATGGAGAACTTATTAAAAATCCAACAAATGAAATTTTTATAAACAAGTACTTTGTGTAATCAGATAGAGTAATTTACTAGTTTCCAGAACTTAAACTTCATAACAACTATATACATCCATGCTGCATGACATTAAAATTTGTAGCATCTTTGTCCTTGGCACACGATGTTAAACTACATGATATCATTTTTTCTCACCACACAACATTAAATTGTATGATTAACTTCTTATTCAGCTGATGTAAATAAATCCCCTAACATACTGAAAATTGGCATTCCATGTGTTTCATTGAAAATGTGTAGCTTCCATGCATAATAATTACACATATCATTTTTAATAGTTAGTGGAACATGAGTTCCATTTCTCCCTATGTTTGAATTAGATCTACATAGAGACCCCATTCAAGAACTATGTGTCGCTTTATTCTCATTCCAATGGGATATGTAGAGACACCTGGATCTCCAATATTAGGCTAATCTACTACCATAAATAAATTTACTTCCATTATTCCTTGTATATCTGAACAAAAAATATACATAGTACTCTTCGAGGATACATGGTTTGATCTTCATACCATCTTGTGTCTTAAGTTTAACCATTATTACTAAATGTATTAACAGAACCCGTCTCTCACATCAAACTCAATTAGTGTGGAGAACAATTTTATTAAGAACTATGTTTTACCTGATTAACATTTCAATGGGATATGAAAATACCCCTACGTCTCCAATATTGGGCACAACCATAAGAACAAAAAACCCTCTTCCCCACATCAAATCATGATTTATATGGGGAAGAACCTCATGAACTATGTTTTTCTTTATTCTCATTTCAATGGGATACATAGATACACCAAGATCTCCAATATTTGGCCTATCAAAAATAAAAAAAAACCTCTTCCCCGCGTCAAAACGTGATTGATATGGGTAATAATATCAAGAAATACCTGAGGCTTGATTCTTTATCTGGTAAGATAAATAGCGATGCTTAGTTCTTATCACTAATTCCAACTATAATAATCCTTTTCACATCAAAATCACTTCACCTCCTCCCTGTATGTAAATAAACCGCATGCACATACAAGAACTATCAGGGGTTTGATTATCATCTAAATGATATACATAGTGATGTCCATATTTTCAATTTGGAACCCAACTATACCATAATATAAAAAATTCTCTTCTATCCCAAGTACAATTCAAATCTTCATGAGGAGATTCATGTAATATTTAGATCAACTACCCTAATGTTCTTGATGAATGACTCTAAACTACATAGAATAATGTCCTTATTGTAGGACATTAAATGTCAAAGTACCCATAGAACTATGTATGGATTGATTCTCATCCCATTGATATTTCTTGTGAAGACTAGTCCTTAGATCATATTCCTAGCCACAGGATAAAAAAAATTATCATAGTTATTCCTTATATAATTAACAATATATGTGGGAATCTTTATTTGTGGAACTCTCATTCGAGAGACCACTAAGGTGACAAACAATATCCCCTTTTTACATACAATTAAGATCTATGTAAGGGACACCGAACTTACATCCAATATCGGTCCAAATATATCCCTTATGCAGTGTACATTAACACTTTCTCATTTCATACCCTTAACCTTAAATACATTCAGATCATCATAATCGTTCTTCAGTGTCTAGTGAAAGAATTTATGACACTTCAGAACTCTTTTCCTTTACTATGTTGAATGTTCCCCTAGGTGGCCTTGCATAAGTCTCCTATATAATGGCCTTGTTATCCAAATGATTCTACTATTTGGATATGCATCACATACCCCAATTGGCCCTTCATAATATAGCCCTTATAATGGGTTTTTTCAAACAATGGTAACATCGTTCTTGGTAAATAAATCCTCTGTCTCCATCAAAATTTGATGAAAATAAAGAGGAACATGTATTTTTAAGTAGTCATCCATTCTATATTTTTTCCATGTCCCAATCTTGACCAGAAATCCTCCAAGATCATGGTTTTTAAATTTTCCGATTCTATGTGTTCAAAGCATATTTAAATAACCTCGGATCATTTGATCACATATGATTCATTTTTCCATGATATTTTTGTCCTAATCATATGAATTAGAACTACAGACACCATAATTCCTACATTTGGGTTATACCTTCATAGAAATCAAATACCTATGATTTTTTTCAAATCATGATTGGAAATAATCTTTCTATATTTAGTTAATTCTCTCAATAAACCAAACTCTATTCTTGTGAAAATATGAATCTCCCTAAACATTCATAAAATTGTAGTAATAAAATGTAAAATTCTTAAGAGCTCATTCACTTGACAATGCATTATGCTCCCCCATTGTCCTTGAATTAAATTCCCCTACATAACAGGACTTTCAGTCAGAGGATGTCATTATTTGGCTATACAACACATGCCTTAACTGGCCCTATATAATACAACCCCCAAAACGAGATTGTCAACCAGTGGTAAATTTGTTTATGGATGAAACCTCCTTTAATTATATTATCCCTTTTTCCATGTCATTCATCGAATCTAGAAAATCCAAAAATAACTCTTTACGTTTCTTCTTCTTTTCTATACCTAATTATGGTATCACATTTTCAAACAAGTTACAATCAAATAAGAAATTTATAAATCATTGGTCAGATTTAAAGAACCTAAATTAAATCCCTGTAATTTCCATGTTGTATGAATTTAAACTTCACAAGATACTATTTAAATGAAAATGCCATCATGTCCTAATTTCATGACTTTAAACTGCATAGTAAAATGTCCTTGCTGCAAGACATTAAACTACACAGTCCCTCTAATGTCCTTGTTGTCTGACTTTAAAATGGATAGCATAATATCATAACATCCACTTTTTGTTCAATTTTTATCATTCATCATATATATCATATTTTTGTAGGAATAATTTTCCACATTCAAAACCTATATTGGCACAGATGGTACCTTTATTCTTGGGTATCTTTCCTAGGTTAATCCGTCCACTTTGTCCCTAAGACATCCAAATACTAAATCCATTTATATATAAATAATATAATGTCGTAATTCTTAAGATCTCCTATACCATACTATGTAGCACATTACCCTGTTGGCCTTACATAAACTTCACTTATACAATGGGCATATCAGTCAAAGGATTCCATTGTTTATAAATGCTTCACAATCCCTAGTTGGCCCTATATAATACATCCACCATAATGGGTATTTCAAGAAATGGTGTCTTTATTCTTTGAAGATACCTCCTCCATATCTATACTTTAAATTTTAGATTTGGAGAACATAAAAATCATTAATAAAGATTCTCCTTGTAAGTATCCAAAAAATATCAGAACCTTCCCAAAAATCAAATATGTATTTGGGTTATAATATGAAAATTCACAGTCAATGTTATTCAACCTAAAACAATACAATTGTTAGTCTAACATGAATGATTTTAAACTACCAATAAAAAGATATATAATACTCATTAGGTTGAAAACCGTAAAAGGGAACCCTAGACAAAAGTTGATTCTCATCTCTCTAGAACTACATTTTGTATGGTTTAGAAAATATTGAGTAATAAAAACTCATATGATACAAAGTTTCTGGGGTTTTCTATATAACCCTTGTAAAAATCAAACTATTATGACTAGGCCGATTGGATTGGGTAAAAATTGATCACCCCCATTCCTGTTATTATAATTATGATTATCTGACATAAAATTTTAATATTATCAGAATCCCCTTAGATATTTCAATTATTGAAAGAATGCAAGAATGTAGAAATACATTATTGGAGACAAAATCATATTCAATCATTTTTTAAAACCATAGGAAGATTTATATAATGGATCCTGTCTTCCTTTTATTAAAAGAAAATCTTGGCATGAGTCTTCATTTGTTGAACGAATTCATGATCTTTATTAGATGCTTGCTAAAGCTGAGATAGTTGAGCAACTTCAGACTCCTCAGCTTTACAATGGGCTTATTTGGAATTATAAATTGTATTTATCCCTTCCAACTATGTTTCTCCAAATAATAGGTTCAATTACTCAATCTTGTTTCATGTAACATCCAATTGTTGTGGAAGATGTAACATCTCATTTGGCACCACCTTAATTTTTGTCCAATATATATGGACCTCTTTCTTTGGTTGGACTCTACCTCATCTACTGCATCTTGGAAACTCTCATCACTGATAAGTTGTTTGACCCTTTCAAGATCTTTTTGTAGCTTATGTTCTTTCTCTAGTTGGGGAATGGTCCCTTTCATTGAATTGAAGAGTGGGAGATAACTAAATCCACTAAATCCCAATATGAAAAAATGTGCTTCGTGTTTTCAAAAAATAGAGGGCAGCTCATCCAAAGGCTTCTCAGCAATTATCTTTCTAATTTATTTCCATGTATTTTTATGTTCCATTCCAAAAGAAACATATATCTCTAAATCTAAATCCATGTCACTACCAAGGGTAAAATTTATTCTAGAATAAAATCATTTAGATATGTTCCTTACTTTATTTCTTTTAGAATAATGGATACTTCACCTTCCATTGATGTTAGAGCCAACGTAGAGGTTTCACCATCAGATCTAGCTATGGGATCAGATATCCCAAAATGGTGAATCAGAATCATTTCTAGTTTCAAATTAATGGAATAAATGGACCATGATCTTGATAGTCAATAACATTTACCCAATAATAAGTTTGATTTTTTATTATATTCATCCCCAGGTTTGTTAGCTTGAGTAGTTTGGGAATGTTTTTCTTGGGGAGGGGCATTGAACTGAGTTTTTCTAGTTTCCATAATCAAAGGTCATAGAACGTATCCCAACATGTGATTCTCAGTTAGTATTTCTCTAGCCTTAGTAGAATTATGATAGATTGGAATTCCCCATTCACGAAGAGCCTTCGCAGCTTTCTCTATTGAAAATTCTACATAAGTTGAACTTTTATGTTTAGTACCATGTAAAATAAGAAAAATTCTGTGTCGAGAATGCAAGAATGAGAACATACATCCTTGAATCTCCTCATTGAAGTCTCCAAACTCTTTAAGGGAACCTGGAATATCAATTTTGTATTAATTGTTTCCATCATTTTGGTGTATACGGATTTGTATGTTTTAGAATCCATGTTATTTAAGGTATCCAACAAATTTTGGTCGATTCCCAAATTGGCATTGTTGACATTTTGTTTCATAAATTCTTCAAATGGTTTAAGGTTATCATGTCTTACTATGATAGCATCAACACTAGCACTTTCATCATGTTGCTCAGGATCCTCACACCTTTATTCTAGAGCAATAGGAATATCAGCATCTACTACCACATGATCCTTTGGTATAGGCAATAGATATGAGATTTTATGAAGAGAACAATACTAGTAACAAAATATGATACTCATAAGAAATTTATCTGATATTACCATGACATTTCTCTCCTTATATAGAAACTGAAGTACATGTATCTTCACCTTTTGACATCTCATCGATCAAAATAAGAAATTCATCATGATAAATACGTGATTCTCCTGGGGTTTGCTTCCCTGTTCTTGAAGGACCAAATTTTAATCCCTTAAGAGAAGAAAAATATGAAGTTCCTTTGATAATATTAACATGGTCACCAAGGTGTGTCAAGAAATTCAAAATACTATAGGGAATCATGAATACTTACTTTATTGATATACACATTGGATCAATCTCAATGATCTATTACATTTCTTTTCATAAGACCGTGGAGAAATTGAAATACTCTTATTAGTAGTAGAAAACTACAATAGCAACTGATGATTTTCTATTTATATAACCTCCATCGTAGTTTTACCTCTTAGAAAAAATCATGGAGACTCAAGGGTTTCAACCAATGTATCAATAGGGGTGCTCGTGGGTCGGTATTTTGGTGACTCAAGAACCATTCTTGAGGATCCTTCCCTAATTTCAATCTAAAAAAGGAAATTTATTCAAGATTAATAATGGTCAATGATGAATAATAATTAAAAGGAGAGAAATAATTTCACATTATTAACATAAATGTTTCAGTTCTCTTTAGGGTGAACAATTACCCATTCACGCACCCCTCGATCCATCATATTGGATACACATTTTGATGTCATGACTTGGTCAATGGTTTCATATATAAAGTTCTTCAGCTCTAAAATATTCTCATGTACTTGAACCAGATTAGAATCTCGATGAAAATCAGAAGGTGCTTTAATATCACCCACATCCATCATTTGAAGGCTATATTGGAGGAATGCCCATGTATCCCTGAGTTCAGGAGTTAATCTTTCCCAATATTGAGTATATAAAGGCCACACATAATTCAGTTTTCATGTGATTGGTTACAGAGAAAACTTATCACACTCTGATTAGAAGGCCTCTTCAACCCACTCTTCTTCGTAAGAAGAATCAATAGAAGGGACAATAATATCTTTTTGATGATGGAAACTAGATCACCTCAGTTCTGGAGGTATTGTTTCCTTAGCCTTCACCTTCTTTTTGGATCTTCTATTGATATGTTTTGAAGGTTCCAATGCTTCTAAATCATCTTCATCATATTTTGCATTAGATATTTTTACCAATGTCCAACAGAAAATTGTTTTCGTATATCCAACATGATACTTTATGTTTGTTAAAACCCACTAAGGGTATGTAAAATCCCAATCATTGAATATCCCACAGCCAATCCAATTGATTCGTCTGATTGATGTAAGAAAATTAATAATTTGGATGTCTCTAAGGCCATTAAAATACACAATTGTCACGATACCATTGGATATTTCTCTTGCCTAACGTATATGGCAAGAAAAAGTGTTTGATTTTTGAAAACATTTAAAAAAAGTGTGAACCTTTAAAATAAAAAAGCCTCACAGATGATTTTACCATCAATCCTAGTTGATAACATGTTATCTCTATATTCCATCATATAGTCACTCAGGTCATAATTTTCTTCCTTATCATCATCAAAAAATGGTCCTGTTTGTGGGTTACCAAAAGGAAAGAAGCTTAATTCTCTCGATGCATTCAGTTCCCTTAGCACTACATAAGGTTTCAGGTTCTATGGATGAATCATAGAGACGTTATATAAAAATGGGGTAAATCGACCATAGGGTACTCAGACTAAATTTAACACTGAATATGAACAAATGTGTGCCAAAATACAGCACTAAAACACTTGAAATGGTCCTTCATGTCTAAATTGAGCATTCTTATTGTACAAATACAACAATGAATGATATATCCATTATAATAAAGTGGTTTCCAACCAAATATATTTCTTGTCTACCAATTTTGATGCAATAACATAATTCCTTTTCCTTTCACCACTATTGCACTCACATAATATAAACAAGTAAACTCTTATCCACATGGAAAGGAATCTTGTTAAGTATAAATTTGTAATAACATCAGACATGACATTATAACCCCAGTTCTTGTGCTCATCTCTCTCCAATATTCGCCAGAATATGCCTAAAATCCCTCGATTATCCATAGTTGGGAAAGTGGTAGAACATATAATGTTGGGAACTTTCTCATTTGTTGGTTCTAAAAAGCTTCCATCCACACTCTTCCTTGAATATCATCTCTAGATCAAAGATATGTCGATTCTTTCATAAATTACTTTTCTATTTGGAAGAATTCTTAATCCAATATTGGAATCTTGGTAATGTCACCCCATGTTGTTACTGGTGGAATGAATTCATCATATATATCCCCAAGAATAAGAATCTTAAATATTTGGATCATATCACATAGACTGATGCCAACCTCACCGTACATTAACTGGAACTAATTTATTTGCAGATTCAATCAACTCAGCAATTCAGGAATGAAGTCTTTTCTGTTAATATATTTTTTTCTTATCAGGACTAATTCATAAATTTGAACATCATTAGTTCATTCCGGAATTATACACAAGTATGGTGTACCAAAAATTCCCAAATCCATTTAGGTTTAAATCCTCCTCCAGAATGAAGGTCTAATTTGTCCATCTATCCAATATACTGAATTATTTTTGAATTATGAACGATTGAATCATAATAATTATTCCTTGGATCTACAACATGATTTTTCATATCAGGGGTACAACCAATATGGTATAGGATTAATTTAATAGGGATAGTTCCCTCAAGAACAGTTATGCCCTTGATGGTTACATTCATTCAATAATAGTTAGAGTGTTGGGAAAACCAAGTCTTTGGAAAGTATCTCTTATTACACAGACTATGGGAAAATTGTGAAATCCTAAGTACATAAAGAGGAAGATAGTGTCTTTGTAGAGATTCATGTTGGTATGGAATCAATCCTTTCAGAAACCCAGGAAAGGTTCTCTCAACAACATCTTAATAGTCTAGTACAACAATTTTCATCATCTCATTTTGACGAACTTTAGATTCCATAGTTGTAGTCACCAATTGAGATATTTTCTGCAAATGAATAATGACATTTTACAAATTAAGTTTGAATTTTAACTTAGTAAAGTTCAAATTTTTACATAAAAGAATTTATGATTTTGGAAAATTAAAATACCCATGTCGCTCCTTCGATGAGGTCATCCATATAAGTCCTTCGACAAGGATCCTAGCACATGTACTTCGATGATGTCCTTCTTCATTGATCCATTACTACAATTGTTTTACCTTGAGATTTTTTCAAGGGATATACATGATAGAATAATGGGGTAAAGATGGATTAGTAAGCTACGCAAAGATAGTGATAAAATCTGATATTTTGGGTGATGAAAATCACAATGGAATGGAGCTATTTATAGAAACTGCCGACCAACATGGCAGACATGTGTGACAATGCTACACCACATAACTACGGGACATAGATACTTTGTAGACCTACATGAAATAAGTATGTTGTAGAAGTGCATTGTTCAAAACTAACTATCCATAATATATTCCCCATAATCCTGCCATAGGATTCAACCCTCTATTTAATTGGATACAATTTATAGGGGGGGCTTTTGTTGAAACTCCTTAGGAAGGAAAAAAGATTTTGAATAAGTCCTTTGGATATTTAATGTACTAAAAAAAGATAAAGGAATTAAAATATATAAAGTGAAAGGGACCTGCGAGGGACACATACGTAGCATACCTCTACATCCAAAATACTAGCACATGTTCTACTCGTACAACCTAGTGCGCAGCCCCTACTCTACAGACCTACTCCATAGAGATACATAGAGAAAATATGTGGAAATATAATTTTTGTACCCTCCACAATGGAGCTACACTAAAGAGCTACATGACTGACCTATGCCTAAAAACTCTTTTCGACTAGCCCCTGGCATTGTCTATAAATAGGACCCTTGGGGTCTCTATTTTGGAACTCAAAAAAGATAGAAGAACTATGGAAGCTCCCATTGCATAGATATTTCACCCAGATCCCACAAACATTATTAGGTAGCTCTCTAAAACATGAGAGAAGAGAACATTAGATGGAATAAGAATGTTTAAAATAATTTTATTGTTTGAAACACAAAACATCTGATAAAGTAACCTTCTTCCATAATGAAGAAGCTTTCTATGCATGGAATATTCCTTAAGGCCTTACACGGGGATCTTCCAAAGACACCAATGGAGTCCCAAGGTGTTTATATTTTAATCTCACCCAAGTTTTGTCTTTTTGGAAGTAAATTTTTTTAAGATTTAATAGGCTCAGTTTTCTAATGATAATCATTTTCAGTCATCTCTATGACCTGTGTGGAACACTTGCATGACATACCTATGTGGTAGATCTACACTGCATAGTTGTAACTATGACCTATGTATATCACCTTGTAAATACTCTTCAAATCCACTCATAAAAGTGTATATTGTTCCTTTTTTCCTTAACTGAAATGTGTAATGTTGAACCATCTCAAAACCACCTGACTTATCAAACATCTAGTGAAGTCACATCAGTGTGGCTCCACTTCAGTTTTGTATATCTACAGTCAGAGGTTTCTCACATTCATATTCTAAGGGAGTGGAGATACTTGGAATGTTTTTAGGTTTGTATATCTATCGTCAAAAGGATCCATACCATAGTTATAGTGTGGGGAAGTTCCCATTCATGGATTTCGTGGATGGGACTCTATCCTCCCATTTTCATCTCTAAGATCTGAAGCCTCCGGTTCCCAATAGGGGGAGTAAGGGTCCAAAAGAAAGTGTCTCCCTCCTCTCCTAAGGTCCACCAAGGGAATCCATAATTCAGTAAGCTTCTAGTCTTTTGGGCCAGACCCAATGACCAACACATTCATTTCACATTGAAGGGTTCATTGCTCTACACCATCACCCACCACCGCCTCATCTTCTTTCACCATAGGCCCAACCTCTTATATCAGTGGAAGTTAATGTGTGTGGATTTTTGAATCTATCACATCCTCTTATTTCTCACATTGAGTATTACTCACATGGTATTATATATTTGTGATGATTGAAAAATCCACACAATCGACTTCAAATCTTTAACTACAAGAACTTTGATTCCTACTATAATTGGGATAGGATTGAAGCCTTCACCTAGGGCTTGAGATCACTATATATCCTCTTTAGGAATATAACCCTTATTACCTTAATCTGTGAATCCTCTTTAAGAGTAAGCCTCAGATTAATCCCCCCTAAATCTCCATGAGTTAATAAATCTCTCATAGACCATGTTACAATAGAATCCTATTTAGAAGTAAACCACATCCTATTTCTCTCAAAAGGTCATACACCCCTACGAGACATACCTAACTACGTGGTATTACATTCCCATACAAGTGGGATATATAAGAAGTCTCCCTGAGGATCTAACCTAACACTCCAAATCATCCCTATTTTTCTTGGACATATTCCCAAAGGGGTTTAATCCAACTTCAAAACTCATAACTTTTCAAGGTTCCTCGGATTTCGTAGGTATAAATCCCAAACCAAGTATTGACTAAGCACCTTCCACTTAGATGTCATTACCACATGACATTAAACTATGGGGAGAGGTCCTTGTCACATGACCGTAAATGGAATGTTGTGTCCCATTAAGCAGCATCGAACAATGTGGGTTCTGATTCCTTAAACAAGGATATGTACATATCCCATTTATGGGTTTGATCCCTATATCAAAACAACTATTGTCTACCTGGATGACCATAAAATCCAATGTGCCCCACTGAGTGGATTAAAATATAGCATCATCATATCAATGACTAAAGGATATCCATGTAGTATGTAAGTAGATACCATTGATGGATAACCCCAAATACATACGAATATCTTTATTAATGAAGACCCCCCGAATACATACTGATGATTCTAAATTCCATACATTATCATAATTTATTTCCAATTTCAAGGTAAACCTACATTATACTTGGTAAATTAATATGGATTCATTATCATATCCTAAATTTATAAGAGAGTCCTAGAGTTGGAAATAATTCCACCCAAAAGGGTGTGATTTGCATGACCTACAATCCTCTCGACCAATGTGAGTTCTTAAATTTCATTATTCCAAACCTATTGAATGATTGTATTTTGACACCAGGTCCCTTTGGATACAGAATCATTCTATGTTTTCAGTTCCAAAAATAAATATGATTGAAAACATCTGGAAGTAGTGATTATTAACCATTACACATGTTCCACTAAAATAATTTCTAAGTGGTACATAAGAGGATTCCATTGATGGATAACCTCAGATATAAACACATGTCTCTGTTGATGAAGATAATTAGATACATATAGATGATTCTAATATTTTATACATATTCATCATTGATTCCCAAATCAAAAGGGAAACACATTTCGTTCTTGTTGAATTAAAAAATATTCTTAGACATTTCGTAAATCTATAATAGAGTCTCGAAGTAGGCAATAATTTCCCTCAACATGGTGATCTAAGCTCAACCTCCCATCCTCTTGGCCAATGTGTATTGGCAAGAATCATCTCCTAAATTACCTAAAGAATTACTACCTTTGGTATGAAGATAACCTACGATATAGAACCATTGGGTGTTTCTGGTTCCATAAATAAATTCAAGGGAAACAATTCAAGAATAATAAATCATATCGAAGTCACATATATGGGGGAAACTGGGTGACACAATTTTTATATAAATGCTTAAATTTGACTCCTCATGATCACCAAGACCCATATAGATTAGTTTTTGTATTTTTGGTGTTAATTATCATATCAATTAACATTATGAAGTTTAATGTCAATGAAAAATTAATTATTATTAAAAATTTAAAATTTGATATCCGTTTGTTAGACATTTAGGCCAAATATTACCAATAATCATTAATAATTGACTTAGTTGAATGATTGGGCTTTGTGGTAGGATAATTATAATAGTATAAATATATCTACCTATTATGTTAAAAAGAATAATATATTAATATTTTAAAAATTATTCACAAATGGAAAGTTATGGTATTAGATTAGGAAAAAGGATTAATCAATTCAGTAGTTTTCATGATTTTAATTATATCAAATATTTGAATAGAAAATAGTGAGTCACTAAAATTAATAATTTTTCCATTCCAAATTATTTGACAACCCTTATGGAAACTATGGAATTAATTTGGAAATAATTAAATAGAGAAATTATTTATTGAATAAGAGTTTTAATAGGAGTAGAAAACTAAAACTACATGATTTATGATATGTTAAAAAGTAAAAAAAAATTATATGATTAATGAAAATATAAAGTTCAATATAACTAATGAATGAAATATACATGTTTAAAAATTTATTCTATGAAAGTATTAGAAAAATATTTATTATGTTTTTTATAATATTCATTCTAATTGAACATATAAAATAGTGGATTTCTATTTAAATAAATAATTATTTTTTGATGAATTTTTGAAAGAGTGGTATGGTAGGTGATGTAGAATCATTATATTGAGGTCTCGTGTAATTTTGATGTGATATAGTAACAATGAGAGGACCATGGAGAAGTTTAACATTACACAATAAAAACATGTGTCATGATGAGTAATATGTGTTAAGTAATGATAAGGCTACAAATATATTTTAATAAAAAAATGTTTTTGGATTATCATTAATTTCTTATATATTAGATGTAACACCTCGACCTGAGTTACCTAGAGTCGGTACATTATTACATAACATTGGAATGATACAAGGAATCATGTCCCAAAAGACCAATCAGTTTAATTTCCTAGGAAGTACAAGATACAAACATGATTTTTACATAATATCATGAAATAAAATAACGAGATTTTGTCCCCATTGAACACTCTTATATCCCACAGCCAATTCCTATAGGTTAATTTTAATATACCGCTTCACATCATGTGAGAAATAAAACATAGAAAGTGGTGATCTCAGATGCTCAATAAGGATCAAAATATAGCAGAAACTAACGTAAAAAAGAATAAACATTTAATGAAATATATTAGACTAAAAAAGCATTTTAAACATAAACATTAACATAATATAGAAAAAATAAATCAGAAAATTTTATTTACTTATTCACATGGATATTCTACTAGTCGAATAATCACATGTAATATGAATATCAAATTTCATAATGATGGAATTCATAATGTTGTACATCATAACCACATAGTCAAGGCTCCATGAAAAGATTAAAAATAATATTTTTTTTCAAGGCCTTGTGCCAATACACTAGTTTGTCTCATGAGACCTACTAATGCATCTAGGAGCTATAGCGGGCTCCACCCGTTAATTACCATGTCCAATGCATTACTCCTATGAAAATTTCGAAACATAACAAAAACATTCATATTAAAACTATCATGTGAAATGTCAATAATTTAACCATAAACCATGAATGGTATAAAAATAACACATCTATAGTGAAACCTATCACAATACCTTCATTAAAATATTCAAGATTGTATCATAATAAATCAACATCAAACAAATGTAAAATCCATCAAAGATGTTGAAATATGAGAAATCCAAACTAATTGATAGAAATATCTATTTCTATTTTGAAATAATTTAAATGTAACTTAAATATTAAAGAAAACATTTATATTGAAAATATTCTTATAATCTTGTAAGGGAAGATTTGAAGGTGTTATAACGGTGGAAAGTAACTGCACTCGTTATATAAGTTAAAGAAAACATTCTTTCCTTAATTTTGTCGAAAAGGTCGTAAAGGAACTTGTTTGGAAAACGACAGAAATATTCCATTATAATCATTTTATAAAAATTCACACAGGTGTATAAATAAATTTAACTTATAGTCTAGGGAATAGTAAAATTGTTTTGAAGTAAATTTTTAGGAAACATTGATGTGGATGATTAAGAGGTCCCACTAGATACTTACATATTAACAATCTCGGATAATAAAGAGATTGTACAAATTAATAATTCCCATTTATTTTTCCTTGATTCAGGTTACATTAACATCAGGTATAATAGTTAAATCATTGTTATTAAATTATACAAGAACCAAATACATTAATATGATCTTCTAATATTTCTTTATTAATAATATTTCAATAGTATCATTCTTTCGAGTGTTAACTGATTAGTTTTTCTTTACAGGTTTTGTTATGTAAGTAATGTCCATTATGTGTTGGTTATATTTTATTGATTTCTAGAATGATATTAAGTTCTTAAAAATTATATTTAATCATAAAATAAAAATTATTCTTGAATGATAATGAAGGGGAATGAATCTCATCACATTCGTGGAGATGGTAATCTGTAAGTACACACGAGTGAAAATATCATTCTATTGATGGTGAAATGGTATTTAAATGGATGGTATATCATATAACAATAATCATTAACATGTTATATTTATTATTTAAATCAATTTTACACATTATTATACCCATCCATGTAATTAAGTGTTGAATAAAAAACTACACCACAATGTGGAGATGGTAATCCATACATACGCACGTATAGTGTCATTGTCATTCATAAGATGGATAGAATAGTGAATATGTTTTTACTATATTTATAATAACATCTCATAAAATATAAGGTACTACAGTAATTATTTAGGTATGGAAACCAAAAATAAAGAGTAAGTGGATGAAGAAAAGAACTTTGAAAGAGGTGATGAAATTATTATCTCTTTTTCAGGTGCTTCCTTTTGATTTGATAAAAAGGGCTCTTTAGGTTGTATTCTGATAAAAATAATGCCCCTTGGTTTAATTTAGGGTATTTGTGAGGATATTTGAGTAGGGTTTGGATGATCCAAATGGATTTAGAGGTGTGATTTTGTGATAAGGGGAAGTACCCTTTTGTACAAGAGGTGAAGGTCACTTTAGGGAAAGCTTGAAATATTTTTTTTTTATACAATCATATTCAGTTTAAAATGGCACCAGAGAAATTTATTTCATAGATAAGGTGGTTCTAGTTTGAAAACATCTCATACAATAGGTTTTAGAAATTTTTAGGTCACCATATTAACTTTATCTTTTATATTTATCTCATAGTTAAATAGTTTAACTTTTACCATATATTCTTGTATTGTTATAATAAATGGTTAATAAACATACTATAAAAATCTAAAAAAACCTCAAATGGTTCATTATTAAAATATATAACATTATCTAAGTCCTTTTTCTGATCCTTGTATTTTTAATAATATTATATCAATTAATAATACTGTATTATGTTTAAAAACTCATTTATGTCAATTTTGACACTGTTTAGTATTTGGTTTTTGTGAAAGTCATAACAATTTTATCACCTCAAAAAAAAATTATTCAACCATAAAATGTCATATTAACTTAAAAAATTTCTTTAATACTTAAAAAGTGTTAATTTAAAATTATATTAATATTTATAATATTAATTATTTTAACCATTCAATAATAAGATAATTACTACATCATCATTGTGTTATAAATAAAGTTAATTATTTAATATCCAAAATTTATAAATAAAATATCATTACATAGGAAATATTTTTATCTGTCTAATAAATATGTATAGTCGAATTTTTATTTTGTATAACCCTATATTAAAAATTGTTTTGTTATTAAACATTGAGTTTAACAATTCTAACTCTTCTTTAAATAAAATAATAATAAATTTCCTAATCTAATCCAAGTGGATAAAAAGAATAATATATTATTAAAATGGATTATTTTGGTATAAATACACTTATCCAATAGAATTATGACATGTGTTAGGGATATTATAATATCATTTTTACCTATAATTACCCTATTTACTTTAAACCATGGTAAATAAAATTAAAAGATACTATACACCAAAAATTATTTTCATCCTATTGAACATCATTTTACTTACTGATGTCACTAGTATCTCTCATATTTTTTAAATTCATTTCAAAAAAGTGGTAATATTACATTTAATGCTAATTTTCAAATGTTACCAAAAGGTGGGTAACTGACGTCAAAAAAATCAATAAAATTTTAGATATCTAATCTTATTGTAAATGACTCCAAATTATTACATTGAACTAATATAGGTATTATGTATATTATTTTAAATTAAAATAAATTAAAATATAGATAATTATTATTTAAATTAATGTCGGTTTAAAACAATAACATAGTGTTTTCACTATTCATCAAAAATTGAATGTTTTCAGAAAATATCAAAAAATCACCCTAAGCTAATTTTGATATTCTAAATCCAAAAATGAAGTCCATTTTAAAAAAACCAAATTTATAAAATTTCAAAATTTGGGTATTACTATTCATAATTGATAGTTTGATTGGTCGTGGTATACTTGAACTTGAAATTGTGTACAGTGGAAGCTATTTCATTTTTCAAACAGAACTGTATCGTGGGACCTTGGGGTGTTACATTCTTCCCTCATTAAAAGAATATTTTCCTTGAAATTTCTAGAATATTAATGCATAAACATATTTGGGTGGTTCTTTATCATTAGTTCATTGGGTTCTCACGTAGCCATCTTCCATCTTATGGTTTCTCCATAAAACAGTTACCAGAAGATTCGTCCTGTTTCTGAAAACCTGTTCTCTGATATCAAAAATCCTGACATGCTCTTCAAAATAAGACAGATCAGCTTCCATTTCTATTTCTTCATAGGTGAGTACATGTGTTGGGTCAATCATGTATTTTCTCAATAGTGATATGTGGAACACATAATGAACTTTGGAGAGACTTGGTGGCATTGCCAAATAATAAGCTACAACTCCAATTCATTCTATAATTTTAAAAGATCGGATGTTTCTAGAATGTAATTTTCCCTTATTACTGAATCATACAACACCCTTCCATGGATATACCTTCAAGAAAACATGATCTCCTACATGAAATTCCAAATCCATTCTTTGATTATCGGCATAGCTCTTTTGACTAATTTGAGATTATTTGATGTGGGTTTGGATAATCATGACAATTTCCATTGTTTCCTCAAGAGGTTTTGGGACTACGAGTTTGCTTTCACCAACATCATCCCAACAAGTTGGTGTGTGACACCTCTTTCTATATAACTCTCTATATGGTTCCATCTGAATACTTGAATGGGAGCTGTTGTTATAAGAAAATTCTACCATAGGTAAATACTAATCCCATATAACTTGAATGTCATCTTAGCAAGATCTCACGACGTCTTATAAGGTATGAATAGTTTTTTCTGATCGTCCATCAGTTTAAGGGTGGTAGGCAGTGCTCAAACAAAGTATAGTATCTAGGGCCTTATGAAGACTTTTCCAGAATCTTGATGTAAAATAAGGATCACAATCCGAAAAAAATGACAAGGGTACTCCATGAAGTCTTCTAACTTTATTAATATATATTCTTGTTAAATGTTCAAATGGTAAATCTTCTCTTATAGTAAGAAAATGTGCTGACTTGGTAACACAATCAACAATGACCCATATTGCATCATTCCTTCAAGGATTCTTTGGTAGCCCCATGAAACATTCCATTGTAATATCATCCCATTTCCATGTTGCTATGGGAATAGGTTACATGACTCCTCCAGTATGTTTTCTTCCAGCCACAACCTATTGAAAAACCACACATCTTGACACATAATCAGCAATCTTCCTCTTCATGTTGTCCCACCAAAAATGTTCCTTCAAATATATATACATCTTAGTACTACCATGGTGTATAGAAAAATTGGAGCTATAAGTATCATCCAAAAACTCCCTTTTTAGATCAAGAATATCGGGAACACAAAGTATCTTCTCTAATTTCAAAATCCCATCTTTATATATGAAATCGATCAATATCCTATCATTCATAGGTTGAATTTTTTTTTGAAACCTCTCATCATCAGTCTGAGATCTTTTTATCCTATACAGTAACGATGGATTGGAATCCATTTGGAAAAGTATTGATGTTTCACCTTCCATGATTATTCCCATATTCATCTTTACAAGATCCATGAACAAAGGATCCCTTTCAACTCTCATCTTGTTCAAAACTCCATGATCCTTTTTACTCAAAGCAGCTTCCACCTTATTTTCTTTTCTCGGGTGGTAGTGTATAGTGAAATCATAATAATTGATTAGTTCAAGCCATCATCTTTGCCTCATGCAGAGTTCTTTCTATGAGAAAATATACTTCAAACTCTTATGATTAGTATATATCTCACATTTTGTACCATAGACATAGTGTCTTTGTATCTTCAAGGCAATGATTACAGCTGCTAACTCAAGATCTTGAGTGGGATATTTTTTCATGAATTTTTAGTAGTCATGATGCATATGAAATAACTCAATCATCCTGCATTAGGACACTACCAAGTCCTTTCTTTGAATAATCCCTATAAATAACAAATCCATCATTCCCCGATGGTAGAGTCAAGATACGAGCATAGATTAGTATTCTCTTTAGTTATCCAGAATATTCTTCACACTTTTTTTACAAACAAATTTAACCCCCTTACGTGTGAGCTTGGTTAATGGGTGATCTAATCGGGTAAAGTCCTGGATGAAACACTGATAATAACCTAATAAACCAAAAAATAGGGTACCTCGGTTATATTCAACGATGCGTTCTATTCTTGTATTGCTCGTATCTTAGAGGGATCAACATGCATTCCATATTTGGAGACAATATGGCCAAGAAAGGAAATCTCCCAAATCCAGAATTCACACTTTCTAAACATCCCATATAATTCATTTCATTTAAGAATATTTAAAATAGTGTGAAAGTGATTTTCATGATCTTCAAAGATTTTGTATTAAACCATGATATCATTAATAAATACCACTACAAAGTAATCAATATATTCCTTGAAAAAAATATTCATTAGATTCATGAATACAGAGGGTTCATTAGTCATTTCAAAAGGCATTACTGCAAACTCATAATTCCCATACCTGGAATGAAATGTTGTTTTTGGAATGTATTCCTTCTTTACACACAACTGATGATATCCAAATCGAAGGTCAATCTTTGAAAAATATCAAGCTCCATGAAGTTGATCGAATAAATCGTCAATGTGAGGTAGGGTATACTTGTTCTTTATTGTTATAGCATTAACCTCATTATAGTCAATGCACAGCCTCATAGATCAATCTTTATTCTTAACAAAAAGCATAGGGGCTCCCCATTGCGAAACACTAGGGTGAAAAACTCACTTATTACTCAATTCCTCTAGTTATTTCTTTAGTTCCACTAGTTCCACAGTGGCCATTCTATAAGGCGTCTTCGAAATGGGCTTTGAACTAGGAATTAAATCAATAGAAAACTCAATTTCTCATTCTTGAGGATGTCCTGGTAAATAATCTGGAAACACATAAACATATTATTGAACAATAGGCACATACTCTATATGGATATTCCTTTCCTCAACCATGTGTATTTAATTATCTCTCTCCCCACAAATTGAATTTAGTAGATCTACTAGGGGTGGATCTAGATAAGAATCACATGGTGACATTTATTTTTTAAAGATAAGGTAATGATTATCATCATCAAAAACTGTAACCACCTTCTTCTTAGAAATAATTTTCACATCACAGCCCGAAATCCAATCCATAAAAAGGATTATATCAAATTCAATCAAGGGTATGACAATGAGATCAGTAGATAAAGCACATTTATATGCCCTAATGGGAACTGATTCACAAATTGTTTTTGTAATGATACATCCTTTAGGGGTCTTGACAGTCAACTACCTTGTTAAATCAAATTGGAAATATCAAATTTTTAATCAAACAAGGAAGATATGAAATAATGTGATGATCCAGAATCAAATAAAGCATTGGATAAATTTGGGGAAACCATTAAATTACCTTCCACCATGTCATTCAGAGTGTCAACCATAGTAGTAGTGATGGCATATGCCTGGCCTTTCTCCCTTGGCCTTTTCTGAGGTAAGATTATATGGAGCTTAGGACATTCATTTCCATAATGCCCAATTTCTCTATATTTTTTGCATTCAACTTTGACAGCCTTAGCTTTTCCCTTGTAATCAAAAGATTGGTGGCCTCTTTCACCACACCTGTAACAGACTACCATTCCATTCAAGAAAGTACCAAAATGTTTCTTCCCACATTTACTTCAAGATGGAAATTCAACTTTTCCATTCCTCCCCTTATTTCCATTTCCAGAGTGTTCATCGGATCTCTTCTTCTCTTTCTTTGATTAAAGTCATAAGACTTAGATAATTCCTTTTCTGTATTGATATCACAAGAGATAATATATTTTTACGATGAGAAGAATTGTGAGACAAATGCTTGCTGGAGAAATGGTTTTAACCCATCAAAGAATTGATCAAATTAACTCCCTGGGATATGTATATAATTTTTTTCATGGCTTGCTAACCTTGTAAAGTTATCCTAATACTTTGTGACATTCTCATCATCCTTTTGCCTTAGACTTAAAAATTTTCATTCCATATCTACATGATGGTTGCGAGGAAAGTATTTTTCTTTGAAAAGATCTTTAATCTTGTTCCATTCCATATTTTATACTTCTTAATCCTCCTTTTTGTTTTGAATTAATGACCACCATTGATCTACATCTCCCATGAGGAGATAAATTTACATGAAAATCTTTTCCCTTTCGCTACTCCCCAAAGTATGAAATATTTGTCTAAGGAACTTATCCATTGGTCAGTTATAAATGGATTTGTAGTCCCATAAAATTTTGGTGGTTTTTGTCTCATTATGTGGTCTAACATTGATCCTTTATATTGTGGATCAGGTTTCCCCATTCGGGTATGGTTATTATTCGTAACCTGAGTGAATTTTCCAAGTATGGTTATAAGTTGTTCAGCACTGGTTGCATCACCAAATACACTATAATTATCTTGAGTAGGAGGTAAATCCCTACATGGATTATGTGCGTTGATAAAGTTTCCATTCCTTCCCCTAGGTGACATTTATAAACAATGACATTCACTAGATTAGTTTATGAATCACAATACATAATTCCAAACTAGTAAAATACCTATCATAAATTGAACAGTTTAAGCACAAAATCCATATTCATAAAAAAAATGTTTTCATTGAGAAGGTATTTACTCATAAATCCATCATAATGGTTTGTATAGAAAATGTGAATTATCTTACACATATCCCCTAGAAGTATTGTAAACAAGAGTAAAGTAAGTCCCATTGTCGTGTACCAGGATACCCTGGGTCAAGCCGGAAACTCCTTGTCAGAGTTTTCACTCCTAGGTACATCTGTGAAATAGTCACCTCTACCTTCTCATATCTAGACTGAGATGTATTGCTTGTAAAATTTGAAAAATCTCTACATTACAAAAATTATAGTAAGTTCTTCTATAATAATCCTCAATGTCTATCTTAGGGTAATGTTCTCTAATCAATGTTTTTGAAAATCAACTTTCCAAGGATTTTACTAACCTGTTACCTAGTTTCAGTTCATTATAACATAACATTCACATGATACAAGAAATCATGTCCCGAAAGCCCGATTATTTTAAAAGCCCTGGAAGTACTTGATGAATAAATAAGTTTTACATTACATCATGAAATAAAAAAAATCATGTCCCCTTTGAATACTCTTATATCCCTTAGCCTATTACTGTAGGTTAATCGTAATATACTTCTTCGCATCCTGGGAAAAATAAAACATAGAAATGGGTGAGATCAGATGTTCAGTAAGGATAACAATATATATAAATCAATCATAAATAATCATAAACATTTAATGAAATGTATAAGACTAAAAAACCCTTTTAAGAATAAACATCAGCATAATCTAGAAATGATAAATCAAATAATTTCATTTACTTATTCACATGGATATTCTACTAGTCTAATAATCACATGTAATATCAGTAGCCAATTTCATAATGATGGAATTCATAATGTCAGACATCACAACAACATAGTCATGGGCTCATTACAAGACTAAAAATAAGATTTTTTCAAGGCCTCGTTCCAAGATACTGTTTTCTCTCATGAGAAATATTAATTCATTGAGGAGGTATAGAGGGCTCCACCCATCACTTACTTTTTCCAATGTGTTCCTCATATGAAAAGGTAGAAACATAACATTAACATTCATATTAAAACTATCATAAGAAATGTTAATACTTTAACTATAAACCATGAATGGTGTAAACATGACACATCTATAGTAAAACTTATCACAAAACATTCAATACAATATTGTAGATTTTATCATAATAAATAAACTTCAAATAAGTTTAATTCCAAAAAAGGTTGTTGACATAGAAGAAAGCAAATCTTTTTGAGAGAAATATCTCCTTCTATTTTGAAATCATTTAAAAGTAACATAATTACAAAAGAAAACATTTAATTTGAAAAAAATTTAGAATATTTTAAAATAATCAGAGAATGTGTTATAATAGTGTAAAATAGCGGCAAACACTATATAAGTTAAAGAAAACATTATTTTATTAATTTTATTGAAATGGTCATAAAGGGCCTTATTTGGAAAATGATGAAAAGATTAAATTATAAAAATTTTATAAAATGTAAAACAAGCATATAAATGACTGTAATCCATACTCTAGTAAATAGTTAAAATGTTTTGAAATAAATTTATAAGAAACACGGATGTAGATGATAAAGAGGTCACAGTAGATACTTACATATAAACAACCTCGGATAATAAAGAGATTGCAAAATTAACTCTTACAGTTTAATTTTCCCTGATAGAGGGTAATTTAACCTCATGTATAACAGTTATATCATTTTTATTAAATTATACAAGAACCACATGTATAAATATGATATCATATATGATCTACTAATATTTCTTTGTTAATAATATTTCTGTAGAATCATTATTTTGGGTGTTAACTGATTCATTTTCATTTATATGCTTTGTTATGTAAGTCATCTGTTTTTGGGATAGGATGTATTTGATTCATATCCATAATTATATAAAGTTCTTAAAAATTATTTCTAATCATAAAATAAAAATTATTCTTGAAATATTACAATGGGGAATGAATCTCATCACGTTCTTGGAGACAGTAATCTGTACGTATACATGAGTTACAATATCATTATGTTGATGGTGAAATCATATGTAAATGGTTAGTATATCATATATATAGAATAATTATCCTGTTATATTTATTGTTTAAATCAATTATGCTAATTATTATACCCACCCAAATAAAGAAGTGTTGAATAACAAACTACACCACGACATGGAGACGATATGCCATGCATACACACTTATGGTGAATTCATAGGAAGGATAGAATAATGAATATTGATGAACCATATTTATAATAAAATAACAGTATGTATAAGGTACTGGAGTTATTATTTATCTTTGGAAACAACGAATAAAGAGTACGTGGAAGAAGAAAAGAACATTGAATGAGGTGATGAAATTATTACCTCTTCTTTGGGTGCTTCCTTTTGATTTGATCATAAGGGATCCTTAGGTTATATTCTAATAAAATTAAGGCCTCTAAGTTAAATTGACTGAATTTGGGATAATATTTGACTAGGTTTTGGCTGAGGAAAATATATTTGGAGGTTTTATTTTTGTGAGAAGGGGATGTACCCTTTTATAGGATAGGTGAGAGTCACTTTAGGAAAATATTGAAATATTATTTTTTTATACAATAATATTCTATTTTTAATGTCACAAAAAGCATTTATTTCAATGATAAAGTGGGGATGGCTCGAAAAAATCTCGACCAATAGGTTTTAGACAATTTTAGGTCACCATTTTAACCTTATCTTTTACATTTAACTCTTAGATAAATAGTTTAACTTTTACCATGCATTCTTGTATTATTATAATAAATGGTTACTAAACATACTAAAAAAATCCAAGAGAACCCCAAGTGGTTAATTGTTGATATATATAACCTTATCTAATTCATTTGGAATAACCTTATATTTTTATGAATATTATATTAATTAATAATATATAATTTGTTTTAAAAACATATTTATGTCAACTTTGATACTATTTAGTATTTGGTTTTTGTGAATGTCATAAAATTTTTATCACTTCGAAGAAAAAATATTTAACCAACCCTAACATGTAATATTAAAATAGAAATTTTTTGGAATACATAAAAAGTCTCAATTTACAATTATATTAATATTTATAATATCAATTATTTTAATCATTCAATAATAAGATAATTATTTCATTATCATTGTTTCATAAATAAATTTAATTATTTAATGTATAAAAAGTATATATATAATACCATTATGTATAAAATATTTTTATATTTCTAATAAATATGTATAGTCAAATTTATCTTACATATTACCCTATATTAAAAGGTGTTTAGTTATTAAACATTGAATTTCACACTTTTAAGTCTTCATTAATTAAAATAATAATAAATTTCCTAATCTAATCAAAGTGGACCAAAATGATCATATTTTATTCCAATGTTTGATTTTGGTTGAAATAAACTTATCCAATAGAATTTGGGCAAGTTTTAGGGTAATTATAATATCATTTGTACCCTTAATTACCATATTTACTTTTAACCGTAGTAAGTAAAATTCAAAAGACAATATTCAAAAAAATTATTATCATACTATTGAACAACATTTTACTTACTAATGTCAGCCATGTCGTTCTAATATTTTAAATTCTATTTTCATAAGTGGTAAAATTACGTTTTATGAAAATTCTTAAATCTAACTGGAAGGTGGGTAAAAGATGTTAAAAAAATCAATAAAATTTTATACATCTAATATTATTATAAAATGACTCCAATGAAATATATTAAACTAATAAAAGTTCTATGTATCTATTTTTAATTTAAAACACATTTAAATATATATAATAATTAATTACATAAAATTCAGTTTTAAACAATAACACAGTGTTTTTCACTATTAATAAAAATTTAATGTTTTGAGAAAAATACCAAAAATTAACCCTAAGCTAATTTTTATATTCTGAATCTAAAAATAATTTCCATTTTAAAAAATAAAATTTATATAATTTCAAAAATTCAGTATTACTATTCATAATGACTAGTTTGATTGGTCATGGTGTGCTGGATCTCGAAGTTGTGTACAACGCAAGATGTTGCATTATTCAAAGAGAAACATATCGTGGAAGCTTGGGGTGTTACATTAGAGACGTGGGATTTTATTCAGAGAGTGTATAGGTTTCAGTAGATTGTGGCTAATGGATTCAAATAGTGACTGGATATAGTGATATATCTTTATGGAATCCACCCATAATTTATGATTTGTGTGAGATGACAATGATTATTCCCTATCTCAAAAAATGATCTCGATAGATATTAATGATGGAATGTGTTTGTATTTTACACCACTCTCCCACTTCTCTAGAATGAAATTGGTCAAATATATTATTGTGATAGATAGGTATAGGTAATTAATATAATATAATTTTTATGAGAACGATGAAGATAAGTAGTTACTCTAGTATTATCAATTTTATTATATGATAGATTGTATAGGTAGAAATTTTTAGTTTTTAAGTACCCTCCAAATGAAAATGTAGTGATGTTGATTCACCATAGTGTCCACACACCTTCTTTCCCATAGTGTGTCGAACAAGGTGGATAATAAAGAACCACCGATATCCCCACACCATGCCAACTACTCTAGGATTTAAGTTATCTGATATTCAACAAAAACCCTATATATATATTTTTTATCTAGTATACATGTATATCATTGTATCAGATAATATTTTTATTCCCTATAATTTTTAGAAATTTATATGTTTCTAGCTATTGATATTTCTATTTACTCTTTTGGAGATGTCTATTTTTAATAGTATTCAAAAGATATGTTGAATGTCTATTTCCTATAGTAAATCTAAGATAGGTGGATACATGTATTTATTCTATAATATTGTGATTTCTTTCCTTGAAGATGAATCACTGGAATGGGAATCTATGGCAGGATGTTTAATCACATCATACATTCTAATGTATTATAAATTCATTATAAAATATTTTGTAATTGATATGGATGTGATTTGTAGGAATCTTTTTAAGGTTATGTTTTTTTTAATAAATGTTATTGAAGATATATGGGACATTACATTTCTAAAAATTGGTTTAAATTCAGAAAATTAACACACATTTTATTTTGGTTGAGTTTTATTCATTGGGAAACCATATTTGGTATATTTATACTCATACATGCATATAAACTTATGTGTTTTTCATATTTAATATGTGTAGATATGAATATTTGTATGATATATAACCATGGATCCAAGATATGAAAGAATATGTGGATGGTCAGTGTCATAGATATAGTTTTTATGGCCACCATCAGAGCATAATTATTTACTATGTAATCAGTATTTGAATGTAACTCTTGCATGTAATGTTTCCGTTTCACACAATCATTTAATTACAATAGCTCAGCTTTTACTCTAATATAGTTTATTATATCTATACAACTATACCTTATATATATTAGTGAAACTCACTATTATATTTATAATCCATACATGTATGAATAATAGTGGTGTTTGATAAAAGATTAAATATTCATTTTGATATAATATCTAACATTATTTTTCAAATATCATAGTTCAGGTTTCTAGACCATTGTGAAGTAGAGGCTAGTATGTATAGTTAACATACCTATAAGATCTTGTATATATAATATGAGTTATGGGTATATTAATTTTGTTAAACTCTCATTAAGTTTACATTTTTTCTTAGACTATGTAAATGCCCAATTATGTCGGTCGGTTTTATTTACAAAGAAGGTAGTAAGGTGATGGAGTTTAGGTATAGAACCACTACACAATGTGAATTAATTTATCCAAAACCCATATCTTTAGTTTAGGGTGTGATTTTTTTTATTTACCAAAGGAATTCATGATGTGAATCTGATTCATGTTGTGAATATTTCATTACTATATTTTAAAAAAGGGGGAAATTTTTTATTTTTTCAAAACTCTTCCTTATTTCATATAAGAACTGTTCATGGAGAATAAATATTCTCCATCTTCTTTGTATTTTAAGTATCTTCATCCTTCAGACTCTGATCAGACAACCATTTTTTCTGATGGAAGTGCACTGATATGTGTTTCAATCAACTTCCTTCTTTTCTCACCATAACTTTCCTTCTTTTTGTGGAATTTTGGTTCAAGAGAATATACCATATTTTCATGGTGTTTGTCCATTTCTATGTTTTATATCTTTCTAGTCCAAGTCAAAATAAAATTCAAGACATATACTCTTCTAAATCCATATAGTATGTTCAATATACCTTTTCCCTACACTTTTTTCGTTTATTGAATTATCATAAATGTACCTCACGCCATGCATTTCAAAAGTTACTCTTAAAATTAGTCAATTTTTAAACTAATTTTTTTTGAACTTTAATTTGATTGTTATTTATCACCTTAACATGGTTGGAGGTTTTCAACCTCAACCTAAACCAAATATGAATTGGGTTCTTCTATCTACCTACGCCAAGAACCACTACTTTGGGTGGGTGATTTTCCACTCCTTTTTGGAAGGCATAAATATATTTAATGGGTTAATAAATGGTTTATTTAATTAAAATTTATAATTTTACTTTTGTATAGACACTATCATCGCCCAATATTTTTAACTGTTATTTATTTTTATTAATAGGGTATGGAACCAATGATTCTTTACACAATGGAATCGATGTCTATTTACGGTATGGAACCGATTTTTATTATATTATGGAAAAAATGTGTGGGATCGAGGTATGGAAAATACAACTCTCTATATACACATATATCTTCATATATTAGGTTTCCATGGACTTTGGTCTTGGGTTTCTAGAACATGTGGGTTTGATACTATTTCTAATATCACCGTACTTGATCAGGTCACCCGGTTCTACAGCCTTGGGGCCTGGTCCATGTATTGTAATACATTTTACTTATATATAATATGATAGATATGTTAGTTACATTAAAACATTAAATTTTTGTACTAATATTCTCCATGTATATTTACTCATATTAATAGAACTCTTCATGGTTTATTCATATATGTCATTGACTATAAATATTTACCAATTATACTTGCACACAGTTTTTGTTCTCATACATTGGATATAATTTTTATAGACATTGTTGGTGGTGGCCTACTTAGTATATCTCACATTCTATTCAAGATTCCAATTGTTAATTAGAATGAATTCTCAGATACATGATGGGGAAAGGGAGACTGCATGGTCATGGATGTATTATTTTCTCAAAACATGGGAGTTTGGGAGTATTAAACCAATACATGGCTTGTGATGGTATTGATTATTTTCTTTTTTTAATTTCATTATTTTGTCATTTATGTATTATATGTTTTCCTAATTACATGTATTACATCGTTTATATATAGTTACATTTCAGAACCATAACTTTGTATGTGATATCACTTATTTCATATTTATTATTATTGTTTGGATGATTTTACTTCTTTTTACCTATTTTCCATATGATGCTTCTGCTATTTACTATATGATAATCACTGTTACATTACTCTTACCATGAAAGTATAGTATCCCTTTGTAAAACCATAGACCCTCATTTCTAGTCAGTTTTCTATAGCATATTAGGAGGAACACTTGAGTTCATGTGTCCAATTTGGATCAATTTCTTCTGATTGAAATTGGTTTGGGGGTTTACAAAGCTGTATTTGAGGATTTATTTTAATTTTTCATGCTCTTTGGAGTTATAATTCATGAGACTAGTATGTGCCGTAATTTGGTATTGAGCCTGGGCTGAGGATTAGCTAACCCAAATACATGGAAGACCCCAAATTTTCAGGGTTGAGAATAGATATTGTAGAATATTCCTATTAAAATTTTACTAGTTTTAAAATTGGGTGAAACACATGAGGTCTGGTGTTAATTATTACTATTATTATATCTACATTATCATTATCCCATCCATATCCTAGTATATAATGTAAGTGTTGATCATGCGTCATTATGGCCACCTGAGAGATTAATATGTTATGAATTATGTCATTTCTTGTAGGTTTCATTACCTGAATGAATGATGCTTGTTCTATGTGCCTTAATTGATATATCTATTATGAAACTGAAGTTTTTATAGTAAATTGGGTATTTAATAATTGGGTGTTAATGTTTATGCATCAAACTAAATGTCATGGTCCTATATAGTTTGATAATGGAACATTAACTAACCAATTATCACATGTTTGGCTTATGTAACTATTTTTACATAGACTAATACCTTACTTTATTTGGAATAAATGAATGTAATTTGTAATCTAAAGAGTTATTTTACCTATATAAATTGGGAATTAAAATTCATATAGTAAAATCATCTTATACTACCTATTACATTATTTCCTTAAATGTAAAGGTCTAGATAAAGGTAAATAGACTACCAATTGTAATTTATAATGTATGTACTTTTATAAATTTGAAATGGTGCTCATTTAACTGGTCTATAATATTAATACAAGAAGTTAAAAAACTGAAATTATTATATGGTCATTGTCAAATGTAGATTACTATTTAAATTTAATGGATATTTTCCCTCATAACATGAAATTAATCATCCATATATCAGGACCCCTGCCTATAAAAGAGAACATGGCCCAGACCCGACCATAGTATTGGGTAGTGTGAAGTGTCTCTTATGATTCTTTAGAGTATAATACATCACCTAGACAAGTATTTAAGTGTAGAAAGAGGGTATGGCTTACATATAGGAAGGCATGTGCATGACTTATTTTTGTATCTATTTTATTTCATTACAAAATCCTATCTGAGTTGTGTTCTTCATATTTATAGATCTAAGCCACCATAATGTCCTCATGTTATGCACTAGGAGGCTGGTATCAACCAAGCTCTATAGGTGGTGGTCCCTAGGCCACCAATGTTGCCTCCAATAGTTCCACCTATGGTACCTCCTACTATTCTATGGGTGGGTGATGATGCCCACATTAAAGAAGGGTTCTTTCATATTATGAAGACTGTACAGGGATATCGAATATAACGACCCATACTTTACATACATGGTTAATACTTCAAAATTGAAGCATACTTATTACAACATATAACAAAACCAAGAAAGGACCGTATAGGTATAGTGTCTTTAGAAACTGGGAAACATAAACAACTGGTTCATAAAGCATCTACACTGTCTCCCATTTATTTCATTATATATATAGTCCCTTTTTTGCATATCTTACTTAATACCCTTCTTCCTGACCTTGGGAAATAAAACATTAAAAAGGGTGATCTCAAATGTTCAGAAAGGGTAAACAAAAGAAATATAAATCACATCAAAATAAAAACATAACATTTTGGAAATCATACCCTACAAAAGATATCATAATTTCATAACATGGGATAAATCATGGTAGTGAGATATAATCCCAATAATCATAACCTAAAACATGAAACTTTGTGGCTTGCACACATAATCATAGAGAATCATTTCTTATTAGTCAAGACTCATTGCCAAGACTATCTTAGTGGACAAAGTCCATTTCTGAACCGAGTTCACTCCTCGTTTCAGTCCTATTTTACTGAACCGGTTTAACCTGCCATTCCATCCATGTCTATCTCATGAGATATAAAATCTTTACCCAATGCATTAGAGGGAGATATAGGTCCCACCCATCTCATAATGATACCATTCTTATGTTTGTCACAAAATCATAAACCATACATCATAGCATAACCCATGTAATAAAAATGGGAATCTAAAACATCATGACATCATAAAACAATTCATATAAGATAAAGGAATTCATAAAAATAATTCCATCACAACATAATAAAATCAATGTAATAATAGGGATAGAAACATAACCCTTTATTATCTTAGATGTAAAATAATTTTGATAAAACACTTGAACTCCATTCTTGAGGAAAATATCCTTTCTACTTCAAAAACATTTTTTTACTTTCTTAACAAGTCATAAAATTTTAAACTAAAAGAAGTTGATAAAAAATAAACTTGAAAACTTGTAAAGGAAGCTTCTTGGAAATAATTTTTTTTAAATCCATTCATGCCGTATAAGTTAAAAAAACATTATTCTCGTACTTTTGTCGGTAAAGTCAAAAAGTACCTCGTACGAAAAATGACAAAAGACTCCTTTCATATCTTTAATAAAAACTCACCGAAGGGTAAAATTGGATTTAAAAAATTGTAGTTGGATGTAAATAATATTACATATTGAGGGAACATGGATGTGGATGATAAAATACACCCCAGTAAATACCAAAGTATAAACAATATCAGATAAAAATGATATTGTGATATTTTCCCTTACCTTAGGTCCGATTTGCTTCCTAAGTGTCTGAAACTCCTGTATAATGATTTAAATAATGTCATTGACTTATTCCATAATCATACTCATTGTTATGATATCATATATTGTCATATTCTTAGCTTCTTATTAGTAATATTTCATTACTACTTGTTATTCGGGTGTTTATTACTTTTTGTTCTTATGCATGTTTTGTCGAATAAATTCTTATTATTCTCTTTAGGTTATAGATACCTCATTTACAGAATGGTATTAGTGTAATATATATAATATTAATTCATTCAATTTATTTAAATAATCATTATGTAATGAAGATCATGTAGAACGAGTCGCATCACATCACGGAGACGGTATTCTATACGTACGCACGAGCGATGATGTGGTTCCCATGATCGTGGAATTGTATTGAAGTGTATGTATACTATTTCAGAATCAATATAACTTTAAAATAGTAATTTATAGTTATTATTTGCACCATTATACCCATCCAAGTAAGGTGGTTGTGGAAAATATATTACACCACGGCGTAGAGACGGTATTCCGTACGTACGCAAGCGCGGTGATTTCGTTTTCCGTAGGATGGATAGATGGTGAAATAGGGTTGTTTCATACTTATAATAAAATATAATTATATCAGTGATACTGATGTTATTACTTCATAATGAAACAACTAAAGAAGAAGAATTGGAAGAAGAAATAAAGATGAAAAAATCGGTAACAGACATTACCTCTCCTTTGAAGTGCTTCTTTGATACCTCCTTTTAGGGCACTAAAATTGGTCTTTGAAGAAGAACAGGACCTCTAGGATGTTTCTAGGTAAGTGGAGAGGAGAAATGGTCAGGGGTTGGCAGAACTTTAAGGCTCAAATTGTTGTGAGTAGGAGAAGGAGGAGGTGCCCTTTTATAAGGCAGGAGAGGGGAACCTTTGAAATAACAAAAAATATTATTTTATTATAAAGTCAAATTTGGTTTTTAATAGCTCCAAATTGATATATTTAGAAGCTAAGGTTGGGATGGGTCGCAATCCTCTCATCCAATATAATTTAGAAAAGTTTATGTTCCTATTTTAACCTTATCATTTAGATTAAATTTTAAGTTAAATAATTTTACTTTTACCGTTTCTTTTTGTGTTCTTATACTATAAGGTTAATAAACTTACTATAACAAGCCAAACGAACCCCAAGTTGTTTATTATTAATATATATAACCTTATCTATGTAATTTGGCCGAACCATATAATTTTAGGAAGAAAATAACAATCAATAATATAATATTTGTTTTAAAAACTATTTTATGTCAATTTTGAGACTATTTAGTAATTGATTTTTGTGAAAATCATAAAAGAATTATTTCATCGAAAAAATTTAATTAAATCAATAATAACATGTCATATTAACCTATAAAATTAATGGAATTCATAAAAAGTCTCAAATTACCTTTATTTGGGTATTTATAACATCAATTATGTCAATATTTCATTAATATGATAATTACTGCATCATCATTGTGTCATAAATAAATTAAATCATTTAATGTCTAAAAATTACAAATAAAATACCATTATGTTGTAAATATATTTATATTTCTAATTAATATTTATAGTTGAATTTATCTTATGTATAAACCAATATTAAAAATTATTTAGTTATTAAACATTGATTTTAACTATTTTAACCCTTCTTTAAATAAATTAATAATAAATTTCCTAATCCAATCCAAGTGGGCCTAAATGGTCATAGTTTATTCCTAAGGTTGGTTTTGGTCTAATTAAACTTATCCAATAGAATTAGGATATGTGTTAGGGTAATAATAATATCATATTTACCCTTAATTACCCTATTTACTTTTAACCGTGGTAAATAATAGTAAAAAGTTACTATTCACCAAAAATTATTTTTCATCTCATTGAACCACATTTTACTTACTGACATCAACCGTGTCTCTCAGAGTTTTGAAATTCCACTCACAAAAGCGGTAAAATTAAGTTTTATGTAAATTTGTAAATTCTCCTAGGAGGTGGATAAAAGATTGTGAAAAGTTCAATAAAATTTTTATATATCTAAAATTATTATAAACTGACTCCAATGAATTGCATTGAACTTATATAGGAATTATATATCAATTTTTACCTAAAATAAATTTAATTAAAATAAATAATTTTATAAATAAAGATTCGGGTTTTAAATAGTAACCCAGTGTTTTCACTATTCATCAAAAATTGAAAGTTTCCAGAAAAATACCAAAATTTCACCCTAGGATAATTTTGATATTCCGAATCCAAAACTGAAGTCCATTTTAAAAAATAAAATTTACAAAATTTCAAAAAGTGGTTATTACAATTCATAACGGCTAGTTTTAATAATATTTTAACAGCATATCGTTGTTTAGTGAAACTCGGTATTACGTACGACGCAATCTATCGAGGAAGGATGCGGTTGCGTGAAAAGAAAGCCAAGCTATTGTTGTGTGTTTTGAAAGATTCATTTGATGATTTATATAATATAAAAACAAAATATTTCTCATAGAAGTCTCAGGTGTTACATTCTACCCCCCTTAAAATGAATTTCTCCCTTGAAATTCGTCACTTTTAACAAAAAGATGGGGATAACTCTCGCTCATCATATCCTCAAGCTCCCATGTAGCTTCTTCTAATTGGTGGTTCCTCCATAAAACTTTCACCAAGTGAGTGGTCTTGTTCCGTAGGACTTTTTCTTTACGATCCAGAATCTCTATTGGCTGTTCTTCATAAGAAAAATATTGCTCCAGTGGTACAACTTCTGAGCTGAGTACATGTGAAATATCAGTTATGTACTTTCTCAGGATAGATACATTGAACACATCATGAACTTGAGAGAGATTCGGTGGAAGTTCCAATTGGTAATCTACCTTTCTAACACGATCCAGTATTTCGAATGGACCAATATATCTAGGGCTCAACTTCCCCTTTTTTCCAAATCTCATGACCCTCTTCCAGGGAGATATTCGTAAGAACACTTTATCACCAACTTCAAAATCTAGGTCATTTCTTCGGTTGTCGGCATAACTTTTATGTCGACTCTGAGCTGCACTTATGTGTTGTTGAATAGATCAGACCTTTTCTGCCATCTCATCAACGGGATAAATTCCTAGTAGCTTTCTTTCCCCAACTTCATCCCAGAAATATGGTGTCCTGCATTTCTTTCCATAGAGAGCTTCATAAGGAGCCATCTGAATACTGGAGTGAAAGCTATTATTATATGAAAATTCCACCAAAGGTAGGTGTTGATCCCCAACCACCTTTTAAATCCATAGATCAAACTCTCAACATATCTTTTAGAGTTTTGAATCGTCCTCTTAGACTGACCGTCTGTCTGAGGATGATAAGCAGTGTTGAAACTCAACTCTGTATCCAGAGTATGCTGAAGACTTCGCCAGAACATTGAGGTAAACCTTGGATCCCGATCAGATATAATAGAAAGTGGTACTCCATGCAATCTTACCACTTCCTTTACATATATCCTGGCAAGCTGATCCAGAGAGAAATCATCTCTAATAGAAATGAAGTGTACAGACTTTGTAAGATGATCAACTATGACTCAGATAGCATTATTGCCTTTGGATGTTTTAGGAATTCATGTGACAAAGTCTATAGGGATGTTTTCCCATTTCCATTCGGGTATGGGTAATGGTTGTAACATCCCCTTAGACTTCTGTATCTCAACTTTAACTTGCTGACAAACCAAGCATCGAGAGACATATTCACCAACATCTCTTTTCATGCCATCCCACCAGAAGTACTCTTTTAGATCCTTATAAATCTTCGTTCTTCCTGAATGAACAGAGAATGAATAACTATGAGCCTCATCTAGCAGATCCTTCTTTAATTTTGGGATGGGAGGAACACAAACCCGATTCTTGATCTTTATTATCCCATAACAATCAAGGTTGAATTCCGGAACATTTCTCACCTTCTTTTGTAATTCGACATCTTCTTTCTGTGGCTCTTTAATCTTCACATGTATAGATGGTTAAACATTCATTTGAGAAAGATAATATTTTTCCCCTTCCATTATAATTCCAAGATCCATCCATTGTAAATCAATAAATATTGGATCTTTTTTTATCCTCATCATGGATAAGCTAGCATGGTCTTGTCGACTTAATTCATCTGCCACCTTGTTTGCTTTCCCAAGGTGGTAATGAATTGAGAATTCATAATCCTTAATCAGTTCCAACCATCTTTTTTTTGCACATATTCAGCTCCTTTTGTGTGAAAATATACTTTAAACTTTTATAATCAGTATAAATATCACACCTTTCACCATAAAGATAATGCCTCCAAATCTTTAATGCAAAGATTACCGCAGCTAACTCCAAATCATGTGTTGGGTAATTTTTCTCATGGATTTTCAACTGTCGTGAGGCATAAGCTATCACCATATCATTTTACATAAGAACACACCCCAGCCCCTTCTTGGATGCATCACTATAGATCACAAACCTTTCTCCATTTCAATGTAGTGTGAGAACAAGTGCACTGGATAACCTTCTTTTCAACTCCTTGAAATTCTCTTCACATTCCTCCATCCAAACAAACTTAACTCCTTTCCGACTCAACCTGGTGAGTGGATTAGATAATCTTGAAAAAGCTTTCACAAAACGTCGATAATATCCAGCCAAACCAAGAAAACTTCGGTTCTCAGTTACTGTTGTTGGTCTCGACCATCTTTCGATAACCTCTGTTTTTGTTGGATCAACAGATATCCCCTCTTTTGAGATTATGTGACCCAAAAATGCAAATTTTTGAAGCCATAATTCACACTTGGTAAATTTGGCATAAAGCTTATCCTTTCTCAGGGTCTTCAATATAATTCTCAAGTGATCTTCATGTTCTTCCTTGCTCTTTGAATATACAAGAATATCGTCTATAAATACTACCACAAACTGATCAAGATAGTCTCTAAAGACTCTATTCATCAGATCCATGAAGATAGTAGTGGAATTAGTATGACAAAACGGCATCACTATAAATTCATAGTGTCCATACCTTGTACGGAAATCCGTCTTTGGTATATCCTCCCTTTTGACCCTTAATTGATGATACACTGAACGAAGATAAATCTTGGAAAAGTATTGAGCTCCTCGTAGTTGGTCAAATAAGTCATCAATGTGCGGGAGAGGATATTTGTTCTTGATAGTTATCTTGTTAAGTTCTCAATAATCAATGTAGAGTCTCATTGATCCATCCTTCTTCTTAACAAACAGAACAGGTGCACCCCAAGGTGATGCACTAGGGTGTATGAATCCCTTATCAAGATTCTCTTGGAGTTTCTTCTTCAATTCATGCAACTCAATTGGGCCCATTCTATAAGGTTTCTTTGAAATAGGCAAAGCACCTGGTACGAGTTCTATTGAAAACTCAACTTCAAGATTTGGTGGAAGACCCGCAAATTCCTCCGGAAAGACATCATCAAACTCTCGTACAATGGGAATATTCTTAATCGTGAGTTTCTCACCAACCATTTGAGATAAATAACCTTTATTTAGTGGAATCAAGACCCATAAGATGGAAGAAATTTCCACTGGATGGTTATGTTCATCCTTGCATCGATAGACGATCATAGATTGATCTGTAATATAAAATGTGACTTCCCTTCTTTGGCAATTGATATGAGCTCCATATAGAGAAATCCAATCCATGCCAAGAATCACATCAAATTCCACTATAGGAAGGATCACAATATTTGCATGAAGCACCTTCCCACAAACATCAATTGGAGAAGAATTATAAGCTTTTGATGCGACTGTTGTGCCATTAGGGGTTGTCATAGCTAACTCTACATCTAACTGTTGAGGTAATACGATGATACCCTTATGAAATTCTTCAAAAATAAAAGAGTGGGTGGATCCAGAATCAAATAAAACATTTTCTACTTTAGAGTGGATGGTAAGTGTACCTTTCACCACATCGTTATCATACTCCACATCACTGATAGAAATTGCATGTGACTTTCCTCTGCCTTTAGCCTTAATAATTGGTTGACGTCGATCATCATCATTTACCCTTGGATTTGGGCATTGATTGGCATAATGCCCCATCTCCTTCCACTTGAAACATTGAAGTGTAGTAGGTTCATTTTGTGTATCCCTTCCTCTGTTTGCATCATTAGACATCTTATTCACATCATTGCGCCATTAAAATTCCCGATGACCATCATTTCCACATTTGAAACATTTACTTGTCCCTTTAAGACAACTCCCTCCATGTTTCATTCCACACTTTGAGCATAAGGGAAAACTCATCTTCTTTTCAATTTGCTCTTTAGATTTTCCTTTGAATTCCATTTTCCTCTTCTTATCAAACCCATGTGACTGATGGGTTACACCAATCTCCATCTCAACCTTGATAGCACATCGAACAATTTCCTCGTAGCTATTTAAGTGCTTTATGGCTAACGACCTTAGAAGACTTGGTTTTAATCCACTAAAGAATCAATCGATCTTACTCTCAGGTTGGATAATAATACCAGAAGTGTACCTTGCAAGTCTTGTAAAATTTTCTTCATAGGTACCAACAGATTCATCATCCTTTTTCTTTAGTTCAAGAAACTCTTTCTCCATATTTGTTCGGAGAATACGAGGGAAGTACTTATTGAAAAATAAGTTCTTGAACGCGTCCCATTCCATGGACTCAATTTCATCTCTTGGCCTCGTATTCTTGATAAGATTCCACCATTGATCAGCATCACCTTCCAAACGATACACTGCTAATACGACTTTATCATGTTCAGAACATTGAAGAATAGAAAATATCTTTTCAGTAGTATTGATCCATTGTTCAGCAACTAATGGATCAGTAGACCCTCTAAATGAGGGTGGACGCTGCCTCATGAAGGATTCAATAGAATATTGGTCCTTCCTTTGCTCATTTGGAAGTATTCCATGATTCATATCTTGAGAAAGTTGTGTGAGCATGGCTACAAGATTTTTCATTCCATTTCCCATAACGTTTGGTTGCTCAGGGGGACAATCATTGCATTTCCCGTCGCATTCCGCATTAACACGGTTCCTTTGGGTTCCAGCCATTGACTAAAACCAAGAAGAATAGTGTGAGCAACACTAATTATAATAGGAAAACCACATAATCAAGATTAAAATTACACACTTAAGGTCTTATCCTAGGTTGTCCATGGCCATTTCTAAAACACTAAGATTATGGTCTGTGGTAAGACTTATCCTTAGGGTTCTTACTAAGGATTTCACATCCTAGTTTCCAAAGGTTGACTATCCCTTTCCTCTCATACCAACTATAACGACCCATAATTTACATACATGGTTAATACTTCAAAATTGAATCATACTTATTACAACATATAACAAAACCAAGTAAAGACCGTATAGGTATAGTGTCTTTAGAAACTGGGAAACATAAACAACTGGTTCATAAATCATCTACACTGTCTCCCATTTATTTCATCATATCTATAGTCCTTTTTTGGAATATCTTACTTAATACCCTTCTTCCTAACCTGGGGAAAGAAAAAATACAAAAGGGTGAGCTCAAATTCTCAATAAGGGTAAACAAAAGAAATATCAATCACATCAAAATAAAAACATAACATTTTGGAAATCTTACCATGCAAAAGAGATCCTAATTTCATAACATGGGATAAATCATGGTAGTGAAATGTAATCCCAATAATCATAACATAAAACATGAAACTTTGTGGAATGCACACATAATCATATAGAATCATTTCATATTAGTCAAGACTCATTGCCAAGACTATCTTAGTGGGCAAAGTCCATTTTTGAACCGAGTTCACTCCTCGTTTCAGTCCTGTTTTACTAAACCGGTTTAACCTGCCGTTCCAGCCATGTCTATCTCATGAGATATAAAATCTTTACCCAATGCATTGGAGGGATATATAGGTCCCACCCATCTCATAATGATACCATTCTTATGTGTGCAACAAAATCATAAACCATACATCATAGCATAACCCATGTAATAAAAATGGGAATCTTAAACATCATGACATCGTAAAACAATTCATATAAGATAAAGTAATTCATAAAAATAATTCTGTCACAACATAATCAAATCAATGCAATAATACAGATATAAACATAACCCTTTATTATATTAGATGGAAAATAATTTTGATAAAACACTTGAACTCCATTCTTGAGGAAAATATCCTTTCTACTTCAAAAACATTTTTTCCTTTCTTAACATTTCATACAATTTTAAACTAAAAGAAGTTGATTAAAAATAAACTTGAAAACATGTAAAGGAAGATTCTTGGAAATAATTTTTTTTAAAATCCATTCATGCCGTATAAGTTAAAAAACATTATTCTCGTACTTTTGTCGGCAAAGTCAAAATGTACCTCATACGAAAGACGACAAAAGACTCCTTCCATATCTTTTACTAAAAACTCACCGAAGGGTAAAATTGGATTTAAACAATTTTAGGTGGATGGAAATAATATTACATATTGAGGGAACATGGATGTAGATGATAAAATTCACCCTAGTAAATACCAAAGTATAAACAATCTTGGATAAAAATGAGATTGTGATATTTTCCCTTACCTTAGGTCGGATTTGCTTCATAAGTGTCTGAACCTCCTGTATAATGATTTAAATAATGTCATTGAATTATTCCAGAATCATACTCATTGATATGATATAATATATGGTCATATTCTTAGATTCTTATTAGTAATATTTCATTACTACTTGTTATTCGAGTGTTTATAACTTTTTGTTCTTATGCGTGTTTTGTCGAATAAATTCTTATTCTTGTCTTTAGGTTATAGATACCTCATTTACATAATGGTATTAGTGTAATATATATAATATTCATTCATTAAATTCATTTAAATAATCATTATGCAATGAATATCATGTAGAATGAGTTGCATCACATCGTGGAGACGGTATTCCGTACGTACGCATGAGCGATGATATCATTCCCATGATCGTGGAATTTTATTGGAGTGTATGTATAATATTTCAGAATCAATATCACTTTAAAATAATAATTTATAGTTATTATTTACACCATTATAACCATCCAAGCAAGGTGGTGGTGGAAAATAGATTACACCACGGCGTGGAGACGGTATTCCGTACATACGCATGCGCGGTGATTTCGTTTTTCGTAGGATGGATAGATAGTGAAATAGGGTTGTTTCATACGTATAATAAAATATAATTATATGAGTGATACTGATGTTATTACGTCATAATGAAACAACTAAATAAGAATAATTGGAAGAAGAAATAAATATGTAACGGACATTACCTCTTCTTTGAAGTGCTTCTTTGAGACCTCCTTTTAGGGTGCTAAAATTGGTCTTTGAAGAAAACCAGGACTTCTAGGATGTTTCTAGAGAAGTGGAGAGGAGAAATTGGAAGGTTTTTTCCGAGCATGAAGGCTCAAATTGGTGTGAGGAGGAGAGGGAGGAGGTGCCCTTTTATAAAGGAGGAGAGGGGCACCTTTGGAATAACTAAAACTATTATTTTATTATAAAGTAAAATTCGGTTTTTAGTAGCTCCAAATTAATATATTTAGAGGATAAGGTGGGGATGGGTCGAAATCCTCTCATCCAATATAATTTAGACAAGTTTAGGTTACTATTTTAACCTTATCGTTTAGATTTAACGTTAAGTTAAATAATTTTACTTTTACCGTGTCTTTTTGTGTTCTTATACTATAAGGTTAATAAACATACTATAACAAGCCAAAAGAACCCCAAGTTGTTTATTATTAATATATATAACCTTATCTAAGTAATTTTTCCGTAACTTAGATTTTTATGAATAATATAACAATTAATAATATAGTATTTGTTTTAAAAACTATTTTATGTCAATTTTGACACTATTTAGTACTTGATTTTTGTGAAAATTATAACAGAATGATTAGTTCAAAAAAAGTTCATTAAATAAATAATAACATGTCATATTAACCTATAAAATTAATGTATTACATAAAAAGTCTCAAATTACATTTATTTGGGTATTTATAACATCAATTATGTCAATATTTCATTAATAAGATAATTACTGCATCATCATTGTGTCATAAATAAATTAAATTATTTAATGTCTAAAAATTACAAATAAACTAAAATTATTTATGAAATATTTTTATCTTTCTAATGAATATTTATAGTCGAATTTATCTTATGTATAAACCTATATTACAAATTATTTAGTTATTAAACATTGATTTTAACTATTTTAACCCTTCTTTAAATAAATTAATAATAAATGTCCTAATCTATTCCAAGTGGGCCTAAATGGTCATATTTTATTCCTGAGGTTGTTTTTGGTCGAATTAAACTTATCCAATAGAATTAGGGCATGTGTAAGGGTAATAATAATATCATTTTTAACCTTAATTACCCTATTTACTTTTAACCGTGGTAAATAAAAGTAAAAAGTTACTATTCAATAAAAATTATTTTCATCTCATTGAACCACATTTTACTTACTGAAATAAACCGTGTCTCTCGGATTTTTGAAATTCCACTCACAGAAGAGGTAAAATTATGTTTTATATAAATTTTCAAATTCTACTAGGAGGTGGGTAAAAGACGGTGAAAAGTTCAATAGAATTTTTATATATCTAAAATTATTATAAAATGACTCCAATGAATTGAATTGAACTTATATAGGTATTATGTATCAATTTTTCCCTAAAATAAATTTAATTAAAATAAATAATTATTTAAATAAAAAGTCGGTTTTGAAATAGTGACCCAGTGTTTTCACTACTCATCAAAAATTGAAAGTTTCTAGAAAAATACCAAATTTTCACCCTAGGCTAATTTCGATATTCTGAATCCAAAAATTAAGTCCATTTTGAAAAATAAAATTTACAAAATTTCAAAAGGTGGTTATTACTATTCATAATGGCGAGTTTTAGAAATATTTTAATAGCATGTCGTTGTTTAGTGAAAGTCGGTATTGCGTACGACGCAAGCTATCGAGGAAGGTCGTGGTTGTGTGTAAAGAAAGACAAGCTAGTGTTGTGTGTAGTGAAATATTACTTTGATGATTTAAATAACATAAAAACAAAATATTTCTCATAAAAGTCTCGGGTGTTACATCGAAGTTCTGTATATTATATAGAAGCTTTTATTTGGGAGCTTCAGTAGTAGGATCCACTAACATTATCAAAGGGTAGTGGCACCCAGGATATCGATATTTGGATTCATAATATCATATTTAACATCAAGAATCTAGTGGGACTTCCATAAAAGAGGGTCAAACTCCAAACCTATATGCTTCATGGATCCACTAAATATTGTTGGGATATTTCAAATCAGAAAGATCATCACCGAGAAATGATATAGAGGGATTTACAATATATATTTTATAACAAATATTAAATTGAAAATTTTGGGGATAATTTGTTTCAGGAGATTATGCACCTATATTAGGAAACTTTTTCTGTTATGTATTATTCATATCTAATTAAAAAGATTCACCACTTTGCACATTTTTACACCACTAATGAGCTATCTATATCAATATGTTATGATGATAGAATCAAACAACCTATTTGATCTCAAGTGATCATATTTGATTGACTACCATATAGGAAATAGTAAAAGATACACTAATTAGTTAATGTAACCTTACAGAAGCTAGAGGTATGGATTATAGTGTACTAGCATCACGGCCATGATGAATAGTATATGGTTGAAGGAAGCATTTCTTTGACACCTCATACGAGGGTTGTACTAGTCAGGGTACATGTTCTAATAGTATTTTGGTCTTTAATTAGGGAGAAAAGAAAGGTTAAATAAAACCTCAGTATGATAGATCCCCGTTTGAGTGTCGATCTTATGGAAGGATGGACAATTTATAATAGTTTTGTAGAATATTTCCTCCAGTAGCTATCCATAGAAGATCTATACTAAATCCATCTACTGGAATGGTATTATCTGTTCTAAATCAAGTAGGGAGTTTTAATGATACAATCTAATCAATTTTAGGGGGTATTCATGGTCATGGTATCAAGGAACAATTGGTACAGTTTCAGTAGAACGAACCAAATCAACGTAGTCAGGATGCATCTCAAGGATGTATATTGGGCCAGATTTATGTATTGAAACCTTTACTTGGAATGGAAAGTCCTGATACTTATATGGTTTGAGGTACAATTTTAGTATAATATACCTTGAAATCTATTTGTTTTTGATACACGCACTTCCCAACCATTATTTTCAAGTCTATCATGGAAATCCTTCGGCTTTAAATTCAATATTTATGTGTTGTAATGACACTCAATAATTTTTTTGGGAAAATTATCGAGGAGTTTATTCTAGTTCACGGAATTCCCCATTAATATAGGAATCTATATTTTCTTATGTAAATTCTTCATTAGAAAAATGACATTATTTTTTATCATTATTTGAGTGGACTTTTTATTCCCTTAACATGCTTATGTGGATGGATATTTATATTGGGTATCTTTTATATCCCCTATGGTTGGCCTCTATATTCACAAAGATGAATGTGATGTGTAGGTGAGAATATATGGACCAGATATTGTGGGTTGGGTGGAGGAACATCCCAAGTCTCTAGACTTTAGTTGAATAATGAGAGGGTTTGTATGGATATTTTCCTCTTGTGATAGAACATTTCAAGGATATATTCTCTAAAGAGTATTTTAATTTACCTTCTAAGAGAGTGTTTTATCTCTTTATCCAGCTACATCTAAGAAATTCACATGTTTCCATTACTCCTTATAGGATAGATAACACTATGTTCCAAGAGATCAAGAGTCAAATAGATGACTTGGAGTACATGTATTTTATTTGAACTCCTATATCACCTTGGTGTTCACCCATTAATTTATCCATGAAGTTGTATGGAAACAATAAAATATGGGTGGATTACCAAAAAAATCAAACTTACTATAATGAACATGTATCCTTTACTTCACATATATGACCTCTTTGATCAAATTTATGAAGAGATGGTTTTCTAAAAGATTGATTTGATGTCAAGATATCACCATTTTTTGTTATAGCTTCCAACATACCTTATAAATAGTTTCATATAAAGTGTAGTATTTATGAGTATCTAGTAATTTCATTTGGTTTCCTGAACTCAACAACCATTTCTATGGATTTGATGAATTAGGTATTTCATCCATATATTGATTCATTTGTGGTAGTCTACATGGAAGATATCTTAGTGTATTCTCAACACAACAAGACCACGTAAAATATATTGAGGTTTTATTGTATACACTAATAGTAAACCAGATATAAACTAAACTTAGTAAATAACACTTTTGTACTGACATGGTTTACATCTTGGGTCATATTATCTCCTAGTAAGAAGTGTCTATTGACCAAGAGTGGCTGAGTCTCTTGGTCTCAAGGAAACATCCCAAGAATGTGTTCTAAATCCAATGTTTATTATGAATGGATTTATATTACAAGAAATTAATTTAGGATATATTATATCTTGTAGAACCATACATTGTCTTAACTAAGAAGCGTGTCAAATTTTAATATTTAGATGATTCTGAGATAGCCTTTCTATAGCTAAAAGAGAAATTTACTTCAGTGTTAGGCTTTATTCTTTTAGAGACAAAAATATACTTTGATGTATTTTTTACTGATCATGAATTTGTTTGTTGTTTTTTTAGGATGGGAGTAAAGTCACTGTGTAAGGGTCACAATAGTTGAGTACTCATGAGCATAATTACCCAGTCCATGACTTTGATCAAGACACGGTTTTCCAAAACTTATATTCTTGCATACACTATTTATTAAGAGATAGTTCTATGGTGTATAATGACCAGAAATACAAATGTTTATTTTCATGGAGCATGAATTAATCCTTAGATAAGGTAAATGATTAGATTACCTTCATTATTTTTACATTGAACTTTTTGTTATACTTAGAAAGGGAAATGTAGTTGCAGATGCTCTGAGTCGAAAGGCTCAGAATAAAGTTGATCATGAATCTAGTAATGATTGGAGGTTGATGTATCTTTGTAATCAGATAAATCTTATGGTTCTAGAGATTTAATATATTCCTTCTATTATGGATTTCATGTTATCCTCCTCACTTATGGATAGAATGAAGAGAAGGCAGTTTTTATATCATGAAAGCTTGGCCATATGGGAGAGTATTTTAGGTACGAACCCGCAACCAGATTTGTATGTTAATGGAGTTGAGATCCTTATTAATAATGGGTGTTTCTGGGTACCAACATACACACTATATAATTCATTATAAAATCACATTCCTAACAATGGGTAGTGAACCTAGGAATTTCCAAAATGTACCTTGACATGAACCACCAGCATTGGTGACTGTGTATGAAATATAATATTACATGGTTTTTCACTAGGTGGTCCACCATCAAAAATGTGAAGGTAGAGATCTAGTGGCCTTCTGTACAGTTACAGAAGTTACAAATAATTTTAGAGAAATGGGATTATTTCATAATTTATTTTTTGACTGGTTTACCTACATCACCTTGAGGTAGTGATGCAGTTTTGGTTGTCATGGATAGACTAGTGAAGGTATCCACTTTCATTCCTATATGGGATACCTTCTCATTAGATCATCTGGGGTGACTACATATTCCTGAGATCATAAACCTACATAGGGTCCGTCATACTCTTATTTATAATAGGGATTATAATATCACATCAACATTCTCTAATTGTTTATAGAAATCCCTGGGTACACAGGTACATCTGAGTACAGCTTACCACCCATAGATAGATGTCCATTCATAATATACAACATAGGTTTAGAGGTCAAGATTCCAGTATGTGTCCTTGAGTTTGGATCTTCTTGGTAGAAACAGATACCTATCATAATGTTTGACTAAACTAATATCTATTATGAAACCATAAAAAAGGAATCTTATGATTAATTATATGGTAGGTCTTTATGATCACCTCTGTGATGTCTAGTGGAGGAAGAGAAAGTGATACTAGGTCCTTTACTCTTCTAGGATACTTTGGAACAACTATATATTATTAGAAATCATATGATATCTACATAGTCTATAAAAAACATTAGCTCAATCATCATTTATGACCTATATATTTCATGGTCGAAGATCTTATTTTTATTTTCTGTTACACCTAGATGGGGACATTGGGGGATACGATGTCAAGGGAATCTAAACCATATTTTTAATCGAACATTTGAGATATTATATAGATATGGGATAGTATCCTATTAGATATATTTCCTCAAAGGTATCGATCCATGCATTATTTCTTCCATATATCATAGCATCACCTATATCTTGTAAACATGTCTCATAATTATGATCCTAAGAATTTTAAATTAGTTTCCAATGATTATTTTAAGTGCCCTATTTATATCATTAATCATAGTATGAAGGCCCTATGAGGTAGGTTCATCACTCTCGTATGGATGAACTAGAAGCAAGACCATGTGTAAGATGAGACATTAGAGAGGGAGAGACTAGTGTATGTTCATAGTGGTCGATGTTTTTCTTGTACAAAGTATTACAACCCCTAGAATGGAAACCCAGGGATGATTTTTTCATGGGGATAATATAACATCCCTGATTTTTCATACGATTTATAGATCCTTTAATTTTAGTAAAACCTCATTAAGATTTCATTTTGTCTTATACCAGGTAATTATACCTTTAGGATGATCAGTTTTTTTTTGGGAAGAAGGTAGTAGGGGAATGAATCCTGGCTATAGAAACAATTCATTATGTGAATACCATTCATGATGTCAATTTCAGTCAGGATTTGAATGGAATTAATGATGTGAATTTATATAGCTAGGCCTCATGAACTTAATTTAGGTCATGATTATTTTTTTATTTACCTATGGAATTCACAATGTGAATCACATTCATTTTGTGAAAATTTAAGGGACCTTTTTTAAAAAAAATGGTAGGGCCCTTCTTTTATGAAAACACTTTTTTATTCTACGTAAGAGTAATTCATGTGTACTTTATCTTATCCTTCATCTTATACATTTAAGTATCTTCCTCATACGGAATACTATTAAATAACCATTTATCATGATATAGGTTCATTATTATGTGATTCTGTTGACTTCCTTCTTTTATTAGTTTATCACTCCATTTGTTCTCTTTTTTTGGTGAATATATAGGCCTTATTTTCATTTTGTTTTCCTATTGATCCATTTTATCAAATTATAGTTTGAATCATAAGATGATAATGGATTATTACTCCTCTAATTCCATAATGAAGTTTGTATGTACCTTTTCCCTAATGTTTTTTTTTGTTTATTGAATTTTCATCAATGTGTCATAGCTGGACCTTCTATAAGATTCTTATAAAAATTTTCAATTTATTAAACTAAATTGTTTGAGACTCAATTTGATTCCTCCATAGAACCTTTACGTGGTAAGGGTTTTTCAACCTCAACAAAAGGAACCTTTGAGTTTTTGTTCATCAATCTACCTATGCAAAGAACCACCCGTTTGGGTGTGTGATCATTCAATCGGGTTGTGGATTCATTAAAAAATTAATGAGTTAACTAATGGTTGACTATAATTAAATAGAAAATTATACTTGTGTATGAAAACTCAAATATCTCAGGCTTTTATAACTCTTTTTATTTTTGATTAATGTGGTTTCGAACTGATATTAATTTATGGCATGTGACCAATTATTATTATGGTATGGAACTGGTCAAGGGCTTGAGGAATGGAACTTATGGCATCCATATACATGTATATAATTTTATATTAGGATTCCTCAGACATTGTCCATAGGTTTCTAGACTATTTTGTTCTGATGCTATTTTCAGTTATTCAGTCTTTAGGATGTCACCATGGTCTATAGGATTGGGACATAGCCCATGTAGCCAGATTATTTTCACCTAAGTGTTTTATGATATATTTGGTAGTTACTTGTGAACATTAAATTTCTATACAGATATTCATATTTTATAATTCCTCATAGTTACATATAGGTTCTTGGTTTATTTATATATGTAATTCATTATACAGATTTACCTATTACACATGTACATGGTTATTGTTTATATACACAACTTAGAGTTTTTATAGACATTGTTGGTCATGTCCTGTTGAGAATATCTCACACCATATTCAGGCTTCTGATTGGAATTTAGATATACTTCTGGGTTACATTCATGGATACAAGCAACCACCTGGTCATTGATGTCTGATTGGATTATAGCAAGAGATCCTAGGAGCATATGACTGAGCCTTGGCTTGTGATGCTATTATAGGTAATATTTTTTTGTCTTTTTTTGTTTATTTATTTATTTATTATTTTAATTCTGTCTACTATTTATTCCTTCCTTTCTAGAAAGTTACATGATAAACCCATTACTAAGTATATGTTTCTACTTTTTCCATTTTAATTATTATTTTTTGGATGATTTTACTTCTTCTACTCGAGTATATATTTTCATGCCTCTGCTATTTACTTTCATTTATTATCACCACTATGGTTCAATGGCCATGAGTGTATAGTAGTTTTACTGTATGACCTTATACCCATGGTAAAAGTTCAAAACATCTTTCATTCAAGGAGGCGTTCTTGAGGTAATTGGACCAATCGGGTTCGGATACTTATGAGTGAACAGGGATCAGTATATAACAACAAAAATTTTCAGACATTGTGTATTATTACAAGAGTGTTAAGAAGGATTTTGTAATATTTTTTTATGTTTTTTGAACATTATAATGATACATTCTTAGTATATTTATTATATTTTGTTATAGAATAAGACCTATAAAATCTAAAATGAATGATATAAATATGAACAGTAATTTTATTTATAGAACATGACTATAACTTTTATAAAAAAAAGTTTATTTTATTTTGGGTATATTCACCATATAGATTCATGTTATGAATTTTTATTTCATGATTAATTTCCTTTCATTAGTGGGTATCCTTTGTGTGTTGGACTAGAGGAGGATACAGTGACATTCTTATAGTTCACTAGGATTCAAAGAAAATATGTTTTCTAATTGATTGTGAAAATTTATTTTAAGATTTGGATGCTTTTAATTTCATTAGTGGTTGTGATGTTGTTATATGATGGAGATAATAGCTTATATGTTGTGTTGTATTTCCAAATGAATTATTTTATTGTACATGAGTAGACTGTGTTAGTGGTCTTTTTATAGGCTTGTATCAATTAACATTGGTATATAAGGTAAATTCAAAAATATTTTTTAAAATTTCACACTCTTATGTTTTCAATTTTTTAGAATTTTTATTCCTTATTTTCTAGCATTTAAGACTCTACAGGTTTATATATAAATCTCAGATAAATAACACCGAGTTTGTACCAATTCTAGGGTAAGTGTTTAGTGGTTTTGTGTTTCTAGATCTGTGTGGTTAGAGTAGTTTAGTGGTCGAATTTTATATTCTCTAGTGGTGAATCATACACTTTTTAGTTACAATTTCAATAATAGGAACTATCATAGATATCTAGAATCATTAAATAAATTTTTGTAATTATGTGTTGAATTTATTTCTAATTTTCAGTTTAGGGGACTCTCTTAAGAAATACAATAATTATAAGGCCACCACCTTAAACATTACATAATCTTGAGTTTACTCATTAATTAGACATTGAGGATCTGTTTAGTTTTATAGTTTTAGATAATTAGTCCATAACTATTACATTAAATATCAAATATTACAAAGTAGAAACATTCACTCCAACCAATTTGTTCAAAAAACTTAATCTCCTTAAATAAATAATTATTGTTTCCTTGATATGAATATTTTTTAATTATTCCTTTTTATTACCCTTCCTTATACCCAATGAGAAAACATTTGAAAAACATGGGATGAGCAAAAAAATCTCTGTAAGGTTTATAAAGTAAGGAAAGAACACATAAGTCCATCAATACATACAAATCAATGAAATCATAATTTTCACTCATAAAATGTAAACTTTTTAGGATACCTCATTAAATAATAATATTTATTAATAACACATATAAATCATGAATCAAAAAAGGTAAATTTTGGAATCCATAACATACTTAAATTGTAGATTTCACAACTACATAGGGAGTTATGTTTGGAATACCCACTGTAGTATATTCCCTAAATCTCTTAGGAGAAACATTAAAATTTTCTTCCATTATGTTACCCAATGCATTGGAAGGATATATCGGGCTCACCTAACCTTGATTTATCACGGAACCACATGTATACATAATACATTTCCCATGAACCCTTATATAGTCATAACACATAAAACAAGCATAAATGAAAGATATTATTTCCACATTGAAATAACAATATATAATTTCAAGTTTTATATATAATAATTACTTTATCAAATACATTTTCAATTCCAAAATACATTGAATGGTTTTTTTATTTATATTATTTTTTTAAAATATTATAGCTTGTTAAGGAATCGAGATATCAAATAATTCTTGTTGCGGCAGAATGGTCGTTGTCACCGTATATGTTAAAAAGAAACATTATTTTTGTCATTTAGTATAATGTTTCATAGAAAATAGATTCCCTTTGAATGAAATAAAAACTAGAAGGGTTTTATACTTCATATAAAATAAAGTCATTTATAAATTAAAATATACCTTAATGAAATGAGATTGAGACAATGTCCCTTACATTGAGTCTCACTCCCCACGTATGTTCCTTGTTCTTCCTGAATAATAATCAAAAGTTAATTTATTCTTTCTTTAGAACCATCATAAAGTTTATTATTACTTTTATATCACATATTATCACATTATAAGCATTACATAATTATTTATGTTAATATCGGTAGTTTTGTCGATAGTCGGTACTGGAGTCAAAAATGAACTTGTTATAATTACAAATTATCCATGTGGTCAACATTCCAGTATCTCCATAATGATATTCATGATTTAAGTCTCATATATATACAGTATATATGTATTTAGATCCATTAAATATGTATTTAAAATAGTCTATATCATTTGGAGATAGGAAATTAAATGCACTGTTCAGGGAGACGGTAAGCCGTACGTACGCATGAACCCTATTTTCATTTCTTTTTCATATTTAATGTAATGAAAACCAAATGGTACATAGGTATTTTATAATTAAAATATAATATAATATTTAATATACATTACATAATTTCATTAACCCCCTACCTTATATGTTCCATGTATGGAATTAATGAATCATATCACTTTGAGGGGGCGGTAGACCGCACTTCCTCCAATGAAATTATTGTATTTACACATTTTGGAAAGCATAAAGGTATGAATTAAATAACAAAACAGAATCATATAGACAATATAAATATAATATATATCATATATAAATATATTTCCATCATAATGGATACCATGATTGGTGGTAGGGGAAAATTGAACAATCATTGTTTCGTGAGGTCATAGTTCGCCGTACACAAAAAATAGTACGCTCATATCCATTAGATGTATGTGTGTGTAATTATAGTTACAATTATTCTAATAAAAACATACTATAATATTTAGGATACGTTTTTTGTTATGTAATAAAATAATATGAATATCCTATAGAGTTAATAAGTGAAATAATGGAAAGGAACTTTAGAGAAGACACTACCTCTTAAAACATGTAACTCTGTTTGATTTGAGCCAATGGATTTATTGAATTGACAAATTCCCATAGTAAAAATTATCGGAGGAATATAAGGATTTTTGGAGATTATTTAAGTAGATTTTGGATGATTAAAGGGGCTTGAGAGGTGTGACTGAATGGGTAGAGTTGATGCCCATTTATAAGAGGGAGGTTGGGCACTTTCGAAAGGTATTGAAATATTATTTTATTATAAAATTATTTTCAGTTTAAAATGGTCCCAAAGTCATTTATTGAAAGTATAATATACCTTTTGATAGAATAACATTCAACACATACGTTTTAAACAAGTCTAGATCTCAAATGTATCCTTAACTTTTAGCTTTAACCCTTAGTTAACTAATTTAACTCTTACCATATCTTCCTGTATATTCATAGTATATGGTTAATATAGTTATTATAAAAAGCCAATAGATCCTAAAGTGTTTATTTAATGAAATTTTAAACATTATCTTAGTCATATGTATGAATTTTATATTTTTCAGAATATTATATCATTTAATAAAATAGTATTTGTTTTAAAAAATCATTTTTGCCAATTTTTATACTATTCATACCATGACTTATTAAAAGGCCATAAAAACATCATTCTTTTGAAAATATATCGTTAATTTAAAAATACAATGTCATAATAATCCATAAAATTCGTGTATATAATAAAAAGTTTTAAAATAATTTTATTTTATTATTTATATTCTCATTTCTTTAAATCATTCATTAATATGGTAATCACTACATCAACGTTATATCTTGCATATTTTTTTATTTGATGTCTAAATATTAAAAATAAAATACCACGATTTAGGGAATATTTTTATCTTTCTAATTACTATTTATATTTGATGTTATCACTTATATAACCCAATATAACATTTTCTTTAGTAAAAAAGTGATGTTTACGTTATATTTTTATTTACTTTAAATTAATTCTTATAAAATGTCATTTTCACATCAAAGTGGCTCCATGGGGTCCCAAAATCTACCCAAGGCTTCCAATGGTCAGAAATAACTCATCCAATAGTATTACGACACATGTTTAAGAGATTTAATATTATTATACTATTGTTTTTCCCCTTATTTACCTTATTTACCCTTTGACTAAGGTAAATAAAATAATTACTGAAGCTACTATTCATAATGTCTAAAAATAAAAGATATGTATTTACTCAATTTTTATCTTCTAATTCCAAATATGGAATCTATTTGTACAAATTCAAAACATTGAAATTACAGAAATTAAATTAAAATTAATTCCCATTGTCAAAATCAAAATTTGTTTTTAAGAAGTAATAATAATCAAAAGATTGACATTTGTTTATGTCTAATTAAAAAGTGAAATTACTTAAATTGGACAAAGTTAAATTAAATGATAAAGATATAATACAATTACACTTTAAATCTAATTAAAATTAAAATCTAAATATATATATATATAAATTAGATGAAAATGTAGTTTTGACTTAAATTGCGGTATTTTCACTATTCATTAAAATGTACTTTATCAGAAAAATACCAAAATTTCATCCAAAGTAAATTTGATGGTCCAATTATATATAAGAATCTTAATTTGAAAAAAATAACATATAAATGTGGAAAAAACCAGATTTAAAGATGGATCCCTATCAAAAGGTGGTAAAATGTGTTTTAAAAAAATATTAAAGTATTTCATGCTTAAAATCTGATTAATTATTATATTAAGTCAATAAATTTTTTTGGATAATTGTATTTAAAAAACATGTATGATCTTATTTTAGTTATTTATATTCATTCTCACTAATAAAATTCCTACGCATTAACTACCATTTAAAATAATAATATTATTATATTTTTTTTTTGGTATAACTCAAAGTTGTGTGCAACGTAAGATTTCAAAGAAACATATTGTTGTGTGTTGAGTATGCTATCAAAAAAATGTGTCCCTTTTAAGGTAAAAATAATATCTTATTCATAAATATTAATATAAATTAAAAATTATTATTCTATTAAGACCTGGGTTGTTACATCCTTCCCCCATTTGGGTAATTGTGTCCTTGAAATTCTATTCACTTATCAAGTAAGTGGGGATATCTATACCTCATGTCATTTTCAGATTCCCATGTTTCCTCTTCACCCATATGATTTTCCCCAAAACATTTACCTAATTAATTATCTTATTTCATAACACTTTCTCTCTATGGTCAAGAATTTGGACCGGTTTTTTCTCATAAGAGAGATTCTCTTCCTACTGAACTACATCTGGACTCAAAACATTAGATGGATCTGGTATATACTATCTCAACATTAAAACATGAAAAACATTGAGCACCTGGATAAATATGGAGGTAAAGACACTCTATAAAAAACTGATCCAACATTCTCTAGGATTTCATAAGATCCAATGAACCTCGAACTTAGCTTTCCATTTATACCAAAATGCATCACACTTTTCAATGGGGAAATTTTGAGAAAGACATGATAACCTACCTCAAATGAAATATCCTCCCACTGGTTATCTGCATAACTCTTCTTACTACTCTATGTTGTTCCCTTGTGATTCTGAATCAACTAAACTTTTTTCTTCCATCTTTCCTACCAATTATAGTCCCATATACTTTTGTTCACCTACTTCATCTCAAAAATATGGAGTTAGATACTTCTTTCTATATAATTCCTCAAATAGTTCCATCTGTATACTGGAATAAAAAATGTTATTATAAAAAACTCAACCAAAGAATGCTATTGGCCCCAACAGACCTCGTAATCCCTTGAAGAAGCATGTAGCATATATTCCAATGTCTAAATTGTTTATTCTAACTTTCCATCTAATTGATAATGAAAATATGTAATAAAAATTAATTTAGTTCCCAATGACATCAAAAGGACATTCCAAAAGTTAGAAGTGAACCAAGGATCACGATCTGACATAATTTAGATTGGAACTCCATGTAACCTAACTATCTATTTAATATACAATGAAGTATCTCTAATAGGAATACAATGAAATGATTTAGTCAATAGATAAAAAATAACCCTAATTTCATTGTAAAATCTAGAATTTATCAGTAATCCCACTATAATATCCCTGGATACATTTTCCCATTTCCACTCTGGAATTGGTAAAGGCCTAAGAATCACTTTTGGTACCTATAATTATACTTTAACCTATTATCAAGTTAAACACTTCATAGTAAAGTTATAAATATCTATTTTCATTCCATCCAACCAGTAATACTCCCAAAAATCACTATTTATTTCAGTACTACCAGGATTAACTAAAAACAGAGAAATATGATCTTTATATAAAAATTCTTTGGTCAACTTTGAATCACATTGAACACAAAATCTCCTTCAAAACCTCAAAAAATAATCTTTATCAATGATAAATTCATGTAACTTACCATTGAGAACCAATTCTAAATTTTTCTTGAAACTCATTGTCTTCTTTGTACAATTTCATTATTATATCTTCTAGAGATGGTTATACTAAAACTTGAAACAAAATAGCGTAATTTTTTACACTAAAAACCTCGGATACAAAATTCATCACATCAAAAATCAAAGGATATTTTTCCAAATGTAACATGGTTAATCTTGAATTACTCTTTGGACTCAAAGTGTCTGCCACTTTATTTTACTTTCCTGGATGGTAATAGATCATGCAATCATAATCCTTGATTAATTGTATCCACGTCTTCTATCTCACGATTAATTATTTTTAAGTGAATATATATTTCAAACTTTTTTATCATTATATATTTCAAACTTTACTCCATACAGAAGATGACTCCAAAATTTTAAAGAAAAAACAATAGGTGTAAATTCAAAATCATTTGTAGGGTAATTTAACTCACGAGGTTTCAACTAGTGTGATGCATAAGAAATTACCTGATCATTATGTATAAAGAAACAACCAAGTCCTTTCAATGAAGAATCAATATAGATAAAAAATTCATTATTTATGTACGGTAGTGCTAAAACTAGATAATTCACCAATATTCTTTTCAATTCCTAAAAAAATTCATCACATTCTTTTGTCCAGATTAACTTAACACCTTTTCAAGTTAACTTAGTTCATGAGATAGATAACAGTGCAACATTATCAACAAACCTCTGATAATAACCTAATAAACCAAGAAAATTATAAATCTCAATTATATTTATGGGTCATGGCCATTCTTCACCAAATTCTGTTTTAGCAGGATCAACAGTTATGATATCTTTAGAAATAATGTGACTAGGTAATTATTAATTTTTGTAACTAAAACTCACACATTCTGAATTACCCAAACATTTTTTTCATTTTTTTGTTTTCAAGACAACCAATAAATAACTTTTATTCTCCTCTTTACTTTTAGAATATACTAAAATAACATCTATAAACACAACCACCATTTATCACTTGAGTCAACTGAGCCATCACTATAAAAATTTGTTCAATTATGATTCCAACCTTCTCAATAAGCTGACTTGGAAGGTCATTTCCCTCTGCATGCTTTCCCAACATTGCTGCCATGTTTCCTCAATGAAAACCATTATGACCAAACATATATTAGAAAATGAAACATGGTGATATTTAAATTCTAAATCATATGAATATTACCATAAAATAATTTTTGGATATTAATTTGACAATATCATAACTCCTAAAGTTGTCTAAACCAACCTCTCATACCAACTATAAGGTCCTAGTATTAATCATTACATAATATTTGGATAATTAAAGAATTAAAAATTGTTGATTTTTTTAGGTTTTTATTTTTAGAAAATTTGGTCATAACTATTATATTAAATATCAAATATCACAAAGTAGAAACTTTTACACTTACCAGTTATTTCACAAAAAATAAAACTCACTAAATAAAAAATAATTCTTTTCTTAATATAAATATTCCTAAATTCTTCCTTTATTTTACCCTTCCTTAAAGCCTATGAAAAACATTTCAAAATCATGAGATGAGCATAAAAATATCAATAAGGGTTATAAAATAAGGAAACAAAACATTAGTCCATCAATACATATTAATCAATGAAATCATACTTTTCACTCATAAAACAAAAGCTCTTTAACATACCTCATGAAATCATAAGATTTAATAATAACACATAGAAATCATAAATAACAAAGTTAAATTGTGGAAACCATAACATACTTATATTTTAGCTTTCACAGCTACATAGGGAGTTATGTTTGAAATACGCAACACAGTATATTCCCTAAATCTATTAGGAAAAACATTAACGTCGACCTCTTTCACATTACCCAATGCATTAGAGAGCTATCTCGGGGTCCCCCACCCTTGGTTTATCATGAAACCACCTATATACCTAAACAATTCCCAATAACAATAACATATTCATAATATATTAACAAGAATAAAGGAAATATTACATTTCCACATTGTAATCACAATATATCATTTCAAGATATTGACATAATAAATGCTTTCTCAAAAACATTTTCAATAACTAAATACATGAAAATTTATTTTTTATTTATTTTAATTTTTTAATAAATGTTACTGCTTGTTACGGAATCCAAATATCAAATAATTCTTGCGGCAGTGGAAAGGTCATTGTCACCACATACGTTAAAAAGAAAAAAAAAAATGGTCGTTTAGTAAAATTCCTCATAAACAAATTCCACTTGAACGAAATTAAATGTAAAAGTTTTTTATACCATATATAAAATAAATTCATGTCTAAATAAAAATATTTCTTAATGAACTTCGATTGAGATGAAGTCCCTTACCTTGAGTCTGACTCATCATGCATGTTCCTTGTTCTTACTGAATAATAAACTTAAGTTAATTTCTACTTGATTAATTACATTTACAAGTTTATTGTTAATTTTATATCATTTATTTTTATAAACATTACATAAATATTTAAGTTAATATCAGTTGTTTTATTGATATTCGATACTTGAGTGAAAAAATGAACTTACTATAATTACAAATTAGTCATGTGGTCAAAAGTCCATTATCTCCAGAACGATATTATTGATTTAAGTCTTGTATATATAAATTATATATGTATTTATATACATTATATATGTACTTATAATATTCCATAAAATTGGGATATAAAAATGAAACACACCGTTCAAGGAGACGGTAAGCCGTACGTACACATGAACACTACATTCATTTATTTTTCATATCTAATGGAATGAAAAATAAATGATACATAGGTATATTATAATTATAGTATAATATCATATTTTATATATGTTACATAAGATCATTAACCCCACCCCTTATATGTTCCATGTATGGAATGAAGGATTCATAACACTTTGAGGGGGTGGTAGTCCACACTTCCTCAAATGAAATCATCATATTTACACATTATGGAAAGAATAAAGGTATGTTTTAAATACAAAACAGAATCATAGAGACAATATAAATATAATATATATCATATATAAATATATTTCCATCAAAATTTCCACCATGAGTGGTGGTATGGAAAAATTGAACAAATCATCATTTCATGAGGCAATAGTACGCCGTACACAGAATCAGTATGTTCACATCCATTATATGGATATGTGAGTATGTTTAGTTTGAATCAATCTCAAAAAAATATCCTTGTATATTTATTAAACTTTTTTTGTTATGTAATAAAATAATAAGAATATAATAGAGAGTTAATAAGTGAAATAAATAGAAAAGGAACTTAATAGAATACGCTACCTCTTAAAATGTGTACCTCCCTTTGATTTGAGCCAAACGTATTTCTTGAATAGCCTTCTTCATAAGGTAACGATTATAGAGAAAATATAGGGATGTTAAGAGATTATTGGAAAGAATTTGGACAATCCTAGGGGTTTGAGAGGTGTGATTAAATGGGTTGAGGTGATGCCCTTTTATAAGAGGGAGGCGATGCACTTTTGGAAGGTATTAAAATATTATTTTATTATAAAATGATTTTTGGTTTCAAATTGTCCCAAAGTAATTTTTTCAAAAAAATAGATACTTTTGGTTAGAAAACCTCTCAACCAATAGGTTTTAGTCAACTATAGGTCAAACATTTATCCTTATCATTTAGCTTTAACCCTTAGTTGACTAATTTAACTTTTACCATGTCTTCATGTATATTCATACTATATGGTTAATATAGTTACTGTAAAATTAAAATCTAACAAAAATTATTTCATTAATTAAATTATAAAATTTATCTAATTCATTTGTCTGAATCTTATATTTTTTGTACTATTATATCATTTAATATAATATTATTTGTTTTAAAAACTCATTTATTCCAACTTCATTACTATCCATATCATGGCTTCTTAAAAAAACATAACAACATGATTCATTCTAAAAATACTTAATTAATTTAAACATAACATTTCATACAATTCCATAAAATGTGTATATGGGATAACATGTTTTAAAATATATTTATTTTATTATTTATAATTTCATTTATTTAAATCGTCCATTAATTAGGTAATCACTACATCATCATTGTGTCACAAATATATATATTTATTTATTGTATAAATATTATAAATAAAGTACCATGATATATGAAATATTTTTAGATTTATAATTAATATTTATATTCAAAGGGATCACTTATATAACCCCGTATAAAAATTGTTTTAGTAAAACATACATGTTTATGTTATATTTTTCTTATCGTTAAATTAATTTTTATAAAATTTCATTTTTACATTCAATTGCCTCCATGGGGTCCCAAAATAAACCCAAGGATTCCCATGGTTGGAGATAACTCATTCAACAGTATTAGGACACATGCTAGGGTAGTTTAATATTATTATAATATTAACATTTACCCTTATTTCCCTGATTTACCCTTTAACCATGGTAAATAAAATAATTATTGATGTTATTATTCATAATGTATAAAAATAAAAGGTACCTATTTACAAAATATGGACCTCATTATTCCAAATTTGGAATCAATTTTTCCAAATTTAAAATATAGAAATTGCAGAAATTAATTTAAAATTAATTCTCGCTATTAGACCCAAAGAGCATGTTTTATGAAGTTATAACTATCACAAGATTGACATGTATTTATGTCTAATTATAAATTTAATTACTTAAAGTGACCAAAATTGGATTAAATAATAAAAATATAATCTAATTAAACATTAAAACAAATTAAAAGTACAATATATCTATATAAATAAATTAGATGAAAAGGCAGTTTTGACTTAAAATATGACGTTTCTCACTATTCATTAGCATATGAACTTTATTAGAAAAATTCCAAAATGTTATCCAAAGTAAATTTTTTTGGTTATATTATATATAAAAATTTTATTTTTTCCAGTAGAAAATATAAAAGTTGCAAAAAATAGATTTCAAAAGGGTTCTCCATCAAGAGGCGGTAAAATGACCTTTTAAAAAATGTTAGATTATTTCAAACTTAAAATCAGATTCCTTCTTATTTTAAGCCTCTAAAATTTATTGGATAAATGTATTTAACAAATATTTATGATCATATTACATTTATTTCATTTCGTTATCTTTAATACAATGGCTAGGCATTAACTACCATTTAAAATAATAATAATATTATATTATTTTATGGTATAACTCAAAGTTGTGTGCAACATAAGATATCAAAGAAACTCGTGGTTGCGTGTTGTGTATTCCATTTGAAAAATCATCCCATTTAACATATAAATAATATATTATTTATAAATTTTAATACAAATGAAAAATTATTTGTCTATAAATACATAGGGTTTTACAATAATTCTTCACATTCATATCAATATTACCTTGTAGTTTGGGGATCTAGGAAATTAGTAGAAATTAAATATTAATTCCAGTGTTAGGTTAATACTAATATTTTCTTCAAATACTTACTTTGCATTAATAGTTTCACTCAACTTTATCTAGGTGACATGCTAGAGTCTAGACTAAATCATTCCCAATTTCTAGATTAATTCAAAATTGAATTTCTTAGTGGTGGATGGGTATGGTAGTGTCATAATGGTTAATTTAGTGGAATGAATTACATCATTAAGTGTTAGTGTGGAATTAGTGAAGAAATTGTTGTTATGTATTATCTACTTAATGAGAATCAATATATGTCGTACTATCACCATGCATGGGTAACCTATAGATACTATTAAATGGAGAAACGTTTTCTTATACTGGGGAATAATGATATATTATAACATGTGTTGGTCATTATTATATTGAAATTATTTACTATGATAGCATATTATATTAATTCAATGGGGTTATTATGTAAATTCATGTTATGTTCCCTTAATATGAAATAATAGTCCATAAATTTGATGGATATGTACCCTAAATCCCATTATGTAAGTGATACATATTGTCAATTTTTTAGATTTAGCATACATGTGATTCATGGAAATCACAAATTTCATTCAATTATATGACTTTAACACTACTTGATCTATTACCCCATTTTTTGGATATCACTAAACAATGATTCAAAAGATAACACATACAAGAGGATATGGATCCATGCATTATATTTATGATGTTTTTAGTGAATTTATTATTTTGTTTTAATGGATGGGTAAATGCATTCACACCCAAGTAGAATCCACAAATGTTATATAAATCCTGACCATGCAATAGCAGTGGGACTATGTGATTTCCTCAAAAATGGATTAGATTCGTTTTCTCTCATCAGATATCTCTCCATATTCCCCCATTTCCATGAGAGGCATTATCACACTATTGATGAAGTATAAGTTTTGTTATGGACATTGGATGATTTATAGAGTCTAATGGATACCATAAAAGTTCAGGTATCATTTGTATAGAACTCATTGATCTCTCTCGAACCCATACGTTGGTGAAGATTCTGTTTTTTGAATAGCATTAAATATTTAGATAAATGTTTTTGTTCATTTAAATTGCATTAAATTGCTATATTTTTACATGGGTGATCCTTAGTAAGGGATTTTTATAGTTTTTACATGACCTAATAATCTTAATTAAACACATTTAAATCCAATCAATATATTCTCACTGGCTAGAGTGATGAGATTTACGATAAAGAGTTCATTTCATAATGTAAATATATGATGTTAAAATAAATTAATTTAATATCAGTGATGATACCATTAAAAATACACCCCTACAATTTAATTTAATGCATGATAGGCATCGTGTTGAATTATTTGTTATCTATGTCTTAGTATGTGTTTTGTAAGTTGAATCTTATGTGGTTAGTCTTAGAAAATTGAAATGGATTCGTGTAATAGAATTAGATATCATGCTTTACCCATTATCATTTATAAATGTGATGATTTATTTATCTAATCATTATTTAAAATAAATTCATCAATAAATATTACACATTATATACAACAGTGTTTGGAGATGAAGATTTTATGAATTCCATGCATTATTAACTTTACTACATGAGAGGTTTTAATGTAAAGAACTCCATGAAGACATTTATTTTCATGAAGAAGAGTTTATAATAAGAATTAAAAAGACCTAAAAATTATTATTTGTTTACCCTGATGAATTTTGATGATTTTAATTTTGATATTTATTTAGTATTATATTATATTCTGGGTATATTATTAATTTTATGAATGACAATTTTTACAAAATAAGGAAAAACAAGTGAGGCCACTAGGATACTCCAATATTGTAATTGGGAGGAGGCCTAAAACATCCATGGCTTCCAAAAAGGCCAACATGCACGGTGGTTAGTGTTTGATTGGTTTTCATAAGGCCTATATGAGTGAATACCTAGGTGAGAGAACATGAGATTGGGATGTTGGACCAGACCTTTGAGTCATGTATAGCATAATCTTCTTTGTGAATGTGTTGTTCATTATAAACCCTACTGCAAACTTGATTAGTATATGGAATTAATTTTGTTATAAAGCCTAGCCCATGTGAACAAAATATTAATGTGGGACACATTCATGTGTTCACTATATCATTGTTTAAATAAATACAAATAAAATTCATGTTGTTATATATCATTGATCTTGACATTTCGATCTCTTAAGTCCATCAACTTCCACCACTAATGACACATGATGATTTCATTATACTTGTGCCAAAGAAAAACATTTTATGTTCAATCTTATTGACCATGTGACCATTCAATGATCTATCATATTATGAGGTGAGGTTTACAAACATCATGCATGAAATCTTCATCATTAAGAATTTGGTTATCTGAATGAGTTAATATTTAGCAAAATGAAAACATCTAAATTCATGGATGTATTTATGATTATTAAAATTAGTATCATGTATTTATGGAATGAATTCTAGGGTCCTAATCACTTTTACACGTAATAAAAGGTGAATTTATTTTTAGAGTCACTTTATATTCTGATGAATAAAATACCTAGATCATTAGGGTTTTGATTTGATCCCCAATGCATCATATTTTGTGGGAATTTCAATGTCGCCTTGACCTATCTTAAAAGGTTTAGAAAAGCTGGTAAGGGTTTATTATAAAAAGAGAACCACCTTTACTAATATTTTTATGCTATTTTTAAATGGTTATAAATTTCCTTATAACATTGAACTATGATACTCTTACATGATGGTTTCTAAGATGGTTTTTATTGAATGAGGAAGAGAAAAACCATTTATGGAATTCATCTTGTGTGAAGAACACTCGAATTGTTTCATAGAGAAACATGAAAGAAAGGCACGAAGCCTTTATGTGTTATGTAAGGTCGATATGATACCGAGAAACAGTGTATACCAACACTATGTTATTTAAAGTAGATAGGTAGTTAACCCATACACTTTAGATCATCAATTTTCTTTAAAAACATTCACATGGAAAAATAGTGAAATCTGCATCAATAATGTTTGAGAGAAGTTTTTGATTTGAGTATGACATTTACATGGTTACACAACAAATATAATGAAAAATAAGTCCATGAAAATGGGTATTCTCATTCCCACTTGATTATATTATCACTTGAATAATTAGGAGGAATTGAATACAATCATATAGTGTGTGCATGCATAGAATAAAATAATAAAGAACAGAACATAGAAGCACATATGTATCTATGTTCTTATAAAATAAATTAGAACATTAATATGATCATCAAGTAAATTCTCATCCATTGAGGTTCCCAAAAATCAATAATAAGAAATAACATGAAATAATAAAGGAAATAAATTTATGTTCTAGGGTTTACATGTTTAATAAGTCTATACAATTCATGCATAAAGTGGAATTGAGATATTTTATGTAACTTGTGAAAACATCCAAGTGTGTTTGGGACATCATCAAATAAACGGAAGAAAACCCATGGCATTTTATGCACTGAGGCATATGATTAGAAATGTTTGATTTGAGTAATTGACCTAGACCGACAGACTCACTAAGTGGATATTAAAGGAACATAATGCTTACATGATCAAGTGTGATTCATAAATATCATTTAGGAAGAAAAAAATGTCACCATGTAGTGTATCAAGCCTTGAAGAATGGTAAAATTATCCTATTTAGAATCATAAGAAGAGGAATTATTTTAGTTTGAGCTATAATCAAAAGTCTCTTAGATAGAGAAGAACCATGAGAAGATGGTTGGGGGTATAGCCAACAAAAGTAAAAGAGTTGAATTGATTTGAGTATAACAAGAATCAATTGGATGATCAATTACATGGGGGTATAACCAATTTCCTAAAAATCCATTGTAAATGATAAAAAATAATATATTTTATAATTCATTTTTAATTTATAACCAACTAGGAAATATGTAGGGAATTTTTAAAAACCGTTTAAATACCACGTGTTGTGACCTCTCTTACCATTCAAACATATGGGTTGAGATTATGAGATACCACTGAGTGGATTGAGAAACATAACAAGTTCAAGTGTTTGAATTCAAAATTAAAATAATTAATGAAATGAATGACCATTGATTCACCCATGGTGGAACCTAATCAACCCTGAGGATCTATGCTATTATTTTTATCCAATCCATTATTATTTTTTATTTTCAAATGACACTTTTAAAGGTAAGTGTGAACCAAAACCATTAAAACCAAATAACACCATTAAAAATTTTAAAGAAATTCAAATAAATAATATTTGGATTTTCCCCTCCACAGAACCTACATCATTAAAAAAAGCCTCCACCTTCGCATGGCCACATGGCTAGCTGTCCTGTATAGGGTTTCACAGGCTCGGAACCGAAGGTAGGAGCTATACCCTCTCATTCATCCAAATCTGAATGGTTGTGCGCAAGAGGACTCTTCCTACTCTGAAACTGCATCTAAGGAAGATTATTGTATAATGAGTGAAGACTTCCATATATAAAAAAAATATCATCATAAACAGGAGAAACAATAATCTGTCATGAATTCAGTCCAAGGAAGCATAAAAACTTTACCGGGAACACTATTTGATGCGACTTCACATTTCAATTTGGTTCCCTGACTCCCCAAGTTCCATCTTCTTGACCCATACCCTCTGAGAGAGGGGAGGATAATTGGAAATATTCTGGCTAAGGTCACATAAAGGGGGATGCACATCATTACTAGAACATGGTTGATGAGTGGAAGAACAACCACCCATGATGGGTAGAGCATTGGGTGTTTCAATACCTGTAGTAATTTCCCTGTGTTTTGGAGGAAAATAAGGACTCCCTACAAAAGACTCAACCATCCCATCTTTGGGGGAGTGGTCCTTGCACAATTTTGACTTCCTTCTTTGATATAAAGTCAATCCATCCTCGTCAACCACCACTTATATACCCTTCTTCATGGGAGATATACGGGTATCCTTCATAGCCGAAACCACAACAACAGGAACTAGAGAGGAGAGTACCCAGCCGATACAAGCACTTGACTTATGAACATGCTTATTAGAATAGGGAGAGGTTGGTCAATACACACCCTCATCTCCACTTTGTCAGGTAGAACCATGGGCTGAGCATCCTTCATCACGGCACTTAGTGAGCCATGGATCACTAGAACATGGCATGAGAGGAGGAAGAATATGAAATCTACACATATGGGGGAGGAAAAACATGTTCCTTGATAGAATAGGGAGGCTCATCCACCTGAGCATCTTGGGGGGACCTCTTTGACGCCGACCTCCATGACTTCGAAAACTATTTCTCGAGTGCCTTTGACAGGAACAATACGAACAAAAATCCACAACCCCTTCATAGATAACTTGTTGGCATAAGCCATCCACAGCACCCACAAAGAGCCAAATGTGATGAGTAAGAACTCTTAACACATCCATTTTGATGCAAATATGCGCATACCAGGGATGCAACACAGATGTGGTGGAATCATCAGTGCATTATAATAATCCCATATGATCGATGATTCCCTTTAATACAGTAAGGTTTTTGAAAGATAGAGGCAGAGCGGGGTGGCGGATCCATGGGGCTGAAACGTTGGCATTCATGATCCCTATGAAAATCAACAGTCCAATGAAACATAAGTAAAGTATGGTTGTCACACATCTGTGACTCCCACAACCAATCTTTAGCAATGTCCTCAAAACATTAGATATGAACACTGAAATGGTAGTGGTGTATAACTCCAATTGTCATCACATTCTACGACCCCCAAGAGAAATTTACATTCCCTGCAAAGTAACCTACTGGGGGCTGATGATTCCAAATATTTGTCCTTGTGTATTATAGGAAGATGGTATTTTTAGTGATTATGTAAAGGTTCACCAAGACGGTGGATACCACTTTATAAAATTAATGATATTTTTTTAGATTATTATCTTGGTGGGAAAAAGAATAAATATTCTGAGGATCTCTTGTTGGATTATAATCCTTATAGTGGTTAATATTTTACAGCTGTGTTGGTCTAGTCTTCATCGATTATCACCTATTGTTGTGTTATAACTTGGTTTAGTGGACTTTTTCCAAAAATAGATTTGTTGGGATCCAATATATTTTACTAAAAATGGGTTATTAATTAATAATGTTGTGATTTATACATTTTATAGTAGCATATGGAATATTTAGAAACCATATGGAATAATATGTTTAGCATAGATCACAATATTGTGTGATGATAATATAAATATCTATCTTAGTTATTGAGTAGTTTTTATAATTATGTATTCATAATGGTATGATATATTAGTGAATGTGTGAATCATATTGCCCATAGTTTTTAATTTTCGGATTAAAATTTTATATTGGGGAAAAAGTAATATCTCAAGAAACATTCATAGGATTACATTTATTTTGACAAAAAATGGACAAAAATTCTAGTCTCATTGAGTTAATAAGATCTTAGTTATATTTTTACAAACAGAATGAGTTAAATAATTGAACAACATTATCTATTTTCCATGAAAATATAAATTGTTTTTAAGAATTTTGAATTGATAAAATCATATTATTTATCATGTTCGAAAGAAATAATTGATTGCGATATTGAGTTTGGACTGGTATTTTTACCCTATGGTGATCTTTACATGATTTGTGGTGATGTGGCATCGTTACTTCATTTATTACAAATTTTTTTAATCAAATGGATTGAAAAAAAAATATTATTTTTTATGTATTATCATAACTCCATATTCTTCTCATTTTAATGAAATTATTACTATAAACACTCACTTATCAATGAATTCTATAGTGGATGAAGCCATTCGATTGAGAAAAATTAAATATGAATAGATTTTAGTTTAAGGTCTAGGTATTGGACTATAAATTTATTATATTTTATCTATTTCTCACCTCTAAATACTTAATACATTATTCTAAAACTAAATAAATGAATTTAAAAAAAAATTGTGTAGGTTATACATTTCACAATGATATAATCACTACCAGTGTTTCTTTCAAAATTGGAAAAATTTATTTTGTGGAACTAAAGAGACTAATTTGGATTCTAAAAATATCCCCTATATTTCCAAGGTAAATACTTTATAAAAATAATCCAAGACTTATATTATTAGTAATGTACCTATATATATTTATAATAAAGGAGTGTTATCTGGATAGGTATTTCTATTTCAATAGATGTATTGGAGTAAATAAATGTTGTTTTTTTAGTTTTAGTTTAACAAATAAATATGAATAATCACTAAGAAATCTGTATACCATAATTATTATCATTTAGATTTGAATAAAATGAAATTTTTATGTTGATCCAATATATGGATTAATTTTTATAGTTAGCATATGTTTATAAATAATATAATTTATCTATATAAATTGACAGCCTACATTTTTGAATAACAAAATGATAATTGAATTTCTGTGATCTTCAAGGTAAGAAAAATTCCTTTTTGATGTTTATTGTATTTTGGGTAAATTTTATCAATAAAATACCACAATTTGTGGAAACAAGTGGTGATGGATGTCACATGAAATGATATTCATTTGTAACACCCTGAGATTTTGTGAAATATTTTTTTGGATTAACTTAATATTTTTGATATTTTTAATTTCACGCAACACTGAATATAGTATTTTATATATTAAATAACAAATATTTTCTGGTGTGTACTCAACAGAACACATATATTTTATTGTGGTACAAGAAACACTAGGTTTGTTTTTTGGTAGACACAATATTGAGTCCTTTAATATCATATGTTACATCTACGGTCGATTTTATCCAACTATAAGATACAATTAATATTGTAATTAATATATTTTTATAGCTACCGCCAAGCCATTGGAATTGAAGTTATGAAAAAAATTAATGAAAATTTAAAAATATTTGGTACACTAGTATATAAAATTAATCCTTTTGTTATAAATTAGTATAAGTGGATGTAAATACTATTTGTAAATAATGAAATTAATTTTCTATGAAAATTTTTATTTTGTACAAACAATATTTTATCACATAAAATTAAAACCCCATTATTCATTAATGTTTCCAGTAAAAATTATATATATTATATTGAACAAATAGTTTTTATACTCATCCAACATATATTATATTTATAATATAAGAATGCATCCATTTTATGAATTAAAAGATGTATTCTTTTAATAAGTATTTTTACCAGCCATTAATCGCAAACACATTTTAAATATTTTTTTTACAGTTTTTTTATTTTAAAAAATAAACTTAACTTGTGAAATATTAACATAAATATTAGATAGTGGTGATATTTTTGGCATTTTTCTTCAAAGATTCAATTTATTTTTAATAGTGAAAAATAGTGAACTTTAATTCAAAACACCTTTTTTGTCTTATTTATTTTTATGGATAAATTAAGTTATTTATTACTGTAAAGATTAAATTTCCAAAATTATAAATCCATTAATCCAATTTATATCATTTTAGTGAAGTTCACTTTGAAATTTGATATAAAAACATTCCAATCTTTTGAACATTTTTACATTAAAAACGTGTTGTTCCGTCTCATTTGTGGGATTAAATTTAAATTAATATCTTCCACTTATGTTATAATAATTTGGGAAAATGGATTCCATATTATTTATCAGAATAGTTAATAATAAATAATAATGTCAACTTAGTTTTTGACAAAAAAATATTATTGAATGTGATAAAAATTAATAACAGTGATTAAGAGAAAATTTTTCTTAATAAGAGACTAAACCATACACTTAATTGAAAACTATCCTAATAAATTGTCCAAAATCCATTTAATAGACATATTATGATCCTATAATCCATTTTATCTAATTTTATTGATTATTTGAACCACACTTTACAGTAAAAACATGCGTGGAATACCCATTTAAAAAATTTACCATAATGCCACTCCTCCTCCCCTATAAGATAGAACTCGCCCCTCACAATATACACACATATAAAGCCTTTAATATCTCCAAAACTCAGGTAAACTAATTTCATAACATACCTTATCTCCTTCAAAAATCCTAAAATTGGAAAAAAAAGGGATCTAGGGATGTCCATTGGTGAAAACCAAAAGGAGTTACCCCGAAAACAGGTAACTTTCTTCAACAGTCACTTTTGGTTTATTTTTTTCTCCACTCATTCAATTATCCTTATTTCATGATCAAATGATAACACAATTATTCCATGTATTCTAATATTTGGTTATTATTGGGGTTATATAATCACTTAAACAAACTTCCATCAATTGAGTGATGAACTTACCGTTCTTGTGTACAGTATAATACATCCTCATGAAATGATATTATTCATTTTCCATTTACTACCACTCATGGTAGATAATTTTGATGAAAACTCTATATTTATATAATATATCTGATAATTATGATTTTTTATATTTTTTAATTATTTTATAACATATGCCTTTATGCATTCTATTTTGTGTAAATACGGTAATTTTGTTTTTGGATGTGTGGGCTACCGCCTCCTCAATGTGATGTGATTCATTCATTCTCTACAAGGAATTTATTTAGGATGGTTTTAGTGAAAATATATGATATATATGACATAATACTTCTATATTAATATATATGTGTTTATATAATTTATTTATTTCATTAAGTATGCCAATAAAACGGTAACAACGTCCATGCAAACATACGGCCTACCATCTCCATGAACATTGTATACCATTTCATATTTATATATTATATATATTATTATAAATTAATACGCACTTAATATATATATTATAATTATATCATTTTTTAAATTTTATAAATAAGTAAATCATGATCTATGTAATTGTATTATGATTAAAAATCCAAAACATATGCCAAAAAAGAAGAAGATATTACATGAAACATAATATTAACATGGAGTTGTTAATGAACAGGTAATATAAAGTAATAAAAACTAAAATATGGTATGATATATAATAATATGGTTCTATATTATATTTATAATAAACATATATTTATAATATTTTAGTTTTTAACATGTATAAAGAAGTCAAGACTTAACGTAAGGGGATTTCATCTCACTATTTATTTCTGAGAGATACATGGTATAATAACCACTCGCTTCTTTTGTGTGGTGTATATATACTACCTTATGAAATTTTATATAATTAATTTTCTTTATTTAATTCTATTAAATGTTTTTAATGATTTTATTCTCTTATGGGGATCAATATTTTAAAGTTACTATAGTATTCAGTGTTTTCTCATCTCACTTTTAATTTTCATGTGGTACAAGCCATGTTCACCCCCATTTATTATAAATGGTTTGTATACATCCCATGGATTTATTTTATTAATATTATACATAAATTTATGGGTTTTAACATATATATTTTATTAAATTTATTTCCTGGGGTTAATGTTTCAAATATTACCAAATCGGTAAAGAAATTTTTTTTTGTGACACATGTTTTGTTTATCACATATATTCAATTACGAGGATTATATAATTAAAATTAAAATGTTATATAACGAACCTAATTAATTTATTTATATTTTATGCTTCATGTAATTACATTTTCTTACATAGGGATTACAATTCAAAGTTACCAAGTGGTAAGTTTCTATTGAAAAAATCTGACCGTTTATAGAGATTGTTTATGATTATGCTTCCATTGATGAAATATTATTATCCATCGCTCAATAAATCTCATTATTTTTATTATAATCTATTTATTCATGATATCATAATTTATTGGTATCATTTTTCCACTCTTTGGTACATAAGATAAGTAATAAATTTTTTTAATAAATTCTGACCTTACCTCCCTCTTCGGTCAGAAATCTGTGTTCCATTTAAACCATGTTTTCTAAAAAAATTTCTAAAAATATTATATAATTATTCAATGATCTTAAAAAAATATAATCATGTATTACCTTTTAATAAAATAGATTTTAAAAATCAATATTCTTGTCATTTTCAAATCGGGGAACTTTTCTAGACATTTTATGGTGTAAATGGAATATTCGGCATGTACAGATTTATCTATCATCATGATAGTAATTTATTTGAAGATTAAATTGAATTTTTAAATTATTACTTCTTATAAAAGCTATTTTTTCAAACAAATTGTTCATTCATTTTTTTAATTGTATTTTCAATATAATATTTTTTGAAAAAAATGTATAATGTGTATAGAGTTTTTTAAATGATGTTCAAATATTTCTCTATATGTTTTCAAAAGTTTGTTTCCAAAGAAATTTATTCCATTGATTTAAAGGATTATTTTAATTTTTTTCTAATTATTTTCAATAAAAAAATTAAAATGTCTTCAATCTTTATTTCTAATTTTTTCATTGTATTCTCAAAGAATTTTTTTTTCCAAATGCTTTATTTTTAAAAACGCATTTTTTCAAGTGGAAATATATTTTCATCAAGAAATATATTAAATAGAATTAAAAAGATTTATTTTTTATAAAATGATTTTGGAAATGGTTTATTAAAATTATTTTCAATAAAATGATATTTTCCTTAAGAAATGTTCAATGTGATCCACAAAATCCTTCTCCATCTAAGATGAAATACTTTGTTATAGTTTATGATTTACTAGGGAGGTGATAAAGTTATGCCATTCATGTTCTTACATGAATGGGTTATATTTTTATGGAGTGATGTTTATGATACACATTTCTCTTCCATGGTTTATATACTTTTGAAACCAGATTTATCTCGAACCTGGCTATGTCGCCATCCGACCCGACGCCCGACCCGGTCCGCGACATGGCCCGAAGGGCATTCCCAATCCCAACGGGTTGGCACAAGTGCACGGGTATCGAAAATTATATGGGAACAATTCACCCTAAATAAATGACAGAAACAAAACTATCCAGATAAATAAATTGAAACTGGAAAAATACAACCAAACACGTCTTTAAACAATGAAAATTTTTAAAGTCTACAACTCGAACCAATAACTAAAAAAATGAAGACATCAGAAACTAAAACTCTTAATCAAAACCTCCCAAAAAAAGAGAGGCAACATCAACACCATTGTGCATGAATAGACCAACTGCAACATGAACCACCATCACTGAGCACGATGTCACAACCTAGAATACACAAGAAACAAGGTCTTCATACAACCAAAGGTGTATGTAGGGTGTGAGCCAAAATCCTAGTAGGAGGTCACCCAATAAAAAGGTTCCACATATAAACATTAAATTACAAATTCATTTGTAGGCTAAATAAATGAAAGGACATAAAAGCTTAAACAACATTAAATAAACAGTTTCTATCAGGAAAGCACTTTTCACGAAAACAACTTAAATAAAAGAAAACACTCTTGCATAAAAGAAAAACTCAAACCTTCACAAAAATCCAAAAGTTTCACCGTATGCCGATGGTGGGTATATATTATTCTTGAAGCACCAAAAGTGGGAGAGACCCTAAAGTACTAAAGCTGTGTGGGGCCCTATAACCTCACGTCTCGGTGAACCATATCATACATTCCCGTGCACAAGCCACTGGTAGAAAAAAAACTCCTATCATAGTGGTCTCTAGTCATCAACCAATGTTTAGTTAGTGTTGTAAGCGTCAATCCCACCAAGTGAAACAGGTCCGAGGCTACTCTCGTATCACTAGCACGCTAGTCTAGTCCACCCACCTAGTACCCAGGCTTCCCCTTTTGTGCTCAAGATGTTCCAACTTCACATTTCATGTCAAACTCAAACCACTAAAACAAATAGGGCGTAACATAAACCCAATTCCACACTTCCACACACAATGAAAACCATTTGACAAAGGATGCACTCCAAAATATTTCACCCAACTCAATTAAAACAATTCCAACATTGCTAATAATTGTTTATTAAAAACATATTAAATTTTCATCATTAATATTTTTTTTAAAACATATTTAATTCTTTGTAAACAAATTCTTCAAAAATAAATATAACACGACTTTAACACACAAAACCACTCACCCTCTTTCATCGCCAAACACACCCAACACCACATCAAGAACATAAATTGCACACATTGCACATTTTCACAAAACAAAAAAAAAACTTTATAAAAACACTAGAACAAAAACATTTCACTTTGCACATATGAAAAACAAACTTAAAACATTAATAAACACTAGAAATTGACTAAAAACGAGTTTCCAAAAAATGAACGCACAAACTTATAACATTAATAAACACTAGAAATTGGCTAAAAACGAGTTTCCAGACAAAGAACGCACCAACTGAAAACATTAATAAACACTAGAAATTGACTAAAAATGAGTTTCCAGACAAAGAACACACCAACTGAAAACATTAATAAACACTAGGAATTGACTAAAAATAAGTTTCCAGATAAAAAACGCACCTTCACCACATAAACATATTGCTAATTGAATGTAACACATAAACAAACTTCAAGATAAACCAATCCGCACCCATAAGAATTAATCAAGTAATATTCTAAATTAACTAAGCATGAAAATTAACTTATCAGAAAATGTTTAAATGAGGAAACACCTACCTTGACGTCAATCCTCAAAAATTGATTGTGAAATCTTCAAATCCTAGTGTGAAACATCAATCATGCACTGTTTTCACCGCATGAAACCTATCGCAAGTTCAAACTCATGAATTTGAACCAAAAAAATTTAAGGCCAAACCTAAAATAACCCCATACCCAATGGACAACCAAAAATTAAAGGAAAGAAAATGAAAATAAAACTATGGATGAGGACTACACTGAAGGGGGGGTTGTGGTCGCCAAAGGGCCGATTGGTTCGCACAAGGAGAGGTCGGGAGGAGGGGGTCGGCATGACACACTAGATGGAGAAGGCTACGATGGTCCGAGGGGGATTCAGGGAGGTCTCAGCCGGGTAATGGCTGGTCCAACGGGGGTACCCGAGAGAGGGATAGGTAAACCAAGTGGGGTGTGGTGTGACTCCGATCAGGAGCAAGAGGGAGCTGTTTCGATGGCGGCAATCTGTGGGAGGGATGCGCGGGTCTTCTGCCTTGTCAGGAGGGAGAAGGTGGCGCGACGGCTGCTCAAAGGGGGAGGCAGCAGCGGCCTTCAGCGCACAGTATGGGGTGTCCACAGGTGTGCTGCGATGGGGGGGGGGTTCCCATGGGAAGGAGAAAAAAAGTAGATTAAGGGGCTACGGGATCCAGGGGAACCCAACAACAGCCCGAAAAAAAAAGAGAAGAAGGAAACCCTAAAGCGTTGGGAGGAAGGAAAGAAAGATAAATAAAATATGAATAAAACCAAAATAAAACCAATAATAATAGTAATAATAATATCATTATTAATAATATTCTTAAACTAAAACCATGAAGTTAATATTATTATTATCATTAAAACACAATTTATTAACTCAACGCATTTCTATTTTTTTCCACATATTAATTTTATTTTATTATTATTATTAATTCATTCATTTAATTACATAGACATTGGTAGGTCACCCGGTGGACGAGGCGAGGTCGCACGGTTTCAAAATTGTGCCTCGCCCGAGGCTGCACGTTCTCAATTTTCTTTGCATTCTAATTTTATTATTCGCTACATATTTTTTTCATCCCCCTTAAACATCGGGTAGGCTGTGCAGCGAACCAGACGAGGTCACGCGACGACCTAGGTGAGGTCGCGCTGCTTCAACTGCGGTGTGCTGGACGCAACCAAGAGTGAAACATTAGTTTCTAAGTAAGAGCTCAGAAATTTTAATTCAGGTCTCGACCTGAACTATCTGATTCCCAATAAAAAAAATTAATAAAATAAATAATAAAAAAGGGACAAGTTTGACAATTATCCCCGCCATAAATATTTCTGTCCCCAGAAAGCCACATCTAGAACCAAACCCTAAAGTAGAAAACCACACTCCCTTAAGGTTCCAAGGGGATCCCCATAAACACCAAGCAATTAGAGGCAAAAGTATCATTATCATAGAAAGTGACTCAAATACAACTTCATGAAATGCATCAAAAGACATTCTGATATGCGTCACCCGCCCCAAAGAGCTAGAACGCCTCTAGTTGATGATTGAGGAAGGGAAGACTCACACCCATGGAAACCAACTTCACAAGCCAATACACTGTAAGCACTATTAAAAGAAAACCAAGAAATATTTAAAAACAGAAGCAAAAGATCAACATGGGGAGGCCCGAGGGGCTCCCCACCATTAGGAAGTCATTGATGCTCGAAATGAGACTGGAAAACCAACACGGAGAGGTTCGAGCGGACTCCCCGCCATTAAAGAAAAGTCCAGCACTGATGCATTCTAGAGACATTCATGTGAGACCCAATGTGGGTCTCCCCACCATTATGCACCTACCAACGCCCAAGGAGAGACTAGAAAACCAACATGGGGAGGTCCAGGTGGACACCCCACCAATCAGGAAAGTCCAACACCGCTTTATTACAGAGACCTTTGTACGATATCCATTGTGGGTCTTGTCACCACTAGAACTAACAGAGGATACATAACTTTGAAAAAATTCCCAATGGTGACCAAACACCCCACCACAAGGGGCGGGGAGGGAGGGGCCCAACTACCGGGGTTTCAAAAGCATGAGCCAAGACTTATTAGCATTTCCAAATTCCTGGATGAGCTTTATTCATATTTGGACAGATTTACTCAATAAACTCCCATAAGTACCACTAAATCGATTGAATCAAATGGGATGAAAACCCCCAAGACTTCAAGGCAATGAGGCAGACATGCCTCCACATAGTTATTGAAACCTTACGCAACCAAATGGTTCGTTCGAAATGAAACAACCATAGAAAATAATTTATATTGCTTTCACTCTTGACACCGATGACAGAAATAAGGTTGGGGTCCCATACACTCCTCGGGTTCCAGACCATGCGCCAGCTTTACTTTGAGATATATGGCTGGAGCCCTGATGTTTGAAGCATCATTTTCCTCACAGTCAGGCATGGAAGACTCCCGAATAGAGCTTCTCCTTTTGATGACACACTCAACTACATTGCAACTGAGACAACACCAGCAAACACAACACATTACAACATCCAAATGATCATACACAGAACATTCACCAACACATGAGCTGAAATGGTGCATGTGCATCACCCTTTTGTCACAATGGATGAGAACACGACACCAAAAATCATCACCTGAATATGACCATTGTTGTCAAGAGAAACATTACGCTGAGAAAGACTCTAAACCGCATCTTGAACAACACGTGATTCCTGCAATTGACCGTAGCATCCCCATGTGACTGGGTCTGCCACACTAGTGGCCTAATGAAGACCCTTTCTTAAACGAAACCAATGATGGACCAAAGGTCATTTAGAATAGTGGTCATCACTGACCACTCCAGGACGCTTCCACCTTTCCCCAATAGAATCGCCTTCACTGTTTCCAAAGAGAACATTCAGATTAATGAGATCAAACTTCACCCTTGGAAATCAAAGAGAACTCACACTGCAATACATCACCGAACATGACCCATAAACCTATGAAAAATACTACAAAACCCTTCAAGTCTCTGGTCGACACTGAAAATTTTGAACCACCTTCACCCTTCCCCACTGGATTTCTTTTCTCCGTTTCTAGGGGAAACCTTCAAACATGACAATGTCAAACTTCATACCTGACGAGTCAGACAATCAAGAGAACAAAACTCCCTTCAACTCCCATCGTGTATGTCATTCCGCTGCGAGAGGATCCGCTTAGTTCTAAAAAAGAGAGGTGGGTTCAATTCTAGAATTCAAGAAGAGATTCCTAGGATCAATTGGAGGGTCGTCCAACAGAGATTTTCTTGTGGCCGCACTTAAATCTCATGTCAACGCTTTATGGGGGGCATACACTAGTCAAGAAAGAAAACCATGGACTCAACCAAACTAGTCTAATGCTCAAGACATACCACAAGAAAACACCAAATGTGCAGGGGAACCACTGCAAGGGCTCCCTGATGTACGCTTCAAAAGAATTCACCAACCACACGCTTGCATACCAATTTACAAATAAGAATTCAAACTCGGGAAACAAATCATTCAGAAAGGATCCTCTACTCAAAACACATCACATTCGACATTTCAAAAACACAAGGACACGCCACACAAACATCATTTACTAAAACACCAATTTTTTTCTTTAACAAAACATTTTGAAAATAATCAAATCCAGTGGGTTGAAAAAACACCAACTGTGTCTTATAGGCCTCGCACATGCATGTTGACGTGCCACACTAGCACCCACCTCATTTCCATCCAGGCACTCATCCGCTCGTGCCATTAACCCTTTCTCTTTCCATATACACTCTTGCATGTGGTTAACCACGAGAACACCAATGATAAAAACCAAAGCTTTACATTTTTTTCAAAACCAAAACATCAACCCACACTTTCCAAACCTTTCCCAGCATTTTATTTTTAATGCACTTTATTTCAAAACATTTTCGAAGACCAAATCATTTTTACTTAAAAACCAAATTCTCAAAATTCCAAATCAAAGAGATGAGAAGCCAAGAAGGGGGAAACTAGGTTCAGAGGGTGATTGGAACATATGGTTGGCGGTCATACGCCGATCACACCACTAGCCACGGAATGTATTTTAAGACAATGTCCCCAGCTCCAAAAGGATTGCCAGACCCTGCGAGCTCACTAAGACCACTAACCCTACTCCCTTTTCATTTCCCCAAGATAAGATTAACCGCAAGAACCAAAGACTTAGACAAACCTCAACTTACGTTGGTAACTCATTTCCTGCCACGAGGTGTGCTGGACAAGAACCTTACTCATAATCATAATGTCGAGTTCTAACACCCTAAACTTTTGTCTACACTGACTCTATCTCAAAATAACACAACCCAAGAGAGAAAACCTTTCCCTCTGATACCATTTTTTCATGAACCTGGCTGATTCTCCATCTGACCCGGCACCTGACCCGATCTGTGACATGGCCCAAAGGGCGTTCCCAATCCCTGCGGGATGGCACAAGTGTCGGGGTATCGAATATTACATGGGAACGATTTACCCGAAATAAAAGACAAAAAAAACTAGCCAGATAAATACACTGAAATTGGAAAAAGACAACAAAACACGTCTTTAAACTATGAACATTTTTAAAGTCTACAACTCGAACCAATAACCAAAAAGAAAAGATGACAGTAGAAACTAAAACTCTTACTTAAAACCAACCAGCAAAAGAGAGGCCACATCAACACCACTATGCATGGAAATACCAACTACAACCTGAACCACCATCACTGAGCACGATGTCACAACCTAGAATACACAAGAAACAAGGTCTACATACACCTAAAGGTGTATGTAGGGTGTGATCCAAAAGCCGAGTAGGACGTCACCCAACAAAAAGGTTCCACGTATAAACATTAAATGAAAAATACATTTGTAGGCTACATAAATGAAAGGACACCAAAGCTTAAACAACATTAAATAAACAGTTTCTATAAATAAATCACTTTTATAGAAAACAACTTAAATAAAAGAAAACACTCTTGCATAAAAGAAAAACTCAAACCTTCACAGAAACCCAAAAGCTGCACTGTATGCCGACGGAGGGTATATAGTAGTCCAGAATCACCAAAAGTGGGAGAGGCCCTAAAGTACTAAAGCTGTGTGGGGACCTAGAACCTCACGTCTCGGTGAACCATATCATACATTCCCATGCACGAGCCACTGGTAGGGAAACAACTCCTACCATAATGGTCTCCAGTCATCGACCAATGTTTAGTTAGTATTGTAAGTGTCAATCCCGCTAAGTGAAACTGGGCCGAGGCCACTCCCGTATCACTAGCACACTAGTCTAGTCCTCCCACCTAGTACCCAGGCTTCCCCTTTTGTGCTCAAGATGATCCAACTTCACATTTCATGTCAAACTCAAACAAATAAAACAAACAGGGTGTAACATAAACCCAAAACCACACTTCAGTACACACCGAAAACCATTTGACAAAGGATTCACTCCAAAAGATTTCACACAACTCAATTAAAACAATTTCTGCATTGATAATAATTGTTTATTAAAAACATATTAAATTTTCATCGTTAATAATTTTATTAAAACATATTAAATTTTTTGTAAACATATTCTTTAAAAAGAAATATAACACGACATTAACACACAAAACCACTCAACCCACTTTCATGACCAAACACACTCAACACCACATCAAGAACACAAATTGCACACTTTTCACATTTTCACAAAACAAACACAAACTTTATAAAAAAACTAGAAGTCAAACATTTCACTTTTCACATATGAAAAACTAACTGAAAACATTAATAAACACTAGAAATTGACTAAAAACGAGTTTCCAGACAAAGAACTCACCAACTGCAAACATTAATAAACACTAGCAACTGGCTAAAAACAAGTTTCCAGACAAAGAATGCACCAACATCAAACATTAATAAACACTAGCAATTGACTAAAAATGAGTTTCCAAACAAAGAACTCACCAACTGAAAACATTAATAAACACTAGAAATTTACTAAAAACAAGTTTCTAGACAACGAACGCACCTGCACCACATAAAAATGTTTCTAAATGAATGTAACACATAGAAAAACTTCACGATAAACCAATCTGCACCGATAAGAATTAATCAAGTAATATTATAAATTAACTAAGAAAGCATATTAACTTATCAGATAATATTTAAATGCAGGACCACCTACCTCGACATCAAACCTTGAAAATTTACTGTGAAATCTTCAAATTCTAGTGTGAAACATCAATCGTGCACCGTTTTCACCGTAAGGAACCTAGCATAAGTTACAACTCATGAATTTGAACCAAAAAAATTTAAGGCCAAACCCTAAAATAACCCCATACCCAAAGGACAACCAAAAAATTAAAGGAAAGAAAAAGAAAATAAAACCAAGGATGAGGACTACACTGGAGGGGAAGTTGTAGTTGCCGAAGGGCTGATTGGTTCGCACAAGGAGAGGCCGGGAGGAGGGGGTTGGCGCGGCGCACCAGTGGGAGGAGGGGGTTGGCGTGGCTGAGGGGGTGTCGGGGAGGTCTCGGCTGGGTAATGACTGGTCCGGCGGGGGTACCCGGGAGAGGGAGAGGTTAGCCATGTGGGGTGCAGCGTGACTCCGAGCAAGAGCAAGAGGGAGCTGTTTCGATGGTGGCAAGACATGGGAGGGAGGCCCGGGTCTTCTGGATTCTCCGGAGGGAGAAGGCGGTGCGACAGGTGCTCAAAGGGGGAGGCAGCAGCGGCCTTCAGCGCACAGCAGGGGGAGTCCGCAGGTGCGGAACGATGGGTGGGGGTTCCCATGGGAAGGAGAAAAAAAAGAGAGGAAGAGGCTACAGGATCCAGGGGAACACAACAGCAGCCTGAAAAAAGAAAAGCGAAGAAGGAAACCCTAATGTGTTGGGAGGAAGAAAAAAAGACAAATAAAATATGAATAAAACCAAAATAAAACCAATAATAATAATAATAATAATATCATTAATAATAATATTCTTAAACTAAAACAATGAAATTAATATTATTATTATCTTTAAAACACAATTTATTAACTCTATGCATTTCTATTTTTTCCACAAATTAATTTTATTTCATTATTATTAATAATTCATTCATTTAATTAGTTGGACATTGGTAGGTCACCCGGTGGATGAGGCGAGGCCGCACGGTTTCAAAATTGTGCATCGCCCGAGGCCGCACATTCTCAATTTTCATTGTGTTCTCATTTTATTATTCGCTGCAAATTTTTTTTCACCCCCCTTAAACATCGGGCAGGCCGTGCGGTGAACCGGATGAGGTTGCGCGGTGACCCAGGTGAGGCCTCGTTGCTTCAACTGCGGTGCGCTAGACGCAACCAAGAGAGAAACATTAGTTTCTAAGTAAGATCTCAGAAATTTTAAGTCGGGACTCGACCCGAACTATCTGATGCCCAATAAAAAAATAATAAAATAAATAATAAAAAAGGGACGGGTGTGACAAGATTTGATTCAGGGGTTATGTCTTGATGAAATGATTATGAATCGTATCTCTTTTCCATAATTAACAATATGATGTATGGTTTATGAAACCAATTTTATTTCATGGGTTATAATATGATGTTTATGAAACCCGTCTATTTTTTTGGTTCATGGTATGATAAAATTTATATTATCATTTGGTATATGTATGTATGATTTCATTATAAGATGGTTGGGACCTATATCTATTTCTAATGCATTAAGTAATAATTTATATATAATGAGATAATGATGGGATTCCTGTCGATGTGATTAATCCACTATGGGAATAGGGGGAATTCTAGTCCACTATGGGATGATTTAGAAACCTAATTCACTATAGAAGGATGGGGAAACCTGATCCAATATGCTATTATGTGGAAACATGATCCACTATGATAAGATGGGGAAACCCGATTCCTTACAAGGAGAAGAGTACAACTAGGGATGTGGTGTGTCCATCCCAGTATGTGTAATCCCCATTATGTTCCCTGATAAGTTCTAACCATGTGTCTTAACATATAAGGAATGATATTACATGTTAATGTGTATGTCACAATTCCATGTCTTCCTCCAATGTTATACATTCATGGATTATGCACTATATTTCATTCTGATTCATGTCTTATGAACTATTAAACATTATTAATTTATTCAAGGAAATGATATGCAGGGTATGATCTTATAATATTATAATCATGTTCTCATAACCTTATTCTAATGTTTATGCTTACATATATGTATTTTTTACCCCTGCTGAGAATTTGAGCTCATCCTTTTGTATATTTCCATCCCCATGTTTTGATGATTTATTTTATATATGATATGTCTAAGAGGGGTTTCAGTCTTTCAGAACCTGGAGTGATATTATGTTTCTCAATCATATACTAGAATCTATATTTCCATTTTTCATAGGTACTAAAAAAATATGGTCTTTGGTGGTATGTTTGTGTAATGTATTAAGTATTCTACAAAAATGTTGTAATGTATATGTGAATTTAATAATGGTTTGTTATCGTTGGTATCGTAGTTAAGTTTTATTTTACCTTTGGAAACTTGGATGAAATTAATTTAGTGAGATCCATATGTATATTTCTAAAGATATATCTGGGGATACCTCTACAGATAATTATGAGGTTGTGTTAATGTCTATGGAAATTTCATTTAATTTTAATGTAGAATAGATAAAGTTCTACCTTAAAATACATCCTTATCTGGATGGTAATCTTGGATGTGGTTTTTTCACAGATTTAACTCATATTGATACTCTTACAAGGTTTGTTGGGGCTAACTCAAGCGTAACCTAGTTCAATATAGAAGGCCTTACTACACACCAATTATTACACTCCTCAGTGATATGCGTTTGGAATTCATAAACACTATATGAACCATCATGAAGGATTGAATTTGAATATGACTATGAATAACCTAGGGTAAACCCTGGGTGTCGAAGATTAAATAATTAAGATCCATGATTTAGACATACTATATTTTTTTGGATTATTTTGTCTTCCATTATGAAAAATGTTTCTCACACCATCATATATAGTCTTAGTCAATGGTGGGAACTAGAAATAACATGGTTAACATTGGGTGTTTCATATGTGAAAAGTATTTTCACTAAGAATTTTCCTAATTTTATGTATTATGAAGAGAATCCTGAAGGTGGTATGAGTATTGGTTAAACTATTAAACATAATGAGACACTGAATGACATGTGAATGGTATGTTATGTTTATTAAGTATTGTGTATATTAAACGTAAGAAACATGATTAGATTGAGGTTGAGGAACCTTAAGACCAGATTCATATTTCATATTCTAGGAAAGAGGTATTAAGTAATTTTTTGATAAATCTTGAGTAATGGTTTTGGAATAAAAATGGATGAATGAAGTATTTTTTTCATAATTCGATGATTATAATGTATGAATCATATAAAATATATGTATTTTCAGCATTATTTCTCAACAAGTATTTAAAAGGAAATGTTTATTAGTGATTAAGAAATAGATATGTGATTTAATAGAAATGTGCTATTTTGATTAAGAGGAGGTAACTCTTACTATGATCAATATGTAGATAAATTGTGTTTATCTTTGATAAAGAGATTATTGATATGGATAAAGTAAATTGTTTTGTATAAATTACCTTAGAACAAATTAAGGATTTGTTTTCAGAGTAGTATATTTTGTCATGGATATAGATTATTACCTCCTAGATTTATGTAATATATCATGTAATCTTTGGAGTAAGTGAGTATGCATGTTTTCCAAATGGATTTATGTAATTTAGGTTACTACCATGTTTCAAGAAAATTTATGATGATTTTATTCACATGTATGGAATGTAAAGACCAAGAGATAAATTGTGATATATGGTGATCAATGTAAAATGATTTTGTGAATTTATTTTTAATATTTTAGATTTTCATATTTCAAAAGAGTCACAAGGTTATGCATTTATGTAATGTTTATGTTAAAAATCAAATGATGTTTGTGAGTTTAAGGTTTTATCTCACCAGATGAGTATTTATGCATATTGGATAGCATATTCAAACAACATTATTTTGATGGTAACTAATGATAAAAGGGATGTATTATCACTGATCCCTTGATCTGTTAGTGCTTTAGGAATGAAATATTTACCTTCCTTTTTATAGAAATAGGTTAGGTGGAAATTGAACAAGGAACAACAATGGATGATACTATTTGAAATCAAGTAAGTATTTCTTATCATAAAAATTATTCAACTATAGGGAAATAATCTTGAAACAAAAAATGTTATCCTAGAACATTATTTTTTGATAAATCAAATGACCGCTTATATAATCATAGATTTATGGATTTGTGATTTTTAACTTTCTCTTTGATGTTTTTTATATCACTCTCCCTCAGAAAATGACAGTTATATTTCACTTCTATTTCAATGTTTTCACTTTCCATAAATGTTCTCCCATGTTGAAACATATTTATGAGTTACTATGGGTAACTATCATGTTTCCAATATTAACTTTTTAATATAAGTTTAAGTATTCATTTTTATGATGTGGGTTTTTATGAATGGAAAAATAATGTATTAAACCATTAATAACCTAGATGAATTTTGAGGGAGAAATTAAATTTAAGGTGGTTAGAATTTAACACCTCTAGATTTTGTGAAATATTTTTTTCTAATTAATTGAATCTTTTTGATATGTTTCATTTCATGAAACACATATTAAAGAACTATGTTTGTTTTAAATGAACAACACAAAACACGTTAGTTATCATTTTTTACATAGATAACTATGTTTTATTGTATCATACACAATAACAATCCCCTTCGATAAATTTTGTTACATAAAAGGTCTTGTTTTACCAAACTCTAAGATAGAATTAATAATATTATTAAAATATTATAATAGTTACCTATAAGAAGTTATATTACAAGTTATGAATAATATTTAATAAATTATTAAAATATTATTTACAATTTTATATAAAATTAATCCTTAGGTTATCAATTAATAGAACTGAATGTAAGAACTTTATTAAAATAAGAAAATTACTTTTCTAAGATGATTTTTTTTGTTTAAATACATTTTTAACAAAATAAATTAAAAACCCCACTTTTGATTAATTTTTTCAATAAAAAATATATATAATATATTTAATCGACATTTTTTAAACTTATCCAATAGATTTGAAAGGTATAAGATAAAAAAAATCCAATTTTACGAATAAAATAATGTATTCTTTTAAAATGTAAATTTACAACTCTTTAATGATGAACCAATTTTAAATCAGTTTTTCTACAATTTTATAATTTAATTTTGAAAAAATAAAATTCATTTATGAAATTTTGACATTAAAAAATAGGTTAGGAATAATTTTTCATATTTTGAAAATAATTTTTATCTTTTTTGAATAGTTAATAATACTAAATTTTAATTCAAAACAGATTTTTGAACTAATTTATTTAAAAAATTAAATTATTTTTTTGATGGTTTTAAATTTAAATTAGATCTATTAAACATAATATAATCGAATTTAATTTATTGGAATCAATTTCACTATTAAATTAGATATAAAAACATACCAATCATTTAAACATTTTTATTTTAAAAACATGATGTGTCTTCCCATTTATAGGATAAAATTTATTTTAATTTCTACCTCTTATATGATTGGAATAATAGAGAATAGATTCTATATTTTAGATTAGAATTAAGTTTTAATTTATAATAATGTAAATTTATTTTCTGAAGAAAAAAAAAATATTAGTGGAAATAATTATAATTATTTACAATGATTAAAAGAAAAATTAGCTTGACAATGGACTAAACCTTACACTTATGAGACAAAATGAACCAAAACAAATCCAAAAGTCATTTAATATCCATATTTATACCCTACCATCCATCGGATAAAATTTGGATCATAATTGGATCCAATTTTCATGGAAGAAACATGGGTGTAATTTAATTTTAAAAATAATATTCATTTCTCATTTACCACCTCACATTGTTTGTAATTATGATGGAAATTATATTTTAATATGATATATATGATATTTGTTATGAATTTTTTCATATTTAATTATTTTATAATGCATACATCCATGATTTCTATTTTGTTTAAATATGATAATTTTGTTTGGGGAAGTGTGGACTAGTGTCTCCTCAAAGCGATGTGATTCATTTACACTATACATGAAATGTATTAAGGATGGGTTTATGAAAATTATATGATATATATATATAAAATTTTAATTATAATGTATTTATATTATATAGACATATATATCATTTATTTTCTTTATTTTAATACGATAATAAAACCAAAATATCCTTCATGCGTACGTACGACAAACTTTCTCCAAGAACGGTATATTCCATTTCATATTTCTATATTTTATAGATCATTATAAATACATATATAATGAATATATATATATATATATATGATATTTATACCATTATTTACATTCTATAAGTAATTAAATCATAATCTATGTGAGGGTATCAAGAATAATAAGCCATAACATATATGAAAAAACAAAGCAGGTATTACCCGAAACATAATATCAACATAGAGTTGTTAATAAATGGTTAATATGAAGTCATAAAAAATCAACTTTTTTATGAGATATAATAATATTATTTAATGATAGATATATAATAAAAATATATTTTGTATACCTGATGTTTTAATTTTTACATTGAAATTCATGACTTAAGGTAAGGGAATTTCATCTCACATTTTATTCCCGTGAGATACATGCAACAATCACCTCTCACTTATTTTGTGTGGAGTATATATATTAACCTATGACATCATATATAATTAATTAATTTAATTTAATTATATAAATATTATTAAATGATGGTGTCACCATCCGTCCTCAGGGCCCGTGTCGTGACTACCCCAAGCCCTCCTCCCATAGGTCAGGGGCTGGCGACTAGCACCAAAAGGCGTAAATACCAGAAAAAGGGGAGGAATTTCCTTTATATATGAAAACATACACCACAGAGTACACGATCTGAAGTAAACTCTAAGTAAACTGAGTACAAAAGTAAGTGCTGGAAAGTAAATGGGCCAGAATACAAACCCAACTGAAAGTAAAGTACAAATGAAAAGAAAGTACAGCAGCAGAAAAGTAAAGCAGCAACTCCGAGCCATCCTCCAGAACTCCCACCTGAAGGGAGGCTATAGATATCCTCCACAGTTCCTCATTCCGGCCATCCGCTCTATGTACCTCCCGCCAAGTGGTCCACCTCTGGGTAATGTCTAACTCCACAAGCTTCCACCTCGATCAGTGTTGTCCGTCGTCTGCATCCTACACAACGTAGTGCAGGTATAGCCCATGCAGGGGTGAGTATATGATACTTAGTAGGGACCCCGAGACCCCCGATGGTCTCTCAGAATCCATGAAGGATAAACCACAAAGGAAGGATACAATCACGAAGTATCAATAACACTACTTAGGTATATGCCCATACATATACCTAAGTCATCAGTTACAGTTTGGCTCCAGCTCCCGATCCCAAGCACAACCCAGTCCACATAGGAAAGCACAACTCAATCCACAAAGGAAAAGCAAGTCAACCACATCAATGATAATGATTGAGAATATAGAATCATCTCACACATGTATACACTTCATAAGGTGATAGAGATGATCAGATGTAGCCACTGATTCATCTAAGCTGTCGGACCCACATAGGATACAAGACCAGCTAAGCTGTCGGACCCACAAAGGATACAAGACAAGATACTCTGTCGGACCCACATAGGATACAAGTACAAAGTCAAATACTTCCGGACCCACATGGGATAAAAGAACAGTAGTCGTCCCCATCGAACCCATGGAGGATTCCAGTATGGTCGTCATTGCTGCCGAACCCACAGAGGATCCAAGTACAGTCGTTATTGCTGCCGAACCCACGGAGGATCCAAGTGCAGTCATCATCATCGCAGTCGCAGCCAGCTCTAGGGTTCCCACACACAGCATGCTCTATTCCGGGAGGGTCCGCTCCACGATCCAGGGGGTCGATACATCAACTATCACAATTTTCAGAGTTGATGTATCACAATGTTCTATCTCATCAATAGGAACTCAACGCGACAGACGGCAGATCGATCGGACGCCCGGTCTGAGAGTTATTGGGTTTTTCGTCCCAGGAGCCTAGTTGGTTTGTAAACTAAAACCAACCTGAACATAATCCAGCTACGTCCGAACCTCAAGTGGAGTAATCCAACAGAACCTTCTCACTAAGAGAAAACCAACAAAGTCTATGGCACGTCAATCGGACTTCCAGAGCTCGAGTTATATGTGTTTCCGCTCCGAGGGCTTGGTTGGTTTCATGTTCGAACCAACCCATCCGTACCCAAAGTTCTCCGAAACCTTGAGTTTAAAATTCTAAAACGACCATCTCGATCCATGGATCCCAACGCAACTGATTGTGGGTCGATCGGAGGTCTACAGCCCAAGTTATTGTCAAATGACTAAAAACAGTCCGAAATTGGGGGTCTGGGCCCGGCCCGGCCCAACTCCCCCCCCCCCCCCCCCCCCCCCGGGTCGGCCTGAACTGAGTGACCCAACCCGGGACTGGGATCGACCTGGCAGGGTGCTTCCTAGCCCAGTCTGTGCGACCCACCTTGGCCTGGTGGGGGGGGGGGGGGTGCGCTGGCTCGACCAGCGGGCCGAGCAGGGGGGAGGCGCTTCCCCCCTTTGCGCTCCACGGGAGCGGAGGGTGCCGCGTCCTCCTCCTCCATATCGTGTGCGGCCGCGGGATCCAACCTCCTACCACCGCAGCTTCAGCCGTGGAAGTTCATGCTGGCGGCCCACCGAGGCGCCGCCGCGTCCGGCCGCTGGCGCCGCCGGAGATGTCTGCGGGCCACTGGAGCCGCTCTTGTGGTTTGTTCTTGCTCTCGAATGCGCCTGCGGTCACCTCTGGACCTGTAGATTAATGTGAAGGCATCCAATCGCTATTTCGGCCTCACTTAGCCGTCACAAATTATTCCACGCAAGAAGAACAAATTAGCGGTGAGTCGGTCATGTTCGTTAACCTACACAACAAGAACAAAGCAGCGGTGATTCGGTCTTGTTCGTTAACCTGCACCCACCGTGTTAGTGGTTTGAAACAACTCCCAACAATTTTCCGCAAATCATAATCCCCAAACTGCAAAAATAATTCATGGATCAACTTGATAATTAGTTGATCCACGTTCATGTTTTAGAGGAAAACAAACATGGGAGTATTATCATTCTCAAAAAATAAACCCCTACCTCAACCAGGAAGGCGATCGTCGGTGTTGCTGTACACGGCGTCACGGAGAAGAGGGTCGTAGGCGTCGCAGTACATGGCGTCGCATATAAGATTATCATAGACATCATGCTACGCGGCGTCGTGTCGTCAATCTCCGAGGAACCAACGTTCTTCATCGTTCTTCGTCAGAGGTCGGCGTTCTTCGTCGCATAATGAAGCTCTCTCCCATAATCACCAAAATAAGAGGCTTCCCTATTATTTTATTATAGACGTAAACAAAATCCCTTTGGAATTAAATCACCACATTAATTAAAATGTGTTTTCATTTAATTAAGGTTGGGTGAAAGAAGGTTCCCCATAATTAAACATGTCGGCTGTTAAATTAAAAAGGGGAAAGAGGAAGGTTCCTCATTAAATTATTAGTTGACATAATTTAATGCATTTAGGCGACATTAAAAAAAGGTTTATCAAAATTAAAGGGGGTTTACTAATGGGTTTAGAAGGAATTAAATGGTGGGGGTCATGCTGATCCCACCTCTCTAACACCCACACTTGGGTAGTTTAGTGGCTGCAGGCCCCACCCTTAACTACCCATGGGAGGGAGTAACCTCTCTTAGTAATAAAAATCATTCCAACAATTTTTATTTATTTCTTAAACAAACCCCCAAAAATTATCTTCTCCTCTTTTTTGAACACAACTACAGTAAGTGCTTCCTTAAAAAATTACCGGCGCTGTGAGTTCATCGGTACCCTCGGATTTTAATTCCGAGAACTGGTTTCGAAGTTAGAAAAACTCGCTCGTTCGTTCACTGAACGTACCTGAGCTAAACTTAGAAAATTGATTCTGGGGACACCGATCCTCGAAATCAAGCGTCGTCAGATGATACAGACTCGTAAAATTCCAAAGTATTTTTTTTCAAAAAAATTTCCTTGAAATTTCAGGTTCTTTACAGATGGTATTCTATCAAGGGGACCACGATTCAAAAGTTAGTCATGTATTGAGTGCTTTCTCATCTAACTTTTAATTATGTGAGGCACAATCCATGTTCGACTCATATTTTATATATATTATGTGTATAATTCCAATGGATTAATTATTTTATTATCATAAATTGATTTGGGGTTATTTACATATCCATTTTATTATATTTCATTCATGGGATGTATGTTTAAAAAGCTACCAAATTCATAAACTAGTTTTATCTCGATTTTCCTTCTTTGAGAACAAGTTTTAATATATACCTATATTATTTTAAAATGTGTATATTCATCAATTTGACATGTAAAATCATGTAACCTCCTTATTTTCATGATATTTGGAGCTTTATGTAATTTCTTTTTCTTTTCTGGGTTGTATATTTTAATGTTACAAAGTGGTAAGAGTTTATTGAACCAATATCCACATTTATATAGATTTTTAATAATTATTCTTCGATTGATTAAATATTCTGATCCATATCTCAAGAACTCTCATGAATCTTATTATACTCTAGTTAATTATGATAAATTAATTTATTGGTACAATTTTTATGCTCTTTTTTACATAAGACAATTAAGAACCTATTTTTAAGGTAGTCTGATGTTTCATATTTCTTTAGTCGGAAATCTATTTAAATTCAAAACCATGTTTTCTAAAACAAATCCAAATATTTTTTACTATTATATAATGATATTAAAAATTAATTTTTTATCATCTTTTACCTTTTAAAAATGTTTTTTCAAATAGAATTTTATTGTAATATTATAGTCGAAGAACTTTTCTAAACATTTGACAACATAAAAGGAATGCTTGTCATGTATGGATTTTTCCACCATCATGACCATAATTTATTTGATTCTTATGTTGAATTTTTAAAATATTAATTTTATGATAATATTTTATCCTATTATTCTATAATTTTATTTTTGTAAATGTATTTTAAAGAAAAATGATTTCAAAAAAAAATTAATGTGTTATAAATGATTTTAAAAGATCCCTTTATATGTTTTCTAAAGTTTGTTCTCAAATAATTTAATTTCAATGATTTCAAAGATTATTTTATATGATTTGAAATTATTTTCATATAAGTATTGTTTCTAAAAAATAATCATTCATTGTAACTTGTCTAAATTATTTTAAAGGAAAAAAATTTCAATGTGATCTATGTTTTAAAAACAATTATTCAAAGTAGAAAAGATATTTTCCTCAAGAATTGTTGTAATTGGAATTATTAATAATTTTACAAGAAAATTATTTTCGAAATGGTTTATGAATATAATTTTCAAAAAAAATGTAATTTCCTTAAAAAATGTTCCACGTAATCTTTCAAAATCAGTATTCATATAATATGACACAATTTGATATAGTTTATGCATTACTGGGGAAATAATTGATGAATATCATTCGTATTATATCATAAATGGTTTATGTTTTGGGGGAAACATTTATCTCTTCCACATGTTATATGCCTTTCAGACCTGCTTCTTTTCATAGGTTACACCTTGATGAAATGATTTTGAAACCTATCTCTTTTCCATTGGTAATGATATCATGAAAGGATTATGACACTAATTTAATTTCATGGTTTATGATATGATGATTAGAATACCCATATCTCTTTATAGGTCAAGGTTTGATTAAAAAATTTAATATATTTTGGCACATATATGTATGATTTCATTATGAGATTGGTAGGACCAATATTTCCCTCTAATACATTGGGTAAATATTTAAATCTCATGTGCTAATGATGGGATTCATGTCCATGGGTTTAATGTAATTTGGGAAGAGAGAGAGACCTGATCACAATGGTAAAATGGGGAAACCTGATCCACTATGGGAATATGGGGAAACCTGATCCACTATAATAACCCGATGAAACCCAATACACTATGGGAATATGGGGAAACCAGATACCTTATAAGGAAATTACTATGATTGGGGACGGTGGTGTGTCCCATCCATTAGGTGTAGTCCCCATGATGTTATCTAATATGTTTTATCAATGTCTCTTGACTTATAGGGAATGATATTACGAGTTTATGTGTATTTCATTGTTAATTGTCTTACTCCTTGTTATGCTTTCTGGCCTTACACTCATAATTTCATTACGATTCATGACTTACGAACTTCTAGCCTCTATACCATAAATCATGTTTATGATATGCAGTGTATGGTCTTCTAATGTTGTGCTAAAAATCTCACACTATTACGCTCATGTTTATGTTTACATATCTCTGTTATTTAACTTTACTGAGCATCTGATCCCACCACTTTTTAGGTTTCCATACCTAGGTTACGATGATAATGTTTATGAATGATATGTCTAATTGGTGTTATAGTCTTAGACAAACTAGTGTGAGATAATATTACTCACTCATGTACCATCATTTATGTTTCCATGTTTCTAAATGCATGAAACAAATATGGTTTGTGGGAATCTTTTTTCATATTGTATTATGTATTATATAAAATTTATGAAATGTCTAAGTAAATTTAAGATTCGGTTTTTATAGAATCACATGGTTCTCACACCAGTTCGAGTTAGGCATATAGAACACTGACTAGGGCATATTATTCTGGTATTATAGTGGTTGTAGAAAATTCACATTTTAGTTTCAATATTTACCTTGTCTAGGAAATTAGATGATCATGAAAACCTAGCTATCAGTGATCACGTGTAGTGGGGCATGATGTAGTGAAATACTCGGTAATCCAATCTAGTGATCAAAGTATTGTTGTCTACAAAGGCTAAACATAACATGGAATGTATCCAAACCATATGATTATAAAATAATATAGAAATTTTCAATCATGAAGTTAGTCTTCAAAACCTTAGTAATTTAGTGTCAAATTACCTTTAAATAATTATTTTGTGAAATTCCATGTTTTTCATGCTTCACCAAACCTAAATCATTCATGAAATATTTGATAAAGATAAGTAAAAAAAAATAATGTAATTATTGAATTAGTATGAATAAATAGAGGTATATTCTTTTTTAAATAATTTTATAAATAAATTAATTTAAAATTTTAATACTTATTCACTAAAGAAAATAAATTCATATAGGTAAAAAACTAATAAGATTTTTTTATATTTAAAAATATTTTTTTTAATTATAATTTTATGTGATATGAATTTATATTTCATGAATATTATTATATTTTGGTAAAATTATAATAACATAAATATTTGATATGAATAATAAATTAAGAATATTTTAATTAGAATGTTATAGGAAATAATAATAAGATCTTTTAATATTTTAAAATTTAATTTTCCTATAAAAATATTGTTTTAATTGTATTTTATGTTTCCATTTTAAAGTAAAATTCAAAATATTTATAATATTAAAATGAAAATATAATTTTTTTGGATTCATCATTAAAATAGTATCATTGGAAAAAATATTATGATTTTTAAAACTTATTGTTTTTATAAGTAAACATATAAATTTAAAAATATTATGGTTCATTTAAAAAAATAAATTCCCTATTTTAGATGTTAAGTTCTATTTTTATCTAAATATTTTTTAATTTGTTGTAAATTTTTTATTATAGAATTAATTTTCATCACTTTTAGATATTTTTTATAAAGAAATTGTTTTATATTTGGAAACATATGGTATAAATTTTGTAATATGTTTTATTTTATTTTTAGGCATAAAAATAAATGAGCTTGGTAAACTTTAGTTAGCATTGTGAAATCTATTTAGTATAGGGGTTAAATATAAGGATTAAAAGTACTTGATTTTTTTAAAAAAATGTCTCCAAAAGAATCTTTGAGTGATTTATTGACCATAAATTATCGTCTATTAATTATTGTGTAATTTTGGTGCGACATTCCTTTAATATTGTAGGTATTATTAAAATAATTCATCAAATTTCAGTTATGATATAAAACTATCTCCACACCACTTCTCCTCACACCAAAATCAATTTAAGTCAGAAAAACTCTTCTATAATACCCTACAATCCATCCAATCCCTATTAATTGTGTCTCCTCAAAAGGAAATCCCTCAAATGTTTAATCTAATTAGTAAATGTGTTCTTCTAAGGAGTAATGTAAAAATTTCCAAATAACCTATTATCATATCTATTTTTATATTTATTATTCTACAAAATTAAAATTATACTAAACTAAATTAATAAAAAATTTATTATTATTTCACTAAATTGTTATTATATTAATTTAAAAATCATAATCTACCTTTATACCCACTGATTCATTAGAAAATAAAAATGTTTCTCATGGATATGTGCAGAATACCTCTTCCATGCACAAAATGTTTTGTTTACATCACTTCCTTACTTGGATGGTTCTAAATTTTTATTTAATCAATATATGTAATATTGAGTAATATATTATAAAATTATATCAAAAAAATAATTTTAATTATCCATTTATTTCTATAAATTAATTAAATTAAGCTTTTCTGTGATTTCATATTAATGAATCATAAATATAAGTGTTATGGAATTGTATTGGAACATTAAAAATCATTATTGATTGTATAAACTGTAACCGTTAATAATCTATTATTGTTTAAATTTTAAAAAAACGTAATGAGGATCAATATCAGCCACATGAAACTCATATAAAATTAATAACATTATTATTATCTAATTTTGAAACTAATCTATAAGTATCTAATATATATGTGGTATATAATTCTAAATGATGTATATAAATGGTAGTGGATATGAATATTTTTAGAATGATTTTTCATGTTAGTTAAGTTTATTATACTATAGGTTAATGTGAATTTCTGGAAGTTAATAATTCAGGAAACTGTTCAAGGAAACCCAATTTCTATTTATTGATTTGTAATCACACTTCATAAACATTATATTTATATAATTTGATCAATATACATTGTGATTAAATTATATTATACTTTATTTTAATTTTTAATGATTTAAAAATATTAAACATGAACTCCTTTAGAATAATTTTTACATTAATTATTCATTCACATGATTAGCTCTTTATAAATAGTGTTGCATTTCTAAGATTTTCCCCCATCCTCTTTATTGGTTGTTTCACTTCCATATAAAATTTTTGTTAGTGTACAAATTTTTTCCTTCCAAATTTTGGACCCAAAAATTTCTATTATCTCATTTAATATTCTTATTTATCTTTATTTATTTTAAAAATAATATTTTATTACCCAATTTTAGGACGTGGGTTTCATAAAAGGTATTTCAAAATTTTAATGGTTTTTCATTTCAGGATTAGATATTTTATATTCCACCCCAAATCTTCTCTAAAAAATATTTTTTATCTTTCATATAACCATTATTAATATTCCATTCCAAATTGTGTTTGGAAAATTTATTAATTCCATTATCTCATTGTAAATTTTTGAAAGTGACCTATAACTTTACCTTCTTATTCTAATGTTTAAAATTTTTTAGGAAATCAATTTCCTTGATATTGAATTAATTTTACACAATATGTCTACAATATATATCTATTTTGGAGTAATTATCTAAAAATGGGCCTTTGAATACAATTTTTAAATAATTTTCTGGGTTATTTAATATTGGGTATCAATCGATCAAACTCATAAGGTTATTTTTGAGATGTTATTTAGAAATTTTATGGAATCCATTATCAAACAATAGGTTTTTAATGATATGATATATGATGGGTTTTTGTGGAACACATGCCATTGATTATAATTATGAGATTAATGGGATCTTATAAATCAACACCCCGCTCTACAATGATCTTCTTAAAGTTTTATATCTCATGAGATAGTAATGTTGAGCATGAATATGATATGGTTAGTAGTGTTCATGAGATTAATCATCGACTTGATGATATTTGAAATGTTCACAAGATTGAGAATATAAAAGAATTATATTACCATTATAAAAAGATTTATCATGGACATAATGTGGGTTTATATTTTAACTAGATTTTCTATGAAAACAATACAATTATCTATATTCATAAGATTAAGCATTTACAATATGCAGTTATCAATTTTCGTAAGATTGATCATAAACATAGTGCATCTAATTTTTTTTAATTTTTTTTGATTTTATATAATTATGATTATTACACATTTCTCTATTATATACTTATGTTGTTCTCAATGGATCCTGTGTATTTTATCTTGTTTATTCACTCTTAATCCATGATATTTATTTATTTATTTGATATTACATTTCATCATATCACACCTTATGGATAACTCTTACTACACCATGTTCATTTTAATATGATATTTCTTCTACAGTCATGTTTTCTCAAATGCATATGATCAATCACTTTTTGAATCATTGAAGCATTTTTCAATTACATATTAATTAATATCACCCATTTCTTATTTAATTCATTCCTTAGGTTATAAATATGAGTAGAACCTAGGGTATTTTTAGCCTTGGTTCAAGAATTTTTTCATTATTAATAAAATTTCAACAATATGTGAAATAAGAATTATATACATATATATAATATCCAAATATAATAAAAATTTTGGTTTTAGGACTCCACAAATATTTATAGTAAACAATATTTAAATTATAAATTTAATATAAAATATATTAAATTTTATATTTTGGGGGATCAATTGTAATAATATCTAGTTTTCAATGTATATGTTTCTAGAACGATTTTGGGAGTGTGGGTCTGCAGTGCTTTATTTTGTATCATAAGAGGTTTTAGCTATTATTTGGGGCTATATTAGTTATTTTTGGGTTCATAGACTAGAAGATATTAGTGAAAACCAAATGGATAACCCTAAATGTAGAAAATGAACCTAAATTTTAGGTATAGTATAATGTTTTTCGATTTATATCAGTGGAAACCATGTATTTATAAAAACTAGTGAATTCAGGCTCTAGAGAAGATCAGCCTAGGTGTAATTACCAGAAAAATACTTATTGTTTATTTACTCAATTTTCACCCAGTGCATTACAAATTTGATTAACAAGAAATTTTTTTGGGAATGACAATTATAATTTTTTTGGCTATTCACATACACTTTATGAACCATTACGAATGATTTTGATTTAATTTTAGGATGCAACATATAACTAATTAGGTTAGAGAAAATATTAAGAATATAAACATCGATAACTGAGGATAAAAATAAATAAATAGTGGTTGATAAAATTATATTATAGTTGAACATAAAGTATCATTGGTTGAAAAGATTATTTAATAAGAGAATAAATTTTATGAATAATGTTTCAAATTAATATAATTATTTTACACTTATTTTATTGGGTATTATCATAACTTTTTGGATTTAGTATTGGATAGGAATTTAAGATGATGAAAATAAATATGGTTAAGATAGTTATTGAGAAACCCCTATGTTCTATATTCCAATTAACCAAGTATATTTTATAGAAATTATTATTTCAAAAGAAAATATTGAAATATTTTTACTAAGAGGTAAAATCTATTTTTAGACATTATTAGGATGTTGAGTATGATATCTAATAAAAATTAATATCTTCAATCATGTGAGTCTAATATATACATCAAGTTATATTATTAGTTAATGGTTATTAACATTGAGAGTATATAATTTATTTAATAGTCGAATAATATGGAATCATGATATTTTATTATTGTTTCCCATTTATATTAACACTATGTTAAATAGCCAGTTTTATATATAGCATCAATCCAAAATGAACTGTGGAGAATTTTATTATGATACATATAACCATTGTAAAGTAAAAGTTTAATTTATAGGTATAAAGAATGGAAACCAAAATTTATAAAATATATAGACATAAAAAGGTCCCTATTTAATACTAATTCAAAAATTAAATTGAATTATTATATCTAAATATCTAATAATATTATTTTAAAATTAAAATTTAATTTTTATTAATTTTTATTTTTATGTACGATGGATTTTAATTTAGATAAAATAATTATATCAAGGTTAAATAATAATAAAATATATTTTTAATAAAAATTACATATAAAAGCAAATTTATTTAGAAATTAATTAAAAATAAAAAAAGAAAAATGAGAAATTAAGTCTTTTTTCTATTACAATGGTTTTTCTTATTTATATGCTCCCATATAAAAGATAAATTATTAAATTTTAGAACATGAATTTTCAAATATTTATTTTATTTTTGGACATAGAAATTTCTTATTTTATTATGCTGAATTTTTGGTATTTTTCTAAAATGATTTAATTTTATGCGAATAGTGAAAAGCTTCTTTTTTACAAATACTATGACATTTATAACATTTTTAGGATATAAACATAACATGAAATTTATGAAACATATTTTTTAGAATATGTATTTTATAAGTAAAATTATATATCTGAAAATATTATTTTTTATTTGAAAATTCTATATTTTAAACTTTAGAAGGAAAGTTATAATTTTATCTAAAATACACTTGGTATAGGATGCATCACAACAAAAACATTTCTAGTAAACTTGACAGAGCTTTTGTCAACATGAAGACTCTTGACAAATGGGACAAAATATCTGGTGTAACCCTTCTGAGACTCAACTCTGATCATCATCCTATCCTTGTTCGCATTCTTACAAATGATCGAAAGCCTATCATTCCCTTTAAATTTAATAATTCTTGGTCCTCGAATCCTAATTGTGTCACCTTTATCTGTGACACATGGAACTCCATGAAACACCATAATGATTCTTTTCCCTGTTTATGAAAATTAAAAATTCTCAAGCAGGCCCTTAAATGTTGGTGTAAAAATACAAATACTCAAATAGATCTTCATATCTCCTATCTTGAAGATGAACTCAATCATATCCAAACTCAGAACACAAATTCAGATTTAAATATGGATCCTCAATTGGAAGCTAATATATCTTCTAAACTTAACTCCCTTCTTACTTTTAAAGACAATATTCGTAAACAAATTTTCAGGACTAAATGGCTAACAGATGGTGATCAAAATACCAAATTCTATAATTGTCTTCAAAGAATTAGAAAGGTCAATCGTCCTCTTACTATGCTCATTAAAAATGACTTGATCATTGATTCTGAAGAATCCATTACGGACCATGTCACCTCGTACTTTTATATTATTTTTAATGGTCCTGATATAAATATTGATCTAAAACCGGATATTATTCCTTTAATGGTGGATGAACAAGACAATGAGACTCTTTTAAGCACCCCTCTTGATCATGAAATCAAAAACATAGTCTTTGGTCTTAATCCTGACAGTGCTCCCGGTCCGGACGGATTCAATAATGGTTTTTTTCCAAAAACATTGGGATATAATACACAATGATGTTTGTAAACTTGTTAAGACCTTCTTCACCCATGGATATCTACCTCATGGAATCAATGCTCAATTTCTAACCTTAATTCCTAAGGTTGAGAATGCTTCTGAGATCCATCAATTCAGACCAATTGCTTTGATTAACACTATCTATAAAATAATTTCCATAATTATTACTAATAGACTTGCTCCTATCTGCAATAGAATCGTCTCTTGGAACCAATTTGGTTTTATTAAAGGAAGGTCTATCCAAGACTGTATCTGTCTTGCTTCAGAATGTACCAACAGTTTAAACAGAAGCACAAGAGGGGGCTATGTGGCCATCAAACTAGATATCAGAAAGGCTTTTGACACCATAGACTGGAATTTTATCTTCAATGTTCTAAAAAACTTTGGCTTTAATGATTCTTTCATTGGTAGAATTAAGACTCTCTTTCTCTCAGCCTATATCTCTATCTTGATTAATGGTACCCCTAGAGGTTTCTTCAATTTCTCAAAGGGTGTCAGGCAGGGTGACCCACTTTCTGCTATCATTTTCGTTATTGCTAAGGATTACATAAGTTGACTTCTTAACAAGCTGGTTGATCAAAATATGCTTAAAACTCATCAAGTTGCCAGGAATTTAAATGCCCCTACCCACCTTTTATATGCTGATGATATTATTTTATTCATAAAAGGGGATCAAAAATATATTCATGTTCTCAAGAAAGCGATTTCACACTATGAACAAATCTCTGGGCAAGAAATTTCTTGGAACAAATCGTATATCTTTTTTGGAAAAAAATTTCCTGTAAGAAGGAAATCTAATATCACCACTTATCGGGGTATTAAAGAGGGTTTTTTACCTTTCAATTATTTGGGTGTTCCAATATTTTGGGGTCGGCCCAAAGCAACCTATTTTTCTAACATCATTGATCAAATCACAAATCAACTCGCTAGCTGGAAAGGGAAAACCCTCTCTATGGCTGGGAGAATTTGTTTGGTTAAATCGACCATTGTTTCTAAAATGGTCTATTCCTTTATGGTTTATAAATGGGCCATCAGCATCTTAAAAAAATTAATACTTATATTAAAAACTTCATTTGGTCTGGAAGCATTTTTGAAAATAATCTTGTTACAATACCATGGAAATCTTGCTGTAAACCCATTGCTAATGGTGGTATTGGCATAAAAAATTTAAAATTGTTCAATGATGCTCTTCAGGCCCACCTCACTTGGCACATTATTAATTCCACTTCTAAGACTACTAAATTCCTGAACCATAGATTCCTCTTTAATCTTTTAAAAGGTAATTTTAATTTTATCAGCTCATCCATCTGGCCCTCTATCCGGGACTCTTATCATAGGATCATGCAAAATTCTAGATGGATAGATAGTGCTGATTATTCCATAAATTTTTGGTGTGACAATTGGTGTGGTACCCCTCTAATATCCTTGTTACCCTCTAATAATCCTCCTGAAGATACTAATCAGACTATAAATGAGGTCTTACAATCTCACCATCATGATCTCCCTGAAAATATTGCTCAAATTATTGACAATCATCTTTTTTCTCCTGATGTTGATTTCCTTGTTTGGGAGCCTTCTACCAATGGAATTCTAGATTCCGAAAATTATTATAAGCATAATTTCTCTGATAATGACTCTAGTTTTCTATGGGTGAATCATTTTAACAAACACTGGATTAAACCTTCTTGTCTCACCCTTATTTGGCGCATTTACCATAATAGATTACCAACGAAAACCTTTCTTCAATCTTTTGGTTTTCAACTCTATTCTAAGTGTCTCCTGTGTAATCTGCATAGGGAGGATTCCAATCATCTTTTTCTATCTTGTGCGACGGCCTCTGCTCTATGGAATTATATTTCTAATTTATTTAATTACAGATGGTTCTTTACTGACTCAATTTCCTTGTTATTAAAAAATTGTACTAGATATGATATTTCTCTACTGATAAAAAAAAATTCCTCGCGGCAGTGGCGGAGCTTCTACATGAGATCTGGTACGTTAGAAATGCTCTCATTCACAATAATCACCCTCTCAATCTAAATGTTGGAAAAGCTCAGATTCTTCTTGCGGTTCATGAAGCTACCTCAATTCAAAAAGACTCTTGTAACATCTCAGTTGGTGACTTTGTGATTCTTCGACAGCTCCGTGTTCCTGGCATCTACCCAAAGCCCAAACACTCATTTAAAGTGTTCTGTCAATCTCCAATTCTAGTATGGACTAAAGTGAACGTCGATGACACCGCCAAAGGCAACCCAGGACCTGCCAGTTGTGGTGCCATCTTCAGAGACTCAGCTGGGTAGTGTCAGGGCTGCTTCTATGTTGGATGTGGTCACTCTTCTTCTCTGGAGGCGGAAATGCTGGGGGGTCATTTATGTTGTTGATTTTGCGCTTCAAAGAGGTTAGAGAAAGCTCTGGATAGAAAGGGATTCAACCAATATCATTCATGACATCTGGAATGGAAACATCCATCTGGCCTGGACACTTACCACATGTTGGATGAATTGTCTGAATTTGCTCCATGGGATGGACTATATAGCTACTCATGCCTACCGGGAAGTGAATGCTGTTGCTGATGCTCTTGCCAACAAAGGAGTTCATCAGAGCATGACTTAGATGGAATCTATTCCTTCTGACTTACTATACCTTTTTGATAGAGATTGTAAAAAAATCCCATCTTTTCGCCTCTTGTAATACTTTTTTGTTTATCAATAAATTGTGTTCTGGTCTTTGACCAAAGCATTACCCCTAAAAAAAGAAATAAATTTCTTCCACTTTTTGACATTGCATTTGATAAAAATATTTTTAGAATTTGGAATAAAAAGTTTTAAATTTTGTGATAATTATCTAATTATTTTTGGAATAAATAATAAATTATTTAAATATAAATTATTTTCCATAATAAATTTCCCAATAGTAAAAGGGTTAAATATAAGGGTCAAAATACCTAAAATAAGTAAAAAAACGGGACTATAAATGAATCTTTGGGTTATTTACCAACCTTAACTCATCCCTTCTCTATTATTATGTACTTTTGGACAAAGATCCCATGAATAATGCACTTCTAATAACAAAAAAAGTCCACTCCTCTCACTTATTAATAGAGACATTCACCGCCTTAACTATACATACACAGAACCCATTTAGATGGAAAAAAATATACCCAAGTCCATTATCAACACTCTTATACACATTCGAAATATTTGGGGATCCTCTAAATACCATCAGTCAATGTCTTAATTCAATATTAAAGAATTATTATAAGTAATATGATAAAATTCAAAAAATCACCACTTTTCATTAAGTTATATTCTTCAACCACAGTGAATATTAGAACATGCTAAAATAAAAACATCAGAATTATTGTTATAAATAATGATTTTTTATTGTTTGAATAATAATTATATACCATCTTATAACATTCCTAGAATAAAAATATACTATGTTCTATATCATACTAGATGCACAACATTGATAATAAACTAAAAAATATTATTATTTACCTTTGACCAACATAACCAATCTGTTAAATTAGTTGGAATGAATTGAATTACCTGAATTATTAAATTTATAATGTTCCAAATATTTTATGATTTATTAATTAGTTATTTTTAAATATGTTATATATTTTTTGTAAGTCCATTTTATTTTTCAAAAAAATTATTTTCCTTCAAAATGATTGTTAATGTGTTTTTCTAGTGATTATTATAATTAATTTATGGAATCGTCCAAAATTATATTTTAAAAATTTATTCCATTTTTAAATTAATCATGTAAAAATTATTTTTGGATAAATTATTTTGATTTTTCATAAAAAAATATGATTTTTAATGGAATAGTGAAAAATTCTCATTTATATTGAAAACTATATGTTATTTTAAAGTATTTACATTATAAAATTAAATTTTGGATTAGTATTAAATATTTATTACTTTATTTTGATTTAAAATAATAATATACGTGTTTTTTAAATGGATATTTTACTTTCATTTAGTATAAAAAGTATTTCATAATTAAATATGTCATTTCTACGAAAAATTACTTTTTTATCAGTCTATTTTTAAAATTTTATTCTGAAACATTTTTCTGTTCAATTTTTTAAAAATTCATTCCATATTTCTAGTCATAGGATTCAAATTTATTAAATAGTTCACTTTAATTTTTTTCAACATGAATTATAAGTTTAATAATTTTTATTACCAATGTAAATGGTAAATATGGTAATTTAAGTTAAAAATAAAATTATTACAACCAAAAAATGAAAAAATACAACATAAATATGATTTAATGAGATTATATTGACAATAATATTCCAGTGGTGAAATTTATGTCTTTTTTAAGTCCACTTGGATAATATCGTGACCTTTATATTATTTTATTTAATTAAAATTCAAACATGGAATACTCTTCTTTTTAATACGTATAATATTTTTAATAAGGTGTTATTTAGAAGATACTTTTTACTATAAATATTATTTTTAAATATAATAAATTTATATTCCTTATGTTAATTTATTTTAAAATTTTAATAAATAAATAATTATCTTAAATTCTTGCACAACATTGATGCTGTATTTATTTAACTACTGGAACAATCAAATAAATAATATTGAAAATAATAAAATAAATATAATTTGAGATAATTAATAAGCTAAAATAATTATATTGATTATATTAAAATTTTAGGGATATAATAAAATATTTTTTCCAAATTAAATTTTGTATATTGATATTATTAATGTTAATGTAATGAATAGTTCTAAAAATTGATATTATTGGTATTTTATAACAAATTATATTTTCTTTAAATGCTGTAAAATTTGAAAAATATTAAATTCCAAAAAGTGGTTATGGTAATACGTAAACTATAAACCATTGTCAATTTAGTGTACCTTTTAATTTTATTTAAACTATATTAACCCTTAATGTGTAAATATCCTTGTTTTCAGGGTAATAGTTAAAGATGATAAATAAGTGTTAAAACCAAAAGATAATGGTAGACATATAGTCAAAACAAATATTATTTTTATCAGATGAGTATATATAGAACCATAATCCTTGTATATAAGAAATTAGTATTTTTGGATCCATTTAGTGTTAAATATTCTTGTATATTAATTTATTATTATGAGAATTTTCATGGGTTATTTTACTCTATCTTATAAATGGGAACCTCTTATTCTAAATTTTTAACCCTTAAAACCCATTCGGTTAATAAAATTCATACCCAAATACCAAAATATAATATCAACCTAATTATGGAGTTCTTATGTTATTCATAACAAAAACTTGACTGATCTTAAGGTGTTGAGAAAAAGATATTGTTCGAATAAGAGGAATCATTTTTAATCGAGTGTTTTTTTACACATCCCTCAAACCATATTAAAATATTTTAAAATAAAAACTCCATTATCCTTCCTTTAAAAATATTTTTTTATTTTTTTTTAATTAGCTATATCCATCTGCACTTCAATCATATGGGAAAATATTATCATTTGTGTGTATAGTAGAGTACTGTCCTGCCAAACGATGTAATTTTTTTCATCACCATATCTCAAGACTGGTAATAATGATGGAATTAATGTTTATATATGATATACTTGAAATATTTATCTTTCTGAAAATAAAATATATAATTTAATTTATTTCCTTTCTATACACATAAAAATTGTAATGTCGTTTCTTGTGTATGTGTGGAATACCACCACTAAAAACCAATGTGATTGGTTTTTCATATCCACCTCACATGGATGATATATATAAGTATATTTAAATAAGTATTATGATATATATATTATATATATTATATATATTATAAATAATAAAATATTAATCTTCTTTATGTAATGGTCATTGAAAAATTCAAGTGTTACTCATGCGTATGTATCGCATACCATCTCCATGATTGTAATATAGACCATTTTTCATATCCATTTGGAATAGTTGAAATAATAAGTATAATTTATTTATAAAAGTGATAATTATTATATAACTATATTTTGAGAGATGATGGAATGCAAGACACATTGACCATACTCAAACGATCAAAGTCATTTTGGACATAAGTAATGAATATCATTAAAACACATGATGTGAATTTAAAAGATTTAGTAATTTACATGGTAATGATTGATTTAAAATGATTAATTAACTTGAAAAGGGTTCGTAATAATTTATTAATTAAACTAAATTTATTATTCATGAATATAAATAACATACGTGTCAAGTCAGACTCAAGCTAAGGGACATTGTATTAAGAATAATTTTTTAAAGTGTCCATTAAAACTATATTTTCTTCTATAATAGATTTATTATTTCCTAAAAATTATTCTAATAAGGTATTTATTATTAATATATGATTTTATAAAGTAATTGTTCACCATTTTTCACTTTTATGAAATAGTTTGAAAAAAATGTTTTTGTCATTTTCAAAATGAAGTTCTTTTTAACTTTTTAGAGATAAATATAGTAGGAATGTTTTATTAACATATAAATCATGGGATTATTTTCCCACAACCATGAATCTGTAGTTAATTTAATATTCAAATGCATTTTTACATGGTTATTTTCAAAGAAAATTTTTCCTTTGTATGTGTGATGCTTTTTTAAATGAGTGATTTCAAAATGTAATAGTTATTTTTCTTTAATAAAGTTTTTATGATGGAATATTAAATGATTTATGATTTTTTATGGTTCATGGGAGTTATTATGATCATGTTCATTTCTGTTATAAACCAAATATAGGTGGTTATATTATAACAACTAATTCATTCATAACTCTAGATATGGAAGTCAACCTTATGGTTATTCCGTATATGATACAGAGTTAACCGATTATGCTTCTCCCATTTGATATTGTGAAAATATTGTGATGTTTATTCCAATAAAAATTGTGATGGATAATCATTAGTATCTATGATGGTTTCTCTATGTTAAGGATTAGATTATAGCCGTGAACGTGTTTCATCAGAAGCTATGGGGTAACTTCAATGATGAACCAAAATTCCATCATGTTTTGCATATGTTTGTTGTTGGTTTTACAAACAAATCATTAAGAAAATGATTACTTTTTTCATATAGAAATTATTAATTCCATATTCTAATATAATAATTTGATAAATGTATGTATATTATGGATTTTCATGTTTTTCACTCTACCAATAGTTTTAATTCATTTTATGTCCCTTACGGATCTTTTTCTGCTAATATAATGTTTTTAAATGATTATCATAGGTGTTAAGGTTGGGAATGAATAAATAATAATTCAAGTTGAAGTTTGAGATTATTTTTCATGAAAAGAAACCATGTTTTATTTTAATATGGTTTTTTCTAGGAAAATGGATACTAAGTATATGTGTATAATTATAATATATGGGTTTACTATGTACGAGTTTTTTCTAATTATCTAAAGCTTTTAATTTAAAAGATCATAATAATTTTTAGAAATTGAATTGTAGTCATAAAACACTAGAATATGTAATGATTTAGGATGGGTATATAACATCTCTAATATTTATTTCAACATTAATACATGTCTTATTACAGAAGAAATACACTTAATACAATGAAAAATATTGATAATTATATTGTCTTTGGGAATTAGGTACAAAACATAACATCTTGAACATGAGGTACAATAATATTATTAAAACATCCTTAACATGATTTATTGAAAACAATTTTAACATTCTCAAAAAAATCATTTTAGCAAAATACTGAGTGACTTAACCTAAAGAAATACATAATTAATGGGTGATATATATAACCCAGTATGGTGCTAAACATGGAATAATTGATACGTGTAAGAAAGTAGGTATGTTAATGAGGTAAAAAATTAACATGAATAATAAGGCAGGATATAACATGATAATCATAACATGGGAAATTTGGAAACAACATAAAACACGTAATCATAAAGATTGGTCAATGATAAAAATCTAGAATTCATAGTAGAAAACTTCCCATAATCTAATCAGGTACACCCCTATCCCAACATGATGTATCATGATACTAAACATTACCCGATGCGTTGGAATGATTTCTGGGCTCACCCATCATAATCATTTCATTCTCATGATTATGTGTGGCACATAGATCATACAAAATGGATTCATTAAACATAATACTTTATTCCATGATCATGTAATGAGGAATACATATATTTAAGTCCCCAATTAATAAGTATATGTTAATAAAATTCAATACACATAATAGAAAACTTGGTATGATATTCATTATATAATTATTTTATCATGGAAAGTCGCTGTGAAAATTTGAAATCATAACAAAATTATATAAAAACACATAAAAATGATTGATGAGATATAAAGGGGTATCTCATTATTTGTACATCAAATTAGAAGTAATAGGTACCTGGAAAATCATATTCCACTATTATAAATTTGGAAACAGAAATCATAAGTTAATGAAGAAACAAGAATAAAGAAAGTAATTTTTATGAACATTTAGTATGGTAACAGGTGTACATAAAGAATCATAGGAGTCTTAATTAGAGTGAAAGGAAGATATCATTATCTATAAATAAAATGTAATGTTTGGTTAATTTGTAATATCATATCCCATCAGTTGAAAATTAAAAGTAAAAGACATAAAATAAAAGGAGTTCATGATAAAATAAGAGCGTTAATGATCCCTTACATGAGTCTGTGACTCTAAAGGCATGGGAGTGGCTTCGAGAAAGCTTGTGGCTCATTATAAGGACTATAAGGAGTGGAGGTAATATTTATTAAAATATAAATGGAGTTTGAGTTAATATAAATTATTTCTTGGGTGGGTTTATATAGGAAGAGGGATTTCATTATTATTTAGGTTTTGGACTCTACATAATAAAATATAGAAAACCACAATCCAACCCATGTTTTCCCATGGTTATTATAAAATGGGAGTGTTTTAAAATATTTGATAAGTACATGGTACTAACTTATGAAAATATTTCCATTGGTGATGTTGATGTGCATGTCACCCTTGAAAAAATGATTTTAAAATATTATAATATATTATATGTCTTTGAGGATACCTAATAGATTTAAAAAATACTTCAAATACTCAAAAAATCACATTATTTTAAAGGAAAAATTTATATATTTCCTCATTGAAACCATTTAAATTACTTATTAAATCAAATTTTTTTATGATAACAAAAAACATGAAGTATATTAGTATGATATTTAATCTTTACCCAAAAATTAAATTAGCTCAGAAATTTATGAAAACTTTACTTTTGTATAATTTAAATATTAAGATTCCAAAAATAATATTTATTTTATCTATATAATTCTATAAATATTTAAATCTTTATTTTAAATATAATGACTGAAATTTATTAAAGGTGGGAGGTTTTTTGACAATAAGTATTTTTGAACCCTAATAAAACTTACATTTGACTTCATAAAAAATATATTATACTTTATATTTGATAAAAATTATTTAATAATAATATTCTGTTAAAATATTAAATATATATATATATATATATATATATATTCATTAATTCTTAAATTCATTAATTGATTTTAATATTAACAAAAAATACAATGTGTGATTTATTGTATCTATATAAAAATCATTTATAAAGTAACTATAATATGATTAATATATATATTAAATATTCTATTAAAAAAATTTAATTATTCATATTTTTAGTGTCTTGATACAAATACCTTTAATACACCATAAAAATACCTAAGAGTAGGGTACATAAAGGTTGGAATTTCATGTGGTGGTTAAACGAACATGTTTTAGGTCATGATATCAATGAGCTTAAACTTCTCCTATAAAAGGTTTCACTCATGTTTAAGTTGGTTAATCTCATCTTCGTCTTCGGAAAGGGAAAAATCTAGAAATGTTATCTCCCTTTAATGTTTTTATAAATGGGCTTCATAGGGTATGATCCAATGGGTTGAGGCCAACACTTCCTTTGTCAATGTAAATTGGATTTTTTAAAACCTTATATTTATAAAAATCATGTGGCCACTTCTCCAAGGCCATATTATCAATGGTAAATATACATAATCGTCACTAAAATATATTTCAATATAATAATAAAAAATAAGTTCATTTGTTTTATATTACCATATTATATAATAAGACTTTTAATTGAATCAAAAGATGAATTTTATTTATAACAATTCATATTGTTATAATCTTACCCCTTTTAGAAAATTTCCCCTTGAAATTTTCTTTTACCACACTATAAAAGATCAGTGTAACTCTTCTTCATCACCATCTCTAGTTCTCACTTTTTTTCTTCAAACATGTGTTCTTGACACAACAAATTGACAAAGGGCATTATCTTATTTCATAGAAATTTTTTTCTACGATCTAAGATCTTCACTAGCTTCTCCTCATAGAATAATCCATTCTCCAATGATACCACCTATGTATTGAGTGCATTTGAGTGGTATGGCATGTAATTTATCATGAGTGATACATGGAATATATCATTTACTTGATATTGGTTCTGTGGGAGTTTTAGTTGATAATCCACTACTCTGATGTAATTAGGGATATAAAAAGGACTGATGTATCTAAGAATAATATTTCGCTTCTTCCCAAATCTCATCACATTCATCTAAGGAGATAAATGAAGGAATACTTTGTATCAAACCTAAAACTCTAGGTCTCATAAAAAATTATCCTCATATTATTTCTATCAACTCTCAGCAGCTTTGATGTGATACCTAATGGTATTAACCTTCCCACCAATTCATTTTCATTTCAGGTCCTAGATGTTTTTTCCCCAACATCAACCCAAGGCTCTAGCATTCTTCACCTATTCCCATAAAGGTCTTCATAAGAATCCATTTGGATTCTCAAGTGGAAACTATTTATGTAAGAGAACTATAATATATAAGGTGTTGGTTCCATCCTCATTTAAATTCAATTGAGAATTCTCTCAACAAATCCTCTAGTGTGTGGATAGTCCACTCAAATTGGCCATCAGTTTGAGGGTGATAATCTTAACTAAAGTTTAGATCATTGTTTAGATAATGCTATAGAAATTTTCAAAACATAGTGGTTAATCTTGGATCTCGATCATACATAATCAATAGTGGTACATCATGTAGACTTACCACTTCTCTAATGCATATCTATGAATGTTAATCTAGTGATAAATCGTCCCAAATCGCAATGAATACTGAATTATTTATAAAATGATACATAAAAACATAGATATAATTTTTTATTTGATGTCCTCATAAGCCCAGTGAAAAGTCTGTGGTGATGTTTTCCTATTTCTGTGTTATTATGCGAAATGGTTTCATCACCCCCTTAAACATCGACCTTTAATCCTTTTCTTTCTAACATAATTGGAACAATGATGTATATTTAACAATCTACTTATTCATGTTGTCCCACCAATAGTGCTTTATGATATATCGAAACATCTTTGTATTTATTAGGTGAATGTAGAAAGTGGAACTATGTGCATCATCCACTATATCATTCTTTAACTCAGTATGTGATAGAACACATATTTTTGACCCAAATCTCACAATTTTTTCTTCATTAACACTGAAATCCAAGGATTTAATATTTATTATAGTTTCCACATTATTCAAAATTCCCACATCATTTTTTTAAATCCTTTAGAATTTACAAAATAGATCATTGATCAGTCATTTGATAAAAGATTGATTATGTTTCTTTATTTATAATTCCCATGTACATCTTCTATAAATCTAAAAATATTAGATCCTTATAAATTCTCACCAATGACAGAATTGTTAGATACTTTCCACCATATTTTCTTTACTAGGATGGAAGTGGATTGGGTTGTCATAATCCTTGATGAGCTCTAACCATATTCACTGGATCATGTTAAGTTCTTTCTATGTGAATATATATTTTAGTATCTTCTCATCAATATATATCTCACAGTTCTCCCCATAGAGGTAATGTCTCCATATTTTCAACGCAAACATCGTAGCTTCCAACTTCAGATCATGCATGGGATAGTTTTTCTCATTAATGTTTTACTATCATGAAGCATATGCTATGACATTATCATTCTTTATTAACACACAATCTATTCCCTTATTCATGGAATCATTGAATATTACCCAAATTTATCCACTTGGGGATAGTGTGAGCGTAAGGGAGGTGATAAGCCTCCTTTTCAACTCCATGAAATTTATTCACAATCAATATTCCAAGAAAACATGACTCCCTTCCATGATAGCTTGGTAGGAGGGTTCTATAATCATGATAAATGTTTCAAAAATCGACAATAATATCAAGATAAACCAAGAAAACTACAAAAATCTATTATAGATGTTGTCCTTATCAATCTAAAATTGATTTTTTCATTGAAGGATCTACATATATCCAATTTCTTTTGATGATATCCACCAATAATGAGACTTTCTTTACCCAGAACTCACACTTTTTGTGTGTTTCATAAAGCTTATCCATTTTTATGGTATTTAACACACTGATTAAATGCTCCTCATGCTTCTCCGAGATTTGGAACTATGTTATAATATAATCTATAAATACTACCAAACATTTTTCATGTTAATACCTAAAGACTCTACATATCAATTCTATGAAGATTTATAATGAATTAGTGAGTCCAAATGGAATTACTAAGAACTCATAGTTCCCATACCTTGTAAGAAAAAACAGTATTGGGGATATCCTCATTCTTCATGCTAAGATGGTGTTATCATAATCATAGATACACCTTGGAAAAGTATTGTGTTCCATGTAGTTGATCGAACAATTCATAAATCTGTTTAAAAGGATACTTTTTCTTTATTCTGATCTTGTTGAGCTCATGATAATCAATGAAAAGGTTCATTTACCCGTACTTATTATTGATTAATAGGACTAGTGCACCTCATGGTGAAGCACATGGGCATATAAACACTTTATCTATATTTTTGTATAGTTGTTTCTTTATCTCCTCATGTTTTAAAATATGTGTCCTATATAGTGTCTTGGATATTGTAAATGTTCTAGGTATAAATGTTATTAAATATTTATCCTCTTGATTGGGAGGATAATAAGGAAATTCATCAGGAAACACATTATGGTATTCCCCCATAATATGCACGTCTTCGAGGATGATCCCTTCCTTAGACTCAATCATTTGATCTAGCTACTCTTTCTTATAAGAAAATAATATCCATGATTTAGATGATGTTTTTAAATAATATTCATCCTCCTCCTTGAAATTGTATAGAGTCAGGGGTCAATTCACTATACAGAGAGTGATTTTTTCCCCTTCATATTTATGTTGGCTATATACAGGGAAAGCCAATCCATTCCCATAGTTGTAAAATATTTAACCAAATGAAGTTTGACAAGGTTCCTAGGGACGTTCATTCCACAAATTTTGATAGGAGAGGTTATATTTACATGGGATGCAATAATTTCCCCATATTAAGTTTTCAATGATATATTTACTTTCATTTTTTGTGGGTGTGTTTCATAAGTTCTACTAAACATTCATGATATAATGGAATGCATAGAACCATATTTAAAAAGTATGTTATCTATTCATGAATGAATAACTAGTGTACATGTCAACACTTTGTTCTTGGGATTCACTTTGACAGTAGTGATAGAAAAAGATATCCCTTTCTTCCTTGGAGGTTATTGGTTGTCTTTAAAAACCCCTGGCTTAAGAAATTTCCTAAAAAATTGACCTAGTTCCTTGAACTTTTAGTAATGAACAATGCATTGTGGGTTGACTAAGTAATTTATTTCCTCTCACGCATTAGCAGTTTTCTCCTATCAGTAATTATTGACTAGTTGTATTTACTTCTCGAACCTAAAGCATTCCTTTTTTTTCATTAATAAATTTGCATTGTGATTCTTCTAAAACCTTTAAAATATGGGATGTTAACATTTATTTTCACCATTAGATTTCACTATCAGAACAACAAAATAAAACTTCATTTTCGGATTCTTATCCTCATGATAGCCTTGAGAGTCACTGATCCCTATTTCAAATTTCAGTGCACATCGGACAATTTCCTCATAGATTTCAATGCCACATTTTAGCAAGGTTTTTCATAGACTATATTTTATTCCACCAAAGAAGATGTCAACTATGAATTCTGGGATAACAAAAAACCCATATGTGTATCAGGAATGTCTTGTGAAGTATACATTATTCGCCCCAATAGAATCATCTCCTTTTTTCATGAGTGTAAGAGAATCCCTTTCCATTTTAATATGGAGAGTGTGAGGAAACTATTTATATAAAAACATTTTCCATAATTCCTTCCACTTTACCACTAGGATCTTTTCCTCAGGCTTGGTATTTTTTATTGATGCCCTCTATTGATCAGCTTCTTCCTTCATGCGATAAACTGCGAGAAGAATCATCTCTTGTTCAGAACAATGAAATATGGAGAACTAGTACTCGCCTATGAGTTCACACGACACTATTCATAATATTGTATATATTTAAATCACTAATAATGGGAACATAATATTGGAATATTGTTGGAGTGGAGAAATTGTTGAGACATCATAGAAATAATTGAAAATATTTAGGGGAAATAATGAGGAATAAATATTTATGTTACATGTTCAAGATATAAAAATAAATGATATGAACGAAATAATTAATTTTTATGGATAATTTTATTTTTGAAAATAAAAAAAAGGACTTGATATGAATAAACATCACAATAACAGCCAAAAAAATAAGAATCATTTCAGTATTATAATTTGTAGGTTCCGACAAGGAAACACTATTTAATTCTATTTTTATTAGTCTAATGAAATAATAAATCACAACATGAATGATTAATTATAATTACTCAAGAAAAAAAAACATGGATAAAGATATCATAGGATAGACAATGAATACACATTTCTGTTATCATGCACAATACATAATTAAAAGTGAGACATAAAAAAATACCTTGGAAGAATTAATTTGAAATCCAATTCAAACAGAAACTTTGATATATATATATATACATATATCTTTTACAAGATATTATCAAATCATAAAATAAATACAACCCTTTACATATAGAGATAAAATTTAAATTATATACTTTAACAAAAATAAAAAAACAATTTTACATCGTACTTGATCTGCAGAATACAAGATGAAGATCCTATACTTCTCCTAATTCGCAAACTCTCACTTTCACTTCGGACTGATAGATGGTTTTTCAAATTTTTATTTGAACGGTGGTATAATAATTTTACATCTAGAACCTCCACTTTATAGCGATAAAAATATAAGAAATTTTCTAAACACATAGACCAGAGAAGATGTTTACATATTTTATAACCGTGACTGATTCAATATTGCGGTGATACCTCAATGTACTGGGGAAGAAAGCATTTAGGTTATATATTCATAACTTTATTCAAAAGAAAAAAGAACACAAAAAATGAAAAACAATCTAAAATGACCAGATCACAATGCAGATAAAATATGATAGAAAATTGATAAAGTCAATCCACAGAATAGTGACATGGGATTTTAGATAGAGATTTTGGTAGAATAAAGTCAAGAAAAATTTAACAATATATTGTTTGTATTAAAGATTAACCAGAAAAATTCTACACCTAACAAGAAAACAAAAACCTAACTCAGTTCCGAAGACTATGAACCGATTGCCTACCTCCTCGATGACTAAAACCCTAACCGTGCTCTAATCTCCACCACTAGTGCTCGGTTCTCATCCTCATCCATGGTTGATTTCTCTGAGAGAGATCATTACGGCCACGGTTGATCCTTCTTCCCATTGATGCCCCACTGATTGGATTACTGAATCCCTCGATCTCTACGGTCGAATCTCGGTGCTCGAACTCCTAGAGATGAAGCTCGGCACGAATCCTCTTAACTGAAGCGCTGATTGGATTTCTGTTATCATGCACGATACATAATTAAAAGTGATAAGATATATTTTATATTGGAAGGATAATTAGTCTAGTAATTAACTGTGATATTAACTATTTTCAATTCATCTTCAATTCTCTTATCAAATTAGATTTTCTTATGTAATTTTCATATAAACTATTGAGGAAATTTCATTATCACATATTTTCTATCAATATGATTATCAAGGAATCTAGAGTTGCATACCTAACCAATCCAGTTTTTTATATTAAATACACTATTATATAAGTTGTTAAGGAATTAAAAATATTTTGCATATTCAACATTACATATGTACAAATTCGGTCCAAATGTAAATACAAGACAGACAATTTCCAAAGGGATATATACCAGTTCAATTTCTCAGCCGCAACATCCCCCTCTTGGAGCAACCACAACATCCCCCGCCGCACCTTGGGATCTTCCATATCAAACCTTGATGCTTGATGGCTGAGTTCCAGTGACGAGTTAATACATATACTTAAGGTAAAACCCTGAATAATGACACTTTTAAGGAATTTGGTTTATATAATTGGAATACAAGGATATGAAGAAAATAGAATGGTAGATGAAGGAAAGGGATGACCTTTGCACCCCTGAACCAAGCAGTCCTTGGCTCATAGATTAGAGTATAAGTTAAATGGTTTGTGCTTTTTACAACATTGGATAAATCAAACACACCTTCCTGAATATTCTGAATAATCTTCGTAGTAGTTCGGCTGATGGTCTACAAGAAAACAATAATCTAGCTTAAAATAGTTCAATCTAACAACTCAAGGTGATCATACCTCCTCAACATTCTTTTTTTTTGTGCAGAATCCTCCATGTACAGAAGCCCATGTTCCTTTTCAAAATTCTCTCCTTCTTCCTTACTGACAGTGATGAGAAAGATCACAATTATTCCCTATTATCATGATTTCCATGTTGGGATTCGCATGTTGACGGGCATCCTCCAACCAACTTGAAAGGTGATTAATTTAGTGGATATAATTATGTTGAAGATATTACCCAAATGATGGCTTAAAATAGACTTTTCTCAGTTTACCAATGGCCCATTACAATAAAAAATATTGACACTGTAACGAATCATTAAAATAAACACAATGAAACGCCGATACGATGAGGTCCAAAGACAGCATAGTGCTATTTATGCGGGGAGCCTATTCACTTTTGAGCTTAGAAAAATTAACAGAAGAAACCTTCTGAATCACCTGAAACAACACATGGCATAGAACTAAGGACCGATTCTGAGATGAACACCTTAGAGTGCTTGATTCTGACACAGTAATATTTCATCTCAAAAGGGAAACACCTATAAATATCAAAGAATTAAGTGCATTTAATGTTCTTGAATTAAAACACATTCATATGTTTTACATGTAAAACCGAAATAAGGAAATCCTTATTTTATTACCACTATGAACTGGTCAAATTACCAATATTATATATATAATGAAAAGAAAATTTTATAATTAAATGAATATACAATTACCTCAAAATTACAATTTAGTTTTCCTCTAGAATATCGAATAAGAACATACCAGATTACAGGAACTGTATGTTCATGCTCTCAATAGTTTTGAACTGGTATATTCACGCCCTTAATATTAAGCTGAAGAGTATGGGTACCTGCTTCTTAGAAAATTTGACGTATTTTTTCACTCCATCAACATATTTTTCCTAAATTAATGATACAAACTATCAATAAAATGAAAATAAAGTTTCTATAATTTTCAAAAAAATACAATTCATTACCATTATTAAATTTCTTTGTAAAGTAGAAATGTAACCATACCAGATCATAGAATTTGAGATAAGAATTGCTCGATACATGAGCAGAGGCAGATTTACAATGCCAAGTTGCTTAAGGATGTCTATGACTTTGCGGATTATGACATAGTAGAGGAGCCCACACTCTACGGCAGTTAGCTGGTATACAATAGAAATATGACAATGATAGTTAATTCCGTTACCCAAAGCTGCATACCATTCCAAAATAATATAAGAATGCTGAAAAGTAACAGTGAATGAAATCAATAAAATAGACCACATAAAATAAATACATATAGAGAATGAAGCATAATTTATAAAACAAAATAAAGTAAATATTAATACATATCGGACAACCTATTTGTAGTTGATGCCTTTTTATTCTCCACTACAGCTCCTACCAAATCTTTGTGATATTTTCATCCAAAAAGTACTGAATCATTTTAAAGTAGTCAATAACACCAAAGTGAAATGTTTTATTTAGAAATTATCGATATTTACGTTAAGGAATAACATTATAATGAAATTAAAAATTTACAGAATAGAGGGGAAGTTTACGATGGTAGTTTTATGATGAAATGTAAGTTGAAATAGTTCACATAAGTTGAAATGGTTCACATATATAAATCATGTTTATGTTTTCACATGTGCACTGATGAAATAATTAGAAAATAGTCAAATAAAACTAATAATATTTATTCATGAAGAGAATGTGATTTTTTTCATGAAATGAGGATAGGAAAACTTTTTTGCAGATGTTGATCTATATAGGTTGAAACTAATGCATTGAAATTGATATATGTTTTGAAGAGCAGAACGTATTGATAGGCCTGGATGAAATGTTTCTAAAGTCAAGGATAGAAGCATTATAATCATTTGTTTCATATGTTTTTAGTGAATAAAAAACAATATATAGTGGATTCAATAGTGAAAAAAATTACCTACCTTCATATGTTTAATGGAAGGGAGGTTAACTCCACGATTTTAGGACAAATTTCCTACATTCTTTTCCAATTCATGTTTCTGTATTCACATGCACTGCTGAGAAAAGAATTAGAAAACAGTCAAATAAAATTGCTTATAGTTATTCATTTATATTAGGTTGTTTTCATTAAATGTGGATAAAATAACTTTTTCACAAATCTTGATTTCAATATTTTGACACTAAGGCATTGACAGTAATATATGTTTTGAAGTTTTTAACGTATTCAAAGGCCTGGATAAAATTTTTTGGTTGTCAAGGATGAAAGAATTATAATAATCTGTTTTATATGCTTTTATTGTATAAAAAACAATACACAGTGGAGTAAATAGTGAAAAATATTACGTACATTTATATGTAGGATGAAAGGGAGGGAGGTTAACTCTACAATTTTAGGAAAAACTACCCTCATTCATATAGTGTGAAAATGAAAATTAAAATTGACGGACAGATGGAAGGTTAATTCCACAATTTTAGAAAAACACACCTGTTGTGGAGATCTGGACATGTAGGCTATTTGAAGAAGGTTTCTAGTGCATAAAAACAATATATAGTGGAGTAAATAGTGAAAAAAATCACATTAATTCATATGTTGGATAGAAGGAAGGATAAATTCACGATTTTAGGAAAAATTACCTGCCTTCATTTCCAATTCATGTTTCTGTATTCACATGCACTGAGAAAACAATTAGAAAAAAAAATAAAATAACTGTAAATATCTTATCATGTATATAAAGAAAAAAATTCATTAAATGCGGATAGAACACCTTCTTCACAGATCTTTATTTATATAGGTTGAAACTAAGGCATTGACATTGAAAATGAAAAATAAAAACCTTGATTGCTAAAAAAACAATAGAAATTGAACATTAGTGCACAGAAAAAAACAACCAAAACAACACAACCTGCCCATTGTAGACAAATTCAAATAATGTCAAGTAAAATTCAAGAAGAACATGATTAATGAACCGATAACTTCTTATAAAAATACATGTTTTCTGATGCAAACAGAACTCCTGAAATCAAAAGAATCTACACATCAGAATCCGTAAAAACAAAACAATACCATTACTTTTCTATTAGTGAGACTGCATTGAGACACTGTTCCAAATAAAAATTTAAGATATTTTTCTAGTCCTGGCCATTGGCGCACCTACATTGATTCTACGTTTGGAAGTGTTTTCTAGGTCAATTCAGCTTCCTTATCTTGAATCGATCTCTGCATATCACTACCAGTTTTCATTATACTCATAGCTCCAAACCTTTAAACACGAAAACACTTTCTATGAACATGAAGTTACCATAAATATTCCCAAGAATAAGATTCAAATACAGTGGCAGGAACCAAAAAAATTGATCATAAAAAACTAGTGAGATAACCTAAGGTAATCATATTAAATCCTTTACAGTGCAAGCAAATAATAATAAAGACCCGATTAAGATCCTACGAATTCACCAAAAAAATGAAATACAGGCATGTATCTAGAACCACTTAATAAAAATAACTGCTAAAGAAGATTCATACAGTATACTGTAAGAACAAAAAAATACAATTCTATATGAAAAAAATACCATATTGAATGAATTTGAACAAATGTGAAAAAAAATATAAACTTATTAAAAAATTTGAATCTATATAAACACCAAACTCAGCATTCCATCAGAACATAAACACGTCCATCATAGTATATTCCACAAGTGTTTTGAATCCTAGAGAGAACAAAAGCATGGTTAGAAATAATTTCATTATTTTGAAAAAACAATATAGATAGGTATATAAATATAACATAGGATATAAATAAATTCAATGTTTCCATGAATTTAAAAGAATTTATAGAACATTATGTTTCAATGAAAATACATGCATTTATAGTATAAATTAATATGTTGTATACTTGTAAAAAAAAGAAGTAAAGGATCATTTTTGTAGAAATCAAATGTCCAAAAATAGAAAAGTTGTACATACAGTGTTCATCTTGATATTATGCATTCTAAAATCTTCAAAACCCAACACCTGAACTTGTTTTCAGCATTGTAATAGAGAAACCACCAGGTTAACATATAGTCTACATCAATTCACTTATCTGTCCCATTTCCGAGCAAGCTTTGTCAAATTCATACCCCTCTTCATCTAGGAATAATCTATTCCTGCAATATAGGATAGTAAAACTAAACCATGTCACATGTCAATAAAGAATCATATGGGAAAAATGATGTTTAAAAACTACATATGCATGTTACGAAAGTGTAAAACCACATTTACCTTAGATATAGGCGATGCTAATCATTTTCCGAAGTTATGTCAAATTAATGGCTTGAAATCATTTGAAATGGATGGAAGTTGAAGGGAATCATTAAGAGAAGACAGTTCGAGCTCAACATCGGCCTTCAAATGTGAATTCCACATGAGGAGAAGGATCACAGGGTGAAGGTTCCGAAGGTATATGAATCGGATGTGGAGGACCTGGACGCGAAGAAGCCTGATAATTTAGATCTAGATGAGTAATATCCGGAAATCGAGTGGGTAGTAGGTTGTCGCTTCAGACGCCGTGGTATGGGAATGGAATCCAAATAATGAAAAATGTATGATGCTGAAGGAGGATTCGAACTGGGATTCAAAAACCGAAGTTGTGAATATTCGATGATATAGACCGAATTACGGGTGTTTCACTTAGGAGATCTTTGAGGAGGTGAAATCGACCTAGAAGTGTAGTGGGAGAAGAAAATCGTCAGTAGGAGCAGTGCAGGCTGGAGGGGATAATCGGCCAGGGGTCATGAGAGGGGAATCAGGGAGGGGAGCAGAAACCATATGGAAGCTTGTCGATGGAATCCCGTCTGTGGAGGAATTTTGATTCGGCATTGAAGATCAGCGAAGAACGGAGGAAACCCTATGCTGGAGGGAGCTAATCGAGCAGTTTTGTATTGAACTGCGCTTCCTGGAAACTGTAATCACCACTAGAAAACTAGGTCTACTGAGCGATTGTAATGGAAGGAGTCAAGCTCGTAGAGATGATTTAGGGTGAAGTCCACGAATGGACACTGTATAGTCGAAACCCTAAGCCCAGATAAAGGAGGAGGTAAATAGGGTGAGGCGTTAGGTCGGCCGCGAGCTCAGATAATTTATCTCAGAATATCAGCCCGATAGGCTTGGGGTATTTGCGAGAGGGGGAATTTTTTTTGTGACATGGAAGCTTTTGGAGGAGACACGTAATGCAGGAGATACCCAGGTTTAGTATATATAGTGGATTTAAATTCAATTTCAATTCAGTTATCAAATTGTATTTTCATATGTAATTTTCATATAAACTATTGAGGAAATGTCATTATAACATAATTTATATGAATATGATTATCAAGGAATCTAGAGTTGCATACATAACCAATCCAGTTTTTAATATTAAATACACTTTTATATAAGTTATTAAGGCATTCAAAATCTTTTTCATATTCAACATTACATATGTAAAAATCTGTTCTAAATGTTAATACAAGACAAACAGTTTCCAAAGGGATATGTACCAGTTCAATTTCTTAGCCGCAACATCCCCCTCTTGGAGCAACCACACCATCCCCCGCTGCACCTTGGGATCTTCCATATCCATCCTTGATGCCTGATGATTGAGTTCCGATCACGAGTTAATTATATACTTAAGGTAAAATCCCGAATCATGACACTTTTAAGGAATTTGGTTTATAGAATTGGAATACAAGGATAGGAAGAAAATAGAATAGTAGAGGAAGGAAAGGGATGACCTTTTCACCCCTGAACCAAGCATGACTTAGCTCATAGATCAGAGTATAAGTTAAATGGTTTGTGATTCTTACCTCACTTGATAAATCAAACACACCATCCTGAATATTCTGAAGAATCTTTGCAGCAGTTCAGCTGATGGCCTGGAAGAAAACACTAATCTAGCTTAAAATAGTTCAATCTAAGATGGTGTTATCTTAATCACAGATCCACCTTGGATAATTATTGTGTTCCATGTAGTTGATCGAACAAGTCATAAATCTGTGTAAAAGGATACTTTTTCTTTATTTTGATCTTGTTGAGCTCATGATAATCAATGAAAAGGTTCATTTACCCATACTTATTATTTATGAATAGGACTGGTGTACCTCATGGTGAAGCACGTGGGCATATAAACACTTTACCTATATTTTTGTATAGTTGTTTCTTTATATACTCGTGTTTTAAAATAGCTATCCTATATAGTGTCTCAGATATTGTAAATGTTCTAGGTATAAAATTTATTAAATATTGAACCTCTTTATTATGATGATGATAATGAAATTCATCAGGAAACACATTACAGTATTCCCTCATAATATGCACGTCTTTGAGGATGATCCCTTCCTTAGACTCAATCATTTGATCTAGATACTCTTTCTTATAGAAAAATAATATCCATGATTTAGATGATGTTTTTAAATAATATTCACCCTCCTCCTTGCAATTGTATAGAGTCAGGGGTCAATTCACTATACAGAGAGTGATTTTTTCCCCTTAAAATTTATGTTGGCTATATACAGGGAAAGCCGATCCATTCCCATAGTTGTAAAATATTTAACCAAATGAATTTTTACGAGGTTACTTGGGATGTTAATCTCACAAATTTTGATAGGGGAGGATATATTTACATGGGATTCAATAATTTCCCCCTTTTTAGTTTTCAATGATATCTTTACTTTCATTCTTTGTGGGTGTGTTTCAGAAGTTATACTAAACATTAATGATATAAAGGAATGCATAGGACCAAATTTAAAAAGTATGTCTTCTATTCATGAATGAATAACTAGTGTACATGTCACCACATTGTTCTTGGGATTCACTTCGACGGTAGTGATTGAAAAAGATCTCCCTTTCTTCCTTGGAGGTTATTGGTAGTCTTCAAAAACCCTTGTCTTGGGAAATTTCCATAAAAATTGACCTAGTTCCATGAACATTTAGTAATGAACAATGCATTGGGGGTTGACTGAGGAATTTCTTTCCGCTGTCGCATTAGCGGTTTTCTCCTATCAATAATTATTAGCTAGGTGTATTTACTTCTCGAACCTAAAGAATTCCATTTTTCTCAGTAATCAATTTTTAGGGTGACTCTTCTAGAACCTTTAAAATGTGGGATGTTAACATTTATTTTCATCATTAGATTTTGCTATCAGAACACCAAAATTAAACTCCAATTTCAGATTCACATCCTCATGATACCCTTGAGATTCACTGATCCCTATTTCAAATTTCAGGGAACATCAAACAATTTCCACATAGCTATCAATGCCACATTTTATCAAGGGGTTTCATAGACTATATTTTATCCCACCAAAGAAAAGGTAAAACATAATTTCTGGGGGGGGAACCCATATGTGTATCATGAATTTCTTGTGAAGTATACCTTATACGCCCCAATAGACTCATCTCCTTGTTTCTTGAGTGTAATAGAATACATTTCCATTTTAAGATGAGGAGTGTGAGGAAACTATTTATATGAAAACATTTTCCATAATTCTTCCATTTTACCACTAGGATCTTTTCCTTTGGATTAGTATTTTATATCAATGTCATCCATTGATCAGCTTCTTCCATCATGCGATAAACTGTGAGAAGAATCATCTCTTGTTAAAAATAATGAAATTTGGAGAATATCTTCTCAATGGCATTGATCCATTGTTCCATGATTAAGGGAACATTTCATCCATTGAAAAAAGAAGGCCTTTATTGTATAAAGCTCTATATTGAGGATGTTTCTCTATTATGAGGGTCTGGACATGCCCCTTGATCTAGTTTTCTATTCATATCCTGAGTTAGCTAAGATAGTACAATGAAAATTTTTTTGAACCACGCTCCCATTGGATTTGGAATCTCATAGGTGAATTCATCACATTACCCTTCACATCTATTGTTAACTTGGTTCCTCCTATTTCTGTACATTGACTAGAATAAAAAAAAATAGGAATGGGAATCTTACACTATTAACACATAAAGGGGAATCAAAATAAAATTAATTTATAGATTATAAATTAAATTTATTTCCTAAACTTATTAATTTATAGACATCAATATATGTTATCGAGGATCTATTACATGACATATATTTTATGGGAATTTTTTGTTCCCTTAATAATGTCTGGTAATGATCTGATGAATTTACCAAATAATACCCTCTAGGATTGTCAAAACAACTGGGTAGTAAGGCCCATTTTCATGTTCGAGGTTACCCTGAGTCATGCGAGGAAAATTTGTAAGGGTTTTTACTCCTAGGGACATTTATGCCAGAACCATGTCCACTTATAGAATCTAGGTATGAATGTATTTTCTTGATAAACCATTTACTATATACTAATTAAAAAATTTGGATTTTTTCCTATACTTATTCTTATCCATAACGCTTTCACTAGAGTCTGTAATCCTAATCCCAAAATAACTACACTTTTTCTCTGATAACAATTATAACAACCCTTATCTTTATTTCACATTAATATATGATATATTACATAAAAAATAATTAACAAACCATAAAATATCGATAAGTATGTTGTATTTGATAATTAGGTACAAAACATAAAATCTTGAACATGGAATATAACAACATTATTAAAAACATCCTTAACATGAATTATTGAAAACTTCTTTAACATGCTCAAAATACTCCTCCAAACATACAACTATATGCGGTAACTTACGGAAATGCATAATAAGGGGAGATTTATAAATCCCAGTAAGGTAATAAATATGGAATAAGTGAAACATGATAGAAAATAGGCATATCAATAAGGAAGAAAATGTATATTAATAATAATGCATGATATAGCGTGATAATCATAACATGGGAAATGTGAGTGAGAAGCCAACTTCACTGGAGAAGAACCCTAGCCCTTTGGGGCTTCTCTCCTTCCTTCGGTGACGACGGTGCTATCTGTGGCTCTTCCCCCCTCGGCGGGGGAGGGGGAATCGTTGTTATTCGAGCAAGGCGGGTTCTTCCGGCCCTTCACCAATCCAGATTTTCTTCCCCCATTCCTGGAAGCTGTGCTTTTCCCGAAGGTTCCAGACATTCTTTATGGTATCCCTAATCTTCATCTCTTGTCATCTGAGTTTTCGGAAACCTCAACCCTATTGAATCGTACACTGGTTTCCTAGTTTAAGCACACACGACCTGCAATCAACTCCTTCGACTAGTTGGTCTTCAGAAGATGTGATCTCCAAGAAAGGGTGGTTGTTGGATTACTCGATAGCCGACATATTATGATCTGGTTTGAATCAGAATCGGACCTCATCAAGGCATGGTCAAAGGGTCCTCGTAGCTTCAACGACGTTCACTTCTTCCTTCTTCGGTGGTCCTTTAATTTTCATATGAATCGGGATTCCTCTACTTCAGCGGTTTGGGTAATCTTTTCTAACCTTCCCTTACCTTTTCAGAATCCCTCAGTGATTCGGATGTTAGGCAATCTCATAGGATGTTTTCTGTGTTCTGATAGTCAAACTGAGGTCGTGTGTCATCCGGTGAATCCTTGTGTATGTATCGAAGTGGATGCATCTCGTTTACCCTTTGACTATGTTTGGATCACTATCGGAGAAGAATACAGGTGGAAGCAGTGGGTGATATATGAGAATTGGACTGATTTCTATCCATTTTGCAAGTGTCTGGGTCATATTTTAGAGGCTTGCCACAAGTGGAGCACTGATTTGTCATTGGGAGGTAGACACAGGGGGAAGAAGGTAGTGGTTAGGTACAATGTGACATCGGGTGGAACATCAGAGGTGGTTGTGATGTCTGGTACAGTCTTGGATGCCCCGTGACTCAAAGATGGGGGAATTCCGAGTCCTATAGTTGAGGTTAGCCAAAAGGAGTCTAACAAGGTGATAGAAATAGAATTTCATACTTCTGAAATTCCAATTGTTTTGTCCCCACAAGTTAATCTGACGGTTGCAGAAGTTTTCAACAGGCTGCAACAAGATTTGGAGGGACCCTAGAACTCCCTGGCTAGAAAGGAGTCTGGATCGGGTTGGCAAGAGGATTTTGTGGTGCAGCACTCTGATTTGAAAATTTTGGGAAAGGAACAGAGGGTGGGGATAAAAGGGTTCTACATCGGGCATGGTCAGTCCGAGTGGTACTGGGGGTTCTAGAGGATTAGACCCCTTAGCCCGACCCTTTATCACACTTACCAACAGGTTCGAAGGGATTTCGGAAGACATTTTTGAAGCCTACTTGGATGCTGGTCCAGTGGTCAGTGGTGATGCTGAGGGGCCCTGTGTGGAAGGGAAAATATCAGCCAGGTTGGGTCACGAAGATGTCCCTAAGGCTGGTGAGGAGGATGCTGTTGCGGTGGAAGGCCTTGCCCCGACTGATATTAACACACCGTTGACAAGGAGGGATAATTCATCAGGTTGTAGGGGTAATACACCGAAGAACAAGGGGAAAATTTTCTCTGGGGGTAATAAGGGAAATTTCAGTAGTCCAGGTCTCCTGTCATTCAGTGAAATTTTCCAGAATGGGACTGGTAGGATGGTTGAGTGCGCAGAACCTGTATCTGCTACACTAAGAAGGCGAACAAGGAAAGATTTTTCTTATCTCCCGTGTCCGATGTGTACTAGATCTTCCCTTAAGCTGGAAAAAGGTGTGATTCTTGACTTCAAAAAATACATCTTGGTCAAACAACCTTTACCAGAGCAGCCTTTAGTGGATCAAGAGGGGAGTTTTGGGCACATAAACTACTTTTTGAGGTGATATAAATCAACCTCTGAATGGGAATCGAATACGGCTACGACTACGACAGAAGGGGACTTTTGTGTGGGATGCGGAGATAATTACGGGTATTATGATATGTAGTATTGTGTTGTACTGGTTGGTTTGTGGTCGACTGGCTTTTGTCAAGTCATGTTCTGGTTGGTGTTAAGGGATGTTCGGTTCTCACTTTTCCTAAAGTGTTTGAAATAAAAAAATTAATTTTCAGTCATAACATGGGAAATGTTGCAACAACATAAAACAATCAATCATAAACAAAGGTTAAGGATAAAATGACAAGAATTAATTTTGGAAAAGGACCCATAAATGAATTAATTATACCCATGTCCATACATGACATATCATGATACTAAACATTACCCAATGCATTGGACCACTATATGGGTGCACCCATCGTAATCTCTTTCTTATATGTGCCACATAGATCAAACAACACAAATTAATTAAACATCCTTACTTCTTCCATGATCTGGGAATATGGCGTAAAATCATATAATTCCTCAATCAATAATTATATATTCATAATGGTGAATACCCTTGACAAGAAATTGGGCGCTGTATTCACTACACAATTATTTTGGTATGGAAACTCGTGGTGAAATTTCAACATTATAACAGCATTACATAAAAATTCATAGAAATGGTTGATGAGAGAAGAAGCGATGTCTAATTATTTTTACATAAAATGGTTAGTAATAGGGACATGTAAAACCTTATCCCAAAATTATAAATTTTCATATTGAAGGCATAAGGTAATGAATAAACATGAGTACAGAAAAGAATCCTGACAAAATTTCATCATGTTAACACGTATAAATAAAGAATCGTTGGAGGATTAATTAGTGTGAATGGAAGTTCTCATTATTTATAAATAAAATGTAAATTAATGGGAATATTTAATGTCATATCCTATTTTAAGAATACAAAAAATTAAAAGATATAACATAAAAGTAGTGCTTGATAATATAGGAGAGTGGCATATTTCTTACTTGAGAAAGTGACTCTAAAGGATTCTAAGGGGGTTCTTGAAAGTATGGGGGAACCTTGGGGGGAATAGAGGCATTAAAGGGACGAGTTTGGTCATTATTCAAGGAGTTTTAGTCAAGATAAATGGGATCTTGGGTGGGTTTATATATTAAAGGAGGGGGATTTATTTATTATTAAGGTTTTCAATCAACATATTAAAAAATCCAAAACCACAAACCATCTAGTTATTTTTTTCTATTGGTTCTACCAAATGGGTGTGTTTTACATTATTTTATATGTCTGAGGTCCTAAATTATTAAAATATTATCATTGGTGAAGTGTAGGTGGGTCACACTCTTAATAAAATGATTTTAAAATCAACAAATATATTATATGTCATGGAGGAATTATAATGGTTTAAAAAATAAATGAAATAAAATTAAAATCACAATATTTTAAATGAAAAAACATATTTGTCCATGCATACCCTTTATATTACCTATTAAATCATATCTGGTTTATTATGATGTCATAAAACACAACGTATATTTATACGGTATTTAATTATTACCAAAAAATTCAACTATCTCATTATATTATGAAAAAATAACCATTTTATAATTTGGATGTTTTTCATTAAAAAAATAATTTTTATTTTATCTAAATAATTACATAATTATTTGAATTGTCACTTTTAAAATAATGACAAATATTAATTAAATGTGTTAGGTTTTCTAATAATAAAAGTTTCTAAACCCTAATAAAAACTACATTTTAATTCGTAAAAATTTATATGGTCATTTATATATGATAAAAAAATATTTAATAATAATAATCAATTAAAACATTTTTTATTTCAAAAAAATATTTACTAAGTTCATTGATTTAATTTCAATATTAAAAATAATAAAATTTGTTGATAATTGTATCGAAATAAAAATTATTTTCAAAGTAAAAAATAATATAATGGAAATATATATTCATTATTTTATAAATAATAATATAAATAATAATATTTCTAGAGTATTGATGCATACCCCTTTAATAAACTAGAAAACTCTATAGGAGTACAGTGCATGATGTTGGGACATTAATAGGGCTGTTCGGAAAACATGGTTTGGGTCGTGATCTGGATGATCTTGAACTTTTCCTATAAACTATTTCCCTCATTCTTAAATTATTAGATATTAGCATGGGATTGGTCTAGAGAAAAACTCAGAAATTTTATCTCCTTTAGAATCATGAATAAATGAGATTCATAGGGTATGATCCTACTAGTTGAGGCCATTATGTCTTTTTTCTATTTCAATTGGACTTGTTAGAACTCTATATTTGTACTAATCATGCGATCAATATTCAAAGGCTATATTTTAAGTGGTAAATATACATAAGAGTAATTAAAATTTAATAGGGTATAATAAAGAAAAAATAATTTCATGTGTTTTCTATAACCATTTTATAAAATAAATTATTTAATTGAATTAAAAGGGAAATTTTATTTATAACTATTCAGGTCGTTATAGATTCATTACAGTTTCTATCAGATGAGGTTTTAGATAACATTAATGATTTGGATGGTTTATTTTGAGTTTTTATTAGGAGTTATTGATATCATCAAGGGTTTATAAGTTGAAGGTTGATTATAATTTCAATGTCTTAGACACCCCCTATTTAGATTATAAATGGTGGATGGATTAGATGATTATGTGTATATTCAAATACATTAATATAAATACAACACATAGGTTTAGTATATGTTTTATTGAAAATGTTATTTGAGGAAGAATTCATTTTATTTTTGTGGAGATACTTTTTAGTTATTTCGTAGCCTTTAAGGTATATAAGATATTTTTTATGCCTTTATGGGTTATTATATTTTGGGATGTAATATGAAAGTTATGAGAAAACCATCTTGGTTTACATATTACATTAATCTTAACTATATTAAGTTAATATTTTAAAATGTTTCTCAAATTTATAGAATTTTATTATTATTATGTTAATATTGTCTTAGAAAAAAGGCCACCAATTGGATGGTTGAAAACCCATCGCGTTCGACAAGGATGTATTGATTAGACCCATGAACAAAGGGATACCATGTTAAATCACCTACCACTGGCCTACGTGATAAAATGGTTATTATGAAATTGTATTTATTTCTTCAAACCATCTGATGGAGAAAGGTTAAGTTTATATTGGGAAGATATATTTTATCGAATAGATAATAAGGGGATCAGAAAATGATTTTCTCATAAAGTTATTAGTATTATTTTAGAAGATGTTCAATATTTTTGGAACCCTATAGGAATAATTTAAACAGAATACCTTAGGATTTTATTTTAGGAATAATTTTTAAATTACATTTTGCAATAATATATGATTTTATGGTGGATTTATGTTGATTTAGTTTATTTATTAAAATGATTTTATAACTTAGATATTATCATGTTAGGGAAATTACATTTTGGTATTAGAATTTATGATTCATTGATGTTATGTAGAGATAATTATTAAAATTATATCAGATTATTATGTGATTAAATCCTTCTAATATTTGGGTTTCAATATTAGTCTGATATATTTATAATGAGTTTTATGGATAATTATTATTTTAAAGGATGTATGTAGAACATTGGGTATTACTGTTGAATTTTAGATTTTACATATGTTTCCAACATATAAAGATTTTCTCTTTTAGAGAATAATATTATCTTTTTAAAAAAATTGGAATTGCTTAATTTCAAAGGATAGGTGGAATAGATAGTTATTATTTTGTTGCTTTTTTGATCCGTAAAGGTAGATTTTAGTTCATATTGTCTGAAAATCATCTTGAAGACTCTTATTTTGGAGAAAAATATAAGATTATGGAGGAAATTTATTAAAGAATGAAATTACACTAATCGAGTAAGTATATTTTCTTATGTTCTTAGACTAGACAGTAAAATAATTTCTAAACATAAAGAAATTGATTTTGAAATAAAAACATTATCTATTTACATTTCTAACTGAGAAATCAATTGCTTTTTTATCTATCAAAGATTTATGGTTTTATAATGGTTATCGTTATCAGGTCCATGATTTATATCACTCTATATAAATTTATAGTCATTACCATTCCTCTTCATTTTCCATGTTTCCCTATTTGGGAACCTATTATGTTGTATCTCAGGTGACCTCTATACGTTTATTTCTCTATCTTCAAAATAATGCTTTATTGATTATTTTTATGATGTTAGTTTTCAATAAAGGTATTATGAAATTTGAAACCCCAAGTTATAATTTCCATGTAAAAAATTTAGAGGAGGTAGTTTTTGAAATTGGGTAGAATTTAACATTATAATATTTCAAAAACATTGTTTGATAGCGTAAAAGGTACACAACACCACTCTTAAACGAACAATGACATATTTTTATTTACATGTGACTGTAAAAACCTATCCATTTAATTGAAGGTAATTAATATTATTAACTAAATTGTGAAATATATAATTTTCCTACTAATATATAAGCTATTAATTAATTCTTTATAAATATGTAGTATAATTTTATTAAAGTCGATTTATTCTTCAAACAAAATTTCTTTTCGTAAAAACTTATATTCTTATTTTCTTATGGGTGATTGTTATAAATAATTTATGAAACATTGATAAAATTTATTTGAAAATTTAAATTTGGTTTTAAACATATAATTTCAAACTTGTTTTAGGATGAATTTTAGAGAATTTTTTAAAAATATTTATTTTTTATGGAATAGTGAAAAATATTAATTTTTCTTGAAAAATATATTTTTGTTCAAAGTATTTAGGTACCAAAATTATGTTTTTGGATTTGTTTTAAATATTTATGAGTCCATTTTTATTTATAAAAAAAATCAAATTATAGTTTTAAAAATGAATTTTTTACCAGAATTTAGTATAAGAACTTTTTTATTAAAAAATCAATTTTTTAAAAAACTGTTCTTATTGAATTTTTTGATTTAATGTTAAATTCAATTCTAAACATTCATCCCTTTGAATTTTTAAAATCTGAATTTTGTATTTATAATAATTTATTCCACATTTAATAAATTTTTTCATTTTATATTTTCTTAATTTCAATATTACCTTTAGTTATTTTGGTTACCACGGTAAATGGTAAAACATGTAATTTTGGTAACAAATAATATTATAATAAACATAAAATGACCCAAAAACTAAACTAAATATTAATTTATGATTTTATATTGACCATAATAAACCAATATTAGAATTTATAATCTTTTGGGGCCACATGGGTTAGATTATGTGCATTATAGTATATTATTTAATGACATAACAAACTTGTCATGCTATTGTTGTTAATAAATTTAATATTTATAATAAGGCATTATCTAGAAGTTATGTTTAAATATAAATATTATTTTTAAATATAATAGATTAATATTTATCATGGTAATTTATGTTTAATTTTTAGTAAATAAATATGTAACCTAAATGCCTTCACATTATGGATTCAATAATTATTTAATTAATAGAAAATTGAAATAAATGATATTAAAAATATTTAAATAAAAAATTTTCAAATAATTAATGTCATAAAAAATATAAATGTAATTTAAATGTAATTAATATAATTTAATATATATTTTTTGAGTTAAATGTGTTATATTGATATTATTAAAGTCCATGTAATGACTAGTTTAAAAAATTGATATTATTGATATTTTATAAAAAGTAATATTTTAATAAAAGATATAAGATTACTAAAATTCTTAAATTCATCCAAGATAGTAGAAAAGGGTTATAATATCAGAACAAATCCATTTATTGGGGTTTTTGATTTTATATTAACTATATTAACCCTTAATGAGTAAAAAAAACATGTTGCGAGAGTAAGAGTAAAAGGGGATTAATAAGGGTTAAAAACTAAAGATAAGGGTAGAATTATATTCCAAAATTAATTTATTTTTATTATATGAAGTTATTTAGACCTGTTTTCATATTATTTTATAAATTAATATGTTTGGATCCATTTTATTTAAAGTATTAGTTTTTATTTATTTATTATTTTGGGAGATTCCAAGAGTTTCCATCACCTCTCTTATAAATGGGAACCTCTTTTTCTAAATTATTCACATATTAAAACCATTTTTGGTCATAAAATAAAAACTAAAATACCATCCTATAATATTTAACCAAATTCTATAGGTCCTATTTTAGTAAAAACCCCAACCCTATTTGTCTTAAGGTGTTAATAAAAAAAGATTGTATGAAGAAGAAGTATCATTTTTAGACAAACCTTTCAGTTATGTTTATTCGTACACATACCTAAAACCTTATTCAAACAAGATAAAATAAAAACACTAGTATTATGCATATTTTTATATTTTTATATGTTATTTTAATAATTTATATCCATCTCCACCTCCATCAAATGGGATAATAATCCATCGTTCATGTTTACGCCTCACTACAGCCTTGCGAACCGATATAATTGGTTTTCCATCAACATATCTAAATATTGGTTATAATTAGGGATTTAATAATTATATATTATATTTGTTACATACTTATAATTAAGAAAAGGTAAAATATACTTTATGTTTTTACATTTCCAGGAACTCAAAAATGATAATGTTGTTCGTGTGTACGTGTGAACTACCGCATCTATGATGTGATGTAAATCATTTTTCATCACCACATCACTTGTATAATAAATATATAAGTATATTTAAATAATTAAAATTATATATATAAATATATGATTTCATGATAATTCTAGAATGATAAAATGACACTTATATTCTTTCTATAACGATCATTGAAAATCAGAAACGTTACTCATGTGTACATATGGCCTACTGTCTCCATGATCATAATGTAGTAAATTTTTCATAACCATATATAATGGTTGCAATTTAAAGTGTAATTAGTTTATTAAATTGAAACTTATTTAATTAATATAATTCTTTATATGTTGTAATTCTGACCGAATTGACCATAGTCTACCGACCCAAGTTATTTTGGTCTTATTTATCGAATATCTTCAAAACACCAGTCATGAATATAAATTTTTAAGAAATTAAAATGGTAATGAGTGATATAAAATTAATAATGAAATTGAAATATGTTCTCATGAAATTATAAATTATAATATTTCATTTATTCACAAGGATAAATAACGTACATGACAAGTGTCAATCAAGGTAAGGGACTTTCTTTTAAAAAATGTATTTTAATGTTTCCCTTACCTATATATTTTTCATTCATAAAAAATTGAATATTTTATTAATATGATTTAAATAATATTTTTGTTATTAATATATTATTTTTTAAATTATATTTTTCCCATACTTTACTTTTTAAACAAATTGTTGAAAGGAATCATTTTATCATTTTCCAAATGAGGTCCTCTGTGATTTTCTAAAACAAATAATAAATGAAGGTTTTTGACCCACTTATATTGAGTGATCATGCTTTTAAAACATCGTAAAACCATAATTAATTGAATATTATTTTAAATTTTACAAGGTATTTTCATAGAAAATTTTTTCCATTATATCTACATAAATTTTTTATAAATAAGTTATTTCAAAATAAAAATTTTATTTTTTTAATATTGTTTTTATAATGTGATATTTCATGATTTATGACTTTTTTATGATTCTTTTGAATTGTTATAATGATGGTGTGTTCCTTTAGAAACCAAATATGGGTGGTTATGTATTGAAAACGAATACATTGGGCACTCCATATATATAATGTGACCATATAGTCATTTTTTATATGATACAAAGTTAACAAATTAGAATTATCCTAAGAGATGATAGGAATATACTGTGATGGTTATTTAAAGATTAACTATAATTATTACTCATAATTATATATGATTTTTTCTCTATGGTAATGATCAGAAGATAACTATAAAGTAATTCTATGAGTAGCTATTCTGGTTTCTCAAATTATGGCCCATGTTTCTGACATGTTTTATCTATGTTTTCATTGGGGTTTTAAAGATTTATTTTAGAAAAATGTTTATTTTTTACATATAGAAATATTGAATTTCATAATATTAAATAATGACTTGATTGAGGTAATTATATTATGTATTTTCATTTTTTTCACAAGACTAATGGTTTTCTTTCTTTTTATGTCACTTCTGGAGATTTTTGTTCTAGTACAATGTTTTTTGAAAACTAATCATGTGGACTAAGGATGGGTATGAAAAACATAATAATTCAAGTTGAAAATGATAAAAAAAATATGAAATGAAACCATGTTATCTATTTTATGTTTTTATTTTGAAGTAAAAATTGGATACTTAGTATGTGTGTCTATTTCTAATGTATGGGTTTACTATATTAGAGTCTTTCCTAATTTTCTAAAAATTTCAATTGAAAAGATCCTCAAAATTTTATGAAAATAAATTACTATTCAAAAACACTATAATTCTTGATTTATATGTTTTTTTATTAAAAATTATCCCCACCCATTCACTATAAAATTAAAACGTCACTCGTGTGAATGTGTAGACTACCACCACCTAAACTATATTTTTTATTTTTATCACCTCCTTAAATGGATTTTAAAAAAAATTAAATATATATTATATATAGAACTGATATATTTCGTAAATATAGTTTTTAACGTGGTGAATAAAATAAATGATCATTATAAAGTTCCCTATTGATATCAGAAAATTACCCAAAACAAACTCATCATAAATTTCATCATCATGAATCATAACTAAAAATATAATCATGTTAAATCATAAAATTATAAATAATTAAGAAACATCTATTGTATTACCATTAATAATATTCGAATGAATAATTTTTTTGCAATGAATGAGGATTTATATATTTATTTCTAAATTCATATGAAACTAATACAATTATTAACATCTAATGATGAAAATAAACTATAACGGATTATATTATGTTTGTATAATTCTTATATATTAGGTATATAAAATTTAATATATATGAATAATTTTCATAGATGAGTTATTATTATATTTATGTTTTTTAAGATTTTAAATCCCCCTTATAGAAGATGAGTGCTAATGTATTGGTTTTTATTAACATTGTTTCTTCTTATTGAGTAATGATTATTATTCCAAAACATTATCCTTATCAATTGAGGAAAATCCACCATATAATTTAATTATAATTTAAAATATCTTATATATAAATGGATTTGGATTTATTTCTCATGATCTGTTTATTAGATTGATCGTAAAATCATTTCTTCCATGATATATTTCGTTATTTATAAAATTTTAAAATTTTTAAGAATAATACTCATCCATATTGATGGTCTCTTCTCTTCCATGTCTATATAATTTCATTCAGAAAATATTTAAATAATAAATTTTGGAAAACTAATAATTTATTATCCTATGAAATATTCTTATCATATAGATGATGTATTTCCTTGGAGTAAGAGTCTCTTTTATTTGACAACAAATAAACTCACAAGTGTCAATGGGGTGTAATTTTACGTCAAAACCTTTAAAGATGGAAAATTGGATCATATGGAATATCGTCAATCCAAATGATATCATTAAAGTTGAAATCCATGTCTTCAAAGTCATATGAAAAAAAAAATTGTCCTCCATAAACACATGGGTGATTAGAAATATAAATGATGAGAGAAGTCCACTAATTTAGTCCATCAGGGGTTTTACTTTCAATAGATATGGATAGAGGTCATAGGGGTGGCAAGCATAATGGATGTGCTGTGACATATCATCTAGGTGGTTCTCCAGCTTAACTACTTGGATTGATCAACTAGGTTGATGATTCTAGGAATATTAGCTTCAATAGTAGTTATAATTTTACATGGTCTATAGAGACATCACAATGATGATCTTTAAAGACATCACCATACCCTGGTTTCCCTAAATTTTAACTTAATTTGAAATATATACTTATTTTTTATCCATCTTAGAAAAATATACTTCAACAAGACTTCATGTGTACTAGAAAAAGGTTAGAATTTACCATTGATTCAAAGTCATTTTAGGAATGATAATCCATTCTTTAAAATTTGAAAATATCCCTAATGTAGGATTTTTTAATCATGGAATGAAGCCAAAATTTATCAATTGTATCTCAAGGAATTAATAGAGCTTGATCATAGATCCAATTATTTTTATCGATCCAAATAATGTTAATAAATTCTGAATTGGCCGGATACAAAAATTAATTCAGTGGATATTAAGAGATTGGAGCATCCCTTAGCGATTTCCTAACTATTGTAAACCTGTGGTAGATCAATATAAAAAATATAACGAAATAATTTGGGCATAACATAGTATATGGAAAAACATTAGAATATATTCTCAATGTATCCTATATGTTAATAGTATATGACACAAATAGAGTATATAGAGATGTTTTAGTATTATATATATGCGTTTATCGGAATCCTTCTGTGCACCAACCTACATAATAGCTAAAATTTAGAGGGTCTAATCCACATCATGTCCAGCATACAATTTCATATAGTTATTGATCTATATCATCCAAATGAGTTGTAGTAATAGTGTTTTGAGGTTAGGGATCCATTTTTGAGGAGTTCTCATCCTACAGAATGATTCGGTTCAGATCACATGACTTCTTCTTATTTCACATTACAATTTTTCAAAATAAATGTTTAGTATAATTTCTTAGATATTGGTTTCAATCATGGTAATTTAAAATATTAAACTCTTTTTCCATTTTATGATTGTATGTTTTATCTTCCAATCTATATGTCTTAAAAGAAACCTTTATATATATATTAAGGACATATTATTTAGATTCCATTCCAAATAGTGTTTTCAAATAACATTCCTTCAAAATTTTCTAAAGAAGCTTTTGAAAGTGACTCGTAATAGAATATTTATATAATAACTCTTAAACCATTTATTCAAATATATTTTCATTATTTAGCTTCCATTTTTTAATTTATCTACAAATTAAACAACTCAATTAGAGTAATTTTTCATGAATAACTCTCTAAATTCCATTTTAAATTAATCCTTTTTTTGGATATAAATTTATGTATAAACCAATCTAACTATTATGGTAATTTTTGGGATTTTGTTCAAAAATTTTACAAACCGCATTATCATTCCATAAGTTCTTCATGATAGAAAATTTTGTGGATTCCATGTGTCACGCATGAATATGTATTATTATTATGTTATGGGTGGGATTTTATATTTTCCCCTAATGCATTAGTTAAGGAATTGTATCTCAGGATATAGTTATTTTGAGAGTGTACATGATGTATTTAGTTATGTTCACAATTTTTAGAATAGAAGTGATGAAATTAGAAATGTTAGCATCATTTATCATTGTTATGATGATGTTAACTATGTTCATAATATTAAACTTCCTAAAAATGTGGTTAGATATTCTTAAAATATTGAGTGTTAACATAATGCCATCAGCTAATATCATAAGATTTAGTGTGGGAATTATATGGCATCTTATTTTCCAATGATTGAGTATAAGCATGATTCAATATCTATAGTCATAGTGTTTTAACTTCCAAGTATTATTATTATTCAACTTGTATATATTTATGATTATGATGAGATGAATCATATTTATAGCGTCATATTTCCATAATCATATTACACATTTTATCATTTCATATTACATGTCTTTCTATTATTTATTGTGGATAACTCTTATTATTATATATTTCTTTTAATAAGATATTTCTACCGTGATAATGTTTTCTAATGTGTTTATTATCATAGACATTCTAAATCATTGATATGATTTTCCATTAATTAATGTTTCCCAATATAAATATATATAGTTATTACATTGATACCATGAATTAGTTATTTCAAAACAAAAAAATTCCCACACACTAAGAACCTAATGGTTTTTTTATTGGATAATATGAACATAAAAACACATATTTTACATTTTGATAATATTTTTCCATAAAATAATCCCTCTATTAGGAATTCTATGAGAAATAATCATATCAATATCCCAGAGAATCAAAAACATAAGTAAGGGTGAGATAGAATCTTATTTAATAGATAACGTATCAAATTATAGAATAGTTTTATACATAAAATGTGGAAACGAATGAATAAATTAAAATATCTAATTTAAAACAACATACATCCATACATTTTAACCATAATCATGATATGAAGACATAACATCATAAAAATAATACCATTACCATGGATTTAGAAAATATAACACAAATAAAATAAAATGGTCCATGAAAATTTTTAAATAATGTCGTAGGGTCATAAACATAGAATTTACTATCTTTATGAAATTTTATACCTAGTAACCTATTAAAAAAAATATTTTGAGTAGATCTATTTTGTATCAGACTCACCCTTTGTGAACCTTGATACTCAATAACTTGGCAACATAACATTTCTATCCCATGAGATATAATCTTTTACAAAATTAATTTGAGGGATATTTACGACCCAACCATATCATAATGCTTATATATATTACACGTTAGAACCAACCATCACATCAAAAAATGACTAATAGAAATAACATCATGTTTTATTACTTTACCAAATTGAATATCATATTCTTGGTACAAAAATAAAATCAACAGAAACAAAAATCTGCTCACCCAAATTAAATAAAATATAAGACAAAAATTAATCTGAATTATGAAACACAATGCCATTTGATATAGATAAAATTTAGATAGAGGTTAAATTGGAAAGAAAACATAAAAAAAGTATTTCATTAAAACCCTGGTAAATTTTCTTATAAAATTGAGTTTAAAATATTTCTATATTATAATAATGTTTTGAATAAATTATTACAAAATTAAATATTGAAATAAAGAATCATTAAATAATAATTTTATTTTATTATAAAATCAGAATTATAAGTTAAAATATATGGGATTTTAATTAAAAATATTTTCTATTAAAGAACTATACTTCTTTCAAATCCCAATTCCTTAAAATATTTCATAAACCTTCATTATAAAAGAGATAAAAAGAAATATATGGGTACAAAGATATAAAACATAATTCCGTTTAAAATAATATGGAAAAAATTGGATTAAATGGAAAATAGAGGCATAGAATTGATAAGTTTATTGGAAAATAAATGAATTATTTATTTCAATCTCTCACATTATAAAAAAAGTTATGAAAGAATGTTAAGTGAATATTAAGAATAATTACATAGAAACTTATGATGGATTATAAAATATTATAAAAATTGGGATGATTATAACCACATTTAGTGATAAGTTTCAATAAAGAGGAGTATGACTCAATTAAAGGTAATTGAGTTGTCAAAATCCTTACAAGTTTTGAAATTTTTTATTCAAAAATCGTTGTACTTTTGAAAATAACATGGATATATAAATATTATTAATTAAATAATGAACAATGAAACAATTTATTCTTGGGTAGATCATAATCTATAGAAATAATGATTTGGGAGAGAAAATTAATTCATTTATCAAAAAATAAAAATTGTTTACAAAAAACCAAACCTTGTTTCAAAGAATATTTAAATGCACCATATGAACATATAAAATTTATAAATAACATAGTAGGATATTTTAGTGACTTTTAATATCCTTGCAAATGTATAAATATCCCTTATAAGGATAACATTGAAGGATATTTGAGTTTGGTTTTCACAATATGAAAAAGAAATGTAAATGACTAATTTTAGCATCATGATGGGTAGACAAAAGGTTTCGGGAATTGTATTAATTTTTTAAAATTTTTGTATATAATTAGTATTAAATCATTCTCACATTAATGTATTGATTATGAAATTTTGGAATCATGATTTTATTTAAAACAAAACTCTTATAGAAAAGAAATTAAATCAATTTAATAGAGTAGGAAGATAATAAGGAAACATAATGTCTATACAAATGGGATTACAAACTTTTTTTAATGATAAAGGAGGGTACAATATCATAATAATAGAAGCATTTAGATATTAAATGATTGATTATGACCAGATGGATGCACAAACATATATAAATCAAAATTTTTACATCAAGACAATATTTCATGTAATATCAAATGTTGATTTCGAAAGCATAACCGCTATACATAAAAGACTTAGAAATAAGATTAGTGTAATATAATGGTAGTATAAGATCAATAATGAATCATTTCGATATTTAATAATTGATTATGAAAAAATGGAATCCAAATCACATAGAATTTAAAATGGTTTATCACAAAAAATATACTTGAATCAAAAGTAGTATGTGGACAACCCTTACCTAGATATGTAAATTATTAATTCTTAGGAGGAATCTGTTGAACAATAGGAACTATTGGTGAGGTATCTAGAGAAGGTGAGGTAATTTATATTCATGATCAAGGAATTTGGGTTGGAGATGAATGAGATAATTGGTGGTAGTGAGCTCCTTTTATAGATCAAAAGATAGGAATATTCATTGAAACTAATGCTATGTATGGGGTAAGAATAGTACCAAATGGGTGTTACATGGGTTAGGATAGTTAGCTAAAGTAGGTGAATAAATTGTAGGTTAAAATGTGGTAATGAATTTAATTCATTAAAATATCTCTATAATTTATAAAACACCTTTCAATTATTAAAAATATGAGATACTTTATTTACTCGTTTTAATCATGATTAAAATTTAATAATATTAATTATTTAACAACTAAAAACATAATATGTCCCTTATTCAAAATTTTATAAATTTATATTTGAATTGGATCTCTGTTTTAACTAATTAAATTTAAAAAACTTTTAAAATTAACTTTTAAATTAAATCATATATTATATCAAATAAGGTTTTCACAGAATAAAGTTGTTTTATTCATTAAATGGTCTTAATTTTAGTTATCATTTATTTCCAATTAGATGATCTTTATTTAATTTTTTTATATTTATAAAAATCATTGTGGAAAATTAATTTAAAATTTATCCATTTAATATAAGATAATATGAAATATTTAGAAAAGAAATAGTCTTTGAAAATTTTCCCTTTTATAAGGGTAAATAATATTTACCTAATGTAAAAAATGATTACACCTTAAAATAACATTTTATCTATTAAATAATTTAGACTTAATTATTATAAATTTGAAAACCATTTCTTCTAATTAAATTTCTAAATGTGGTATAAAAACAAAGTTAATATAGTAAATGAATAACATAATAAAGTATTTTTTTATAAAAATATTACTTGAGTTATAAAATATCACAAATATGTTTGTAAGCAATAATAAATTTTTAATTTATATAATATCAATTATAAAATATTTTTTTTCCAATAAAAAATTCATAAGTGTCTATGTCTGAATGAAAATTTTAATTTGATATTTGATAAGTAGATAATACAAAAACAAAATCCACACCCAACTCAAGGGGGGCGTAAATAATGAAGCCTATGAGAATAACCTCAAACTATGATTTTTCAGTGATTAGTTAAAGATATAAATCCTATATAATGGATAATTCTCTTTCCTGGACTCCCTTTTTTGGCTAAAGAAACATCTGCAAAGTCACATTACCTATAGGTGTTACCAAAAATAATTCCCATTTAAACAATAATACTCTAATTCATAACAAGGTATGTAATATACCATGGTTATTTATCCTTCCCTTGGAGTTAACCAACCAAAATAGAACAATCAAATTCATCTTCCATTATATGGATTTTTTAAAGCATGCATATCAAAATTCCAGTGACCATTGCTCTCTCCACCACAGTAATAGAGTTATTACACCCATAAAAGAAACAAAATACCAGAATTGATAAGCCCATATTGTCTCTCTCTAAAGCACCCACTCACATCTCCCCAAAGACACATGATATATACACATTCAATTTTATCCTCATGTTATGTGGATTCCATTTAACTCACTGGCCCTAGTTACCTAATCAACCTTCCAAATTAAATCTTATACTTAGAATAATTCTTATAAATGTAATAGAGGACCCCCACCAATAATTAGATCTCCATGTTACACTACTAGAGCCTTTACCACACCTAAAAGAGAATATGGGAGTACCTTAATCCCTCCCTTTCTATGTTCCATACCTCCCAATGTATTCAACACATAGCCATAAAATCCACTCCCTGAATCATCACATCTTCCCCTTTTTACCCCACTCTATGAAACCATGAATCAACAACCACCTATATAGAAACCCCACAATAATAAATATTCTTACCACAGTCAATGAAATTATATATCTCCTTCACCAAATTTTCATATAAAAATATGTTTTGTGTTGGTTTTTTTCATGTATTTACACACCACTTGCATTGGGAGGCCAAAAACAAAAACCTTTTTAAAAAGTTATCATCCATAGAGAGTGTTTGATTCCTCATTCATCAAACATGAAATTTCATATTAACTACTATCTAATGACACCAAATTTTGGATTCCTATTCATCCACACTACTTCTTTCTTATGTCATAGGTCTAAAATATAAATTTTTTAAGATACATACAGAAGATCCCAAAAAACTCATATGTCTTATTTGTCAACCAAACTGATACTCTAATATATTTCTTTCAGAAATTTATTAAGAATGTAATTTATAAAATTTGGAAGCATTTTTTACTCCTTGTATGAAATATTCAGGATTGAGAAACCTAGGAAAGGTAAATTTTCCCTACACCAATTCACATTCTAGTAGTTAATATCCCTATGACCAAAAATCCACCGAATATTTTCTTTCACATCGTTCATTTGGTATATCATGCATCACCTAATTCATGGTATTCACTTAGTTTGATCTAACCATTCCCTCTAATAATCAAAATATCTATAAGTCTCAAAAAAACCTATATTGAATTCCTTAAAATGAGATACCATTATAATTTTTCTTGTATTCAATACATGGTTTCAAAGACACTACATAGGAAAATATCACCATCATTAATCATTCATGAGATTATCTTCCATGACGCCCAGTGATAATGTCCTAACTGGTCTGCATCCCATAATAATTTTTTCATGATCTTCCCTATCATTTTTATATATTTTTTGGAAGCTTGATGATAAATAATTCATGCATAGTTAGGATAGTAAGTACATTATTTTTTAGTTTAATTAGTCCAAGGAATAAAAGGAATATATTCTTTCAGTTACAAATATTTCATGTGATCTCGTTAATGATGACATCAAATAGTACCTTATTAACCCATCCATTAAACATAGGATCTTCAAGATACTGTATTGGAAGTTTTCACATTTTCAGGCCTAATTATTCTTGAATGATCATGTTGCGACTGCTTGAACACATATTGAAAATTGAAACACTACACTTTCTATAGTTTACACTCTGGATGCTCAATTTTACATATATTTCTAGAAATTTAATGAACCTTTTAATTAGCCATTTCTGAAGGTTAATAGAGAACTCAATGTTTTATAAAAAAATAGCATGATATATAATTCCATTCTTGAACATGTTTCAAAATAGAATTTCCTCACTTCCTCTGGGATTCTATTGATGATCCTTGAAAGAGACTCGTGGTCTAAACTAAAGAGGCTGGGAGACAATGTTCTCCATTCCTTATGACATGAAACAATCTAAAAATTCCAAAGATTTTTTCCATTAAGGAAATATTTATTCGAGGGGAATCATAGCATCTGAAACAAAACAAAAAAAACTACTCATTTATGATGAATTTCTTCATGAACCATATGATAAGAGTTCATTACAACAAGTTATAATACTTGACTGTGTAAACCTTTATAATCAAATTGGATTCATGCATCATTATATTTACATCCTCTATCATTACTATTTCGATTCCAATATCCACTTGAATAATTTCCCCTTGAACAGAATCATGTTTATCCTATACGGTAATTCATGGAATAAAAGTGGCACTATTTTAATAATGAACTATTTTCCTAAAAATAAATTTTTATAGAAAAATTAATAAAATAATTTTATAATAATATTAAAATTATAATAAAAAAATGAAGTTAATTTTATTTATTTTAGATTATAAAATAAATAATTTATTTTTAATTAATCTTTAAAATATAATGAAAACCATATTTTTTAGAAATATAATGTTTTTGAACGTTATGTGTTCCGAAAAATATTTTATATCAATTTATAATTAAAGGAATTATAATATATTAGTTCATATAATATGATATTATATGTTATCATTTTAATTTTTTTTGAATTAATTGTTTATATAAAATATATTTTATTTATAAATTTTATATTTGAGAAAGAATAATTCATTTTTATATTAAGTCTCATTTCTTCTTTTTTCCTTTAAATAAGTAAATATCTTTTTTAATTGGTATACTTTTATTTATAGGAGGTTCCTATTATTATAATATTTTTCTTAATAACACTCATATAATATATCTTCTATTGTTTTGTTCAGTTTTTCTTATCAGAGAAGAAATTTAATTTATTTTTTATTTAGGGATAATATAAAATGAAATTTAATGAGACATTATTGGAATTTTAAGCTCTCCTTATTCTTTTGTATCATAACCCCATGTTAAAAATATGATTTTAAGCTAGGGTATGTCTTGAATGGGATCTATTTTGGAGTGATTATGGAGAAGTGTTCACTAATATATGAAATAAGACATCCATGAAACTAATCTCTAAAGAAACAAAACCTTTTAATATAGGTATTGTGTAAATATTTGTGATATTAAATTTTCAAATTATAGAAATAAGGTGAAATGTATAAATTTTTTCATTATGTTCCTCAATTGTTTTAGGATCTGTCATGTAAGGTATGTGTTTTTCAAAACAAGATATATGGTTTTGGGTCAGGGGTGTTTCATCAACGTGGTTATGGTGCGATGTGGTTCATTCTAATCTATTTGTCCTATGAGACATAGTGACCCATGGATGGAATTAGATTCAAGTGAGGTAGGTTATCTGGAAGAGTGTTTAAGGATGTGTGTGGGTTCTATGTAGAACACTCAAATATGAGGCAATAAAATAGGAACATGAGTTCATGTGGGTGTCTAATTTTTTTATGATGTCTATTGCGTTGAATTTCTATTCATTCCAAAGTCCCATTAGAACCATGATTGGTTATTTTGTGGGTGATTTATAGAAGATTTTTTCTATTGTTTTTTAATATAATAAAAAAATTAGTTATTAATAAATTATAATAATTTAAATTTTGTAAATTAATCATTTAGGATAAAGTTATTTCCACACACTAGGTTCCAAGTTAATCGAATAGTTAGGCTCATTTAGAGACTAATTGTCAATATTTAACATTTTCTACCTATTTTGGTGAGAATCATAATATGTTATTATAGAATAGTAATAATAATAACAATGGGAAATTGTGGAATTTTGTTAGGAATATTAATAACAAATTGGTTATTTTTCAATAGATAAGTTGAGGTGATTGATTGTATGGAAAATAGTGAGTACCATATAATTGTAATCACTTATACTAAATTACATTCATACCCCTTATAGAAATGATGAAATTAAGGATGAAATAATTAATTGGTGAAATGGATAGATGAATAATATTAGTCATGTGAATAGTGAAAATAATGATAGGTTCTACATTTATATAAAGAAATAGAAATTAATTTTCCTATGATCTATAATAATTGTGTTTGAAGTATGACTAATTAAAGAAACCTCTTAGTTTTAATGTGATGTTATAGAGATATTAAATTTACTAGGATTGTGTTGTCTAAAATTTTAATTCTATGGTAAATAATTAAATAATATTAAATATAATTTAATATATCTAATTTTTCATTGTTATTTAAAAGTAAATGGAAATTTATGTAAATTATATAAAGAGAATGAGGGGTTTTCATAATGGAACATTTTGATAAGGATTCAGGTGGTTTATCACTAGTCAGGGAACATTGAGAAATAACATGAGATAATTTTATTATCTAAAACATGGTTTGTATTAGGGTTAGTAATATCATTTATGGAGTGATGAGTCCAGCTAGATATTTCAAAAAAAATATAAAAATTTTAAATGAAAATTTATAGACATCCTATGGTTTAATTAATTTTCATTCATTATGGATGGAGAAGTAACACCAATGATGTGTTATAAGCCTTTTATAAATAATAGGAGGGTCCTATGATTTTGAATATAAGGATTTTTATTCACACTAACTTGACATGTGATGTAGCGTTTTACTGATGCATGTCTATGGTCAGTGGATATAATGATATATCACCATCAAACTCACCTTTCGAAAAGGGTTATAGTGTGATAAAAATGATTTTTCCCAATATCACCCATTAATCTAGGTATTGAACTATTCTAAAATATGTGTTTGTATCTTTCATTAATCACTCACTTCAGTAGGATGATATATGTTATATGTCTCTAGGAGAAAGGTAGATATTACGAATTCCTACAATATCTCTAGTACTTGATTGATGGATATATACCATTCCTCTAGTATCCTTAATTCCAGGACATGATATATGTTATGAATGGACACCTGTATTTTATAAAGAACAACCTTTATTTGATTGTGGTAATAGTAATTAATCCATTTATAGAAACAAATTTATTTTTAAAGTTTAGGGATCAAGTTGGATGATGATGAATCAACTCTATCTTTGTTACTTATACACTCTTTTTTCATTAGGAGTAGATTATATTTTGTTTCGTCACTATAGATGTTCATTCCCTGTAGTATACTAGTATAAGGATTTATCATTATAGATTAGTATTTACTCCAATGACTATAAATTTATATTCTTGTAGATATGGAGATGTGTATTTCTTCAATTACATCTGAGATAGATAATTATTTTTATTTTCACCATTAATTCTATGATATATAGGAACATTTATTTAATCCAACATCTAATGATTTTTTTCAATGACTGTGAATCAATCGACTGGGAAAACGTTATGGTATGTGTGATAGGTTACTGATTTGGGATATATTGTATATTAAATCAATGATATATGATAATGGATTTCAAAGTGACATATAGAATGTTTTTATGGTTTGATTATGATTTAAATCTATGTTAGAGAGGATATAGTGGATTTATAACACCTATACCTTTTTTATGACTTCTTTACATTCACGCTATATATAGTTTGGGTTTTTTTACTGCATGCGATGAATATAATATTAATAATTATACTTAACCATGCATGAAAACTTATATTAAATTCGACATGTGTCCATGAGAATATTACAATGTAGAGGATGGAGGATAAATAAACATTTATATAACAATATATGTGAATTTATAGTGAATTGGAGACTTTTTTGATTGATACCCTTGAATCATCAATATTATAGATTTCACTTGAATTTTGTGATATATTAGTTATATCCATTGTGGAGTTTTATCAGATCATTTCATCATATTCTGTCAATTTGTACTCTCATGGTTCATATTCTCTAATCCATAATGTATGGTTATTTTTTATATATAATGTTCCTTACTATATTGTTAAAAAATTATAAATATATACTATAAGGTTGTAATTCCCTGAACTGAATCACCAGGTTCGGGCCAAAGTTATATTGGATCTCATGCACACCTCCTCTTTTAGAAGAGTCTTTTCAGTGTAAATGGTTCAACACTACCATGGGGATACTATAGCCTCAATAACAATAATCATGAAATGGAATGAAATGAATGTGAAACAAATTTCCTCAAAAAACACAAAAAAACTAAATTTATACCAACATACTGTAATAAAAAATATTCAATTAATACAATATAAAGCAAAAAACCCTTATATGGTAAGTCATCCAATGTATGATAACATTATGAAATTAAATAAAAACAAGGTATCCATAGACCAATGACGATCTTGGCATCACCTCCATCATCTAGGATCTATCTCCTCAACTCTATGATGAAACAAACTTTCCCATAGAAAGATTTGTGGACAATAAATCTATATGATCATCACGATTCTCATGTAGGGTGTGAGTTTAATCCCAATAGAAATCCCCCAATGCATCCTTAAAAGAGATAGAGATAGAGAGAGTGTGTGTGTGTGTGTGTGTGTGTCTATAACAGTTCATATCATGATAGAAGGAAAACATACAAGAATACTATGTATCCAATGTCATGAAATCAGTGTCCAACCAAGACAACATGAGACCTAGATAAACATGCTTCAACTACATTTTGTAAGGGATGAATAATACATTATCACATATTAGAAAAGGTCATAAGGCCAACACTTGTCTAAGATCTGGGACCATTAATTATCAACACCTAATACCAAATATAAGTTATGGTTCTGGGTGAATAGGATGTTTTTTGGTCATTGTATAACAATATTATTTTTTAAATTCAATGGATCATTCACTAATTATGCAAGATGTGATTGTCAGGACCAAGAAATTTTTCAATCGAATATTGACATATAGAAACATCGATACGAGAGAGATAATCTTTTTAATATTAAATTTATAATTATTTTAAATTGATCTAATGAAAGGTAACAATTTTTTAATACAAATATTGAATGATAATTTTTTATTAATCTAAAAAAAATTGATTCATTCTAATTGTGAATGAAGGATCCTTGTATATTGTTCATATAATAGTGATCCACATATTTCTCCTTGATCACTAATAAACATTGATGGAATTTTAGGTTCTAGAATGATATATCTATCATCTTGTGTTCTTAATATTGGTCACTTCTCATTACTTTAGTCTTGATGGATTCTCTCTTGTTCGTCTAGTTCATGAGAGTAGGATTGAAGGAGTAATTTGAGATATAATTCTAGGATGTTTAATGATTCTCAATTCTCAATTCTTGATTAACCCTATATAATAGGCATAAACAACTTTTTATAGAGTAAGGGTTTATGTTAAAATATTATTTAATTTCACAACATACCTTAAATAATATAATAAATTTAATATTAAACCCTTACATATAATACAAATTGTATTATTAATTTATGGTGTGTTCTAACAATCACAATGATAAATATTATTTTACCAACATTCAAATTAATATTTACCACTAGAAACAATCTTGGTTTGCTAGATTTCCTCATTACATTTAAAATATCGGCATAAATATTTAATGAAATATACTATTAATAAATATATATTTTATTCACATTCTAGAAAATAAATTATTATAAAAAATTCAATAAATAAATTATTATTTTATACAGAGTCCTACGAATAAATTTCTATTGAATATTTTAAATTAATAAAACATGAAATAAATTATTCCTTGGTATTTATAATAATATTTATCTCATTAATTAAATTAAAATATATTATAATCAAGTAACATGGAGACACATGGTCTTGTGACCCAATTGGATTCTTTCTTACTTGAATTAGGTTGGAAGGCATCAATTCCAAGATTTTTATCTAGCAACTTGCTAAGCCACCCAAGAGAAAGAACATAACCTCTCAAAATTAGAAACCACATATGAACACTTATTATTTAATATAATTCATTTTTCACTATTTAACAACATGAAAGTTTCATATCTATGTCATCAACCAATATAATCGATAAATATTCCTTTAACTATCTAAAATTAATGTGTTGTTGCACCATGGCCATGCAATTTAATGACATGGTTCAATTCCAATCAAAATGATATGATATCAACTTCCAAAACAATGGAACGTACAAATCCTTTCCAACTTATCCATTAATAATATTTCATTCATGATACACCCAATTTATACCACTTCCCTGGAACATATGAAATCATTTTTTTGGTAATTAAATCAACTTATGTGAGTCATGACATGTATAAATGATAATAAAAATATTTAGTGACCATTACACCCATACTCATATATAGAAATATCTTATGACGTGTAAACATGTAGAATTCATACTAAAGGAAATTTTCTAATAATATCCCATTTTGGATATTTCCAAGTAAAAATTTCCTGAGATAAACTCTCGTCATATTATAAGTAATCGTAAAATACACTAAATATACTATGTGCCCCATCATTGAATTCTATCTAACCAAATAACTGTAGTTAAGAATACCATAATGGAATTTCAAGATAATCATTTTTGGGGGTAACTACGATGAACTTATCAATGTGATAGATACCCTAAGGAATTATTTCATTCATTTCATGAATAAAAATGAACAATATGTATAAAATGTTCAAATAATTATCAAATCATTAACAATACAGGAAATAAAACCTGTAATTGTTTTGTTTTAGAACCCCAACTCTAAAAAACTCCTACTTATAATAATGAAAAATTCCTTGGAATTTCCGTCCACTAGACCACACATCATAATCATGTTTTACATGAGTCAAGTATGTTTTTCAAATGGATCCACCACATTGAGTCTTTTGGACATTCGGGTCACTTCAAATTCACCTTTGTGAGAAAAGAAACTCAAGAGATGACACTTATGATGTATATTCTTTTTATGGTGATGTGACCTTAGATAAGTAGTGAGAGCCAGAGCTACATTGTTATCAAAATAGTGTGTGACTGAGTTTTACTTCTAGGTACCAAATCAAGATATTAGCTGAATTTATATATTTGAACTACTTATTTTGATTCCTCATAAGATTTAATATACATGTGATCTTCTTCAAAATATATTAACATAGATTTATTTTCACTATTTCAACATATAATAACTCCATTTATAGTAAATATGTATCTCATATGTGATTTCATATTATCTTGATCTTCTTGGAAATATCCATTTATGACTAGGTTATTATTTCTTCCATACATCAATGACATATCCTAAGTACACCTAAGATAATTAAAGAAAGTCTAGAATTCAATATAATATTTCTCACCTAGGTTAGTATGATTTCATCATACTGTAATCGAGGCATATGTGACATTTATCGTAATAAATAGTATAACATGCATTACTTAACCATTCACTCACACATATAGAACCCCTTCGATACTATATATTTCCTTATCTTAATAAGGACACTTTTTCAAATAAATATAATTTCTATGTGACATTGGAAATAGTCCATCTTGGATTGTTTCAAAATGAATCACTTTAATATATTTTCAATATATGTACCTTGAAAAAGGCCAATCAATCTCTTGAATATATCATGGTAGATATTGATCCTAATAATACATGTTTGTTTTCCTATTTCCTTCATGGAGGACCATTTATTCAAGAAGAATTTAAAATACAATAATAATGGTATTTAATTTCCAATATATAATATACCATTAATATATTCTATTAAGAAAATGGATGGACTCCAAGTAAACCACTTATAGAAACAACACTCAAAATAATAATTTTTCAAACCAATTATATTATGGATTCATCAAATTCAATATTCCATGACTTGGATGATTTCTTTAACTTGTAAGTGGATATTTTCAATTTTATACATTTTTAAATCCTTTGGAATCACAAACCCTTTAGGTTGATTCATATATACATATTCTTAAATGTTTCCTTTCATAAAATATATTTTGAAATCAATTCTTTAAATGTCATATTCATGGAAAGAATGAATTTAAAGTATAATTCAACAAGATTTTAGAAAAAAAACGTGTGAAACATTTTCATCCTAGTAAATTTATTCATATTGATTAAACTATTTTGTAACTAATGAGACTTTATAAGTACTTAATTTTCCATACTTGTACAATTTATTCTTGAATACCCATTTAAAACTAACTATATTTACATAAAATAGTTGATATACCAAAAATCTAGACATGGATTTGGTACCTGGAATCCACTTTATAATTCATTACTTCTTAAAAATGGAAAACATTTATGTCATTTAGTGATTATTATTGGATGATATGATCAATATTGTCAACTAATAGTGATTTAAAACCCTCGATGAATGTAAAAACATATTTTTATAGTTATCTAACCTCTCTTTTAATCCTATACAATACTTGTGTTTCCAAAACATAAACATTCATAGGGCTTTTTGGATTCTGTTTAAAATCTAACTCTTCTATACATTGAGTGTCGACCTCATAAATGTTGTTCTCTCTACCACTATAACATTTAAATATATACTTCCACTAAAAAAATATGGAATGTTATTCCATTATTACCACTTATATGTGGGTTTTTATAAGAAATATCTGCAAATTTCCTTGTAGAATCCTATAATTAGACACTTTGTCCCATAGGAAGTGATCATGATGCCTAATGAGTCCTTAACAAATGCTTCACAACCCAACACATATACCTATGAAAACACAAGTTTATTTTAACTCCACAATTGGTATGGGATACCATATAACGTATTAGTTGGTCACTGGTTTTCTATTTTTTATTCAATATGTAATGTATTCCCCCAAAAGGATAAAAAACGACTCTCATGACTCTTTATTGATTTGACCATACCCAATAAGGTGTTTTTTCCCTTTCCCCGACACATTTTCATTGTCATTTATAATAAGGAGTGAGTTGATATAGAATCCAAAACACTATTAAATAATAAATAGTGACTTGATTAATATATATTCCACTACACTCTTAGGAGAGTTTCTTAATCATCTTACCAAGATGGTTCTCAAAATAATTATTTTATTTCATGAATTTTTCCAAGGAAAGTGGATAATACATCATCAAATAATCATTTACATATCTACTAAAATCATTAATAAAATTTATTAAGTATATGTTCCCACTCTATGCTTCAAATGGAAATGGTCTACAAAGATCAATATGAACGAATTCCAGAAGCTCTTTAGCCCTTTCAAATATTCAACTAAATGTGTCTTTGGTCATTTTTCCTTGAAAACATGTGTGATATAAAACAATAGGTTTTAGATCAAAATAATATAAATATCCCTCTTTGTGTAATTATTTAACCACATTTCATTTTCCAGACATAGCTAGAGATAAAAATTTTGGGTGTAGTATGAGTCATGTGGAGTAGTTTTATTTTTTAATACACTTGTAGGGATTGTTTAATCCAAAACATAAAAACAATTATTTAAATACTCCTTACCATAAAAATTATATCTTTATAAAATAATGAACATTTATTCCATAACTTGAAAATAAATCCATTTTTATTAAATATGGATATAGAAATAATTTTTTGGTATCATATAATACATAATAAAAAAAATTTAAAAGAAACATCATTCATGTCTACAATGTATGTTGGTAGTACCTAATATCCATGATAGAAATTACACCTCTATTATTTTCTCATTTATTTAACCCCCCTTGGTCGATCTTCATGAATCTAATGGGTTTCGATATTGAAATACAAATCTGAGAACCACATATATTATCTTATACACAATTTCTACGAATATATTTATTTCACTTGATAAAAAATACACCTAAATCGCTCCCTTGAATCTTTTCCGGGGTGAAATATTTATTCCAAACACTCCAGTTTCCACATAAGAAACAAAGAGCCTTATGTTCCATTAATTTTACCTTAATCATTGTCTTCTTTTAAGGGTGTTGTCAAGAATATTTTGGTATAGAGCTCCTTACATGGTCATTCCATTTATTCACTCTAATGATGTATGTTTTTTCACAACACATATCTTTATCTACTTGGTTAATTGATTTACAATAATTAATTATTTTTCTTAGATTAAATTCCTTAAAATAATAAATAAAAGTGAGTAGGGTATCATGTCCACTAAGAATGTAGTAGTGATAGAAAATCCACAAAACTAACAACAAAATTAAATCCCAAATAAAAAATGCATTAATTGACTATTTTTATAAACATATGAGGAATATCTATGATTCTTAAACAAATGAAGAAAATAATGACAATGAAAAGTGAGTAAAAGAGAATAATAATGAAGTGTAGGGGATGTTTTTATTTTTCCTTTTAGAATATTAACTATTTGTGAACATTAAATTTAATCAACATTAAAAATGTTAAAATATTATTCATGTATATAAACAAAAAAATTAAATGATTATAAATTTCATCAGTAATTAAACACATTAAATTGCTCAATAAAATGAAGTTAATTAGAAATAGAGGTAAAATTGATAAATCAGTCCAATATAATTTCCCTACACTGGAATTTTAGCCAAAAATAATTTTTTAATTCATCAAAAAAAATTATAGAACCTGAGAAAAATAAAAAATAAGAATACTTTAAGTCATACTATAATTTTTAGCTCTAAGAAAAGCACTAAATTCCTACTCTGCTTTGCATCATGTTCTCCAAATCCATTATCCAATGATGGAAAAAGAAATTGGTGGATCATGATCTGATGATCATTTTCTTATGGATGGATATTAAATAATTACAGATCATATCCTATTTAACAAAATATTCTCACCCTGATAATTTCATTATCATAGTCATGTCTTAGTAACAATTCCCAAATTTCTATGTAGAATGTGTTCACTATTCATCATCTTCCTTTGGTGAGTTGAGTATCGCTCCTCCAACTGAATCTGCTCCCCACACGTTGCCTTAGTCCCCTGACAAGTATCATTACATGCTGAATATTTCTTGAAATATTCTCTTATGACTCTAGTAACCTATGGAATCTACCATAATTTCTACTCATCAGCTTGATTTCGAAATTGAAAAATTAGTGGATTGTATCTGAATTAAATCAGCTCATGATCTATATATGGACTCGAATCAAACTCATATTTTTTGTCTTATAACCAATGTTCCATCCCCAAATGAAAATCATGAATTCCATGTTTTTCTCCCTTTTAAAAACAATTCGAACAGATGCAGACTTCCCTTTTTCCATCATCCAGTATGGTGAATTCAACTCCTATCATGGAAATTAATGTGTATATGTGAAAATAAAAACTAAAAAATAGATGAAATAATGGTGAATTCCAATTACCCCTAATATTATTTATTTGTTCCTTTAAAAAATAAAAAACATACCTAGTAAAAAAATTAAACTTTAGGCTCACAACATGTGATCAGCTTGATAAGTATACAAACATCATCTATATTAATTGGAATTTAGAACCAAATATTTAAACATGGTTAATCTCAAACTAACATGGATTTAGATCATCTTTAAGGAAATCTATCTCCATAAACCTCCAATTCATTCTCAGTACTAATTCACAATACCATAATTTACATTACGAAAATTGTAAATATAAACATAGTTCTCATTTTCATCATGAAAATATCTAGTTTATCTGCCACATGAAACATCTCATATCTTAGATCCATCTATCATGAATCATCATAGGTAGGATTGATTCATATTAATTCTTAGGATCAACTTCAGTAGATGAAATAATGTCTTTTGTAGATATCATCTCATTACAATATGATTTTATTTCTTCAGCTTAATATAATTCCTTTGAACACAATAGCCAACTCACATCAATAATTTGTCTCAATATATAATTTTATTTCAGATTATAACAAACATTTAAATAAGTTTTGGAATCCATCATTAATTTTTCATCATGAATTAATGAGAACCAGTAGTGGTCATTTTCTCAAGAACCAATTATAAACCCTCTAGGATCAATGAAAATGAAAGAATGGGAAGTGTATCGGCATCATTCATCTTAAATTATTTCTCTAAAAACATAAACATATAACACTCAGTTTATTAATCAAAAATAAAATTCACATCCTCTTTTTTAGAATCATTATCTACGAAAATGCAAGATGTAAGGAAGTCTTGAATAATGGCATCGTCTTCAAGTGGATCGGTCAGAAAACTCACACTATAGAATATATTTGGTGGTGGTAATAAGATATGTGATTTTTTGGATCTTCTACCTATGGTTAGTTGGACTCATATGGATTCTCTAGCATGATCTAGTTCGGATTCTCTATAGTCATTCTCGGTAAGCAAAAACAGTGGGTTTCCTTACATTATAGCTTCATATTCAAGTATACTTACAGTATTAGTCTTATTATATGGAAATATAATTCATGGTAATGGTTCTCTTATATTCCAATCATCTTTACATAGAGTGATATCTCATGGAAATGGAGGAATCATTGACGTTTCAAGGTGGACATCATTCTAGCTTCGCCGATCTCAACAAACAGTTCAGGAACTTTTTCCTCATTTGGTTTGGAACTATTACCTAAGGGTTCATAATAAATATCTTGCATATATGTTTCTTATCACCATATTATATTGTAAAATTATCACACATAGTTAGTTCTAGATTTTCGGTGATAATACTGATTCTAAGAACAAGGTTGGTTTTTCTTCATGGTAGGTAGTGTAAAGGTGTGGCCGGTATTGAGGAGATGTATGGGCAGTATCACTCATGGTAGTTACATACTAAATATCATGGTTTGTATATTTATATTTCCAATTAGTTTTAGTATACTATAATGAGTATGTTCCAAGAGGCATAGTAGGTCTCAATAGCCCCATGATCAGTTCATCATTCCACTCATTGTTGGTTGTTCTCTTCTTCATGATAGGTATGTTTGACCAGTATACTAATCATTCCATCACTGCAGACATTGTCACTTCCTCACATGTTCCCTATAAAGACCATGACCTCCTTTTTATATTCACCGTCATGGTTAGTATAGTGACCGTATATGAGTTTTCCTGAAAAATAATTAAACAAATTAGATAAAAACATAGAAAATTAGAATAAGAATAAATAATTCAATTTTCAAATTAGAAAAATAATTAATAAATTTATTTAATACTTAAATAAAAAATATTAATAAAAATGAATAAATGAGTAAATAAATTAAAATCATTTCTGTGCAATTAAAATTATTATTTTGATAAAAATGAATAAACAATTAAAATAATTTTGGAAATAATTTAAATAAATAGATAATAAAGATAGTGGGATGAAATAATTAATTATTAAAATATAAATTACTCAATTAAACTAATGTTTTAAGAAATAATTCAGTTTTTTTGATTATTTAAAACCAAATTAACCAAAATTGTTAATTATTGAACAGAACACATTATTTTGGCAATTAAAGAATAAGTGTGTATATGAAATGATTTAGAAAATCTAATGAATATATGTCACATCAAATTCCCCCACACTCATTCAGTTTCAATCCCAATAAAGAATATTTTTTTTATTTAATTGCAAAGACTCATAAATACAAGGATGATTAACCTTCCCATGATCAATAGTGCATTCCTAAATTAATGAAAATCATAAATCCCATATTTTATTGAAATTTTCATGCCTCTTATGTGATTAAATTTTTTTCCCAACTTCAAAAAAAATTAATATTCCTATTTTAATTATATTGACTAGTGATATTTATGTGTTATAAAACCTATAAAAAAAGAACCTATCATCTTTCACACTCTTCCAGGTTCCTCAAACCAATGTTCTATATTCCACTTCAGTGGAACAAATTGAAATATTTTCCTATAAATAAAGTGTCCCCTTCTTCATTTGGGTCTAACATTCCAGTCATCTACATGAACTTATTTTTTACAAGTACCTATATTTTAATTTTTCACTACAATATTCATTTCATAGAACTAGAAAAATCACATATTGAAGTTAAAAATAGATTTTATATAATTTTATAAATTTACCAATGCCCTTATCTTAGAGACTTTCCATGGTATCTTATTTGACAATTTGAATCTTTTTTCAAAGGATTTATATTACTCTCATGTAAAGACCCGTAAATTTCAAGGAAATTTTTTTCTTAATTTTCTTTGGAATTTTAAAAGAATGCAGTTTCTGACGGGACCTGATTCCGAGGCCTGGTGTTCCCGGAATCATGTTCCGAATTTGGCTCGGGTACGTTCAGTGAACGAACAAGTGGGTTTTTCTAACTTTTGAACCGATGCTCGGATTCAAATTCTGAGGGCATCGATGGAATCACAGTGCTGGTATTTGCTTAGAAACTCCACTTTCGGAGTTGCGTTTGCTCGGGTGTGGTTTTTAAATTTTGGGAGTTAAGTGAAGAAAATAAAATAAAGTGGTGCGACAACTTTATTTTATTCACTTAAAGCCGTTTAAAGCCACTTAAAGCTGCTTAAGCCGAGTTGAAGCAGATAGGGTGAAATTCAAAATATCCTACCCTCTTGGTAGGATATTTGTGAGGTGGGGCCCGCACGAGCCCCACCATTTATTTTCCGCTAAGTAACGCACCTGCGAAAACCCTCTTAAATGAAGTCAACTGACGCGTTTTCTAACCTCTTAAACGCTCCTATTAATTGGGTGGTTTTTCGTTGAAATTAATTCTATGAATTAATTTGTTCGTTTCTTAACCTGTTTTCGTTTGTTTTCATGTAATGAAATAAGACCAACACATGTCTTCTTGAGGATTGTTTGTTGAGAGGTTTTGAGAGAAACTTTAAGTCCTTAATCCTCCTTCGCGAAGAAGGTGAAGAACGCCGGCCTCTGACGAAGGGCGATGAAGAACGCCAGGCCCCGGGAGATCGACGACTTGACGCTGACGATTCTCCCTCCGCGACGCTTCTTCCACGACGATCCATCCCCGTGACGATCTTCGATCGGCATCTTGAGGTAGGGGATTGCGGTCCTTTTTAATTCTTTGTGGATTATAACATCAACATGGATTTAATTTTTATAATTAAATCTGTATGTTCTTGATCCTCAGAGTTTGTCTACGCGACGCCGAGTACCGCTCGACAGCGAAGCCCTTCCGCGACGCGACGATCCTTTTCTTCTGTGACGGTCAATTCCGCGACGAACTCGCGTCCGACAACGACGTTGAGGTAGGGGTCGTTTTGAAATCATAATACCCATGTTTGTTTTCCTCCAAGGAACGAATGCAGACCAACCAATTAACAAGTTGGTCCGCGGATTATTATTGAGGGTCGAGGTTTACTAATTTCTGGGAATTATGGTGTTTTTCAAACCACTAACGTGGTGCGTGCGGACCAACGAACAAGTCCGAACCCACCGCCCTTTTTTTCTTGGTGTGCGGAATGGCGGACGATGACAAAATGGGCTGTAGAGACGATTTGTTGATTCCGCAGTGAAGAACGGGACCCAGGATGAGCTACGGCGCAGACGGAAATGGAATTGGACCACCGGAGCAACTCCGGTGGCCCGCGGACTCCACCGGCGGCGCGGGTCGACGGCGCCGCGGCGCCGACGGCCGGAGGCGGCGGCGCCCCGGCGTGCCCCCGGACAGAGCCGCGGCGGCGGGGTGCGGTTCCGCGGCTGCGCGGAACCGGAGGCAGGGACGCGGAAGGTCGCCGCGTCCGGTGACACCGAGCGGCCCCACGTGGGGCCGCGGCTTCCCTTCACGTAGGGGCAGCGCACCCCAGCCGCGGTTTCCCTCGCTTGGCCGCTTGGCCGAGCCGAGCCGAGTCGACCCGCCGGGCCGGGCCGGGCCGCCCTGGCCGGGCCGGGTCGTGCCCAACCGGGTCGGACCCGGGCCCGGGTTGGGTCGACCCGGTTCGGGGCTGACCCAGGGGGGGTCGGGCCGGGTTGGTCCGGGCCCAGACCCCCCGTTTCCAGACCTTTTCGTTCTTTTTCTCATAACTTGAGCTACGGTTTCTGAACGATGCACTTTCAACGGCGATGCGATCCATGGATCAAGACGGTCGTTTCAGTATATCACACTCAAGGTTTCAGAATACTTTGGGTTCGGCCGGGTTGGTTCGTACACGAAACCAACCGGGCCCTCGGAGCGGAAACGCTCATATCTTGAGCTTCGGACGTCCGGTTGACGTGCCGTCGACATTGTTGAATTCCTCTATGTGAGACGGATCTTTTGGCTTACTCCGCCCGAGGTTTGGATACAGGTGGAGTACGGTTGGGTTTCTTTTGACTTAAAAACCAATCGGGCCCCTGGGACGAAAAGGCCAATAACTCTCAGACTGGGCGTCCGATTGACGCGCCGTCTGCGACGTTGAGTTCCTGTTGACGATACAGAACTTTTGGATACATCAAATCTGGACTATGTGTCATTTGATGTATCAGCCTCTCATCTCGTGGAGCGGACCCTCCGAAATGATCTTGTTGTGTGCGGGAACCCTAGAGCTGGCTGCGACTGCTACTTTGACAACGACGACTGTGCAGAGATCCTCAGTGGATTCGACGGCGACGACTACAGCACTCAGCGATCCTTTGTGGGTCAGTGCTACTGATCTTGTGTGGGTCTGATCCTATGTGGGTCAGCGTTCAGCGGTCCTGTGTGGGCCAGCGCCTACAGATCCTGTGTGGGTCCGATCCCGTGTGGGTATTTGTGGGGGTTAGTTACCTATCAATCCTTTGTGGGTCAGATCCTTTGTTGGTCATTGCGGGGGTTAGTACCTATCGATCCTTTGTGGGTCTGACGACTTAGATGGATCATTGATCATCTCTATCATCATTCGAAGAAGTATACCCGTGTGAGCTGAATCCTATTTTTCTTTCCTTTGTGGATTGTGTTGATCTATCCTGTGTGGATTTACATTTTTTTTTCTTGTGAGGACTGGGTTGTACTTGGGCTCGGATGTTGGAGCCGAACGATAATTGATGACTTAAGTATATGTATGGGCATATACCTAAGCAGTGTCAGATGTTACTTTGTGATTGTATCTTTCCTTTGTGGATTATCCTTTGTGGATTCTGGGAGACCTTCGGGGGTCTCGGGATCCCTACTGAGTAGCTTATACTCACCCCTGCACGGGCTATGCCCGCACTACGTTGTGTTGGTTGCAGACGATGGACATCGATGATCGTGGTTGAGGTTTGTGGAGCAGGAAGGTACCTGGAGGTGGAACACTGGGCGGGACGTACTCGGAGCGGTCGGCTGGACCCGAGGAGCAGTGGGGGCTATCTGTACCAACCCTTCAGGTGGGATTTCCAGTGGACAGCTTAGCGTTGCGGCTTTACTTTTCAGTTTTTGTTTTCCCTTCCAGTTGTACTTTACTTTCAGTTTGGGTTTGTATACTGGCCCACTTACTTTTCGCACTTACTGTTGTACTCCGTTTTTACTTATTATTTTACTTCTATTACTTTCTTGCTCTGTGGTGTTTGTTTGCTTTACAAAGGTAATGCCTTCCCTTTTTACTAGGATTTACACCTTGGTGCTAGTCGCCATCCCCTGGCCTATGGAAGGCGGGCTTGGGGTAGTCACGGCACGGTCCCTGAGGACGGGTCGTGACAAATTGGTATCAGAGGAGTTCAGTTCTACCACAGAACTTGGTACTCTAGTCTTTTTCTATGTGAAGCAGTAGTGTTTAGAGTATTGGGTTGGGTTATCAGTCCAGGGAGTCCAGTGTTGGTGCGGCGGCCGACGTATCCGTACACCAGGACCTTGACTTCTGATTTCCGACTTAATGCATGAAACCATTAATTGCGTGTGTGTTTCAAGTTTTCTTTGTGATTACTTTAAGTCAGCTCACCAGGTATACTGTTATGACCTTGGCGCACCGGTTTCTTTTTAGGATGGCCCCACGATGGTAGCCAGCAAGGGTTATGAGAGTTGAGCATGACGACATCCCACCGAGCGACGAGGCCTCGGTGCAGGGCCATTTTCAGCTGAGGCACCGGTGGTACCATTACCCGCCGAACCACCGATGCTTCTAGCACCAGCCGCTGACGATACACGTCGCCTCAGTGCACTGCATGAGTTCCAGCGCCAGTGACCGCCCATGTTCCGCGGGGAGATGGACCCCCAGGCAGCCGAGGACTGGCTGGAGGCAGTGGTGCAAGTTTTCCAGTTAGTGAGGACACCAGCAGACCTCATGGTGATCCTCGCAGCGAGCCTACTGCACACAGGAGTGGGCCGATGGTGGAGCTTGATACTCCAGGTGCACGATGAGGCATCTCTTCTCTGGACAGAATTTGAGGGCCTCTTCCGCATAGAGTTCGTCCCGGCCACCCTCCATGCGGTGCACATCCAAGAGCTTCTTCAGCTGCGGTAGGGAAGCTTGACGGTTGCCCAGTACTCGACGAGATTTACCGATCTCTCTCGGTACTCGACCGACATGGTACGGGACCCATTCTTTAGGGCCCGGACCTTTGAGCAGGGATTGAGACATGAGATCAGGGCATCGCTGATCTCCCTCAGCATTCCGACTCAGGCAAGAGTACTGGAGCGAGCCCTTCTGATTGAGAGCTTCCTTGCTGAGCCTTCATCAGCAGCGAGACGTACTGCAGGGCTGCAGGTAGCAGAGTCTTCCGCAGCAGGCAGCCAACGAATGACTCAGGGGTCCAAGCAGACCAGACCCTCACGCAGACGACCTCAGGACACTGGCTCAGCAGTGCGGGGCACACAGTGTGGAGCCAGTCTTTCGAGAGGCAGGCAGTGCTACACATGCGGCGGACAGTGTCAAATGGCTCGTGACTACCCGACCCACCGTGTTGAGGAGCAGCAGATGGTTGAGGGGCCACCCAGGCAGAGGCAGAGGGTCGACCGTGGCGGTCCGCAGGGAGGAGGTGGACAAGGCAGAGGAGCTGTCCGAGCAGCAGGTAGTGGGCGACGCTTTTTGGCTCTACCACCACCACCACCAGGAGGTCCACCCCGGCCACAGGGAGCTAGCGGGCAGAGACAGGCACAGCTCCAGGTAGTGGAGGCCTACGACCACGGCGCGCCCGAGATGATTCGACATACTATCTATGTCTATTCAACCATTGCTGCATTTCTTATAGACAGAGGAGCGAGTCACTCTTTCATATCCAATGCCCTTGTTCGGAGCTCGGAGATTCCGACAGAGCCGTTGGCTCGATCCTTACGGCTAGAGACTCCTACGGGAGCAGACTCGACGATTACACACTGGTTCCCACAGTGTGAGCTTACACTAGGAGGCGAGAGCTTTGGCTTCGATCTTCTTGTAGCAGCGTCGAGGCCTTATGATGTCATCTTGGGCATGGATTGGTTATCTACAGTCCATGCTCATATTGACTGTATTAGGTGCAAGGTGCGATGTTTACGCACCAACAGGAGCAGTTTCACCTTCACCGGCGAGAAGGGAGCCTTCGCAGCACAGGATGGACTTCCGCAGAGAAGAGGACAGCCCATCACTCATCAGTTGGCTAGCCTCATCCTAGGAGTTTTTGACGTGCGGAGTCCTAGTTTTCCTGCAGTGGTGGATCAGTATGCGGACGTCTTTCTCGGCGACGTTCCAGGACTACCTCCTCGCAGAGAGGTAGACTTTTATATTGACTTGTACCCCGGGACAGCCCTGATATCGACTCCAGCATATCGGATGGCCCCCGCTGAGCTTCGAGAGCTATGAGTATAGTTGGAGGACTTGCAGGGCAAGGGGTTCATCCGACCCAGTGTTTCACCCTGGGCTTCCCAGATTTTGTTAGCCAAGAAGGCGGACGAGAGCTTGCGAATTTGTGTCAACTATTGTCGCCTGAAGCAGGTGACAGTGAGGAACAAATATCCACTACCGAGGATTGATGACCTCTTCGATCAGCTCAAGGGATCACGGTGGTTCTCGAAGATAGACCTCAGGTGAGGCTATCATCAGCTCAGAGTTCGGGACGAGGACGTGCAGAAGACGGCCTTCAGATGTCGGTATGGCCACTATGAGTTTTTGGTTATTCCATTCGGCATAACCAATGCTCCCATAGTGTTCATGGGCCTCATGAATAGGATCTTTCAGCCATACCTCGATCGATTTGTCGTGGTCTTCATTGACGACATTTTGATTTACTCGACGACTGAGGAGGAGCATGCCTACCACTTGCGTGTTGTACTGGACACACTCCGAGAGCACCAGCTTTATGGAAAACTCTCAAAGTGTCAGTTCTGGATACGTGAGGTCCACATATTAGGACACGTCATCTCTGAGGTAGTATTTTCTGTGGATCCTGTGAAGATCGAGGCAGTGCTAGCTTGGGAGCCACCCAAGAGCGTGACAGAGGTGCGGAGTTTCTTAGGACTAGCGGGATACTATCAGAGATTTGTGCCAGACTTCTCCAGAGTTGTGGCACCACTCTCATCATTGAATAATAAGGGGAAACCCTTTGTGTGGTAAGACAGATGTTAGTAGAGCTTTCAGGAGCTGAGACAGAGATTGACCAGCGCACCAATCTTGAGGTTGCCTGAGGAGGGAGTATGGTATGTAGTCTACTACGATGCATCAGGGACCGGACTCGGATGTGTCCTGATGTAGGAACGGGTAGTGATCACCTATATATCATGTTAGTTGAGGCCGCATGAGTAGAACTACGCTACCCATGACCTGGAGTTAGCAGCAGTGGTCTTCGCTCTGAAGACATGGAGACACTATCTGATTGGCGAGCGCTTTACAGTATTTTCGGACCATCAGAGTCTCGGGTACATCTTCTCTCAGAAGGACCTGAACCTGAGACAGCGGCGATGGCTCGAGTTCCTCCAAGACTATTACTTTGAGATAGTATATAATATTGGGAAGGGGAAGGTGGTAGCCGATGCTCTCAGCCGGAGGATGGGCTTTCAGCTACTCGAGGAGGCGACAGAGCTGCTACCCGATTTGCGGATATCCTTTGTGGATAGAGATGGAGCAGCCTTCCTTCAGTCACTCAAAGTATATCCTCCACTACTACAGCGGGTCAGAGAGGCACAGCGTGGGGACGCTGACTATGAGACGTGGCGTGCACAAATATCCTCAGGACAGGCACCTGATGGCTTCTCCTTTGGAGCAGAGCACAACGTCCTTTTCAAAGGATGTACCTTGGTACCAGTTGCTTTACGGGAGGAGGTGCTGAGAGAGTTTCACACTTCACCTTTGGCGGTACATCCTGGAGTGGTGAAGATGTACCAGGATCTCAGATGACAGCACTGGTGGCCGGGCATGAAGAAGGCTGTGGCGGAGTTCGTTTCTCGATGCCTCACCTGCCAGCAGGTGAAGGCAGAGCATCAGGTACCAGCAGGCTTGGTACATCCCTTGGAGGTCCCGGAGTGGAAGTGGGACGGGATATCTAGGGACTTCATGACTGGAATTCCACGCACTTCCAGAGGTCATGACTCCATCTGGGTGATTGTCGACCAACTCACCACGTCGGCTCACTTCTTACCCATCAGAGAGCAGCGATCAGTGGAGAGCTTGGGGCGTCTCTACGTTCAGGAGATTGTACGGCTTCACGGTGTGCCATCATCTATCATCTCCGATCGAGATGCTCGCTTTACTTCCCGGCTTTGGAAGGGGCTGCAGGAGGCGTTCGGGACGCAGCTACGTCTTAGCACTGCCTTTCACCCTCAGATGGATGGTCAGACAGAGAGGACCATTCAGACTCTCGAGGACATGCTCTGCGCATGTGTCCTCAAATTTGGTCACAGCTGGGAGGACCACCTACACTTGGTGGATTTTTCTTACAACAATAGCTACCACTCCACCATCGGGATGGCACCGTACGAGGCGTTGTACGACCGACCTTGCAGATCTCCTTTGTGCTGGATAGACCCTGGGGAGTCAGCACTTGTGGGACTGGAGAGGGTCCGGGCCACGACAGAGAAGGTCCAGGTCATCCAGGAGAGGATGAGGATAGCTCAGAGCCGGCAGAAGTCTTATGCTGACAGGAGGTGGAGGCCACTAGATTTTGAGGATGGCGACCACGTCTTCTTGCGTGTCTCACCTCGATGTGGATTACGGAGATTTGTTCGCGGCGGAAATTTGTCTCCACACTTCATCGGACCATTCCAAGTCCTCAGCAAGATTGGCGAGGTGGCTTATCTCTTGGATCTACCACATCAGTTGCACCAGGTGCACGACGTCTTCCACGTATCACAGCTGAGGAGATACCTGCACGACCCAACGCACATCATTGACCATGGGGAGCTAGAAGTTGAAGATGGGGTGACTTTTGCGGAGGTTCCAGTGGAGATCGACGATCGACAGGAGCGGGTCCTACGTGGACGGTCGATTCCTCTAGTGCACATCATATGGCAGCACGGGAATCTCTTGGAGAGCACTTGGGAGCAGGAGGCTCAGATGCGTTCTTAGTACCCAGTTTTGTTTCCATAGTTTTTGATGTATCTTTATGGGGACGTAAAGCTCTGAGGTGGGAGTGATGTAATGACTTGTAAATTTCAAGGAAATGTTTTTCTTAATTTTATTTGGAATTTTACAAGAATGTAGTTTTTAATGGCATCTAATTCTGAGGCCCGGTGTGCCCAGAATCATGTTCCGAAGTTTGGCTCGGGTACGTTCAGTGAACGAATGAGATAGTTTTTCTAACTTTTGAACCAGTGCTCGGAATCAAATTACGAGGGCACCAATGGAATCGCAGCACCGGTATTTGCTTAGAAATTCCTCTTCCGGAGTTGCGTTTTCTTGGGTGTGGTTTCTAAATTTTGGGAGTTAAGTGAAGAAAATAAAATAAAGTGGTGCGAAAACTTTTTTTATTCACTTAAAGCCTCTTAAATCCACTTAAAGCTTCTTAAGATGAGTTGAAGCGGATAGGGTGAAACTCAAAATATCCTACCCTATTAATTGGGCGGTTTGTTCGTTGAAATTAATTCTATGAATTAATTTGTTCGTTTCTTAACCTGTTTTCGTTTGTTAGCATGTAATGAAATAAGACCAACACATGTCTTCTTGAGGATTGTTCGTTGAGAGGTTTTGAGAGAAACTTTATGTCCTTTATCCTCCTTCACGAAGAACGCGAAGAATGCCAGCCTCTGACGAAGGGCTATGAAGAACGCCAGGCCCCCAGAGATCAACGACGTGACGCCGACGACTCACCCACCGCGACACTTCTTCCACGACGATCCATCCCCGTGATGATCTTCGATCGGCATCTTGAGGTAAGGGATTGTGGTCCTTTTTAATTCTTTTTGGATTATAACATCAACATGGATTTATTTATTATAATTAAATCTGTATGTTCTTGATCCTCGGAGTTTTTCTATGTGACGCCGAGTACCTCTCAACAGTGGAGGCTATCTGTACCCACCCTTCAGGTGGGATTTCCAGTGGATAGCTTGGCGTTGCGGCTTTAATTTTCAGTTGTTGTTTTCCCTTCCAGTTGTACTTTACTTTCAGTTTGGGTTTGTATACTGGCCCACTTACTTTCTGCACTTACTATTGTACTCAATTTTTACTTAGTATTTTACTTCTTCTGCTTGCTTGCTCTGTGGTGTTTGTTTACATTACAAAGGAAATGCCTTCCCTTTTTACCAGGATTTACGCCTTGGTGCTAGTCGCCAGCCTCTGGCCTATGGAAGGCGGGATTGGGGTAGTCACGGCACGGGCCCTGAGGACGGGTCGTGACATCTCAATTGAATTGTCTCCATAATCTGTTCCATTTTATGAAGGTTATTTTACTATGTTCAATTTTGAACTTTATGTTACTTCAATTTAAAATTACAATCCTATAAAAATATAACCTACCACATTGAAATTCTATTTTTCAAGTAGTATTTCTATAAAATCAATGTATGACATCATTCCAAACTCACTCAATTCTAACAAATTCAAACCCTATGAAAACCCTCAAAAAAATGACATTATTCTTAGGAAGGAAACATTGAGTTCGAATTTTTTTTAAAAAATAGAAATATAAATTTTATTTATAGAAAAAATAAAATTTTATTTACAAATATTGATATTTTTTATTTATAGGGAGTAATTTTAAAAAATGGCGTTTTTAATGTGAAATATTTTGATGTTCTTTTTAATAAAATTATAACCCCTACCCCATAAATAAAACTCAAAAATTTCCCCAATATCAAATTAAAGGTGAGAGAACCAATAAAAAATCGAACCAAATAGATTTAAAAATGAAACATAGAAAATATTAGACATTTAGAGGTAACATGAAAGTTGAAAAATTGATTTTCCACAAAAAAAATTAACACAAATAAACCACAAATTATTCCTATTTAACACTAATATTAAATTGTAAAAAATAAAATAAGTAATTAAATGATATGAGAGTCGTCATAAATAAATTCAAGAATACAAAATTCTATAATTAAATTTACTAATAATTTTAAGAAATGGATCCTATTAAACCACTAGAACTACTAATAACTATCATAAGTAATTGAAATAGTTATTCCAATAATATATAGAAGCTAATCCTTTTTTGTACAATGAAATTGAAACCTCTCTATTATTATATAGTTCCCTAGTTATATATTCACATTCTTATATGAAGATCAGGATTCAAAAAGCATCCGTAAAATATATGTGGTATCTAACTATCTGGTCCTTTAATCATTGATGTTAAAGAACATTGTGTCACTAGAAAATGATTTTCACAAATTAATTTTCCCATTTCATGCAGTCACTTAACCATATGCAGAACCACAATCCACATAACTAAACCTTCATTGTACCACATTTCATTTTCAATTGTTCTACCACAATAAAACTTCTATAAGGTCCTAGTTCCATTCAGATTTACCCTTTTCATATTTCCTAATATCGAGGTTCTCATAGGAGGCTTGGAAGAAGGCCTAATGAATAATTTCTATGTTTTGGGGGATAGAAAAATAAATATATTTAAGGGGTGATGATTTTTCTGGTATAAATTGAACCCTGAGTAATAATTGACCTGAAAGGGGATTACACGTCGTGTAATTCCTCACTATAGTGTTGTATTAAGAATTTATAACTGCCTGGTTTTTTCATAACCTTTTATAAGTAATGTATCTCTATTACATTCAGATGATGTAGTGACCCACAATAATATTTTGGGGATTCCTTCATCAAGGATCGATTCCATGATTCCATCCTTTGATCTGTAGCTATCCATATTTGAAAAAAGGTACGATCTACCTGAATTATTATGGTTCCTTTGATCAATTTTCTCCAATTTCTCTTTTCCATGTGATTCCTCTTGATCTCCTTGATTTTAATAGAGCTTCTCAATTTTTTGTTACTGCAATTTTTCAGAAACATTCTTAGGTGAATGCAGTTATTTTGGGAGAGGTGGTTGTAGATCCGTTGTGTGGTCCATTATCATGGAAAGAACATCGATGACCTTTTTAGGTAGTGGATTAATTTCTTCTTTATTTATTGATGTGAAATTATGGATCTATAATTATTTACCTTCTTGTATCACAATGAAATTGAACTAATAATTATTTGATCCTGATAAAAGATTTGGAATTGATAATATAGTGATGTTTTTGTTTCCTAACAAGATAACGGTTTACTTTTTGATATTCTGGATAGTGTGATATCTATTATTTTTATGGTTTATCATATTGTTCTTGATGGAAATTGAAAAAAATGATAAATCCTAAACAATTTGATAATTAATGGGCTAAAAGAATTAAAGATTCATGTTTAACATATCTAATTTTTATTATTTCAATTTGATGGTAATCAAATTAATACAAGAATGTATGTTTAATTGAACCGGTTAATGAATCTAAATCATGTGTATTCTTTTTGATTAAAAAATAATCTCCTGATTCATTAATTGTTTGATTAATTTTTGAAATCTTAAAATAGATTTCTGCTTAGGATTCCCATAGATGGAACCTGTCAATAATGAATTAGTTAATTCAAGATGGAATAAATAATCGGTTTTGTGGAAAAATATAATGCCATTGTGGGGACTGATCTGCCTATTTATTTTTTAAGGATGAGTTCCTTGTTCTTTGGATTTGTGAGAACTCATTGTGTGTGAGGGATGAATGCCTTGTTCTAGGGCCAAGAGCCCTTTTCATTATTTGTTTCCTTCTTCTAGTAAAGTGAGCCTTGGATAGATGATCCTAGAGGGATGATATGTTGTATGGGCCAGGGAGGCCCAGATGTGGAGTAAGCCTATAATGGCTAATCCTGGAGTGTTCTTATGGTATGTGGGCTAGGGAGACCTAGTTGTTGTGGAATATGTTGAGGCCTGGAGTGGTAAGATGCATTTGTTTATACATGTCAATGTTGGGGTAGACACCGACGATAATGGAACATGTTCAAGTTGGGCTTATCCATTGATATAAATTCTTGTTTGAATCTCTTTATTGGATAATGGACTAGTTGTTTGTTTATCTTCTTTATTTCTACAACTTCTTGATGTAGATGGATGTTCTTGGTTTCATTCCTTTTTTTGTAGATTGGGATGTTTTCCTAGAGAACTTGGTAATATGGAAATTAATTTTTACAATTAATGATTAATTTTTAACCCATGGGTTAGGAGCTTGCTGGGGTGAAATGAAGAGGTTGTAATTCTAAGAATTCATAGACTTGGTTTTCTTATGCCTAAAAGTCATGGAACATTTTTGTGATTTTAATAAATGTAATTTCCAAAATTAAAATGGTTAAATAATTAGTAACAATAAAGTGAAACTATTAAAAATTTATACAGTAATTTAATGTAGATCCTTAAATGGTTGTGCGATTTTTTGATATCTAGTCTTAGTAGTCGTAGTCAGGAGTCTGAGAGTTTTTAGCTATAGTGGAGTTTGAGACTAGCTTCTTTCTATAGTGTGGTTGTGAGATATATTATATCATGTAATTTTTGTGTTTATATATTCTACTCTACCATGTAATTTAAGTCAAATGAAACCCTAAAGATTTTGAGCTCTATGGGTGTTTTCCCAAACATCCAAGAGGGAGGACGGAAGGTTGACTACCCTCTTTGGCACCGCTCTCTTCCCTTGGTAGTTACTTGTATTGGTATGCTAAAGGATTATTCTTCCCCATATATTTTTTTAGAGGGTTGTAATGGATTTTGGTTAGTTTACACACAAACATTCTGAATACTATTTTCTATGAGATACTGTAGGTATAACATACATAGGTTGTAATGGCTTGAGGTTCCTTACGTGGTGAATGTGTTGTGATGGATTAAGGTATAATACTTGATGTATGATATGAATTAAATGGGATATGGTGTCTCCCCAAAACTTCATTGTTTATTTTGGTTATTTTTATATGGTGGTATGTTTCACAAGGATCATGATGTGGTGCTTCATCTAGGTTTCAACGGGATAACCTATTTGGAGAGAGATGCTCAGGATGTGCGATGTTGGGTATATGTTGAAACTAGTGGGGAAGTAGTATCATGGTTCCCATGATATTGTTTATTATAGTATATGATCTTGTATGTATTATGTGGTGAGAGTATCCATAGCAAGGTTGGGAAAATAGTATACATTTTTAGGGGATGAATTAGTTTCATTTGTTGTTCACAATACACTAGCATGCTTCCGTTAATTTTTCATGAGAGGATTTAGGGAGGATCCTACTAAGTATACTGTTATACTGACACTGCATATATATATACAATTTTTTTTGGTTTAGTTGGAGCTGTTTCGGGATCAATTTGGTTAGTACTAATGTCGGGTTTTACATGATCTATTTGGTCTTTGTGGTTGCTATCATCTTTACCTTTCTTTTTGTACTGCTAGTTTGGATTTCAGTTTTAGTAGTTCTTACATTTCATTACATATGTGAACATGGGTTTTATTTTATATTATTGTCTAAGAAATATTTTTTTGTGTCATTATTATCTCTTTCTTTCAAATGTGTTCTCTTATAGGGTAATGCCTGCCTTATGTGTGCTTATTATACCATTGGTTCTAGTCGCCAACCCCGGTCCTACTTGAGGTGGGACTTAGGTGTCACTATATCTCTTCCCCTATTTTTGGCCCAGGAGGGGTACACTATGGATAGAGGGTCATGATAGAGTGGTGTTAGAGGTCTGATTGAGGGATAGGATAGATATTGGTGATATAAATAGGGGACATTTCGTGGAATGGTAGGGAAATAGTGTCATCCATGTTTAGCAGGAACTGTAAATAAAGGAAGCCACCTTGGAAATAGGTATCTAGGGCCCCTGTGATCTGATTCATGGAACACTAAACTTACAGTGGCTACTAAATGAGGTGATACTAGTTATAGGGTAGAGTCTTATTAAAGGATCATTCCTCATTATTATTTGAGCCTGTGTTTTAATTGGTATACCTTTGGATAGGTTAACCTAAAATAAATAAAAGGAAATAATTAATTAATATCTAAGTATTCCATATTCTATTTTTATAATCTCTAACAATTTTATCTTTTGCACAAATGTCTCCATGTTTATGTCCACGTCAGGTTCTCATAGTATATGTTCACCATGTTGCACCAGCAGGTCACCGCAGGATAAAGGTTAAGGAAGAAAAAAATGGAGGACACTTCGAGAGTTTCAATGCCAGAGTCTGTAGAGGTTTGAGGGATCCATTTTAGATGCAGTTAGTGAAGACTGGTTGGATTATGTTGACATATATTTCAGTTTTATCAGTGCTTGGAAGAGGCACTGGGTGTCGTTGGGTGTGACAATGTTTCATTTGGAATTGAGGCTGTGGTGGTTCTTGTTCCACGGATATCATGAGGAGTCGTAAGTCTCATGGGAGAAAATTCGACACCAGTTCAGAGTTGAGTTTCCTTCTTTGACCATGAAGATAACCAGTGGCTAGGAGGTTCTTATCCTTTGGAAGGGTTCATCCAGTGTGTGATAGTTTGGGATCTATTTCAATAACCTTCTCTATTATTCTTAGCACCTATTTCTATATAAGGAGGCTAGGGTGATGAATTTAAAGGATTAATTAAGTCTAGAGATCCTACATCAGCCAACCCCATTTATGTTGAATACATATCCTGAGGTTATGGAAATATTAGATTTCATCGAGAGGATGTTGTCCATAATTGTATCTTTATAAGAGATGATTATTCAGGATTTATAAAAAAGCAGTGTTGTGGTTTGAGGTTCCCAGTTGTTAGGATAAAAGATCATCCAATCATCCTTGGGTAGGTCACAAACCTTAATGACTCATTTCTCTAGTGGTGGTAACTCTAAGGTATATTCCAATGGATTTGATGCATGTTTATCATTTAGAGGCCAAGTTCATCAGTAGAGACAGTGCCTGATATTTCTCAAGAGTCAGCATGATCTAGTTGTTCTGCTTCAAGTTCCTCCATTAAGGTAGTTCCAGCCGAGGCAGCATCAATAGGTTGCTCCAGTTTTGGATCAGTAGAGAGTAGGTGTGGCTGGCATGGTATTTCATTAGGATGATAACCATCCTCATATACAAGAGCAAGACCATGGATGTAGATGTTAGCATGGTCTGAGAGGCCATGAAGCAGGTCATGGTCAGCATCATCTTTTAGCATTTCCATCGTTGGGCGAGTCAGACATTGTTCCAGTTACTCTTTTCTTATTTTGAATATGGTGGAATGGATTATTAGATCTATGATAGATGTAATCCTTAATATCACCTTTCCTTGTACATGATTTGGTACTTGAGGTAGAGATAATTCTAGTTCCCTTGGAATTGACTATGTTGGTCAGAGGTAGAGATGACTTATTTGAAGTATGTAGAGACTATGATCTAGTGTTAGGGAAGTATAACTCTAGGGGAGATTTCCTATGTTTATGGATAAACCCTATTACATCATCCATGGAATTGATTGGTTGTATTTTGTGCCGGCTATCATGGATTTCATTGTGAAAAATGTTGTGTTCTTCGATGCTGATGGGGAACTAGGAGTGTTTGTGGGAAAGAAAGACCCTAAGATGGGTTAGAGGCATGTTTATTCTTTATCATACTTGATGGCAAAGATGATACTATGTTTTTCAGATGTTTATAAGTCAACCATTCCAAGGGTCATAGAAGAGTACCCGGATGCCTTTTCAGAGATGGTTGTATCATTACCCCCTTGATGAGTGATCGAGTTTGGGATTGAAATATTTCCAAGTGTGCCTCCTATATCAATGTATCCATTAGGGATGGAACCTTAAGATTTGTGATATATGTGTATATAGATATGTTGTGTGTATCAGTGTCATTTTATTCACCTGAGTGTTTCAATGTGGGGTGTGCTATTTTTTTTGTGAAGAAGGATGACAGCATTTTTCCTTTGTGTATCAATTATCATCTCTTGAACCAAGTGACAGTGCAGAACCACTATCATCCTCCATGGATTCATGAATTATTCAATCAACTAATGGGATCTAGTTGGTTCTTGAAGATATATTTTGAGTGAGGATATTATTATATGCATGTAAAATATGGGGATATCCCAAAGAATGATTTATGTCGTCATTATGGGCATTATAAGTTTTTTTATAATGTCGTTTTGTGTTATTAATTATCCATTTGTGCACATGGGGTTGATGAAAACTGTGTTCTGTGGGTTCCTTGTGGTTTTCATTGATGAACTCCTTGTGTACTCCGTGTATGAGGAGGATTATTCATGTCATCTATGTTACTTTTTTGGATTTATTTGTTAGGGTCAGTTCTTTGGGATGTTGTCGAAGTGTGAGTTTTTGGCTCAAGAAATCTATTTCTTGGGGATTTTTGTATCCCTACAGGGAGTGATTGTGGATCATTCTAAGTTATAAATAGTTATTTATAGGTAATTCCCCAATACAGTGGTATAGGATTGAATTTTACTTGTTCATGTAGACTATTACAATAGGGTTTTAGCCAATTTCTATTAGGTCTTGACCCCTTTAACAGCATTGAACAGATGGGATCAGGTGTTCTTGTAAACTGATCAGTGTCAGGCATCTTTTGAGTATTTGAAAGATTAGTTGTAATTTTCTCCATTTATTTTTCTTTCAACAGAAAGAGTTTAGATTGAGTTTTACTATGAAGGATCACGTCTTTGGTTAGTTTGTGCTCTTAGTTCGTAGAGATCGGTCATCTCTTATGGGTCTCAGATGTTACCTTTGCATACTCATAACTATTCAACCCACGATCTCGACATGGAGGAGGTACTATTTTCCATGAATTTGTGGAGACATTGCCTCATAATCAAGCATTTGCGGTCTTCACTGATCAAAAAAGCCTGAGGTATGTCTTCTCTCAGTGTGTCTTGAATTTGTATCAGTGTCGGTGAATTGTGTTCTTACAGGTTTACAACTTCGAGAATTTTTATATAAATGTGAAGCGGAATTTTGTGGCTTATGGGTTGATCAGGAATTTGTGTAGGGATACAGGGCATGATTCTAGTGATTACTAGAGTGTGATGGAAGATGTTTCATCATTTCAACGTGATATGGGAGAGATGACTGGAGAACATGTTTTCTTTTTCATATGATGATTTAGTCATCTCTATTTCAGTAAGTGGACAAATCCAAATTGGGGGATCATTAGGTGGAGTTCTGGAGAGATTGAGTTTTTTGTGGAGAGGTCCCATTTGTTTTTTCTGAAAATGTACAACCCTGGGAGTTGTTTCAGGGAAGGTTTTTTGTTCCTTTCATGAATCATGAGATAGTTCTTAGAGAGTTCTATAGTTCCCCCATACTAGTATGTCCTAACATTAAAATAGGTACCAAAAATTTAGGAGTCTATTTTGGTGGTTTGGGTTGAAGCATGAAGTTTCAGTGTTTTTTTCATCATGTTTGGTTTTCCATAAGTTAAAGACCGAACACCATATTCTTGGTGGTTTACCCTAGTTGTTATATGTTTCTTAGCCAAAGTGGGAGGAAATATAGATGGTATTTGTTACCAATTTACATCAAGGTAAGGTATTATCTAATTCTATATTGGTGGTATAATATTTTTTGATGAAATCGTCCAACATTATATCTATCTAGGATTTGAGCTCAGTGAAGGTATTGTCAAGACAGTATTTGGAGAAGGTGGTGAGACTCTATGGGGTCCTGAGGATGAACATTTCTAATTGAGATCCATGATTTACCTCTAGATTGTTGGGATTCCACCATCATGCTTTTGGTTCTCATCTTTTCCTTAGAACTATTTTTCATCCATGAATGTATGGTCATACAGAGTGGACCATCAATACTCTTAAAGGCATGTTGTTCTCTTGTGTCCAATATTTTGGAGGTTTGTGGATGAGTCATCTTCCCATAGTGGAGTTCGCATAAAACAATAGTTTTCACTCCCCTACTGGCATGGTTCTATTTATAAACTTGTATGGAAAACCTTTCTTTTTTCATTATATTGCAATGGGGTTCAAGAGTCAGCAATTCTTGGGTTGGAATTGGTATAGAACACGAAAGAGATGATTTAGGTGATATGTAGGAGAATGAAGGAAGAATAGGATCATTATAAATCCTATGATGATCATATAAGGAGACCTCTATAGTTCTATAATAGGGAACATGTGTTCCTCAAGGTGGCTCCACATCATGGGAAGTGAATGTTGAATTATGGGAGTAAGATTTCCCCCTGGTTTGTTGGGCCTTTTGAGTTGTTGGGTCATGTTGGATTTGTGGCGTATTGGATAAAACTTCTCCAACAGATGATCTATATACATGCTATTTTTCACATTTCACATATCTTAATTTACCTTCATGAAGACTCTAACATCATTGATTGAGGTGATATCGATATTAATGATGATGAGACCTTAGAGGAGAGGCCTATAAAGATCCAAAGCCACCAGGACAAGGTGTTGGGTTGGAATTCTTTCCCCTGGTTCATGTGTTGTGATGGCACTATGGCATGGAGGTGAGTTCCTTGGAAGGTGAGTCGAAGATATTCACTTAGTACCCCAAGGAATTTGATGATTTTATATTCAATTTTAATGTTGTTCATTTTGTATTTACGGGACTTTTTCTACTTTATGAGATGGCTGTCTATTATATTGCTTGTTTTGTATTACTCTATTTCCATGGTAGATGAAGGAGCATAGGGTATGGCATGTTCTTTTTGTGTTAACTTCTTAAGGTTATATGGGATAACTCTCCCATATTAGTTGGTGAAGACTTGATGAGTAGTTATTCTACTCACCATGTTAAGTCCATTGTGCTTGGATGGGGCTGGTTGAGCTTCTGTTGTGCTGAGATATTTTGGGAGGTATCTCATGGAGAGGTTGTTCAGAAAACCACATCTCTGTTTCCTCCCAAGGTTTAATTTGGATTCTTGAGGACGAAAATGTTTTTGAGAGGTATATAATGTAAGGGACTGAGTCCATGTGGATTGACCTATTGAATATTTCTGAAGACAGGGGTTCATAGAGGAGGGTTGGAAGAAGTCTGGGGGAGTTTTGACTTGAATTGTTTGATATAAGAATAATTACACATCATTCATTCAAGGATAACAATTTTGTGTTTTTGAGGTTCAAAAAATAAATAAAATGAGTTGGTGGTTCGTTTTCTAGTGAATTCTGAACCCTGAGGATCGCACGGTGTCAAATGGTCTTACACACTGTGTAATTCTCTATTGTAGTGTTGAATTAAGAATTTTCAGCCACATGGGTAATACATAACTCTACTACTGATCTAGCTCTACCTTTGTTTCTAGGTGACCCGATGACCCCCTCTTCGATTTTTTGGGAATTCCTTTATCAGGGATCGATTCCCCAACTTCCCTCATATGATCCAGAGCGATTTATCTTAAATATAATGTATGATCTACCTCTATTCTTCTAATTTCTTCAATCCATTTTCTCTTATCTCACTTTTCCATAAAATAGTTCTTGATCCCCATATTTCTAATGGAATTTCTTCGTTGTTGGTTTTTTTCTTTTTTCTTGCTGCATCCTAGGGTGGATGCAGTTCTTGCAGGAGAGATGATTGGAGATTCATTGTGTTGTCTATTATCATGAACATAATGTTGAAGACCTTTTGAGATAAGGGATTCGTTTCTTCTCAATTTATTTATGTGTAATTTTATATCTAGAATGATTTAACCCCTTTGATTACAAATAAATTAACCCAAGAATTATTTGAACCAGATTAAAGATATTTTATTGATCATATAGTGATGTTATTTCTTCGTACTATGATAACAATCTACCTGTTCATTTTCTAGATAGTGTGGTATTTATGATTTTCTCGGTTAGCATATTGTTATTTAAGGAAATTGATAAAGAAAATAAATCTAGAATTAATTGATAATTAATTGGGTAAAGAAATTAAAGAGTCATGATTAATAAATCTGGATATTGTTATTGAAATTTGATGGTAATAAAATTGAAGCAAGTATGCATGTTTAATTTAATTGGTTAATTAACCAAACTCACAATTATTATTTTTCGATAAAAAATTAAAGTCATATTAAATTAATTGTTTAATTAAATTTTCATATCTTTTAATAGCATGCTTCTTAAGTTTCCCGTAGTTAGAACCAATGAATAATGAATTGGTTAATTCATCAAGGAATAAAGAATCGATTTTGTGATAAAATATAATCCCTTTATATATCCTAATGTTCATGTTTTCTATTAAAGGATAATGGACATGTACTTTGGAGTCATGAGAGCTTGTTGTGTATGAAGTTCGAATGCCTTGTTTTTTGGCTAAGATTATGGTTACTTATTCATTTCCTATAGCTTATGATGTGAGCCTGGGATGGGTGACCTGATATGGATATTGTGGTAAATTTGGAGGGAGGACCAAATGTTATATGATCCTGGGATTGCTGATCCTATAGGTCTGTTGTGGTATTTTGGGAAGGGAGGTATAGTTTTTGTGGTAGTAGTTTATTCCTCGAGTCATGAGATGTATTGGTCTGTGCATGTGGTTGTAATGGAGTACACAAGAGATTACATAACTGGTTAAATCTAGGATTAACCTGAGAAATGAATGTTGGATACTTATTTGAATATATTTATTTGATAAAAACCAGGTTGTTTGTTTATCTTCTTTATTTTCCCCACCACTTGAGGTAGATGGATATGGTTGGTTTGTTAGATTTTTTGGTAGTTTATGAATTTTCCTAGAGTGTCTAGTAATATGGAATGTAATGTTCATAATTAATGAATAATGTTTATCCCAAGGTTTTGGTTCTTGTTGGGATGCAATGATAAGGATATAATTGTTAGAATTCATGGATCAGGTTTTCTTATTCCTGGAGGGTAGTTAATTTATTATGGTGATAATGAATTTAATGTGGAAACTAAAAATGGATAATTTTGGGTTATATAATTAATTAACATAAAGTGAAACTTATAAAAAAATTCATAATGTAATTTAATGTATCTCATTAAATGGTTGTGCGATTTTAGGATATCTAGTCAAAGTAGTGGATGTTGGGAGTCCGAGAGACATTAGCTACAATGGATCCTGAGACTAGGTTATGCCCATAATGTGGTTTTGAGATATATTATATCATATAAGATTGTGTTTATATATTATACTCCACACTTTTGGATAGGGAAACTAACACCCTGGGGACTCTGAGCCTTGGTGGTGTTTTTCCAAACATCTTAATGGGAGGAAGGATGGTTGACTACCCCTTTTGGCATCACTCTCTTCTCTTGGTAGTTACCTATGCTGTTATGCATGGTGGTTATTTTTCATCACTATATGTATAAAGAGATGTAATATCCTATGTTTATTTCACACACATATCTTCTTGATATAGTTTTCTAAGGGATATTATAGGTATAATGTTTATTGGATGTGATGTATTGAAGTTACATTCATAGTTTATGGGATGTGATGACATAAGCTATAGTATCAAATGTATGATACGTGTTATACGGGATTTGGTGGCACCCAAAAACCACCTGGTTAAATTTAGTTATATGGACATGGTGGTATGTTTCATGAGTTTTATAGTGTGGTGTTTCACCCAGGTGTCCACATGCTATAATTTCAGAGCGAGATTCTCAGGGCGTGTGATGTTATGGAAAGTAGGAAAACCAATGGGGATGTAGTGGTGGGGTATGCTTGATATTATTTATTATATTATGTGCCCTTGTATTTGATACTTTTTAAGAGTATCCATGGTGATGTTGGGAACTTATTATACCTATTTATGTGACGATTTAGTTTCATTTTTTATTCAGTTTGATTTAGTATCCTTCATTTAATTTTAATTGAGAGGATTTGGAGAGGATCTTATTGATTATATTGTTATACTAACCCTACATATATATACACTAATTTTCATGTCAGCTATATATTTTTGGAGGTCATGTTGGTTACCACTATCTTGGGGTTTTTCTGTAGATGTTAAGAACTTCTGGTCACTATCGTCTATACTTTTATTTTGGTACTTGTAGTTTTCCTTTTAGTTATAGTAGTTCTTGAAAGTAATTACACATGTACATTTAGGTTTTCATTTATATTATATTATGATAAAACGTTTTTTGGTGTCTATATTATCCCTCTCTTTCTCTTGTGTTCTTGTAGAGGGTAATTTCTCCCATATATGTGTTTACTATACCTTCAGTATTAGCCACCAACCAGAGGCCAACTAGAGGCAAGTATCAGGTGTCACTATCTCTCTTCTCCCATTGAAGTCCTAGGAGGGGTACACTTTGTGGGGAGGGGGTCCTGATAGCTTCACCTCATAATCATGAGACCCAACCACTTCTAAATAAAAGAAATATAGGATGAGTGATATGATATATATGAAATTAAAAAAATTTGGTCGAGTGAATTATTGGGAAAAACATAAGTGTGAGTATAATTTACTTAAAATAAAAATAAAAGAGAAATAAAATCTTGGGTTTCCTCCCATACAGAGCTAGGTTGAAATTCTCTAGCCATACTCAAAGCTTTACTAATTTTCAAAAAACAATAAGATAGTAGAAAATCCCTTTTGATTCTCTTTAATGTAATGTTTTATTCATTGTCCATTCTCCAAGAATGAATGAATCTAGTCTCTTAGTAACTCAATAACTCCATTCAAATAGAAATTAAAAATGGTTATCATCGAAACTAACCAATTTTGATCTTCCTAAGAAATATTATTAGCCAAGAATAATAAAGTAAAACATTTTCAATAGATTTAAAATCTCAATTTTGAATGAAATAATCATTAGAAGCTTTATTCATTTCCTTTTAATTCCATGAATTCTTATAGGACTCTCTTCTGATATCAGTAATCACACTCAACAAAAGAATTATTCTTTTTCAAGTACTCTTAAAATAGATATTAAAGGGTTTTATATCCTTAAAATACTTTTGTTTAAGATGTATATGAAAAATAAATGTTTTCCCAAAAATAAGTCTATATGGAGACATCCATATTGGTGTTTTAAAAGATGTTATGTATTCCCATATTTCTACATCAATGTTTAATGATTTTTCCTTCATATAAGTTGAAACCTTTTTTCTATAAAATTGGATTAAATTCCATGTTTGTAAATTCTACCTATCCACGTGATTTTGGATGGTAAGAAGTCTCTATTTTATAGGGCCATTAATACTTATTCATCAATTACATTAATTCCAAATCTTTAAATGGTATTCCATAATCTGTTATTATAGCCTTTGTATCTCCAACCCATCAAAGGATGTTATTTTAAATGAATTTAATAACACTCTTAACATGATTGATGGGAAGTACTACTTATCTAACCTATTTGGATACATAGTATATAGAAAAAAATATGTAATCATTTACTTGTGAAAATTAGAATGGTCCCATGAATTCTAATCCCCAAACATCAAAAATGTCACCCTATAAAATAACTTTTTGAGGAAACTCTTACTCCATTCGAATATTTACTAACCTATAACACCTATCAAAGTCCATGTAACACCCCAAGATTTTATGAGAAATATTATTTTTAATTTATTTATGTCTTCTGTTATACGAAACACCAAAGGCATCTTGCACTACACGCAACCCTGACATTGCTTGCATTATAGGAAAAAGTGAACTTCCTCAATAGCGTGTGTTGTACAAAATACTGAGTTTCACTAAACAATGATATATTATGAACTAGAAATTAATAATAGTATTAACTACATTTTTATTTTTATAAAATTATCATTCCTCTAACACATATTCTAGAACATGGTATGAGAACAAAATATATTTTTCATATAAAAGAAGTTTTTTTCAAAAAAAATGTAGTTTTGTCGCCTTTTGATGGAGCACCAACTTTAAATCTAATTTTCGACAAGTATAGAAGTTCATTTTTAATAATTAAACTTCTTCTTTTGAATTCAGAAAAAAAAAATTACATTGGACAAATTTTTGACATTATTCTGATAACCTTCATATTTTGATGAATAGTAAAATTACACAAACTTTTAATTAAAAACAACATTTTTCATCAGGATAATTAATATGGTTAAATTATATTATTGAATGGTTTTAAAGTAAATATTGAATATATTTTTACCCTTTGATATAATTTATGTCATTGTCATTAATTTTACTTTGAATTCATAGGTAAAAACATTTCAATCTTTTGTAATGTTTTAACTTTTAAAACTCATTTTCTCAACAGCAGGATTAATTTTAAACATTTTAGTACCACTTCTTTGTATTGAATTTGGAAAATTTTATTCCATATTTGGAATCATTAGGTCCAAATTATGATAATAGGATACTTTTTATTTTTAGGCATTATGAATAGTAACTATGGTAAATTTTAGTTACCATAGCTAAAGGTAAATCGGGTAATTAAAGGGAAAATATAATATTATAAAACTACCCTAACACTAGTTTTAATATAATTGTATTATTATATTTTTCCATAAATCATACTTGGGTCAAAATAGAATCTATTTGAACCCACTTGGATGTGATTAAGACCTTTAATTTATTTTATTTAATGAAAGTGAAATATGTCACACTCAAACTTTAATAATTAATTTATTTTTAATATAAGGTTATAGAGAATATAAATTTGATTATAAACACTAATTTGAAATAGAAAATGTTTTTCTTTGTTATGGTAAATTATTTTTAATTTTTAAAAATTATTTAATTACCTTAATATTTTATACATTAAGGATAGATAAATTATTTATTTAGTGAAAAATCAATAACATAGATTTTATTAAAATACTAATACCCATAAAAAGGCCCAAAAAACTGACCAAAACTTATTGGTTGAGTATTTATATACCTTAATAATACAAGGGTCTACTTGTGGACAATTGGAAGCCTTATAAAATAGATTATGACATTTATATTATTTTATTTTAAATGATGTCAATGTTTTCACCCTCATACTTTAATAAAGATAAAATTTTAGAGGATGGTTGTTTTAGAAGATAAATTAGACTAAAATTATTATTATGAAATCTATTAGATTTATCTTCATCATAGTATTTTATTTTTAATTTGTATGAAAAAAATGAATATATTAAATAATTATACAAAAATGATGTAGTAATTATTTTATTAAGAGAAATATGAAATAAAAGGTTTTATAAATATTAAAAAAAATACTATATGAACTAATTAATGTGCTCCACGAATTTTATACATAACTATGACAAGTTAGGAATATATTAAATATTTTTTTTCGAATATATCCTCTGTGTGGATTTTATTCAAATTCAAATAAATGAATAGTGTGCGAATTGACTCTAATAATATTTTATAAAATTAACATATTATTAAATTTTTTAAAAAACCACAAAAATATTTAAAATTTAAAAATTAAACATTTTATGGTCTAAAATGTAATAATGTTTCTAATTATGTGAAATTAACAACACATAAGTATGTATTTATAACAGTTTAAAAATTAGAATATTATTACCACAAATAAAATTAAATATATTAAAAAAATAAAAATGAAAAGGTTTAAAATAAAATAAAAACATTTCTAAATCTTATTAGTTGATGATATTACAACCCTATCTTATCTCATATTCAAATCTGAGTAATTTAGGATGTTTTTATGGGGGGTTTCATTATATTATAAATTAAATGTTTAGAGGTTTCCAAAATTGTCCCTCTAATCTCTTATAAAAGGGAACATCCTCCCTCTTCTCTTCACATCATTTTGAGCCTTAATTATTAGACAACCCCTTAGAATTATTCTTATCAACCTCTCTATCTAAATTATAGTTGTGCAGGTCTTTTCAAAACACCAACTCTAGTGCCCTAAGAGGAAGTTTAAAAGAGGCACGTCGAGGAAGAGGTAATCTCTTCTACCAATTCTTTCATGTCTCTTTCTTCTTCATCTTTATCTTATTTAGTTGTTTCATTATAATGTAATAACATAAGTATCACTAATATACTTATCTGTTATTGTAATTATGAAACAACCCTATTTCATTATATACCCATCCTATGAAAAATGAAATCACCGCTCGTGCGTACGTACGACTTACCGTCTCTACGCCATGGTGTAATATGTTTTTCCACAACCACCTTACTTGGATGGGAATAATGGTAAAAATAATAACTATATATGATTATTATAACTTCATACTGATTTTGAGATATTATATCATCCACTCCAATTCCATTCAATAATTATGGGAATGATATTATCGCACGTGCGTGCGTACGGATTACCGTCTCCACGACGTGATGTGATTAATTCTCCATGTTAACCATTCTAGAATGATTATAAAGTATATATAATGAATAATCATGAAATATATGACAACATAATGATGATGTATTTATTTATATGTCATTTACTTACTTCCATTCAATTTAATAAGGACAAAAACAGTGTTCATGCGTACGTATGGCCTACTGTCTCCATGAACAGTGTATTTCATTTCATTTATCGATATACTATATATATTTATATTTTGACTATGTATTATAAAAGAATATTCTTTTATATTATATAATTATGTAATCTTGATCTATGTAATTATAAGAATAATTACAAGTCAAAACACATACGATAAATGAAAAGATTTTACCCAAAATGTTGATTTAAAATTGAATTGGAAAATGAAAGGGTAATATAAATTCATAAGTGATAATATATGATATCATAAATATTATTATGGTTCTGTTATAAGTTAATAATATGTTTAAACCCACTATACAGGATTCTCGGACACATATGGAAGAAAAGGTACATAAGGTAAGGGAAAATTATTCCAATCTCATTCTTATTCGGGATTGTTTATTCATAAGTATTTACTGGGGTTATGTTTATCATCCATATCCATGTTTTCTCAAAAAAAAATCATAAAATTTTTATTATTCTTCAATGTATGTTTAAATTAATTTTTACCCTTTTTTATATTTACCACATGGTATGGAAAGAATCTTTCTTTTGTTTACCATACGAGGTACTTTTTGACTTTTCTGGAAAAATTACGAGAAGAATGTATTTTTAACTTATACAACATGAATGGATTTTTACAGTTTCATAATTCCATATTTTCATGAAGCTCCCTCTACAATATTTCATGATTATTTTCATCAAAAATCATTTTCTTTTAAAATTTCAGGGCATTTTGTGAAAAGAAATTTATTTTTAAGATGAAGGGATATTTTCCTCAAGAATTCATTTCAAGTGTTTTATCAAAACTATTTTCCATCTAAGATGACATTATTTAGTATGTTTATGTTTCAAGTAGAATTTCTCTATTATTTACGTGGTTTGATTTTTCATATGATGAAATGATATCCATATGTTTTATATGGATTATGTTATGATGGGATGATGATTATGAAACCGGTACTATTCTTCAGGTAATGATAAATGTTTTATGTTTATTTTGTGGCACACGAAAAAATGATTTCGTTATAGGATGGGTCGAACCTATATATCCCTCCAATGCATTGGGTAAAGATTTATATCTCATTATATAGACATGTCTAGAATGGAAAGTGAATCTGGTTCAGCAATACTGGACTGGAACAGCAAGTAAACCTGGTTCAATAATGGACTTTTTCCACTATGATGGTCTTGGCTGCAATGCCTTGGCCACTATGGAAATCATAACATGTTATTAATGGTTTTCCACATTTATATGTTATATTCCCATTCTATTTTATCATTATTAATGTTGCTTTCTGATCTATTATTTATGTACTGTCATGATTTATGTCATAACTCATGTTTTCTGTTCATGTTTTTACATTCAAATGTTTATGGATTGTTTTATGTTCTCCATGTTTACCCTTTTTGAGGATTTTAGCTCACCCTTTTTATTTTTTCTTTTACCCATGATATAAATATCGGTTTTAGGTTAGAGAAAAAGTGGAAGAACTTTATGGGAGATGTTCAAGATCATTCACCATGATTAGAAGATTATGTTCTGAGTTTCCAAAGACACTAAACTATTATAGTCCTTGGGTGTCTGTTTTTGTTATGTATTAATTATTCCACAAAAGTAATGTAACTTCCATGTACATCAATCTTGGGTCTCTACAGTTGGTATCAGAGGAAAGGTTTAGTTAAACTTTGGAAACTAGGATGCGAAAACTATAGTGAGATCCCTATATATATTTCTAAGGTATATCTAGGGAAGTCCCTAAGGTTTAGAATAACTAAAAGTTACAGTCCTAGAATTATGTTGACGATCATGAATATCCTAGGGTGAACCAAAGGTGTCATGGATTAAAGAATTTGTGATGTGTTAGATATCCCATAAATTTTTTTTATGATTATGTGGTTCTTCAATATTTTAACTCTTTCTTACACAGTGGTTTCTGGTTTTAATTAATGGAGGGAACAAGAAGGAATTGGGTTATCATTGAATCTGATGGAAAAATTGGTGACTTTTGGCATTTATATTTTCTAATTCCTAGAGATAATGATATTATGATTATGTGGAATTAGTCATCACAATATATGATTAACATGGTGAACTTTGGTGGTATTCCTAAGTCATAAAATAAGAGGAAGATGGAATTGTATGCATGTTCTCATGGAGAGGAACATAGAGGGAGGAAGATGAAGCTTTCTACATATCAAGAAGAAGGGAAGAAGAGCCTTGAGAATTCCTCAAATGGAGGGGAAGAAGTTATCTTTGTGGGGAAAAGGCTCATAGAGTGACAGACTGTTATGGAGTTCAATGTCTTATCTGTGTGGATCATTGGCATTACCCAAATCAATGCCCTTACCTAAAAGGATACTTCTAAATCAAGGAAGGACCTATTCCATGACAATAATTTCAGAAAATTTATTGAAGGACTTATGTATTAGAATTCAATAATAATGTTGTTGATGTAATTTTATGGTATATTGAAATCTTTGTGTATTGGTCCATTGTAGTTTTCCATAAGAATATGGTACCGGTAACCATGAAAAATGACTGAAATATTTTTGGAAAGTAGATAATATGCGTATAATGAGGGGATTAGTAGAAAATAATATTTTTGATAGAAGTAAAGAGCTCATGACTGATATAAGGAAAAAAGTGATATCATGGTTTGACTATATAGAAATTTTGGGATTTTGGTATGTGGAAAGAGTTAACTTTTAAAAACATTAATGTTTTCACTAAGGTTATTTGATAATTAATGTTTCAAGATAATACATGATTAATGTATTCGCATATTTTGTATGTGACCAAAAAGATTTATGTTATGATATATGGGGGATAAATGATGGTATTGACATGCTTGTTATATAACCTTTCTAGTAATTGTTTTCTTTATACTGTGAGTTTGGGAAGAAGTATTTTGGATAATCCTAAAGGTTGGAATGGATTAAGTTGGACATCAGATAGTATTGTTTAAGGATAGAAAGAAAATTTCGATATTATTTCGGAAATGTTATAATAGTAGAGTTTTGGAAAAAAAGACAACTCGTAGGACGACCGGAAACCCATCACGTCAGACAAGGATGTGGGAATCAAACCCAAAACTGAAGTGTGATATGCCTTTATCACCTACCACTGGCCTACAAGAAGTCCATGGTTAGTATAAATTAGTTATATTTTATTAATTGGTATGATAGATAAAGTATAAGTCCATTTATTGGAACCATATATGATTAATATCACCATATATGGACTTATGTATATTTGATAACTTTTTCTAACCTTTTTTTTAAGATAGATGGAATGACCCATCATTATATCACATGATCTGCTAACACATCAAGAATAACAATTTCAACTTCATTTCTTTAAATAAGATATGATGTAGAAATTGTTCATGGAATGACCAATGATAATATTTCACAGAAATGAAGTAAGTATTTCTCCTCATGAAAAAATTTATCAACATTAGGGAAATGATCTTGAAAACCAAAAATGTTGTCCTAGTACCCTCATATCCAATGAATCAGATGGTACCTTAGATCAACACAAATTTATGGCTTTGTGATTGTTGGCTTTTTCATACCCATGTTCTCCACCACTCTCCATTATAACATGATGGTTATATTTATCTTCCATATCCATATTTTTACTCATGTTCTCCTATGTGGAAACCTAGTGATGAGTTAATTAGGGTAACCATTTTGTTTCATACTTTAGTTTTTAAAATTGAGTTTATTATTCCTTTTTACGATGTGGTTTTCTATGAAAGAAACTTTCAAGTAGTAAACCATTTATAACCCCGACGAATTTCATGGGTGAAACTCATTATAAGGGGGGTAGAATGTAACACACCGATATTTTATGAGAAATAATATTTTTAATTTCTTTTATGTCTTATATTATATGCAACACCAAAATAATCTTGCACTACACGCAACCCTGACTTTGCTTTCATTACATGAAAAAGAGACCTTCTTCAATAGCGTTTGTTGTACATAATACCGAGTTTCACTAAACAATGATATATTATGAACTAGCTGTTATGAATATTATTAACCAAATTTTAATTTTTATAACATTATCATTCATCTTACACATATTCTAGAACATTGTATGAGATCAAAATTAATTTTTCAGATAAAAGAAGAATTTTTCAAAAAAAATGCAGCTTTGTCGCCTTTTGATGGCGCACCCATTTTAAATATAAATTTTGACAAGTTTATAAGTTCAATTTGACAAATTGAAATTTTTATTTTGAATCAGGATATAAAAATTTACATTGGTTAAATTTTGGACATTATTCTGATAACCATCATAATTTGATGAATATTAAAAATATGCTAAATTTTAATTAAAAACAACTTTTTTCATCAAGATAATTTATGTGGGTCAAATTATAATATTTAACGGTATTAAAGTTTTACCAGAATATATTTTTACCATTTAATATAATTTATGTCATTATCATTAATTTTACTTTGAATTCATAGGTAAAAACATTTCAATATTTTGCAATGTTTTAACTTTGAAAACATGTTTTCTCAACAGCGGGATTAATTTTAAATTAAATACTGCCACTTATGTGTATTGAATTTGGAAAATTGGATTCTATATTTGGAATCAGTACCTCCAAATTATGTTAATAGGCTAATTTTTTTTAGGTATTATGAATAGTAACTACGGTAAATTTTATTTACCATGGTTAAAGGTAAATCGGGTAATTAAGGGTAAATATTGTATTATAAAATTATCCTAACACTTGTCTTAATATAATTTGATGATTTTATTTTGCCCTAAATAATACTTGGGTAGAAATTTAATCTATTGGAACCCAATTTGATGTGATTAAAACCTTTAATTTATTTTATTTAAAGAATGTGAAATATGTCTCAATCAAACTTTAATATTTAATGTATTTTTAATATAATGTTATATAGAATATAAATTAGATTATAAATACTCATTTGAAATCTAGAATGTTTTTTTTGTTATGGAAATTTATTTTCATTTTTTAAGAAATATTTAATTACCTCAATAGCCTATACATTAATGATGCATAATTTATTTATTTAGTGAAAAATCAATAATATAGTTTTTAGTAAAATAATAATACCCATCAAAAGGCCCAAACACCTAACCAAAACTTATTGGTCAAGTGTATCTATACATTAATATTCCAAGGGTCTACTTGTGGACCATTGGGAGCCTTATAAGACAGATTATGACATTTATAATATTTTAATTTAAATGATGTCAAATTTGTCACCTTCATACTTTAATAAAGATAACATTTTAAAAGTTAGTTTTTTTTTAATATAAATTCAACTAAAAGTATTATTGTGAAATATATTGGATTTATATTCATCATAGTATTTTATTTTTAATTTTTATACAACAAATATGTATATTAAATAATTATACACAAATGTTGTAGTAATTTATTTATTAAGAGAAATATCAAATAAATGGTATAAAAAATATTAAAATAAATACTATAAGAACTAATTAATGTGATCCACGAATTTTATAGATACATATGAAAAGTAAAGAATATATTAAATATTTTTGTTAGAATATATCCTCTATGTGGATTTTATTTAAATTCAAATAAATTAATAGTGTCCAAATTGACACTATTGATATGTTATAAAAAATAACATAATATTAAATTGTTTAAAAATCACAAAAATATTTACAAATTACAAATTGAAAATTTTATGCCTAAAATTTTAATAATGTATCTAATAATAGAAAATTAACAACACATAAGTATGTATTTATAACAATATATGAATTATTAAATTATTACCACAAATAAAACTAAATATATTAAAAATAATAAATCTAAATGATAAGGATCAAAATAAAATCAAAACATGTCTAAATTTTATTATTTAATGATATTACAACCCTATATCATATTATCTTAGAAGAAGAGTAATTTTAGAAGTTTTTATGAGAGGTTTGAGTTTATTATAACGTAATATTTTGGAGGTTTCCAAAAGTGCTCCTCTACTCTCTTATAAAAGGGCACCTCCTCCCTCTTCTCTTCACTCCATTTTGTGACTTCATGCTTGGCCAACACCTACCAATTATTCTTCTAAACCTCTCTAGTTACATTATAGATGTGCGGTTCTTCTCAAAATACCAACTCTAGTGCCCTATGAGGGAATTTTAAAAGAGGCACATTGAAGAAGAGGTAATCTCTTCTGCCAATTCTTTCAAGTTTCTTTCTTCTTATACTTCCAATTATTTAATTGTTTCATCATAAAGTAATAACATCAGTATCAATAATATACTTATGTGTTATTGCAATTATTAAACAACCATATTTCACCTTAGATCCATCCTAAGAAAAATTAAATCACCGCCCGTGCGTACGTACGGCTTACCGTCTCCACGCCATGGTGTATTATGTTTTTCCACCACCACCTTACATGGATAGATATAATGGTGGAAATAATAACTATATATGATTATTATAACATCATACTAACTCTGAGATATTATATCATCCACTCCAATTCCATTAAATAATTATGGGAATGATATCATCACTCGGGCATATGTACGGATTACCGTCTCCACAATGCGATGATATTCATTCTCCATGTTAACTATTCTAGAATGATTATAAAGTATATATAATAAATAATCATGAAATATATGAAATAATAATGATACTGAATTTATGTATATGTTATTTACTTACTTCTATTCAATTTAATAATGAAATGAAAACAGCGTTCATGTGTACATATGGCATACCGTCTCTATGAAGGGTGTATTTCATTTCATTTATCGATCTACTATATATATTTATATTCTAAATATATATTATATATAAATCATGTTTTACATTATGTAATTAAGAAATAATTATCTATGTAATTATATGAATAATTACATGTCAAAACACGTAGGATAAATGAAACTATTTTACCCAAACCACTGCTTTAACATGGAATTGAGAAATGAATGGGTAATATAACGTCATAAGTGAATCATATATGATATCATAGATATTATTATGGTTATGTTATATGTTAATAATATTTTTAAACCCACTATACAGGAGTATTAGACACATATAGAAGAAAATGGACATAAGGTAAGGGATAATTATTCAAATCTCGTTCTTAACTGGGATTGTTTATTCGTAAGTATTTACATGGGTTATGTTTATCATCCATATCCATGTTTTCTAATAATGTTTTCATAAAATTTTTACAATTATTACATGTATGTTTAAAGTCATTTTAACCTATTTTTAATTTTACCACGTGGTAGGGAAGGAATCTTTCTTTTGTTTACCATACGAGGTACTTTTTGACTTTTCCGGAAAAAGTACGAGAATAATGTTTTTTTAACTTATTAAGCATGAATGGATTTTTACAGTTTCATAATGCCTTATTTTCATGAAGCATAATCTATATGATTTCATGATTATTTTTCATAAAAATCATTTTCTTTTAAAATTTCATTGCATTTTATGTAAAGAAAATGATTTTTAAGAACAAGGATATTTTCCTCAAGAATTCATTTCAAGAGTTTTATCAGAACTATTTTCCATATAAGATGACATTATTTAGTATATTTATGTTTCATGTATAATTTCTCTATTATTTACATGGTTTGATTTTTATTATAATGAAATGATATCCAATTGTTTTATATGTATTATGTTATGATGGAATGATGTTTATGAAACCCATATTATTTTTTGTTTTATGATGAATGATTTATGTTTATTTTATGGCACACAAAATAATGATTTCATTTTGAGATTGTTGGGACATATATCTCCCTAAAATTCATTGGTTAAAGATTTATATATAATGGTATGGACATGGATAAAATATCAAGTGAATCTGGTTCAGTAATACGGGGTTGGAACGGAATGTAAACCCGGTTCAGTAATGGACTTTGTCCACTATGATGGTCTTGGCAGCAATGCCTTGGATACTATGGAAATAATAACATGTTATTAATGGTTTCCCATAATTACACGTTTTATTTCCATGCTATTTTATCATGATTAATGTTCCTTTCTGATCTATGCTTTATGCACTTCCAAGATTTATGTCATTAATCATGTTTATATTCATGTTTTTACGTTCAAATATTTATGGATTGTTTGATGTTCTCCATTTTTACCCTTAATGAGAATTTGACCTCACCATTTTTATGTTTTCCTTTCCCCAGGATATAAATAAAGGTTTTAGGTAAGAAAAAAAGTGGAAGATCATTATGGGAGTTGTTGAAGATCTTTCTCCCTAATTAGAAGATTATATTCCGAGTTTCCAAAGATAGTAAACTGTTACGGTCCTTGGGTGTCTTTTTTTTTGTGTACTAAGTATTCCACAAAATTAATGTAATGTCCACGTACGTCATGATTGGGTCTCTACAGTTGGTATCAGAGGAAAGGTTTAGTTAACCTTTGGAAACTAGGATGTGAAAACTATATTGATATCTATAGAGATATTTATAAGGTATGTCTAGGGATGTCCCTAAGGATTAGAATAACTATAAGTTATAGTCCTAGAATTATTTTGATGATCATGAATAACCTAGGTTGAACCTATGGTTTCACGGATTAAAGAATTTTTAATAAGTTAGACATCCCATAAGTGAATTTTTATGATTATGTGTTTCCTCATTATTTTAATTCTTTCTTACACAGAGGTTTTTGGTTTTACACAGTGGAGGCAACTAGAAGGAATTGGGTTAACATTGAATCTGATGGAAAAATTGGTGACTATGAGCAGCAAAATTGCGCCATTCCTGGAGAGAATGATATTGTGATTATGCTGAATTAGTCATCACAATATATGATTAACAATGTGAACATTAGTGGTATTCCTATGTCATCAAATAAGTGGATGATGGACCTTTATGTATGTTCTCATGGAGAGGAACATAGAGGGAGGAAGATAAAGCTTTATACATATCAAGAAAAGGAAAGAAGAACCTTGAGAAATACCACAAATGGAGGGGAATATGTTATTTGTGTGGAGAAAAGGGTCATAGAGTGACAGACTGTTATGGAGTTCAATGACTTATCTATGGAGAACATGGGCATTACCCAACTCAATTCCCTAACCTAAGAGGTTACTTATAAATCAAGGAAGGACCTATTCCATGCCAATAATTTATGAGAATGTATTGAAGGTCTTATGTATTGGAATTCAAGAATAATGTTGTTTAAGTACTTTTATAGTATATTGAAATATCTGTGTATTGGTCCGTTATAGTTTTCCATAAGAATATGGTACTCGTAACCATGAGAAGTGATTGAAATAATTTTTGTAAAGTATATGATATGTGTGTAATGAAGGGATAGGGAGAAAATAATATGTTTGATATTATTAAATATCTCATGACTGATATAAGGACAAAGTGATTTCAAAGTTTGAGTATATATAAATTTTGGGATTTTGGTATGTGGAAAGAGTTAACTTTTTACAGAATTTGTGTTTCCACTAAGGTTCTATGGTAATTCATTATTCAAGAGAATACATGATTAATATATTCACATATTTTTAATGTGACCAACAAGATATATGTTATGATATATGGGGGATAAATAATGGTATTGACATGCTGGTTATATGACCTTTCTAGTAATCATTTTCTTTATACAGTGAGTTTGGACAGAAGTATTTTGGAGAAGCCTAAAGGTTGGAATGGATTAGGTTGGACAATAGATTTTATTTTTTATGGCTAGAACTTTTTTTTCGATATTATTTATGAAATTTTATAATAGTATAGTTTTAGAAAAATGACAACCCGTAGGATGGGAAACAACCCATCACATTAGACAAGGATTTTGGAATCAAACCCACAACCAAAGTGAAACATGCCTTTATCACGTACCACTATCCTACAGAAAGTCTCTGGTTAGTAGAAATTACTTATATGTTTTTAAGAGGTGTGATAGATGAAGTATAAGTCCATTTTGGGAACCATATACGATTAATATCACCATATATGGACTTATGTATAGTTGATAACTTTTGCTAAAATTTTGTTTGAGACAGATGGAATGACCCTTCATTCTATAAAATGATCTCATAACACTTCAACAATGACAAATTCATCTTTATTTCTTTAAATAAGATATGATGTGGAAATTGTTCATGGAATGACCAATGATGATATTTCACTGAAATCAAGTAAGTATTTCTCCTTATGAAAAAAATTATCTACTTTAGGGAAATGATCTTGAAAAACAAAAATGTTGTCCTAGTACCCTCATATCAAATGAATCATATGGTACATTAGATCATCACAAATTTATGGATTTGTGATTATTGCCTTTTTCATGGCCATGTTCTCTACCACTCTCCATCAGAACTAGATGGTTAGATTTCTCTTCCATATCCATATTTCCACCTCTGTTCTCCTATGTGGAAGCCCAGTGATGACTTAATATGGGTAACCATTATGTTTCATACTTTATTTTTTGAAATTAAGTTTTGGTATTCCTCTTTCTGATGTGGTTTTCTATGAATGAATCTTTCAAGTAGTAAAGCATTTATAACCCCGACGAATTTTGAGGGCGAAATTAATTTTAAGGGGGGTAGAATGTAACACCCTAATATTTCATGAGAAATATTATTTTTAATTTCTTTGATGTATTACGTTATATGCAACTCTAAAGGAATCTTTCACTACACTCAACCCTGACTTGGCTTGCATTACACGCAAAAAAGAACTTCTTCAATAGCATGTGTTGTACACAATACCGAGTTTCACTAAACAACGATATATTATGAACATGTCATTATGAATAGTATTAATCACAATTTGATTTTTATAAAATTAAAATTCCTCTTAAACGTATTCTAGAACATGGTATGAAAACAAAATTAATTTTTTGGATAAAAGAAGTATTTTTCAAAAAAATGCAATTTTGTCTCCTTTTGATGGCGCACCAATTTTAAATATAATTTTTGAAAATATTATATGTTCAATTTGACAAACTAAACTTCTTCTTTAGAATCATGATATAAAAATTTATGTTGGATAAATTTTTGACATTATTCTGAAAACCTTTATATTTTAATGAATAGTAGAAATAAACTAGATTTTAATTAAAAACAACTTTTTTCATCAAGATAATTTATATGGTTAAATAATAATATTTAATGGTTTAAAAGTAAAAATAGATTATTTTTTTACAATTTAAAATAATTTATTTTATTATCATTAATTTTACTTTGAATTCATAGGTAAAAACATTTGAACTTCTGCAATGTTTTATCTTTTAAAACTCATTTTCTCAATAGTAGGATTAATTTTAACTTAAATACTTCCACTTATGTGTATTTAATTTGGAAAAATGGATTCCATATTTGGAATCAGTAGGTCCAAATTATGTTAATTGGCTACTTTTTTTTAGGCATTATGAATAGTAATGAAGGTAAATTTTATTTTCCATAGTTAAAGGTAAATCGGGTAATTAATGGTAAGTATAATATTATAAAATTACCCTAACACTTATCATAATATAATTGGATGATTATAATGTTCCATACATCATAATGTTTTTGAAATGGAATCTATTGGAACCCACTTAGATGTGATTAAAACCTTTAATTTATTTTATTTAATGAAAGTAAAATATGTCTCACTCAAACTTTAATAATTCATGTATTTTTAATATAAATTTATACATAATATAAATTCCATTATAAATACTAATTTCAAAGATAAAATGTTTTTCTTTGTTATGGTAATTTATTTTTAATTTTTAAAAAATATTTAATTACTTTAATATCTTATACATTAATGATTTGTAATTTATTTATTTATTGAAAAATCAATAATGTAGTTTTTATTAAAATAATAATACCCATAAAAAGTTCTTAACACCTGACCAAAACTTATTGGTAGAGTATATATATACCTTAATAATACAAGGGTCTACTTTTGGACTATTTGGAGCCTTATAAAACATATTATGACATTTATATTATTTTATTTTAAAAGATTTCAATGTTGTTCCCTTCATACTTTAATAACGATTACATTTTAAAAATGGTTTATTTAGAAGATAAATTAGACTAAAAGTATTCTTATGTAATATATTATATTTATATTCATCATAGTATTTTAGTTTTAATTTTTATGCAATAAATAAGAATATTAAATAATTATACAAAAATGTTGTAGTAATTATTTTATTAGGAGAAATATAAAATAAATGGTTTTAAAAATATTAAAATAAATAATATATGAACTAATTAATGTACTCCAAAAAAATTTATAGATAAATATTACATGTTTGGAATCTATTAAATATTTTTTTTTGAATACATCCTCTGTGTGGAGTTTATTTAAGTTTAAATAAATGAATAGTGTAAAAATACACACTATTGATATTTTATAAACATAACATATTATTAAATTGTTTAGAAATTATAAAAACATTTAAAAATTACAAATTAAAATTTTTATGGTCTAAAATGTAATAATGTATCTAATTATGGAAAATTAACAACACATAAATATGTATTTATAACAATTTAAAAATTAAAATATTATTACCACAAATAAAATTAAATATATAAAAAAAAACAAAATGATAAGGTTTAAAAAAATAAAAACAATTCTAAATTTTATTTTTTGATGATATTACAACCCCATATCATGTAATCTTAGAATCTGGGTAATTTTGTAAGTTTTTATGTGGGTTTTGAGTTTATTATAAATTAATATTTTGGAAGTTTCCAAAAGTTCCCCTCTACTCTCTTATAAAAGGGCACCTCCTTCCTCTTCTCTTCACTCCATTTTGAGCCTTAAAGATCGTCCACACCCTGGAAATTATTTTTATCAGCTTCTCTAGTTACATTATAGTGGTGTGGGTCTTCTCAAAAGACCAACTCTAGTTCCCTAAGAGGAAGTTTAAAAGAGGCACGTCGAGGAAGAGGTAATCTCTTCTACAAATTCTTTCAAATTTCATTCTTCTTCTACTTCCTGTTCTTTAGTTGTTTCATTATAAAGTAATAAAATCATTTTCACTAATATAATGATGTGTTATTATAATTATTAAACAACCCTATTTCACCTTAGATCCATCCTATGAAAAACAAAATCACCATGCATGCATACGTACGGCTTACTGTCTCCACGCCGTGGTGTAATCTGTTTTTCCAAAACCACCTTACTTGGATGGGTATAATGGTGGAAATAATAACTATATATTATTATTATATCATAATACTAATTATCAGATATTATAGCATACACTCCGATTCCATTCAAAAATTATGGGAATGATATCATCGCTCGTGTGTACGTACAGATTACCCTCTCAACAACGCGATCCGATTCATTCTCCATTTTAACCATTATAGAATGATTATAAAGTATATATAATAAATAATCATGAAATATATGACATAATAATGATATTGGACTTATGTATATATTATTTACTTACTTTCATTCAATTTAATAAGGAACGAAAACAGCGTTCATGCGTACGTATGACATTCCGTCTCCATGAACGATGTATTTCATTTCATTTATCGATCTACTATATATATTTATATTCTGAATATATATTATATATAAATCATATTTTACATTATTTAATTATGTAATCATGATCTATGTTATTATATGAATAATTAAAATTCAAAAAACGTACGATAAATGAAACAATTCTACCCAAAATGATGCTTTAACATGGAATTGACAAATGAATGGGTAATATAAAATCGTAAGTGAATCTAATATGATATCATAAATATTATTATGGTTCTATTATAAGTTAATAATATTTTTAAACCCAAAATATAGGAGTCTCAGACACATACAAAAGATAATGGACATATAGTAAGGGATAATTATTCCAATCTCGTTCTTATCCGGGATTGTTTATTCGTAAGTATTTACTGGGGTTATGTTTATCATTTATATCCATGTTTTCTCAAAATGTTTACATAAAATGTTTAATATTCTTCCATCTATTCCTAAAGTCATTTTTACCCTTTTTTACTTTTACCACATGGTATGTAAGGAATCATTCTATTGATTACCATACGAGGTACTTTTTGACTTTTCAGGAAAAAGTACGAGAAGAATGTTTTTTCACTTATACGGCATGAACGGATCTTTAATGTTTCATAATGCCTTATTTTCATGAAGCTTCCTATACAATATTTCATGATTATTTTCATTAAAAATCCTTTTCTTTTATAATTTCATGGAATTTTGTGAAAATAAAATTATTTCTAAGAAGAAAGGATATTTTCTTCAAGAATTCATTTCAAGTGTTTTATCAAAACTATTTTCCATCTAAGATGACATTATTTAGTATGTTTATGTTTGATGTATACTTTATCTATTATTTAAATGGTTTTATTTTTCTTATTATGATATGATATACATTTTTTTATAAGGATTATGTTATGAGGGGATGATGTTTATGAAACCCATATTATTCTTTGGGTTATGATAAATAATTTATGTTTATTTTGTGGCACCGTAATTAATGATTTCATTATGAGATGGGTGGGACCTATATCTCCCTCCAATGTTTTGGGTAAAGATTTATATCTCATGAGATAGACATGGCTGGAATGGCAAGTAAATCAGGTTCAGTAATACAGGGCTGGAACGACATGTAAACCTGGTTTAGTAATGCAATTTGTACACTATGATGGCCTTGGAACCAATGCCTTGGCTATTATAGAAATGATAACATGATATTAATTGTTTCCCGCAAGTATATGTTTTATTTCCAAGCTATTTTATCATGATTAATGTTCCTTTCTGATCTATGCTTTATGTACTTCTAGGATTTACGTCATTACTCATGTTTTATGCTCATGTTTTTACGATCAAATGTTTATGTATTGTTTGATGTTCTCCATGTTTACCCTTACTAAGAATTTTTGCTCACCCTTTTTATGTTTTATTTTAACCAAGATATAAATAAAGGTTTTACATAAGAAAAAAAATTGGAAGATCTTTATGGGAGATGTTGACGATATTTCACCATGATTAGAAGATTATGATCCAAGTTTCCAAAGACACTAAACTATTATGGTCTTTGGGTGTATATTTGTGTTATGTATTACATATTCTACATAAGTAATATAATTTCCATTTACATCAAGCTTGGGTATCAACATTTTATTTTAGAAGAAATTTTTAGTTAACCTTTGGAATCTAGGATGCGAAAACTTTAGTGAGGTCCCTAGAGATAATTCTAAGGTATGTCTTGGGATGTCCCTATGGTTTTGTATAACTATTAGTTACATTCCTAGAATTATGTTGACGATCATTAATAACTTAGGGTGAACCTAAGATGTCTTAGATTAAAGAATTTTTTATAAGTTAGACATCCCATTAGTGACTTTTTATGATTATGTGGTTCCTTGTTATTTTAACTATTTCTTACACAGTGGTTTCTGGTTTTAGTTAACAGAGAGAACTAGAAGGAATTCAGTTAACATTGAATCTGATGGACTAATTGGTGACTATGAGCAGCAAAATTTTGCAATTCCTAAAGATAATGATATTGTGATTATGCTGAATCATTCATCACGACATATGATTAACAAGGTGAACTTTAGTGGTATTTCTAAGTCATCAAATGAGAGGAATATGGACTCTTATGCATGTTCTCATGGGGAGGAAGATAGAGGAAGGATGATGAAGCATTATACACATCATGAAGAAGGGAATAAGAACCTTGAGGAATACATAAAATGGAGAGGAAGATGTTTTTAGTGTTGGAAAAAGGGTCATACAGTGATAGACTGTTATGGAGTTCAATGTCTTTTCTATAGAGAACATGGGCATTACCCAAATCAATGCCATGACCTAATAGGTTACTTCTAAATTGAGGAAGGAACTATTCTATGCCAGTAATTTAAGATAATGGATTAAAGGGATTATGTATTGGAATTCAAGAACAATGTTGTTGAAGTACATCTATGGTATATTGAAATATCTGTGTATTGGACCATTGTAGTTTTCAATAAGAATATGGTATCGGTAACCATGAAAAGTGATTGAAATATTTTTGGAAAGAATAGGATATGTGCATAATGAAGGGATAAGGATAAAATAATTTGTTTCATAGTATTAAGGATTTCATGACTGATATAAGGACAAAGTGATATCATGGTTTGAGTATATAGAAATTTTGGTATTTTGGTATGTGGAAAGAGTTAACTTTTGACAGCATTCATGTTTTCACTACGGTTCTATGGTAATTCTAATTTCAATAGAATACATGATTAAGGTATTCACGTATTTCAGATGTGACCAACAAGATATATGTTATGATATATGGGGGATAAATGATGGTATTGATATGCTTGTTATATGACCTTTCTAGTAATTTTTTTCTTTATACTGTGAGTTTGGAGGGAAGTATTTTGGATAATCCTAAAGGTTGGAATGGATTAAGTTGGACATCAGATTGTATTTTTTAAGGCTAGAATTTTTTTTGATATTATTTCTGAAATGTTATAATAATATAGTTTTTGAAAAAAGGACAACCCGTAGGATGGCTGACAAACTGTCGTGTCAGACAAGGATGTGGGGATCAAACCCACAACCGAAGTGTGACAGGCCTTTATCTCCTTCCACTGGACTACAATAAGTCCCTGGTTAGTATAAATGTGTTTTCTTTTATTAAGTGGTATGATAGATGAAGTATAAGTCCATTTTTGGAATCATATACGATTAATATCACCATATATGGACTTATGTATATTTGATAACTTTTTCTAACCTTTTGTTTGAGATAGATGGAATGACCCATAATTCTATCACATTATCTGCTAACACTTAAAGAATAAAAAATTCAAATTCATTTCATTAAATAAGAGATAATGTGGAATTTTTTCATAGAATTACCAATGATTATATTTCACTGAAATCAAGTAATTATTTCTCCTTATGAAAAAAATTGTCAACTTTAGGGAAATGATCTTGAAAATCAAAAACGTTGTCCTAGTACTCTCATGTCAGATGAATCTGATGGTACCTTATATTATCACAAATTAATGGCTTTTTGATGGTTGGCTTTTTCATTGCCATGTTCTCTACCACTCTCCAGCTGAACTTGATGGTCAGATTTCTCTTCAATATCCATATTTTCACCTATGTTCTCCTATGTGGATACCCAGTGTTGAGTTAATTTGGGTAAACATTAAGTTTCATACATTAGTTATTAAAACTATGTTTTAGTATTCTTTTTTACGATGTCGTTTTTTATGAAAAAAACTTTCAAGTAGTAAACCAATTATAACCCCGAAGAATTTTAAGGGAAACATTCATTTTAAGGGGGGTAGATTGCAACACCCTGATATTTTATGAGAAATATTATTTTTAATTCCTTGATTTCTTATTTTATATGAAACACCAATGGAATCTTTCACTACACGCAACCATGACTTGGCTTTCATTACATGAAAAAGTGACCTTCCTCAATTACGTGTGTTGTACACAATACAGAGTTTCACTAAACAGTGATATATTATAAACAAGCCATTATGAATAGTGTTAACTAAATTTTAATTTTTATAACATTATCATTCCTATTACACATATTCTTGAACATGGTATGAGAGAAAAATTAATTTTTCAGATAAAAGAATTATTTTTCAAAAAAAAATATAGTTATGTCCCCTTTTCATGGTGCACCCACTTTAAATATAATTTTTGAAAAGTTTTTAAGTTCAATATGACCAATTAAACTTCTTATTTTGAATCAGGATATAAAATTTTACGTTGGATAAATTTTTGACATTATTCTGAGAACCTTCAAATTTTGATGAATAGTAAACATACGCTAAATTTTAATTAAAAACAAATTTTTCATCAAGATAATTTATATGGTAAAATTATAATATTGATTGGTTTTAGATTAAAAATATAATATATATTTACCATTTAACATAATTTATGTCATTATCATTAATTTTACTTCGAATTCATAGGAAAAAACATTTCAATCTTTTGCAATGTTTTATCTTTTAAGACTCATTTTCTCAATAGCGGGATTAATTTTAAATTAAATACTACTACTTCTATGTATTTAATTTTTAAAAAATGGATTTCATATTGGGAATCCTTAGGTCCAAATTATGTTTATAGGATACTTTTTATTTTTAGGCATTATGAATAGTAACTATGGTAAATTTTATTTACCAAAGTTAAAGGTAAATCTGGTAATTAAGGGTAAATATAATATTATAAAATTGCACTTACACGTGCCTTAATATAATTGGATGATTATATTTTTCCCCAAATCATACTTGGGTCGAAATGTAATCTATTGTAACCCACTTGGATGTGATTAAAACTTTGAATTTATTTTTTTTAAAGAAAGTGAAATGTGTCTCACTCACACTTTAATAATTAAAGTATTTTTAATATAAGGTTATACATGATATAAATTCTATTATAAATACTCATTTGAAAGATAAATTTTTTTCTTTTTTATGGAAATTTTTTTGTAATTTTTTAGAAATATTTAATTACCTTAATAGCTTATACATTAATGATGCATAAATGATATATTTAGAAAAACAATCAATAATATTTTTTTTATTAAAATAATAATACCCATAAAAAGGCCCAAACACCTGAAAATAACTTATTGGTCGATTATATCAATACCATAAGAATCCTAGGGTCTAATTGTGGACCATTGGAAGCCTTATAAAATATATTATGACATTTATATTTTTTCTTTTAAATGATGTCAAAGTTGTCACCTTCATACTCTAATAAAGATAAAATTTTAAAAGTTGGTAGTTTTATAAGATACATTCAACTAAAAGTATTATTATGAAATATATTAGATGTATATTCATCATAGTATTTTATTTTTAATTTTTATGTAACAAATAAGTATAATAAATAATTATACAAAAACATTTGTAGTAATTATTTTGTTAAGAAAAATATCAAATAAATTGTTTTAAAAATATTCAAACATATACTATATGAACTAATTAATGTGATACAAGAATATTATAGATAACTATGACATTTTAATAATCTATTATATATTTTGGATCGAATATATCCTCTGTGTGGATTTTATTTAAATTCAAATAAATGAATAGTGTCCAAATTAACACTATTGATATTTTATAAAAATAACATATTATTAAATTGATTAAAAATAAAACAAATATTGAAAAATTATAAATTGATAATTTTATGGTCTAAAATGTAATAATTTATTTAATTATGGAAAATTAACAACACATAAGTATGTATTTATAACAATTTAAAAATTAGAATATTATTACCACAATTAAAATTAAATATATTAAAAAAGAATAAATCAAAATGATCGGTTTTAAAATAAAATCAAAACATGTATAAATTTTATTTTTTTATGATATTACAAAACTATATCATATCATATTATAAGAAGAGTAATTGTGGATGTTTTTATGTGGGGTTTGAGTTTATTATATAATAATATCTTGGAGGTTTCCAAAAGTGCCCCTCTACTCTCTTATAAAAGGGCACCCCCTCCCTCTTCTATTCACTCCATTTTGAGCATTAATGCTCAAAAAAACCCTACCAATTATTATAATAAACCCCTCTAGTTACATTATAGAGGTTTGGGTCTTCTCAAAATACTAAATCTAGTTCCCTAAGAGGAAGTTTAAAAGGGGCATGATGAGGAAGAGGTAATCTCTTCTACAAATTCTTTCAAGTTTCGTTCTTCTTATACATCATCTTATTTACTTGTTTAATTATAAGGTAAATACATTAGTTTAACTAATATACTTATGTGTTATTATAATTATGAAACACCCCTATTTCACCTTATATCTATCCTACGAAAAATGAAATCACCGCGTGTGCGTACATACGGCTTACTATCTCCACGTTGTGGTGTAATCTGTTTTTCCACCACCACCTTACATAGATGAGTATAATGGTGGAAATAATAACTATATATTATTATTATAACATCATAATGTTTCTGAGATATTATATCATCCACTCCAATTCTATTCAATAATTATGGTAATGATATCATCACTCGTGTGTACGTACAGATTACCGTCTCCACGACGTGATGAGATCCATTCTCCATGTTAACCATTATAGAAGGATTATAATTTATATAGAATAAATAACCATGAAATATATGACATAATAATGATACTAGATTTATTTATATTTTGTTTACTTACTTCCATTCAATTTAATAAGGAAACGAAACTAGTGTTCAAGCGTACGTATGGCCTCCCGTCTCCATGAACGGTTTATTTCATTTCATATATCGATCTGCAATATATATTTATATATTCTAAATATATATTATATATAAATAATGTTTTACATTCTGTAAGAAAGTAATCATGATCTAAGTAATTATATGAATAATTACAAGTCAAAAACGTACGATAAATGAAACAATTCTACCCAAAACGCTGCTTTAACATGGAATTGACAAATGAACGGGTAATATAAAGTCGTAAGTGAATAATATATGATATCAAAAATATTTTTATGGTTTTTTTATAAGTTAATAATATGTTTAAACCCACTATATAGGAGTCTCACACACATATGGTAAAAATTGAAATAAGGTAAGAGATAATTATTCCAATCTTGTTCTTATCCAGGATTGTTTATTCGTAAGTGTTTACTGGGGTTATGTTTATCATCCATATCCATGTTTTCTCAAAATGTTTTCATAAAATGTTTACAATTATTACATGTATTTTTAAAGTCATTTTTACCCTTTTTTTTGACTTCTACCACATGGTATGGAAGGAATATTTCTTTTGTTTACCATTCGAGGTACTTTTTGACTTTTTAGGAAAAAGTATGAGAAAAATATTTTTTTAACTTATACAGCATGAATGGATTTTTACGGTTTCATAACGCCTTATTTTCATGAAGATTCCTCTACAAGATTTTATGATTATTTTCATCAAAAATACTTTTATTTTAAAATTTCATGGAATTTTGTGAAATGAAAATGATTTTTAAGATGAAAGGATATTTTTATCAAGAATTCATTTCTAGTGTTTTATCAAAACTATTTTCCATCTAAGATGACATTATTTAGTATGTTTATGTTTCAAGTATAATTTCTCTATTATTTTCATGGTTTTATTTTTCTTCATATGAAATAATATCCATTTGTTTTATATGGATTATGTCATTATGGGATGATTTTTATGAAACCCATATTATTCTTTGGGTTATGATGAAGGAATTGTGTTTATTTTATGCCACACGAAAAAATGATTTCATTATGAGATGGGTGGGATCTATATCTCCCTATAATGCATTGGGTGAAGATTTATATCTCATTATATAGACATGGCTGGAGCGGAAAGTGAATCTAGTTTAATAGTACAGGGATTGAACGGCAAGTAAACCCAGTTCAGTAATGGACTTTGTCCACTATGATGGTCTTGGCAGCAATTCCTTGGATAATATGGAAATCATAACATGTTCATAATGGTTTTCCACAATTACATGTTTTATTTCCAAGCTATTTTATCATGATTAATGTTCCTTTCTGATCTATTCTTTATGTACATCCAAGATTTATTTCATTAATCATGTTTTAGGTTCATGTTTTTACGTTCAAATGTTTATGGATTGTTTGATGTTCTCCATGTTTACCCTTACTGAGCATTTGCACTCCCCCTTTTTATGTTTTATTTTCCCTAGGATATAAATAAAGGTTTTAGGTAATAAAAAAGTGGAACATCTTTATGAGAGATGTTGAAGATCTTTCCCCGTGATTAGAAGATTATGTTCTGAGCTTCCAAAGACACTAAACTATTACTGTCCTTGGGTGTCTGTTTTTGTTTTGTATTAAGTATTCCAAAAAAGTAATGTAATTTCCAAGTACGTCAACCTTGGGTCTATAAAATCCATCACTAAACTAATAGAATCCTTAAACAATTCATCACAATAAAATATATCCTGATTAGCTTTTTTGTATTTTCTTTCACCTCCTTGATGTACTCCCCACGGTGTGGAGTGGAAACACTAATGAATGGGAAAAGTTTATTCTTCTTGGATACACCTCCAAAGAATGAAATTCGTGCACCTCCTAAAAATAAAAGAGTCATTTCATAAATATTAAAAAAGTTCAGAGATAAAACTCTTCAATTGATTATTTGAAAAATAATTTGGGGTAAAACTTGTTAACAAGAAATTAGCGAAGTCTCCATACCAAGAAAACGGGTTTATAATAACAGCTAGATAATTGTCATCGAGAAAAGAAGAATTAATCTCTCAATTATCATCACAATATGTACCAGGAGTCCTTGAAGATGATTTGTAACAACATTTTCTGCACCCTTCTTATCTATAATATATAAATCAAACTCTTACTGAAAAAGTATCTACCTAATGAGTCTATTTTTTCCTCTATCATTGACAGGTGATTTTTGAAGGAAGCTTACTCTGTGAAATCATTGAATTTATAACAATAAAGTTACTACCGAAACTTCTATATAGAAAAACAATAGCCAACAACTCATTCTTAGTAGTGGTGTAATTACATTGAGAATCGCCTAGATACATTCAATCATAATACGCCACATTAAATTTCCTCAATCTTTTTTAGCATAAAACAACTCAAACATCCACAAAACTTCAATCACACATAAGATCAAATGGAAATTTTGAATCAGGTAAAGTGATAATGGGTGAAAAAAGTGAGATTTTCCATAAGAGGGATAAATGATTGAAGGAAATTTTCCTCAAATATAGAGGGTGAATCTTTGTAAAACATTGAAAATGAGGGAATTGTAAATTTTGAGAAGACCTTTATAAAACATTGGTAAAAACTAGTATTCCCAAGAAATATTCTAATACCTTTAAAAGTAACATTAGGGGGAAAATTTTAAATATCTTTAAGATTATGTAAATATATCTCAAAATTCCTTCCAATAACGGAGAAATCAACCATAAAAACCTCAATTATTATATCAATAAAGTATAAAAATATTTCCATAGTATGCCCCTAAAAATTTGTTGGTCTTCCTTAAAATCCAAAGTGAATTCACCGAAAAACAAATCTCGAAGGGACATGTGAAAGGGGATTTAATTTCATATTATAGGGATATTAGAATTAAGTTTTAAATAGAATATCCATCAAAACATAAAAAAATTATTCCAACTATCCTCTCAATCATTTTATATAAAAATGGATTGGTAAAATGACCATTTCTCATGGAAGTATTCAATTTTATATGACATATACAAGCATTCCCTTTGGTTTCCTTCCTAACATGGATTTATTCATACTTTTTATCAATCGCAATAGTAAATCCCTCTATCTTTGGGTCTAATTGGACTAGAAAAACCTAATAACTATCTATAATGGGATAGATAATCCCAGTATCTAATACTTTAATTACCGCTTCTCTCAAAACTTCATTCAATTTTTGTTTCAATATACTTTAATATAAGAATCTTGGTTTTAGTCTAGTTCCTTAGGAATATTTTTCATACCCAAAATTTTTTTAATATCTTTGATGTTAGCTTGGAACCAACCAATTTCATTTTTTATTTTTTAATAATACCCAAAAAAAGTATCTAAGCATTCATTTAATTTAGAAGAAGTTATAATAAACAGTGGTGAATTGTCGCTCAATAATGAATATTTCATGTGTACAGGGAGAAGTTTAATCTCCAATTTTAGTGTTAGATAACTAGAAAGTAGAATCTTAGGACTGATAAATCTATGATATTCAATATATTTCTTTAAAAAAACTAAATAGATATATTTTAAAATTTATGGCTATATTTTAATTTTTCATCACTGTTAACCAAGTTGGAAACCCCACTCTCATAAACTTCCATATCATATTTCTAAAAAATTATCAAATAAGATCATCAATTTATTTCAATAACTCTACCTAATCCTTGTGAAATTTTTTTCATTATTTCTAAAAGGTATATCAATTTCATGTAATCCAAGAAATTTCCTAATCTCTAGAACAGAAAATAAATATTCATCAATAGAATATTTATCACCATATTTTTGTTCCTTCACATTCATAAGCACATAAAAATATTCCCCTTACTCATTAAACATAAAAATAAAACTACATTTTCCCCAGTTGATAACACCTCCTCCTAAATGTATGAAGGGGAAACCATTAGTTATTGGAACATTTTGGTCAAACTCTATATCTATAACATGGAATTATATATGTAATGACAACTCAAAAACTATGAATATAAATTTATCAACTCACCCTATGGGATGAGTGAAATATCTCTCAGCTAACTATAGAATCACAATGGTGGGTTTAAATTCCCCTAATCCCATTTATTGAAATATATAGAAAGGGATAAAATATATTATCTCTCCAATATCACAAATAAAATTTAATTGATAGATTTTCTCTTATGTGAAGTGGATAAAAATCCCTAGATCTTTATATTTTGGTGCAATATTCTATTAAAGAACAAAACTGCACTATTTAGCGTGGTTTTACACTGAAAAATATTTTAAATATTGGTTATATGAATCCTTTTCCTTGAGTGATTTCAAGTGTGGTGGAATATAAATTAAATATTAGATGAATAAAATGTTAACTTTTATATTTTTGAAACCTAATGGAATTAAATCATTTAAAGTTTTTTATTTTTTTATATCAACATCTGAGTAAAATGGTTGGTTGGGGAAAAATATCAAATAACATAAGGAATTACCCCAATTTCATTAATAAGACATTCATTGCCATTATTAATTTTATTTTTAGAGTATTTTTTTGTTTATTCATATATAAATTATCTTGATTCTCTTGTGTCACAACAATGATGTCCATAATTCTAGATTGAGGGTTTCTCATATTTGGGTGTCCATATTCTTTAATATTTTCAGTTGGCACATTAATAGATTCCATTCTCACAACCTATTGAGTTTGAAAAACACTAATAGTAACCACATACATAGAACTCTCCCTGTGATTCATCTTGTTGGAATTATATATATTACTTTAATTTATTGAAAAAAAATTCTCTAGCTAATGAACCCATATTTTTTTCTCAATTATGAATTATAGCAACATTTTGGGCCTAAAAAGAATCATTATGAGATTATTTTGATTCAATTTTCTACATAAAATATTGAGTCAACCCTTTAACATAATATTGGAAATGAGGAGTTTCAACCTTATCTTGATTTTGAAATTGTTTTACTTATTATTTTTGATATCTATAAGTAGCAAGTTATTTCGTAATCATTCATTTTTCTCTCCAGGACATGTTGGAGTGCTTTTTATAACTAGGATTGTAATTTTTTGAAAATGGGACATCTCTAAATGTGTCCTTTGATAATATCCATAAAAATTGAAATCATATTAAGTTTGGGAAGGCATTTTAAACTATGGAAATTATGCACTTGAGTTTCTAAATATTCAACATCATTGACATTATTATCTAATACTATGGTCCTAATTTTAATAGCTAAAATTATTAGCACATTTGATAACATTTGGATTCATTAGGGACTAGAGTTTTCCTTTTATTTCATAAAATGTAGAATTCATTTTTAAACATATAAAATTGTCATTCCTTTTTCTATTCACACATCTTATCCTCAAATATATACATTTGGAAATAAGATACAATGTTTTGCAAATTTTCCTGATCTCTTTTTCAGTTTTTCTAATGTAATTAACTCCAGTATATTGGTCAACAATATTTTGACCAATAGAAGAAAACCCTTTATAGAAGGTATCAATTACTAGGTGTAAAGGTATTTGGGGAAGATAAAGCTACTTAATTGTATCCCTGAACCTATCTCATGCTTCATGAAAATCCTCTCCATATTTTTAATAATATCTAGTGATTTTTTTTAGTTTTCCCTTAAGTTTTCTTAGATAAGAGTTCATTAAAATGCAGTTAAAAATTGGTTCCTAAGTTCTAAATAATTCTTCATCAATAGAAAAACTGAATCATTTTATTTAAATTTAATAATAATGGTAAAAATATCATGTTTATATCAGTCTCACTCTACCATTATAGTGGAAGTTTCTCTATAATGTTTTAAAACCCGCTAATGAATTGTAATGAGTTCTCAACAAGCATTCATTAAATATATGAATCAGGGATTTTTATGACTATTTTGGTTCATATTCATGATTCCTATGTGTATGTGTGGTGGAAAAATCATTTCTTGAAAAAATAGGGTGATAATACTCCATCATCCCCGTTCATTCATCATTTTTTATAGATCTATTTAATTATATTCCACATCTTTCACGAAATTTTTCCATTTTAAATTTTAATTTTCTTAAACCTTATAAATGATTTTCAATTTATAATTTTTATTATCAATTTTGTGAGACAATTATATGGTGGTAATGCATTAAGGATGTAATAATCATCACCCTAGATATTAATTTTTGTATTATATTTTTTTGTTATTTTTTTGTTGATTTCTAGGTATTTTATTTTTTTCTTGTATAGTTTTGTTTAAGATGTTCTTATTTTTATGACATGTGAATTCATCCCTAGAAATAGGTCCAAAATTTTTCATGCATTAATCATAGATTTTACTCAAATTAAATTCCAAAAACTACTAGATTATCATGAGTTGGGTATGATGTCTATATAAAATGAGGTTGTGGGTGTAGATCCAAGAAAAAAACTAAAAATAATTTAAATAAAACAAATATTCTTAAATTAAATATTATGGTGAATAGATGATGTAGATTGAAAATTACTAAATAGATAAGGGATAAAAAGATAATTAAAATTGAGTTGAAGAATAATATGAATAAAGCAAGGTGGTTTTGATTGTCTAGTTAAAATATTCCTTCTTTTTGAAGTTTAAATTTAATCAAAATTTGAAAAAATGAAGTCCAAATATTGGTCATGTAAATTTAATATCAATTAAATTATTTTTTTTTCCTTCACATAGAAAACACATTCAATTTCTCAAGAAGATGAAGGTTATTAAAAAAATTAAAATAGATAAAATGGTCCAATGTAATTTCCCCACATAACAGTTTTAGCCAAATATTATTTCAAAATTATTAAATAAAAAATTATAGAACATGAGAAAACTATAGAATAAGAACCCATTAAATATTACTTTTTTTTCTCGCTCTGATAACTAAATCCAAATCATTACTATGTTATCTTGTTTGTTCTCCAAATCACTTCTCCAAGGATGGAAAAGAGAATATATAGATCAAGATTAGATGATGTTCATTTGATTGATGGATCCTCAATTACTATAGATATTTACCTATTTAATAAAAATTTCATACCCCTATAATTTCACACTCACCCTCACAGAATAGTAATAATTCTCTGATATCCATATCGGATGCATTCACTATTCATCATCGTCCTCCTATGAGTTGGGAATTGATCATCTAAAAGAATTTTCTCCATGATCATGGGATTTCTCCCCAAAAAAAATTCATTTCCTACTCAAATTTATTCAAATATTCCCCTTAATCTCTATATACCTATGTAATATTCCCAAATTTCCATTTCCTAGCTCGGTTTCCCAATTGAATAATTTGTGCACTGTATCTAAATTTAATCACCACATGATCATCACATGGTCTCAAATCAAACTCAAATTTTTTTCTTCCTTTCTAATGTTCCTACCCAAATTAAAATCATAAATTTCAGGATATACTTCCTTTAAAACAAATCAAAACATATACATACTTCCCTTTATCCATCACTCAGTATGGTGACTTAAACTCCTCTATTTCAAATTCTAAAGTACGCATGAAAATAAAAACTAAACCGTAGCTACAACATTAGGGAATTCCACACCCCACCATTATCTTCATTTGTTCCTATAAACATGAATAAGGATAGAAATGAAACATTATAATATTGAGGATTAGATGGAATGGTCATTGTGATAACTCTCTGAACATCATATGTATTGATCAGAATTGAGAACAAAATGTTTAAACATAGTGAAACTCAACCCAACTTAGCTTTAGATCTTCATTAATGAACTCAAGCTCAATGAACATACAATTACAGATAAATAATTCATTCAAATTCCTCATTTTACTTGATTATAACATTTAAATATTTAACACAATACACATTTTAGTCGCAAAAAAACCTATTTAATCCACCATAGGTGACATTGTTGATCTATAATCAATCTGGCGTGAATCATGATAGGTATGTCTGAGATCATATTCATGATCTGTAATATCATAAGTTGACACAGTGAGGGATCCATGTGTATTTTTTAACCTTTGAAATAGATTTCATTTCTTCACCTTCATATAATTTTTCAAAACACGACAACCAACTCACATCAGCAGCAACTCTCAATAGTGGATTTTATTTCAACCCACATCAAACATCTAATGAAGTTGCCGACTCCATCAGAAATAATGAATCATAAATTAATCAGAACATCAAGTAATAATTTTATTAAGAACCAGTTTTAAACCCTTCTATTTAAATACACATGAAATCAATAAAAGTGTAGAGGGACCATTAATCTTAAAATATTTCCTTGAAAATGATGAAATAAAGAACACACATTTTATTTGAGAAACAAAATTTATTCTATTCCTTAACATCTCCATCTATGGAGGTTCATGTGGAAAGGAATCCTTAAATTATGGGATATTCATTTTGAGGATAAGTCAAAAAACTCATGGTGGAACATATATATAGGGGCGGTCTTCAGATCTTAGATTGTGGGGAGCTTGGAAAAGTGGTGACTCCAAGTTAGATGGTGGAAAGAATTTGATCAAGTTAAAGTTATCTACAGTAGAGTTCAGAGAGAAAAATATTGGGTTATTCTTCTCTATATCTTTATATTTTATTATTCCTTTGGTATTTTCCATGTTCAATGACAAGATAATCCCTGGGAATTTATTTCTTCTACTCTCATCAGCTCATCTTCAAGTTAGATCTCCTGAAAATGGATGTAACTTCGATATCGCAACTCATCCATAATTCTAGATTTTAAAACCCTAGAAAATATCATGGGATATTCATCACCATTGGGTTCAGCATAGTTTCATGAGGGTTCATCTTCAATAGCATTCATTAATGGTGGTAATCACTTTCATCAAATGTAAACTATATATGTACAGTTAGTTCTAGATTTTCCATGATAATAGAATCCTTGAGCTAATGGTAAGTTCAACTTCACAGTAGAAAATGTATATATGTGACCAGTAAGGAGGAGATATATGATCAGTATCCTTCATGGTAGTTACGTGATAAAACACAAGGTTAGTATATTTTCATTCATGGCCAGTTTTTTATGTTAACCCATGTATGTTCCAAAAGGAATGATAGGTTTTAATAGACTTATAGTCATTTATTCATTGAACTTAGGGTAGGTTGGGCTCTTCATAATGGTAAGTACGCATGGTCATCATACTAACCATTCTAACCATGTCACATGTTCACTTCATCACACAATTATTGCAGTGATCATGACCTCCTTCAAAAAAATCACTTGAAATCCCTTTATGTTGATTGTATACATTTTTTCCAAGAAAATAGTTAAAGAAATTAGATTGAAATTTAAATTACATAAAAATTAAAAAAAATTAAAAAATTAAAATATTAAAATATTAATTTTTTTAAAATAAATAAAATAATATATTTATTTATTTAATACTTAATTTAAAAACCTTTAAAATTTTAAAAAATGATTATATGATTATAAAAAATTACATGATTTCTCTGTAATCAAAAGTATTATTATGATAAAAATTTTATAAAGAATTAAAATAAAGTTATAAATAATTTACTTACATAAAAAATAAAAATTTTGGGTTAGAATAATTACTTATTAAAAAATAAATTAACCAATTAAGTAAATAATTTAATATATAATTTTGAATTTTAATTATTTAAAAAAATTATAAAAAATTGTAAGTTATTGAAGTAAACAAATTATTTTTCCCATTAAATAAACATTTAATTACAAGAAAATATGTATAAAAACATAATAGTTAAATTCCTCACCATGAACTAATATTCAAGATCTAGGAGAATATTTTCACTATTGTTTACATTATAATTTACAAAAAAAATATAAGATGATATTATGGAGTGATGCTTGAATGAGATTGGCATAAAGTAATTCATGAAATTTAAACCCTGGAACCTCTACGAAGTCAATATAACCTATACTTTTGATTACATGAGACCCATCATGAACCCCTCACTTAATCATAATTTGAAAAGTTCCTTGGATATCTCAAGTTTTTCTTTTCCATCTTTATCCTAATATAAACCATAGTGACAATGGAGGATGATATAAGCATTTATGTCTTCATTATTATCCATGAGTTCACTATACATGGATTAATGTATTACACACTGAATTCCAACCACATTTCTCATGTGATTTTCATAGATAATGAACTATTTATCACACACCTTGTTTATAGGAATATCAGATAATGAGGTTTGTATTACATAATATTTGATTTTATGGTGTAACATAACCCGACGATGTATGAACTATTCCGAAAAGTTGCATACAGTAAAGATATGGTCCTTATCTAATATTTTTCATAAGGATAATGTGGATAATTAAAATTCCATTATTACAAAATTAAAAGAAAATAGTATTAGTAATTTACTTGATTACAATTTATATTCCAAATAATGAATTTAATATTAAGTCACCCAATATTTTATAATTTCCCAACATCCTTAAGTATTAGACTTGAAATGTCATGTTTATAGGACATTATAGTGGAAATGATACATGTATCACTTCATATAACCCTAGTGAGGGTTGTTCAAGATACTTGAAGTTATTTATCTAGGCTTTAACTTTAAAACTATGATATAGTAGATCCTTGATCCATTCCATGGACCCCCAATACAAAAAAATTAACTTGGATTTACTCAACACTTTCCCCCAAGTTACATCAAGTATAGAAAAGAATATATCTATTGGTGTAATATGGTTCGGATATCCCAAATCCTTTATAACTCCCTGACAAAATTATGTTTCCCAATAATTGTTGGTTAGAAACTAAGTTATATGGATTTTATTCCTAATCAAGTAATGGAAGGATTAGTAAGAATTAATATTATATTGGTGGTATTTTTTTATTATTCAAAAAGATATCTTGTTTAATGCATTTAATGTATTTTTAATATAATGTGTATTTTACATAAGTGAATTATTGTGTTTTAATAAAACATTTCTTCATAATCTGTTTTTATAAATTCTATCAATACATATTAGTCTATTAAAATATCTTATCACAGTATTATGCCCATAAAATAAATAATGAATAGGACATAAATAATTAAATTACTCAATCATGATCACATCAAATGGTTTCTTTATTGAATAAAAAAAAGAACAAACTTTGACATAAAAAAAACTCATTATACTAATATTGGCATGATTTGTAGCATTCCGCTTATCCACTTGTGTGTCACCTAGTATAGAATTTTGTTGGTTTCATCTTGAAATGCCTCTATAACACTTGGGTTACTAATTGAAAATTATATATTACATGTATTTAAAACTCACATATAGGTGAGGGTAACTAAATTATAGGTAGAGGGGAATCACAAAAATATCAATGGATACGCAGGTCCTACATAACAAAGGTGGGAGGTATGAATCATAGAAAACCCATTCAATAAATTTAATTAAATAAAAACAATGCCTACATAGGTTATAGTCAAGATCATAAATATTTATACACATGTATATAATATTAAAAAATACATTGGTTAAAATTAATTTCTATTCATTATTTGTTATTACGATAAATACGGATTATTTTATTAATTTATTTATTAATTAATTAATTACATTTTATCTTTATGGCCTTACAAATTATACTACAGACATACACTATAAATTAATTCCTGGATAATAATTAGCATCACCCAAAATAATATATAATTATAAAAAATTAATTGTGTACATTTAATTCATTAAAACATTTTTTACATAGTCAAACATGTCACGTGATAATCAGTGTAACAACGTTTTAATTTTTTAGTTAACTATTTCAATGTAATTTAATTTTTTTCTTTATTTGGGATACTACACTTCATATTCATTCGATCTATAGAACATGTTCATTGAATTACAAGTACATGTGATAAATTCTTGAGTATTCAATGTGTACCTCATCTAGACTACATAGTGTACACTAACTAGATACATGCCATTTAACTTACTTTTCAAGTTTCCATGTATCCCAATGAAGGATGTGGAATTATATTCATATGTAGTACTACACAACTTGTATTCCATATACATGTCATGTGTGCCTCTATATGTGTTCACAAGTAACATTAAAAAGACTTTATTTATATTTTAGATATGGGAATTGATGAATTACATGTCATGTATTACATCTACACATCATGTGTTTCATTGATGTTATTGGCTACGAGTCTTAGGTGGGATAAATCTATGTATTTAGCAACACAAATTGACAAGATTTCACCTATAAACAATTTAAACAACATGAATTATATGCTATTTACATACCCTGTAATCCTAAAAGACATGTACCAGTTTTACCAAGTCTATACATGGTGTGAAATAGATACACCATGTGTAGTATCTTCTTGTCATTTCTTGTATCCCAAGAAACATCCAGGTCTATTTCCTCTAGGAAGAAGTCTTATACTCAAACTACATGCCATGTAACCTAATCTCACCAACCATAATCCTTGGATGTTCCTAATAGTATCACTATTCATTCTTCATCTATTATTATACCTTTTCCAAAATATGAATCATGAAATAATTTTTTAAAATGTTATAAACCAGTTAATTAAACATAAAATTAAATAATGATTAATTTATATATGAAATATCAACACATTATTTCATATAGTAGATCAATAATAAAATAATTAATTATAAATTTATAATATTATTTCTCAGATACAAATGGAATGTTTTAGGTGTAGAAAAAGTTCCTCACTAGGTGTATAACCATGATGGTTTTTCCAGATTTGATGGATCATATTCTAATTTTTTGATAATTAAACATAATTACCCAAACAAATTCATCAAATACTAATATAGAGAATATTGAAACTCGTAGAGTGAATATTTTTCATGTTATGTATATAATTAATTTAAATATATCTGACAAAGGTTACCTTGTCTTATGAACATTCTTCAATGATGATGTTTTCAATCACTTTAAATAAAATTTAATTACCATCATGATTCTAAGAGGATCATGTCTTTATAATCCCTAGAGTATTGACCCATTCTTGCTCCATTGATCACTATTCTTAACCAATGGAATATCAAGTTGTAGTATGGTGTATCTATCATCTTTTGTTTTTAATCTTGATCACATATAGTTCCTTTGGGATAGATGAATTATCTCTTTATTCTCATTCATGAGTGGTGGAGAGAAGGATAAATTTGACTGAGATTCCCTTTTTTTATAATGATTCTCAAGTCCTAATTCTTTATTCTTGATTTAGGATTCTTGATTAACCTTACAGAACAGATAAAACAATCTATTTATAGAGATAGGGTAAAGGTTAAAATAATATTTAAATTTAAAATGACCCATAAATAATATAATGAATATACTCATACCACATTCCATATATTAATTAAAAACTAATGTATTATTTTAGGGAGTATGAATAATGATAAAAAAAATTACTTGCATTCAAATAAATATTTTGTATGAGACATGATCTTGGTGTGCACTTTTTCCTCGGCATTTGTTGAATACCTAAATAATTTTTTAATTCCTTAAAAAATATTATATTCACAATCTTGTGTATAAATATTTATATAATAATTAATAAATTAAATAAATATTAAATTCATTGTGTGGGGAATAGATATTTATCTATTATTTTTGGTAAATATAACATGAATAAAATTACTCCTCAGTCTTGAGAATAATATTTCTTCTATTACATAAATTCATATTTATTTATTTTAAGATCAACGAAAACACATAGTGTGTGACCCTCTAGGATTATTTCTCATTATAATTTGGTGGTCTTTCTTAAATTAAAATATTACAATCTATAAATGGGTCAAGGTACCCAAGAGAAGAAACTTAATATCACAACGTTAACAAACACATATGAATGGTTACTATTTTATATATTACTCCATCAACGCTATCTCATCATGGAGGTTTCATATCTTTGTATTCAACCTATATTCTTTATATAAGTTTTTTTTGGTTATATGAAATAAATTTTTTATTACACCATTTACATGGAATTTAAGTTGAAAGTTCTATTATGATCATACGGTTTAGATATAAACTTCCATAAATATAGAAGTGAAAAATCCTACCTTGATCTATGCTTTTATAACATGTCATTCATGATGCACCCAATATTCCCTACTTTCCAAAAACATATGAAATCATGGTTTTGGTTAGTAAATATTATTTCCTGAATCATTATAGGCATTAATTATAATATAAAATTCTAACGACCATTAAACATTCCCATATATGTGCATATCTGATGAAATATAAAAAAAACAGAATTCCTACTGAAAAATCTATTCTCATAATATATCATCTTATAGACTACCAAGGGATAACATCATGAGTTAATGTATCATCCACTTATATGTAATTTCACCTATTATTCAACAAACTATCTTGTCCATCATAGAACATTGTCCAGCCACAAAATTGTATTTTTGAATATCATCATGAAATTCCAAAGTAATCATGATAAATCAAAACTACAATGTAATTATCTATGCAATGGATTACCTAAAACATTATTACATATAATTCATAAAAAACAATTAAAAATATATAATAAAATTTTTAAATAATTTTTAAATACTTTAATATACCTGTAATCCAAAGTGAAAACTATTTTTTCTTGAAAATGAACTCCAAAACATTGAATATCACAAGTTTGGTTCTGAATAAAGTATGTCCATAAGGTCATCATTATAATTCCTCTATAGGATCATGTCACATGTTCTTCACACCCCTAGATTAACTTGTAGTCATTTCAAAAGGTCATTATTGTCCATAATCTGTCACAGTTTATAGAACAATGACATTTTACATGTTTCTTATCTCTAGGTACCATTATCTTCATCATCACACATCACTAAAGGAAATTATAAACCTCTAGCTACTCACCAATTTATTATGATCCACTTTTCACTGTGAAAAAATTAAAAAACTTTTGTAGTACAAGAATTCAAACATGAAAAAGTACATCAAATAAGGGCACAATCATAGCACGCAATTCGTAGGTCTCAAGGACCACACACATGAACCATATGAAAATCACAAGAATAACATATTAAAAAATATTTCTCATAGATAAAAAAGATCATAAAATTGTAAAACATTCCAATCAACTATATATAAAGACCCTATGGGTGGATGAATTTATAACATATGTGTGTTGGCATCAATTTCCAAGTACCATTTTTTGAACTGTTTCTGCACACAATAGAATCATATAATAAATCCTATTTTATTACATAAGTGATTATAGAATCTTGATTCAAGATTGGGGAAATAATATATTATTATTCGTAGATAAAATTACCTAACAAGATCTAAAAGCAATGATAAATGTTGATCTATTCAAGGGAATGGTGGAAATTCTTTATATATAATTTCTATCTATTATTCAACTAATAATTATTCATTGTATCAAAATAGAACCCAATTATAAATCTAAAAACTCTTATATTTTTTATTCAATAAAATATAAGGATAAGATTTGATATAGAATAGGTTGATCATACAAATTGGGTGTCAATAGACATGTCTAATCGTGAAGCACAAGAGAGAGGGGGAGGAGAGAACTAGTACCATATAAATAGAGATCTAATTTTTATTATGGTTGAATTAGGGTCAAACATAGAGAGTATTATATAAAAATGGACATTTAACTTCCCATTATTATAAGAAATTAACACTATATTTGATAAACATAAACGATATGCTACATCGATATTAAACGTATATGATATGCCACATCAAGCTTTTACTACCTTTTTATGGCGCATTTGTTTTTAATATAGTTTTTATCACATTTATTGATTTTATTTGAAAAATAGACTTATTATTTAGAAATATAATATCAATATTTACTTTTGTTGATTTTTTATATTTTTCTGATATGTTTCATTTTTTATGAATATTAAAAAAATATTCAATTTTTAATTGATAATAGATTTTTCTCTAAATTATATAGGGTGGAAAATTATATTTTTCATTTGTTTTAAAGTATATTCAGATCAATTTTATATCATTTAATCTAATTTAGATCATTTAAATAAATTTCACATTGAAATTGGATATAAAAACATTGGGATATTTTGACCATTTTTACTTTCAATAAAAAAATTCTTTTTCCATCAATGGGTTTATTTTAATTAATTTTGGGAATTTCTATATTTTGAATTTTGAAAAAGAGATTAATTTTTTATAATTATATGGTAAAATTTTATTAAATAGATCCCATTTATTTTTTGGAAAAAATGAACAGTAACTATAGTATTTTTTTAATACCGTGGTTTAGTGTAAATTACGTAATTAAGTGTAGAAATAATATTAAACATATTATAAAATTACTATTAAACGTGTACTAGTTTTATTTGATGAGTATATTTAGTCTCTAATTAATAAATTATTGGTTTTGAGACCATTTATAGATATTTTTATGAGACTATAACCTTTATAATATTATATTCAAAGGAATGAAATTTTTTCATAATTTTGTTTTTACGAAGAGAAATATTTTTGATATGGGGTTATTTAAGAGATATTGTATGGACACATCCGTAAACATTACAAAATCTTGAGTTATGTCACGAATCCAAATTGAGGATATTTTCATGTTTATTGTTTTAGATAATTATGCAACAAATATTACATTACATCTCAAATATTACAAAGTAGACACTTGTACTCAATCCAATGTTTTCACAATAATAAAACTCCTTAAATAAAAAAAGAATTATTTTCTTGATAAATCTATTCTTCAATTATTATGTTATCTTAACCTTCTTTATACCATGTTAAAATCATTTCAAAAAAATGGGATGATCATAAAAACTCAGTAAGAGATTTTAAATAAGGGAAGAAAACATTAGTCCATGAATACATAAAAATCAAGACATCATAGTCTTGATTCATAAAACATAAACTCTTTAACATACCTCATGAAATAATAATATATATTAATAACACATAGAAATTGTAAAACATAAAGGTAACTTGTGTCATCCTTAACATTTTTATATAGTATATTTCACTGCTACATAGGGAGTTACATTTGGAATACCCATTAGAGTATATTCTCTAAATATCTTAAGAGAAACATTCACATTTACCTATATTAAATTAACCAATTCATTAGAGATCTATCTTGAGCTCACCCTCTATTATTTTATCATTCAACCACCCATATATGTAAATAATTATTATGAACCATAACATAATCATAACACATAAAATAAGCAAAAAGGATTGATAACATTTCCACATTGGAATCACAAGATATCAGTTAAATATATTGACATAATAAATCCATTATCAAAACCATTTTTAATAAAAAAATACCTAAAAGGTTATATGGTATTTATTTTCCTTTTAAAAACATTACCTCTTGTTAAGTAATCCAAATATCAAATAATGCTCACGGCGGCAGAAAGGTCATTGTCTCCATGTACATTAAAAAGAAACATTCCTTTTGTCATTTTATAAAAATCTTCATAGAAAAATATTTCTTTTGAAAATTTTATATTTAAATTAAGTAAATAAGGGTGTAATTATACATCATATAAAATATGTTTGTGTATAAACCAAAATATGCCTCAATGAATAGAGATTGCGACAATGTCCCTTACCTTGAGTCTGACTTGTCTTGTTCGTTCTTTATATTCTCGAATAATAAAAATAATTTAATTTATAATTTCATCAGAATATTTTTTATGTTTATTATTCATCGTATATTATTTATAATCATGTTATATAAATTATATAATTATTTAATTTAATATTGGTCATTTTGTTGATATTCGGTACTTCAGTCCAAAATGATCTTGTTTTACTCTAAAATGCCCACGTAGTCAAGAGTACGTCATCTCTATAATGATATTCAGGAATTAAATATAATATATATCTATAATATATCAATTTATAATAGTCCATGAAATTTTGAGATATGAAAGGAATTGCACTGTTCATGGAGATAGTAAGTCGTACGTACGCATAAACGCTACATTCATTTTTTCATATTTAACGGAATGAAAACTAAATGATACATAGTTATATTATAATTAAATTATAATATCATATTTTATATATGTTGCATAATTTAATTAACTCCATCTTTTATACGTACCATTTATGGCATGAACAAGTGATATCGCTTTGAGGGGGTGGTAGTTCGCACTTCCTCAAATGAAATTATTGTATTTACAGATTATGGAAAATATAATTGATTTATGTAAATAAAAAATAAATAAAAATAGATAGAATATAAATATAATATATATATCATATATAAATAATGTGTCATAGTAATGGTCACCATGAGAGGTGGTAGGAAAAAATTGAACAATCATCGTTTCATGAGGCAATAGTTCGTCGTAAACAGAAACTGTATGTTTCTGTCCATTAGATGGAGGTGTATGTGAGTTTAGTTAGAATAATTCTCATAAAAACATCCTAGTATACTGAGGATACTGGTGTTATTATGTAATCAATGAATAAGAATATAATAGGGAGTTAATAAGTAAGATAATGGAAATGAACTTTAGAGAAGAGGCAACTTCTAAAATGTTTAACTCCCTTTGATTTGATCCAAATGGATTTATTAAATTGACTTATGAAAAATGTAATGATATTATGAGGAAGGGAGAGATTTTGGAGATTATTTTAGTATAATTTTTATTATCCAAGAGGCATGATATGTGTGAGTAAGTTGGTAGAGGTGATGGCCTTTTATAAGAGGGAGGAGGGGCACTTTAGGAAGGTATTGAAATATTATTTTATTATAAAACGATTTTTGGTTTCCAATGGTCCCAAACTCATTTATTTAAAATATAATATTCTTTTTGTTCCCCATACTCTCAACAAAGAGGTTTTAGACAAGTTTAAGGAAAAAAATTAACCATTTCTTTTTGAGTTAACCCTTAGTTAAAACATTAACTTTTACCATGTCTTTTGGCATTTTCATAATATATGGTAACAATATTTACTATAAAATTACAAGAGAACCATAATTGGATCAGTAATGACATTTTTAAAATTATATAAGTCATTTGAATGAATCTTATATTTTTAGTACTATTATATTATTAAATAAAATTGTATTTTTTTTAAAACTCATTTATGTCAATTTTGACACTATAAAATAACTCATTTTTGTTAAAGTCGTAACAAATTTATTCCTCCGAACCAAAGGAATTTACTAAAATTTAATATGTCAATATAATCCATAAAATTATTTTATGGAATCAAAATGACCAAATTAAATTTATTTTAATATTTTTAATATCATTTATTTGAATCTTTCATTAATGAAGCAACCACTACATCATCATTGTGTCATAATTAAATTTATTTATTTAATGTCTAAAAATTATAAATATAATATAATTATGTAAGAAATATTTTAATATTTATAATGAATATTTATATTTTAATATATCACTTATATTACCCCATATAAAAAATTAGTAATAAGAAATATGTTTATGTTATTTTTCTCTTTTAATTAAATAAAAAATTATTATAGGACACTATCATGCCCAAGTGAATCCTTGGGGTCCCAAAATCGACCCAACGATTACCATGGTCAGAAGTATATCATCCAATAGTATTAGGACACATTTTAGGGTAGATTTGTTTTATTATAATATTATTTTTTACCCTTATTTTCCAGATTTACCCTTTAACTATTATAAATAAAATAATTACTAAAGTTACTATTCATAATATACAAAAATAAATTGTACATATTTACAAAATTCCAATATTTTGATTTCGAATATGGGATCCATTTTTTCAAATTGAAAAAATATAAGTTCTATTAAATAATTTAAAATTAATTCCTGTTGTCAAAACAAAAAAGTGTGTTTGTAAGAAGTAAAAACTACCAAAAGATTGACATGTGTTTATGTCCAATTGAAATGTTGAATTACTTAAAATGACCAAAATTTGATTAATTGATATGAACTTAATCTAACTAAACTTTAAAAACAATTCAAAAAAATATACCTAAATAAATAAATTATATGAAAAGGTAGTTTTCAATTAAAATTCAGTATTTTTCACTATTCATTAAAAAATGAAGTTTATCATAAAAAACAAAAAAAATAGCCAAAGTAAATTTATATTTCCTGATTCTATAGAAGAAATTTATTTTATAAAATGGAACATATAAAAGTGAAAAAAACTATATTTAAAAAGGGTTCACCATCAAATAGCAGTAAACTTACCTTTTCAAAATATTAGAGCATTTTATGCTTAAAATCAGATTCATTCATATTTTAAGCATCTAAGATTTATTTAATAAATGTAAAAACATTTAACAAACATGTGTAATAAAATTTTATTTAGTCTTTTTAATTATCTCTAATATAACGGCTAGGCGTTAACTATCATTTAAAATAATAATATTGTTATTGTATTATTTTTTAGTATATATCAAAGTTGTGTGAAACATAATATTTCGGAGAAACGCATTGTTACATATTGAGTAAGCTATCATAAAAATTGTCCCTTTAAAATATAATTGATATCTTATTCATAAATATTAATAGTTGTGAGAATTTTATAATCTACAAATACCTTTAATCCTACAGATATATTTGACTATAAATATTATTTTGAAATATAATATATTTATCTACATCATAGTAATTTATTTATAATTTTTAGTGATATAATAATTGCCTTAAATGGTGAGAAAATTATGGTGTTGTAATTTTTTAATTAATGTAATAATCGAATAAATGATATTAATTATAATAAAATAAATATAATTTGATATAATTATTATCATACAATAATTTTATGAATTAATTTGACATATTATTAATGAATTTAAAGAGTTTTTTCTTAGATATAAAAATTTTTTGATATGTTTAAAAATTTTAGGTAATGAATAGTGTCAAAATAGACATTTATGATATTTTAAAATTTGTAATATTTTATTAAATGATATAAAATTCATGCAAATATAAAATTATAACAACTAATTTGGATAAGTCTTATATTTTCATCAGTGAATCTTTTATTAGTATTTTATCAATTTATATTAACTATATAAACCATAAAAATATAAATTACATTATATCACTTTTATAATTATAAATGTTAAATAACGGTTAAAACAAAAATATAAGGATTAAAAAATAGCCAAACATGTTTAATTTTCATTTGATAAATGGATTTCGACCCATAGTCATTATATATTCGAAAATAACTAGTTTGGAGCTCTTTGTAATAGAAAATTAATTTAAATTAATTCAATAATTTTACGAATTGCAAGAGTGGAACACCCCTCTTCTATAAAAGGGAACTCATTCTTCTCTTTTATTCATAGGTGAAAACCTTTTTGGTAAAAACATGATCTACCCAAATCCCTTCCTAAAATCTCTACCCACATTATAGAGGATTTATTTTAGGCAAAACACCCTATTCATAGGTTTTAAGGTGTTAATTAAAGAAGATAGTCCAAATAATAGGAATTAAATGTTGTACATGATGCTTCAGACTCAAGGTAAGGGTCTTTTTAACTAAATTAACCTTATTTTAAATAATTTTAAGATGTAATTTCTATATATTTATCTCTCATGTACATTATTTTCAAAAACAATTTATGAATTTATTCATATGGACATAAATGTTTTAAAATGGGATTTTCAAATATCTCAAATGTTTTCAAAAATGAATATTTTTACGGTTTTAGGTAAAGGAATTTCTTTAAAAAATAATATTTAAAATATTCGATTTTAGATCTTCTTACGTATCTCAAAAGAAATGGTTTTTAACCTATACAACAAGAAAAGAATTTCCTACTTTCATGATGCTTTAATTGTTCCATGTTTCCTTTATAAGTTTTCATATTTATTTCAAAAGAAAATGGTTTAATAAATATGTTCATGGTTTTTAGATTTTAAGTTATTTTTTAAAGGGATATTTTGATATCAAAAAGTGGTTTTTATATGGGTTTAAAAGAGTTTTAAATGGTTTTTTTGATGATTTGGTCCTTAGACATTAAATATTAAAGTTTTATCCTCATTATAGCTCACTAGTGAGATAGATATAGATTATATGATCGGTTTATCCTGAATAAAAATCACGAAATATGGGTGAGCCTGATATAGCTTATATAAAGGGGAACCCCATTAGAGCTCTCTAATGAATTAGAAACTCTAGATATAGAACTCTACCATAACATTACTCCATTTGTAGGGTTGAATATAAGACAGATATGATAATTATTTCCTAAGAAACCGACATGATTTTTATATCCATGCTAATGAGTTTTTATGAAAAGGGTTTTAATGGGTTTTTTGTTTTTATTAAACTAATGGTTTCCTTTATTTTTATATCCCATACTATGATTTTTCTCTCATTGGAATTTTTTTAAAATAATCATAGGTTTTCAGGTAGAATAGAGGGAATGATGAGATCAAGGGGAAAATTGTGAACATATGTCATGAAAATAAAACATTTTTTATTTTAAAATGGTTTTTCTTGGGTAAATAATTAATACTCAGTATAAGTGTCCACTTTTAATGTATGGGTTTACTATAAAAGAGATTTTTCAAAATTATCTAAAACTTTATAACTAGATGATATTTTAGAAAATAACGTGACTTATGGTTTTAAAATAACTAGAATATATAATTTTTAAGGATAGGTCTTTACTATTGGTTTCAGAGAAGGATTTAGACAACTTAAGATATTGGGATATTTTGTTAAGAGTTATAGATATCATCAGTGGTTTATGATTTTTGGGTTTATCACCATAAAAATACTTATAACCCATTTTAGGCTTTAATTTAAGAAATTTAAAGGCGATTGATGGTATATTTTTGGTGACATTTATTTTTTAGATAATTTTGGGTTATTACATTTTGGGATGCAGATTGAAAGGTATTAGATAACCTCTCAGGTTAAAACATGTTATGGTTATTTTTGAGTATTTATCCATATTTGGTTATTTAATAATAATTATATAATTTTATAAAAATTACAACCCATGTGATGGGTTATAACATGTTTTGTTTGGAAAGGTCACGGGAATCGAACCCAGAACCTAAGTGTATAGGGGTGACTCGCCTGCAACTGGACTATGTGAACAGCCAGTTAGTATGACTTTTTATTTTAAGATTAAAATCTTATGGATTAAGAATAAATTTTTTTAATATATGTTTTATAGACTAGATAACCATGTATTTGTAAAATGACTTGGTGATTAAGTGATTATTTTTATTTTGGAAGATGTTCACTATTTTGGGAACTCCATTTGATCAAGGCAAACAAAACACTATGGGATTTTAATTTAGAAGTAATCTTTGAATTATATTTTCCATGAATCCATTATTTTATTTTGGATTTATGATGATTTAGATAATTTATGGAAAAAATTATCACATCTTGGAGATTATGTCATTTATAAAATTACATATTTGTTATGAATAATTAAGAGTGGTTGATGTTTTTTGGAGATAATTGTTAAAATTTATCTTGCAAAGAAAATTTCCTCAAATATTTATAAATTTTGGGTTTCAATATTAGGTTATATTATTTTGATGAATTTTAAAGATAGTTATTTATTGAATGGTCTATGTGTAAAATTGGGTATTACTGTCAAATTTTGGAGAATGATGTTGTTCTTTATCATATAGGTTTTATTCAGTTTAGGGAATTTTCTTATCTTGTAATAACCATTTTTGTTTTAGTTAATTTCTAAATACATGATAAATATATAGTTAATGTTTTTCGGATTATGTAATTCTCTATACGTTTATTTTAGTGATTCATGTGTGAAATTTTTATCTTGAATACACATAATTTGGATACAAATATGAGTTTGTGGTGGAAATTGATTAAAGGGTGAAACTATAATTTTCAAGTAAGTACGTTTCCTTATGTTCTTATTCCAAGTCGTAAAATAATTCCTCAACTCTATAAGATGTATTTTGAAACAAAAATATTATTATTTTACTTCTCTTACTATGAAATCAATGACCTTCTAACCCATCATAGATTTTTTGTTTTGTGATTGTTAACATTCTCATAATTGTGTTATATGTCACTCTCCATCTGAACTTGATAGTGATTTATTCTTCCATATCCATATTTTCTTATATGTAACCCTAGTATTTTTTATCGTAGGTGAGATTCATACTTCCATATCATTATTTTAAAGGGGATGTTTCTTTAATATTATTCCAATTTAAGAGTTCAAATAAGGTAATTTGAAAATTCAAACCTCTAGTTTTCGATACGGAGTTCAAATTGTGAGTATAAACTTTATTAAAGGGGTGACAATGTAACATCCAAATATTTTGTGAAAGAAACACTATGTTTGATAAGCATACATGAAACTCCACATCCAGCTTAAACAAAAAACTAAATATTATTATTGAAATGTTACAATTATAACCTAACCATTTGAATGAATGTTATGAATTGGATTAACTACATTATAAAAATATGTTATACATGTGTATATAATGTTTTTTGACTTATTAATTTTAAATTAATTAAACCCCTTTTTAAAATAAAGGGAAAGGTTTTTGTGAAAAAACTATTTAATTATCGAAAAGTGTGTTTTATACTATTAAATAAAAAATCCCATTTTTTGGATTATATTTATGATATATATTTATAGTTTTGAGTATCATGTTTAAAATTAATCTTAAGTGATTTATATACATTATATAAAGAAAAACATAATTTTATACATAAAAGAAATATTTTTCAAAAAAATAAGTTTTATCGGCTTTTGATGGAACACTTATTTTAAATCTAGTTTTTATTAGTTTTATAAATTATGTTTGAAAAAATAAACCTAGAAATTATATTTATTATATAAATTTTTAATTAGGTTGAATTTTTGATAATTTTTAGATATGTTTCATGTTTTTATGAATATTGAAATATTATTTCATTTTTAATTGAAAATAGGTTTTTAATCTAAATAATTTATGATGTTAAATTATATTTTTCATTGGATTAAAAACATAATTACACCAATTTTATATCATTTAATCTAATTTAGGTAATTTTAAACAATTGAATATTGAAATTGGATATAAAAACGTTTTGATCTTTTGAATATTTTTACTTTAAAAGCATGTTTTCACATTCCATCAATGAGATTAATTTTTAATTAATTGCAGAAATTTCTGTGTTCTATATTTTGAAAATGGTTTCCATATTTTGAATCATAAAGTAAAAATTTAGTAACTATGTACTTTTTAGTTTTGGACAATATTAATAATTACTTTTGTATTTTTTTGTCACCATGGTTAAGGGTAATCAGGTATTTAAGGATTAAAATAATATTATAAATATTAGAAAATTAAACTAACAAATATCCGAATTTTACTACATGATTATCATTCATCTATATACATTAAAATATTTTTTTAGGAGTCTATTTGTGTACTTTGGGATGAGAATATAACCTTTAGAATATTATATTCTAAGGAAAGTAAATTTTATCAAATTGTTTTTTAATAAGATAAATATTTTTAATATGGGTTTATATAAGGGATATGTTCAACTATAAATTATATTTTTAAATAAAAAAAAATTATATACATAATTTTAATTTATTTATAATTTTTAGTGATAATATAATTAAATTAAATGGTGACACAATGATGATGTATTAATTGTTTAATTAATGGAACAATCAAATAATTGATATTAAAAATATTGAAATAAATATGATTTATTATAATTAATTTCATCCATGAATTTGATGGATGAATTTGACATTTTAGTGATGAGTTAACAAATACATAAATTATTTATGGTATTTTTAAAAAGCCACATAATGAATAGTGTCAAAATTGACATTAATGATATTTTAAAATAAATAATATTTTCATAAATTTTTAAAAATTCATAAAATCAAAAAATCAGCTAAATGATTGGTATAAGTCTCATAATGTCATAAATGACTCATTTATTGGTAATTTTTCATTTTATAGTAATTTTATTAACCCTCGAAATGTAAATTACATGATATCATGGTAATTATTAAAAAAGTTAAATACAAGTAAAAACAAAAATATAATTTTAAAAAAATAGTAAAAACTTGTCTGATTTTCATCTTATGAGTTAATTTAGACCCATCATCATTCTATCTTCGAAATAAATCACTTTTTATCCATTTAGTGTAGAAAATTAATTTAAATTAATTTAATAATTTAGTGAAACCCAAGAGTGTCCCTTCCCTCTCTTATAAAAGGGCACCCATTCTTGTATTTTTATCACACCTCAAAACCTTTTTGGTTTGGACAGGATATGACCAAATCCCACCCTAAAATTCATACCCATATTTAATATGAATTATTTTAGAATTAACACCATCCTTAGAGCAATTAAAGTGTTAATTAAGGGAGAAAATATGAAAACGAGGAATATAGTGATTGAGCATGATAATTTGGGCTCAATGGTAGGGAATATTTAACTAAATAAACCTTATTAAAAAAAATTTAGTGATATATATTCTAAATATTTGTCTTTTAGGTCCATCATATTATAATAATTTTTCTGAATGTATTAATATGTACATAAGTGTTTTAAAATGGGTATTTTAAAATATCTCTCAAATTTTTTCAGAAAAGAATATTTTTAAGGTTTTATGTAAAAGACATTATTTTAAAAATAATTTTTTAAATATTCAGTTTCAAATACTTTTAAAAAGATAAAAATATTTTTTTTAATGTATATAGCATGAACAGAATTTCTCTCTTAGATTATGCATTAATTATATAGAGTTCCCTTTATATGTTTTCATAGAAATTTCCAAGGAAAATGGTTTAATTATTATTTGAATGGTTGTTAGATTTGAAAATATTTTTAAATGAAAATGATATTTTTATATCTGAAAGTGTTTTACAGTTGGATTTAAAAAGGTTTTCAAGGGTTATATTAATGGTTTGGTCCTAGGAAATTATATATAATGGGTTGATCCCCATTATAGCTCATGGGGGATCGCTATATAGATTATACGAAGGCTTGATCCCTATTATAGTTCACGAAAAATGGGTTAGCATGATATAACTTATACAAAGAATAAGCCCCATTATATCTCTCCAACACATTGCATACTCCAGAGATGGAAATCTACCTTAAGGTTATTCCATTTGTAAGGGTCAATGCAACAGTGATATGGTAATTATGTCCCAAGGCATATACATTACTTTTCTATACATGCTAATGAGTTTTTAAGAAAATGGTTTTAATAGGATTTCATGTTTTTACTAAACTAATGGTTTCCATTGTTTTTATATCCCATACTGATATTTTTTCTCATCCCATGTTTTGAAATTTTTTCAAATGGTTTAATAGAGAATACGTACAAGGATAAGATCAAGGGGAAAATTATAAAGATATATCATGATAATAAAATATGTTTTATTTTAAAAGTGGGTTCCTTTATAAAAATTGATACTTAGTATAAGTGTCCACTTGTAATGTATGTGATTATATATAAGATATTTTCATAATTCTCTAAAACTCTATACCAAAAATACCATTGGTAAAAGAAATTGATTTCTAGTATTAATATTATTAGAATATGTAATGTTTAATGTTGGGTCCTTATAAATTTAGAATAAATTATAAACGCAAAATTAATAACCGGGTTTTCTTGGAGCCACCATCCAGCCGATGAGCCTCAATGACACATAGGCTACTCCATGAAAAAACATGCACTAAAACCTCATACATATTCTATCTAGTGCCTTAGTACCAACTGGTTGTTGTCACATGGGAGGTTTAATAGTCTTATATCACCTCCACAACCTAGATATTGTTGAAAAAACAATTCTAAGATACTAGGTTGTGTAACCACATATAACACATCTTATTCATGTATTCAAAAAAGAATATAACAAGCCATTATTCATTGAGAAAACATATAAAATATTTTAAATACATAAATTTAATGCTCCTTGATTTTCTATAATAGAAAAAATCTCCGCCATCAAATAGCATGTATTCCAGAGAAGTGTCTCTAGAATTCCTTCATGAATAACTCAGGTCATTACAATTGAAAAATTGAATCTCACTCCTAATAAATCTCTTGGATTATTAATAAGACCATTGAAAAAAAAACTAGTTGTGTTATCTTCCCCATCAACTACTTATCGCTCTGGTCCCCAATCATTACTGGTCTCTCAATGAACTATGTATCTAGTACAAACTCAATATCCTTGATATCGATCACATACATAAGATTTGGTTAATACCTATGATGATAAGAAACAAGGAATATTTTAAGTATACATCAAAACTATATAAAGAGTTTCAATTAGTAAGACACCATTATAATATATAGTGTGATCTCAATTTGTCCCATAATCCACAGTTCCAAATTCTGCTTCTTTGGTAAATGTAATGGATGCAACCATGGTTCCACTTATAAGAAAACTTAGTTTATAATGTAGAACTCAAATAGTCATATCTTATCATTTTTATATGCTCGGTAACTAGTGTATGAAGTTACCAACCAAATTTTTATCAACTAGAAATGATTAGAGGTCTCTTACGCCATATCCTTCCAAACAATAGCAACCTCACTTGCCTCATGCTGACAAAGATATAGAAAAAATGGATGAAAATAGAGATCCTCAAACATTTATATTTAAATAATTGACTTTTAACTATTATTGTACATAATATATTCTAAGTATAGATGATCATCCCATACTGCACTATAATGTGGGATGCATACCTGAATAATATCCTCTAAAATATGCATATTTCTATCAAATTTATAATTGGTCTATAGATTATATTCCATACTCAACATGAAAAAAGTACTCATCACCATCTAAAAGACATTCTAGTTCCATAACATGAAATCAAAATCCTAGTAAGACCCTATACTATAGGAAATCCATGAATCCATACAAACTTTCATACATATGTCTTTCCTAACACATTGACCAAATCAATCTTTTAAATCAAAAATAAAAGTGTATCTTTCATCATTAAATCAACTGAACCCACAAAGTAACTTGACCACTCATGGTTATGGGAGACCCCATAAAAATTCCATTATCACTATAACGACCCATACTTTACATACATGGTTAATACTTCAAAATTGAAGCATACTTATTACAACATATAACAAAACCAAGAAAGTACCGTATAGGTATAGTGTCTTTAGAAAATAGGAACCATAAACAACCGGTTCATAAAGCATCTACACTGTCTCTCATTTATTTCATCATATCTATAGTCCCTTTTTGTCATATCTTACTTAATACCCTTCTTCCTGACCTGGGGAAAGATAACATACAAAAGGGTGAGCTCAAATTCTCAGTAAGGGTAAACAAAATAAATATCAATCACATCAAAATAAAAACATAACATTTTGGAAATCTTACCCGACAAAATAGATCATAATTTCATAACATGGGATAAATCATGGTAGTGAAATGTAATCACAATAATTATAACATAAAACATGAAACATTGTTGCATGCACAGATAATCATAGAGAATCATTTCTTATTAGTCAAGACTCATTGCCAAGACTATCTTAGTGGACAAAGTCCATTTCTGGACCAAGTTCACTCCTCATTTCAGTCCTGTTTTACTGAAGCGGTTTAACCTGTCGTTACAGCCATGTCTATCTCATGAGATATAAAATCTTTACCCAATTCATTGGAGGGAGATATAGGTCCCACTAATCTCATAATGATACCATTCTTATGTGTGCCACAAAATCATAAACCATACATTATAGCATAACCCATTTAATAAAAATGGGAATCTTAAACATCATGACATCATAAAATAATTCATATAAGATAAAGGAATTCATAAAAATAATTCCATCACAACATAATCAAATCAATGTAATAATAGGGATAGAAACAGATCCCTTTATTATCTTAGATGGAAAATAATTTTGATAAAACACTTGAACTCCATTCTTGAGGAAAATATATTTTCTACTTCAAAAACATTTTTTCCTTTCTTAACATGTCATACAATTTTAAACTAAAAGAAGTTGAATAAAAATAAACTTGAAAACTTGTAAAATAATCTTGTTGGAAATACTTTTTAAAAAAATCCATTCATGCCGTATAAGTTAAAAAACATTATTCTCGTACTTTTGTCGGAAAATTCAAAAAGTACCTTGTACGAAAAAGGACAAAAGACTCCTTTCATATCTATTACTAAAAACTCACCGAAGGTTAAAATTGGATTTAAAAAATTTTAGGTGGATGGATATAATATTACATATTCAGGGAACATTGATGTGGATGATAAAATACAACGTAGTAAATACCAAAGTATAAACAATCTTGGATAAAAATGAAATTGTTATATTTTCCCTTACCTTAGGTCTGATTTGCTTCGTAAGTGTCTGAACCTCCTGTATAATGATTTAAATAATGTCATTGACTTATTCCAGAATCATACTCATTGTTTTGATATCATATATGGTCATATTCTTAGCTTTTTATTAGTAATATTTCATTACTACATGTTATTCGGGTGTTTATTACTTTTTGTTCTTATGTGTGTTTTGTCGAATAAATTCTTATTCTTCTCTTTAGGTTATAGATACCTGATTTCCAGAATGGTATTAGTGTAATATCTATCATATTCATTCATTCAATTCATTTAAATAATCATTATGCAATGATGATCATCTAGAACAAGTCGCATCACATCGTGGAGACGGTATTCCGTACGTACGCATGAGCGATGATATCGTTCCCATGATCGTGGAATTGTATTAGAGTGTATTTATACTATTTAAGAATAAATATCACTTTACAATAATAATTTATAGTTATTATTTACACCATTATACCCATCCAAGTAAGGTGATGGTGGAAAATAGATTACACCACGGCGTGGAGACGGTATTCCGTACGTACGCACGAGCGGTGATTTCATTTTCCGTAGGATGGATAGATGGTGAAATAGGGTTGTTTCATACTTATAATAACATATCAGTATATTAGTGATACTGATGTTATTACTTCATAATGAAACAACTAAAGAAAAATAATTGGAAGAAGAAATAAAGATGACAGAATTGGTAACAGACATTACCTCTTCTTTGAAGTGCTTCTTTGAGACCTCCTTTTAGGGCACTAAAATTGGACTTTGAATAATACCAGGACCTCTAGAATGTTTCTAGGGAAGTGGAGAGGAAAAATGGGTACGATTTGGCCGAGCTTGAAGGATCAAATTGGTGTGAGGAGGAGAGGGAGGAGAGGGGCACCTTTGGAATAACTAAAAATATTATTTTATTATAAAGTCAAATTCGGTTTTCAATAGCTCCAAATTGATATATTTCAAAGCTAAAGTGGTGATGGGTAGAAATAATTTCATCCAATATAATTTAGACAAGTTTAGGTTACTATTTTAACCTTATTATTTAGATTTAACTTTAAGTTAAATAATTTTATTTTTACCATGTCTTTTTTAGTTCTTATACTATAAGGTTAATAAACTTACTATAAAAATCCAAAAGAACCCCAAGTTGTTTATTATTAATATATATAACCGTATCTAAGTAATTTGGCAGAACCTTAGATTTTTAGGAAGAAAATGAGAATCAATAATATAATATTTTTTTAAAAACTATTTTATGTCAATTTTGACACTATTTAGTAATTGATTTTTGTGAAAATCATAACAGAATGATTAGTTCTAAAACACTTACTTAAATCAAAAATAACATTTCATATTAACCTAGAAAATTAATTTAATTCATAAAAAGTCTCAAATTACATTTATTTGGGTATTTATAACATCAATTATGTCAATATTTCATTAATAAGATAATTACTGTATCATCATTGTGTCATAAATAAATTAAATTATTTAATATCTAAAAATTAAAAATAAAATACCATTATGTATGAAATCTTTTTATATTTCTAATGAATATTTATAGTCGAATTTATCTTATGTATAAACCTATATTAAAAATGATTTAGTTATTAAACTTTGATTTTAACTATTTTAACCCTTCTTTAAATAAATTAATATTAAATGTCGTAATCTAATCCAAGTGGGCCTAAATGGTCATATTTTATTCCTAAGGTTGTTTTTGGTCGAATTACACTTATCCAATAGAATTAGAACATGTGTTAGCATAATAATAATATCATTTTTACCCTTAATTACCCAATTTACTTTTAACCGTGGTAAATAAAAGTAAAAAGTTATTATTCACCAATAATTATTTTCATCTCATTGAACCACATTTTACTTACTGAAATCAACCGTGTCTCTCGGATTTTTGAAATTCCACTCACAGAAGCGGTAAAATTAAGTTATATGTAAATTTGAAAATTCTCCTAGGAGGTGGGTAAAAGAAGGTGAAAAGTTCAATAAAATTTTTATATATCTAAAATTATTATAAAAAGACTCCAATGAATTGAATTGAACATATATAGGTATTATGTATCAATTTTTCCCTAAAATAAATTTAATTAAAATAAATAATTATTTAAATAAAAAGTCGGTTTTTAAATAGTAACCCAGTGTTTTCACTATTCATCAAAAATTGAATGTTTCCAGAAAAATACCAAAATTTCACCCTAGGCTAATTTCGATATTCCGAATCCATAAATGAAGTCCATTTTGAAAAATAAAATTTCAAAAATTTCAAAAAGTGGTTATTACTATTCATAACGGCTAGTTTTAATAATATTTTAATAGCATATCGTTGTTTAGTGAAACTCGGTATTGCGTACGACGCAAGCTATCAAGGAAGGTTGTGGTTGCGTGTAAAGAAAGCCAAGCTAGTGTTGTGTGTAGTGAAAGATTCTTTTGATGATTTATATAACATAAAAACAAAATATTTCTCATAAAAGTCTCAGGTGTTACATTCTACCCCCCTTAAAATGAATTTCTCCCTCGAAATTCGTCACTTTATAACAAAAAGATGAGGATACCTCTCCCTCATCATATCCTCAAGCTCCCATGTAGCTTCTTCTAATTGGTGGTTCCTCCATAAAACATTCACCAAGCGAGTGGTCTTGTTCCGTAGGACTTTTTCACTACGATCCAGAATCTCTATTAGCTGTTCTTCATAAGAAAGATCTTGCTCCAGCGGTACAACTTCTAAGATGAGTACATGTGAAGGATCAGGTATGTACTTTCTCAGGAGAGATACATGGAACACATCGTGAACTTGAGAGAGATTCGATGGAAGCACCAATCAGTAAGCTACCTTTCCAACATGATCCAGTATTTTGAATGGACCGATATATCTAGGGCTCAACTTCCCCTTTTTTCCAAATCTCATGACCCTCTTCCAGGGAGATATTCGTAAGAACACTTTATCACCCACTTCAAACTCTAGGTCTTTTCTTCAGTTGTTGACATAACTTTTCTGTCGACTCTGAGCTGCTCTTATGTGTTGTTGAATAGATCAGACCTTTTCTACCATCTCATCAACGAGATCAGGTTCTAATAGCTTTCTTTCCCCAACTTTATCCTAGCAAGTTGGAGTCCTACATTTCTTTACATAGAGAGCTTCATAAGGAACCATATGAATACAGGAGTGAAAGCTATTATTATAAGAAAATTCCACCAAAGGTAGGTGTTGATCCCAACCACCTTTGAAATCCATAGAGCAAGCTCTCAGAATATTCTTCTAGAGTTTGAATCGTCATCTCAGACTGACCGTCTTTCTGAGGATGATAAGCATTCCTGAAACTCAACTTTGTATCTAGAGTATGCTAAAGACTTCGCCAGAACATTGATGTAAACCTCGGATCTCGATCAGATATAATAAAAAGTGGTAATCCATGCAATCTTACCACTTCTTTTACTTATATCCTGGAAAGCAGATCCAGAGAGAAATCCTCTCTAATAGCAATGAAGTGTGCAGACTTTGTAAGACGATCAACTATGACCCAGATAGCATTATTGCCTTTGGATGTTTTAGGAATTCCTGTGACAAAGTCCATAGTGATGTTTTCCCATTTCCATTCGGGTATGAGTAATGTTTGTAACATCCCCTTAGACTTCTGTCTCTCAGCTTTAACCTTCTGACAAAACAAGAATCGAGATACATATTCAGTAATATCTCTTTTCATGTCATCCCACCAGAAGTACTCTTTTAGATCCCTATACATCTTCGTTCTTCCCGGATGAATATAGAATGAAGAACTATGAGCCTCATCCAGCAACTCCTTCTTTAATTCTAGGATGAGAGAAACACAAACCCGATTCCTGAACATTATTATCCCATCACAATCAAGGTTGAATTCAGGAACATTTCTCACCTTCTTTTGTAATTCGACATCTTCTTTCTGTGCCTCTTTAATCTTCATATGTATAGATGGTTGAACATTCATTTGAGAACGATAAGATTTTTCCCCTTCCATTATAATTCCAAGATCCATCCTTTGTAAATCCATAAATATTGGATCTTTTGTGATCCTCATCATGGATAAGCTTGCATGGTCTTGTCGACTTAATGCATCTGCCACCTTGTTTGCTTTCCCAGGGTGGTAATGAATTGAGCAGTCGTAATCCTTAATCAGTTCCAACCATCTTATTTGGCGCATATTCAGCTCCTTTTCTGTGAAAATATAATTTATACTTTTATGATCACTATAAATATCACACCTTTCACCATAAATGTAATGCCTCAAAATCTTTAATGCAAAGATTACCGCAGCTAACTCCAAATCATGTGTTGGGTAATTTTGATCATGGATTTTCAACTGTCGTGAGGCATAAGCTATCAACATATCATTTTGCATATGAACACACCCCAGCCTTTTCTTGGATGCATCATTGTAGATCACAAACCTTTCTCCACTACAATGCAGTGTGAGCACAGGTGCACTGGATAACCTTCTTTTCAACTCCTTGAAATTATCTTCACATTCCTCCGTCCAAACAAACTTAACTCTTTTCCGAGTCAACCTGGTGAGTGCATTAGATAATAGTGAAAAATATTTCACAAAACGTCAATAATATCCAGCCAAACCAAGAAAACTTCGGATCTTAGTTACTGTTGTTGGTCTCGACCATCATTCTATAACCTCTGTTTTTGTTGGATCCACAGATATCCCCTCTTTTGAGATTATGTGACCCAAAAATGCAACTTTTTGAAGCCAAAATTAACACTTGGAAAATTTGTCATAAAGCTTCTCCTTTCTCTGGGTCTTCAAAATAATTCTCAAGTGATCTTCATGTTCTTCCTTTCTATTTGAATATACAAGAATATCGTCTATAAAGACTACCACAAACTGATCAAGATAGTCTCTAAAGACTCTATTCATCATATCCATGAAGATAGCAGGGGCATTAGTAAGACCAAACGGCATGAATATAAATTTATAGTGTCCATACCTTGTACAGAAAGCTGTATTTGGTATATCCTCCCTTTTGGCCCTTAATTGATGATACCCTGAATGAAGATCAATCTTGTAAAATTATTGAACTCCTCGTAGTTAGTCAAATAAGTCATCAATGCGCGGGAGAGGATATTTGTTCTTGATAGTGATCTTGTTAAGTTCTCGATAATCAATGCAGAGTCTCATTGATCCATCTTTCTTCTTAATAAACAGAACAGGTGCTCCCCAAGGTGACGCACTAGGGCATATGAATCCCTTATCAATATTCTCTTCGATTTTCTTCTTCAATTCCTACAACTCAATTGGGGCTATTCTATAAGGTGTCTTTGAAATAGGCAAAGCACCCTGTATGAGTTCTATTGAAAACTCCACTTCACGATTTGGTGGAAGACCCGACAATTCCTCTGGAAAGACATCATCAAACTCCCGTACAATGGGAATATTCTTAATCGTGAGTTTCTCACCCACCATTTGAGATAAATAACATTCATTTAGTGGAATCAAGACCCATAAGATGGAAGAAATTTCCACAATATGGTTATGTTCATCCTTGCATCGATAGATGATCATAGATTGATCTGGAATATGAAATGTGACTTCCCTTATTTGGAAATTGATATGAGATCCATATAGAGAAAGCCAATATATGCCAATAATAACATAAAATTCCACTATAGTAAGGATCACAAGATTTGCAGGAAGCACTTTCCCATAAACATCAATCGGAGAAGAATTATAAGCTTTTGATTCGACTGTTGTACCATTAGGGGTTGTCACAGCTAACTCTACATCTAACTGTTGATGTAATACGGTGATACCCTTAGAAAATTCTTCAGAAATAAAAGAGTGGGTGGATCCAGAATCAAATAAAACATTTGATACTTTAGAGTGGATGGTAAGTGTACCTTTCACCACATCGTTATCGTACTCCACATCGATGATAGAAATTCCATGTGACTTTACTTTGTCTTTAGCCTTAAGAGTTGGTTGACGTCGATCATCATCATCAACCCTTGGATTTGGGAATTGATTGGCACAATGCCCCATCTCCTTGCACTTGAAACATTGAAGTGTAGTAGGTTGATTCTGTGTATCCCTTCCTTTGTTTACATCATTAGACATCTTCTTCCCATCATTGCGGCATTCAAATGCCCGATGACCTTTCTTTTTGCATTTGAAACATTTACTTGTCCGTTTAAGAAAACTCCCTCCATGTTTTTTCCACACTTTGAGCATAAGGGAAAACTCATCTTATTTTCAGTGTTCTCTTTAGATTTTCCTTTGAATTCCATTTTCCTCATCTTATCAAACCCATGTGACTGATGGGTTACACCAATCTCCATCTCAACCTTGAGAGTACATCGAACAATTTCCTCATATCTATTGAAGTCCCTTATGGATAACGCCCTTCGAAGACATGGTTTTAAGACACTAAAGAATCGATCGATCTTACTCTCAGGTTGGATAATAATACCAGAAGCGTACCTTGCAAGTCTTATAAAATTTGCTTCATTGGTACCAACAGATTCATCATCCTTTTGCTTTAGTTCAAGAAACTCTTTCTCCATCATTGTTCGGAGAATATGAGGGAAGTAATTATTGAAAAATAAGTTCTTGAACTCGTCTCATTCCATGGACTCAATTTCATCTCTTGTCATCGTATTCTTCATAAGATTCCACCATTGATCAGAATCACCTTACAAACGATACCCTACTAAGATGACTTTATCATTTTCAGAACATTGAAGAACTGAAAATATCTTTTCAGTATTAATGATCCATTGTTCAGCAACTAATGTGTCAATAGACCCGCTGAATGAGGGTGGACGCTGCCTCATGAAGGATTCAACAGAATATTGCTCCTTCCTTTTCTCGTTTGGAAGTCCTGCATGATTCATAGCATGAGAAAGTTGTGTGAGAATTGCTACAAGATTTTTCATTCCATTTTCCATAACATTTGGTTTCTTAGGGGGACAATCATTGCATTTCCCATCGCATTCCGCATTAACACGGTTTCTTCGGGTTCCAGCCATTGACTAAAACCAAGAAGAATAGTGTGAGAAACACTAATTATATTAGGAAAACCACGTAATCAAGAATAAAATTTCACACTTAAGGTCTTATCCTAGGTTGTTCATGGACATTTCTAAAACACTAATATTGTGTTCTATGGTTAGACTTATCCTTAGGGTTCTTACTAAGGCTTTCACATCCTAGTTTCCAAATGTCGACTATACCTTTCCTCTGATACCAACTATAACGAACCATAATTTACATACATGGTTAATACTTCAAAATTTAAGCATACTTATTACAACATATAACAAAACCAAGAATGTACCGTATAGGTATAGTGTCTTTAGAAACTGGGAAACATGAACAAATGGCTCATAAAGCATCTACACTATCTCCCATTTATTTCATCATATCTATAGGCCCTTTTTGGAATATTTTACTTAATACCCTTCTTCCTGACCTGGGGAATGAAAACATACAAAAGGGTGAGCTCAAATGCTCAGTAAGGGTAAAAAAAATATCAATCACATCAAAATAAAAACATAACATTTTGGAAATCTTACCCTGCAAAAGAGATCATAATTTCATAACATGGGATAAATCATGGTAGTGAAATGTAATCCCAATAATCATAACATAAAACATGAAACTTTTTGGAATGCACACATAATCATAGAGAATCATTTCTTATTAGTCAAGACTCATTTCCAAGACTGTCTTAGTGGACAAAGTCCATTTCTGAACTGAGTTCACTCCTCGTTTTAGTCCTGTTTTACTGAACCGGTTTAACCTACCATTATAGCCATGTCTATCTCATGAGATATAAAATCTTTACCCAATGCATTGGAGGGAGATATACGTCCCACCCATTTGATAATGATACCATTATTATGTGTGCCACAAAATCATAAACCATACATCATAGCATAACCCATGTAATAAAAATTGGAATCTTAAGCATCATTACATCATAAAACAATTCATATAAGATAAAGTAATTCATAAAAATAATTCCATCACAACATAATCAAATCAATGTAATAATAGGGATAGAAATAGAACCCTTTATTATCTTAGATGGAAAATAATTTTGATAAAACACTTGAACTCCATTCTTGAGGAAAATATCCCTTTTTACTTCAGAAACATTTTTTCCTTTCTTAACATGTCATACAATTTTAATCTAAAAGAAGTTGATTAAAAATAAACATGAAAACTTGTAAAGGAAGCTTCATGGAAATAATTTTTTATAAATTCCATTCATTAAGTATAAGTTTAAAAACATTATTCTCATACTTTTGTCGGAAAAGTCAAAAAGTACCTTGTACGAAAAACGACAAAAGACTCCTTTCATGCCTTTTACTAAAAACTCACCAAAGGGTAAAATTGGATTTAAAAATTTGTAGGTGGATGGAAATAATATTACATATTGAGGGAACATTGATGTGGATGATAAAATACACCCCAGTAAATACCAAAGTATAAACAATCTCGGATAAAAATGAGATTGTGATATTTTACCTTACCTTAGGTCCGATTTGCTTCGTATGTGTCTGAACCTCCTGTATAATGATTTAAATAATGTCATTGACTTATTCCAGAATCATAATCATTGTTATGATATCATATATGGTCATATTCTTATCTTCTTATTAGTAATATTTCATTACTACTTGTTATTCGGGTGTTTATTACTTTTTGTTCTTATGGGTGTTTTGTCGAATAAATTATTATTCTTCTCTTTAGGTTATAGATACCTCATTTACATAATTTTATTAGTGTAATATATATCATATTCATCCATTAAATTCATTTAAATAATCATTATTCAATGAAGATCATGTAGAACGAGTCGCATCACATCGTGGAGACGGTATTCTGTACGTATGCACGAGCGATGATATCGTTCCCATGATCGTGGAATTGTATTGGACTGTATTTATACTATTTAAGAATCAATATCACTTTAAAATAATAATTTATAGTCATTATTTACACCATTTTACCCATCCAAGTAAGGTGGTGGTGGAAAATAGATTACACCACGGCATGGAGACGGTATTCCGTACGTACGCACGCGCGGTGATTTCGTTTTCCGTATGATGGATAGATGGTGAAATAGGGTTGTTTCATACATATAATAAAATATCAATATATTAGTGATACTGATGTTATTACTTCATAATGAAACAACCAAAGAAGAAGAAGTGGAAGAAGAAATAAAGATGGAAGAATCGGTAACGGACTTTACCTCTTCTTTGAAGTGCTTCTTTGAGACGTCCTTTTAGGGCACTAAAATTGGTCTTTGAAGAAGACCAGGACTCTAGGATGTTTCTAGGGAAGTGGAGAGGAGAAATTGGCAGGATTTGGCAGAGCTTGAAGTCTCAAATTGGTGTGAGGAGGAGAGGGAGGAGGTTCCCTTTTATAAGGGAGGAGAGGGGCACCTTTGGAATAACTAAAAATATTATTTTATTATAAAGTCAAATTCGGTTTTTAATAGCTCCAAATTGATATATTTATAAGCTAAGGTGGATATGGGTAGAAATCCTTTAATCCAATAGAATTTAGACAAGTTTAGGTTCCTATTTTAACCTTATCATTTAGATTTAACTTTAAGTTAAATAATTTTACTTTTACCGTGTCTTTTTGTGTTCTTATACTATAAGGTTAATAAACTTACTATAACAAGCCAAAAGAACCCCAAGTTGTTTATTATTAATATATATAACCTTATCTAAGTAATTTGGCCCAACGTTAGATTTTTAGGAATAAAATAACAACAAATAATATTATATTTCCTTCAAAACTATTTTATGCCAATTTTGATACTATTTAGTAATTGATTTTTTTTTGAAAATCATAAAAGAATTATTAGTTCGAAAAAAGTTAATTAAATCAATAATAACATGTCATATTAACCTAGAAAATTAGTTTAATTCATAAAAAGTCTCAAATTACATTTATTTGGGTATTTATAACATCAATTATGTCAATATTTCATTAATAAGATAATTACTACATCATCATTGTGTCATAAATAAATTAAATTATTTAGTGTCTAAAAATTAAAAATAAAACAAAATTATGTATGAAATCTTTTTAGATTTCTAATGAATATTTATAGTCTAATTTATCTTATGTATAAACCCATATTAAAAATGATTTATTTATTAAACTTTGATTTTAACTATTTTAACCCTTCTTAAAATAAATTAATAATAAATGTCCTAATCTAATCCAAGTGGGCATAAATGGTCATATTTTATTCCTAAGGTTATATTTGGTAGAATTACACTTATCCAATAGAATTAGGACATGAGTTAGCATAATAATATTATCATTTTTACCCTTAATTACCCTATTTACTTTTAACCGTGGTAAATAAAAGTAAATGAGTTACTATTCACCAAAAATTATTTTCATCTCATTGAACCACATTTTACTTACTGAAATCAACCGTGTCTCTCGGGTTTTTGAAATTCCACTCACAGAAGTGGTAAAATTATGTTATATGTAAATTTGAAAAATCTCCTTGGAGGTGGGTAAAAGACAGTGAAAGTTCAATAAAATTTTTATATATCTAAAATTATTATAAAATGACTCCAATGAATTGCATTGAACATATATAGTCATTTTGTATCGATTTTTCCCTAAATAAATTTAACTAAAATAAATAATTATTTAAATAAAAATCGGTTTTTAAATAGTAATCCAGTGTTTTCACTATTCATCAAAAAATTGAAAGTTTCCAGAAAAATACCAAAATTTCACCCTAGGCTAATTTTGATATTCCAAATCCAAAAATGAAGTCCATTTTGAAAAATAAAATTTAAAAAATTTCAAAAAGTGGTTATTACTATTCATAACGGCTAGTTTTAATAATATTTTAATAGCATATCGTTGTTTAGTGAAACTCGGTATTGCGTACGACGCAAGCTATTGAGGAAGGTCGCGGTTGCGTGTAAAGAAATCCAAGCTAGTGTTGTGTGTAGTGAAATATTCCTTTGATGATTTATATAACATAAAAACAAAATATTTCTCATAAAAGTCTCAGGTGTTACATTCTACCCCCCTTAAAATGAATTTTGCCCTCGAAATCCGTCACTTTGTAACAAAAATATGAGGATACCTCTCCCTCATCATATCCTCAAGATCCCATGTAGCTTCTTCTAATTGGTGGTTCCCCCATAAAACTTTCACCAAGCGAGTGGTCCTATTCCGTAGTACTTTTTTGCTACGATCTAGAATCTCTATTGGTTGTTCTTCATAAGAAAGATCATGCTCCAGTGGTACAACTTCTAAGATGAGTACATGTGAAGGATCAGGTATGTACTTTCTCAGGAGAGATACATGGAACACATCTTGAACTTGAGAGAGATTCGGTGGAAGCACCAATCGGTAAGCTACCTTTCCAACACGATCCAGTATTTCGAATGGACCGATATATCTAGGGCTCAACTTCCCCTTTTTTCCAAATCTCATGACCCTCTTTTAGGGAGATATTCGTAAGAACACTTTATCACCCACTTCAAACTCTAGGTCTTTTCTTCGGTTGTCGGCATAACTTTTCTGTCGACTCTGAGCTGCTCTTATGTGTTGTTTAATAGATCGGATCATTTCTGCCATCTCATCAACGAGATCAGGTCCTAATAGCTTTCTTTCCCCAACTTCATCCCAGCAAGTTCGAGTCCTGTATTTCTTTCCATAGAGAGATTCATAAGGAGACATCTGAATACTGGAGTGAAATCTATTATTATAAGAAAATTCCACCAAAGGTAGGTGTTGATCCCAACCACCTTTGAAATCCATAGAGAAAGCTCTCAACATATTCTTCTAGAGTTTGAATCGTCCTCTCAGACTGACCGTCTTTCTGAGGATGATAAGCAGTCCTGAAACTCAACTCTATATCCAAAGTATGCTGAAGACTTCACCAAAACATTGAGGTAAACCTCAGATCTCGATCAGATATAATAGAAAGTGGTACTCCATGCAATCTTACCGCTTCCTTTACATATATCCTGGCAAGCTAATCCAAAGAGAAATCCTCTCTAATAGTAATGAAGTGTGCAGACTTTGTAAGACGATCAACTATGACCCAGATAGCACTATTGCCTTTGGATGTTTTAGGAATTCTTGTGACAAAGTCCATAGTGATGTTTTCCCATTTCCATTCGGGTATGGGTAATGTTTGTAACATCCCCTTAGACTTCTGTCTCTCAGCTTTAACTTGCTGACAAACCAAGCATCGAGATACATTTTCAGCAACATCTCTTTTCATGCCATCCCACCAGAAGTACTCTTTCAGATCCCTATACATCTTTGTGCTTCTCGGATTAATAGATAATGAAGAACTATGAGCCTCATCCAGCAGCTCCTTCTTTAATTCTGGGATGGGAGGAACACAAACCCGATTCCTGAACATTATTATCCCATCACAATCAAGGTTAATTCAAGAACATTTCTCACCTTCTTTTATAATTCGACGTCTTCTTTCTGTTCCTCTTTAATCTTCACATGTATAGATGGTTGAACATTCATTTGAGAACGATAAGATTTTTCCCCTTCCATTATAATTCCAAGATCCATCCTTTGTAAATCCATAAATATTGGATCTTTTGTGATCCTCATCATGGATAAGCTAGCATGGTCTTGTCGACTTAATGCATCTGCCACCTTGTTTGCTTTCCCAGGGTGGTAATGAATTGAGCAGTTGTAATCCTTAATCAGTTCCAACCATCTTCTTTGGCGCATATTCAGCTCCTTTTGTGTGAAAATATACTTTAAACTTTTATGATCAGTATAAATATCACACCTTTCACCATAAAGGTAATGCCTCCAAATTATTAATGCAAAGATTACCACAGCTAACTCCAAATCATGTGTTGGGTAATTTTGCTCATGGATTTTCAATTGTCGTGAGGCAAAAGCTATCAACATATCATTTTGCATAAGAACACACCCCATCCCCTTCTTGGATGCATCACTGTAGATCACAAACCTTTCTCCACTACAAGGCAGTGTGATCACAGGTGCACTGGATAACCTTCTTTTCAACTCCTTGAAATTCTATTCACATTACTCCTTCCAAACAAACATAACTCCTTTCCGAGTCAACCTAGTGATTGGATTAGATAATCCTGAAAAATCTTTCACAAAACATCAATAATATCCATCCAAACCAAGAAAACTTCAGATCTCAGTTACTGTTGTTGGTCTCGACCATCTTTCGATAACCTCTATTTTTGCTGGATCCACAGATATCCCCTCTTTTGAGATTATGTGACCCAAAAATGAAACTTTTTGACGTAAAAATTCACACTTGGTAAATTTGGAATAAAGCTTCTCCTTTCTCATGGGTCTTCAATATAATTCTCAAGTGATCTTTATGTTCTTCCTTTCTCTTTGAATATACAACAATATCTTCTATAAAGACTACCAAAAACTGATCAGTATAGTCTCTAAAGACTCTATTCATCAGATCCTTGAAGATATCAGGGGAATTAGTAAGACCAAATGGAATCACTATAAATTCATAGTGTCCATAACTTGTACGGAAAGCCGTCTTTGGTATATCCTCCCTTTTGGACCTTAATTGATGATACCCTGAACGAAGATCAATCTTGGAAAAGTATTGAGCTCCTCGTAGTTGGTCAAATAAGTCATGAATGCACGGGAGAGGATATTTGTTCTTGATAGTGATCTTGTTAAGTTCTCGATAATCAATGCAGAGTCTCCTTGATCCATATTTCTTCTTAACAAACAGAATAGGTGCTCCCCAAGGTGACGAACTAGGGCGTATGAATCCCTTATCAATATTCTCTTGGAATTTCTTCTTCAATTCCTACAACTCAGTTGGGGCCATTCTATAAGGTGTCTTTGAAATAGGAAAAGCACCCGGTACGAGTTCTATTGAAAACTCAACTTCACGATTTGGTGGAAGACCCAGCAATTCCTCCGGAAAGACATCATCAAACTCCCGTACAATGGTAATGTTCTTAATCGTGAGTTTATCACCAACCATTTGAGATAAATAACCTTCATTTAGTATAATAAAGACCCATAAGATGGAATAAATTTCCACTGGATGGTTATGTTCATCCTTGCATTGATAGACGATCAAAGATTGATCTGGAATATGAAATGTGCCTTCCCTTCTTTGGAAATTGATATGACCTCCATATAGAGAAAGACAATCCATGCCAAGAATCACATCAAATTCCACTATAGGAAGGATCACAAGATTTGTAGGAAGCACTTTCCCACAAACTTCAATCGAAGAAGAATTATAAGCTTTTGATGCGACTGTTGTGCCATTAGGGGTTGTCACAGCTAACTCTACATCTAACTGTTGAGGTAATACGGTGATAAACTTAGAAAATTCTTCAGAAATAAAAGAGTGGGTGGATCCAGAATCAAATAAAACATTTTCTACTTTAGAGTGGATGGTAAGTGTACCTTTCACCATATCGTTATTGTACTCCACATCACTGATATAAATTGCATGTGACTTTCCTTTGTCTTTAGCCTTAAGAGTTGGTTTTCGTCGATCATCATCATCAACCCTTAGATTTGGGTATTGATTGGCATAATGCCCCATCTCCTTGCACTTGAAACATTTAAGTTTAGTAGGTTGATTCTTTGTATCCCTTCCTTTGTTTACATCATTAGACATCTTCTTCCCATCGTTTCGGCATTCAAATGTCTGATGACCTTCCTTTCCACATTTGAAACATTTACTTGTCCCTTTAAGAAAACTCCCTCCGTGTTTCTTTCCACACTTTGAGCATAAGGGAAAACTCATCTTCTTTTCAGTGTTCTCTTTAGATTTTCCTTTGAATTCCATTTTCTCTTCTTATCAAACCCATGTGACTGATGGGTTACACCAATCTCCATCTCAACCTTGAGAGCACATCGAACAATTTCCTTGTAGCTATTGAAGTCCCTTATGGATAACGCCCTTTGAAGACATGGTTTTAAGCCACTAAAGAATCGATCGATCTTACTCTCAGGTTGGATAATAATACCAGAAGCATACCTTGCAAGTCTTGTAAAATTTTCTTCATAGGTACCAACAGATTCATCATCCTTTTTCTTTAGTTCAAGAAACTCACTCTCCATCTTTGTTCAGAGAATACGAGGGAAGTACTTATTGAAAAATAAGTTCTTGAACTCGTCCCATTCCATGGACTCAATTTCATATCTTGGCCTCGTATTCTTGATAAAATTCCACCATTGATCAGCATCACCTTCCAAACGATACACTGATAAGATGACGTTATCATATTCAGAACATTGAAGAAGTGAAAATATCTTTTCAGTAGTACTGATCCCTTGTTCACCAACTAATGGATCAGTAGACCCGCTGAATGAGGGTGGATGCTGCCTCATGAAGGATTCAACAGAATGTTGCTCCTTCCTTTTCTCGTTTGGAAGTCATGCATGATTCATAGCTTGAGAAAGTTGTGTGAGCATGGCTATAAGATTTTTCATTCCATTTCCCATAACGTTTGGTTGCTCAGGGGGACAATCATTGCATATCCCGTCGCATTCCGCATTAACATGGTTCTTTCGGGTTCCGGCCATTGACTAAAACCAAGAAGAATAGTGTGAGCAATGCTAATTATAATAGGAAAACCACATAATCAAGAATAAAATTTCACACTTAAGGTCTTATCCTAGGTTGTTCATGGACATTTCTAAAACACTAAGATTGTGTTCTGTGGTTAGACTTATCCTTGGGGTTCTTACAAAGGCTTTCACATCCTAGATTCCCAAGGTTGACTATACCTTTCCTCTGGTACCAACTATAACGACCCATACTTTACATACATAGTTAATACTTCAAAATTGGAGCATACTTATTACAACAAATAATAAAACTAAGAAAGGACCGTATAGGTATAGTGTATTTAGAAACTGGGAAACATAAACAACTGGTTCATAAAGCATCTACATTGTCTCCCATTTATTTCATCATATCTATAGTCCCTTTTTAGAATATCTTACTTAATACCATTATTCCTGACCTGGGTAAAGAAAACATACAAAAGGGTGAGCTCAAATTCTCATTAAGAGTAAACAAAATAAATATCAATCACATCAAAATAAAACATAATATTTTGGAAATCTTACCCTGTAAAAGAGATCATAATTTCATAACATGGGATAAATCATGGTAGTGAAATGTAATCCCAATAATCATAACATAAAACATGATACTTTGTGGCATTCACACATAATAATAGAGAATCATTTCTTATTAGTCAAGACTCATTTCCAAGACTATCTTAGTGGACAAATTCCATTTCTGGACTGATTTCACTCCTCGTTTCAGTCCTGTATTACTGAACCGGTTTAACCTGCCCTTCTAGCCATGTCTATCTCATGAGATATAAAATATTTACCCAATGCATTGGAGGGAGATATAGGTCCCACCCATCTCATAATGATACCATTCTTATGTGTGCCACAAAATCATAAATCATACATCATAGCATAACTCATGTAATAAAAATGGGAATCTTAAACATCATGACATCATAAAACAATTCATATAAGATAAAGAAATTCATAAAAATGATTCCATCACAACATAATCAAATCAATGTAATAATAGGGAAAGAAACATAACCCTTTATTATCTTAGATGGAAAATAGTTTTGATAAAACACTTGAACTCCATTCTTGATGAAAATATCCTTTCTACTTCAAAAACATTTTTTCCTTTCTTAACATGTCATACAATTTTGAACTAAAATAAGTTGATTAAAAATAAACTTGAAAACTTGTAAAGGAATCTTCTTGGAATTAATTTTTAAAAAATCCATTCATACCGTATAAGTTAAAAAAACATTATTCTCATACTTTTGTCAGAAAAGTAAAAAAGTATCTCGCATGAAAAACGACAAAAGACTCCTTTCATATCTTTTACTAAAAACTCACCGAAGGGTAAAATTGGATTTAAACAATTTTAGGTGGATGGAAATAATATTACATATTGAGGTAACATGGATGTGGATGATAAAATACACCCCAGTAAATACCAAAGTATAAACAATCTCGGATATAAATGAGATTGTGATATTTTCCCTTACCTTAGGTCTGATTTGCTTTGTAAGTGTCCGAACCTCCTGTATAATGATTTAAATAATGTCATTGACTTATTCCAGAATCATAATCATTGTTATGATATCATATATAGTCATATTATTATCTTCTTATTAGTAATATTTCATTACTACTTGTTATTTGGGTGTTTATTACTTTTTGTTCTTATGCGCGTTTTGTCGAATAAATTCTTATTCTTCTTTTCAGGTTATAGATACCTCATTTCCAGAATGGTATTAGTGTAATATCTATCTTATTAATTCATTCAATTCATTTAAATAATAATTATGCAATGAAGATCATGTAGAACGAGTCGCATCACATCGTGGAGACGGTATTCCGTACGTATGCACGAGTGATGATATCGTTCCCATGATTGTGGAATTGTATTGGAGTGTATGTATACTATTTAAGAATCAATATCACTTTACAATAATAATTTATAGTTGTTATTTACACCATTATACCCATCCAAGTAAGGTGGTGGTGGAAAATAGATTACACCACGGTGTGGAGACAGTATTCCGTACGTACGCACGCGTGGTGATTTCGTTTTCCATAGGATGGATAGATGGTGAAATATGGTTTTTCATACGTATAATAACATATCAGTATATGAGTGATACTTATATTATTACTTCATAATAAAACAACTAGATAAGAAGAAGTGGAAGAAGAAATAAAGATGAAAGAATCGGTAACGGACATTACCTCTTCTTTGAAGTGCTTCTTTGAGACCTCCTTTTAGGGCACTAAAATTGGTCTTTAAAGAATACCATGACCTCTACGATGTTTCTAGGGAAGTGTAGAGGAGAAATTAGCAGGGTTTGGATGAGATTGAAGGCTCAAATTTGTGTGAGGAGTAGAGGGATGAGGTGCCCTTTTATAAGGGAGGAGAGGGGCACCTTTGGAATAACTAAAAATATTATTTTATTATAAAGTCAAATTCGGTTTTTAATAGCTCCAAATTGATATATTTAGAAGATAAGGTGGGGATGGGTCTAAATACTCTCATATAATAAAATTTAGACAAGTTTAAGTTCCTATTTTAACCTTATCATTTAGATTTAACTTTAAGTTAAATAATTTTACTTTTACCGTGTCTTTTTGTGTTCTTATACTATAAGGTTAATAAACTTACTATAACAAGCCAAAAGAACCTCAAGTTGTTAATTATTAATATATATAACCATATCTAAGTAATTTTTCAGAAAATTAGATGTTTAGGAATAAAATAACAATCAATAATATAAAATTTGTTTTAAAAACTATTTTATGTCAATTTTGACACTATTTAGTATTGATTTTTTTTAAAATCATAACAGAATGATTTGTTCGAAAATAGTTAATTAAATCAATACAAACATGTCATATTAACCTATAAAATTAATTTAATTCATAAAAAGTCTCAAATTACATTTATATGTGTATTTATAACATCAATTATTTCAGTATTTCATTAATAAGATAATTATTGCATCATCATTGTGTCATAAATAAATTAAATAATTTTTATGTCTAAAAATTACAAATAAAATACCATTATGTAGGAATTATTTTCATCTTTCTAATTAATATTTATAGTCGAATTTATCTTATGTATAAGCCTATATTGAAAATGATATAGTTATTAAACTTTGATTTTAACTATTTTAACCCTTCTTTAAATAAATTAATAATAAATGTCCTAATCTAATCCAAGTGGGCCTAAATTGTCATATTATATTCATAGGTTGTTTTAGGTCGAATTAAACTTATCCAATAGAATTATGACATGTTTTAGGGTAATAAAAATATTATTTTTACCCTTAATTACCCTATTTACTTTTAACTGTGGTAAATAAAAGTAAAAAGTTACTATTCACCAAAAATTGCTTTCATCTCATTGAACCACATTTTACTTACTAACATCAACCGTGTCTATCTGATTTTTGAAATTCTACTCACAGATGCGGTAAAATTAAGTTTTATGTAAATTTTCAAATTCTCCTAGGAGGTGGGTAAAAGACGGTGAAAAGTTCAATAAAATTTTTATATATCAAAAATTATTATAAAATGACTCCAATGAATTTCATTGACCTTATATAGGTATTATGTATAAATTTTTCCCTAAAATAAATTTAATTAAAATAAATAATTATTTAAATAAAAAGTTGGTTTTTAAATAGTAACCCAGTGTTTTCACTATTCATCAAAAATTGAAAGTTTCCAGAAAAATACCAAAATTTCAACCTAGGCTAATTTTGATATTCCATATCCAAAAATGAAGTCCATATTGAAAAATTATATTTACAAAATTTCAAAAAGTGGTTATTACTATCCATAATTGCTAGTTTTAATAATATTTTAATAGCATATCATTGTTTAGTGAAACTTGGTATTGCGTACGACGCAAGCTATCGAGGGAGTCATCGGTTGCGTGTAAAGAAAGCCAAGCTTGTGTTGTGTGTAGTGAAAGATTACTTTGATTATTTATATAACATAAAAACAAAATATTTCTCATAAAATTCTCGGGTGTTACAATCACCTCATACCATTTTCACATTGTCACTATAAGAGGAGGAATAAATCCACTAGTTAACTAATACCCAACATTAATTCTCTTGTAGGTAGTAAAATAAGAGACCAAACTAAAAATGTCATCCATCATACCGGGCCACCAAACCCATCATCTAATATCTTTATTCTTCTTAACTGGTATCAAACTCACTACCCACTATAATGCCTAAGAGACCTTAATCAACTCATCTCTTAGTGATGAAGGAACCAAAACACTCCCATTAACATAGATCATACCATATCCATTTAGAGAAAATAGTAGATCTGGGTTGTTCACAACTAACAGGTCACGCTTGTCTAAACACTCATGATCAGAATCCAAGGTGGAATTCACTTAGTCTACCAAGGCATAAATTATAATTAAGACGGTATATTCCATCACAAATTGATGCCCATCGGCACCCACCAACCATTAATCCAATAATATCATAAAATTGCACTCATTCTTGACATGGTATAATAAAAGATACTTTCTACTATAATAATATTTCCAACACTCACTTTTCTATAACTATGCCACATGGATTATGAATTTAATGGGGTTAATATCATGATATCTTTATCTATCGTCCAAATATCGTTGACTCAATGTGCACGATTTTGGGTCAAACATTGATAGAAAATTAGTATCCCACACTTCATCTGGTCGATATTTAGACATCATCGCCATCTAAAAACAATAACCACCACAATGCACCACAACTCCATCGACATATCCAAAATCAATAATTATTGCTGTATCGAACTACTGACACACACATCCCATGTGGACATAGTTTTTAACCATGATCCACTTGAAAAGTAACAATAAGGCTTTATCATAAGTAAATACATTTCAATAAATTTTTCAAAACACATCCTCTACTATGGGAACTTAGCCACATGAATATACCAATTAATTTATAATTAACACCATAAATTTTATACGGTAATCAATCCATACAGCCTAACAAAGATGTTTCAAAAAAAAACATGGTTGTTTCACACTTCTCCATGATCCTGATAAAAAATAAATTGTAAATCGATGTTATAACATTACATTCTTTAAAAAATACACCATGAATAGTTCTACAGATTAATTAAACACCCACTCCCATGGTATTTTATGATAGAACTACCCATCTAAGAAAATAAAAAATTACACATAACATTCTTGAAGAAACCTCCTAATAGAATTGAATTCCAAGCTTAACCACACACCTAAAGGGCATTCTCTAATGTTTCTTTCAAAATCCAAATGATCCCCAATCCATGAAACTATGAACTTGAATAGTATTCCACCATGCCACTTAATACATGCCATATTTTATGATTCATCAAGACCACCATGTCTCACATGGTCTCTACCAAACTAAGGAATAACCAATGTTGTCATCTCACTCTAAGTACCATATTTTTTTCAAGAATAAGTGAAAAGGTAAACCTTTTCAAAAAATATCATATGGACCCTTTCATGGAATAAATGTCTAGTTCACTTCTTGAACCACTATAGGTAGTAGCACTATATCAACTATTTGATATCAATACCCAAATACATCTTTGAACTTCCCCCAAGTCTCCAATGCACTCATTCATCCCACACTCAATAACATGGAGGTGCCAATATAAAATCTTGATGGTTGGTCCTATATTAATTGAGAATTCATATCTAAGGAACTCTAAACGTATTCCACACACTACTATACACCTATCACTATCATGCTAGATTTTTTTCAACTTAATATAGGTACGAAAACATATTATCATGCCTCCCAAAGCTTGTGAATCCAGATCATTCCATAATTTGGTTTATATATAGTGAAAATATACCACAACCACTATACCTAGAAAAATACTAGTTTGGTTCTCGCACCTCGATCCATATATTAACTGTTTATAGTGAAATCGCATGTCAATCAATCTAAGCGATGGTTCATTACAAAAAAATATGTCTCACAATCTAAACCACTGAAGGTGTTCACAAATTAGTAATAATTCACATTGGCATCCACATCAAAACACTAATATACTAAAATTAGATTCAGCCATTCACTCTTCACAAGAAACACCATAATAAAACCAACCTATTAAATCATCCAATACTATAGAAATATCCATGAAAACCCCATTAACCACTTATTATCCCAATACCTAAGGAGGTAATTTACTAAACTGTGGAGTCATAACATCAGATCTTGGGCCAAGCTCCAAAAACCTAAATATCCCCTCCTAAAAAAATCACATGAAGGAAAAAAACCAGATGCATTAAATCGGTTATAGAATTCACATTATAAAAAAACATTTTAAATGTTTTTAATGGACCTCATAAATTCATTTTTCAGTACACCAAGACATTTTAACCATTTAAATTTTATTTTAAAACACAATTTTGAATAAAAAATAGAATTACACTTTCAAACCATCAAAATATATAAATCATATTCTTCACATGAGGGACAATTGAAAACCGAATGTTTATTTTTACCCATGCTTCAAACCTAAATGTAAAAAATTCCATTTTAAAATCATAATTATATTTTAATTTCAACAAATAGAGAAATAAAACCCATTTTTCCCATTTTTTAGTCATTCATTTAAAAAATGACCCATTTAATATTTTAATTATAACATGTATAATCAAAAAACATTTAAAAAATTATTTAAAAACAATTTAACCATTTTTATTCTAATTGAATTTGATCCTTTTAAATTTCCTAGTAGTTTCAAACAAGAAAAGGCATGTTAAGGGAAAAAGAAAAAATAATGATTACCACCTACTCCAGTCTCATGCATATGACATTGAAAACTACACATCAGTCGCAATTAATAAAAATATAAAATATAATTTATAATCATTTTAAAATAATTGATTATCATTAATAATATATCAAAATTCATAACAAAAAAATATTTAAATGGGACGAATAATATTTGGACTATTATCTATCACATGTGATTATATGTGTAACAAGTGTTCTTACATGCCTTCTCATGATGAATTAATGTACCCAAATATCATAAAATGTAATAGAATAATAATATCTAAGATTTTAATGAGACTAAAATTGAAAAACTAGTAAAACAAATCTCATCAACCACATCTTAAAGTTCTATTACATAAGAGTTGACCAGGAACTCATCTGAATCCCCTACATCTATTTCACATATCCAGACTATTTTTTAACTTTCCCCAAATATTTTAAATATTAAATGAAATCTAATACCCCCATTGATTACACATTGTAAATCACTAACCTGGTTCACCCATTTTAGGATGGATCATTACGTGACCTCATGTGTGCCTCCCTATATTAAATATGATACTGACTACTGGTGAGGTTCTGAATATTATTGTGAAAAGACTATAAAATTGGTAACAATATACATGAACCAGAATAAAAAAAGTGTAAATAAACACCCTAAAAATGTAAATTATAACATCATTATATACTAAATGGAATCCATATAATAAAATATAACATAAGGATCTAAAGTGTGGTAATTCCGCCACTGTATGATCAAGAAAATATACTAAAAAATTTTTGGTAAGAGAATAGATTCCATATTTGAATTATGTCCATCATTCAATCTCCACCTACTCAAATCCTTAACATAGGGCCCATTCCATTTACTATATCCCTAACCATGAAATCTATAAACACATCGATATCCTCATTCTTAGTTTCTATATAAACCTAGTAGGACACCATAAATTCATCCTTAATAAAAAGTGAACATGTATATAATGTTTTATATCTTGAAGGATTGTAAAATTAAAAGTAGTAAACTAGTTATATATCCAATGATCATGTTCAAACCAATCCACTATGATAATTCGTCCCGACTAAATTTTATCCTTTATTAATGGTATGCATCATAGAACATCATATATAAAATTTCTTCACATGGACAACACATATCTCAGATCAACTCTTGTAGAATATCATGCCAAGGATTATGTTATAAAGTTGTTTCACCCTTGGTTCAGCCTTAGGTTATGTCATCATACCACCAAGACCCTATCACTATTGTGTTAGCCCATAAGTACAGTGCACCCATAGCTTAAGCTCTGGACTGAGAGTAAGGTCCTTGACCCCCCTTCACCATCTCAGGTATAACCACATGGCCATCTTAGCAATTCATATCTCCAAACCACATCATTATCATCATCACACAACACAATAGTATACGCTCCTACTATTGGGGCTAACCATTCGATAGCAATCCACCAGTCATGTTGATACCAAATAAAAACCAATGTAGTCCAAGAATTCACACATAAAGTGGAATGTAAAAGAAGGGAATAATCCTAAAATATAGTACATATATCTCATGGGCCACACACAAGAACAATTTAAATGTCACAATACTACATTATAAAATAATTATTATCATAGATATGAATTCTTACAAACATTATAAACATTAAAACAAACATTATACAATGGATTTATGGTGTAAGGTATTCTTACAATAGGTGTATTGAAGTCAATTACCAACTATCATCACCAAACCACATCAACTCCCTATTATTTTCATAACCAATCCTAATTCAACATAACAAGGATTATAGAATATAGATTCAATAATGATAACATGAAATTGTATTTCAGATATATTAACATGCTAATTAGGATCCATCACCAATGGTACATTTAGATCTTTTTAACAAAATGATGAAAATTCCCTATAATAAACATCTATCTATTATTCACTGATTAATTCGCTAGTATATTTTTATTGAATATTAAAATCTATCCAACAATGACTATATATGTGATCCATATATAGATAATGTCATTTTTTTTTAATTGATGTCACATAAATTTTTTTAGTAAATGGATTGATCCATGATTGAAATTCCAATGGGAGGGGAAATAGAGTTAAATTCTATAGAAACAGATCTCATTGGTCCATTGTGGTTAAATGAGGGTTGAAAATAGAGATATGAATATGAAAAAAGGAATGATAGGGATATATTATAGAGATACCCTATATGAAGAGGAATTTTTGGGCACTATTTGTTGGCCGATGGTTTTCATCCAGCCAGCCATAAGATTTACGTAGAAGCCTAAGCTACTACCTTAGACATTGGTTGGCCAGTGGATCCTAGAAATTTTTTGGATTCTTCCACCTTTAATACCCAACTAGGGGTGTATTACCAATTATCTAGTGGAACTAATGAATAGAAAGTTACTTATTGGTTCTTTTGGATCCTTTTCTTACAATTTGAAGAATTCAAAAACTTCTTAGAAGAAATAAAATACTAAAAAACAAAACAAATATTTTCTGGAAAAAAATTTAACATACCATGAATTTTGAGGATGTCACAATGGTAGTGTATGATAGTATGTGACATGAAAATTTAAATGTAATTCCTCCCATGATTATATAGATACCTTAGCACTGGTCTCTTTCACTTATCCTTGGGGATGTAGGATTTATGAATTTTCTTTTCATTAACTCAATTCATAAAAATTTGGATTTACATATATCATCTTATATAACTCTAATCTCATAATATCTTAATATAATATCAATATTTGAGAAATATCTCACTCTACATAATGGATAAAAAAGATCATTAGACAATTAAAATTTATATTTTTTCACTAAGTTGAGATTATAAAAGTTAATGAAAGGTTTGAGGATTTCAACTTATGAATTTTTAATGCGATTCTACAATACCTATAGTTCCAATATGGGGACATAAATCCCATTCTATAAATATCTTATAGAAAAACTTTAAATTACTTTACTTTTTCTAGATACATTTATTATTTTTTAAAGGGATCCCTAGAAGAATATTAATGATCAATTTGAACTCTATATCGTGTATAAATATATAGAAATTGTCAGTATGGTCCTCATGATACATGAGTACAACCATAGGTAATCTAAATTTACAATCCCTATCAGTGGAATCAAAGATATAACTATACATTAGATAAGAAATGAACTGAAATTTTAGATAAATAGTCCTTACTCTATTGGATGTTTCATCCCAATCATCTTAAAATACATGTCTCTTTCCAAAATGATAGATACAATCGACCATATGATGGAATAAATTAGTTCAATATTTGAATTATATCATCTATTTAATTCCAAATTTATGATAAATTATATATAGAGTAACAAAGTAAAAATATATAGGATTATGACACCATCAATCATGACATGATATGAATTGAATTTGAAACCATCTTCATCTCTTTTACTAAAAGGATTAGTTATATTTTTTATCAAGGAATCATCTTTGATCAAAAACCTAATAAATAAATTACAGTAAAATAAATTTTTTAATGGAATAAAATTTTATCTAATAAATTATCGAATATATAATCATAAATTAGTATAGTATCATTAATAATATTTGGCCCAAAATCTATTTTTAAAGTACATGATCTACAAAATACAACCCCATTAAAATAGTTAGAATATAAATTCCTAGAAAAATGATATACTCTTTTAACATAAATTCAATTTTCCCATATATTAGAATAAGATCATGTTTTATTTGATGTTTTAGGTATCACCTTGGAGCCTTTTTATTTTAGAAACCATCCCTTCTACTCTAAGGTGAATTTTTATAAAAGTGTTATATTTGAAAAACCCATACACACTATAAGAAAATCATCATATATTTTTCATAATTAGTATTGGAATACCTAGACCTACCCCACTAAAAATGTAGAATCGGTATAAACCCTAACTGGTAACAAGAGGTTGGGTTATGTACTATTTAAAACTACCACAACTTCCCCTAAAAGATTATTCATGATTTATTTTGCAACCAAATATAGTACTTTGACTTCCTCCTATATAATCAATTAATCCAAAAAAATAGTTTTCTTCCATATCATCCATGGTTATCATTCTAATAGATATCATCAAATATATAGAATATTCATTCCTCTGGTCTCTAGACAATATCCCAAATATTATAGAAATGATTTGAAAATATAATTTATGATGAGATTATGATAAAATTGTACTAAATCAAAAAACCAATTGGAATACATAGTCAATGAATGATTCACTTTCCCTAGGGTTACAACATGTCTAACATTTGCAATTTTTGTAGTCACTAAAAATAATTACTTGTTAAACATATTATTTAACATTTACTATGTGAGAACATAGTATTGTTTGTCCTATAAAATTGATTACCACCGTATCCTACTATGTCACTCATTCATGTATGTTTTCAAATTCACTTTATAAATATTAATAATAGGATGAAACTGAAAATATACTCATTTTTTTATCCATTATTTTGGGTCCCAAGACTCTTGATCAAGATGGAAGGAATATATTTTTTATCAATGGATTATTGATCATGAACCACCACTAATTATTTATTTCTATCTACTTCTTAACACATGTTTTTAATATATTTAATATTGGGATCAATAAGTATAGGATCTAATATATGGAGGTCTGGTAGAAAATTATCCCCAACGCTCTCTCAAATAATTTTTTGTTTCCTTAAAGGAGGAATCATATATGAAAATATTAAATAGACAATAAAAATGTAATTTGATCCTAATAATATTAAAATAATATAATATTCCATAAATATTATGTAATTTTATTGAAACTAATAATAAAATGGTTTAATATAATAAAAGGTTGAGATAATAGAATTAAAAATGTTTTATGAAAAAGCATGGCTTGGTTTCATGTCTTTTTATACCATTACCTAACCATTATAAATCTTCATTATTGTTTCCAAATCCAAATTCATGAGTTATAAATAGTTTTAAAATCTATTTATAGTAACCAATCATCCCTAGATTTTCTCTCATTATAACCCCTAGAATTAGATTTTCTATAAATAACTCTAACAAAATTATAAAGTAGATAACATTAGTAATAAAAATAAAATTATAATAATAAAAATCAAAAATTAATATAAATTTGAGTCATAAAACACAAGTAGATATAGTAAATCAAGGCCTATCATGAAAAAGTATTGAACAAATAATTCTTTGTTTTTACCACTCTATATTCAAAAAATTTATAATTTTTCTACAATTATTTACACTAATAACTAGAAATAATAGATAATATTTTTTAATCAAAAATCTACATCATTATTCTACATCACCTGAGATAGTCCTTCACATGTCCCATAGTTGATTCCAAATCACTATAGGTTGGTGACATGCACTGAGTGTATAGAATACTCCAATTTTGAATTATTTCACCATCTCAAACAAATAATCAAAAATAAAGATTCCTACATATAAAAAATTATGAGGCATCAGTAAATTTTGTTTTCATTATATGTAAAAATGGATTTAAAATATAAATCCAGATAAACATACAATATTAAAGAATAATAACAAACATACAAACCGAATTTTATAATTATGGTGAAAATTTTATACATAATATGCCAATATAAAATGGATATCCAAGAAATATGTTTATCAATGTGGTCAATACATATAATACCCCTAATAAAAAATAAAATTAATATTATATAGATAATATCTTTTTGAATCAATGTCACCCCCAATAACCTTATTTATGAAAGGTGAATAAGGTAGCTAATAATCTCCACCAAATGATGTGCATCCTTTTAAATTACCTACATCAAACATAACAAAGGTCTACACACATAGTGTGTGGGTATTGTGTGTGAGTTAACACCTAGATGGATAAAACCAACATATAATATAATTCCATTTTATCATTCACACCTTAAATGAATGTTTTAACAAAAACTAGAAAAAATATCACAATGTTTATTTTCATAAAATTTTACCTTACACAATATATTTTAATTTATTTAAAACCGATTTCATTTTTAAAATTTATATATTATTGTAATTTTTGAAATACAAAAATTGATAAAATATTACAAGTAATAATGGATATGAAATTAGAAGATGTGGCCCAAATTAAAATAACCCTTACTTTCAATGAAAACATCAAAACTATTTGAGATTACTAAGGAACTCACTTTAAAATAACATATGATATATAATATTTTACTAAGAGACTCTATCAAAAAACAATCCTGCTATCCATTCAAGTAAAAAACACCTATATATAAAACAATATAGTAACTAGGGGGCCCTAGACAAAGAAAAATCATAAATATGGTAGAACCCATTCATAAATTTTCATTAAGTACCCCAACCTCATCTGTGAAGGATCATATTCAAGCTAATGAACTTGAGAAAAAAATATAATTGTAGTATACATGTGACAAGAGAAATTACTTATATAGCATATCCCCCTTAAAAAATCTAATAAATAGAAAATAAGTTTAAAACAACCATACTTATAACAAATCCAATATGGTGAAAATGTGAATGAAGATGTAATTAATCATTAAAAATGAACACATAAAAAATCATCCTTTAAAACCCTTTTATGAATACATAGTATCTATTAAAGTCCATAAAAATATTATATTAAACAACTTGTGGGCACTAGAATTTTCTATAAAGTAATTTCTTTGGAAAAAATACTAATTCCTATTAATTCATGTTTGATAAACACACAAATATTTGTGAAAAATTATAAATCAATCATCAACTCTACATTATGGTGTGAATTTTCAAAGAAAATATTTAGAGAATGAGAAATCATTTACGGTATGTTCAAAAAAGTCATCACATTATAACACCTTCCATTATCCAAAGAAATAAATCCACCTTATTTAAAATATAGGTTATTTGGATGAAATACATCTTAAAATCTATATAAATTATATGACTCGTGATTAATCCCAACCCTAGAATAGAACATATCTATTATGTTCAACTTGGGATATAATGGAAATGAACATTGAAGGAGGAGTGAACAATAGAATTAAGGAATTAGAAATGAATTAGAAGAGTTGAATATCATGATTTAGAAAAATTGAATGAATGAAATAATTAAATTAAGAAAGGATGAGGCAGAGTTAGCTTATCGTGATCCTCATAGTGGTGAAAATAATGAATTGATGAAAATAATTAGAATCATTAATTTTTTAATGAAATTAAAAATATAAAATTATAGAAAACTAATGAGATTACTAAATTTTTTCGTATGGTCTTGGAAATCATGAACTAATCATATTCATGCATTTTGGAATTTAATTTCTCCCTTGAAATATTGAGCTATAAAGTTAGCACTGAATGAGAACTAACTGTACATCCTACACGTTCTCTTTTTTTCTTAAAATTTTAAAATTCTAAACTCCAAAAATATTAAATTTATGATGGATAAATAATATAGGAACATTCCATTAAAGTCTTGGTTTTCACACTCATAAGTTTTTATATTGGGAAAAATATATTTTGGTTTTAATTATTATATTATGTACATGATAATTATAATTTATTATCCTTCTGATATATTTATTCCATACTTTAATGGGTACCTTTTTTAATAACATATCATGTATGTTTTATATATATTGATAAAAATATATTAACTAAAAATTCATGTGTTATTTAATTTTCTATTATGGATATATTTATTAATATATTATTATTTATTGTTTTGGTATCATGGGTATTGTATTATTATTTATAATCTTATCATATTCATGTAGACATTAGACTTTGTTGTACGAAGATAAATTCCTAGGGCCATACAACACTAATACAATAAATATTTCAAAATATCATGTTAGAGATTTTAAAAACATAGAAATTTCAGAATAAGGAAATAATAAATGTGGTATTTCCAAGAAATATAGTGATTATGTATTTAGATGTAATGATCATGAATAAGACTTATACATAATTCAATGATCTAGAAAATGATAGTCACATGAATCCTTCTCTTTTATAATGATGAGTTGTCTCAATGGTATTCCTGAAAATATTTATTTAAATCATTTGTAAAATAAGTACTTTCAAATATTAATTCTACTTCTCTGATGTCCATTTGTTTCACATGATTAACTCCTTCCTATTATCATATTTCATGATCATCAATTCCAAGTATAATGGTTCTTATAATCATGGTTTACAAAAATAGATTTTTAAAATAATATCACAGTTTAAATTGAGAAAATATATAAATATTATAAAATAATTTCATAGAATGTACCACACTAAGGTTTTTCAAATGTAACAACCATTTGGTATATTTTATTCCCTTTTGATCCATTTTTGGAAATGATGTCAACTCATCCTTAAGAAAATGAGGGTTCTAGTTTTCACCTTTTGTCCTCTCCCACATGACCCTCCTATAATGTGGCCCTCATGATGGAGTATCTCCTTCTGAGGAGTATAAACCTTTAATTATGGGAATACATTTAAGTATAGGGAATCAGTTGAAGGTATCCCTACTTATTCTCTATCATCAGATGAATTTTCATTATCTTAGACATATCGTTCCTCCATGATCACCACTATTAATAGAAAATACCATCCTCCACTAACATTTTTTTCTCATATTCATCTCAAACTCTTATCACATGGATCATTAATGATTCCACTACTAATATTATTTCCATCATCATATTCTCTAATAATAAAGTATTATAAAACCAAAAATGTACTTCTTCTATGTTTCTAGAAACCCCATTCATTGGTTCATCTACTTTGAGAAATTAGTTATACCCTTGTCCAATATCTATGTGGTGTCCTAGAAATAACATGTGTTTTATTCTACTAGACTGTCTACATGGTCTATTTTGCACACCATGTGTAAGTATAATATAACATACCCATTTAATTTTACCAAAAAGGCATATATGGAACTATTCCTCATTTATCCATTACCTCCCTTCATATTTGGAGTGCATGGGGTATCGTAGCCCTGGCTAAATGTGAGTTCTTATCTTCAACCAATAAATATTCTATTATTTTAGTTCTCATGAATATTGAAATGATTCATAGTTCATATGATATCTATATAAATGTGGATCCCATCAACAATAGTTTTTTTATAATTTTTATGGTTAATATATATGTTGACATTGTTAAATCATTTATAAAACTTATCATCGTCCATGTATTTAAAAATATTTAGTAATTTTTCTTCACAATTATTTATGAATAATGTGATATAGAAAATAGAACAAACAATGGTTGGAGATTTACTTATTCAATATGATGGAACTCTTCTATAATTAATATCATGGATATTAACCCTATTATGGTTCAAATAGAATGTGGGTCTTTCTTCTCGTGGTGGGGTATGCAGCAATTTAATTTTTTATCTCTCATAAAAACCTCATTATCCTTGGATAATCATGAAAAAATATCACATGGTCTAAAAATATCAAATAAATTGTGGCCATTGATGAAATTATATAGTAATTATTAGATGAATACATTATCATGATTCTAATTTCTAAGAAAAAGTTTTTATAGACTGGATATTGGATGAATAATGGATTTTTATAGAAAGCTCATCTATACGATGACTTCGTTAGGGAGATGGGAATAATATATTAAGTGAGGGAGGGGAGGGGAGAAGGTTATTTTGACCTTTTTATTAGGTGGTAGTTTTATTATTGATCTATTTAGGTTTTTATAGCCATATAATCCATTTAATTCAATGTAATGATGTCTTGGATCTTGGGTATAATGGTTATAACAAATAGTTCCTTCCTATGGTTGTGTTATTGGATGAATTTTGAAGAAATTTTGTGTAAGTTATAACTATTTAGGTGTCCATATTTCAATGTTTCTAGTATTATTGGATAATTTTATGTGTTGTAGATGGAAGGATTTTGAAATAAGTTTTGAGTGTTTTTAATATATTATGATGGAAATAAGTGTTTTTACATACTATTCAAGACAATACTTTTATTAGGGATAGAATGATCAGTATTTAGGTGTATTTCATAGTCATCTAAAGAATTGGGTTGATGTTTAAAATTATAAAAATTAATATAGTTAGGGAATAAAGAAACAACATAACAATTTAGAATAATGTTATACATAATGGGTGAAGTGGTAAATCAAATGTTGATGGGAATATTAGTAATGTTTTAAATAATGGGATAAATGAGATGATGAATTATTTTATCATAAGTGTTTCTTAATTAAGTAATTAAAATTATAATCCAAGATCTATATTAAATTTTGAAGTAGATAAAATATATATAAACTAAGTGGATTAAATTATAGTTGATATGGATTCTAAGAGATTCTTAACGATAAACTATAATGATAACAAGATTAGTTATGTTATATATATAAATGTATATATTTTAGTTTGAATATTTTATAAACCATAATCATAAGACACTCAAGAACCCAAGTAGGTTATGTCTCATCCCTCCCAATAAGGAATAAAATGCATCCACTAGACCTATTTTTAGTTCATATTATTGAACCAAGGCCTGATATCATCATGTCTTATAAGACTATTAAAGTAATTAACCAAAAACCAACTATATTTTACTATATAATTCCATTATATTCATGAATTTAAATATTAATATATATCTTGTCTCATATTTATTATTCTTTTATGTTACATTGTTGTCATAATGTACTAAAAATATATCGCATTGAGATTGTCATAAATATTGTCTACTATGATGAGAGCCATATTGTTCCAGAATGATATTCATAAATATTTCTATATGGTCAGATATTATTTAATGATAGGAAATATAATATGTAGCCTTTCAGGTGTGAGTACTCATAGGTAGATGATACTTTAACTCGTGAAGTTCAAATGTGGTAATGTACCAACCTAAACCCTTTTAACCTATTACATGGTGATTTTTTTATATTTGAGTGACTTTAAAGGAGTTTGGATAATGGATAGGAGTATATGGAGTTAATTCTACAATATCATGTGGCGATTCATTTCATGAATCACCAATTCAAGAAATAAATAATAGGTAGTGGTGGATTCATTACTTTTTTATTGAATTTATTCTTACGTCAAACTCATGATATGAAATGATGTCCATGTCATGAATGTTCGTGGTTGAAATTTGGGTGTTCATTCATCAAAGGTTTAATAGTAACAAAGGATGTACTCATGATTTGGAATTTGTTCTGGGATTCTTGGATCATCTGTCTTTTCATTCAGTAGATGTGAACCGCATTTGGTTCCAGGTAGGAACAGTTTATTTACATCATTAACAGGGATGTTTATAGGTAGCCTATAAATTCCATTGACCATCTAATCTACCAAATTATACATTCAATTTTATTATTAATTATTTGATTCCCATGATATTTTTGTATCCATTACATCATCTAATAATTTCCCCTACCCCTATAATTATGTATATTCTATATCGATGATTTAAAGTGAGTTCTTATTTTCCTCTCTAAATTCATCATTATTTCCTCAGAAATATGATAGTGGCTATGTTTTTTAGAGTTTGGGGTATGCTGGGTTGACATTTTTATATTATATAAATGTTTTTATAGTGATTTTTGTATACTATGTCTAGTTGGGGGCCCAATATTCTTCCTCTCCAACATTGGATTTCATAGAATAATCAAAAATCTTTTTAAGATCATGATTATAGATCTCTTACTTTTATGTGAGTCTTTGGAATTTTCATTTTTTTTATTCCATTAGGTGAATGGTATTAATTGGATTAATAAAGATAATAAACATTACAAATTCAATTAAATGATAATTGTGTGGTTCCCATGAAGTTACTAACTTTTCTATTGAAGTTGATGTTGTTCAATCCTATATTCTTGTAATTATATTTTTCTTTATACAGATGTATTTCTTTTATAATACACATGAAATAGTTAAATACATAAATAGAGTAAATTAATTTCTTTAAATTTGACAATATTGTTTTATACTTTACATTTTGTGTGAGACTTGATGACCTCCGTTTTTTATTGCCCAATATCCTTGGTTTTTTTGGCTAGGTGGCCTTATTTGTTCCTTAATATCATTGGTTGTTTTTTCTATTGTGGTATTGGTTAATTGTGTCTCACAGTCCTTACTAAAAGTTCCTATTCAGGGTATTGTATCACTGATAGGGGGAATGGTAGAATAAGTTATTCTCTTTTTATATTATGTATCATTCCAATTGAAACAACCTCCACCACCTGTTAATGATTTCAATTACCTACTAGGAAACAAATCAACACACGTCTAAAGGAACACAAATATTTACAAGGTTCACTCTTAAATAAGAATAGCTACATCCTTGTTATAGTTTATAAATGATCTAATACCATACAATCCACTAGAAATTAATCATTATATTTCAATGAGTAGTATGTACCCTTTCACTCGTATAGCACTATGAAACAATAAAACTAGTACATGTCAATACTCTTAGCACAACAGGTCAATACAATTGTTTTGTAACATCTTATGTTACATGAACCTCTTTTCAATTCACCCAATGTATTCAATTGTATTAAATTGATCAATTCTTTATCCTATATAAATTTAAGAACTTCTTAGACATTGATATAAAACCTTTGACTGATTAGCCAGAGTCTGTTTCTCCCAGTACGATTCCTCTGATTATGATTCACATTGAACTAAATCTTCTCAATATTATTGTCTTTCAATAGAATAAAATAGAGTAGAATCATCACCACTTAAATTCTCAAATACAATTGCCAATCCAGAAATAATTTGAATTAATCGGCACCACCCGAAAATAATTTTCAATCCAAATAGAATTGATCTCTTGTTCTCTCTAGAAACCCTGAGTATATCTCTCTTCTCTGATGAGAAGTTAAAGCGTCGGAAAGTACAAAGTACTTTCACCTTTTATAGGTTACCCAAAACAGGTTTAAGCAGGAATCCCAAAACATTTTCCCACTCACCTAAATTCACCCAAAATTTCTTTTCCCCTGAAATCTAGGAATTCATTTTGATACCTTCACCTCTTATTGATTATTCTTGAAACAACTACCATCTTAACATCTTCTTTTCATACACCCATTTAAATAATTTAAACTGATTTCAATTGTCAATAATACATGGTTCTTATCAACTGAGTTTGATGCCTCGTGCTGATTGCTGAATATGATTCTCAGAACTGATTTAGATCAAAATAATGTATTTGAAAGTTCATCTCCCCCTTGAAAAATCATTCATCAATATTCATCTCTTTTACTTTCTTTGTTTCATCTTGAGAAAAAATACTTCATTAAAAAATTAGTGCTTGAATCATGACTACCTTTATGACTTTGAATTTATTGAGGATCAGCTTTCTCATTGTCTGAATTCTATTAAAATGTATTATAACTTTCCATTCATTATTGTAAACAATTTTCTTCACACAACTATTGATCAAATTCAAATACAAACTTCTTCATCCCCTCATGTCATGATGGATCTTAGCCCAATTAAGATTTCTTATGAAGAAAACATAAAACAATTAAACTCTTAACCCACTTAATGAAGATATTTGAAAACATACAAGTGTACAATCATTTCTAGAAAAAGAATGATCAGTACCATCCCCTACACTTTAATCGGTATCACCTTTTCTATTATTACCCCTGCTACAGTGAAATCATATCCACACTTCTATAGTGAAATCGTAACCATATGCTATAGTGGAATCATAACCACTTACTATAGTGAAATCATAAGCACCTGCGAGAGTGAAACCATAACCACCCATTGCAGTGAAATCGTAAGAACCTGCTATAGTAAAATTATAACAACACTGCTACAGTGAAATAGTAACCAGCTGTTGTACTGAAATCATAACCACCTAATACATTGAAATCATAACCAGTTTCTATAGTCAAAACAACACCATTTCTTTTACTTCCACCCATAATCCAATTGTTTTAAAAAAGTTAATCGAAATAGTCTCTTTCTCTTCTTTTTGATACGGCTTATTCAATCATCACCACCTCTTCCATCTGGGTACTATTGTTTTCAAAAACAATTAGTACCACTTCATTCTCTCTTCCATATGGATAAGATAAATCTCAACACAATTCTTTTCTGATTGGAAACATCTCTTCCACTCCACCTTTCTTCTATCAAGCTTGCATCAAAAGTTCTCAATACAAATCATTATTTATATGAACTAAAAATCATAATATCATTGTCATAATTACATCAAAAAGTATCATAACTATCCATTCACTGATGTTTCTTTATTTATTTCTCATCCTGGTAAAAAACTTTATGAATACATGATCCCAATTTTTAGAAAACATGGGTATGATTCTTTTCAAAACAAGACCCAAAACAATTGTTTCTGCAAAACAAAGTGAAGTGATTTCCTTTCTTCAAAACTTATCTTGACAATAAAATTCCACACATGAATAAAAAACCCTTTATATTTATCTTGATCCAATCAATACCCCCTTTAAATTTTTTTTCAACTATGTTTTATAAATCGCCAAACTTTTTAACCTCATGAAATGGATTACATATCGATAATTCTAAACCTATGTGAGCTACCTCATTATAGGAACCAATAATCATTGATATAAAATACATGCTATCTAAAAATTATTCCTTAACAAATAATTATTCATCTAATCACTTCAACTCAAATTCCAGGTTACCTGGAAATTAGTTCATTTCCAATAACCACTCCAAAAACTAATTATAATAGTTCAATAATAAAAAAATGATGAGTTCACACCTTACCCGCAACTCTCTATTTTATGAAAAAGATTTATGGAAAAATACAATTATCCCCCTTAAAAAACAATCCAAAGATATGATGAGAGTGTGAACAGATACACATACCTAAACCTTGAATAGAAAGAGGTTGGACACCCTTGTTCAACATCATTTGTGAGAATGATTCCATCGATAAAGGTTTTTTGAAAATATCAGCACGTTGTTATGATGTTGGAACATACTCTAACATCAATTCATTTTTCTCCACAATATCTTTTATTATGTGTTTTTTTATATCAATATGTTTTGAATGAGGATGTTACACATGAATCATGGTGAGTTTGAGTGTAATTTGATTGTCACAACCCAAGAGCAAGGGTAACTTCACTTCAACAAGTAAATCATCTAATTGTGTTTTCATGAACATAATTTGATTAGTGGCTTTAGTAGAAGTAACATAATCAGATTCATACATACTAAGTGTTATATATTTCTTTTATTTCAATTCCAACTAACGTAATTATTTCCAATAAAAAATACTTCACATGATGGTGATCTTTTATCATCAACATTTCCATACCAATGTACATATGAATACCAAAACACTTCAATAAAATTCGAGCTATCATATTTTATTCTAATGGTTTGTGTGCCTTTGATATATCTGAGACTTCTTTTTCTAGCAAATAATGTTATTATTTTTGAGTAAAATTGAAATCATACACATAAGATAACAATGTATATAATGTCGGGTCATGAGGCATTCAAATAAAATAGACATCCAACTAGCTTCTGATACTATTTTTGATCAATATCTTTTCCTTAACAATCTTCACTCATATTTGTTACAATATGAATGGGTGTCGAAATAGGTTTTGAATTTTCTATTCCAAAATTATTGAGAAGTTCTTTTTCATAATTTTCTTGGGATAGGAAAATTTATTATTTATTTTCCTAGATATGTAACCCAAGAAAGTATGTCATTTCTCCCAACATTGACATTTCAAATTCATTCTTCATTTCTTTAGAAAATCTTTCACAGCCTCCTTCATCATTCCCAACAATGATAATATCATCAACATAAAAAATACAATGAGGGAATAATCTTGACTTTATCTAATTTAAAGATTGGTATCCACTCATCCATTTTTAAAATTAATCTTTATTTAGCATGTATCAAATTTGGAATTCCATGCCCTCGGAACATTTTTTAAGCTATACAATTAATTTTTCAATCTATATATATAACATTCATCTTTTAAAATAAAAAATCCACAAGGTTGTTCAATATGAACCTCTTCTTCAAGATCACCATTTAGGAATGCAGATTTAACATCTATTTGAAAGATCTTGTATCCTCGTTGTGCAGTAATATCAAGAATGATTATGATTATTTCATGTCCTTCAACTAGAGAAAAGTGTTCATCAAAATCAATTCCCTCAATATATAAATACCCTTTTCAAACTAATCTTTCTTTGTTTCTTATAACTTCACCATTTTTATTAAACATGTTCTGGAAAACCCATTTTATCCCAATGATGTTTTTTTCAAGCTTGGTTAGGATTTCCCATGTATTATTCTTTTCAATATTATCGAATTCTTTATTCATATTGTGAACCCATTTTTGGATTCTCAAAATCTTCTTTCCCATCATTCGGTTCAACTATTGAATACAAAGAAGTATGTGTAATGGAATTGTTTTTTTATCTTGTTTGAACCTTCTAATGTTGATCGCCAATTATATTGGTGCTTCAACATGTTTCCTCAGCCTTTGATAAAAATTATGATCATCTTCCTTATCACTAGAAATAGTTGAGTTTGATCCTTCACCTTTTTTAGGATTACAATAGTTTGTATCCTTATCAGAGTTATCTTCTTCAATTTGATCAACTTCTTTGTCTGGTGGACATGTTTATATTTCTCAGAGCATTCAATAACTTTTACAATAATTGTATCAACAAATATTCTTATTTCTTTGTTGAGGCATCTATATCCTCTTCCTTCCAATTCATAACCAATAAATATTCCATCTTAACCTCTCCGCTCAGACATACCATAGTATCCACCTTTCTTATTTATAATACATGGACTCCCGATAACCCTCAAGTGTTTCAAACATAGAGTTTTCCTATAAGAAAATTCATAAGAAGTCATACCTAATTTATTACTATAGAAACAATGATTCTGAATGTAAAAAAAAGTACTCATGGATTGTCTCAAAAAGTGATGAGAAAGGCCATGTTCATTTAACATGGTTATCCCCATCTCCACCAGGATTATATTCTTTCTTTCAGTAACCCCATTTTGTTAGGGGTTGTATGGGGAACATTATTCATTTTAAATTCTATGATTCTTAAGATAATCTTTAAACTCTTTAATTTTGTATTCACTACCAGTATCTGTTCTCAAATTCTTCATAGAATCCTCACATTCCTTCTCTGCTTTTCTTCTAAAACTTTTAAACATTTTAAATGAATCTGATTTTTATTTCATATACATGAAACATGTAATGTGAGTGAAATAATCAATGAACGTAATGAAATACTTATCTCTATTTGTTGATTGTTTTATTATTGTCCCACATATATAAGAGTGTATCACCTCCATGGGGTTTTTAACTAATATCAACCTTCCGATGCACAACATTTGTAATCATTCGTTTCTAGAAGATAGTGCAACACCAATATCTTCTTCATGGAAAATCATGAATGTCTCAAACCCTGTATATTTTACATAACTTTCTCTTGTTTCTTTGACACATTGTTTCAAGACATTATGCCTTAACTGATTCTCCTCCACCATTATCATGTAACAAGAGTTTTGTATTTCATAAACTTGAAACCAATTCCCTTTTGTATGTTGGCCTCATGTAATAATCTTTCTGTTGGGTCCTCTTTTCCCAATGGTTTTCTAAACCATTTCAAAATGTTACTTTGAGACCACTTTTCCCAATGGTTTTCCTGAACTGTTGGGAAAGGGTCCAACTTTCCCAATGGTTTTGGAAAACCATTGTGAAAGGGTCCACTTTTCCCAATGGTTTTGAAAAACCACTAGGAAAGGGTCGGAAATGGTGGGTACCTATCCCAACGGTTCTCAAAACTATTTGAAAATTCTTATCCCAATGGTTTTGAGAACCATTGGGATAAATACCGTTATTTTTTTAAATTATTTTTAAAATATTTTCAAATAAATAAATATATAAATTATATATATATATATATCTGAATATATTTACAAAGGTAATTGTTGGATAGTGGTAAATTATTTCATATATAACATGTAGGTTAATGGTTCAAACTTCTGTTGTAACATTTTTTTAGATTTACCTATCCCAACATTTTTCAAACCATTTTGATAGGTATTTCCCAAATGTTTTGACAAACTATTGGGAAATGGTACTTTGAGACCACTTTTCCCAATGGTTTGGATAAACTATTGGGATAGGTCTTTCCCAACAGGTTTGAAACCATTGGGATAGGTCTTTCCCAATGGTTTTGAAGCCATTGGGATAGTTATTTCCCAACGGTTTTCTCCATACCATTGGGATAGGTCTTTCCCAACTCCAAATCACCCAACAGCTTCCCAAACTATTGGTATAGGTTATAGCAATGGTTTGGGTACTTATACCAGCGGTTCTAATCCATTGATATAGTAAATTTTTTCATTAGTGTAATTTTCAATCTTCACTCCATTCTCTTCATATTTATTCAAGACCACCTTCTATTTTTTCTTTATTTTGAGGATATTGAATCCCCATAAATATTTTTCTTTCGTAACTTGTTGTAAAATAGAAATGTTTTTTATTAAACAACAACATATTTTTTTTGTTACGGAATCCACCATAGCATTAGAAATACTCATAGAAAAAGTATTTTCCTCTTAAACTTCTGTACTGATTAAAATTATTAATATGTTTCTCTATCACTTTTATTCCTAAGACACCATCCATACTATTATCAAAAGGGTTTTTTTGTTTCTTTTCTGCATTAATAGTTTTAAAATTATTTGAAACCTTCTCAGATTTAGATTATTTCAAAATATTTTTGAACGTAGGTTTCCATAAGATATCAAAATTTCCATCATTCTACTTGGCAGAAATGACTTCATTATTCTTATCACCATTTGAGGGTAACTTTGGATGAACCCTCTCTAGATTATTTTGTCAAGAAAAATCACTAAAATCAATGATATAGTTTTGAAAACTTTTGTTTCTCAATTCATCTTCTGAGAGTTTTTATGAGAAATATCCAACTCTTCTTCTTTTACTTTCAACTTCGCCTCTTGATGGTCATTACGATTCTTTTCTTATTCAAGAGATTTCTTCAAGTCATAAATTTCTTTCACTATATACCATTTTTCATCATGAATACATTCTGGATATCTTTTTGAGGAACATTCATCTTCCAAGGTTTTATGTTTATTTTCAATCCTTATAAAATTTCATATAAACTCTTTCAATTATTCTTTCAAATTAAGTTCATGTTGAGTTTCTTCTTCTTCTTTAAAACTACTGCTTTTGAATTATTTATCAATCCCAATTGCTATAAAAGTATATGCAATACCATACTCAGTGGATTTTTCAGATTAACCATCAAACTCTTCTTCTTTATCATCTTTGGACAAGAAATATCTTCTTTTTTATTTGAAGAGATTATTTTCTTTTCTTTTTTCTCCCTTTTTCTTCTACAATCTTCTTGTCTTTATTTCTTCAACATCACTATATTGTTATTTCTTTCTTCAGGAGAAATTAGCTACAATGTGACCAACACCTCCGCATTCAAAACATTTCAAGGGGATTTTCCATTTGTATTTACATGTACCTCTTTTCAAATTGTTAGAAAAAAAGGATAGGATTTCATTATGATTTTTACATAAATCATTTTCAAATTCAGAATCACTATCTTGATCTTCAATAACCATATTTTTTACATTTATTTCTTTGTATCCTTGAAATACATTTCTCTATCAACCTTTATTTTTCTCTTCATTACATTCTCCCTTCTCATTTCATAAGTGATAGGATTCTGTATAAATCATCAAGAGATAATGTTTCAGGATCCCTATCTTCTAATGAAAAAACATTTTCATCAAATTTATCAGCTAGGATTCCCAATATATTTTCAACAAATTTAGAGTCCTTCATCTTTTTACCAAGACATTTGATAGTACACACAATTTCATTTACCCTGGTAAATAATTCCCCAAAATATTCATGTTCACCCATCTTCAAATCTCCAAACTTAAATCTCCATATTTGTAACATTTCCTTCTTCACATTTCTATTGCCCTAGTATATGTTTTTCAATTTATCCCATATAAAATTATCTGTGGTAACACCTTTCACTCTCAAGAATACACTTTTAGAAGTTGATTATTATATAGCATTATTGTCCTTTCTATCATTCTCAGGAAACTTATTGTCAACAGGTTTAAGTGGATCACTATGATCAATGGGAGGAAACCCAATAGTTGAAGCTTCAAGAACATCATAACTGATAGACATAAGATAAATATTCATTCTATATTTCTAGATATGATAATTCTCTCCATCAAAGACCAAAATACTTTTATTCTTTACATAGTTCACATTCTCCATCAACAAATAATAGAAAAGGTAAACTACCTTTGATACTAATTGAAAGTTCCTAGTCGGAGTATTGTATCACTAAGAGGGAGAGGGGGTGAATCAGTGATACTCTTTTTATTTTATGTTTCTATTAAATTGAAACAACCTTCACTTCCTGTTAAAGATTTCAATTATGTGATGAGAAACAAATAAACACTCATCCAAAGGAACAAAATTTTTTACAAGGTTCACTATTCAATAAGAATAGCTAAGCCCTTGGTATGGTTTAGAAATTATCTAATACTATAAAATCCACTATAAATAAATACTTGGATAACAACAAATAGGATATAACCTTTCACTCATGTATCATTATGAAACAATACAACTAGTGCATGTGCATCCTCTTTGCAAAATAGGTTAATACAATTGTTTTTTAATATCTCATGTTACATTCACCTATTTTCAATTAACCAAATGTATTAAATTTTAATAAAATTCATCATCTCCTTACCCATAAGAAAGGGAAAAACATCCTATAATTTGATATAAAACTTTAGTCCAATTAGCCTGAGTCTCTTTCTCCTAGTACGATTCCTCTAAGTATGATTCACATTGAACCTAATCTTCTTAGTATGATTTTCTTTCAATAGAATAAAATAGATTAGAATCATCACCACTTCAATTCCCCAATACAATTGTCAAGCCAGATAGAATATGAATTAATCGGCACCACCCGAAAACAATTTTCAAGCTGAATAGAATTGATATCTTCTTCTCTCCAAAAACCCATAGCATCTCTTTCTTCAGTGGTGAATAGCGAAAGCATTAGAAAGTAAAAGGTACTTTCACCTTTTATAGGTGACCCAAAACAGGTTTAGGTAGGAATCCCAAAACATTTTCATGCCCACCTAAATTCACCCAAAACTCCATTTTCCCTGACATCTCATAATTCATTTTGACTTCATCACATCTTATTTATTCTTCTCGAAACTTATACCATCTTCACCTCTACTTATTCACACTCCCATTTCCATTGTTGAGACTGATTTCAATTATCAAGAATATATGAGTCAGATCAACTGAGTTTGATTCCTCATGTCAATTGAGGAATATGATTCTCAGAATATAATTGAATAAAAATCTTGTATATGAAAGTCCATCTACCCCTTGAAAAATCATTCAGTAATCTTCTTCTCTTTTCATTTCTCTTGAACCTCTTGAGTAATAATAAATCATTAAAAAAACTAGTTCATGAATCATGAATACCTTCATGACTTTGAATTCATTGAGGATCAGCATTAGCATCATCTGACTTCCATTGGAAAATATTATAACATTTCATTCATTATAATAAACACATTTCTCCACATAAATTTTGATCAACTTCAAATACAAACTTTTTATTCCCCTCATATCATGATGGATCTTGACCCAATTGAGATTTCTCATGAAGAGAACATAAAACAATCAAAATCATAACTCACTTAATGAATTCATTTGAAAACAAACTGGTGTAATATCATTTTTTGGAAAAGAATAATCAACATCATCTCTTACTCCTCCATCGACATCACCTTTTCAATCAGCACCCCCTACTACAGTGAAATTATAACCACAGCACTACAGTGAAATCATAACCAGCTGCTACAGTGAAATCATAACCACACCGCTATAGTGAAATCCTATCCTTCTGTTATAGTGAAATTGTAACCACCTACTATAGTGAAATTGTAACCAGAATCTATAGTGAAAACAACACCATTTCTTTTACTTCTACCCTAAATCCAAATATTCTGAAAAACCATTGATATTTTCTGTTCTCTTCTTATCGATATAGCTTCTTCAATCGACACCGCCTCTTCAATATGGATATGATTGTTTTGAAAAACAACTAGTACCAATTCTTTCTCTCTGCCAACCAGATACGATAAATCTGAATATGATTCTTTTTTGATTGACATTATCTCTTTCACTCCCCCTTTCTTATATCAAAATCTCATCATTGGTTCTCAATATAACTCATGATTTATATGAACTAAAAATAATAAAATCATTGTCACAGTTACATCATAATGTATCATGACATTCTATTCACTCAAGTTTCCTTCTTTTCTTCTCATCCTGAGAATAAAATTTCTGAATACATGAGTCTAATTGTCAAAAAACCTGGGTCCAATTATTTTCAAAACAAAACAAAAAATAATTATTTCAAAAAAACAAATTGAAGGAATTTACTTTCTTCAAAATATATCTTGATAAAAAAGACATCACTTGAATACAAAACACCTTCATAGTCAGCTTGGTCCTAACACTTACTAGTAATTTCAGGGTTTGACACGGTGGATTCTCAATAGTGGTTTCATATAAATAGATTAATCATGATAGATACCAATGTGGTCTTTAATAAAGAATCCATTTATTGGAATCTAAAAACTAAATAATAATGAGTAAAACACCACGGATGATTATTAAATTAAATAATTTAAAATGGAACTTAGTTTGTGGAACCTTCTATGAGTGTTCTTGTTTTTTTAATCTATAAAGGTTATTCATGTTGGGGTTATATTAGTAATGACCAGACTGTGGTTATGGTGGTGTTTTTTGTGTGAACCTATAGATGTGGGATTATTTGAGACTACTATATACTGAAATTTTTTATTGATTTTTTTACACCCCCTCCCTCATCCCGATTCAAGTAACCTAAGTGACACCTTGATATCATAAAGGGTTTTCTCTATAACATCCTCGATAAGGATGATAAAGATAAATATTTACCCCCCCCCCCCATTTCCCTATTTTAACCTCAGTAGTATCATATAGTTGTACTAGTGGTCTATAATAAGATATTTGGTAGGGATTGTGAATTGTATAATGAGGAAATGAGGATAGTTTCCTACACATTAATGATACCCTACTAGTCTAGTCACCAAATATTTGACATGTGGTTAGTTTCATGACAAGTGATATGTGGTTGGTGTCGTGATACATAATATAAGGTCGTGTTCATTATTGATAGGAATGGAATTGATGTTAAAAAATGTTGTTCTATAATTGAGAGAGAGAAGGAAAATAGTGGGGAAGTTTATAATAGATTATATTGTCTATATTCTTGGGATATTACTTTATTACTATTGTAGTTTCATTTGGTGAGAGAGCCTTAGTGAATATGGAAAGAAATTATTTGATCTGTGTAGGTGTTGATTTGTTTTTCTTCTTGTTCATTGGGGCATTAGTATGATTTTTTAACATTTTCATGAAAGAAAAGTGTATGATCCTACTGAGTATAAAGGGATTTTCTCAATATATATATATATATATATGATTCTTCAGGTATCTAGGATTTCATTTTAAATTGAGCTAGTAATTTATAGCTTAGATCTTGGGTTGTTTGAGTCACTACCATATGGTATAATTTTTTATTTCTTAATATTTAAAGATGTTTTTATACAATTTATATTCAATATTGTGGGATATTTATTATAATTGATATTGATTTATTTTATAGAATGGTTGGTTTTTTGGTTGATTAATGCTGTGATCGTGGGATATTGATGGTGACTCCTCCCATTTTATTGATTTATACCTTCCTCGTTATACTTCATCTTAAATCCTACCTCGGGTGAGACTTATGTGGGTCACTACTATTCACTTCATACATAGGATGGCGACTAGTAAGTGGATCATGATAAAGTGCTATAAATGGTTTTGTTTTGGATAAGTGTTAAATTGTGTGGTTGGAACTAGTGGGTATTTCATCTGTTAGTAAGGAAATGGTGATAGACAAACATTTTATGGGAAAATAGATATAGAAAAATACTTTGACACAATATATACCACTTATAATTTATTATAAGTATCTTATTCTCTACTTGTATACTATGTAATGTGACACTATTTTGATGGTAGAAAGCTTTGATAGTGATAAACATCACATATTCTTGAGGTATACTTTTAATGGAGGGCTCAGAGAAAAAATAAATTAATTAAATAAATAAACCTAAATAAATCTATTTATATTAGAAATAGGAGTTTCTTCTTTAATTATAAAGATGATAGTTGTTCACCCCCATTTTTTATCTTGGATGGGGATGTTCAGAAATAATTATCTATTTCTCTTTGGTTGGTCAATCTTGATCTAGAGGATGAGCAGCCTCAATGAAAGTTTCATAGGTTTCATTATTAGAGGATTGAAATGAAAGAGGGTAAAATCTTCGATTTAGTGATGAAATAGAAAAATAGGGTTTTGGAGATTTATTTTATCTTAATTTTACCTTGACCTAATTTCATAGGTCCCCTAGTGGTTAACCAATAGAGGGTAGTAGCACATCAATTGTTCATGTTGTATATTGAGTATAAATAGATCGATGTTCCTTGCGAAAACTTTCGAAATGATTTTGGATATCATTTTAAATATAACAATTCAATAAAAAAAGTTTATTTCATGATACATAACATATTTATTCAGTTATAAAATCTATGTATCAAGTGGAATATTGTATTTAAGAGATTACATATATAAATATATCAACATAAACATAAGAATTCCATCTTAATATGAAACTATAAATTATTCTCATAAAACTTAATGGTATTTTGAACATTCATAGGACATCTTAAGGAAAATACATAAGTAAAATATTGAGCTACGAATCCCAAGAAAAGATTATACATGTAAATAAATCATAACATGAGATTCAAAATGAAAAACATTAAATCAAAAAAAGGATGAAAAAAATTATAAATATGGTATAATGAAATGATATACTAATACTATGGAGTCATAAACATGTTCCAACACCATTAAACGTGATATTATAATATTAATACAAGGGACACTCCCAATAACATCATCAAAAAGTGGACATTGTTCTATAGTGGACTAAGTTCTCCCTCTAATCCCTTAAAAATAACTCATGAGAAATAAATCATTATGCAATTCATTAGAAGCATTTATAATTCCAATACCACCCATCACATAAATTAAAATCATATATATGTTTTCTAAATGAAGAAAATAAACCATATATCAAGTATAAGAATTATTAAATACATGATAATGAAGTTGAGTTCATAATTATGATTTCAGGCATAACCAAGGCTAGATCATAAGGATTCCAATGAGAATAAGGTATTAATTAACTCACTCGTTTTTTTTGATTTTCGAGAAAAATCACTTTTAGGGAATGTGTAGAAACATACAAGAGAAACTTTTCCCCATATAAGGAAATTATATACCTTGTAAAAATAACCTTAAGGTGTTAGTGTCTAATTTCTTATGCAGAATCTCGATGATAGGAAAAAAATTTCACCTAGATTATTTTGAATCATCTCCTAAAATAAATAGGTTGTCATATCACATCTCTTAATAAAATACTCTATGCTAATTTTCATTTCATTAAAGAATTGAAGAGTAATGTGGATCTGAGAATTTATTTATTCATTTTGTTCCATTGTTCCAACTGCTATAGCTCTAGCCTCCATACAGCTTTAGCCATCGGTTTCTCAACTTCTTCACTTTCCACTCATCTCTCAAGATAGTCAAAATATTTTCTATTTTACTAGATAATCCCTTTCAGATCCATGAATCCAGTTTCTTCAAATGGTCCCTACTCTTGAATGTGGGTATAAATAACCTTTTTTTAGTTGAATCATCCTATGAGTGAGGTAAATTATATTTCATGGTAACCTCACTAGGAATAATTTAATTTAAAAGTACATTAAAGGAGGATAGAGTAAGATTTCTAAATTTAATACCTTTAACTGATGATCAAGTGGTTTTAGGGTTCAGAAGATATGAAAAATATTTTTAAACATTATTATTCCTTCGTCCATTAACTAAGTATTCACCAATATAAATGGTGATTTCTTCCCATTTTAAAACATTTTGGAAGAAAATTGGATTTCACATCCTAATCATACTCTGATGATGACTAAGGGGGCTCAAATGTTATTTCTAAATTTTCTACAATTTACATCACTAGGGAAGGTAAATCCTTATTAACCTTTTATTTAAAACCATTTTTTATACCCATGTACCTATTTATCAGAAAATAAATTTTCCAACTTGTAAAAAAATTATAGGAGGACAGGGGAGTGGTTCGTTGGCAGTGGGGATTGTTTCTATTCCTTGGAACCTGAACCTGACCATGGATATCTGATTTCACATGGGAAGATGAACTAGTAAGCTAACTTCATATATTAACCCCCAATTATCTCTTTAATCCTCATAAATATAATAAAGGATCCATAGTATTTTATCCTCTATCAGCTTTAGAAAACCCAAGACAATCTTCCATGGGTAAAGAGACTACAGCCACCTAAGACATCAATGGTTCATGGCCCTCATAAATCATCATCAGGAACTGATGTTAGAGGATTATATCCTTGTATATATTAACCATTCCCAAATAACTATTATAGGTGACCCATAAAAAGTTTGTAGGAGAATAAATTAATCAAATATTCAAAACACAACACCCTTTTTTTCAAGTATACATTTTCAATATAAAACCACAAAATATCTTATGGAGTCTGGTATAAATATACCTAAACATAGATAAATAGAGAAATTGGATGTAAAAGGTGGTGATATATACATTAATATAATATAAATATTTCTACTAAGTTTACTATCCTCAAAAGAATTGAAGTATTATGAATTTTTAGTGGAAGGACTAGAAAATATACCTAGATTGGAACTGTTGGAGGATCTTATCTCAAATGAAATTAAAAAGACCATCAAAAAAGGGAAAACCAAACACCATTTAAGTATATACTGATTTCTATCTATGAAAGGATGTGACTATTTACATTCTCAAATAGTATTAGAAGATTTTTGGGGTTTAATATCCCTATGAAAGTGTGACTCTGAAGATACCATGAATCAAAGATTAAGTGGTTGAAAGAATCAACTGATGGTCGATTTTGAACAAATAGATCCACTAGGGATATCCTATGAATGTATAATTCCTATATGATATCCCATAAGGATATTATAATCTTGGGTAATGATCTAGGAGAAGAAATAATTATAATTTACCAGTAGGATAAAGTTTTATGAAATTAGTAAAGGAATTTTTTATAAGAAAATACCATGTTTTTTTTCATAAAAACAAAATTGAACAAAAGGAATATCAATAATATAATGAGGGTTATTAGAATCTATTTGTGGTTAAGAATAATTTTATTATTGTGGTTCTTGACATGAGTCATGAAATAGGAAAGTTCAATTTAACCAGGTTTACATGAAAGTGTGAATTTCAAAGGGAACTAAAAACATGTGTAAACCTAAAAAAATTATATTTTACTTGGTATATATATAATAGGAATATATAAAAATTACATGATATATATGAGAATAATATTGAATAAAAGGGGTAAAAAGTAAGATAAAGTCTTACTCTAAAGTCTCTATGGGGTGGCGGAATATCCCTTACTATGTTTCAAAACACCATTGTTAAAAATATTACTTTGTAAGAAGAAAAAAAATAACCTTGAAAAGATGAGAATTTATGTTTTACTTTCCTAGGATACAACACTTAATTAAATTTATAATTAAAAATGAGAACCTTGGTGGGAATAGAAATTATGGAAAGGGATGATAAACTATTATTTAAGCGGATGGAAATTTTTCTTAACATAGTTTCATTTTATAAAATGAATAAAACTCACTAGTAAGGAATATTTGAATCAATGTGATATCCAAAAATATAAATAGGGTATACCATATACAATTAAATACAAAACTCAAGGATACATACACGTATATGTCATGAAACACATAAATCATAACCCAATGCCAGGAAAAACAAGAATAGAAGTGATGTTTCCATGTTAAATAGTAATTAATGATATTATAACTCTTGGGGGTATTAAAAACACTAAATAAAAGAATACTGGTGAATAATATCAAATCATGCCTCATTGAAATGTGAATAGTGTATAATAACATTAAAACATTTATCAATGAAGTTAAATTGAGTCAAAATCCCTTCTTTATATCTAAAAGAACATAGCATATCCACATGACTACCTAAATAATTATATAATGTTAATTAGATATATACATTATAAACTTATTCATATAAATTTCATATCCCATGGTTATTTTAACAATATTATGTTATATTTTAATAATATAATATTCTTTTCTACATCTTTCACTTGATGTTGTTCTTTCAATTTCTTCAGAAATCAATATATATGCATACCATTGTTGAAAAAACTGTAAAATTATTTCGTAATATATAAAATTTTTATAGTGTTATGGAATTAATTTTTATATTATATATATATATATGAATATGTCCATGATGGGTGGTGATGAAAAATGAAACACATTGCTCGGGGATGTGATAGTTTGAACGTGTTTGTGATTAATGTTTCCATTTCTGAATGAATAAGGGGGGAAAGGTAAATGATAATTTGGAATTTTAGAATAATATTTATATTAAATATATAATATTTCTTAATCCATTAAGTCCTTTTGATCTTCTATGAATGGTTGTGATAAAAAAATAAAATATGTCACGTTGTGGAGGTAGTAGTTCATGCAATGCACTAACGATGTTTTTTTCTATTAGTGAATGGAGAGGAATTGATAATGGTTAATAAATTAATTTAATAACATATATATATAATAAATATATATTTAATTATATTTTTATAGATATAATGTGAGTTTTTATGCAATGATTAAGGAGAAAGGTTTATGAATAAGGTAGTTCATAGGTTGAAGATTTGATCTTATCTTAGAGATTTTCTTGGAAGTGATGAACATATGAAACATTCTATAGAACAGTCAATTAATGATAAGAAAATGGATTCAATGAGGGATATTGTTTATAGATTTTTAATGGAAATTTTAATGGTATGTGTAACCATGGAGGTGGTGAAGTTATATACTTTTATAAGTTAAGAAAATTGTTCTTTTGGAAATAGTTTTTAAACATCCATATTATAAATACATAAATCCATTGTAAAGGAATCCGAAATTTCATAATAATATATTTTTTTAATATATTGGGTCAATATAGACTCAAAAAATACATTCCATGAATAGTTTAAACCTGATTCATGTCTTTTACCATTGGTTTTACAATTTAAGTTTTTTATTTTTTTACCTTTATAACATCTTTTCTAACTATATAATTTATATTTAATATAAAATTACAAGGTAACCCATATTAATCATTCTCATTTTTTAATTTGAATTTAAATTTCATTTAATATAATTAAATTTAAAAATATGACAAAACAAATTTTAAATAAAAATATATTATATATAAAAACCTTTTTTTATTAAATGACTTTCAACCATTATGGGTTCTTAATTGCAACAATTGTATTTTCAATAGCCATAATTGGAACGCCCATATTTATAATGTCCATATTTCAATTCTATATATATATTTACTAAATCATTTGTTCATCCCACTATCATTTAGAATGTCAAAGTTCTTATTTCATATTTTTTATAATTCATTCTCCTTTCATGATTCTCTTCCTAGTTATTTGTTTTTTATATTGGTGATCTTAAATATGGAAGAAGGTCTATAAGATTTCCTAAGTGTGAATATTTTATTCTTTTTTAAATATTATCCACTATTTATTTTTTCCTTGTTAATGGATGTAAATCATCCATCGTTAGTAAAAATTCATGGTTTGTAGTATTTAGTTTTATGTTATTTTGTTGTATTGTCACACTTATAGATGAATAATGTGTATTCATTTTGGTAAATATCTAGTAGGCCACATTTTATATTCATGGTTAAATCCTTTTTAATGACTAAATGAATGTTCCATAAAATTATAAACATAAATAAGAATAATATTGATAATAATAATAATAATAATGGTTCCCAAAACATAGGTCATTACATTCTTCAACACTTAAATATATTATTCCATTCCAATTTACCAAAGAGGGTGGGGTCAAAGCCCCTTTTATTAAAGATAAATATCAATAATGTAAAATAAGTAGCAAGAGGATGGATGGGGTCAAACATAGAATTATTTCCCATAGCCTAAGATCAAAACCCCCAAAATGGTCAAATTAAGTCAACACTAGCAATCTATGTGAGCATAATAATCAACAACATGTTCATACCATTCAGGGTCATCACTCAAAGTGTATAACCTAATGAAGTGATCCTTATCCATTATTTCTAAAGCAGTGTTCCTAGTGCCCATCATTAGCCTGATATTAGAGGATCCCTTTCTAGGCCTACATTTCTTCCCAAGAATTTGGGATAGTACTTTATCATCTATCTTACTTCCATGGATCACTATATCTTAATAAGAAAACTTTATCCCATTATATTTGTAATAATTTTATGAGTCAATATCTACTTGTTTATCTGTGATTTATGAGGAGTTGTAAGCCTCCTTAAAGTCATACTGGAAATAAATTTCATGATTCACCTTTAAAAAATAAATATCAACTACAATGGGATTATTATCGAAGATCACATCTTGGATTAGATCCCCAAACTGTATACCCTCACTCTGATTCTAGAAAGAGTCCACTAGAGTTAGGTTAACCGCCTTAACATCCATCATCCTAGTCCCATAATAAGGAATAGCTAATCTAGAAACTGAATGAATAGTTAATGTAATACCTTGCTCCACTGATTGACTATGTTCATAGCTAGGTTGGTTCTTTTAAAGGGATCATTATTATAAAAATAATAATCAAATACATGTGATGAAGATTTCATTTTTCTAGATCAATCTAGACCTTCCAAAATGCACACCCATAAGTTACATTAGTCCATGAATACTCAACCTCATCTGATCTCTTATATAAATAAGGGGTCTATCCTTTGAGAATATATTCATAACCAATCATTTCATACTAATGAAAAGAGACGTGATAAGAAGCATCATTAGGAATCTTCTCAAATTCATTTTCATTCCTATCACTTTTAAACACATTTCTATAATGACAAGGCTCATCATCACCATTATTTTCTTGGTTAGACAATCAATTTTTACACATAGGTGCATCATTAACCACTATTATAATAGGGTAAACAACTTGATAATCTTCATCATGAGCATTTGGAGTGGAAACTTTCTTTTAATTCATAACAAAATAGAGGTAGGTTCTCATCAATAACATGAATAATCAAGTCATCATTCTGTGTAGAAAGAATCCCCTTCCAAGTTAGAGTTGAATTTAGATCAACTTCCACAAAGACCATAGAAAAGATTCCAAAATTGGCATGATGATTGTTCCCATCCATTTTAAATGGAGTTCTAATTGAATAATCTTAATAAAATAGGATCTTATGGGGCCAATAAATATAATTTACACCAAAAAACCGTACTCGTACATAGGAAAAAGATTTTATAACCTCAACAGAATTAATGATTGAGATCCATTATTGAATTCTCAAAGCACTTGGATTCAGATAGATTTAACTAGATCACCATTACATATTCATAAGAAATAAATTTGGAAACAATATTTACAAAAATCAACACCCCACTGTGATGAATTTTCAGTTCGAGAAACACAAAATCTAGACAGCCTCTTTACAATATAATTAAGATTCCATGGTTTCTTTCCCTTCAACAGAGATCTAATCCACTTTTGAAATCTCATTAAATTTATCAATGTTAGATAATAATATTTTCATAACAAACATTATCATAAACATACACTTGGAATACAGTAAGCATTTCACATGACATTTTTATTAATAATTCTAAATCTAGACATCAAGGTGGCTATTTTTTATTATTAGAAAACATTCATGGTACAACATAGTGGGTTGACCATGAAAAAAACATAATACTCTCAATTCCAATGTGGATGACTAGTATTCCTTAATACATATCATTTTTAGAACTCATTTCCATAGATGTGATTTTATAATATTTATCATATTTCTATGTATTTGGATGTTGTTGATTCCTATCATTCTTGTTATCCTTTATTTTAGGTCATTTACATTTATACCAAGTATTCTTGAGTTAAGGAATTGGAGTATTAGTGGTTCTTTTAGATACAATATTTCTATTCCCATTTTTCTAACTAGACACTTTATATTACTATGAAAGATTGATGCTCGATGGACACCTATTTTACAAGTAATAAATTTTATTGTCTGATTGAGGAAATTTCCTTGGTTCTTATTTCAACATTAATGAAATAAATGAAATTGTTTTTGCATTCCTTTATCCACTTATTTTTCATTAAATTCAAGATAATCTATCTCTTCTTAGGTAAAATTAGGATTTCAAGGATAGTTACATTGTTAGTCATGTTTTGTGATAGTTTTTTTGGAATAATCCCATAATGTCAAAGTCTATATCCTATTTAAATGATTTGATCATTGAGATGGTCATCATATTTTCCCCCATAACCAATTTTAACTCTATTAATTCAAGTTCCAACCATCAAAAAATGGAAAAGGAAAACCTGATTGACTAAAATTTAAGATCATAGGGGGATTTTCCTAATCAATAACATAAAAATGATTCAACCTTAAAACCTTTAACCCATTTTAAATATCACTTTATTTTATAATTCATTTATTTCATCCTATATCAATTTTATTTTATCCATGGTCACATTAAGTTGGGTTATTTAATAATTCTCAACATAGTTCCTCAAAGTCAAAAGAAAATCAATCTTACATAAGGGTTTGTAAATATTATATAATAAAAACAATTATATCCTATGGGAGTGTCTAGACATGTTTTCAGTATTAGGGAGACTCACCATGCATCATAGTAATGATTGATTTAATGATCAACCCACCCTTTGGGGGTTATTGACCCTTGTTTCATTAGTTTCATAGCTGCATCGACATTCCAGTATCTGGACAAGAATGTATTACATGGAAAATCAAAAAAGAACTAATTTAACAAAATAATAGGACGTTATCTTATAATTTTTATAGTCCGTTGGACATCTCTATAGGGTTGTCACTAAGGTTCTTTCATCAAACTCTCTAAAAATAACTACACATTTCTTATATACCAACTATAGAGACCTAATCATTAGACATATATTATTTCATCATTCATAACATTGTTTTCCAAAAATACATTCCATAGATCTACAGGTCTAGTGTAATTAAGATATTATACATATAATACATAATCATAAACATAAAATTGATATCTTATTTATAACTACAAAAAGTTCTCATAATTCAAAATGATATTATGAAATTATATATCATATCCTAGAGACAAATATAATAGGAAAACTGTGAGCAATAAATACTAGTAAGAGATTAAACATCACAATAAATAATATCATTAGTGTCAAAATTCATGCCATGATATTGTAAAAAAAAGATGATCATAAGCATCAAAAAATAAAATAATGATATGTTATCATAAGATCATGGAACTATAAACATGTTGTAAAAATAGAAAACATTATATTATAATATCATGTCAAGCGTAACTCCCAATATCATCATTATATAGTGGAAAAGTACCATTATGTATTCATTTCACTCCATAATCCCTTAAATAGTATATCATGGTTTATAAATATTTAACCAACGCATTGAAGGGTTGTATAATTCCATGCCCACTATCAAATAAATGAATACCATACATATGTTTTCTACATGAGGAAAATAAACCATATATAATTCATAATCATTTTAAATCCCATTATAAATAAGTGGGTTTAATTATTCTAATTAAACCCATAACATAAGTTTCAATCATAAGGATTACAAAGAGAATATGGAATTAAATAATTATTATATACATATTTATAAACGAAACACTATTCTTGATCATTATGGTCCAATATTGAGAGTTTATGATATGGATCTAGGAGATGAAGGAATAAAAATATACAACTTGGGTGAAGCATTATGAAATAATTAAATGGTCTTTTAAAAGAAGGAATTTCCATGTTGTTTTCTAAAAACTAAAATTTAATAAAAATAATTATCTATTAAATAATGAGTTTTTTATATGCTATTCATGGTTTAAAATCATTTTATTAGGGTAATTCTTTACATGATTCAATAAATTAGAATGTTCCAATAAATAGAGTTTACATAAAAGTGATATTTTCAAAGGGAACTAACAAATATATAACCCAAAAAATGAAAGAGATATTTAACTAGGTATATATTTAAGGTACATATATAACAAATAGAAGAGGTACATGAGAATAATATTTCATAAATTGGAGAAACATTTAGAGAATATTAAAATGATATATTGGTAAAAGGGTAAGTAAGATCCCTTACAATGCTTTAAACACGTTTGTTAAAAATATCCCACCCTAACAAAAAAATAAAAAATAAAATATTTTGAATATGAGAGCATATAAAGTTTAGTTTCACATGAGAAAAATTTTAATTAGTTTTTCTATTAAAAAAGATAACAGTTTCAAGGACCGAATTATTTACAATGAGGTAAACCATTATTTTAATGGATAAGAATTATCCTTAACATGTTTTCATTTTCAAAAAGTAATACCACTCACTAGTAAATAATATTTGAACTAATAAAATAAAAAAAATAAAAATAGTGTATAATATTATAAATTAAAAAAACACTCAAGGATAAACATTATAACTCAATAAATTAGATTGAGTTATAAAATACACATATATTTTAGGGAAGACATCAATCATATCCCATGACAAGGAAGAAAATAAATAGAGGTGAATATTTCATGTTCAAAAATATTTTATGATATTACAAGTCATGGAGGAATTAGATACACCATACAAATGGATATTATTTAATAATATCAAATCAGCCCTTAATGAATGATAATTTGGAAAAAAACCTTATGGATTTAGAAATGTTAAATCAGTAGTCGTTAGAAGATTAAAAATCATATTTTTTAATAAATCACATCAATAAAATCATGGATCATTCAAAAATACATTGTTGGTGCTATATACACAATAAAAATAATAAATTGGTTTATGACATTAAAAATGTGTCAATGAAGTGAAATTAATGCGAAAACCCTTAACTATGCCCAAACCTTCTCTAAAAATGCATTTAATATCCTAAATAAATATATTAAGTTCATTATATATAAACCAAATAAACATAGTGAAATATATTTCAAATTATATCATCCTTTATATATCATAATTTATTTATTTATAATTTTATTTTATTTTATATGTGAGTTACTTGAGGATGATTGATCAATTTATTTATAATTCTATATGTGTTTTGAACATGGTTAAAATAATTATAAAATAGTTTCATGATATCTAAAACACTAATAGTGTTATAGAGATAATGTTTATATATTAAATATACTTTTAAACCCAACCATGACAATTGGGGATGGTAAATGATACTCATTTCTCATGATGGTGATAGTTCATATGTATGCATAATTAATGTTTCCCAATATCAAAGAATGATAGGAAAAGAAGTTAAATGATAATTTTAAATTAAATAATAAAATATATTTTATAGACATCATATTTATTCATATATTAAATTATTTAAATCATACATTATTTAGGGTGATGAAAAATGGAAGATATTATGTTTTGGAGGTGGTAGTCCCCATTGTAAACTAATGACCCATTTGTTTTATTATCATATAGAGGGGAATAAATATTGGTTGTGAAATTAATATTAAAACATCAGAATATGATAATGATATTGATGTAAATATATTGAAATTTATATAAATATATTTATCATAAAATGATTCAGGAGAAAATGTTATGAAGAATGAAATACTTATGTTGGAGACATGATGTTCTATAATAGATTTCCATGGATATGGTGACCTTAAACTAAATTATAGAGACAATCATCTTAAGGATTAGAATAGGTATTCTCAGATAAGTATTGTTTTCTTTTTTGAAAGGAAAATTATAATCGTAATTGTAACCATGGATTTGTGGAATTAATCCCCTTTATAAAGGATGAAATTTTACTTTTGAGAATACCCTTTAAACTTCAATTATATTATTTAACTATTCCCTAAGAAATGGATCCAAAATTTAAAAATAATTTGTTTCGAGATATATTAGAACAAAAAATCCTCAACCAATATATATAAATATGTGTTTAATATTTTTTTTTGTATTTTACCATAGACTTATACATTTTAACATTTGAATTTTTTTTTCCATGGTAACTAAATTATATTTAAGTAAATTATATTTTATATTAAATTATAATATAACCTATTCAACCTATTATTTTAAACAAAACCTTACATCACGTTATTTTAATTCAATTTATCAATATTATAACAATTAAATTTATACTAAAATATAAAATATAAAAAATAATTGGTAGAAAAATTACATTTAACAATTATGTGTAATTAATATTATTTAGTTTTTATTATCATCTAATTGAGTTTTAATATATTCTTATATATTTTAAAAAAAATATTATTTTCGTAATTTAAATTAGATTAATTTTATTTCCTTAATAAAAATTGCATGATTTTAGTGAAAAAAATATTTTATTAAAAATATTTTTCCATTATCACCATAATTAATATTATTCTTACTAATATTCTTATTATTCTTAAAATGAAATTTAAATTGTTGTATAATATTATCATTATGAACACAAATAGAAAACAAATTTTGTTATATTAAATTTATGAAAGTGAAAAAATTGATTTCTTCTAATAGTCTAATATAAATGGTTTTTAGGGTGAAATATTACATGAATTTCAAAAATGTTAAAATTTATTTTTATAAAATAAACATAGTATTTTCTAAAATTTATTATATTGATTTTGAAATATATATTTTGTATATTGAAATTATATCTTGAAACTTTTATAAATTCTTGTATTATATAAATTATTGTCTTCATAATAGTAATCGTTTTTAGTATTCAACTAAAAATCAATTATTTCTTAAAAATATAAAAAAATCATCATAAGATAATATGTAATGCCCAACGATTATAAAGAAAGAACATTGTATTTAATAGTGTGCATAAAACGCAACTCAAGGTGTAGAAAGGAAAATAATCACTTGGTATTTTATGTTATATTTAAAATTTAAAATAAATTCAATCAATTTTATAGCTTGTAATTCACATAATATTGAGTTAGCGTGCATTTCACACAATAATGATTTTATTCGATAGTTTGTGTTGCACATAAGATGAAGTTTTACCGAATACTATTAATATAATTATTTAAGATGAAAATTGCCTCAAATATAATAAATTTGAGGATATAAAAAGGATTAACTAACTTATAAAAATATATGGTTTAAATAATTGGTTACAAATTCATTAGAAGTTAATATAAAAACAAATTTAATATAGATAAAATGTTTTTCTAAAAAACTATTTTTATACACCAAAGGTGTTTCATCATAATAAATTAGATTAATTATTATTATTATTGAATTATATTAATGAAATTTACATATTATATATTCAATCAAATGTTTTTAAAGTCATCCATTATATTTTAGAGGCATAATATAAGAACAAATCAAATTTTACCTATAAAATATTGTATTTTTATAAAGGTAGTCTCTTCACCTTTTAATGGTGTTCCTATTTTTAAACAATATTTTTGAAACTTGTATAAATTTTATTTTAAAAATACACATAATTTTCCAAATCTAAATTTCAAAATTATCTTAGGTTGAGTTTTTGATATTTTTCTGAGAAGTTTTTTTGATGAATATTAAAAATGACCCTATAATTTTACAATACCAATTTTATGGCCATATGTCAACCATGTCACCTCTTTTATCTACTTTTTATGTAGTATAGGACTATGTTTAGGTAAAAACATAGGTAAACCTGACTTATTTTCAAAGATGTCAATTGTGTCGTCTCCCCCACTTATAAAAGGCCTCCCCCTCTCTCCCTTCTTCACACCTCTCAACCCATATTAGTTTAGACAGTACCTACCCAATTAACTCCAAGAATTCCTACCCTCATCCTATAATCATTATCTTGGGCATAATTCCATCTTATCAAGGAATTATTTCAACCCTAACAAGGCTACATGAAGAATAGGTAATGTTTTTCGAAAAAACATTTCTATTTTATTTACTTCTCCACCACCTACAATTATTTCTATATCTTTATGATATAATAACCAATGTATATTTAATATATTTAATTTTTCATGTTATTTTTAATCTCTAAAACTTCACACACATCCATCAAATGGGTTACTAAATCATTGTTCATTTTTATAGAAGACTACCACCTCACGAACCAATGTCGTTCATTTTTTCATTACCACCTATCAAGGTTGGGAATAATGATATAAATACTTTTAGTATATGATATTTATGGTATTTATCATATATTTATACCTATTTAATTATTATATAATGAATACCATCATGATTTCCATTTTTTGGTAAAACGATAAAGTTGTTTGTGTGTACGGTGGACTACCACCTCGCGAAGATATGTGATTCATTCAGACTTCACATGGAATGTATTAAGGATTGTTTTAAGATAAATATGTTATACATATGATAGAATTATGATACCAAAATTATTATACATATATATACATATATATTTTATATTTATTTCTTTCAATATGATAAGAAAATGGAAATAATGTCCATGCGTACATACGACCTACAATCTCTATGAATAGTGTTTTTCATTTCCTATTAAAAAAATTATGAATTTCTATAAATACATATATAATAAATATATATCATATTTAAATCATGGTTTAAATTTTTTATATGATGAAATAATTATTTATGTGGGAAAATAACAAGTCAATACATAGCTAAAAAACTTGGTAATTAACACATAAAACAATAAAAGTATTAAATTATTATCAACAAATTAGTGATAAGATGATATATAATAATCATATATGATATAATATATATTAATATGTCTCTTTTATAAGTTAATAATATGTTTAAAACAATTACATAGTAGGTCAACAAGAGTTCAACTAAAAGGGATCATAAGGTAATGGATTTCATATCAATTTACATTCCATTTAGACTTATCTGTTATTATGTCACTATTAACTTTTATTTGGAATATTTAATTCCCCTTAGAGATTTCTGTCATTATTAATTCATAATTCATGGTATTTTACATACCATATAAAAATTTCTCAACAAAGGGGATTTATCTGGAAAATCACCATGTGGTAAAAGTTATCATACAATCTCATTTATTTTTGTGATTGATAACTTTCTCTGAGAACTATAACTTTATTATAAACATTTTTTATTATGTATTATATATATATATTTATTTAATATCCATATTCTTGTTTTACAGATCTTACTAATTCATAAATAATATACTCTTTTTACATAGGGTGTTTACTTTGAAAATTATATGTTTTATTGGGTTGATATTGATAAATTTGTATCCTTTAATCAATATGGATACCAGGAAATTCTGAACCAGGCGTAAGCCTGGTCCCGCAAATTTATTAAAGGAAAAAAAGAGAAAAAAAATAAGAAAAAAAACAACCGGTTTAAGGGTTGTCGGTACCCCTTACAACGTGACACAGCAACCAAAGACCACTCCGCATCATACAGTGCAAATACAAATTCAAATTTCAAAACCAATTACCCATACAGCTGTCCTCGATCCGCACGCCGTCACCGCACACCATTCAATGCCTCGAGTCGCTCACACCCTCGATACGCACCCAACCATCACACCCATCAACATCACCATCCATCATCACCGGCGAGACCTCCTCCGGCGTCAATACAACACCAAGATCCACAAAATTAACCAAAAACAGAGACAACAATCCCAGTTCAGAACCGGAAAATCACAACCCACACGCCATTCACTGAACATCGGCGCCACAAGTTAACACCAACAAACCAAAACCAGAACAAGAAACCTCCAATCGATCACATCCCACCACCGAATGTGTCGCGGACAAAAAAACAACTGGTAATCACCAACCAACCCACCACAAAACCATCACCAACACCTCATGAACAAGACGACAGAAAGAACAGAACCCGAAACATCACCAAAACCAGATCTCGGAGTTGCTGTAGAGAAGATCCCGTCGTCGCCATCCAATCCGCACCTCAGGTTTGCGACGAAACGCCCAACACAGGTCGGAGAAGAGGAGGCATCACTCGAGCCGCAGATCCTAGAGCTATCGACCAGCATCACAAACAAAGAAACCCTATCCGAGATAGGGAATCATTGTGCGAGAAGGACAAGGAGGCGGAGTCCGCATCACGCAATCCCAGAGGGCTCCGACTCCACTGCAAACGAGAGACCGCCGCCACGACCTGAAGGAAAGGCGCCGCACGAACCCTAGGCAGAAGGAGGCGGCGACGAGGGATTTTTACCCAATGACATAATCATTCTTAAGGATAGATCATGATAGTCCATACATCCATTAGAATTAATTCCATAATTATTTTTATTCCATAATTATTGTTATTCCATTTTATTATACAATTTTTAAAAAAATCCATCATTAAGTTTCATGCTAATGTTTTTATTTTATTGTATTTTTGATCATCTTTTATTCCTTCCATATTATGCTCAAGTTGTTGATTAATTGGCATGTGCTTAAATAATTTTCCTTTCCATGATGTTTATTCATTTTTGATTTATGGTTTCTTTCATTATAAATAACCCTTACTAATAATTTTATCTCATCCTTATTTTTTTCCATTCCTTGGGATATGAAGATGAATTATTAGAATTATTTTTCAAGTTTGCTGAGAATTTTAATTTGTTTTTTATTATGTATCATTTACTATTTCCAATGGAAATTGGGTATCATGTATGCATCTGGTTTCCAAAACATATAATTTTTTTCTTATTTTGTATGTAAATCTTTTATATATGCCAATTTAATAAAGTAAGGTATTAGCTCTAGGAAACTACATCGAGGTCTTTAAAGTTAGTGTTAGATAAAATTCAGTATAAACCTTGTGAACAAAATTTTAGAAAACATAGAGTATATAACATAACCCTAAGATTTATATTGAGGATAAGTATAGAGACACATCCATGATAAACCATGTTTATGATTATGAGACAATCTATGCATATATTTTTTAACTTATTAAATTTCTTTCACTAGTTTTGGGATTAAAAATTATGTTACATAATTTTATAATTAAACATAGTGTATGCCATTATTCAGAAATGGAACGTATAAGTAATAATGGTATCAATACTAATGGATAATTTAGAGGTTTCCCTTCTGAAAAAGTTGATATATCTAGTATTGTAATTCAAAAAAAATTAGATATATTAGGTAATCTTAATCATTTTATAAAAAATAACCATTCTTAGATGGAGTAGCCTATCCTATGAAAATATTCTCTGATGGTGGATCTCTTAATGAAATATAGGCCTCCAAAATTTAGTGGGACTACTAATCCAATGGTAGTTTAGAAATATGTTAAGTCTTTGGAGAAGATATTTAATTAATTTGGATGTGTTTAAAATGAAATGGTTGTGCATACTATGTATTTTCTAATTGGATATGTGAATAAATAGTAGTCATTTATCCATAATAATAAAGATAAATAAAAAATAGAAATCATGGAATGGAAATATTTTAAGGATAAATTATTTGAAATATACTTCCCTCATAAGAAAAAATCATATGAAGATAAAGATCCTTAGACTAAAGGAAACTGATGAAGAAAGTTTTTTAGTGTATAAAACTACTATTATAAGTTTAGAAAGGTATAATAAAGATTTTATATGTAACATGAAACTAATTATTTACCATTTCTTGGAGGGATTAATATAAATATATTAAGGGTGCTAGTGTCACAAACGTTTTCTCCATATAATGAAATATTTTTATGTGTTATCAAGATAGATAAAAAATTATCCAAGCCTTATGGATTTAAAGGGAAGAAACGGAAAAATAGAATGATAGAGAAAATAATAGAATAATAGAATAATGGAATAAATTATTTTTTTTACATGTGGTAACTATGAAAAGAATCTCCCTGGGAAATTCATGAAAGGATTTGGAGTTTTTTATAAGTTTGGATAAAAGTGTGAAAGGAAATATAATGAGAATTAAATAAATAAAAGACTTATAGGTAGTGTTTCAATAGTAGTGAAATGTAGAACTAAAAAATATATTTTCTAAGCATAAAAGTAATATACCTTAGAATAAGTTGATGGGTCAAGGTCAATATTATGCTATTGATACAACAGAAATAGAATGATTAATGTTCTGGTGTATTTTGATCTAATAAAAAAGGTTTAAAATTATATGATTGATGATATTATCATCATATGAATTCTAAAATATACAAGGATTGTACTACAGTAATATTTCATTAAGGATTTGAAATCATATGTTTAATGGAATAGAAAAATAAGAAAAATGATTTAGTGATAAGATGAAATTATTGGAAGAAATGTTATTTAGGGAAATACAACCCTTAATATGATCTTTATATTTAGGTAATGATGATTGGGTAATGATTGATAGTGACAAAGTAAATTAGATATTACTGACTACCTTGGAACTGATTAATGATTTGTTTAAAAGTGGATTATTGTGTCATTGATATATTTTTCAAAACATTTGGATTTAAGTAATATATACAATAACATTTGTTTTACATAAGTAATAAGTAAGCATGAAATTTTTTAATAAGTTTTAATGGTAATAAATATTATTATAATGTTTCAAGAGAATACATGATGAAGGTATTAAAATGTTTTTTATTTGACAATTTAAATATAATTCATTTTTTTATTAATGATATGTTCAATTTTCAAATTCATTGACCTTATAAAGTTTTTAATCATGATATTTTAGAAGATAAATAATTTTAACCATTTATTAAATGGTTTATATGGATCTTTGGGCAATGTTTTCGAGATTAATGTATTACTTCAACATATGAAGCAACCTATTCTAAGAGATGATCTCTAAATAGTTAAAATCAAAACCAAAGGATAATATTTTCTTTATAAAATAGTAATGTTCCAACTAAGTATAATTCCATATATTCGTAGAGAGTGAAATACTTCCTTTACTCTTGGAAACGGTCTTGAAACAAGAATAATGTCATGTTATCATCATTTTTATGATACCAATGACCTTTTTGCGCCTATGTTTATTGAATTTATAGTCATCAAAAATTATCTTCGACATGTTATTTATCACTATTTGTTAGTATTTGAGTATTAGTTTTCTCTTCCATGTCTAATTTTTCATTTCCCAACAATGTTCTCCTTTCTGGAAGCCTGGTTATGTGGTTATTCCATATAACATTTTCATATTCCATTCTCTATTATTAATAAGATAATTTATTAACCCTCTTACAATATGGGTTTCTCAAAAATGGAATTTCAATTTTTAAAACACCTAATTACCGATATGAATTCTAAATTGTGAGGTTGAAATGTAATTTAATTAAGTATAATGTAACACCCTGAAATTTTAATTAAGAAAATTGTATTCGATAATATGTATGATACGCAACACTAAGAATATTTTGAAATATAAAATCCAAATAAATTATGAAATATTTACAATTTTAAATATATTATGTCTATTCTATATCTTTTAATTCTCACAATAAAATTTTAGGTTGTGCCATAAGCAACAATGAGTTTTTCGATAGCTTGTATTACATGAAAAACAATGTTTTAATTAATACTTTTAATATAATAGTTTTAAATGACAATTTTCTCCTATATTTTAAATTTTTGGTAATAAATATGATTAAAAAAATTATTAAAATATATGGTTTAATTCATTGGAGACCAATTAATTAGAAATAAATATAAAATCTAATTAAATATGAACGAAATGATTTTATAAATAAACTATGTTCACGCACCAAAAGTATTTTATTTTAATAAATTTAATTACATAATATTAGAGAATGATATTAATGAAATTAATCTATTAAATATTAAATAAAATATTTTTACATTCATCCAATAGATTTTATGGGCATAAGATAAGAACAAATCCAATTTTACACATAAAAGATGTATTTTTCTAAAGATGGTTTTTTCACTTTTTAATAGAGTAATTATTTTAAAACTAAATGTGGAAACTTTTATAGCTATTATTTGAATAAATAAAATTAAATTTTTAAATAATAATTTCAAAATTACCTTAGGGTGAATTTTTGGTATTTTTTTGAGAAATTTCATCTATTGATGAATAGTAAAAAATACTGAATTTTAATTAAAAGATGAATTCTCATTTAAATAATTCACATGGTTAAAATATAATATAATTTTTTAAGGTTGAATTAATTAAATTATATATACATTAATACAATTAATGTCCATGGATTCAATTTCATATTTAATTTAGATATAATGTCATTGTAAACCTTTGAACATTTTAACTTAAAAACCTACTTTCTCGACACGTTTGTAGGATTATTATTAATTTAATTTCTGCCACTTCTGTGATTTGAATATGGAAAAAAATTCATATTTGGAATCATAATTATTTATGATATATAATAATTTCAACTTATTTTTTATCATAATGAATAGTGAATTCAGTTAAAATTTAATACAGTGATTAAGGTAAATGAGTTTACTTAGTGGTTAAACATAGAGTGTATCATGTAAACATGATCCTAAACATGTAGAATACCCATTTTTTGACATATATTAACCATTAAAAAAAATTATAAAACTTTTTATTGTATGGAAGACTCTTGTTAGGTAAAAACATGGGTGTGTATACCTTCTTTCCTAAAATGCCAAGTGTGTCCTCTTGATCACTTATAAAATTCCTCAACATCTCCCCCTTGTTCACACCTCTAAAAACATTTATCACAAAATAACTTACCAATTAACTCCCCAAATTACTTACCATAATCATAGTGTCATTATCTTAGGTAGAAATCGAACTTAGGAAGGAAATATTACAAGCATAGAGAGGATACCCGAAGAAGAGGCAATGTTTTTCTAAAATCCATTTTATTTTATTTCCATATCCCTTCAGTTATTTTAAGAAATTTATTATATCATAATCTGAGTGTATTAAATATAATTATGTTTTTTATTTTAATGTTTCTCTCTAAAACTTCACACATTTCTATCAAATGGGTTTTAAAATCATTGTTTGTGTGCACGACAGAATGTCGCCTCGTGAACTGGTGTCATTCATTTTTTCATCACCACCTTTCAAGGATGGTAATAATTATAGAAATAATAATTATTTCTGATATTTAGAAAATTAATTATATTTTTATGATTTCATATTTATTATATAAAACATTCCTTCATGCTTTACCATTTTTGGGAAAATGATAATGTCATTCGTGTGTATGGAGGACTACCACCTCGCGAAGCCATGTGATTCATTCACACATTACATAGAATGTATTGAGAAGGGTTTCAATTAATATTTTTAATATATAAAACATTAATATGATACTATAGTGATAATATATATATATATATATTAATGTTTTTTCTTTTAATATGATAAGAAAATGGAAATCGCGTTCATGCATATGTACGGCCTACCGTCTCCATGAACAATGTATCTGATTTCTTATCACCAAATTTTATAGAATACTATAAATACATATATAATTAATACATATTATATTTACATTATTGTTTAAATTTTTTAGATTATTAATTCATTATCTATTTAATCGGAATAAAAAATAACAAGTCAAAACATATTTGAAAAATAAAACAATTAACACCCGAAATAATGAAAAAAATGAAAGATTAGTAACAAATAGTTGATATGATCTTATAATAGGATCATATATGATATTATAGATATTAATTGTTGTCCATTATTAGCTAATAATATTCTAAAAATATTATTCAATAGGTTAAAGGGATTTCATCCCAAAGGGAGCGTAAGGTAAGGTATTTCAACTCAATTTACATTCCATTGAGACATATTTGTTATTAAGTACCAATTCAATTTTATGTGATGTATATACCTACCCTTTTAAAATATATATAATTATTAATTAATAATTCATGTAATTTTTAGTTCCCCTTTGATTTATCACTTCCAAGGGGACTTGACATTAAAATTCCAAAGTCATAAAAGTCATCATACAATCTCAATTCCTTTTGAAATTATTAACTTTCTCTTGAAAAAATAAATTTCTTGTAATATTTTTTCAATTAATATTGTATTTATTTTTAATAACCATATTATTTTTATAATGGATATGATTAATTTCTAAACTTTATACCATTTTTACATATTGTGTTTATTTTGAAAGTTATATGATTTATTAGGGAAATATTGATAAATATATATGGTTTACTCAATATAAATATTTGATAAGGTTCATTTTTTATGATTTAAATTGATTTTTTGATATATTATTAATGATTTTAATTTCATTACATGGGTTGAGGAATATTTAATTCAAGCCCTTAGATGCATCGGTACTCTCATGATTGGAATCTGTTGGCCAAATCAGATGGGTTTTTACATACAGGCTTAAACTGTCTTGAGGATAGAACATGATATTAACCATCATGCGGATATATCTTGATAGTTAAGATATCTATTATTATGCATTCTATCCTTATTATTATCCCATGTGATTACTTGATTATTTATAATATTTATCATTAAGTATCAATCTTATATGATTATTTATATGTAACTTTTTATCATCTTTTATTCCTACCGTATTATGCTCAAGTTATTGATTAATTTTTATCTATTTCAGTCATTTACCTTGGAATTATGATTATTATTTATTGATTTATGATGGATTATGATGTACATAACCCTTACTGAGAATTTCAGCTCAATATTTTTATTTTTATTTCCCCAGGTTTTATAGATAAATTCTTAGAATTATTTCTCAAGGATGTTGAGCATTTTATTTTGTTATGTATTATCTTTAATTTTTTATTCAAAATGTAAAATGGGTATCATGTATGTATATAGTTTCCAAAACTACAAATATTTTTGGTCCTTGGGGATTTAAATATTTTATTTATTCCAATGTAAAAAAATACGGCACCAGCCCAGTCTTCTTGGGCTGGGGTCGTTACATAACATTGATATACTTAATTTAAAAATTAACAATATTTTTCAAAAATATAATTCTAAAATTTATATATTTATCAATGTTAAAAATATATAAATAAAAAATAAAATTTATTTTATAAAAAATATTGTTTTTAATCATTATTTTTTCTTAATATTATTTTATATCAATTTGTAATTTATGTGATGTTAATATATTTTTTTATATAAAATATTTTTTTATAGTTATAATTTTGTTTGTTAAAAAACATAGAACACTTAATAAATTTTTTTATTTAAAATTAATATTACTTTTACAATAAGTACACTTAATCAAATACCATTAATAAACTATTTATATTCTAAAAGATACTATTTACTACTCCATTGATATTAAAATACATATTTTAATTTTATATATACAGCAAATCATATTATAATAAAATTATTATTATTTATATATAAGGTGTATATATATAATATTTTAGTAACATATTTTTATTTCATTTTGAGTTATATTATTTTAATTTCACTAATTACCAATCCCCAAATTCAGTATACCTTTAAGATATGTGACTAACATCCTAATTGCAGAAACCATATTTGAAACATCCATAAATGAATCTTCCATGTTTATAACAACTGTATTTCATTACACTATGTTGACTTACTATATAATTTTTTTATTTCATTCTCACTTCATAGAGAAAAACTATTATTTCATATTTTTAATTATTTTTTATCCTTTCTTTGTTCTCTTCCTCACTATAGTTTTTGATTGACTGTTGGTAATTCTCTTTGTTAAAGATGATCCTGGTGATTTCCTAGTTTTAAAGGTTTTATTCTTTTTTATCTATGGTCCCCTATTGATTTATTCTCTTTTAATTGTTTAAATTCATATATGGTGATTAATAATACATGTCTGAATTACATATTTTTATGTGCTTTTAGTATAATCACCAAATTATGGATGAATAATGTGTGTTTAGTTTTGTTTATATCTTTTAGGAAACATTTTCTACTCTTGTTTCAATCCTTTTAAAAGAATATAGAAATTTTATTTAATATTATGGGAATAAATAATAATAATAATAATAATAATAATAATGGATCCTAAAACTTGGAGCACTATAAATGTCATGAACCAGCCATAGTCGACCCTGAACCGGTCACCTAATCTGGTCCGCGCCAAGGCCTAAATGGGGTTCCTGATCCACACAGGTAGGAAACTAGTGTCCGGAATCAAAAAGTAATCAGTGGTAAGGATTTGGCCCAAAAGATAAAATAACAACCAAGAATAAATATAATAATAATACTGAAACCATAACAGTAGAAAAGAAATAAAGAGAACAGCTCAAAATACCTCCATGTGACCTTCTAGGTCACCACCCAACCAAAGGCCAACCTTGCTCTAATAATGAGAAATCCATCCAAGATGACCTGAGCAAAGGGAACCTACAATAGAAATGATAAATTATATGTGAGTATAAAAATTCTACGTAGGAATGCTAAAAATGAACCACAGAATCCATGCATTTTTGAATTCCAAAATAGACCTGAAATAGTAGTTTGAACTATATTAAAAAAAATAAGGTTTTCACATATACAATGCATTTTTAAAACTAAAAATCACAATTCCCTTGCCCTTATAATTTAAAAAAATGGAAAAGAAAAAAAACAGGGGAGAACACAAAAATTTCCAAAATAGTTACTTTAAATCCTTTTTAAAACAAACCACACATACAAAGTTTCTCCAAGAAATCACCAAAACCTTGTTCAAGGGTATGACTCTACACACACAGCAAGGGACATAGTACTAACAGTGTTTATATCAAAGGATCACAGAAAACCTAGGAACTTGGAGGAAGACCAGAATGTATTATACATGTAACTCCTATTGATGGCAAGCCTACTCTCGATGATTTCATAACGCCCAAACGCTCGGTGTTTCCCTACCTAACCTAACCAAGGGGCCCAATCCCCTAGTAGAGAAAATTTTTTACTAAGGGGCACTAGTTAGTGCGTAGTCTAAATGAGTACAGCAAACGTACTCAGTAAACCCCCTTGCTATGTTATGTTTCTGTGCTTTTTTCACAAAGAGGTGTTCCACACATTCAAACAATAATCCATACATATATAACCAAGCAGGCGACACAATCCTGAACCACCCCAACTACCTCAGGATCTGTCACATGACTTATAATAAATATTCTCAAAATGAGGCCCATACTAAGGACCCTATTGTATAGTGATCAATCGATGAGGCAAGAGACCTAACCAAAGAGGGGTTTTCCAACATACCGTTTCAAAGATACAAAAGGGGCCATTAGATTTACCTTATCCAACCATTTACCAAATCATTTATAAATGCTTCCAAAATAATAATAAATTTAATTTCTTACAAGCATGGTTAGATGGACCAAAACATGCCAATATTCTTTCACGAAAACATGCATTTACCAAAACACGCATTTACCAAAACATGCTAAAATAATAACATTTACGAACCATTTTCAAAACAATATTAAACACCAAAACATGTTTCAAACAAAATGGTCAAACTTTAAAGAGCACATTAAAATCCTTGTTTTCAAATCCACTTAAAGCAACAATTTACAAATCCACATTTAAAACTCTCCTTAAAACCCACTCAAGGGGAGAAACATTATTTAAAATTTTAAAATCCATTTAGTAAGAACAAGAAAATTTAGAAAACATGTAAAATAGACCCTTAAACAAATATAACCTAGCACACAGCCAAATACCTCACATTTGAAAAGTGAATGGTTTTCCTTTCCATACTCACACCAAACCATATTCACTATGTCTTTCAAAAACACTAAAGTGATTGAAACTTTATAAAACAAACCAAACAATTTCCCATCAATCGCATGAACAAGTCAAATAATTTATAAGAAGTTTAATAAATAGACCAAATGATATATAACCAGTTTTATCATGAATCAAACAGTTTAACAAAAATTATATAAATAGATCAAACATATTACACAAACTAGAAAACATTATACATACTACCTTTAACAAAACCAACTAACATGAAAACACTATAGCAGATTAACCAATTATTTTTGCATGATTTAAATCATGTAAAAGAATTAAGTAAAACACACAAGAATTAAATGGACTTATTTTTAAAGTAAAATGTGGATTCACCAACCTCAAAGAAAGAGTGTACGCAATGACACTTCATCAGGAGGAATTAAAATGCCACATGGATTAACCACACGCCTAAAAAAGACATGTGGAACCCAACTCTCAGTATTAAAATATATCCAAAACAAACAATACCAATGATGGAACAATAATAATAATAATAATAAAACACAACCGTAGTGAAGAGGGGACTAGCACACTGTTGGTCGGAGCAAAGGGGGAAAGAGGTCACCCGATTTGTTTTTGCGGTGAGTTTGGAGCAAGGAGGAGGTGAGGATGGAGCTCCATTGGGGAGATGAAGCGGTGGCAGGATAGAAATCTAGAGGTAGAGAGGGGGAAACAAAGATTGTAGGTTGGCGCTTGGAAAAAGTGGGAGAGGGAAAAGGTAGAGGGTCGGAGTGTAGTGGCCGAATCAGAAGGAGGTCAGAATGGGAGGTTGGGTGGGGAGCATGAGGGAAAGTTGGCTAGGATAGAGAGGCTAGATGGGGTGAGAGGTGAGAGGTGAGGTTGTGAGTGGAGGCTAAAGGTGTGGACCAAGGGGTGGAGTGGTGAGCTGGGGTTCGAGGAGGCCGGAGAACAAGTGGGAGGCTGGCGGCATAGGGCTTCAGCACAAAGGGTGCTTGGTGAAAGCACCACAAAAGGGTGGGGGTGAAAACCTGAAGGGCCTCGTACAGGGTGTGAAGTGCGGAACAAGGGGTTGTAGCACTAGGGTTACATTTTATTCACTCTTATAAAAATAATATTGTTAGAATAATAATAAAAATATTAAAAATAATAATAATAGAAATAAAATTTAATAACAACAAATATAATAATTATAATAATTATAATAATAGTAGTAGCAACAATAATAACACAAATAAATATTAATAACAATAAAAAATTATAAAAATAATAATAATAATAATAATAATAATACAATTAATATAATAATAAAAAATTTAATAATTATTTTTTAACTATTTTACTTAAAAACAATCACAATAATAATAATAATATCCTTAATAATATTAATATTTTTAATAATAATCATATTAATAATAAAAGTAACAACATAATATTATTATTATTATTATCTAACATTTCTTTAAAAAATTATTCCATTTGTTTATCTTATTCTTGTTTCATTTTATCTATTATACAATCGCATCACTTATTCCAAAAACTTGGTAATCGGGCACTCATCACAAGACATAATAAATTTCACTCAAGATGTGTACTCCAACCCCGACCACTTGGGCATATGCACAAGCACCTAGGGTGACTGCACAGTTACCTTTAACCACGCGGTGCCCGTGCACCGGACTGAACCCACCAAAAACATTAAATGTCAAAAATTTAAACTGAGACACAGCACAAACCTTAGCACTAGAAACCAAAGCCTAAATATTTTAAAATAAAAAAATAAATTAAAAGGTTAGGGTGTGACAATTCTCCACACCACAGACACTTTATGCCCCTAAAAAATCACCCAGTCAAACAATAGACAAAACAAGAATCCATGCCTGATTGAATCCGAAAGAAACCACAATACAAGAGAGTGGGAGAACATGATAGTGTTTTCCCCACCACAAGAGATCAACTAGTGCAGAAATTTTATACTCAAACAAACCACCCCAAGAATGGGGGTTGATGCATGAACTTCCAACTGATCCAAATTAACTTCTATGGTGCAAGAGAACCAACACCTCCGCTTAAACTTGAAACTATCGACCCAAACCAAAATCCCCAAATACTAGAGAAAACCCTAAGAGAAGAATATAATCCAAGTAGTAACACTGAGAATAACTACAAACCTTGACTCCTTCGCAGGTAATTACATCTCCAAATGAAAACTGCTAAACCAAGTTCAACCCATACAGGGGCCAAACACACTTTCAAGAAAAGCGCACAATTTAGAAAACCACATCCACACATATAAGACTACATGGATTATAATGGAATGAGTCCATCATAACTTCCTGTAAAACAGTGAACATACAACAACTTCAAGACTTTGACAACAAAAAAACAAGAATATAAAGACTTTAAATATTCTACTGCCCATACGAAACACAGAACCTGAACCAAGGATTTACACCCCCGGCAACTCCTGATTGTGCGCAAGCTTCACCCTAAGACCTGTGGTTGGGGATCATCTAGATAAATCATCTCATTCCTCATATTTCGGCACTGAAATTCCTCGGTCACAACTTCTTCTTTAGGCAATGCTTCCTACAAGACTTCTCTAAATGACCCAGACACCCAAAACGATGGAATGTTACATGAGGGGTGCTACATGATGGGATCATGTTCCTTAAACACCAACACTAATGGAAAACAATTGAATGGTCCAACAAACTAGAATTCAGAACCACTTTAGAATATTATTTAGAAACAAGTCCCTCTGGTACACCCTACTTTTCAAATGGAGAACCTTAATGAGAAACTGGATATGCTAGATTTCCAACCATCTATTCTTTAGGGACCAAATCAGTTAAGAATTCCTTATCCACCAGATTCTTGAAATGATGGTCCCTAGATTGGAGGACACACTCCTTGATCTCTATACAGAGACCCCTAATGAATTGGGATGTCATCATCCAATCTTGTGAGGCCACATCCAAAGAAAAGGGCACAAGTTCCTTGAAATGGTCAATAAATGCTTTTACCATCCTTTGGCATTGTTGTATACACATTCACTCTTCCTTTTTCTCTTTCATCACCTCTTCAAGAATAATCCATCAAACGAAGATGAATTTAAAAACATCCCACATACTATATATCTGACTCATCCCATCACTTGTTGATAGCCTGTGAGGATCAATAATGCCCTTCAGGTTTTTTCACAAACTAACCCGGGTCAACCCTGAACTAGTCACCCGATCTGATCTGTGGTAAGGCCCGAAGGGTATTCCTGATCTCCATGGGTTGGAAACTAGTGTTGGGCATCAAAACCAAATTGGTGGGAACAATGTTTCCCAAAAGATAATATAATAACCAAGAATAAGAAGAATAATAAAAGTAAAAATCTAGCAGGGAAAAAAACAAATAGAACAACTCAACATACCTCCACATGACCATCCTCGTCACCTCCCAACCAACAGTCAACCATACTCTAATAATGAGAAACCCAACCAACATAACCTAAGAAAATGGAACTTGTAACTAAAATGATAAAATAGGTGTGAGCATAAAAATGCTTAGTAGGGATTCCAAAAATGAACAACAGAATCCATGCATTTTCAAATTCCAAAATAGACCAATAATACTAGTTTCAACTACAGTTAAAAAAATTAAGTTTTTCACATATACAATGAATTTTGAAAACTAACAATCACAATTCAATTTCTCTTTTTATTTAAAAACAATGAAAAGAAATAAATAATGGTGCACACAAACATTTCCATATTAACTACTTTAAAATCCTTTTTAAAACCAACCAAAAATACAAATTTTTCCCAACAAAACACCAAAACCAAGTTCAATGGTATAATTCCACACACACAGAAAGGGAAATAGTACTAATAGTGATCATATTAAAGAATCATGGAAAATCTAGTAACTCAGAGGAAGACCTAAATGTACTATATATGTGACTTATCCTAAGGCATGCCTACTCTCGATGACGTCATAACGCCCAAACGCTTGGTGTTTTCCTACCTGCCCTAACTGAGGGGCCCAATCCCCTAGCAGAGAAATGTCCATACGAATGGTCACTAGTCAGTGTGTAGTCTAAACTTGTGTAGTAATCATTCTCGGTAAACCCCCTTATTATGCTATGTTTCCATCATGTGTTCACAAAGATGTGTGACACACATTCAAACCACAATCCATATATATATAACCAAGCACGTGACACAATTTGGCACCACCCCTCCCACCTCAAGATTATTATCATGCCATAAAATAAATATTTTAAAAGAAGGCCCATACCGAGAACCCTATTGTCTCATGATCAATCGATGGGGAAATAGACCTAACCAAAGAGTGGTTTCCAACATACCATTTCAAAGATACCAAATGGTCCTTTATCTTTACCTCATTCAACCATTTACCAAAAGACTTTGAAATGTCTCCAAAAAAATAATAAACGTCATTTCTGAAAATAATGGTCAGACAGACCAAAACATGCCAATATTATTTCACGACAACATGCATTTAACAAAACATGCATTTACCAAAACATTCCAAAAAATAATCATTTACGAACCATTTTCAAAACAATATTAAACATAAAAATATGTTTCAGACCAAATTTTCAAACCTTAAATAATCTATTAAAACCCATTTTTTTCCAATACTCATAAAGCAACACTTTATAAAACCTCGTTTAAAACTCTCCTTAGAAACCACTCAAGGGGGAAAACTTTATTTGAAATTTTAAAATCCATTTAAGAAGAAAAAGAAACTTCAAAAAACATGTCAAATGTCCCCTTAAACCTATATAACCCAGCACATACCCAAATACCTCGCATTTTTCAAGTAAAAAAATTCCTTTCCAGACTCACACCAAACCATATTCACTATGTCTTTTAAAAAATCTGAACTGATGGAAATTTTATAGAAAAAGAAAAAAAATTATCAACAATTATAGGAACATGCCAAACAATTTATAAATAGTTTAATACATAGACAAAATTATTTATAAATAGTTTTATAATGAATCATATAGTTTATTAAAAAAATTATAAATAGATCAAACCAATTACACAAACTAGAAAACACAATACACACTACTTTTAATAAAACTAACTTACATGAAAACACAATTGTAGATTGACTAATTAATTTTCAAGATGAAAATCAAGTAAAAGAATAAATTAAAACATGAAATGTTTTAATAGACTTATTTAAAAAGGAAAATATTGATTCTCTTACCTCAAAGCAAGATCAGACGTGACGAAACTTTAGTGTGAAGAATAACAGCACCCCGCAGATTAACCTCGCACCTAAAAAAATGAGAAAAACACACAGAACCCAACTCATGGTAATAGAATTTAGAAAAACAAATAACAAAAAAATGGAATAATAATAATAATAATAGTAAAAAAACTGGAGTGAGGAGGGATTTGGTGTGCTGGTGGCAGGAGAAACGGGGGTAGGGGGTTTCCGGATTTGTTGTTGCGGTGAGGCTAGCACAAGGATGAAGTGAAGTCAGAGCTTTGGTGGGGAGCTAAATTGGTGTCTAGCCATAAATCCAGAGGCACAGAGGGGGAAACCAAGAGGGGAGGGTGGCACTCGTCCGGAGTGGGAGTGGAGAAGGCAGAGGGTCAGAGCGTAGATGTTGGATTGTTAGGAGGTTAGAACGAAAGGCAGGGTAGGGATCATGATGGCGAGCTGGCTGTGTAAGAGAGGCTGGATAGGGTGAGAGGCGGGGCTAGAAGCAGCGGGTAAAGGTGTGCACCAGGAGGCGGAGCGGCTAGCTAGTGTTCGAGGAGGCCGGAGTGTGAGTGGGAGGCCAGCGACGGAGGGATTGGGCACGGAGGGTGCTAGGTATAAGTGTCGCGGAAGGGGGGTGAAAACCAGGAGGGCCCGGCATGGGGTGTGCTACGCAGAAAGGGGGGTGAAGCGCTAGGGTTAGGTTTTTTTCACTCTTATAATAATAATATTATAATAATAAGAACAAAATTAATAATAATAAGAATATAAATAAAAATTATTAATAAAAAAATTATTCTAAAAAAATAATATTATTAGTAAAAATAATTATAACACACATAAAAATTAATAAAAATAAAAATAACTCTTATAAAAATATTAATAATAATAATCCCATTAATATAATAATGAAAAATTTAATAATGATTTTAACTGTGTTTCTTAAAAACAATCACAATAATAATAATAATAATATCATTAATAATATTTATATTTTTAATAATAATCATAATAATAATAAAAGTAAAAACATAATATTATTATTATTATCAATCATTTTTTTAAATATTTTATTCCATTTATTTGTCTTATTCTTGTGTCGTTTTATCTCTTAGAAAATCGCATCACTTATTCTAAAAACCAGGTAACTATGCACTTGCCGCACATCTTAATAAATCGCGTGCAAGATGCGCGCTCCAACCTGCACAACTTGGGCACCTTTAGAATGACCTGTGGAGATTGCACGGTTACTGCAAACCACACGGTGCCCGTGAACCGAACTAAAACCCATAAAAAACATTAAACATCAAAAAAAAATTAAATCGGGACCCATCTCGGACCTAGGCATGAGAACCCAAAACCAAGAAATATTAAAATAAAAATAAATTAAAATGAAGGGGAGTGACAATATAGTTATTACGTGTAACACCCCAAGCTTCCACTGTACGTTTCCCTTCGAATAATGCAATAGCGTGTGTTGTACGCAACCTCGAGCTCTAACACACACCACAACTAATTAAACTAGCCGTTGTGAATAGTAATACCTACTTTTTAAAATTTTAAAAATTTTATTTATCAAAATGGACTTCATTTTTGGATTCGGAATATTGAAATTAGCCTATGTTGAATTTTTGGTATTTTTCTGAGAACTTCTAAATTTTTATGAATAGTGAAAAATACTTAAAACAACTTTTTTAATCAAAATAATTTATAGTGATAAAATATAATATTTAGTGGTTTTAAAGTATAATTAGAATATATTTTTATCATTTTATCTAATGGTGGTCATTAGAATTAATTTAACATTGAAATTGGACATAAACAATTGCCAAACTTTTGATATAAATTGTTTCTTAAAAACACGCTATTTGTTGTAACAGCGGGAATTAATTATAAAATTAATTAATACAACTTATATGTTTGTAATTTTGTAAAATATACATCATTTTTGAATTCGGAATATCAATTATAGCTTAGGGTAAAATTTTGGCCTTATTCTGAAAAACTTCAATTTTTGATGAATAGTGAAACCACTAAGTGGTTGTTAAAAACTGATTTTTCGTTAAAATGAAATATTACCACTTCTGTGATTTGATTTTCAAAAATCCGACATACATGGTTGTCATTAAGAAGTAAAATGTGGTTCAATTAGATTAAAATAATTTTTTGGTGAATAGTAACTTTTAAGTCCTTAATCGCGATTAGAGGTAATTAATGTAGTTTAAGGTACAAATGATGTTTTAATAATATGAGATGAGCATGACACTTGTCCTAATCCTATTGTATGAGTCATGTCCGACCAAGACAACCCATGGGTCAACTTGGGGACCCCATGGAGCCACTTTAGTTGGAAAATGACATTAATATATATTTATTTAATGTTAAAATTAAATTGACACAAACATGAGTTATTTTACTAAAACAGTTTTTAAGTGGGGTTACACAAGTCAAAATTTTGACTATAAATATTCATTAGAAAGATAAAAATATTTCCTACATCATAGTATTTTTTTTATAATTTGTAGACATTAAATAAATTAAATTATTTATGACATCATTATGATGCAGCGATGACCTCATTATTTAACGATTTAAATAAAATGAGAAGATAATGAAACATCCAAGGCTTACACTTGTCCAAAGCCTATTGGATGAAGAGATTTAGAAACCTTATCACCTTAGCCTCGAATTATATAAGTGTGGGACCTTTATAATCTGAAAAGCATTGTGAAATAATGTAACATTTCAATCTTTCCAAAAGTGCCCCTCCTCTCCTCTTATAAAAGGCCCCCACCTCTACCACCTTATTCACACTTCCAAGCCTTTTGGTTCGGCCAACCCCTGCCCAAATACTCTCCCAACTTCTCTCCCTTCATCCTAGAATCTTTACTTTAGTCAGAAAGACACCCTAAGGAGTCCTTGTGATCAAATCAAAAGGAATAACCCGAAGAAGAGGTAACATTTTCATCACCCTCTTTCAAGTTTCTTTCTTCTTCCACTCCCTCTTTGTTTATTATTTCAATTCTAAAATTATAACTCCAGTATCTTATATATACTGTGATGTTATTATAAATATGGAACAACCATATTCAGTATTCTACCCATCATTTGAATGACATGTCACCATACGTGCGTACGTACGGCTTACCGTCTCCACGTCGTGGTGTAATTGTTATTCAATATATTATTATTTATATGGGTATAATAATGATATGTAATTCATGTAAATAATAAATATAACATGATAATGATTCTGTATATATGATATACTATCCAATTATATATTATTTTAATATCAAAATAATGATATTGTCGCTCGTGCGTACGTACGGACTACCGTCTCCACGAACGCGATGAGATTCATTCTCTGTCGTATCCATTCAAGTATAATTATCATTTGATGATTTAAAAATAATGTTTAAGGACATGATATCATTCTGGATATGAATAAGATACAACCTATCCATGAAAAACACGACTTACGTAACAAAACATATAAAAGAAAACGAGTAAGTTAACACCCGAAACTACGATAAATCTAAGATATTGTTAACAAAGCAGTGTTAAAAGATCATATATGATATCATATGAATGTATATGATTCTTGTATAATTTAATAACAATTATTTCACCATTATACAGGTGGTTAACCTACCCCAACCAAGGAAAAGTACAAGGTAAGGGTTTACTTCACAACCTCTTCATTATCCAAGGTTGTTTATACATAATTATCTACTGGGACCTCGTTATCATTCACATCCATGTTTCTTAAAAATGTATTTCAAAACATTTTTACTATTAAATAGAAAATGTTTTAAAGTCATTTATACCCTTATACATTTTTTAAAGGAATCTTACCGTCGTTTTCCAAACAATGTACTTTTTCACCTCTTTGACAAATTTAAGGTAAGAATGTTTTTTTAACTTATACGGTGGGTGCGGCTATTTTCCGCCATTATAACTTCATCGAAGTTTCCCTAACAAGCTTATAAGAATATTTTCAAAGTAAATTTATTATTTTATAATTATGGGACTTTTAAATGATTTAAAAAAGGAGATATATTTCTCTCAAATAGCTTTGATTTCATCCATGTCAACATCCTTTGATGGGTTTTAAGTTTAATTGAAATTGATTTATGATACAAAACTTCCATTGAAAATTTTGTGAAATATTTGACTATGGATGTGTTATTTTATACCATCCATAGTCTATAGAGAAATTGTTGACATTTCGTATGCTAGTTTTAATACGAATATTTATGTTATGTTTAAACCTATTCATATGAGGAATGTATTGGACTTAATATGTGACGGGTGGAGCCCGCTATAGCTCCTCGATGCATCGGTAGGTCTCATGAGACAACTAGACGTGGAATTGGCCGAGGCCCTTTCCCAATTTGATTTATGGTTTTGGCCGAGGCCTTAATCATTTTAGACGTCTTGGCCGAAGCCTTGACAAAATGTTTCAGAATGTCTGGCATTATACATTCCCTCATTATGAAAGTGGTTATTGATATTTCATGTGATTATTCGTCTAGTAGAATATCCATGTGAGTAAGTAATGGCATTATTTTATTTTACTTTTTCCATATTATGCTGAAGTTCAAGTTCAATAAGGCTTTTGTTTTAGTTATACATTGCCTTAAATGCTTATGTTTTCTTATAAAAGCTTCCGCAATATTGTTATCCTTACTGATCATCTGAGCTCACCCCTTTCAATGTTTAAATATTTTACAGGATGTGAAGAAGTGTATTATGACTAACTTGAAAGGATAGTCAGTGAAGATATGAGTGTGGACTATGAAGACCATGTTATTGTAGTTTGTTTAATTTTGATGTAATGAAAGACTTATGAATGTATCTAGTGTTTCCAAGGCTACTAAACTAATCGGTCTTTCGAGACTTGATCTTTTGTGATCATGCCAATGTTACGAAGTAATGCACCGACTCTGGGTAGCTGGGGTCGGGGCGTTACATTACGGATGATGATGAAGGTGTTTATTATATAGAAGTTTCCCTATATTTAGTAGGTGAGTGGGGTCATTCAGAAGATGAGGTTTATACTTTAGGAAATTCTATGATTTCCCTCAAATATCTGTCAAGATGAAGAATCTAGAGAACATATCTTGGAGAAGGTGATGTACCCTTCCCTTTATTTTATAGTTTCCCCATTTATGTTAGTTTTTTATTTAAATGAGAAAATTTAGGTGGAGGTGACGGACATGGTTCCTGATCGAGTTGGATAACCCCTAGTCCACATTTAGTAGGGAAATTTGGGTTGTAGATTTGCATATGGATAGTCTCTTATGATAGGCTAGTAAAGGTTTTGATCAATAGGGAAAAAACACTAGATGTCTTCATTTTGTGTCTCAAGGGATGGTTGTTCTCATGCGTCCGCTATAAGATTTCTTATATTCTGCTTCTGCAGCAGAAGTCGTGGTATATATAAAATGGTTGATTTCGTCATCTCTAGAGGGTTATTATGGATTGGAAATTCATTCCCTATATCAATAGTAGTGATTATTTCCCAAAATCTAGTTTTATAGTAAGGTCCTTCTATATTTACTCTATTGTATTCATTTAGATTCTACTCAGCTAGAAGGATATGGAGTTGGAGAATCCCCATGATATCCCTCCCAATCAGGGACCCAAACTAGATCCTGAATGTGGTGGACATCCCCAATAAAAAATTGGTGTCTTATGAGGACAGATGCATGTGATCGAAGAATATATTTTTGAATTTTCCAAAGGTCATTCGAGTTGCAATCATTTTATATTCTACCCTAGTTTTTTGATTTTTTTGAATATAGATCATTATGAAACTTTGTTTCACTAACCTTCATCTGAGCATTGGGAATATATGTCGAGTATATTTCCAAACCCGTAGTGTTATTAATGTCATTAATAGGCCTAACTAGTTTATTTTATGTGTAATAATAATTAATAATGATAATTGGACATCATCTATCATAGGGGTATATCATTGTGTTGATGTTACAACCATTTGTATTTATTCTTGAAATATATTAGTTCAAGTTTGATCCTATCAAAGATGACTGTTTCTGGATAGGATGTCTATTTCTATGTAAAATTATGACATGTGGTGTTTTTAGGATATCAAAGATTTAGGATGGGTGGTGAGTGAATGAAGATCCATTTTTCCTTGATGTCTAGGTGGTTGAAAAATTTTGGTGAGCGATCAGATATTGGGGATCCCTAGTGTTTTTTAGAGTTTATAGATGTTTTATCTATAGAGGTTGTGACACCACATAATAAATTAAATATTGATTTTGGGGATCATTTTTAGATAGAAAATATAGTACTATTGATGGATCTGTATCAAATATCTCCCTCAGAGTTATGGGAGTTGATGACCCAGATTGATGATTTGATTTTTAAAGGATTTATCTAGCCTAGTGTGTCAGCATGTGGAGATCCCATTTTATTTCAAAAAAAGGAATGATAATATGAGGTTAAACATAGAATAAATCTACTAAAATCAAGTGGAAATAAATTATTCTCACCCTTATCAATGAATTATCAACCGCTTTAACATATTTAGGGGAGGAAATTGGTTTTCTAGGATTGATCTAAAGTCTAGATATTAGTAGGTGGGGTGAAGGAGGTACATATTCTGTAAATTTTTTTAGGTGTAGGTATAGACATTTTGAGTTTATAGTCATCTGTCTCGACATCAATAATTCAATAGATAAATTCATAAGAATCGTTAAATCCATTTATCAGGAATTCATGGATCATTTTATAGTCATTTTCATTGAAAACATTCTCATATACTCAAGAACAGAGGGGGATCATGCCAATAACCAAAAGATAATTTTTAAGACTCTTGGACACCACCAACTATATAAAAAATATCTTTTTGTATAATATAGATGCTAGAGGTTCATTTTATTTGGAACATGAGGTCTTGGTAGGGAGTAGTAGAGGATACCAAAAAAATTGAGGTGTCTATTTGATTGATATCATCCAAGACCATAGAATAGGTGCATTCAATTCTTGGTCTGATGAGTCATTGTAACACAGTGATATTTTGAAAAAAAAATTAATTAATTTAATATCATTGATATAATTTAAAACATGAAACCTTGATATTTTAATATAATAACATTGTGTATGATATAATATACAACATACAACACCAAGCATAAATCACTGATGAAATATATAATTTAAATATCATTGTTATAACCTAACCATTAACTTGGCATGTATGAATCTGATTAACTAATTTTTGAATTATATATACATAGTTCTTATTAAATACAAATTTATTGTTAAATTATTTTTTAATAATCACTTAAATTTTAGTAAAGTCATTTTATGTTTCAAAATACATTTTCTTCAAAAATAGATTTATTTGAAAAATTATGACCAAGAATTATAATTAATTTATTCCACTTTTAGAAATTTTATTTTATAAAAATAATATAATTTGTTTAATAATCATATCAAAATGATCAGAAGGTAAGTCATTTTTTCTAAAAACTGTGATTTTTTAGTGATTAGTGAAAAATACCAATTTTTCAAATACAATTATTTATTTTCATTATATTAAGTAATTTTTATAATATATTATAATTTGAATTTTATTTAAAAGTAAAAAAAATATTATTTAATTATATTTTAAATAATAAATTACATTTTAATAATATTTATACAAAATTTTTATATTTGTTTTTTTTTTGTAGGCTTAAAACGCAATTTTCTAAAAACTGTTTTTCATTGCATTATGTTCTTCCATTTTAATTAATTAAAATAATACATAATGTTGAATTATTTAAATTTATGTTATATATTATATAACTAAATATATTAATTTTAATTCATCTCATGATTATTTCTAGTCATATAGGTAATACAGTAATATATTGTGCTTGAAAACTCCTTTTCTTGAAAACCCATTTTTCAAAACGTTTTATAGGATTATATTTATATTAAATATTTAAAAATTTTGGAATTTAATTTAGTAAAATGGATTCCGTATTTAGATTTGAAAAAAATAATATTATATAATAACTTCACCTTAATTTTTTTCTTTAATGAATATTAAAAATAACAAAATTTAATTACTACGGTTAATGTTAAATGGGTTTATCAAAGGTCAAACTAAGAAGATAAGGGTTTAAATGATAGGAATACCAATCTAAATCCTATTTTATGTCATTATTTAGAGCCTATCACATATAATGTTAAATAATTATCTATTTTACAGCATTTTATCATGTGATAAATATCAGTATGATTTATTTTTTCCAAACAATACATGTGTGTCCTCCTCGGTTATAAAATGGCACTCCCTCACCTAATTAATTCATACATCTCTTGAAAATTAGATCAACAAATCCCAAAAATTATATCTCTTAAAAATCCTTATACGCATTATAGCAGTTATAATATTACCAAAATATCAACCCATGGTCCTTAATAAGAGTTCTAAATGAGGTTATTCTAAGATAATGTAATTGACTTTGCTAAGCACTTTCTTTTTAATTCTATGTTTTCCACCTTCAATTATCTCTTAAAAATTTGAATACAATAACACTATTATATAAAAAATACTGAATTGTTTTTATGTTTATAGAATAATATCTATCTTTATCCTCCCCATAAAACTGTAAATAATGACATAGCTCGTGTGTAGACTGACTACCACCTTATGAACTAATGTAATTTGTTTTCCACCACCAAATCACATGGGTAGTAATAATGATGGAAATAAAATATATATATATAAAATATGAAAATATATTAATTATTTAAAATTACAATATCATCCACTTCCATGCCCTTTCATCCATTAAAGGAGTGATATCATTTCAAGTGCGTAAGTTTGGTATACAATCTCCACAAACCAATGTAGCACATTTTCAATGTCCAGATATCATGAATGATATCAAAAATGAATCCAATAATAAAATATTATATTTATAAAATTAATATAATTATTTATGTTATTAAAAATATATCTTATAAACAATAAACCAAACATTCATGAAAAAACAAACATGAGAAAATAAGGAAGTCAACACCCAAAGCAGAAATAATAATAAAATTATTAATGAAGTGGTAGTAATATGTTACAAGAGGATAAAATATGACATTATAAAATTAAATATATTATTCTAAAACTAATTACATTTTTAAAACCATTATATGGTAGGTTCAAGTTATTTTAACTAAATTTAATTTAGAGGTAATTGATTTTTTCTCAATTTCCTTTCATTAAGTCATAATGTAATTTTATGCACCTAATTTATTTTATATGGTGTATATACATCAAATTTTTCATGTAATATAATGAATCCGTAGTAATTAATGGTAATTTAAGTTTCATTTGTAATTATTTAATCCAACGGGATTGGACATAAAAATTACCAATGGTAATGAATTTTATATACATGATTTTTTTATTGGGTTATATTACTTCATCATTGTCTTTGATATTCTAGGAATATGTGTGCTATCAATTTTGATTAAAGTATGTTTTATATCCACTTATTTTATGTGTATTTATATTTTATGCACAAAATTTATTCATTTATTAATTCTCAAATCAAGGTTATGATCATTATAAGGGTTGATCGTCCTAAATTGTTTTCTTTAGGACATATGTTATGTTATACACCTATCTTATTTTATGAGGTGTATATACTAACCCTTTGAAATTTTATATCTTGAATAAATTATCTTACATGGTATTTGATATTTCATTTTATCATATTTAATTAATTGGTAATATGATTCAAATGTTACCAAAGTTGTGAGGTATTTCTATTTCAATCTATTGTTAATCAGGATTGTTTATAAATGAATTTCCCTTGAAGAATATTATTTAATAATTATCAAATAAAACCATTTCATTTTATTATCCTAAATTTATTCCTAAATTTTTCCTTTATTTTTACAATTTCATTCTATTTAGTCCTTAAAATTATTGAGAAATGTTTTTTAATAAAATCTGACATTATTTCTCCCTTAAATCAAAAATCATTTTTCATTCAAATCCATTTTTTCTTAAAAAATCAAAAAAATAGTTATTGTGATTTTTAATGAAATTTTAACACAAAATTGTATTTTTACAAAAAAAAAATTAAACTAAATAATCATATTGTTTTCCAAACAAGATTATTTTTACCATTCTTTAAAAATTGTTAAAATAATCATTGTTTTTAATAAACTCAAAGTGAGAAAAAAACTTTATACCATTATGAATACTAATTTATTTGAATATTACTTTACCATTTTATATCATTAGTTTCAAATATAATTTTTTCTAAACATTTTTGAAATTTACAGTGTTTTAAAGTTATATTCAAAATGAAAAACGAATTTTACTCAAAATTGTTTTTAATTATATTTTATTTTTATTTCTATTCATCAACAACAACAAATATTTTTTATACTTATATTTCACTAGAGATATATTGTGATGATACCATCCTTATCCTTTTACTATATGGTTCAGGATCATTTTAACTTGGGAATTTATTGACATTCACTATCTTTATATATGTTTTATACATTAACTTTCTCTTGAAATAATTAATTTTTTATGATCATTGGACATTACATTTCCTCTAATTATCCATATTATTTATAATATATTTTCTTATTTCGTATACCCTATATCATTTATAGATATAATGTTTTAATTTGAAGGTTATTTGATTAAGTATGGATATATTCATATTTGGAAATATTTATTCAATATGAACATTTATTGATAAGTCATATTGTTTGTGAATTAAATGGATCATTAGATATAAGAGGAATGTGTTAGACATTTAGTGATGGGTTGGGCCCCAAATTATATAGATTCTTAATGAAATGATGGTATAATTAGGTGAATTACTAAGTTAGTATTAAATGGGGTTTTATCCATAGTTTTAAACTATCTTTTGAAAGGTCTTGGTAGTAGAGATATAATGATATCTGAGATCATGATGTCAAGTATAATTCATTTCCTTAATTAAGAATTTTTTTGTTATTATCCATGATATTATTGTAGTGATATTATCCCTAGATTTATTTTTTCTCAAGTTATTGATTAAGTGGAATCTGAATTCAATTATTTACCTTATAATAATGATTATTCTATAACAAATCTTGATATTCAAGTTATTATTTTTTTAGTAAAATCATGAAGTGTGATCTAGAAACCCAACTCGCAATACTAAAAATTTATTACAAAAAAGAGAACATTTTTTTCCCTAAGCTGCAATGAGTTTCACCAATATAGCATTAAGAGAGAAAAAAACATAGTTGACATGGATATGTCTTATTTGAATCTACCATACAATTAGTATTTTTATAAACTACATAGAATACGATGGAAATAATGTTATTAAAACTAAAGATACACACAACGAAAGAACGATAATATGTATACATGATAATAATCCATCAAGAAACAATAACCATTAGATAAAGAGGACTTTATCAATCAGTTAGGTTCATATCCATCTACATGGGATCACAGATGCCCATATGACTTGAATACAACATCTGAAAACTGTTCCAAAGATTTACATTTAAAATTGGAATGACATAAAACAAAGGGGGAGTCTCACATCCCATTCCCATTGAACCTATAATAATAAAGAATTCCAAAATCCATAAAAAATCATTAAAAAATGTAGCTAGTCCAAATGTTCACAACATGAGATGTTGACATCCAAAAATTATATCTAAAAAAGGAAATAGGTTCATTAAATGGGTTAAATATATTATCCGAGATAATATACTGATATATACTTCAAAAATGTGTTCAATGACCAAGGTATTGGGGCCAGTATTTCATATTAATCAAAATAAAGAATCCAAAATATCCACTGTAACCCTCTACTAATCATGTTTAACTACTTCTAAATTATTCATATTCTAAAAACTCTTTCTTCTAACATATAGAATATGAGAGACCTTAGGATGGTTCCAAATGAATTCCCAGCACATAATGTAAGAAAAAATACAATAATAATCAAAAAGGATATATACAACATTAAATCCATCAAATTCAAATTTCCTCATTAAATCAACAAATATTTACATGGGTGTATTAATATCAAAGGCTCATAAACTCCAAACAAAGAAATAATAAACCAGTATTCAACTTTGAGGATAAAATATCCATGTGAATAATAATCAAATCATCATTGAAATCATCCAATATATGTTGAGGCATGTTATTTATTAAATAAAAAAACTTTTGACAAAAAGTATATCTCTCTATTGAGCAGTGTCTAGCAAAAATTCAAAAGGTAAATTTAAAAATATCATCGTGAAATTAATAAATAAATACAAAACTGATTCCAAAACACTAAAACAAAAAACAATTATTAAAATAAAATTATGTTCAAAAAAGGAAAATAAAATAGAATCATTTCTATGAAATTTACATAAAGTTAAAATCTGGATTTTATTTAAATTCCTCCTCCATATTAGGGAACATTATCTTTATTATTTTAAGGTAAACCCCCAAATAGAGTCCACCATCCTTCTATTTTTGAAATATAATTACATCTTTTTCATCAATATAATAATTTAGTTCATCCTCAAAATAATCCTTAACATTATATTCATCCCTCACTATGGGGTTAACATCTTCATCATTATTACTATGTTCTATATAATATTCATCATAAGATGCACTAATAGGTTCATAAACCATATCCTATAGGGGAAGATCTAATTTGATCTTCTTGTAGGTCTCTATGGATTGAGTAACAATTTTTCTCTTACAATTAGAATAATATAAATTTTTCCTCATAGGATTTTGAGTAAAGATTCTATCTGAATCAACCAATAGTTTTTTCCTTTCCTAGTAGTTAACTTCATGTAAAAAAACCCTAAATCTAATAAGATTCCTCATAAGGATCATGTATATATTCACCAATATGAAATTTGGAACCTTAGTCCTCCTCATTCATTTTTTGAACAACTCCCAGTATATCAAGGGTATAAATATCAATATTATTAAGATTATACTTATCCTTATTCAAAGTATTGTATTTTTGAATAGCATCCAAAAATTTATAAAAATATTCAATAGAAAGTTATGTGATAGAAGGTACATCTAAAGTATTAATAAATTATTTATCATAAAGATCCCATGGATGTATATATGAATTATCATCTATCCCATTATACTCTCCATTCTCAATTAAAATTGAAATATTTCGTATAATGGTTGTGTAGGATGAGGAATTTTTTCACATCCCTTTGTGGAATGTCCAATTTTAAAACATTTTCTAGAATAATTTCGAAAATATTTGGAGATAAACTCCTATAAAAATCTTTATTGACTATTTTTAATCCATATGTAGGATATAGTAGTTTGAGATATTTCAATATCTACACAGTATCTGGATACATAATTTTTAGAAATATTTTTTATAGTAATTTCTAGTTTCATGGGTTTCTCAGTAAATCTAGAAACAAAAAATATGGAATCATATTAAAATAAATTATGCTACAGACATGGGAACCAAACCCAGATGGGAATGATAGGAGGCTAAAAATAAGTGGTGAAAATTGGGTACTATTTCAATAATTCATGAAACAACCATTGAAGGACCCTAAAACTATATTCCGTATATAATAGTATATGTTTTCATATGAGAAGTGGAAAACCACATATGAATAGTTCATAAGAAAAAAATGAAATCTAACGAAACTATAATATTCAAGAGACTTTTATAAAAAATAGTGAGGATTTATACTTGATAAAACATCCAACAAGAACAAAACATGGATTCAAAAAAATTAAATATACCTCTTCCTTCAAGTATATATCTATTTTATCAAGACTATAAAACTATTCGGCCTTTCGATATCTGTTTATTTTTATCTAGAACCAATGTATTAAGGTAGACACTAGCTTTGGGATAGTGGGGTTATGGTTTTTACAATTGGTATTAGAGAATTTTTAGTAGACTCATTGGGAACTATATTTGGGAAAACATAGATTAGGTAAAATAATGATATGTTAGGGGTTTACGATAAGTATAGAATAAAGTACTAAAGTTTTATTAAGGAATACATTATGTGGTTCTTCCATGAATTACATCCTTGTTTGGATACTACAGGTGGATTTTGTTCTTGTATAATTATACCTAGGGGAAATAAATTAGAAAATAGTATGTGGGTCTATAACTTGATCATCACCTAGTACATGAAAACAAGCCTTACTATGCACCTGGTTTTACACTCTTAGAGGATATTTTTAGGATCACTCACATTTATTTATTAACCACTATGAATTATTTGATTAGATGATGAAAATGAATATCCTATGTTAAAATTTTTATTTCATAGATTCAAAATAATGTTACATTATTTAGACATCCTATAAATGCTCATATGGTTTTACCACTATAATAATTTTTTCTCACACTATGCATTTTTCTTTCAGTCAATGGATGGAACCTAAAAGAATCATGTTAACACTAAATGTGGTGGATAATGTAGTGGTTATAGTCAAATATATGGAATGATGACTGGAGTAAAATCTATCATGATTATTCATAATCATTAATCATAATATATTTTTAAAATCTTATCCCTTAACCATCTATGTCTCACCAAATAAGATAAGTATAGAGTATGTTAATAGATTGAGTGTTTTACACTATGGAGGAAATAATGATCTATTTCCTTCATGTCAGAGATGTAGAAAGAGACACTATGGAGAATTTATCAAAGTAATGTGAAAATGTTTTATGTGTGTAAAATAATGGAATATAGAAAATAATTTCCAATGTAACTTGAGTAATTAAATGGAGATAAATATATTTCATCATAATAATCTATTTACTGTTCATTATCAATAATATGGGAAAACTAGTCATTATCTGAGTCAATGTAAATTTTCAAAGGTTTACTCGAAGATCAATTAAGGTCATATTTAAAATTAAAGAGTTAAAGTATTAATGTATTGGGATTCAAGAATTGAAATGCAGTAGCATATTTATCAATTTTATTTTTTTATAAGAATAATGAAAACTTTTATGATTATGTTAATTATAAAAATTATATATGAAATATTTTAAGATTAACTCTAAAATTATGTATTCCATAATGGTTTTATGAGTTCATGTTTTATCATAAGTTAAATTTCATAAAATCTGCTTTTTGGAGTTTTATTTGAAGGGATTTTAAAAAGATTACAGATATTTTCAAATACATTTATGGAATTAAAAAACATTAGTTCAGTATATGAAAATTTTTTAATAAATAATTCATTTTCATTTTGTAATCATATGATTAAAGGTATTGGTAACCTTTAAGGTTTATCTAATCTTTGATTTTTTGGTAATTATAATTCATTACAATTTGTGAAATTTTAAGAATTATATTAATATAGTTTTTGAAAAAGTAAATACTACATATCAAGTGAAAACTTATATTGTCAGGTGAGGTTGTGAGGCTTGAATCCACAATCTATGGTTAATAAGGGTGTTGTGACTCCCACTAGAATGTGTGATATCCTGTTTTGTGTGAATTTTCTTTACGTGAATTGTTTGAAAGATAAAATTGTATTGATTTTGTAAAGAATATTATAGGATAAAATATTTTCTATTTTGTGTGAGATTATTTATATTTTGGGAGTTTTTTTATTAGTTCAAGATATATATAAACATTATGATTAATATAAATGATTATTTGGGATGGATGGAATTAAATTTTTGGGGATGTTTTTTAAATGGTGTGAAATCACTTTGAGGTGAAAACATCCAATAATGTTTAAAATATTGAGGGTAATTAGAATTAATAGTAATTTAGTTATAATATAAGTTTAACATTCCTATTAATTGTGAATTAAAATTTGTTATTTAATAATATAATGGTTTATAAATTTTTTTTTATTATCTTAACTTGTGGTAACCAATTCTGTTTTGGATAATATTTAAAGACAAGAGGACTAACATACTATTATTTTATGGATCATACAATATGTTAAAAGTTAATTTTAGTGATTTAGGATTAAAATTTCATATTGTATATTTATTTAATAGAGTAAGATATGAATTTTTAATTGACCAAAGAACAACAAAATTATGAAAATGTGATTAGGAAAATTTAATCATATTAAGTAACTACATTTTATGGGGTTCTTTGTATTGATAGTAAATGAATCACCCAACTATGGTAAAAATATCTTAAAATAAAAATATTATCCTAATAACTTCATATCTGTTGAATCAATGGTATTTAAACTCACCATTTAATTATGGTTTTTTAGTCACTAAAATTTTCTTCATCATTGGATTCTTTTTGAGAAATGATCTCTATCACACCCAATAATTATTTATTCTTTTCCTCCATGTCTATATATTATTTCCCACCATTGTTCATCTAATTAGTAACAAATTTATGTATTAAAAAATATAAACTTCTATATCCCTTTATATATTTTAAGAGAAATTTTTGTCAACCCTTTTATGTTGTGGGTTTTCAATAGAAGAATTTTTCAAATATAAAAACCTTTAGTTATAACTATAAATTCAAATTTTGAGGAAAAAATTTATTGAAGGTGGGTAGAATGTAACACCCTGATATTTTTATATATATTTATTTAAAAAAATTAACCTCTTCTATAGTTTAGATAATATGAAACCCAGAGATTTTAATATAATAACATTGTGTTTGATAGCGTATATAACATGAAACATGGATCTTAAACAACCCTAAGAATATATTATTTAAATATATCAATATAACCAAACCATTAAATTGAAATGGATGAATAGAATTAACCAAATTATGAAATATATATAGAGGTATTAATCAATACAAATTTATTTATAACTTTTCAACAGATAATCACTCAAAATTTTATTAATGCGATTTTATATTTCAAAATACATTTTATTTAAAAATGGTTTTATTTTTCAATTTATGTTAGGGAATTATAATTATTTTATTCCATGTTTATAAAAAAATTTCTGTAAAAATAATATAAATTTTTAATTCATCATATCTAAATTATCTTAGGGTGAAGTTTTGGGATTTTTTTGAAAAATAGTTTATTTTCAGTGAATTGTGAAAAACACCAAGTTTTCAAATACAGTAATTTCTTTTCATTAAGTTAAGTTATTTTAATGTCTTGTTATTATTTGAATTTCATTTCAAAGTATCATCTGTAATAATTAATTATATTTAAAATAATTAATTATATTTTAATCATCTTTACACACTATTCTGATATAAGTTTATTTCTAGGTTTAAATGAAATTTTCGGAAATCATTTTTTAAATGCATAATGTTCCCTAATTTTAATTAATTAAAATAATGAATTATAATGAATTATTTCAATGAAATTTATATATTATATATCTAACTATATTAATTTGAATCCATCACAAGATTATTACAATTCATATAGTTAATATAAGATCATCTTATGATTAAAAATTTATTTCTTGAAAACCCACCGATTAACACATTATGCGGGTTTATAATTACATAAAATTTTTTCAATATTTTAAATATAGATATAGAACAAGAGATGATGGATATTGGAGGCAATCCTTTTCATGATAGGCACCTACAAAGCATGAATCTTCACTCCTACAATCTGAATCTGACTGGAGAGAAATGAGGATAGTGAAATCCTCTGCATGCTTCTATAAATAGTGGTGATGAATCCTATTTCCCATTAAATTATATTCGTACTTTGTATTTTTCATAGTTACCTACATGTAGGTATTCTTTTTCAAACTATCCCACTATGAATTGGAGGATCATCATCAATGGTGCATGTTGATGCCAACCCAGATACACTTAAAGATTGATTGGAATATTATAAGTTCTCTATCATTGCGTGTTTGAACTTTCCATATGGGTAGGATCCTTAGGAGATTCTTGATCTAGTAAAATAAATTTCTAATATATAGGGTAACTTTTACTAGATAATGATTTCATTATGAAATAGTTACTACCATACTATATTCCCCTCAAATGCATTTAAATGGAATTCTTGGTAATTTGGAACCCTTTTTTTGAAACTGGGTCTTCTAAAGATACAGGAGTGGGATATAAACTTTGATCCTATGAATGGGACCAAAACTCATTCTTAGATATGGATATGTATCTAGGGTGTTATCTAGTTTTACTAGAATCCTAGGATCTTATGGGATATTTATTCATCAGTTGGTAATCCTCTAAAGTTGTATAGTGATAAGAGTAGGGAAATGTATGAACATTATGCATGCATGATTGTAGAGGTCTATTTTTCGACCAGCATGATTGATGAGGTCAAAATGAAAACTTCTAAAAATACAGAAAACTTAAAGATCACCTATGAGAGGAACCCACCTTTCTGTGTGGATAGAAAATTTATTTCACATTTTCTAATTGAATTTCAGAGATCCAAATCACATATAGTTTCTATAGCATCCTGGTTTATTCTGATTCTAATTGAAAAAACTTAAAAGAAAAGATAACTATGAAAGTTAAATCCCACCATATGGTTGATGAAACCCTTACTTTTGGCAACTCTTGAGTTTTGAAGGTACCCCCCCCCCCCACAAGACACTGATATTGGTGCATCTCTCCATGAGATTGAATTAAATCATACTCTTAAAGGGATCCCTTAAAATCATATGGATCCATCTATTAGAGTTATTATTACTGATTAGTCGAAATCCTCTATGGGTGGTGAGATTTTGATTAATAGGGAAATGCTATCCTCTGAGTCTGATAATCACCCATAGAGGGTAGAAGATCCAAATGATTTTTTGACTGTTGTGGACACTGGACACCTTAAGGATGGAGATAGTGTCACCTCATATTTTATTCCTTTTTCTTTTACAAACCATATTGTAATTATAGTGGGAGACATTACATCGTAATTAGTGGATCATAAAACCCCATTCCGAATTATGGAAGAGGACCACTTTATTCAAGTACCCTAGGATAATATTGTGAGAAAGAATTATCTTATTTCTTCTCAGCCTGGAAATGATTTATTATCAAAAAAAAATCACCCCTTAGTGGGAATATATGGAAAGATGAGGTCATAAAAGTGTCTCCCACCCTATATAAGGTATTAAAAAGAGAATAAGTTTATGTAAAAATGAATGAAATTATCTCAAGATGTGGGTAAAAGTGATGGAACCCTAAAAATGGGGAGACTTATTTCCAAATATGTATCATTTTTTGGAATTTCCTTGGTATTAACAATGTGGAAACCTCCAGGACCCTTAGGCATTTCATTTATCAACATAAGCCAATTTTTATTGGTATTGTAGAGCCTATGGTATGGATTAATCAATTTAGTGGCTTTAAATTGATGAAAATTGGTTATGAATTGGTTTCTTAGAACACTAAAAGTGATCTTCTAAAATCCTTATGAGTTCTAAGGAAAAGATATATGACCTTATCCATTTATTCGGTTGTAAATAATCATGTCACCATTAGAGTTTTCTTTATAAGATCATGTTTCATGATATATTTTATCTATGATTCCACATATTACACTAAAATAACAGAGATTTGGGAAGAGTTTACTTTGATCCACTCTCAAGAAAATTGCAACTATGTGTTAATTGGGGACTTCAATACGGTTATGAATATTGATGATAGGCTGGGGAGTAATTTCTCTAGGAATTCATCCTTTGAGTTTCAAACAGTTCTTGATTCTTTTTTCCATTCTAAAAACAGGATGATTAGAATCAAATTTACTAGGTAAAGTCACACAGTTAATGGGGATCAGGCTAGCTGAATTGATAGGGCCTTTCAATATATCTTGTTTGATTCACTCTCTCTCTTCATCTCCTATCAAATACTTCTAAGATTAAACATGGATCACACACCAATTATTCTTCAATCCTATTGGGTTAAAATGATTACCTCTCCTATTTTTCCATAATACATGGCTTGCCTCTTTTAAATATGAAGATTTATTTTTGAAAAAATGCTCTAAAGATTAATCTAGTGATGCCTTTAAAATTCATTCTAAAAAATAAAGAAGGCAAATATAGACCTATGGGGTTGAAGAAAATAGAAGTTTATAAACCTTGATTATGATATTATAAAATCTTAGAATGACCTTCTTGATTTCCAGATGAGTCACTCAATGTAGTAAATTCCATTTGAATATAAAAATAAAAAAGTCCCAATAATGGTACAATCTTATTTACATGAATTAGCCTATTTTGAAAGAGATGTTTAAAAGTATGTGGGTCAAGGAGGGTGATGGAAAATTGATGTTCTTTAATCCTCTTCAAAAGGGAAAGAGTTACAAGAAACCCATCTATTCAATATGTTTAAATGATGTCACTTTGTGCAATGAGAATGACATTTATGGTGAATTGATAAATTACTTCACCTAACTCTTCAATAAATATTCATCTAACAGGGAAAATATAGACCTGTTGGATTCTATTCATTGTTCAATGAGTGAGTTGTAGAATCCTTACCTCACTTATGTTCCTATGGATGAATAAATAATGTCTTACTTATTTTATTTAAATTAAGATTTCTCTTTATGACTAGGGGGTTTCTCCATAAAAACATCATGAATTTCTTTGACACTATCCAGATGGAAATTATCTATGTGGTTAATGAATTATTTATTAAGGAATTTATACCGCCCGGATTTATCTATCAATTTATAAATATTATATCCAATGTGGGTCATTTTATGGATATCAAGGACTTAAGACCTATTATCATAGGAAAAAAAATCCAATTATTATGGGGAATATCATTTCTCTTCGGCTTGGTAATATCATTATTAATATTGTTACTCGCAATCATTTTGGTTTTATTCCAGGGAGAAAAATAAATAATTACCTAAAAACTACATCTCAAAGGGTTGAGATTCTTCATTGAAAGTACAGGAATAGAAATATGGAACTGAAGCTAGATATCAATAAGTATTTTGACACTCGAAGGTGGCCTTTTATCACTAATATCTTACAATGTTATGATTTCTCTAATATAATTGTTAACCTATTTTTTTCTCCATAGTAGTTCAAGACTCTCAGTTCTTATGAATGGAATGTCTAGAGGCTATTTTTCATGATCAAGAGGTGTTATACAAAAATTCCACATCTCTATCCTTATTTTTGGTTTTATTAAAGAATATATTAGTCGTTGTATCGGTCAAGTCGTTATCCAAGGTCATATTAAAGCTATTAAGGAAACAAAGAAATTGAATGTCCCTACTCACCACTTCTATGCTGATGATATTATTTTATTCTATAAAGATAATGATAGGTACCTTTATAATATTAAATATTTCTTATCTCATTATAAAATTCTCTCAGGGTAGGATATTTCCATGATTAAATAAGTAGCTATCTTTTGGAATGAAGTACGTGCTCGCAAGAGGAGTTATATTAAAAAATTTCTTAGAGTTAAACAAGGTGAGTTGCACTTTTTTTATCTTGGTGTACCCTTATTTATAGGGACAGTTAAGTCCTTTTTATTGGATGATATTTAAAATTGAATAACTTCACAGCTCTTAAGTAGGAGTGGAAAGAGATAGTTATAGGATGGAATAATTTTCCTCATTATCTAAGTTATGACCTCCATGTTTGGTCACTTCTCACATTTGTACAAGAGTCCAAAGGAGATGATCAAAAAACATGATTATCAAATTAGGAATTTTTTGTGGTATTGAAGTATACATGAGAGGAAAAGTATTATAGTTTGATGGAGTAAATTAACCAAGCCCATTAATATGGATGGGGCCAAAATTAAAGACATATCCCTCTTTAATAGGGTTCTAGTTTCAAGCTTTGTTAGGTTACATCTTAACTCAAGGGATTCCTCGACTAATTTATTAATAAATATACTTATTTATAGTCTTAATCAAAGTAAATTTTCTAATTTTCCATCATCTATTTGTCCTGCTAATAATGAATAGTTTCTTGATATTTCTATGAATACTCAATATTATCCCTTTAACCATTTTAGTATTGAATTCTAGAAATGTAAATGAATCAACACCACCCTTTAAAATTCTTTCTAGTTTCCCTACAACTTGAAGTACATTTATATTTATGATTCACTTAATTTAGTCGGTCAAATATAACTTATTATTCTAAGTGATTTGATATATGAAATTGAATTGTTTTCCTTCACTACCCATGATAAACCATGTTAGACACCAACTCCGGTAGGTACTCTCAACTCCAGGATCACTTATATGCATCATTTTTGTGCTGATGGTGAATCCTCATGATGGATAAATCTGTTTAGAATACCTTTTATACCTACCTATACACAACTCCTACTATGGAAAGATTGGCTCAACTTGCTATCAACATATGAAATACTTAGACATTATGGTATGCAACTGGTCTCTATTTTTTCATTCTATTACAATAATTCATAGGACATCTCCCATATCCTCTTTTACTTCCCACTTGAGCTTAAAATATAGAATATGTTTCAGAATATTTTGGTGTTAGATTCAAATCAATAGTAACATGGACACCTTAATGGATTTTATTATGATCTTGGAAAATAGTGAACAGGTTGGGAACCTCTTTTACTTTTTGGTTTCTTCTTGTATCAATCATATTTGGGATACTATAAATAAACATATATTTGACAATTACAACTCCATGTTGAAGATTCATCTCAATGATATATCAAGATATGTTAGAAGGGCCTCTACTTTCAATATGGGACACTTGAAAAACACTAAAGAGGACCTTATTATCACCTGAACACTTGGAGATTTTGGTGTTCCAAGGGAGAGAAATAGGTTGAAATATGTTAAATAGATACATCCCATCCCATATTGGATTAAGATCAGAATTGATGGTGCGGTCTCTAGAGATCCTAGACTTTTAGGTTGTTTTGGTGACTTCTAAACTTTTCAAGGGTATATTAAAGGATGTTTTTATCATTTACATGGCTGTTTCAGGTCCTTTAATGTAGATATATTGGTGGTTTTCCATGCATTTTATTATGCCAAACACAACAATTAAAAAAAATATAGATTTAATGTTACTAGATTTGCATGGTTCCACTCCTTAGAAAAAAAATAATCCCTTATTCTCTAGAACCTATATAGGGTGTGGTGTGAATTCCCATCATATCTGGTGAAAATTCATCACATGGCCCTACATACATATAGGGAGGATAATTCGTCATAGAAGCTCTCTCGAAGAAGGCGGGGTAGGATCGGGCTTCATTTTGTCTTTTAGAATATTTAATTCCTTTTTAACATTCATGTACATGATTTACATGGATTTTTTTCATTTGACCTTATACACTCTTATTCTCTCTCTACTTCTTTATCTTATTTATAAAATTGATGGGAACAGACCCTCATGTCAATACCGATCATACTTGAAATAGATATGTCCATTTTTTTAGATTTTAATTTAGTAAAATAGATTCTATATTTTCAATAATCATAATAAAAATTATATAATATGTTCTGATTATGGCTTCTTCATAATGAATATTAAAAATAGGATTTTAATTACCAAAGCTACAGTTGAAATAGGTTTACTCGGGTGATAAAGTATGATGATAAGGGTTAAAAATAATAAAACTACAATAAATCCTATTGTATGTTTATATTTAGACCTTATCACATCTATGGACTGATAATGATACATTTTTTAGCCTTTTGGAATGTAAAAAACCTGGGTATGGTATATTCTTTTCAAAAAAATCATTCGTTCCATCCACTATAATTATAAAAGGTCAGTCCCTCCCCTCACTTATCCACACTTATCAAGAAATTTGGATTAACCAATCCCTTCCAAAAAATTTCCCCAAAATCCATATCAAAATTTTATAGGTTTTTTTATTCCAAAAATATGAACCCTATGGTCTTTAATAACAGATCCAAAGAAGGTTCTAATAAAAGATAATAGTCTTCACAAAGCTCTTTATTTATAATTCTTTTTTTCAACATAAAATTTTTTCATAAATATTCTAATATAATATCACAGGTATGTCACATATACAGATATCTTTTCATGTGGATGGATTAATAACTAACCATCTCCTCATCAATCAAATGAGGAAACATCCATCACTCATGTACATGTCAGACTATCGCGTCATGAACCAATCTATCTTTTTTTACTCATTGAATCACATGTGTGGTCATAATGATGGAAATAATAAATATATATAATACATAAGACATAATATTAAATCCAAAAATAATAATATACAATCCACTTATTTACCCTTTCACCCATTAAGGGAATGATTTCATCGATTTTATTTATGTATGACCTATAATATCCATGAAGTGGTATGACTCATTTTACATACCCAAATTTCAAGAATAGTTTTTAAAATTAATCCAGTAAGTAAATATGATAGTAATAATATTAATATGATTTTTTATTGAATAAAACAATATCATATACATAAGAAATTGATCTTCCATGACAATACATGCATGAGAAAACAAGGAAATTGACATCTAGAACAATAATAATAATAATAATAATAATAATGTCGGTGAATGAGTAGTAAAATGTTATAATAGGATCATATGGGATATTATAATAATAAATATGGTTCTTTTATAAATTAATACCATTTCTAAAACCATTATAAAATAGGATAAATTAGTTTTAATGAAAATTAAGTGTGTGGTAAGAGATTTTGTCTCAATTTCCCTTCATTGAATAATATTGTAATTTTATGTGCATAATTTCATTTAAATGGGGTATATAATGCCCCTTATATGTTTTTTATCATTAATACTTCATAATTAATGGTATTTTATATTTATATTTGATTTATTTATTATAAGAGGATATGAATTGAAATTTACTCAGTGGAAAAGAATTTCATAACTCAATTTATTTTCAATGGGTTACATTACATCTTCATTGTCTTTGATATTATAATATTTTTTATATAATGACTTTTTTTATCTTATGTTTTATTTCCAATTTTTTGTGTGTATTTACATTTGATGCAAGTATTGAATTCATTGATTAATTTTGACTTCAATGTTATTATTATTATAATGGTTTCTCTTCTCAAATTGTATTCCTTGGGAGATATCTTATATTTTATACAAATATTTTTTATGAGTTGTATCTACTACCCCATTTATATGTTATATCATTAATCTCTTTAAATTAATTTTATTTAATTTTTCATTTTTTTATCCCTTTCATGAGCCTTACGATTCAAAAGTTTCTAAAATGGTAATATCTTTATCTTAAAATCTCATTTTAATGTGGATTATTTATACTTAAATTCCCATTGAATGAGATTATTTTATTATTGAATAATAAACCCCTTAAATTTTATTCTCCTCTGTTTATTCATGAATTTTTCAAGTAATAGTACACATTCCCTCTGTTTGGTACATAAAAATATTGAGAAAATATTTTTAAAAAAATATGACTTTATTTCTCTCTTCGGTCGAAATTCCTTTTTCTTCAAAATCCATAGATTCTAAAAACATAAAAAACGTTTTACTGTGACTCTTTAAATTAATTTTTCTCAATAATTATATTTTTTAAATATGTTTTAAAAGGAAACTTCTAATTATTTCCCAAATAAGGAACATTTTAATTTTCATAAAAAAATGTGATGGAAATATTTTTTTTTAATGTAATCATCATGAACAAAAACATTCCTCGATAATAGACATTGATTTATTTGAATAATACATTGAAAACTAATAATTTCCTTCTAAATAATATTTATTTGTTATTATTTTGAAAATTTATATTTTTAATTAGTGGTTTTCAAAGTGAAAAGGGTATTTTACTAAAAAAATTAATGATATTATCTTTGAATATCAATTCATAAAAAAAAATCCATTTATTTTACATATTATACATATCAGATATGTTGTAGTGATACCATCTTTATACTTGATATGTGTTGTTAATGATTATTTTTATAAGGTAAAGTATTAATATTCACTTTATTGATTAAAATTGTATACAGTAACCTTCCCTTGAAATATTCACATTCTTGTGATCATTTTAAATTGAATTTACCCCAAAATATACATATTACATATCATTGATAAAATTATTTTTTAAAATTTTATATCATTTCTATATACAATGTTTTAATTTGAAATTTATTTGATTCAATGGGTAAATATTAATATTTTGTATTCTTAATAAAATACCATCATTTATTGATAAGAAATTTTTTTCATGAATTAAATAAATCATTCGATATGTTTATATAATGTTTTAGAATGTTCTGATGGACGGGGATTGGAATTATATAGCCCCTAGATTCATTGATAGTCTCATGTGGAAAATCATCAAGATACCATAACATGATTTTTTACCCATGGTTTTAAGAAATATTTTGAAAGGTCTTCATAGTATATATATCATGATGTATAAGATCATAACATCCAATATTGAGAATTCCATTAATTTAGAATTTATTTATTAGTAGAAATTAGATTATTTCATTTATATTTTGGATGGATGCATCTTAGGCTCATGTTATTGATTAAATGAAAATTATTTTTAGTTATTTACCTTGAAAAACATATTATGCAATATTTAATCATAATAGTAAAATTATTGATTGAATGACATGTATGTTCAGATATTTACCTTTCCATATTTATTATTCCTTATCTAATCATGATAGTCGAATTATTGATTAAATGGAATTTATATTCATATATTTACTTTTCCCTATTTATTATTCCTTAATAATTATACTTTATTTATACTTAATATATTCTTTTTTATATAACTCTTACATAGAATATGTTCTCAAAATTATTTTTTTCCTTTCTCTAGGATATGAATAGATAATTGTTTAATGAGTTCAAGGATAAATAATTTTCTATTTCATAATATTTCATTTCATGTTTTTGTATATAACATAAGATTCAATTTGGTATCTAGTTTACCAATACTACTAAACTATTTTTTTCATTTGGGATACGATCACTTATATCTAGAAGCAATTTAGTAAATCAACCACTAGACCTGGGATACTGGGGTCGGGGTATTTATATTTATTATCCTCGGATTGGGTTAGAATTATCTTAGATTGAAACCCATTTGAAAACCATAACCAGGAAGGTATAGATTCTTTTTGAACTAATCTATGCCACAAACCCTTTAACTAATTCAATGAGTGGTTAGTTTGTTCCCTAGTTCATCTACTTGCTAAGGAGGGTATGATGTATAAGGTGTTCTGTGATAATTCCATTTGAGAATAAGATGTATATTAATGTATTAGTGGTTAGTTGTGTCTTATATATCTATAAATTTGTGATTTTATAAGAATAAACATACCAAAAATGATCTTGATATAGTTTAAGTAGTGTTTTCCCTGAATCTATGGAGACCTTATTGGGTAATGTTTTTATCATCTTCTCATATTTCAAATTCCTAAGGTATGTTTTCTCCCAGTGTGACATGAATATATAAAAATGCATATCCAAGTAGTTTCTCTAAGACTATGATTTTGAGGTCTCCTATAAACTATAAATGTTAAATAATAAGCCCAATGTGCTAGTTAGGAATTAACAAGAATCCATTTGGGAATTTGGGAACTAATAGAAGGATATGGAGGATATAACCACATTTCATTTCAAAGTAGAGGAGGGTTATGTATAAGGATAATTGTTTAGATGAAAATAGATAATTATTTGTTAAAACAGTTGGAGGAGTCTTAGTGATGAGACTTATAGGTAGATGTGATGGGTGAAAAGATCTTTCAGAGTGTTATCCATGATTCATGGTTAGAGGATATGAAAAAAGGGTTATTTTCCAGTGAAGGATATTTGTTCCATTCGTGATTCCTTAAAGAGATCTCTAAGAGAATTATAACTATCCATTAGTACTGTGCCCTGAAATATCTTAGGTGTATTGTGGCTTGAGTATGCAGCTTTTGTTCCAAATAATGAATAATTTTGTGGAAGACTTTGTAGAACAATGTCTTGTCAGAAAGTAGGTAAAGGTAGAACATTGTGTTCTTTGTGGTTTATTTATTCCATTGGATATCCTTGAGTTTAATTTGGTGGAAATCATGCGATATTTAATCAATTATTTTCTCCAAGATCAAGTGCATATAATACTGTTGGTTGATATTGGATAGACTAATAAATTTGGATAAATATCTGGATATATAACAATCATTTACAAGGGATTTTATAACAATGTGGTACATAAATGGTGTAATGAGGATTCATGGGGCACTGAGGACCATCACTTTTGACTAAGACCCTCTGTTTACATCATGATCCTAGATGTTATTATAGCATTCCATTGAATCTTAGTTATGCTATATCAATGCTTTTTACCCCAAATGGGTGGATAGAAGGAGCAGACTATCTAATTTTTTGAGGATATGCTTTAGTCATGCATCTTATATTTTTGTAGATTGTTGGTATGACACATACCTTATGTTGTTTTTTATTAAAATAGTTACCATTCATCTATCAATATATCCCCCTCTATATAATTTTTTGGGAGGCCTATTTGATCCCTATTGAGTATGGTGAATATTGGAGAGGTAGTAGTTATTGGTGTTGACATTGTCTGACACATGAATGATAAAATCATGGTGATACACGTGAGAGTGAAGGTTGTGCAAGAGTTTTACGGATTATTCCAATCATTGGAGGTGCTATTTGGAGATTGATTTTGGATATTGTGTTTTCTGGAATGTTTCACCTCATCAGATTTAGTGTATGTTTGGTAGAGTAAGTAAGCTCACACATTGGATTTTTAGACATTTTATGGTGATAGATTGATTCATTGAGGTGGTTTATCATTTGGAGACACTTCCATAGAAGGACAAAGATCATTATTTTTTCTAAATATCCATACTCCCTGGGTATCTTCTCAATGTTTCCTATGTCATTGGTTGAGTATAGGTGAACATCAGATATGGTATGATGTTAATTTAAAAAATAAACGAGATTGGTGAACATGTGAAAAATGTGTTTTTTGGTGTGTTATTTCCTTTGCCTAAGTACTGTGGAGGTAAAAATTTTATGGTGGAGAGTACAATGGAGTGGGATTCAAAGAGGTTTGATCCATACCAGGAGTTTTTTATTCCATGATGTTTCGGTAGTTCTAATGTTATACTTTTGTTATGGTTTTTTGACTTCTAGTTTATATTTTTTGGAATTATGTACTATTTTAAAATATGATTTCATCATTATTTTAGAGGAGTCATTTAACACCCTAATTTTTTATAAATTATTATTATTTTTAAATGAATTAAATTTATTTGATAACTTTTGTTCCACTCAATACTGAGTTTATCTTGCATCATATGAAACATTGATTTTTAACAAACCATGACAAACAATTAATATTATTATTTAAATAAGACAAGTATTACCTAGCCATTAAACTTGTGGGTATGAATTAGAATAACCCAATTTTAAATATTTAGTACAATTTTTTTATATAAATAAAACATTTTTATAAAAATTTCTTAATATTCAATAAATTCATTATATGTTTCGAAAATACTACTTTCACAAAAAAAACGTTTTTTATTTATTTTTTTTGAACAATAATAAAATAAATTTTTTAAAATTTAATTTGATAAAAAAATAACTTTTGAAATCATCATGTCAAAATTATCTAAGGTTGATTTTTTGGTATTTTTCAAAAAAGATTAATTTTTCAGTGAATACTGAAAAATACTAGTTTTTATTGAAAACTGCCTTTTCTTTAAAATATTTTATGGTTAATTTTTAAAAAAATGTTTTAAATATATAATTACTTAAATTATATATCAATTAATATAATTTAGTTCAATGTTATCATATTCATTTTGAATTTTGATAAAAAATTCTTTTAAAACATTTGAATATTTTCTCTTTAGAAACTCACTTTTTCATCACTTAGACTTGTTTAAATTAAAATTAAAATTTTATAATTATTTAAATAATATTTGTAAAAATTTAATCCACACATGGAATCATAATAGTTTCTATTATAAAATAATTTAAACATAATTTCACATAATAAGCAATACTAAAAACAGTAAAAAAATAATTACCACAGTTTAGGTAAAAAAGGGTTTACCTGGGGTTAAATTGATAGGATAACAGTGACATATGAACCAAAACATTCCAAAAGTTATTTTATTGGAATATTTAGACCTTATATATTATTTTTTCTATAATATAACCATTTTAGTTATTTTTACATGATAAATATGTTGTTACACCTTTTTCTTTTCAGAAAACTACATTTGTGCCACTCACCTCACTAATAAAAGGCCATCCCTAATCTTCACCTCTTCAAACATAAAAACTAATTTTGTGAGACAAAACCTTTTTATACCACTTAAATAGTTATCTACTCTTATCCTAGATTAATTATTTTAGTAAAAAATCTATCCTAATAATCCTTTTGGTACAAACCAAAAGAGGTTTTCTGAAGAAAAGGTAACGCCCCTAACCAAGCATTTTATTTTATTTATTCTTGCACATTCATAAATTATAATTAAACCATGATGATATAATAAATAATAGTATATTAACTATACTTATATTCTATTATGATATTATCAAGACCTACAATGATCTTCTATTCTATTAAATGGGATACAAAATCATCATTTTTGTTTAAGGTAGACTACCGCCTCACGAACCAATGTTATTCGTTTTCCATAACCACCTCTCACCACTTGATATAATGTTTCATTAAATACTTAAATATGATATTTATGATATTATTATAAATTATTAACAAATATATCACATATAACTTCATACTTTTATTCTCTAAGAATACAATAACATCGCTCGTGTATACGGTGGACTACTACCTTGGGAGGTGATGTGATTCATGCAAAATTTACATGGAAGGTAATAAGGATGGGTATAATTAAAATATGTGATATATATATGATATAAAATTATTATATAGTGGTAATATATAATATTTAATTCTATTTATATTAATCTTTAAAGAAAATGGAAAAGGAATTCATGTGTACGTGCGGCCTACCGTCTACATGAATGGTGTATTTTATTTTTCATCTCTAAATATAAAGGAATACTATAAAAAAATATAGTATTAATATATATTATATTTATATCATGTTTACTATTATTTATATTATGTAACCATGATCAATTTAATAGGAACAAGATTAATAAATTCAAACATATATAAAAAACAAAGTAGTTATTGCTCGAAAAGTGACATTAAAATTGAATTGTTATTAAACTGGTGATAAAATAATCATAAGAAAGTCATATATGGCATGAAATAAATATATTTATCATTATATAATATATTTATAATAAAATTATATTTATTATGTAGTATTTTTTAATATTTATGATAGAACTCGATAATAAATATAAAGAATTTATTTCTCATTTTTTCTTCCCTGAGAAATATGTTATGTTCATCGATTCTACAATAGGACATGGTTTCTAAAATGAGGTATCACTAGCCTTGGGGTTCTAAAACACTATGGGATTATTCCCTTGGTGAAATCGTTCTGAGTTTCCTTTTGTGGCTAGCATAGGCATTCAGAGTAGCCTCAATTTTGGCGGTATTGGGACTTTTGCAGTCGGGTCGCTTCTCGAGAAAGATTCACAGGATTTGTGGTGATATACTTCATTATGTTGTAAGGATTTTTTGTTATCAGAGTCATGAAGTGAGGAAGGTGTGTTTATATGTGTTTTTTGGATTTTTTTTTTTTATTCTTTTTTTGTTTGTTAGGTAGTGGTCCCAGGGATCACTAGTGTGTCTACTTTGTATTTGTTCCCACACAACATTAATGTGATTATTATTAGAAAATACAAAAACAATGTTTGGGGTGGGGAAGGTATATACACATCCCATTGGACATCTAATATCATGAATTTATTTATTATCATTATATTTTAAGATTCATCTAATGTTATTCCTTCATAGGGATCACAATTAAAGCTTACCAAATTGTTAAATATCTTATCTTACAATATCACTGTTTATTGGGATTTTTTATAATTATGTTTCCAATTATGAAATCTTATAATCCATATCAAGAAACTCATGAATTTTATTATTCATTGTTTATGAAATTATAACACATGTTTTCCATTAATTTTCAACTCATTATGTACTTAAGAGTTTAAAATAATATTTTTAAGAAGAATCATCTTTATTTATCTTTTCATTCGAAAACTCGCATTTTTTCCAAAATGTTGTTTTCTAAACGTTATTTCAATTTCTTTATAATTTTTTAAATTAATTACTGAATAAATTATTACCCATGTTTTAATTTTTTAAAAAATATATTTAAGGTAATATTCATTTCATTATCCAAGAAATTTTCATTTGGATTTTACTAAAAATGAGAAAGGAATATTTGTTTAAAATTATACATAATTAATGAAAATTTACTAAAATCGTGTAAATTGTTATTATTTTTTGAATATTAATTTATAATTTTTCATTTTTATTTTCAAGGAAAGTTATTTAAAAACTATTTTATGAATTTATATTTTTAAAAATTGTGATTTCCAATGAAATTATATTTTACTCAAAAAAAATTTAAGTGTTTTTTTTCAAAATAATTTTACATAATAGATAAAACCCATAAATATTACTTATTATTTAATTAGGCTATTTTATAAGGATACTATTCTTTTTATTTATATTAATAACATTGTTTTGATGACATGATTATTATGAAATTATTTTCTCTTCCATGGGTTATACCATGAAAAGTTTATTAAGAAAACTAATTCTTTTTACTCAGGTTATGCTTTGATGAAATGATAAAATGCTTAAGAAACTTATTCCTTTTCAATAGGTTATATTATGATGAAATTTTTATTAAACTATTTTCATTTATTGGTTTTTGATATGATGAATGTTTTATGATATTTTTAATCACTTATGTATGTTATTCATTATGTTATGAGAGGGACCTATATCTCTATCTAATGCATTAGGTAAATATTTATATCTCAAAAGATGGAAAGGGATGGAATGGGGAGGGAACCTGGTTCGGTAAGGGAGTTTTTTCACTATAATAGTCATGGGAGTGTACCTTGAATACTATGATGGTTTGGGGAGATAAGTTATTCCATTATGATATCCTTGGTAGTGGGCCTTGACTACTATGAAAATGATTTTATATGCTTATGTGAATGAAACAATTATATATCGTATTCTAATTTTATGCATTCATCGATCATGTTCATTGAATTCTTTATGATTCATGTCTTATGAACTATGGATATTTTTTCCATGGAAAAATATTTTTATATTTGATTTGAATATTATGGATTTATTATTCTATGCTCATGTTCTCATACTTATATAGTCATGTTATGCTTCTATATCTCCATTGTTTAACCTTACTAATCATCTAATCTCACAATTTTTTAGGTTTCCTTTACCCATGTTACAAGTAAATGTATTATTTATGATATATCTAAGAATGGTGATAGTTATGAAGAACTTAGTGATAGATGATGTAATTCACATATTAACCATTTTTCTATATTTTTAGGTTTTTAAAAGTGTTATACCTTTACGATCCTATGGATTTTAATTGTATAATTTAATGAATGTTCATTTAAAAACATGTAATATCAATTTATAAAAACCCAAGGTAACTATAGTTTGTATCACATGATTGGTTTAGTTATGTTTTGGAAATTATGATGACAAAAAATTAAGGATATCCCTAAGAAAATTTCAAAGGATAACTCTAAGGGTGATCCAAAGTATAGGAATGTGTCGTTGAATTTTCTTAAAGGAAAGAGTCAGTGATTTCCTAGAAATTAATTCCATGTCTCAATAAAAAAAAATTATGTGGCTCTAGCATATAGTTACCTAGGCATAATAACTCAAAAAAGGGAGTATTGAGTAGGAATCAATCATTCCCTAATGCATGAAAATGATACTTGATGAACACCAGGTTTGGAACTCTATGATGATAGGATTTGGAAATTCACAAAATCAATATATAACATCATGATGAATTCAAATAGATTGTGACTATGAATGGACTAGGATAAACCTAAGGTGTAATATATTAAAAGACGATTTCATTATGTGTACTTATTATAAGTAACTTTTCATGATTATGTGGTCCCCCACTGTTATTATATTTTATTACACTATTTTTCTACTTGTAGTCAAGGGATATAATCCAAAATAACCATGTTAATAGTGAGTATGATGGAAAATGAAATGATTTACATCCTAAGAAGCCAAAAATTATTAGATATATAATGAAATATTTAGTTTTTATCCTCATAAAACTTTTAAATCCATGAATCATCAAAACTTATAAATGACAAAATGATAGAAAAATATTTTTTGTGTCCTTTATGAGGAAAAACCTCCTTCTTTCTTGGATCTATTGATCATCTAGTTTCTATGAAATGGATTACTACCCCTAAAAATATATTTTTGGTTTTCTAGTGTTTGGAACCTGAAATTTTCATTCTGGTTGTCTATCATTTGGAAGAATTAGAGGACCAATTGCGGACTCTCATCAATAATAAAAGGGAACATGATTAAATTTAATCCATGGATTGAAATGAGTTCAAGAACATATTTTTCAATAAGTAAATTACTATTATTCATCATATGAAGATGAATAAGTGATTATATAAGATTAAAAAAGGTTAACAAATCTTTTAGTACAAGTTAAGAAAATTTAATAAGACTTATGAGGTATGATTTTTGTGTTATCATCCATCCTAAAAGAAATTTTGATTGATTTTTCCATGTCTTATAACCAAGTCTCTAAATGGAATTATCCATAAGAGACTTTAGTAGCTAGGAAGTGATTTTTAAATTCACTATTATAGAGGAATTGAATGTAGGAGTTACTTATCAATCTTAAGGTTTTGATAATATGAGAAAAATGGAATTAGAATGAAAATTTAATAACCACGGACAGAAGAAGATGATTTTTATTTTTTTCTCAATGTGTGGTAAGAAATATAGAGGAAATGTTTCTAAGGGTACTATTAAATGTTTTATGTATAGATGGGAAGGTCATCGAGAAATTGAATTTCAAAGTGATGAATATAGTTTTGATAATTATGAAAATAGAGACAATGATCCATATAATGAACCACCCACACACTAATGATTAAAATGCAAGGAGTATGTCTGTTATGCTAAGAAGATCCAAAATTCAAAGTTTAATAATGATGACTGATTTTAGCAACCTCTTAAGCTGAGAGACAAAATAAAATCTCATATAATCACTATTTATGAAGAGAGGTATGATAATTACATGGTGGAATGTATAATTACAAGTCACTCTTGAACTATTAGAGTATTATTTGTCTTTAGATCTACCCATTCTTTCATAACTGGAGAATTTTCAAAGGGTATCAAGATTCTACTTAAATGATTAGATTAGAATTAGTAGTGAAAACCTCTAACAATATGTTGATCTGATCTAAAGTTTATGATTCTTATCCAATTTAATCTTGTGATAATTTTCTTCATGTAAATCCTTTCATCCTTCCTCTAAATTAATTCGGTGTTTTCTTTGGATTAGGTTGGATTTCTCTCTATAAAGACCCCATAAATTACAGAGGAAGGGAAGTAACATTTGATATTCCAAAAAAATCTATGATATTCTATGAGTGCGATGATAAATATGAATTCTGATAGAAATCACATCCATTTTATGGGGTTTGATTCTTATTCAAGAGGGTTATTTATCTTATATTGTTTGGGAGAACCTCAACATCGATGATACACATATTATGTGGGAGTTCTTGATTTATTTCCAAAATATTTTCCTAAAAATGAAAAATAACAGGATGTTTAGTTATTTATAGAACTCATACTGATTACCACACAAATTTTAAATACTCTGTAGGGAATTTCTCTAATTGGGATTCTAGAATTGAAAAAGAAATATTAGGAGAATATTTACAAGGGATTCATTTGGACATGTGTTTCACCTTGTGGTGAACCTATTCTTTTAAAAAAAAAATATGGTTCAATGTGAATCTAAAATGATTATAAATAGTTGAATAAGATCATGAAAAATAAAAATTATCTTATACCCATATTGATGACCTATTTGATCAAATTAATGGTGATCAATAGTTTTCCATGATTTACCATTGTCATGGATATCATCATTAGAGGTTCTAAAAGGTTGATATACCTAATAAATCATTATGTACAATGTTTTTACACTATGAATATATAATGCTTCCATTCATTCTTACTAATTCCTAGAAAATATTCATGGATTTAGTAAATAGATTCTTTAATGATTACCTTGGTCAGTTTGTGGTAGTATTTATAGACAATATTATTATATATTCAATGAAAAATTGAGATCCTAAAGATCACTTGAAAATTTACTAAAGACCCTAAGGAAGGATAAACTATATGATAAATTTTCATATTTTGAATTTTTGTTGAAAAATGTTTCATTTTTTGGTCATATAATCTCAAAAGAAGCTCTATTTATAAAATTATCAAAGAAGAAGGCTATTGAGTGTCTACCAAGAAAAAACATGGTAACTGAGATCCATAGATTTATTGGTTTAGTTGGATAGTAATGGTGGTTTTTGAAGAATTTATAAGGATAATATAATCTACTCACTATGTTTACTCATAAGGTATCTAATTTCCTCTAGATAGATGAGTGTGAGAAAAAATTTATGGAACTATAGAGAAGATTAGTTAGTAAACTTTTTATTACATTACCCAATAGTGGAGAAGGGTTTGTAATCTATAGTGATGATAAAAATATGGGATTTAGATTTTTTATTATTCAAAATTACAAGGTTATATATTATCCCTCAATAAAATTAAAGATTCATGGGAAAAATTACACAACTTAGGATTTGGAGTAAGTTGCAGAAATTTTTTAATTAAATATATTACGCCATTATCTTTGTGAATAAATTTGTGATATACATAACAGTCACAAAAGTTTATAGTATATATTCACATATAAGTAACTAAATATGTTCTAGAAAATATTGTTATAAATGATTAAAAATTATGACTACTCAATACATTACCACTACAGAAAAGAAGACAAGGTGTTTTTTTCCTTGAGTTAAAAGAGTAATTTCAGCTTATCCATGACAGGATAATAAAATATCCCATATTTATAAATTTTCATAGGATTTATCATTATATCTGCAAGGAATGGGAGAAATATTATCCTTCTCAATTGAATGTCCAATTATCAATCCATGTAAAGATTAAAGAGGAAATGAAAGAATATGTAGAGCTATAAAAGAAGGTTGGAAATATTCTTGAGTTTAACCTTGATCATGATGGAATAATGAGGTTTAAGAATTGTGTATGTATTCCTCCCATACTAGATTTCAATAATATTTTGTTGTATGAATCCCATAGTTCTCTATTATTTATTCATCCTATAATTATGAAGATATATATATTTTTTAAAGAGTATTTATGGCAGTATTACATAAAGAAGGATATCATAGAGTTTGTATCTTGGTGCTTGGTATGTTAGTAATTTAATTATAAGAGATAAATTTCTAAGTGGATGATAAATACATTACCTATAATAGAATGGAAATGGGAAAAAATATCCATTAATTTTGTCATCAGAATCTCCAAAACATTGAAAGGGAATAATATTATATGGTTTTTAGTAGACCGCCTTAGAAAATCAGCACACTTCATCACTATCATAGAAGACTTATCTCTGATAAGTGTGTCAAAATGAATACTCAATAGGTGGTAAATCTTCAAGGAGTACAACATTCAATTGTGTATGATCAGGAAATGAATTTTACCTCAAAATCTTGATGAAGTTTTTAACATGATCTGAATATGGAGTTAAGTTTCATCATTTCATATTATCCTTAGGTAGATATTCAATCTGAGAGAATAATTCAAATCCTATTGTATATTTTTAGTTCTTATTTTATGAATTTGAAAGGTGGTTGGTATTAACACCTTCTTCTAGTTGGATTTTCATACAAAAATATCATTCACCCGAGAATTCAGATGGCTCCATATGAATCCCTTTATGGAAATAATTGTATAGATCCACCATTATGGAATTATGTTGGATAATGAATGTTTTTTTTGCCTAAGATAAGTGAATAAATTGTAGATAGGTTAGATCCATTAGAAATTACATCATGGAACCATAGAGTTGGAAGAAAATTTATGATGGAAACAATTGGCATGATAAAGAATCTGAAGTTAGTGACAATGTTGTTTCTAAGAATTTCTCCATGGAATAAGGTAATGAGACTTTTAAATAAGGGAAAACTAATCCTTGGTATATAGTTCCCTTTGTAATTCTTAATCATATTGTGATGGTATCTTATCTATTGGTGCTTCCACCAAACCTCTATCAATTTCATGATGTCACTTCTATAAATTTGGGTTTTTCCAGTACTAGGCTTTATCAACTCTAGCTAAAAGAAATTATAAAGTCCATTTTTATCAACACAATAAAAAAATCCCTGATTAAGGGGGGTATTTAATAGTTTTAATAAATGAACTGATGAAGGGGGTCTTTATCATTCCAAAAAAGTGATAATAAAGTGTGACCATTATCAAGGCTAATAAAAATATTATAAACGTGACCCTTTATTAGTGCTAATAAAAAAGTTCTGATAAAGGGGGGGCCTTTATGAGTACAAATAAAAAACATTAATAAAGGGGGTCTTTATCAGGGATAGAAAAAAAACCACAAATAAAGGGGTTATTTTTCAGTGCTAGTAGAAAATCACTAATAAAGGGGGACCTTTATCAGGTCATTTCTACTAGCACATATAAAGGGTATTTTTCAAAAGAAGTTATATTTCATTAAAAAAATTATTAAAATATAAATATATTAATATTGATATATATATAATCTTTTTTAAAATATGATTTAGATAAGTATAAATATGCATTTACTCCTAATAAAAAAGATATTTAGGGAAAAATCAGTTTTAACATAATTAAAAACAAATAAAAATTAATAATATGATCATTATTATTGAGAAATAGTTGTTTTGAAATAATTAGATGAAAAAAATGAATAAATGAGCTGTCTAAGATGAATTGGAAACATGACTTAAACTTCAAACGGCCATAACTGTTTATCTGGGTATCTATTTGGGCTCTACCATATATCAAATTGAATCTTGTGAAGTGATCTATGTCATGTTAATCAGTGGATAGATGATACACTATTTTTTTCAAGGACAAAAAGGACCAAAGTCCTCAAAAACTGAGGTTTTTTTAGGATACCCTAGTTTTTTAATATTAGATAGTATTTCATCTTTGTTTATGAAATTATTATATTTTTTAGAGGAGAATAGATTTATTCCCAAAGATTACAGTCAAATAGATATTATGGTTTTTGAATTTTTATCATTTTTAATAATTTAGTTTTATTTAAAATTAAATAAAAGCGCATTTTCAATTCTTTAATTACAACAAATCAATTTTATAAATGCATATTTAAACATATTTAAATAAAAAAGTATTTTTAAATATACAAACTAAGTGTAAATAAGTATTTATAATTAATTTTATTTAATGTAAAACTTTATCCATTTTATTTACCTTATAAAAATGAATTAATATGTATATATATAGTTATACGAGTAATGTTTATATATGAACATGTATGTGTCAATAAACAAATATATATTTATATGCATACTCAAATATTTGTAAATAAACTCATATATATATATATATTTGTGTGTGTATGTGTGAGAGAGAGAGAGAGAAATATAAATGTGTACATGTGTGTATAAATATGTGTGTATGTGAATGTATATCAATATTGGGTATATACATCATATATAAATGTAATTTTATGGATATATCATTATCAATAAAGCTAGTATATAAATGAATTTATACTCAATATTTATAAATACATTATAAAACATTTATATCAAAATAAAAAATTATATAAAGATATGTTTAAATATATATATGTAAATTTATACATATATAAATATATATTTCATGTATAAATTTTATATCTCAAAATATAGATATGTTTTAAATATTAATTTAAAAATAATTATATATATCATATAAAATTAATTATTAAAACTTTATTTAAAACATTTTTTAACCATTTTTTATAAATTATACAAATATATATATATACTTATAAAAATGTATATATAATATTTATATATACAAATTTTTGTATTAATAAACATATATATTTATATTTATATTCTAATATATATAAACGAATATTAATATATAATATATTTAAATAAATATAAGTGTGTGTGTGTATATATCGCACACTTAAAAATAAATAATAATAAGAATAAATATTGTAAAATATAGAGAAATATATGATTGGAGGAGTGGTAAAGGACATTGAAATTCTATAGTAAGGTCATAGGATCATGTCTCAGTGTAAGTAGAAATTTTAAGGAGCCATTCTAGCACTAAAGAACAGTGGGGGTGTTTGCGAGAAATGATCAGGGGTTAGGGGTGTGTGATGGTGGGTTGAGGGTTCAAAGAACTGAGAAAGGTGTCCATGAATGATAAGAAAGGGTAGTGTTGTGGTTTATGAAAAAAAATATTTTTTTAACGTACCTAAGAAAAAGTGCTGATAAAGGGTTCCTTTATCAGGGATATTTTTTAGCACTAAGTAATTCATCCTTTATTATTGCTAAAAATCTCTAATAAATTCACCCTTTACTAGAGCTAAAAAGAACTTATAAAGGTAGGATTTTAACATTTCCCACAATATCAAAAAAAATTAATCAATCAAAAATTGATTTTTTAGACCTGTTAAAAGAAGGATCTGCAGTAGTGTGAATTGCATGTATCTCTCTTGACGAATTATATACTTGATCCTTCAAATGTACCAATCTGAGATGTGGTACCACTGGAGCGGGATATTTCTTTTGATGAATGTCCTTGGAGGATTCTAGATTTTAGAGAGATTAATCTATGAAATAATACCACTCCCCTAGCTAATGTTATCTATTGAAACCACCAATTTCATGAATCTATGTGGGAACCCATAGAAATGATGAATCGGAATTATCCACATTTACTTGTATCTGAGTGATGGATTTTAATGGTGAAATTAATTTTAAAGGGGTTATAATGTAACTCCCATATTGTTTAGGATTTTTTTTAATAAATTAATTGTCTTTGATATCTTTTGTTACATGAAACATTGGGTTTAGCTTATGTTACACGAAGCACCACGTTTTAACGAACAACAAAAAACTATTAATATTATTATTAAAATTATATTGTTATTAATTGTTTTTTAATCATGTAAGAATTAATAGTAATAACAATCGTATAAATATTAATTATAATTTATTAATATAAAAATTACCTTTGAGTTAATTTTTTGATTCTTCTAAAAAGATTAATTTATCAATGAAAAGTGAAAAATACTTGTTTTTATTAAAAGGAACATATTCATTTAAAGAATTTATAGTGTTATTTTTTGTTTAAAAAATGGGTTTAAAAGTAAAATTACTTCAATTATGTATCAATAAATCCAATTTAAATCATTTCCATGTTAAATTTTTATATAATTTCTTTTTAAACTTCGGAATATTCTCTCTTCTAAAAATCACTTTCTCATTACATCTATGGGTTTAAATTTAAACTAAAGTACACCACTTAAGTTAATAGAATTTGGAAAAAATGATTTAATATTTGAAATGAATATAATTCATATTATCTAATATTTTCATCTTAGTTTTTATACATAATTAATAGAAAAAAAGTAAAAATGACTTACTATAGTTAAGATAAAACTGGGTTTTCTGTGGGTTAGACTAAAAATATAAGGGTAAAAAATTACACAAAACTTTTTTAAAATCCATTTTATGTCCATATGTAGACTGTATCTATTATTTTTTCTATAATGGTCAATTTTAGATCCTTTTTTAATGAATCTAAATTTGGTACACCTTGTTATTTTTAGAAAAAAAATATAATTGTGAAACTCACCATACTAGTGAAAGGCCACCACTTCTCCTCTCCTCATCACACATAGAAAGTAGTTTTTCAAAAAATACCTTGAAAAATTCCTTTCATAATTCCTTAATTCTTACCAAGAATCATTATTTTGCTCATAAATTAAACATCAAAATCCTTTTGAACAAACCAAAAGTACTTTCTTGAAGAAAATGTAAAACCCCTAACTGAGAATTTTGATTTATTTCTTCCTCCAACTACTTATATTATTTTTAAACTATAATTATATAAAAAACCTAGTATATTATATATAATTATTTTATTTTATTTAAATTTCATAACCTAATCCATATCCTCTTCGATCAAATGGGATACAAATTCATCATTTGTGTGTACGACGGACTACCACCACGCAAACCGATGTTATTAATCTTCTATAACCACCTCTCACAGAAGGATATAATGATATATTGGATGTTTTTTATTATATTTATGATATTATTATACTTTTATAATTATTATATCACATATCCCTTCATACCTTTCATACTGTTGGAATACGATAACGTCGCTCATGTGCGCGGAAGACTACCGCCTCTTGAAGAGATGTGATTAATTCATGCTTTACATGGAAGGTAATGAATATGAGATTAATTAAAATGGGTGATATATATGGAATAAAATTTATTATGTAATGCTCATATATTATTTAAATTTATTTATTTTAATTTGTTAAGAATATGGGGACAACGTTCATGTATATGTATGGCATACCGTCTCCATAAACGATGTATTTCATTTTCTATCTCTATATATTATGGATTAATATAAAAATATATATATAAATATATATTATACTTTTATAATATTTAAAATTATGGATATAATGGAACTATGATCAAATTAATAGGAATAAAAATAAAAAATCAATGCTTACATGAAAAACAAATCAATTATAGTTAGGAATGTGACATTAATATGGAATTGTTAACAAAGAGTTAATAAAAAGGTCATAAGAAAATTATATATTATATGATAAATATAATTATGGTTTTTTAATATATGTTTAATAAAATTATATTTATTATACATGAGGTTTTAATATGTATGGTGGAAGTCAAGAATAAAGGTAAGGCATTTTTGTCATAATTTTGTTTCCTTGAGACATATGTTATGTTATGCGGCTATCTAATTTTATGATAATTATATAAATATCCTTTGACATTTAATATAATGAATTTATTTATTCTCCTGATATTTTATATTTTAATTAATGTTATTACCTCATGCTTCTTGAAATTCAAAGTTACAAAAGTTGTAAAGATTTTATGTTACTTTATAATCATTTATCAATATTGTTTATGATTATGTTTATAAAGATAAAATATTATAATCCATATCTCAAGAAACTAATGTATTTTATTCTTCTTCTAATATATCATGTGAATACAAGTTTTCCATTCATTTTCCACTCTTCATGTACTCAATAGTTCAAGATAAAGCTATTAACATATGTCATATTTATTTCTCTAATCGGTAGAAAACTAATTTTTCTTCAAAAAAATGTTTTATAAAAGTGATTTTCAATATGTTTTAAACATTATAAATATAATTTATTATATAAATTTATACCCATGATTTACTTTAAAAAATAAATGAATCTTTATTTCATTTTCCAAAGAATTTTTGTTTATCTTTTATTAAAAATATGAAAGGTGTATTTTTTAATGTGTATGGTATGAATGGAAATTTCATGATGTCATGACCATTTTTACCTTAAATCATAATTTATATTTTTTAATTTTTATTTCCCAAGAAATTAATTTCTAAAATATTTTATGAATTGGTATTTTAAAAAAGGTTATTTTAAATGAACGGATAATTTCTATAAGAAACATTCCAAGTGATTTTACTTTGAAAATCATTTTCCATCTAATAAGACATCATTTAATATGACTTATTACTTACTAGTGATTTCATCCAAGGATAAAATTCTTATTCTTTCACTGAATGGGTTATTTTTATGATGAAAAAAAATCTTATAAGACCCATTTCTCGTCCTTAGTTTATACAATGAAACAATTATTATGAAACGTGATTATTTTTTCATGAGATATTATTTAATGAAACTAAAAAATATATTCTAAAATGTGTAAATTTTTATATTTTATGTTTTGAAGAAATTTCTATAAAACCCAATTAATTTATTAGGTTCTGATATGAAGATTTTTTTATGATCTTCTACCACACTTATGTAACACCCCAGGTAAATAAAGAATATGTCATCTTTATATTTATCCATATTTTTGAATCAAATATTAATATTACTTTAAAGGGGATTCTATGCTCGATGGCGTACCCAACACGCAACAACGAGTTTCTTGGGAATCTTACGTTGCACACAAGTAATAAAATAATATTATTTTAAATGTTAGTTAATGAGTAGTCGTTGTACTGGCGGGAATGGATATAAATAACTAAAATATGATTATATATGTTTTTAAATGTTTTTACATTTATCCAATAAAAGATAAAGGCTTAAAATACAGAAAGAATTCAATTTTAGGCGTATATGCCCTAGTTTTCACTAAATGTTCACTTATCGCCTTTTGATGACGAACTATCATTAAATATAGTTTTGATAACTCTTATACATTCTTTTGTACCAAATAAAACTCTTCTTTAGAATCGGGACATTAAATTTTACTTTGTGTAAATTTTTTGTTTTTTTTTTGGATAAAGTTCATTTTTTAATGAATAGTGTAAAATGTTGTATTTTAATTCATAACCTCTTTTTAATATAATTTATTTATATAATTAGATTATCTTTTGAATTGGTTTTAAAGTGAAATTAGAAAACATTTTTACCATTAAATCCAATAGTGGTCGTTGGAATTAATTTCACTTTGAAATCAGACTTAAACTAGTGTCAATCTTTTGATACTTATTGTTTTATAAAAACACGCTATTTGCTCTGACAGCAGGAATTAATTTTTAAATTAATTAATGTGATTAATATGTTTTGAATTTTGTAAAACGGACTTCATTTTTTAATTCGGAATATCAAATATATCTTATGGTGAATTTTTGGTAATTTTCTGAAAAACTTCAATTTTTGATGAATAGTGAAACCACTAAGTGGTACTTATAAAGATTGATTTTCCGTTTAAATGAAATTTTTCCATCATTGTGTTTTGAATTTCAAAAATCCAACATACATGGTTGTCATTAATAAGTAAAATGTGTTTCAATGAGATTATAATAATTTTTTGGTGAATAGTAACTTATTAAGTTCTTAATCGCGATTAGAGGTAATTAGTGTAATTTAAGGTAAAAATGATATTATAAGAATGTGAAAACACCATGACACTTGCCCTACACCTATTGGGTGAGTCATGGCCGACCACGAAAATCCATGGTCCAACTTGGGGACCCCATGGAGACACTTTGGTTGGGAAATGACATAAATAACTTTTTATTTAATGTAAAAGTAAAAATGACACAAACATAATATGTTTTACGAAAACAATTTTTACATGGGGTTATAAAGATCGGATTTTTGATTATAAATAGTCATTGTAAATATAAAACTATTTCCTACATCATAGTATTTTTTTATAATTTTTAGACATTAAATAAATTAAATTATTTATGACATAATAATGATGCAGCGATGACATCATTATTTGACGATTTAAATAAAATGGAAAGATAATGTAAAATATATGAACTACACATGTCCAAAACCAATTGTATGAGTGGATTTCGAACCCTTATCACCTTATCCACGAATTCTATCAATGTGGGACCTTTTAAAATTGAAACACATTTTCAAATAAAGTAATATTTCTTTACTTTCCAAAAGTGCCCCTCCTCTCCTCTTATAAAAGGCCCCCACCTCTACCACATTTCACACACTCCTCAAGCCTTTGGCTCGGCCAACCCCTGCCCATTTACTCTCTCCACATCCCTCTCCTCATCCTAGAGGATTACCTTTGGGAATAATCCTTTCAAAGGAATACTTTAGTCTCAAATCAAAAGGAGTTACACTTTTAAAGGTAATTCATTCTCTCTTGTTCATTTGTTTTATTTTTCTTCTCCAACCCTCTAAACTCTTTTTATTTACTTCTTTTGTAACAACACCAGTATATTAAATATACTAGGATGTTTTTATAATATTTATTCGAGCTACACTCTCACACAACTACATCAAATGGTTAAAGAACATACGGTTTCCGTGGATGGCGAAATTCTGCCTCCCGAAACGATGATTGTTCAATACTCATTTAACACCTTCAAAGGTGGCCATTATGATGTCACTATTTTTATATATGATATATAATATGTTTATGGTTTCCTTAAGCTTCTGTTTTTTTTCATTTTGGTCATACCTTTATGGTTTCCATTATGGGTAAACACGATATCTTCATTTAAGGAAGTGCAGACTACCGCCCCCTCAAAGTGATTTGATTCGTTAAATACCATACGTGGGATGTATAAAGGATGGAACTATGATATTATATATGATATTATACTGGAATTATAATATGCCTTTATATCATTATTATTCCATTCTATAAAATACGAAATAGAAATGAAAGTAGCGTTCATGCGTACGTATGGCTTACCGTCTCCATGAACGGTGCATTTCATTTCTTACCCCTAAATGATTATGTAATGTTATAAATACATGCATGTACTGGATATATATGACATATATGATATCTACATCATGAATACAATTCTGGATATAATAAACATTTGGCCACACGAACAATATGTAATTGTAAGAAGTCCACTTTCGACTTAAGAACCAAATATCGGCAAAACAAATATTATTAACTTAAATGATTACATAATGTTTATGACATGGTAATAAGTGATACAAAAGGAATAATGAACTTAAAAAAAGTACTTAAGGAATTATAAATTAACTCAAGTTTATTATTCAGGAGATTAAAGAACGATCGAGTCAAGTCGGACCCGAGGTAAGGGATCCTACTCCTCTCTTTCTTTTTAAGTACACACTTTTATTCCTTTTAAAGCTAATATTTCTTGTTATTGGGATGATCTTTTATAATAAACTTACTGTAATTTTTATGTTCATGTGATGAGAGACCCCATTCTCTCTCATCAATCCATTTTGGAAGTTTTGAGTGGCACTGTTATGCTGTCGAACTTTCGTAAGAGATCTAACCTCTCTCTTTCTTTTTAAGTACTCTCCTTTATGTCACTTCTTTTAAGCTCCTCTTTTTAATGTTGGGGGATGTTATTTTATATTCCTCTTTCTGTAAATTTTATTTTAATGTGATGAGATACCCTATTTGATCTCATCAATCCATATTTGGAAGTTTTATGTAGCGTCGTTAGGCTGCCGAGTTTTCGTAAGGGATTCTTCATCTCACTTTTATTCCTGTGAGATTTATGCTACATTTGCCACTAATTCCATTGAGTGGTGTATGTAATGTCCATTATTCTACTCTTTGTGTAATATACTTTCGTTTATGAGTATTTAGATCAATGATCTATTTTCCTTCTTTCATGGGGTGTATGTTTTGAAAGATACCCAAATCGGTAAGGGAACCTTTCACCCTCCTCTTTTTTAAAAGACTTCTTTTGTTGGGTATTTTAATTTACATATTTTTATGTTGGGATATGTTATAATATATCTTTATTCATGTAAATTTTATTTCCAAGTGATGAGATACACTTTTTATCTCTCATCAACTCATTTTGATGTGATGTCGTTAGGCTGTCAAGGGAACTTTTTAACCCAATTTCGATTTCTTTGGGTTCAACATGTAGTCATTAAATATGTCATCCATTGAATATGTGTGAATAACATTTTATTGTTTTACACTTAATATCCACTTATATTTGGTGTATTTATATTTGTCACACATATTTTTGAGATTGATTTGTCCTTAATTTAAGGATACCTTCTTTATAAGGGATTTCATCACATTTGACATTTCTATTGAGGGTTCATTGTTGTTATGCACCAATTCACTCTTATATGGTGTATATACTGTCCTTTGGAGTATTATATCATGAATCCATTTATTCTCATAATATTATAATTTTATGACTAAATGTTATTCCTCAATTATTGTATTCAAGTGTCTCTAATTTTGGTAAAACCCCTTTAACCAAAATGTCATTTTAAACGTTTTAATTATTTGTTCTTATTAATATCCATGTTTTCAAAATGGTTTTAAGGATTTATTTATATGGATATTAATGGTTTAAAATTTTAAGCTTCAAGGTGGTATGGGACACTTTGATTCAAAAATCTATTTATTAAATGTTTTAAATGGTTTTGAAAATGGTTTTGATAAAGGATTCTATTATGATATATTCTGATGTTGAAATGTTATCATTCCTTTATATTGGTTTTATGTTTTATGATTTTATATTAGTACTTGGACATTTTAATGGGTGGTTACATTATAAACCATATGACGGGTGGTTCCGTGAATACCAGGACGGGTGGTTACATTATAACCTCCAATGCATTGGGTATGGAAGTCGGCCGTATGGATATTCCATTAAGTATGTATGGAAATTGGCCATAAGGCTATTCCATTAAGTGATATGTGTGGAAGTCGACCGTATGGTTATTCCACTTAAGTATGTTTATGTCCCAAGTTACCTTTATATATGTTATGTGTTCTTTATATGGGTTTTATTGTAATACTTTGGTTACAAAAAGGTAAGTAATGATATTTTATTCAGTGAAGATTTTTTTACTACTTCATAAAGGTGAAAAGTATTTCCTTGATAAAGTATACATGGTTTACTATTTTTATTGATAAACTAACAGTTTTTATTCTTTGTGTATCCCTTACTGAGTTTTTATGCTCACCCCAAGTTTTTTTGAAATGTTTTTCACAGGACTTAAAGTGGAATACGGTCAAGGATGGGATCAAGGGAATGTCACACTATATAAGACATGGAACTAGACATGTTTCATTTTAAGAGTTTTTATTTTATGGAAATTTAGTAGAAGCGACTACTTTGTAATCTTTTAAGATGTAATAGTTATGTCCTAATTCTCTAAAACTCTAAACCTGAAAAGATCCTCAACGTGAATTACTCATTTAATTCAATATTATGTAAGGATTAAGGCTGGGGCCTTATAGTTGGTATCAGAGGTTGGTTTAGATAACTTTAGAGGTTAGGGTATCCTCTAATAATAAGTGACATTACCATAATGGTTAGGATTTCAGAAAGAGTCCTAGTTTTAGATAAAGTGAATGAGTAAGTGTATCTTAGTGTTTACCTTCCTTATTAGTACATGATGGTTTTTTATTTGATATACTCACACTGACCTTTTTGGTTTTAGTAAATGGCTGGATCTAGCAGGCACCAAAGTGACAATGGGTTTCAAGGAAACTGTGGTGGATCTCTGATTAAGATACTAGATAAGATGGGGGATTCAATGAGGAATCTCATAGTTATTCCAAACCAACTATCAAGGAGTCATGATCAACCACTTAAAACTTGGTGAGTTCCCTAATGCATCATGCACGAGATGGCCAACTCGATGTGGAAATTCAGGTAATAATTATTAAGGTAACCATTAGGGTTTATATGATCCTTACTTTTTAGGTAATTATCGGTTACTCTATGATATGATGGAAAATGAAAGGCATGAGATAAACTTGAGGTTAAAATATGTTATGATTATTTTTGAAGATTTTATCTCATTTTGGGGAATGTTTTAAGAATTATATAGTTTTGGAAAAAGGACAACATGCAGACCGTGTGACAACCCGTCGTGTCGGACAAAGCTGCGGGAATCGAACCCACAACCAAAGTGCGACTGGTATTTATCGCCTACCACTGGACTACGTGAAGTCCCTAGTTAGTTTGACTGATTCTTTTTAGTTATATGATTTTATGAATTAAGAGTAAGTTGATTTTGGGTTATTTATGAAAATTATTAACCTATCATGGAGGATATGTGATTAGGTTAATTACTTTTCAAAATAAGACTTTAGGAGCAACTGATATTGATTGGAGATAAATGTTACGATTTATTTTGGAAGACTATGCGACTAAATCCTTCAAATATTTTGGTTTCAATCTTATATTGGTTTACTTTGAAGAATTTTATAGACAAGTTGATTATAGAATGGTCCTCGTTGAACTTTGGGTTTTGTTGGACAAATTTTGGAGATTAAAAATAGATTTTCTTTTTAATGGGTTATCCTTTTCTGGATTATCTGACCTTGTACTAACCTTTTTGGTTTTGGTTTTGGTTAAAGCCTAAAGACATGGGATGTATATAGTTATCTTTTGTGGATTAGGTGATTCTCTAGAAGTTGATTGTAGTACTCTTAATGAGAGCAAGTCTCCCTAAATACTCGTCTTTTGAAAAATATATATGAGTTTGATTAAGGAATCTAGTAAAAGTTGAAAGTCAACATGATAAGTGATTATGTTTCCTTATGAATAAATTCCTCAATAAAAAGTAACTTAAAACAAAAATGTTGTCTATTAACTTTTCCTACTGGGGAATCGAATACCGTTTAACCCATCACATGTTTGTGATTCTCTCATGGTTAACTTTCTCCTAAACATGTTTTCTATCACTCTCCATCAAAACATGACCCTAAGTTTTCTCCTCCATGTCCATGTTTTCATAATTGGAATCCTAGTATGGGTTAACTCGGGTGACCTTTATACTTATCTTTCTTTATTTTAAAGTGATTTTTTTACCGATCCTTGTTCCGATGTGGGACTTTCAAGGATGTTTCCAAGGCCAATTTTAAAATTGTGATGACGCAATTCCCAAAAGGGGGGAAGGATGTAACACCCCAGGTAAATAAAGAATATGTCATCTTTATATTTATCCATATTTGTGAATCAAATATTAATATTACTTTAAATGGGATGCTATGCTCGATGGCGTACCCAACACGCAGCAACGAGTTTCTTGGGAATCTTACGTTGCACACAAGTAATAAAATAATATTATTTTAAATGTTAGTTAACGAGTAGCCGTTGTACTGGCGGGAATGGATATAAATAACTAAAATATGATTATATATGTTTTGAAATGTTTTTACATTTATCCAATAAAAGATAAAGGCTTAAAATACAGAAAGAATTCAATTTTAGGCGTATATGCCCTAGTTTTCACTAAAGGTTCACTTATCGCCTTTTGATGGAGAACTGTCATTAAATATAGTTTTGATCACTCTTATACATTCTTTTGGACCAAATAAAACTCTTCTTTTTAATCGGGACATTAAATTTTACTTTGTGTAAATTTTTGGTTTTTTTGGATAAAGTTCATTTTTTAATGAATAGTGTAAAATGTTGTATTTTAATTCAAAACCTCTTTTTAATATAATTTATTTATATAATTAGATTATATTTTTAATTGGTTTTAAAGTGAAATTAGAAAATATTTTTACCATTAAATCCAATAGTGGTCGTTGGAATTAATTTCACTTTGAAATCAGACTTAAACTAGTGTCAATCTTTTGATACTTATTGTTTTATAAAAACACGCTATTTGCTCTGACAGCGGGAATTAATTTTTAAATTAATTAATGTGATTAATATGTTTTGAATTTTGTAAAACGGACTTCATTTTTGAATTCGGAATATCAAATATAGCTTATGGTGAATTTTTGGTAATTTTCTGAAAAACTTCAATTTTTGATGAATAGTGAAACCACTAAGTGGTACTTATAAAGACTGATTTTCCATTTAAATGAAGTTTTGCCATCATTGTGTTTTGAATTTCAAAAATCCGACATACATGGTTTTCATTAAGAAGTAAAATGTGGTTCAATGAGATTATAATAATTTTTTGGTGAATAGTAACTTATTAAGTTCTTAATCGCGATTAAAGGTAATTAGTGTAACTTAAGGTAAAAATGATATTATAAGAATGTGAAAACACCATGACACTTGTCCTACACCTATTGGTTGAGTCATGTCCGACCAAGACAAGCCATGGGCCAACTTGGGGACCCCATGGAGACACTTTGGTTGGGAAATCACATAAATAACTTTTTATTTAATGTAAAAGTAAAAATGACACAAACATAATATGTTTTACGAAAACAATTTTTACATGGGGTTATAAAGATCAGAGTTTTGATTATAAATAGTCATTGGAAAGATAAAACTATTTCCTACATCATAGTATTTTTTTTATAATTTTTAGAAATTAAATAAATTAAATTATTTATGACATTATAATGATGCAGCGATGACATCATTATTTGACAATTTAAATAAAATGGAAAGATAATGTAAACACTATGAACTAAACATGTCCAAAACCAATTGGATGAGTGTATTTATAACCCTTATCACCTTATCCACGAATTCTATCAATGTGGGACCTTTTAAAACCGAAACACATTTTCAAATAAAGTAATATTTCTTTACTTTCCAAAAGTGCCCCTCCTCTCCTCTTATAAAAGGCCCCCACCTCTACCTCATTTCACACACTCCTCAAGCCTTTGTCTCGGCCAACCCCTGCCCATTTACTCTCTCCACATCCCTATCCTCATCCTATAGGATTACCTTTGGGCAGAATCCTTTCAAAGGAAGCCTTTAGGCTCAAATCAAAAGGAGTTACACTTTTAAAGGTAATTCATTCTCTCTTGTTCATTTGTTTTATTTTGCTTCTCCAACCCTCTAAACTCTTTTTATTTACTTCTTTTGTAACAACACCAGTATCTTCAATATACTAGGATGTTGTTATAAGATTTATTCGAGCTACACTCTCACACAACTACATCAAATGGTTAAAGAACATACGGTTTCCGTGGATGGTGAAATTCTGCCTCCCGAAACGATGATTGTTCTATACTCATTTAACACCTTCAAAGGAGGCCATTATGATGTCACTATTTTTATATATGATATATAATATGTTTATGTTTTCCTTAAGCTTCTGTTTTTTTTCATTTTGGGCATACCTTTATGGTTTCCATTATGGGTAAACACGATATCTTCATTTAAGGAAGTGCGGACTACCGCCCCCTCAAAGTGATTTGATTCGTTAAATACCATATGTGGGATGTATAAATGATGTAACTATGATATTATACTGGAATTATAATATACCTTTATATCATTATTATACCATTCTATAAAATACGAAATAGAAATGAAAGTAGCGTTCATGCGTACGTACGGCTTACCGTCTCCATGAATGGTGCATTTCATTTCTTACCCCTAAATGATTATGTAATGTTATAAATACATGCATGTACTGGATATATATGACATATATGATATCTACATAATGAATACAATTCTGTATATAATAAACATTTGGCCACACGAACAACATGTAATTGTAAGAAGTCCACTTTCGACTTAAGAACCAAATATCGGCAAAACAAATATTATTAACTTAAATGATTACATAATGTTTATGACATGGTAATAAGTGATATAAAAGGAATAATGAACTTGAAAAATGTTCTTAAGGAAGTATAAATTAACTCAAATTTATTATTCAGGAGATTAAAGAACGATCGAGTCAAGTCGGACCCGAGGTAAGGGATCCTACTCCTCTCTTTCTTTTTAAGTACACACTTTTATTCCTTTTAAAGCTAATCTTTCCTGTTATTGGGATGATCTTTTATATTAAACTTACTTTAATTTTTATTTTCATGTGATGAGAGACCCCATTCTCTCTCATCAATCCATTTTGGAAGTTTTGAGTGGCACCGTTAGGCTGCCAAACTTTCGTAAGAGATCTAACCTCTCTCTTTCTTTTTAAGTACTCTCCTTTATGTCACTTCTTTTAATCTCCTCTTTGTAATGTTGGGGGATGTTCTTTTATATTCCTCTTGCTGTAAATTTTATTTTAATGTGATGAGATACCCTATTTTATCTCATCAATCCATATTTGGAAGTTGTATGTGGCGTCGTTAGGCTGCCGAGTTTTCGTAAGAGATTTTTCATCTCACTTTTATTCCCGTGAGATTTATGCTACATTTGCCACGGATTCCATTGAGTGGTGTATGTACTGTCCATTATTCTACTCTTTGTGTAATATAATTTCGTTTATGAGTATTTACATCAATGATCTATTGTCCTTCTTTCATGGGGTGTATGTTTTGAAAGATACCCAAATCGGTAAGGGAACCTTTCACCCTCCTCTTTTTTAAAAGAATTCTTTTGTTGGGTCTTTTAATTTACATATTGTTATGTTGGGATATGTTATCATATATCCTTATTGATTTAAATTTTATGTCCAAGTGATGAGATACACTTTTTATCTCTCATCAACTCATTTTGATGTGATGTCGTTAGGGTGTCAAGGGAACTTTTTAACCCAATTTCGATTTCTTTGGGTTCAACATGTGGTCATTAAATATGTCATCCATTGAATATGTGTGAATAACATTTTACTGTTTTACACTTAATATCCACTTATATTGGGTGTATTTATATTTGTCACACATATTTTTGAGATTGATTTGTCCTTAATTTAAGGATACCTTCTTTATAAGGGATTTCATCACATTTGACATTTCTATTGAGGGTTTATTGTTGTTATGCACCAATTCACTCTTATATGGTGTATATACTGTCCTTTGGAGTATTATATCATGAATCCATTTATTCTCATAATATTATAAAGTTATGACTAAATGTTATTCCTAAATTATTGTATTCAAGTGTCTCTAATTTTGGTAAAACCCCTTTAACCAAAATGTCATTTTAAACGTTTTAATTATTTGTTCTTATTAATATCCATGTTTTCAAAATGGTTTTAAGGATTTATTTATATGGATATTAATGGTTTAAAATTTTAAGCTTCAAGGTGGTATGGGACACTTTGATTCAAAAATCTCTTTATTAAATGTTTTAAATGGTTTTGAAAATGGTTTTGATAAAGGATTCTATTATGATATATTGTGATGTGGAAATGTTATCATTCCTATATATTGGTTTTATGTTTTATGATTTTATATTAGTACTTGGACATTTTAACGGGTGGTTACGTTATAAACCATATGACGGGTGGTGCCGTGAATACCATGACTGGTGGTTACGTTATAACCTCTAATGCATTGGGTATGGAAGTCGGCCGTATGGCTATTCCATTAAGTATGTATGGAAATTGGTCGTAAGGCTATTCCATTAAGTGATATGTGTGGAAGTCGACCGTATGGTTATTCCACTTAAGTATGTTTATGTCCCAAGTTACCTTTATATATGTTATGTGTTCTTTATATGGGTTTTATTGTAATACTTTGGTTACAAAAAGGTAAGTAATGATATTTTATTCAGTGAAGAGTTTTTTACTACTTAATAAAGGTTAAAAGTATTACCTTGATAAAGTATACATGGTTTACTATTTGTTTTGATAAACTAACAGTTTTTATTCTTTGTGTATCCCTTACTGAGTTTTTATGCTCACCCCAAGTTTTTTTGAAATGTTTTTCACAGGACATAAAGTGGAATAAGGTCAAGGATGGGATCAAGGGAATGTCACGCTATATAAGACATGGAACTAGACATTTTTCATTTTAAGAGTTTTTATTTTATGGAAATTTAGTAGAAGCGACTACTTTGTAATCTTTTGAGATGTAATAGTTATGTCCTAATTCTCTAAAACTCTAAACCTGAAAAGATCCTCAACGTGAATTACTCATTTAATTCAATATTAAGTAAGGATTATGGCTGGGGCCTTATAGTTGGTATCAAGGTCGGTTTAGATAACTTTAGAGGTTAGGGTATCCTCTAAGCATAAGTGACATTACCATAATGGTTAGGATTTCAGAAAGAGTCCAAGTTTTAGATAAAGTGAATGAGTAAGTGTATCTTAGTGTTTACCTTCCTCATTAGTACATGATGGTTTTTTTTTTGATATACTCACACTGACCTTTTTGGTTTTAGTAAATGGATGGATCTAGCAGGCACCAAAGTGACAATGGGTTTCAAGGAAACTGTGGTGGATCTCTGATTAAGATACTGGATAAGATGGGGGATTCAATGAGGAATCTCATAGTTATTCCAAACCAACTATCAAGGAGTCATGATCAACCAATTAAAACTTGGTGAGTTCCCTAATGCATCATGCACGAGATGGCCAACTCGATGTGGAAATTCAGGTAATAATTATTAAGGTAACCATTAGGGTTTATATGATCCTTACTTTTTAGGTAATTATCGGTTACTCTATGATATGATGGAAAATGAAAGGCATGAGATAAACATGAGGTTAAAATATGTTATGATTATTTTTGAGGATTTTATCTCATTTTGGGGAATGTTTTAAGAATTATATAGTTTTGGAAAAAGGACAACACGTAGATCGTGTGACAACCCGTCGCGTCGGACAAAGCTGCGGGAATCGAACCCACAACCAAAGTGCGACTGGTATTTATCGCCTACCACTGGACTACGTGAAGTCCCTGGTTAGTTTGACTGATTCTTTTTAGTTATATGATTTTATGAATTAAGATTAAGTTGATTTTGTGTTATTTATGAAAATTATTAACCTATCATGGAGGATATGTGATTAGGTTAATTACTTTTCAAAACGAGACTTTAGGAGCAACTGATATTGTTTGGAGATAAATGTTACGATTTATTTTGGAAGACTATGCGACTAAATCCTTCAAATATTTGGGTTTCAATCTTATATTGGTTTACTTTGAAGAATTTTATGGACAAGTTGATCATATAATGGTCCTCGTTGAACTTTGGGTTTTGTTGGACAAATTTTGGAGATTAAAAATAGATTTTATTTTTAATGGGTTATCCTTTTCTGGATTATCTGACCTTGTACTAACCTTTTTGGTTTTGGTTTTGGTTAAATCCTAAAGACATGGGATGTATATAGTTATCTTTTGTGGATTAGGTGATTCTCTAGAAGTTGATTATAGTACTCTTAATGCAAGCAAGTCTCCCTAAATACTCGTCTTTTAAAAAAAATATATGAGTTTGATTAAGGAATCTAGTAAAAGTTGAAAGTCAACATGATTAGTGATTATGTTTCCTTATGAATAAATTCCTCAATAAAAAGTAACTTAAAACAAAAATGTTGTCTATTAACTTTTCCTACTAGGGAATCGAATACCTTTTAACCCATCACAAGTTTGTGATTCTCTCATGGTTAACTTTCTCCTAAATATGTTTTCTATCACTCTCCATCAAAACATGACCCTAAGTTTTCTCCTCCATGTCCATGTTTTCATACTTGAATCCTAGTATGGGTTAACTCGGGTGACCTTTGTACTTATCTTTCTTTATTTTAAAGTGATTGTTTTACCGATCCCTGTTCCGATGTGGGACTTTCAAGGATGTTTCCAAGCCCAATTTTAAAATTGCGAGGACGCAATTCCCAAAAGGGGGGAAGGATGTAACACCCCAGGTAAATAAAGAATATGTCATCTTTATATTTATCCATATTTTTGAATCAAATATTAATATTACTTTAAAGGGGATGCTATGCTCGATGGCGTACCCAACACGCAACAACGAGTTTCTTGGGAATCTTACGTTGCACACAAGTAATAAAATAATATTATTTTAAATGTTAGTTAACGAGTAGCCGTTGTACTGGCGGGAATGGATAGAAATAACTAAAATATGATTATATATGTTTTTAAATGTTTTTACATTTATCCAATAAAAGATAAAGGCTTAAAATACAGAAAGAATTCAATTTTAGGCGTATATGCCCTAGTTTTCACTAAAGGTTCACTTATTGCCTTTTGATGGCGAACTGTCATTAAATATAGTTTTGATCACTCTTATACATTCTTTTGGACCAAATAAAACTCTTCTTTAGAATCGGGACATTAAATTTTACTTTGTGTAAATTTTTGGTTTTTTTGGATAAAGTTCATTTTTTAATGAATACTGTAAAATGTTGTATTTTAATTCAAAACCTCTTTTTAATATAATTTATTTATATAATTATATTATCTTTTGAATTGGTTTTAAAGTGAAATTAGAAAATATTTTTACCATTAAATCCAATAGTGGTCGTTGGAATTAATTTCACTTTGAAATCAGACTTAAACTAGTGTCAATCTTTTGATACTTATTGTTTTATAAAAACACGCTATTTGCTCTGACAGTGGGAATTAATTTTTAAATTAATTAATGTGATTAATATGTTTTGAATTTTTTAAAACGGACTTCATTTTTGAATCTGGAATATCAAATATAGCTTATGGTGAATTTTTGGTAATTTTCTGAAAAACTTCAATTTTTGATGAATAGTGAAACCACTAAGTGGTACTTATAAAGACTGATTTTCCGTTTAAATGAAATTTTGCCATCATTGTGTTTTGAATTTCAAAAATCTGACATACATGGTTGTAATTAAGAAGTAAAATGTGGTTCAATGAGATTATAATAATTTTTTGGTGAATAGTAACTTATTAAGTTCTTAATCGCGATTAGAGGTAATTAGTGTAATTTAAGGTAAAAATGATATTATAAGAATGTCAAAACACCATGACACTTGTCCTACACCTATTGGGTGAGTCATGGCCGACCAAGACAAGCCATGGGCCAACTTGGGGACCCCATGGAGACACTTTGGTTGGGAAATGACATAAATAACTTTTTATTTAATGTAAAAGTAAAAATGACACAAACATAATATGTTTTACGAAAACAATTTTTACATGGGGTTATAAAGATCAGATTTTTTATTATAAATAGTCAAATAATAGTCAGATTATAAATAGTCAGATTTTTTATCAGATTTTTCCTACATCATAGTATTTTTGATTATAAATAGTCAGATTTTTGATCAGATTTTTCCTACATCATAGTATTTTTTTTATAATTTTTAGACATTAAATAAATTAAATTATTTATGACATAATAATGATGCAGCGATGACATCATTATTTGACGATTTAAATAAAATGGAAAAATAATGTAAAATCTATGAACTACACATGTTCAAAACCAATTGTATGAGAGGATTTAGAACCCTTATCACCTTATCCACGAATTCTATCAATGTGGGGCCTTTTAAAACCGAAACACATTTTCAAATAAAGTAATATTTCTTTACTTTCCAAAAGTGCCCCTCCTCTCCTCTTATAAAAGGCCCCCACCTCTACCTCATTTCACACACTCCTCAAGCCTTTGGCTCGGCCAACCCCTGCCCATTTACTCTCTCCACATCCCTCTCCTCGTCCTAGAGGATTCCCTTTGGTCAGAATCCTTTCAAAGGAAGCCTTTAGGCTCAAATCAAAAGGAGTTACACTTTTAAAGGTAATTCATTCTCTCTTGTTCATTTGTTTTATTTTGCTTCTACAACCCTCTAAATTCTTTTTATTTACTTCTTTTGTAACAACACCTGTATCTTCAATATACTAGGATGTTTTTATAAGATTTATTCGAGCTACACTCTCACACAACTACTTCAAATGGTTAAAGAACATACGGTTTCCGTGGATGGCGAAATTCTGCCTCCCGAAACCATGATTGTTCAATACTCATTTAACACCTTCAAAGGTGGCCATTATGATGTCACTATTTTTATATATGATATATAATATGTTTATTTTTTCCTTAATCTTCTGTTTTTTTCCATTTTGGGCATACCTTTATGGTTTCCATTATGGGTAAACACGATATCTTCATTTAAGGAAGTGCGGACTACCGCCCCCTCATAGTGATTTGATTCGTTAAATACCATATGTGGGATGTATAAAGGATGGAACTATGATATTATATATGATATTATACTGGAATTATAATATACCTTTATATCATTATTATTCCATTCTATAAAATGCGAAATAGAAATGAAAGTAGCGTTCATGCGTACGTACGACTTACCGTCTCCATGAACGGTGCATTTCATTTCTTACCCCTAAATGATTATGTAATGTTATAAATATATGAATGTACTGGATATATATGACATATATGATATCTACATCATGAATACAATTCTGGATATAATAAACATTTGGCCACACGAACAACATGTAATTGTAAGAAGTCCACTTTCGACTTAAGAACCAAATATCGGCAAAACAAATATTATTAACTTAAATGATTACATAATGTTTATGACATGGTAATAAGTGATATAAAAGGAATAATTAACTTGAAAAAGGTTCTTAAGGAAGTATAAATTAACTCAAGTTTATTATTCAGGAGATTAAAGAACGATCGAGTCAAGTCGGACCTGAGGTAAGGGATCCTACTCCTCTCTTTCTTTTTAAGTACACACTTTTATTCCTTTTAAAGCTAATCTTTCTTGTTATTGGGATGATCTTTTATATTACACTTACTGTAATTTTTATGTTCATGTGATGAGAGACCCCATTCTCTCTCATCAATCCATTTTGGAAGTTTTGAGTGGCGTCGTTAGGCTGCCGAACTTTCGTAAGAGATCTAACCTCTCTCTTTCTTTTTAAGTACTCTCCTTTATGTCACTTCTTTTAAGCTCCTCTTTGTAATGTTGGGGGATGTTCTTTTATATTCCTCTTGCTGTAAATTTTATTGTAATGTGATGAGATACCCTATTTTATCTCATCAATCCATATTTTGAAGTTTTATGTGGCGCCGTTAGGCTGCCGAGTTTTCGTAAGGGATTTTTCATCTCACTTTTATTCCCATGAGATTTATGCTACATTTTCCACAGATTCCATTGAGTGGTGTATGTAATTTCCATTATTCTACTCTTTGTGTAATATACTTTCGTTTATGAGTATTTACATCAATGATCTATTGTCCTTCTTTCACGGGGTGTATGTTTTGAAAGATACCCAAATAGGTAAGGGAACCTTTCACCCTCCTCTTTTTTAAAAGAATTCTTTTGTTGGGTATTTTAATTTACATATTTTTATGTTGGCATATGTTATCATATATCCTTATTGATGTAAAGTTTATGTCCAAGTGATGAGATACACTTTTTATCTCTCATCAACTCATTTTGATGTGATGCCGTTAGGCTGTCAAGGGAACTTTTTAACCCAATTTCTATTTCTTTGGGTTCAACATGTAGTCATTAAATATGTCATCCATTGAATATGTGTGAATAACATTTTATTGTTTTACACTTAATATCCACTTATATAGGGTGTATTTATACTTTTCACACATATTTTTGAGATTGATTTTTCCTTAATTTAAGGATACCTTCTTTATAAGGGATTTCATCACATTTGACATTTCTATTGAGGGTTCTTTGTTGTTATGCACCAATTCACTCTTATATGGTGTATATACTGTCCTTTGGAGTATTATATCATGAATCAATTTATCCTCATAATATTATAAAGTTATGACTAAATGTTATTCCTCAATTATTATATTCAAGTGTCTCTAATTTTGGTAAAACCCCTTTAACCAAAATGTCATTTTAAACATTTTAATTATTTGTTCTTATTAATATCCATGTTTTCAAAATGTTTTTAAGGATTTATTTATATGGATATTAATGGTTTAAAATTTTAAGCTTCAAGGTGGTATGGGACACTTTGATTCAAAAATCTCTTTATTAAATGTTTTAAATGGTTTTGAAAATGGTTTTGATAAAGGATTCTATTATGATATATTGTGATGTGGAAATGTTATCATTCCTTTATATTGGTTTTATATTTTATGATTTTATATTAGTACTTGGACATTTTAACAGGTGGTTACGTTATAAACCATATGACGGGTGGTGCCGTGAATACCAGGACGGGTGGTTACGTTATAACCTCCAATGCATTGGGTATGGAAGTCGGTCGTATGGCTATTCCATTAAGTATGTATGGAAATTGGTCGTAAGGCTATTCCATTAAGTGATATGTGTGGAAGTAGACCATATGGTTATTCCACTTAAGTATGTTTATGTCCCAAGTTACCTTTATATATGTTATGTGTTCCTTATATGGGTTTTATTGTAATACTTTGGTTACAAAAAGGTAAGTAATGATATTTTATTTAGTGAAGAGTTTTTTTACTACTTCATAAAGGTGAAAAGTATTACCCTGATAAAGTATACATGGTTTACTATTTGTTTTGATAAACTAATAGTTTTTATTCTTTGTGTATCCCTTACTGAGTTTTTATGCTCACCCCAAGTTTTTTTGAAATGTTTTTCACAGGACTTAAAGTGAAATAAGGTCAAGGATGGGGTTAAGGGAATGTCACGCTATATAAGACAAGGAACTAGACATGTTTCATTTTAAGAGTTTTTATTTTATGTAAATTTAGTAGAAGCGACTGCTTTGTAATCTTTTGAGATGTAATAGTTATGTCCTAATTCTCTAAAACTCTAAACCTGAAAAGATCCTCAACGTGAATTACTCATTTAATTCATTATTAAGTAAGGATTAAGGCTGGGTCCTTATACTTATGTGTGATTTGAATTATTTGATGGGTGGGACCAATATCTATATCCAGTGTATTGGGTAAAGATTTATATATCATGATATATATATAAATATAATAGGGAATGAATGTGGTTCTTTATGGTACATTGTTCACTATGATGGTCTTGGTGGTGAACCTTGACTATTATGATAGTTTGGGGAGTAAAACCGTTCAAATATGATAGCCTCAAAAGTGATCCTTGAATACTATAAAAATTATTTTCTATGCTTATGTGTATACCAAGATTCTTTTTCTTATGCCAATTTCATGCTGTCACGGATATTGATCTTTAATTTTCTATTGATTCAAATCTGATGAACTACAAAACTTTATGAATTAACTCAAGATTTTGATCTTTATTATTAATAGAATGGTTTTCATATGTTAAACTATTTTTCTCATACCCTTATGATCATTTTATGATTAGGCATCTCCCTTGTTTACCCTTGCTGAAATATGATCTAAGATATTCTTTTTTTTTATTTACCTATGTTATGAAGAAATGTATTATGTATGATATGTCTATGAGGGGTTATAGTTATAAATAACTTCGTGGGAGATAATGTTGTTCACAAATGAACCATATTTTTATGTTTCTTCGTGTTTAAAGTCATTATACCATTACAATCATCAAAAATGTGTTTGTATCATGTAATGAATTTTTATCTAAAAAGATATAATATCTATGTATGAATATCATGTATTTTTATATATATCTTGGGAGAGTGGTTAGAGGTTTATGTTGTTCGGTGTTACCTTTCTATTCTTGTTTATTTTAAATATGAAGGGTGAGGATTGTTTGAGAGAAATAAAATGTACTAAACATTACCATTTTAATCCTTTACATAGTGATTTTTATGGGTCGAGATCCTTGAAAAGGAAAACGAGAATAGAGAATATCATCATGAGTTTAATATACAACTACATGTGGTTATTCATTATTCATGGAATGAGTAATTTTTATAGGTTTTATTGAAAACTTATTTCAAGAATTTCTGATCGGGTCTAATTTATGATGTGAAATGTTAATCTTATCATGGATGATTGAGGAATAATTTTTGGGGTTCCTTGATCAATAGATTCATGGAAATAAAATATATACTAATGAAATTATGAGGCTTCCTTTTCTTTGATATATTTTAATTAATATATAATTAGATCTTGAACTATCCATTCACACCATGAATAGGGTGATTTCCATTATATCCATATATTTCAGTATCACTTTGATCAACCTCATTAACCCTTTTATTCTCTCTATTTTCAGAAAATTGAAATGTGATTTTGGGATCCATTACATCCACTAATAATTTTATTTCACCATAATCTACTATTGACTTGATATTAATGATTCTTAGTCAGTTAATATTTTATTACTCTCTAATTACTTCCTTGTTTCATAATATATCTTAATTTAGTTATGTTTTTTAGAGTTGGGTTTTAGTTGGGATTTTATTTTTATGAGATATCATTGCATTTTAAATTGATTTTAGTATTCCTTGAAAGGTTATGGGATTATGGTTTATCTTATCATCCTTTAGATTTTTTGGGTGATCTAAAATACTATTTTAAGGTGGGGGATTTGAATTATATCCCATTTGTGTTCATCTATGGATTTATAATTATTTTTATTTTTTTGGAAAAACGGTATGAATTGGTATAATCAATATAATAAATCGTACTAATGGAATTGATAGGGAATACTATAACCCACAAGAGGTTAGAAATTTTCATAATATTATTGATTTTGTTTCATGTTATATACATATTACTTGATAATGTGTCGAATTAAATACTTGTGTTTAGAATACCATTTAAATTGTTAAATATTTAAAGCCCACTAATTAAAATAGATTAAGTTAATATGATTATTTTATGCTTTAATTATTGTGTGTAGATTTGTGGCCACATTTTTTTGGTATCAATGGCCATAATTTTTTTTGAATTTTTTTGTCTTGTTTTTTACATCTTAGAGGAATTATTTTTCTATGTCTTAGTGGACTTGGTTGTTTCAGGCTTGTTATCCTTGGTTGTTTTTTTTCTCAGTGGCCTAAGTGGTGATATAGAAGTTTGAAATAATTTTTATTATTAGTGATTTGTTAGTAAAGGTAAAATTTTGAAATATCTTAATGGGTTTATGGTTATAAAACTTATTAGATAGAATTTAAAAACTAACAACTAATCGAATAAATCTTGGTGGATAATTATTAAATTAAATAATTCTGAATTAAACATTGTTTATTTAACTTTCTATGATGCTGGTTGATGGTTTTGTACATTAGAGGAAACAATTAGTGGCATAATATCATTAGTAACATGATAGTTATTGTGGATTAATTTCTTGTGAGAACCCAATATCATGGGATTTCATGATATTATTATATACGTGTATTCATTTATAACTTTTCAACGCAACCCACCTATGTTGAGTGACATGACTACCACATAAGGACCTTAATCAATGTATTCCTTAACATATGGGATAGGGAGGATATTGATGAATGAATAACCCCACCTTTCATACTCCCTTTATCAGCAGCTTTGGTTGACACCAATGGTGGTGATTAGATATATAGTGGTGTACATGTCTATTAGGAGGAGGACATGGGGTTGATGTCCTAAACATTGATGATATCCTACTATCCTAGTTTATAGAGATGTAATATGATTTTATTGACACAGAATGTGATATGCAATTAGTTTCATGAGATATGACATGTGGTCAGGGAAATTATTGGTTGATATGGAAAGGATGGGAGTAAAAAATGACTTAACATTTAGTGAGAGTGGAATATCAATGTGAAAGTGGTTTTGGGGAACCTTTCTTTGCATTCTTATGATATTATTTTTCTAATCTTGGATGAGTTGTTTTTTAAGAGTTCCTTCATTAAGTTGGTTGTAGGGGAGTCAGTTGACCTATGTAGATTCTTGATAGTTTTTATTCTTGTTCACTAAGACCGTAGTGTTCTCTTTAAACATTTTCACGATAGACCATAAGTAAGATCTTACTTAGTATAATTTTTATACTCACCCACCATATATATAAACTATTTTCATGTTTCAAGGATGGATGTGGTGATTGAGTTAGTTAGTTATAACTTAGATCCTGGGTTGTTGCAGTTGATAAGATAAGATTTAATTTTGGATAGTTTGAGTTTTTTTATCTATTTTATATACATGCATTTGATATGTTTATTGTATTGGATTTTGTTTCCATTATTTTATACTATGGTGGATTGGTTGATGATTTTAAGTTATGATCTGAGGATATTTGGGGTAATTCCTCCCAATTGATTATTTTATACCCTCATTGTTAGTCTTCAACTCAGGTCTTATCGAGGGTTGTATATGGGGGTCACCCCTTCTATTCACTACCCACCCATGAGGGGTACAAATAGAGGGGGCTCGTGGATGTAATATCTAAGATGGGTGATTATGATAATAAATCCATATATAGTAAATCCACATATTTATGTTCTATTGAATATTCTTTTTTTATGGGTGTGTGTAATGATCCTTATAAGATAATATTATTATTAATATATTTCATGACATGCACACATTGATGTATTTATATAAATTTTGAAGACATATGATCATAGAAAAGTTGGGTGTGTCTATTGTGTCAGGAATAATTTTTTATTAATGAATCATTCAAAGATGGATTTGTCTCATCAATATTTATGGAAGCAAATATCTAATCCATTTGATTGAAATAGAACATTAACATTAAATTACATGGACTTTGTGTAATGAAAAGTTTATTTTAGATAGTCAATGAATGGTGTATCAAGCATATAGGTTGAAAACTGTAATAGCCCAGACCCTCTTGGTCTAGTAAATTGCCAAAACACGGTTCCATCAAACGGCCCCACCAAAATGGTGGCACCGGTCATGATCTCACACCGAAACGGTGGCACCCTGAGGGTGACACCGCGACGGTGGCACTGTGAGGGTGACATCGGGACAGTGGCATCATGAGGGTGACACCACGATGGTGGCACCGTGACGGTAGCACGGAAAGTGTGACACCGTGACGGTGGCACTATAAGGGTGACGCTGTGATAGTGGCACCGTGAGGGTGACACCGCGACGGTGGCACTGTGAGGGTGACACTGTGACGGTGGAACCGTGAGGGTGACACCGTGACGGTGGCACCTTGAGGGTGACACCTTGAAGGTGGCACCGTGTGGGTGGCATCGTGAAGGTGGAACCATGTGGGTCACACCACGATGGTGGCACCATAAGGGTGAACCCATGAAGGTGGCACCGTGTGGGTGACACCGTGATAGTGGCAACATGACGGTGGCCCTATTTCCTCATCGAGGGTCTTCGTTCTTTTTCCAGCTTTTGACTTTTTCCGCTCTAACAACGTATCTTTTGACATAAAAATGATTTAATACCCCCTTTCAAAGCCATTTAAATCCGATAAATAATATCTAAAATCCTCTAAGAGCTGGGCAACCTTTAACTTCCCAAAATGCGTGGCTTTTCCCCCGTGTCACACCCTTTCCCCGTAACTTCCAGTTCCGCCCCTATTGCGCATTTTTCCTCCGATTAAAAGAAACGGTTTAACGCATAGCCAGTATGGTCACCATCCTGATGGGAATAATTAAATAAGGATTAATACCATCATGTGTAACCTCCCAACCGCATGGGAAACCACGATTAGACTTTAAATTAGTTCAAAATTCCTTATGCTGTAACAACAGGATCTCATCTTTATATCACGCTTGAATTTATTCCTTCTCCTTCTTGGCTGGATTTCTTTCTTCTCCCTAGGTGCGCTTGGAGTCCCTCCTTCCTGAGGCTTGTGGTGTGCCTGTGCTAGAGTTTTTCTGCTCATCCTTGGAGTCCCCGGAGTTCATCCCCTAAAAGTCGCACAACCTCATTTCTTGGTGCGTGGAGAAAGACGTCGATCCTTGATCAAACCAGGTAGTGTTTTCCTTAGTCTCTCTATACTGTTTATCATACGGGGAGGGTATCCTATTGTTTTTATGGGATGGATGAAACCAAACATTAATGAAGATAACAAACGGACTGTTAAAGAATGAAGAGGGGTGTGATTGATGTTTCTGTTGTATTTCCTTACCCTTGATTAATTTGTTTGTGAATTGTGCGGGCCTATTCCCACTGAAGATCATGGCTGTCGGTGGTCTTTATTTTTGCATTAATGAACCTCCTTCTTATGTGATGATTTAATGGGTCCAATATGGGAATTTGGTTAATCACATAAACTCAGCCGATTAAATGAATGTCTAGTGGACAACAATCCTTGTGTGATCACCCCAGTTAACAAAACAAAACGAAGAAAACTTAGTGAATGATGTACTTGAGTCTGAAAACATCCTTCCTCTGTCTTGGTGGAATGTTTGTTTGATCTGCTCGATACTTGTGGGGTGATGTGGAAGAGTATGGGTTCCAATATTGTTATACAGTTGTTGGTTGTGGATCTGAGGCCATGTGGGGCTATATATTGGTTCTTGGTTTGGTTTCAGTACTTTGAGGGATCTCACAGATCCCTTTGTTGTAACTTTACAAGAGGACCGGGTGTGAATGATTAAATGTTGTTTGGATGTTTTTTTCCTTTCCCAGCTTGTGGTTATGCCGTTTAGTTTCTGAGTAGTACAGAATTTACTTAAATAGAGTAACCTTAACATGAAAACAAGAAAGGGTTTAATGGGTAATTGGTTTTGGGAATGAGTTGTGACTTAGATGTGAGTGTTGTTCCTTTCTTTTATGAATGAATAGTAATGAGGGTGTTTTCATGTAGGTTTGTTTTGGAACCCCTAGGTTGGGATGATTTCTTGTTACCTATACATATAATTGTAGTTTTTATGCTTCTTATTCGTGCCCCATCCATATTGATCACTTCATGCCGAACACCCCCATTTCATGGGGGAGGGTGTTTTTTCCAACACTCCAATGAGTGGCTGGTTATTAGCTCCTTTTCTACTCCCGTTCCTGAATATCCCAAGACTCGTCGGGCAAGCTATGATGGCGTAAGGTCTATTATAGCCCAAGGTTCTTCGGGCAGGGTAGTTGTGGTGGTTGGCCCAGGTGTGTGCGGGTAGGTTGTTTCCCAAGTGTCTTTGGGATGAGGCCCAGGTGTCTTCGGTCGTGGCAGTAGTTGTTCTGGCCCAGGTGTTTGCGGGCATGGATATGTGTGGTTGTTGTGGCTCAGGTGTTTGTAGGTGGGATGTGTGTTTGTGGCCCAGGTGTGTGCGGTCGGGGTGTGGTAGTGGGACTATGGTGATAATGGAGAGAGAGGTTCGATGTGTAGGATGTCTTTAATAACCAGTGGGTAAGTGGTAAGGGGTACCTAAACATTGATGTGTTATTACTATTATATTTCTTGACTTACATTCTTTGGGGAGTTTTCCTTGGTGAGGCTTGGGTGGGCAGTTTTCCTTGCTAGGTGTTTTGGGTTATCTATTTTCTCACGGGGCATTAGGATGCCTCCCCACTTGTGCACGAGAGCTTTTGGTTGTCCACACGGAGTATACTTGTATGCTCACCCTACGTATATAAAACTTCTTTTAGGTTTCCTGTAGGACTTCAGGGATCATGTAGGGTTGTACTAGATTAGACGTTGGGATAGTTTTTGTTGTTTTTTTTCTTTCTTTTGGTACTTATTTTTGGGGTTTTCTTTTACTTTTGTATCATGTACTTTTGGAACATGCATATGAGAATAGTTTGTTTTGGATTTACTTGTACTTCAACCTTTGGTGTTGTTGGGAATTTATATCATATCTTCTGATCCTATTATATAAAAAGGGTAATGTCTTCCATATTATGTGTGATTCAATACCCTTGGTGCTAGTCTCCACTCTGGGACCTATTGAAGGTGGGTCTTGGGGGTCATTATCTCTCCTTCAACTTGAAGAATGAAGGGTCCGACAACCTATTTTCCCTTCCCTCAACCTGGTGGAGGCGGGTCGTGACAGAATGGTATCAAAGGTCGAGGTTGAGAGATAGGATGGAGCTCGGGGCCAGGCATAGTGAGGGTTTCATGGGATGGTTGGGAAATAGTGTTAGGTAATCCTGGTGTGTGAAATAGTCCAGGGAAAACTGGTGAGGACACTGGATTTTAGGGGGCCCCATGATCTGATGCAAGGACTCTGGTCCTACCGAATGACCAAGTGAGGCTACACTAATTGTAGGGTAGAGGCCCTAATAAAGTTGAATGCATCATAATGACTTGTTTTCTTGTGTTTCTTGGGTATTTTGGGGATTTAAAATGAATAATAAGCCTAAGAAAATTTGAAACCAATCTTATACACTACTCGTGGTTAGGCATTCCCTATTTACCTTACAAATATGGCACCCGGACGGCGACCAAGGGTAGTGCAGGCGATCAAGGCCCAGGAGGTTGATTTGGTTGATCGACAGAGGGCTGACTAAGAGGAGGAGGACAATCAGTGGCAGAGGATGCTTCATGCCTCTCAGTGGCAGACCCTCAGGAAGTACTAGGGCAGCATCTCTGAAGTGGAGACAGTGAGCTAGATAGATGAGTTGGTGATAGCTTTCAGCTTGATCCGGGCTCCGGCAGAATACTAGGTTCCTCTGGCTGTAAGCCAGAAGAGGGGAGAAGCACGTCAGTGGTGGATTATTTATCTTGGAGAGAAGAGGGAGAGTGAGGTAACGTGGACTGACTTCGAGAAGGAGTTCCGGCTAGAATTCCTCTCTTCCACGACAAAGGCTAATAAGATGCAGGAACTACTCTCCCTTTTGTAGGGGAGTATGTCAGTAAGCGAGTTAGGTATCAAGTTAAAGGAACTCATTTTCTTTGCTCCAGACCTCTTTTCAGATGAGGAGTCTCGGGAGAGACATTTGGAGGAGGCACTTTGACCTTCCCTCCAGTGTTTTGTTACTCCCTTAACCCTACCGATGTACTTGGAGGTCCAGAAGAAAGTTGAAGTGGTAGAAATAATGCACATGATGGGAGGTGTATCGCGAGATGGAATTCAGTTGGGATCGTTGAAGGGGAAAGCCATCAGCAGTAGGCCTCTAGTATTAGGGACCTCTAGGTTTTGACCAGTAGGGAGAAGGTCTCAACAGTTTCAGTTCTGATCTCCTAGTTATCACCCTTACCTTTTGGGCCCAGGACCGAGATGCTTCATCTGTGGCAGTCGTGGGAACCTTTGGAACCAGTTTCCGGACCGATTGCAGTACGGTGGGAGTGGTCCGATGCAGCACCCACCTCAGCAGCAGTAGGGATAGTGAGCTCCCGCTCCTGCAAGGGTAGACGTCACAGGAGGAGTCCAACCCTAGGGTGCTCCTTAGGGACCTCGACCAGGGCGCGGTTAGGGAGGCATTCGACAGTCGAGGGGCAGGGGAGAAAGGCGTGGGCAGTTACACACCACAGAGGTAGCAGCTCCAGCAAGGCCAAAAGTCGTTTGAGGTACGATCAGCTTGTTTATACTCTTGCCTATGCCTTGTTCGATACAGGATCTTCGCACTCCATTGTTGTGCCCAGTCTGGCCCGTGCTCTAGGTCTAGACGTTGAGAGACTTCTAGTTCCCCTAGTGTTGAGTACACCAGTCATAGGTTAGTCTGACTTGTTTTATGTTTGTCGAGGGTGTATACTGATGATAGGGCCACATTAGTCAATTTGGGATCTTCTACTATTGAAAATACATCCATATGATGTCATCCTAGGCATTGACTGGTTGTTCTTTTTATGTGACGTTATTGACTGCTTCCGAAGAAGGATCGTGTTTTCAGACGTGGGTGGCCGACGTGTGACTTTCATCAGCAAGTGTGGTTACCAATAAGGTAATCGGCGAGCGAAGCCCCTCCTTTCCTTTTTAGCTAAACTATCAGTGGAGTCGGTGGATATAGAGATGGTGGAAGTCCTGGGGATAATCAATTAATTTATGTATTTCTTCCCTGAAGAGGTGGCGACTCTACCCCCTCAACGTGATGTTGAGTTTGGGATAGACTTGCAACCCGGTGCCCATCCGATTTTGTTATCTCCCTACCGGATGGCGACATCTGAGTTGTGGGGGTTGCGGATTCAGATTGATGATCTGATGAAGAAAGGTTTTGTTCGACCAAGTGTGTAACCATGGGGTGCTCCAATCATATTCGCGAAGGAGGAAGATGGTGGTCTCAGACTGTGCATAGACTACCAGAGACTGAACCAGGTAATGGTCAAGAACTGTAACCCTCTCCTGAGAATAGATGACTTTTTTGACCAGTTAAAAGGGGCAGGGTGGTTCTCCAAGATTGACCTGCAGTCGGGATATCACCAGCTGAGGGTGAAGGAGGGTGACATCTCGAAGACTGCCTTCAGGTGCAGATATGGGCACTTTGAGTTTGTGTTCATGAGGTTCAGTGTTACGAACACTCCAGTTGTGTTCATGGGTCTCTTGAACTCCATTTTCCGAGAATAACTAAACCGGTTTGTAGTCGTTTTTATCGACGACATCCTGATCTACTCAAAATCATAGGAGGATCATGCCAAACATCATAGAATGGTTTTGAAGGTCCTCTGATAGCACCAACTTTATGGGAAATTGTCCAAGTTAAATTTATGGACTCAGGAAGTGCACTTCCTTGGATACGTGGTGTCAGAGCAGGGAATAGAGGTAGACCCATCGAAGGTCGAGGTGGTTGTTTCTTGGGAAGCACCCAAGAACATGGTAGAAGTTCGTAGTTTCCTAGGTTTGGCAGGTTACTACCAGAGATTCGTGCCCAACTTCTCCTGATTTTTACCACCTTTGACAGCCTTGGCTAAGAAGGGACAAGCTTTCGTGTGGAATGGGCAGTACGAGGTAGCCTTTAGATATCTGAAGGGGAAGTTGGTTAGTGCCCCAGTGCTTAAGTTTCAAGAAGAAGGGGTAGCGTGTGAGGTGTTCTGTGATTCTTTTGGACAATGCCTCAGTTTTGTGTTGATTCAACAGTAAGGGGTGATCTCTTATGGGTCTAGGCAGTTACATCCCCATGAGTGTAACTATTCCACCCATGATATGGAACTTGTGGTGGTCGTGTTCGCACTGAATTTGTGGTGTGATTACCTCATCGGGGAGTGCTTCGTGGTCTTCACAGATCATAAGATCTTGAAGTATATATTTACCCAAAGGAATTTGAACTTGCGACAACGAAGGTGGGGGAGTTTCTCTAGGACTGAAATTTCGAGGTCTCTTACACTAAAGGTAAGGGGAATGTTGTGTATGATTCCTTGAGCAGGAAGTCATGGAGGGAAGCTGTTTAGGAATCTGTGGATGCTTGGAAGGCAATGGAAGAGTTGGATTCCCTACACCTAAATGTAAGGGAGGATGGTGGTAGTGGTTGTCTGTTTCAGATGAAAGTGCAGTCCTCTCTACTGTGGTAGGTGGAGGAGTCTTAGTGGGGAGACATAGAGAGTGAAGTGATGCGTGATTGGTATAACCAAGACAATGCTCCGGAAGGATGGTCGGAGGATGGTCAGAATTGGATTCTTTTTCGAGGGACGATGTTTGTCCCAGAGACAATGCGGGAGGGAGTTCTTGGTGAGTTCTAAAACTCCCCCTTGGAAGTATTCCCGGGAGCTTCCAAAATGTACCGAGGCTTGAGAGGTCAATTCTGGTGGCTGAGGGTGAAGTGGGCGATGGTAGAGTTCGTAGCAAAGTGCCTCGTGTGTCAGTAGGTGAAGGCTGAACACCTCGTCCTAGGGGGTCTGTTACAACCTTTAGATGTCCCTGAGTGGAAGTGGGATGACATCTCGAGGGATTTCGTTATGGGACCACCTAGAGTTCAAGGGGTTTGTGATGCTATCTGGATAGTGGTGGATTGACTAATGAAATTGGCCCACTTTTTGGCAATCAAGGAGTCAAGTACGGTGGATTCCCTAGCACAGCAGTATGTGGATGAGGTGGTGAGGTTGCACGGATTCCCGAGATCCATATTCTATGATCGGGATACCCGGTTTACCTCGTGGATCTGGAAAGGATTTAAACATGCTTTTGGAACCTGGCTATGACTCAGCACTACCTTCCACCCCCAGACAGATGGATAGATGGAGCGCACCATCCAGACATTGGAGGATATGTTACGAGCATGTGTTTTGGACCTTGGAGGATCATGGGTAAGACACTTGCCTCTGGTAGAGTTTTATTATAACAACATCTATCACTCTACCATTGGGACGACTCCCTTTGCTTATTTGTACGGAAGTCCATATCACTCACCCGTATGCTGGACAGAGGTCAGGGATGTAGGCGTTCTTGGCCTGGAGGTGGTGGAGAGCACGACAGAGAAGGTTCAGCTTATACGGGAGATGATGAAGGTGGCTCAGGACTGTTAGAAGTCATATGTCGATAATAGGAGGAGACCCTTGGAGTTCGAGGTTAGGGACCACATATTCTTGAAGGTCTCCAGTAGGCTTGGGCAATAGAGGTTCGGCAGGGGGAGTAAGCTTTCTCCTAGGTTCATCGGACCATTCGAACTACTGCGACGGGTCGGTGAAGTGGATTATTAGCTAGCGCTACCACCGCCGCTACTGAGATTGCATGATGTCTTCCATGTGTCTCAGCTCCGACGGTATCTACCACATGACTCACACATCCTCGACTGGGGAAATCTGGATATTGAGGCTGACACAATGTCTGTAGAAAGACAGTTGAGGATCGAGGATCACAAAAATAAGGTGCGCTGTGGATGAACCATTGCTTTGGTTCATGTGTTTTGGAGGCTTGGTGGGCTCGAAGATAATACCTGGGAGCAGGAGGCACAGATGCGTTCCCAGTACCTAGAGCTCTTTTGAGTTCTGTTCTGTTTTCTTTTATATACTTGTTCGTGATGAAGCGCTTGTACCTTGTTTACTATGGAATGTGTTGTTTCACTTGTTCTCTGAATGTGTGTGAAAAAACCTGACTATGGGTAGGGGAGGACCCAATCCCTAATCAAGATGCATTAAGGTGGATGCGATTAAACCCATGCGGGCGTGTGAGTGCCGCCCAAAGCAGATAGTATCTTGACATGGAGGAAGAAAACTCCCTAATCCATATGACTGGGTAGTCTGACCCTTGAATACTTGTGTTCTTACTTGGGGGAAGAGGAGCGGTAATGTATCCATAGTAGTTCGAAATATGGTTGAGGTTTACTCCTAAATGGTATCTTTCGAGGTGGTTGTTCGAACCCCCCCCCCCCCCCCTCTTTTCTCCTGGTCTAGTTTCGATTCTCGATGATGAGAATAATTTGAGAGGTATCTGATGTAACGTCCCAGACCCTCCTGGTCCAGTACTTTTCCAAAACATGGTTCTATCAAACGGTACCACGAAAACGGTGGCACTGGTCACGGTCTCACACCGAAACGGTGGCACTGTGAGGGTGACACTGCGACGGTGGTACCGTGAGGGTGACACCGCGACGGTGGCACCGTGAGGGTGACATCGTGACCGTGGCACCGTGTGGGGGACATTGTGACCGTGGAACCATGTGGGTGACACCGTGATGGTGTATAACAACCCATACTTTACATACATTGTGAATAATTCAAAATTGAAGCATACTTATTACAACATATAACAAAACCATGAAAGGACCGTATAGGTATAGTGTCTTTAGAAACTGGGAAACATAAACAACTGGTTCATAAAGCGTCTACACTGTCTCCCATTTATTTCATCATATCTATAGTCCCTTTTGGCATATCTTACTTAATAACCTTCTTCCTGACCTGGGGAAAGAAAACATACAAAAGGGTGAGCTCAAATGATCAGTAAGGGTAAACAAAAGAAATATCAATCACATCATATTCATAAGAACATAACTTTTGGAAATCCTAACCTGCAAAAGAGAGCATAACTTCATAACATGGGATAAATCATAGTAGTGAAATATGATCCCAATAATCATAAAATAAAACATGAAACTTTGTGGAATACACACATAATCATAGAGAATCATTTCTTATTAGTCAAGACTCATTTCCAAGACTATCTTAGTGGACAAAGTCCATTTCTGAACTGAGTTCACTCCTCGTTTCAGTCCTGTTTCACTGAACCGGTATAACCTACCGTTCCAGCCATGTCTATCTCATGAGATATAAAATCTTTACCCAATGCATTGGAGGGAGATATAGGTCCCACCCATCTCATAATGATAACATTCTTATGTGTGCCACAAAATCATAAATCATACATCATAGCATAACCCATGTAATAAAAATGGGAATCTTTAAACATCATGACATCATAAAACAATTCATATAAGATAAAGGGATTCATAAAAATATAATTCCATCACAAAGTAATCAAATCAATGTAATAATAGGGATAGAAACATAACCCTTTATTATCTTAGATGGAAAATAATTTTGATAAAACATTTGAACTCCATTCTTGAGTAAAAATATCCTTTCTACTTGAAAAACACTTTTCCTTTCTTAACATGTCGTACAATTCTAAACTAAAAGAAGTTAATTAAAAATAAACATGAAAACATGTAAAGGAATCTTCTTGGAAATAATTTTTTAAAAATCCATTCATTCTGTATAAGTTAAAAAAACATTCTTCTCGTACTTTTGTCGGAAAAGTCAAAAAGTACCTCGTACGAAAAACGACAAAAGATTCCTTTCATATCTTTTACTAAAAACTCATCTAAGGGTAAAATTGGATTTAAACAATTGTAGGTGGATGGAAATAATATTACATATTGAGGAAACATGGATGTGGATGATAAAATACACCCCAGTAAATACCAAAGTATAAACAATCTCTGATAAAAATGAGATTGTGATATTTCCCTTACCTTAGGTCTGATTTGCCTCGTAAGTGTCCGAACCTCCTGTATAATGATTTAAATAATGTTATTGACTTATTCCAGAATCATACTTATTATTATGATATCATATATGGTCATATTCTTAGCTTCTTATTAGTAATATTTCATTACTACTTGTTATTTGGGTGTTTATTACTTTTTGTTCTTATGCGTGTTTTGTCGAATAAATTCTTATTATTCTCTTTAGGTTATAGATACCTCATTTCCAGAATTTTATTAGTGTAATATATATCATATTCATTCATTCAATTCATTTATATAATCATTATGAAATGAATATCACGTAGAACGAGTCGCATCACATCGTGGAGATGGTATTCCGTACGTACGCACGAGTGATGATATCATTCCTATGATCGTGGAATTGTATTGGAGTGTATGTATACTATTTCGGAATCAGTATCACTTTATAATAGTCATATATAGTCATTATTTACACCATTATACCCATCCAAGTAATGTGGTGGTGGAAAATAGATTACACCACGGCGTGGAGACGGTATTCCGTACGTACGCACGCGCGGTGATTTTTTTTTCCGTAGGATGGATAGATGGTGAAATAGGGTTGTTTCATACTTATAATAACATATAAGTATATGAGTGATACTGATTTTATTACTTTATAATGAAACAACTAAATAAGAAGAAGTGGAAGAAGAAATAAAGATGAAAGAATCGTTAACGGACATTACCTCTTCTTTGAAGTGCTTCTTTGAGACCTTCTTTTAGGGCACTAAAATTGGTCTTTGAAGAAGACCAGGACCTCTAGGATGTCTCTAGTGAAGTGGATAGGATAACTTTTTAGGGTTTGGTTGAGCTTGAAGGCACAAAGTGGTGTGAGGAAGAGGGGGAGGAGGTGCCCTTTTATAAGGGAGGAGAGGGGCTCCTTTGGGAAAACTAAAAATATTATTTTACTATAATGACAAGTTTGGTTTTAAATAGCTCAAAATTGATATGTTTAGAAGCTAAGGTGGGGATGGGTCGAAATCATCTCATCCAATAGAATTTAGAAAACTTTAGGTATCAATTTTAAACTTATCATTTAGATTTATCTTTAAGTTAGATAATTTAACTTTTACTGTGTCTTCTTGTTTTCTTACACTATAAGGTTAATAAACTTAATATATCAAGCCAAAAGAACCCCAAGTTGTTTATTATTAATATATATAGACTTATCTAAGTCATTTGGCCGAACCATAGATTTTTTAGAATAAAATAACAATTAGTAATATAATATTTTTTTAAAAACCATTTTATGTCAATTTTGACACTATTTAGTAATTGATTTTTGTGAAAATCATAACAGAATGATTAGTTCGAAACAAGTTACTTAAATCAATACCAAAATGTCATAGTAACCGAGAAAATTAGTGTAATTCATAAAAAGTCTCAAATTATATTTATTTGGGTATTTATAATATCAATAATTCTAATTTCTCTCTATTATGGTAATTACTGCATCATCGTTGTGTCATAAATAAATTAAGTTATTTAATGTCTAAAAATTACAAATAAAATATCATTATGTAGTAAATCTTTTTATCTTTCTAATGAATATTTATAGTTGAATTTATCTTATGTATAACCCCATATTAAAAATTATTTACTTATTAAACATCAATTTTAACTATTTAACCCTTCTTTAAATAAATTTATAATAAATGTCCTAATCTAATCCAAGTGGGCCTAAATGGTCATATTTTATTCCTAAGGTTGTTTTTGGTCAAATTACACTTGTCCAATAGAATGAAGACATGTGTTAGGGTAATAATAATTTCATTTTTACCCTTAATTACCCTATTTACTTTTAACCGTGGTAAATAAAAGTAAAAAGTTACTATTCACCAAAAATTATTTTCATCTCATTGAACCACATTTTTGTCACGACCCCCCCCCCCCTCGTGGGGGTCCTGCTTTGAAAGGAACCGGGGGGCCGCCTGCCCCCATCAAGGAAACCCCCCCCCCCCCCCCTCATAAATGGGGGGGGTTAGAGAGTTGACCAGGGGAATTTATTCCCCCGGTCTTTGACCTTCCGGCCGGCCACCTGGCCGGCCGGTTTTTCTCCAACGGGACCGGCAAGCCGGTCCCCTTCCGGTTTCCGACGCCAGCGGCCCGGCCGCCGGTCTTCTCGTCCCGCCGCGGCCCGGAACCGGCCGCGGTGTTCGTCGTCCGGCGCGGTGCGACGGCACCGCGCCCCTCCGCCCCGCCTTTGATTCCCTTCGACGCGGCGCGACGGCGTCGCGTTCTTGATGATCCTTCCACGGCGCGACGCGATGGCGCCGCGCAATATAATAGTGCGATTATCCGCGTGGTGCGACGGCACCACGCCACCTTGTTTCCACCCGCAAGATAAACCAACAAGAACAATGGAGGGGGTTCGGCCGTGCTCATGCGGTCCGGCCCCCTCACGTTAAATGATAACACAATTTAAGTATCCTCACGTTAGTCATGCTAGAACCACAAACAAGAATAAATAAATAAACAAATAACAACAACCCCTACCTTGAAAATTGACGTCGCACGTCGGGTATCGTGGAGAAAGGCGTCGCGACGTCGGACGTAGATTCCGTGGACGTCGGGGTGCGTCCGAGGATGAAACGACGTCTCTTCACTTGTCGCTATGACGAAGAAGGGAGGTACGTTGTCGTTGGCGATGATCACCACGGTCGGCGACTTCTCCCTTGTCGAGGAGGAAGATGAAGACGTAAGAATCCGGGACGCCGAGTCTTGAAGGTCGTGAGGTCGATGTTCTTCGTCGGAGAAGAACTGTTCTTCACGTTCTTCGTCGAAGACAAAGAAGATCTTCAAGTCTCTCAACGATTCTCCCAAACCTCTCAAGCAACAAAGAAACTAACCAAAAATAAATTAAGCTCACACATAATTTATTAACACAACACCAACCTTTGAAATTCAAGAGTTTGAATTTCAAAACACAAATTAAACTCACTTATTAATGTCATAAGTTATAACTCAAGTTCACATCATTAATTGTGAGTTGGGGGGTTAGAGGATATGAAGGGGTGGGGTTCGTGTTGGCCCCACCACCCTCTTAACCTCCCAAGGGATGTTGGGTAGTTACCCAACTTCCATACAATGGATAAAAACACTTAAGGAAAGATAAAAATAAAATTGAAGTTAAATTATTATTTTAACATTCACAATTTATTTTACAAATTCCCTCGTGTAAACGCAACTCCGGAATAGGCGTTCTTAAGCAAATACCGGCGCTACAGTTCCATCGGTGCCCTCGGAATTCAATTCCGAGCACCGGATCAAAAGTTAGAAATTCCCGCTCGTTCGTTCACTGAACGTACCCGAGCCAAACTTCAGAAATTGATTCCGGGCACACCGGGCCTCGGAATCAGGTGCCGTCAGAAACCGCGCTCTTGTAAAACTCCAAAGAAAATTAAGAAAAAATTTCCCTTGAATTTTACGGTTCTTTACATTACTCCCACCTCAGGGATTTACGTCCCCGTAAAGGTACATCAAAACTAGGGAAACAAATCAGGGTACTGAGCACGCATCTGAGCCTCCCACTCCCATGTGCTCTCTTGGAGATTCCCGAGCTACCATCTGATGCGCACAAGAGGAATCGATCACCCACGCAGGACCCGCTCCTGTCGATCCTCTATCTCCACCGGGACATCCGTAAAAGTCGCCCCATCGTCAACGTCAAGCTCCCCATGGTCAATGATGTGCGTCGGGTCGTGCACGTATCTCCTCAGCTGAGACACGTGGAAGACATCATGCACCCGGTGCAACTGAGGTGGTAGATCCAGGCGATAAGCCACCTCACCAATCCTGCTGAGGACCTGGAAGGGTCCGATGAAGCGCAGAGATAACTTTCTGCCTCGGCCAAATCTCCGAATACCACGTCAAGGTGAGACCCGTAAGAAGACGCGGTCGCCATCCTCGAACTCCAGTGGCCTCCGCCTCCTGTCAGCATAAGACTTCTGCCGGCTCTGAGCTGTCCTCATCCGCTCCTGGATGACCTGGACCTTCTCTGTCGTGGCCTGGACCATCTCCGGTCCCACAAGTGCTGACTCCCCAGGGTCTGTCCAGCACAAAGGAGATCTACAAGGTCGGCCGTACAATGCCTCGTACGGTGCCATCCCGATGGTGGAGTGGTAGCTGTTGTTGTACGCAAACTCCACCAAGGGTAGGTGGTCCTCCCAGCTACGACCAAAGTCGAGGACACATGCGCGGAGCATGTCCTCGAGAGTCTGAATGGTCCTCTCCGTCTGACCATCCGTCTGAGGGTGAAAGGCTGTGCTCAGACGTAGCTGCGTCCCGAACGCCTCCTGTAACCCCTTCCAAAGCCGGGAAGTAAATCGAGCGTCTCGATCAGAGACGATAGATGATGGCACACCGTGGAGCCGCACAATCTCCTGAATGTAGAGACGTCCCAAGCTCTCCACTGAGCCCTGCTCTCTGATGGGTAAGAAGTGTGCCGACTTGGTGAGTCGGTCAACAATCACCCAGATGGATTCGTGACCTCTGGAAGTGCGTGGAAGTCCAGTCACTAAGTCCATAGATATGCCGTCCCACTTCCACTTCGGAACCTCCAAGGGCTGTACCAATCCTGCTGGTACCTGATGCTCTGCCTTCACCTGTTGGCAGGTGAAGCATCGAGAAACGAACTCTGCTACTGCCTTCTTCATGCCCAGCCACCAGTGCTATCGTCTGAGGTCCTGGTACATCTTCGCCACTCCAGGATGTACCGCCAAAGGAGAAGTGTGAAACTCTCTCAGCACTTCCTCTCGCAAAGCGACTGGTACCATGGTACGTCCTCTGAAAAGGATGTTGTGCTCTGCTCTAAGGGAGAAACCATCAGATGTCTGTCCCGAGGATATCTGTGCACGCCGTGTCTCACAGTCAGCGTCCCCACGCTGTGCCTCCCTGACTCGCTGCAGTATTGGAGGAGTGACTGTGAGAGACTGAAGGAAGGCTGCTCCATCTCTATCCACGAAGGATATCTACAAAGAGGCTAGCTGCTCTGTCGCCTCTTCAAGTAGCTGAATGCCCGTCCTCTTGCTGAGGGCATCGGCTACTACGTTCCCCATCCTAGGAGTATAGACTATCTCAAAGTCATAGTCCTGGAGGAACTCAAGCCATCGCCGCTGTCTCAGGTTCAGGTCCTTCTGCGAGAAGATATACCTGAGACTCTGATGATCGGAAAAGACAGTAAAGCGATCGCCCATCAGATAGTGTCGCCATGTCTTCAGAGCGAAGACCACTGCTGCTAACTCCAGGTCATGGGTAGCGTAGTTCTTCTCATGAGGCCTCAACTGACGTGATCCATAGGAGATCACTGCCCGCTCCTGCATCAGAACACATCCGAGTCCGGTCCCGGATGCATCACAGTAAACTACGTACCCTACTCCCTCTTCGGGCAATCTCAAGATAGGTGCGCTAGTCAATCTCTGTCTCAGCTCCTGGAAGCTCTACTGACATCTGTCTGACCACACGAAGGGTTTACCCTTCTTCGTCAAAGATGTGAGTGGTGCCGCAACTCTAGAGATGTCTGGAACGAATCTCCGATAGTATCCATCTAGTCCCAAGAAACTCCGAACCTCAGTCACGCTCCTGGGTGGCTCTCATGCTAACACAGCCTCGATCTTCGCAGGATCCACTGCAACTCCCGCCTCAGAGATAACGTGTCCCAAGAATTGGACCTCACGTATCCAGAACTGGCACTTCGAGAGCTTACCATAAAGCTGGTGCTCTCGGAGTGTGTCTAGTATAACTCGCAAGTGATAGGCGTGCTCCTCCTCAGTCGTAGAGTAAATCAGAATGTCGTCGATGAAGACCACAACAAACCGATCGAGGTATGGCTGAAAGATCCTGTTCATGAGAGCCATGAACACTGCTGGAGCATTGGTTACACCGAAAGGCATAACCAAGAACTCATAGTGGCCATACCGACATCTGAAGGCCGTCTTCTGCACATCCTCGTTTCTGACTCTGATCTGATGATAGCCTGACCTGAGGTCTATCTTCGAGAACCACCGTGCACCCTTGAGCTGATCAAAGAGGTCATCAATCCTCGGTAGCGGATACTTGTTCCTCACTGTCACCTGGTTCAGGCGACGATAGTCAACACAAAGCCGCAGGCTCCCGTCCGCCTTCTTGGCGAACAATATCGCGGAAGCCCAGGGTGAAACACTGGGTCGGATGAACCCCTTGCCCTGCAAGTCCTCCAACTATACCCGTAGCTCTCGAAGCTCGGCGGGGGCCATCCGATATGCTGGAGTGGATATCAAGGTTGTCCCGGGGTAAAAGTCAATATAAAAGTCTACCTCTCTGCGAGGAGGTAGCCCTGGGATGTCGTCGGGAAAAACGTCCGCAAACTGATCCACCACTGCAGGAAAACCAGGACTCCGCACGTCAACTTCTCCAAGGATGAGGCTAGCTAACTGATGAGTAATGGGTTGTCCTCTCCTCCGCGGAAGTCCATCCTGTGCTGCTAAGGCTCCCTTCTCGCCGGTGAAGGTGAACCTGCTCCCGTCGGTGCATACACATCGCACCTTGCGCCTAAAACAGTCAATCTGCGCATGGACCGTAGATAGCCAATCCATGCCCAAGATGAAGTTTTAAGGCCTCGACGTTGCTACAAGAAGATCCCAGCCGAAGCTCTCGCCTCCTAGAGTAAGCTCACACTGCCGGCACCAGTGCGTAATCGTCGAGTCTGCTCCTGTAGGAGTCTCTAGCTGTAAGGATCGAGCCAACGGCTCTGTCGGAATCTCTGAGCTCCGAACAAGGGCAGCGGCTATGAAAGAGTGACTCGCTCCTGTGTCTATAAGTACTGCAGCAAGGGTAGAATAGACACAGATAGTACCTCGAATCATCTCGGGTGTGCCGTGGTCGTAGGCCTCTGCTGCCTGGAGCTGTGCTTGTCTCTGCCCGCCAGCTCCCTGTGGTCTGGGTGGACCTCCTGGTGGTGGTGGTGGTAGAGCCTCAAAGCGTCGCCCACCACCGGCTGCCCGTCCAGCTCCCCTGCCTCGTCCGCCTCCCCCCTGCGAACCGCCACGGTCGACCCTCTGCCTCTACCTCGGTGGTCCCTCAACCGACTGCTGCTCCTCGGCACGGCGGGTCGGGAAGTCACGAGCCATGTGGCCCTGCCCGCCGCACGAGTAGCACTGTCTGCCTCTCGAAAGACTGGCTCCGCGCTGTGTGAACCACACTGCTGAGCCAGTATCCTGAGGTCGTCTGCCCGAAGGTCTGGTCTGTCTGGACCCCTGAGTCATCCGTCGACTGCCTGCTGCAGATGACTCTGCCACGTGCCGCCCTGCGGTGGGTCGCTGCGCTGGTGTAGACTCAGCAAGGAAGCTCTCGATCAGAAGGGCCCGCTCCAGTACTCCTGTCTGAGTCGTTATGCTGAGGGAGATCAGCGATGCCCTGATCTCGTGTCTCAAACCCTGCTCGAAGGTCCGGGCCCGGAAGAATGGGTCCCGTACCATGCCGGTCGAGTAGCGCGAGAGATCAGTAAATCTCGCCGAGTACTGAGCGACCGTCATGCTGCCCTGCCGCAGCTGAAGAAGCTCCTGGATACGCACCCCATGAAGGGTGGCTGGGACAAACTCCGAGCGGAAGAGGCTCTCAAAGTCCGTCCAAAGTAGAGATGCCTCATCGTGCACCTGGAGCATCAGGCTCCACCATCGTCCTGCTGCTGCGTGTAGTAGGCTCGCAGCGAGGATCACCATGAGGTCTGCTGGTGTCCTCACTAGCCTAAACACACGTACCACTGCCTCCAGCCAGTCCTCGGCTGCCTGGGGATCCGTCTCCCCGTGAAACCTGGGCGGTCGCTGGCGCTGAAACTCAGGCAGTGCGCTTAGGCGACGTGCATCGTCAGCGGCTGGCGCTGGAAGTATCGGTGGCTCGGCGGGCAGAGCTACCGCCGGTGCCACTGCTGACAAAGGGCCCTGAACCGAAGCCTCATCGCTCGGTGGGCTGTCGTCCCGCTCGACTCTCGGAACCCTAGCTGGCTGCCGTCGTGGGGCCATCCTGAAAAGGAAACAGGTGCGCTACGGTCAGAACAGTATACCTGGTGAGCTGATATAAGTAATCACAAAGAAAACTTTGAAACACATATGCAATCAATGTTTTCGTGAATTAAGTCGGAAATCAGAAGTCAGGGTCCTGGTGTACGGATACGTCGGCCGCCGCACCAACACTGGACTCCCTGGACTGATAACCACACTCAATACGCTAAACATTATTGCTTCACATAGAAAAGATCAGAGTTCGTGGTATAACCGAACTCCTCTGATACCAATTTGTCACGACCCGCCCTCGGGGTCCGTGCCGTGACTACCCCAAGCCCGCCTTCCATAGGCCAGGGGCTGGAGACTAGCACCAAGGCGTAAATCCCGGTAAAAAGGGAAGGCATTGCCTTTGTAAAGTAAACAAACACCACAGAGTAAGCAAGCGGAAAGTAAACACTAAGCAAAAGTTGAGTACAACTGAAAGTGCGGAAAAGTAAATATGCCAGTATACAAACCCAAATTGAAAGTAAAGTACAACTCGAAAGGGAAAACAGCAACTGAAAAGTAAAAGCCGCTACACCGAGCTGTCCACAGGAAATCCCACCTAAAGGGTGGGTACAGATAGCTCCACTGCTCCACGAGTCCCGCCGTCCGCTCCGAGCACATCCCGCCCAGTGGTCCACCTCCAGGTACCGTCCTGCTCTGCAAGCCTCAGCTAAGATCAACGCTGTCCGTCGTCTGCATCCAACACAACGTAGTGCGCGCAAAGCCCGTGCAGGGGTGAGTATAAGCTACTCAGTAGGGACCCCGAGACCCCTGAAGGTCTCTCAAATCCACAAAGGATAAACCACGAAGAAAGGTACAATCACGAAGTAACAACCGACACTGCTTAGGTATATGCCCATACATATACCTAAGTCATCAATTTCAAATACGCTCCAACCTCCGAGCCCAAGTACAACTCAGTCCACACAGGAAAGTAAACGTATTCCACACAGGAAAGCAAAACGTAATCCACACAAGATAGCACAACACAATCCACACAAGAAAGCAACAGGATTCAGCTCACACAGGTATACTTCTTCAAAGGACGATAAAGATGATCTCTGATCCATCTAAGTCATCGGACCCACGAAGGATCGATAGGTAACTAACCCCCGCAAAAGACCCACACAGGATCGGGCCCACATAGGACCTGTAGGCGCTGGTTCACACAGGACCGCTGAGCGCAAGGACCCACACAGGATCGGACCCACACAGGATAGGGCCCACACAGGACCTGTAGCACTGATCCACGTAGGATCGTTGAGTGTTGTAGTCGTCGTCGTCGAATCCACACAGGATCTCTGTACTGTCGTCGTCGCAGTCACAGTAGCAGTAGTAGCAGTAGTAGTCACAGTCGCACTAGGGTTCCCGTACACAGCAAGCTCGTTCGGAGGGTCCGCTCCACGAGCCGAGAGGCTGATACATCAACTGTCACAAAGTCCAGAGTTGATGTATCCAAAAGTTCCATATCGTCAACAGGAACTCAACGCAACAGACGGCGCGTCGATCGGACGCCCGGTCTGAGAGTTATTGGCATTTTCGTCCCCGGGGCCCGGTTGGTTTTTTAAGGCAAAACCAACCCGACCGTACTCCACCTCCGTCCAAACCTCGGGCGGAGTATGCCAAAAGATTCGTCTCACTAAGAGGAACACAACAAAGCTGACGGCACGTCAATCGGACGTTCGTAACTCAAGATATGAGCGTTTCCGCTCCGAAGGCCCGGTTGGTTTCGTGAACGAACCAACCCGTCCGAACTCAAAGTATTCCGAAACTTTGAGTGAGATATACCGAAACGACCGTATCGATCCAAGGATCGTGTTGCCGCAGACGGTTCGTCGATCGGAGGTCTGTGGCTCAAGTTATGGCCAAAATACCGAAACTGTCTCGAAAACGGGGGTCCAGGTCCGGGCCGACCCGGCCCGACCCCCCTGGGTCGGCCCGAACCGGGTCCACCCGAACCGGGTCGACCCGACCCGGGTCCGACCCGGCCCGGCCGGCCGGTGGCGCGGCGGCCTGGCGCCGCACGAAGGCAGCGCGCGGGAGGCTAAGCCCCCGCTTCCAGCATGTGGCGGCGCGGCTTTTAGCCGCGCCATTTGGAACCCCCCCCCCCCTCGTGGGGGCCTGCTTTGAAAGGAACCGGGGGGCCGCCTGCCCCCCTCAAGGAAACCCCCCCCCCCCCTCATAAATGGGGTGGGTTTTAGAGAGTTGATCGGGGGAATTTATTCCCCCGGTCTTTGACCTTCCGACCGGCCACCTGGCCGGCCGGTTTTTCTCCAACGGGACCGGCAAGCCGGTCCCCTTCCGGTTTCCGACGCCGGCGGCCCGGCTGCCGGTCTTCTCGTCCCGCCGCGGCCCGGAACCGGCCGCAGTGTTCGTCGTCCGGCGCGGTGCGACGGCACCGCGCCCCTCCGCCACGCCTTTGATTCCCTTCGACGCGGCGCGACGGCGTCGCGTTCTTGATGATCCTTCCACGGCGCGGCGCGACGGCGCCGCGCAATATAATCGTGCGATTATCCGCGTGGTGCGACGGCACCACGCCACCTTGTTTCCACCCGCAGGATAAACCAACAAGAACAATGGAGGGGGTTCGGCCGTGCTCATGCGGTCCGGCCCCCTCACGTTAAATGATAACACAATTTAAGTATCCTCACGTTAGTCATGCTAGAACCACGAACAAGAATAAATAAATAAACAAATAACAACAACCCCTACCTTGAGAATTGACTTCGCACGTCGGGTATCGCGGAGAAAGGCGTCGCGGCGTCGGACGTAGATTCTGTGGACGTCGGGGTGCGTCTGAGGAGGAAACGACGTCTCTTCACTTGTCGCTATGACGAAGAAGGGAGGTACGTTGTCGTTTGAGATGATCACCACGGTCGGCGACTTCTCCCTTGTCGAGGAGGAAGATGAAGACGTAAGAATCCGGGACGCCGAGTCTTGAAGGTCGTGAGGTCGATGTTCTTCGTCGGAGAAGAACCGTTCTTCACGTTCTTCGTCGAAGACGAAGAAGATCTTCAAGTCTCTCAACGATTCTCCCAAACCTCTCAAGAAACAAAAAAACTAACCAAAAATAAATTAAGCTCACACTTAATTTATTAACACAACACCAACCTTTTAAATTCAAGAGTTTGAATTTCAAAACACAAATTAAACTCACTTATTAATGTCATAAGTTATAACTCAAGTTCACATCATTAATTGTGAGTTGGGGGGGTTAGAGGATATGAAGGGGTGGGGTTCGTGTTGGCCCCACCACCCTCTTAACCTCCCAAGGGAAGTTGGGTAGTTACCCAACTTCCATCCAATGGATAAAAACACTTAAGGAAAGATAAAAATAAAATTGAAGTTAAATTATTATTTTAACATTCACAATTTATTTTACAACTTCCCTCGTGTAAACGCAACTCCGGAATAGGCGTTCTTAAGCAAATACCAGCGTTGCGGTTCCATCGGTGCCCTCAGAATTCAATTCCGAGCACCGGATCAAAAGTTAGAAATTCCCGCTCGTTCGTTCACTGAACGTACCCGAGCCAAACTTCGAAAACTGATTCTGGGCACACCGGGCCTCGGAATCAGGTGCCGTCAGAAACCGCGCTCTTGTAAAATTCCAAAGAAAATTAAGAAAAAATTTCCCTTGAATTTTACGGGTCTTTACAATTTTAGTCCTTGATATTAACCGTGTCTCTCGGATTTTCGAAATTCCACTCACAGAAGCGGTAAAATTAAGTTTTATGAAAAATTCAGTTTTTTTAACTACCACTTAGTGGTTTCACTATTCATCAAAAATTGAAAGTTTTCAGAAAAATACTAAATTTTCACCCTAGGATAATTTCGATATTCTAAATCCAAAAATGAAGTCCATTTTGAAAAATAAAATTTCAAAAAGTGGTTATTACTATTCATAACGGCTAGTTTTAATAATATTTTAATAGCATATCATTGTTTACAGAAACTCGGTATTGCGTACGACACAAGCTATCGAGGAAGGCCGCGGTTGCGTGTAAATCAAGCCAAGCTAGTGTTGTGTGTAGTAAAATATTCCTTTGATGATTTATAAAAACAAAATATTTCTCATAAAAGTCTCGGGCGTTACATTCTACCCCCCTTAAAATTAATTTCGCCCTCGAAATTCGTCACTTTGTCACAAACAGATGAGGATACCTCTCCCTCATCATATCCTCAAGCTCCCATGTAGATTCTTCTAATTGGTGGTTCCTCCATAAAACTTTCACCAAGCAAGTGGTCTGGTTTCGTAAGACTTTTTCACTATGATCTAGAATCTCTATCGGCTATTCTTCATAAGAAAGATCTTGCTCCAGCGGTACAACTTCTGAGCTGAGTACATGTGAAGGATCAGGTATGTACTTTCTCAAGAGAGATACATGGAACACATCGTGTACTCGAGAGAGATTCGGTGGAAGCGCCAATCGGTAAGCTACCTTCCCGACACGATCCAGTATTTCGAAAGGACCGATATATCTAGGGCTCAACATCCCCTTCTTCCAAAATCTCATTACTCTCTCCCAAGGAGATATTCATAAGAACACTTTATCACCCACTTCAAACTCTAGGTCTTTTCTTCGGTTGTCGGCATAACTTTTCTGTCAAATCTGAGCTGCTCTTATGTTTTGTTGAATAGATCTGACCTTTTCTTCCATTTCATCAACGAGATCAGGTCCTAACAGCTTTCTTTCCCCAACTTCATCCCAGCAAGTTGGAGTCCTGCATTTCTTTCCATAGAGAGCTTCATAAGGAGCCATCTGAATACTGGAGTGAAAGCTATTATTATAAGAAAATTCAACCAAAGGTAGGTGTTGATCCCAACCACCTTTGAAATCCATATAGCAAGCTCTCAATATATATTCTAGGGTTTTAATTGTTCTCTAAGACTGACCGTCTGTCTGAGGATGATAAGTAGTGCTGAAACTCAACTCTATATCCAGAGTATGCTGAAGACTTCGCCAGAACTTCGAGGTAAATCTCGAATCCCGATCAGATATAATAGAAAGTGGTACTCCATGCAATCTTACCACTTCCTTTACATATATCCTGGCAAGCTGATCCAGAGAGAAATCCTCTCTAATAGCAATGAAGTGTGCAGAATTGGTAAGACGATCAACTATGACCCAGATAGCATTATTTCCTTTGGATATTTTAGGAAGTCCTATGACAAAGTCCATAGTGATGTTTTCCCATTTCCATTCGGGTATGGGTAATGGTTGTAACATCCCCTTAGACTTCTGTCTCTCATCTTTAACTTGCTGACAAACCAAGCATCGAGAGACATATTCAGCAACATCTCTTTTCATGCCATCCCACCAGAAGTACTCTTTCAGGTCCCTATACATCTTCGTGAATCCAGGATGAATAGAGAATGAAGAACTATGAGCCTCATCCAGCAGCTCCTTCTTTAATTCCGGGATGGGAGGAACACAAACCCGATTCTTGAACTTTATTATCCCATCACAATCAAGGTTGAATTCAGGAACATTTCTCACCTTCTTTTGTAACTCGACATCTTCTTTCTGTGCCTCTTTAATCTTCACATGTATAGATGGTTGAACATTCATTTGAGAAAGATAAGATTTTCCCCCTTCCATTATAAATCCAAGATCCATCCTTTGTAAATCCATAAATATTGGATCTTTTGTGATCCTCATCATGGATAAATTGGCATGGTCTTGTTGACTTAATGCATCTGCCACCTTGTTTTCTTTCCCAGGGTGGTAATGGATTGAGCAGTCATAATCCTTAATCAGCTCCAACCATCTTCTTTGACGCATATTCAGCTCCTTTTGTGTGAAAATATACTTTAAACTTTTATGATCAGTATAAATGTCACACCTTTCTCCATAAAGATAATGCCTCCAAATATTTAATGCAAAGATTACCACAGCTAACTCCAAATCATGTGTTGGGTAATTTTGCTCATGAATTTTCAACTGTCGTGAGGCATAAGCTATAACCATATCATTTTGCATAAGAACACACCCCAATCCCTTCTTGGATGCATCACTATAGATCACAAACCTTTCTCCCCTACAAGGCATTGTGAGCACAGGTGCACTGGATAACCTTCTTTTCAACTCCTTGAAATTCTCTTCACATTCCTCCGTCCAAACAAACTTAACTCCTTTCCGAGTCAACTTGGTGAGTGGATTAGATAATCGTGAAAAATCTTTCACAAAACGTCGATAATATCCAGCCAAACCAAGAAAACTTCGGATCTCAGTTACTGTTGTTGGTCTCGACCATCTTTCGATTACCTCTGTTTTTGCTGGATCCACATATATCCCCTCTCTTGAGATTATGTGACCCAAAAATGAAACTTTTTTAATCCAAAATTCACACTTGGTAAATTTGGCATAAAGCTTCTCCTTTCTCATGGTCTTCAATATAATTCTCAAGTGATCTTCATATTCTTCCTTACCCTTTGAATAGACAAGAATATCGTCTATAAAGACTACCACAAATTGATCAAGATAGTATCTAAAGACTCTATTCATCAGATCTATGAAGATAGCAGGGGAATTAGTAAGACCAAATGGAATCACTATAAATTCATAGTGTCCATACCTTGTACGGAAAGATGTCTTTGTTATATCCTCCCTTTTGACCCTTAATTGATGATACCCTAAACGAAGATCAATCTTGGAAAAGTATTGAGCTCCACGTAGTTGGTCAAATAAGTCATCAATGCATGGGAGAGGATATTTGTTCTTGATAGTGATCTTGTTAAGTTCTTGATAATCAATGCAGAGTCTCATTGATCCATCTTTCTTCTTAACAAATAGAACAGGTGCTCCCCAAGGTGACGCACTAGGGCATATGAATCCCTTATCAAGATTCTATTGGAGTTGCTTCTTCAATTCCTGCAACTCAATTGGGGTCATTCTATAAGGTGTCTTTGAAATAGGCAAAGCACCCTGTACGAGTTCTATTGAGAACTCAACTTCACGATTTGGTGGAAGACTCATTAATTCCTCCAGAAAGACATCATCAAACTCTCGTACAATGGGAATATTATTAATTGTGAGTTTCTCACCAATCATTTGAGATAAATAACCTTCATTTAGTAAAATCAAGACCCATAAGATGGTAGAAATTTCCACTGGAAGGTTATGTTCATCCTTTCATCGATAGAAGATCATAGATTGATCTGGAATATGAAATGTGACTTCCCTTATTTGGAAATTGATATGAGATCCATATAAAGAAATCCAATCCATGCCAACAATCACATCAAATTCCACTATAGGAAGGATCACAAGATTTGCAGGAAGCACTTTCCCACAAACTTCGATCGGAGAAGAATTTTAAACTTTTGATGTGATTGTTGTGCCATTAGGTGTTGTCACAGCTAACTCAACATCTAATTGTTGAGGTAATACGGTTATACCCTTATAAAATTCTTCATAAATAAAAGAGTGGGTGGATCTAGAATCAAATAAAACATTTGCTACTTTAGAGTGGATGGTAAGTGTACCTTTCACCACATCGTTATCGTACTCCACATCGCTGATAGAAATTGCATGTGACTTTCCTTTGCCTTTATCCTTAAGAGTTTTTTGACATCGACCATCATCATCAACCCTTGAATTAGGGTATTTATTGGCATAATGTCCCATCTCCTTTCACTTGAAACATTGAAGTGTAGTAGGTTCATTCTGTGTATCCCTTCCTTCGTTTGCATCATTAGACATCTTCTTCCCATCATCGCGGCATTCAAATGCCCGATGACCTTCCTTTCCACATTTGAAACATTTACTTGTCCCTTTAAGACAACTCCCTCCATGTTTCTTTCCACACTTTGAGAATAAGGGAAAGCTCATCTTCTTTTCAGTGTGCTCTTTAGATTTTCCTTTGAATTCCATTTTCCTCTTCTTATCAAACCCATATGACTGATGGGTTACTCCAATCTCAATCTCAACTTTGAGAGCACATCGAACGATTTCCTCATAGCTATTGAAGTCCCTTATGGCTAAGGCCCTTCAAAGACTTGGTTTTAATCCACTAAAGAATCGATCGATCTTACTCTCAGCTTGGATAATAATACCAGAAGCATACCTTGCAAGTCTTGTAAAATTTGCTTCATAGGTACCAACAGATTCATCATCCTTTTGCTTCAGTTCAAGAAACTATTTATCCATATTTGTTCGGAGAATATGAGGGAAGTACTTATTGAAAAATAATTTCTTGAACTCGTCCCATTCCATGGACTCAATTTCATCCCTTTGCCTCGTATTATTAATAAGATTCCACCATTGATCAGCATCACCTTCCAAACGATACACTGCTAAGATGGCTTTATCATGCTCAGAACATTGAAGAATTGAAAATATATTTTCAGTAGTAATAATCCATTGTTCAGAAACTAATGGATCAGTAGACCCGTTGAAAGAAGGTGGATGTTGTCTCATGAAGGATTCAACAGAATGTTGCTCCTTTATTTGCTCGTTTGGAAGTCCTGCATGATTCATAGCTTGAGAAAGTTGTGTGATCATGGATACAATATTTTTTATTCCATCTCCCATAACGTTTGGTTGCTCAGGGGGACAATCATTGCATTGCCCGTCGCATTCCGTATTAACATGTTTCCTTCGGGTTCCAGCCATTGACTAAAACCAAGAAGAATAGTGTGATCAAAACTAATTATAATAGGAAAACCACATAATCAAGAATAAAATTTCACACTTAAGGTCATATCCTAGGATATTCATGGCCATTTCTGAAACACTAAGATTGTTTTCTATGCTTAGAATTATCCTTAGGGTGCTTACTAAGGCTTTCACATCTTAGTTTCCAAAGGTTGACTATACCTTTCCTCTAATACCAACTACAACAACCCATACTTTACATACATTGTTAATACTTCAAAATTGAAGCATACTTATTACAACATATAACAAAACCACTAAAGGACCGTATAGGTATAGTGTCTTTAGAAACTGGGAAACATAAACAACCAGTTCATAAAGAGTCTACATTGTCTCCCATTTATCTCATCATATTTATAGTCCCTTTTGGCATATCTTACTTAATAACCTTCTTCCTGACCTGGGGAAAGAAAACATACAAAAGGGTGAGCTCAAATGATCAATAAGGGTAAACAAAAGAAATATCAATCACATCTTATTCATAAGAAGATAACTTTTGGAAATCTTAACCTGCAAAAGAGAGCATAATTTCATAACATGGGATAAATCATAGTAGTGAAATGTGATCCCAATAATCATAAATTAAAACATGAAACTTTGTGGCATACATAAATAATCATAGAGAATCATTTATTATTAGTCAAGACTCATTCCCAAGAATATCTTAGTGGACAGAGTCCATTTTTTAACCGAGTTCACTCCTCGTTTCAGTCCTGTTTCACTGAACTGGTATAACCTACCGTTCCAGCCATGTCTATCTCATAAGATATAAAATCTTTACCCAATTAATTGGAGGGAGATATAGGTCCCACCCATCTCATAATGATACCATTCTTATGTGTGCCACAAAATCATAAACCATACATCATAGCATAACCCATGTAATAAAAATGGGAATCTTTAAACATCGTGACATCATAAAACAATTCATATAAGATAAAGGGATTCATAAAAATATAATTCCATCACAACGTAATCAAATCAATGTAATAATAGGGATATAAACAGAACCCTTTATTATCTTAGATGGAAAATAATTTTGATAAAACATTTGAACTCCATTCTTGAGGAAAATATCCTTTCTGCTTCAAAAACACTTTTCCTTTCTTAACATGTCATACAATTATAAACTAAAATAAGTTGATTAAAAATAAACATGAAAACTTGTAAAGGAAACTTCTTGGAAATAATGTTTTAAAAATCCATTCATGCCGTATAAGTTAATAAAACATTCTTCTCGTACTTTTGTCGGAAAAGTCAAAAAGTACCTCGTACGAAAAACGACAAATGATTTCTTTCATATATTTTACTAAAAACTCACCAAAGGGTAAAATTGGATTTAAAAAATTGTAGGTGGATTTAAATAATATTACATATTGAGGAAACATGGATGTGGATGATAAAATACACCCCCAGTAAATACCAAAGTATAAACAATCTCGGATAAAAATGAGATTGTGATATTTCCCTTACCTTAGGTCCGATTTTCCTCGTAAGTGTCCGAACCTCCTGTATAATGATTTAAATAATTTTATTGAATTATTCCAGAATCATAATTATTGTTATGATATCATATATGGTCATATTCTTAGCTTCTTATTAGTAATATGTCATTATTACTTGTTATTCGGGTGTTTATTACTTTTTGTTCTTATGCGTGTTTTGTCGAATAAATTCTTATTATTATCTTTAGGTTATAGATACCTCATTTCAAGAATTTTATTAGTGTAATATATATCATATTCATTCATTCAATTCATTTATATAATCATTATGAAATGAAGATCATGTAGAACGAGTCGCATCACATTGTGGAGACGGTATTCCGTACGTACGCACGAGTGATGATATCGTTCCTATGATCGTGGAATTGTATTGGAGTGTATGTATACTATTTTGGAATCAGTATCACTTTATAATAGTCATATATAGTCATTATTTACACCATTATACCCATCCACGTAAGGTGGTGGTGTAAAATAGATTACACCACGGCGTGGAGACGGTATTCCGTACGTACGCACGCGCGGTGATTTCTTTTTCCGTAGGACGGATAGATGGTGAAATAGGGTTGTTTCATTCTTATAATAACATATAAGTATATGAGTTATACTGATGTTATTACTTAATAATGAAACAACTAAAGAAGAAGAAGTGGAAGAAGAAATAAAGATGAAAGAATCAGTAACAGATATTACCTCTTCTTTGAAGTGCTTCTTTGAGACCTTCTTTTAGGGCACTAAAATTGGTCTTTGAAGAAGACCAGGACCTCTAGGATGTCTCTAGGGAAGTGGAGAGGATAAATTGGCAGGGTTTGGCCGAGCTTGAAGTCTCAAAGTGGTGTGAGGAAGAGGGGGAGGAGGTGCCCTTTTATAAGGGAGGAGAGGGGCTCCTTCGGGAAAACTAAAAATATTATTTTATTATAATGTCAAGTTCGGTTTTAAATAGCTCCAAATTGATATATTTAGAAGATAATGTGGGGATGGGTCTAAATCCTCTCATAAAATATAATTTAGACAAGTTTAGGTATCAATTGTAACCTTATCATTTAGATTTATCTTTAAGTTAGATAATTTAACTTTTACCGTGTCTTCTTGTTTTCTTACACTATATGGTTAATAAACTTACTATATCAAGCCAAACAAACCACAAGTTGTTTATTATTAATATATATAGCCTTATATAAGTCATTTGGCCGAACCTTATATTTTTAGGAATAAAATAACAATTAGTAATATAATATTTGTTTTAAAAACTATTTTATGTCAATTTTGACACTATTTAGTAATTGATTTTTGTGAAAATCCGAACAGAATGATTAGTTCGAACCAAGTTACTTAAATCAATACTTAAATGTCATATTAACCGAGAAAATTAGTTTAATTCATAAAAAGTCTCAAATTATATTTATTTGGGTATTTATAATATCAATAATTCTAATTTTTCACTATTATAGTAATTATTGCATCATCGTTGTGTCATAAATAAATTAAATTATTTAATGTCTAAAAATTACAAATAAAATATCATTATGTAGGAAATTTGTTTATCTTTCTAATTAATATTTATAGTCGAATTTATCTTATTTATATCCCCATATTAAAAATTATTTACTTATTAAACCTCGATTTTAACTATTTAACCCTTCTTTAAATAAATTAATAATAAATGTCCTAATCTAATCCAAGTGGTCCTAAATGATCATATTTTATTCCTAAAGTTCTTTTTGTTCAAATTAAACTTGTCCAATAGCATGAGGGCATGTGTTAGGGTAATAATAATATCATTTTTACCCTTAATTACCCTATTTACTTTTAACCGTGGTAAATAAAAGTAAAAAGTTACTATTCACCAAAAATTATTTTCATCTCATTGAACCACATTTTAGTCCTTGATATTAACCGTGTATCTCAGATTTTCGAAATTCCACTCACAGAAGTGGTAAAATTAAGTTTTATGAAAAAATCAGTTTTTTTTAACTACCACTTAGTGGTTTCACTATTCATCAAAAATTGAAAGTTTTCAGAAAAATACCAAAATTTCACCCTAGGCTAATTTCGATATTCCAAATCCAAAAATGAAGTCCATTTTGAAAAATAAAATTTCAAAAAGTGGTTATTACTATTCATAACGGCTAGTTTTAATAATATTTTAATAGCATATCATTGTTTACTGAAACTCAGTATTGCGTACGACACAAGCTATCGAGGAAGGCCGTGGTTGCGTGTAAAGCAAGCCAAGATAGTGTTGTGTGTAGTAAAAGATTCCTTTGATGATTTATAAAAACAAAATATTTCTCATAAAAGTCTCGGGCGTTACATGATGGCAACGTGAGGGTGACACCGTGACGGTGGCACCGTGTGGGTGACACCGTGATGGTGGAACCGTGTCCTCACTGAGGGTCTTCGTTCTTTTTCCGACTATTGACTTTTTCTGCTCCCGCAAAGTATCTTTTGATGTAAAAATGATTTAATACCCCCTTTCAAAGCCATTTAATTCCCATAAATAATATCTAAAATCCTCCAAGAGCTGGGAGACCCTTAACTTACCAAAATGTGTGGCTTTTCCTCGGTGTCACGCCCTTTCCCCGAACCTTCCAGTTCCGCCCCTGTTACGTGTTTTACCTCTGATTAAATGAAACGGTTTAACGCACAGCTGTTATGGACACCACCCTGATGGGAATAGTTAAATAAGGATTAATCCCATCGTGTGTAACCTCCCAACCACATGGGAAACCATGATCTGTCATTAAAGCAGTTCAAAATTCCATATCTCGTAACAATAGTATCTCATCTTTATATCAAACTAGAATTTCTTGTTTATCTTTCTTGGCTGGATTTCTTTCTTCTCCATGGGTGAACTTGGAATCCCTCCTTCCCAAGGCTTGTTGTTCACCTATGCTAGAGTTTTTATGCTCATCCTTGGAGTCCCTGGAGTTCCTCCCCTACAATCCACGCAACCTCAATTATTGACGCATGGAGAAAGACGTTGATCCTTGATCAAATCAGGTAGGGTTTTCCTTTGTCACTTTTTACTGTGTATCGTGCGGGGAGAGTATGCTATTGTTTCTGTGGGATGGATGAAACCAAACAATAATGAGGATAACAAACTGACTTTTAAAGAATGAAGGGGGGGTGTGATCGATGTTTCTGTTGTATTTCCTTACCCTTTATTATTTATGTTGTGAATTGTGCGAGCCTATGCCCACTGAAAATTATGGTCGTTGGTGGTCTTTCTTTGTGCATTAATGAACCTCCGTCTTCTCTGATGATTGAATGGAACCAACATGGGAATTTTTTTAATCACGTAAACTCAGCCGATTAAATTAATTTCTAGTGAACAACAATCCTTGTGTGATCTCCCTGGTTAACTAAACAGAAAGTGGAAAACTTAGTGAATGATGTACTTGATTCTGGAAACATCCTTGCTCTGTCTTGGTGGCTTGTTTGTTTGCTCTGCTCGATGCTTGTTGGGTAATGTGGATGGGGATTGGATCGTCTATTGTTATACGGTTGTTGGTTATGGATCTGAGGCTATGTGGGGTTGTATCTTAGAGCTTGGTTTGGTTCCAGTACTTTGATGGATCTCACAGATCCCTTTGTTATAACTTTACAAGAGGACCAGGTGTGAATTCTTAACTGTTGTTTGGCTGTTTTTTTTCTTTCCCAGCTTGTGGTTATTCTTGTTAGTTTCTGAGTAGTGTAGAATTTACTTAAATAGAGTAACCTCAACCTAAAAACAAGAAAGGGTTCAATGGGGAATTGATTTTGGGAATAAGTTGTTACTTGGTTATGAGTGTTGTGCCATTATTTTATGAATGAATAGTAACGAGGGTGTTTGTGTTTAGGTTGGTTTTGGAACCCCTAGGTTGGGATGAGTGCTTGTTACCTATACATATAATTGTAGTTTTTATGATACTTATTCGTGCCCCACCCATGTTGAGCACTTCATGCCAAACACCCACATTTCATGGAGCAGGGTTTTTTCCCAACACTCCTATGAGTGGTTGATTATTAGCACTTTTTCTACTCCCTTTCTCAAATATCCCAAGACTCATCAGGCAGGCTGTGATGGCCTGAGGTCCATTATATCCCAAGGTTCTTCGGACAGGGTATTTGTGGTGGTTGGCCCAGGTGTGTATGGGCAGGTTGTTTCCCACGTGTCTTCGGGATGAGGCCTAGGTGTATTCGGGTGTGGCATTATTTGTTCTGGCCCAGGTGTTTGTGGGTGTGGTTACGTGTGGTTGTTGTGGCCCAGGCGTTTGTGGGTGGGATGTGTGGTTGTGGCCCAGGTGTGTGCGAGCGGGGTGTAAAAGTGGGACTGTGGTGAGAATAGATGGGGAGGTTCAGTGCGTAGGATGTCTTCAATAACCGGTGGGGAAGTGGTGCGGGGTACCCAAACATCAATGTGTTTTTACTATTATATTTCATGACTTGTGTTATTTGGGGAGTGTGCCTTGGTGAGGCGTTGGTGGGCAGTTTTCCTTGCAAGGTGTTTTGGGTTACCTCTTTTCTCATGAGGCATTAGGATGCCTCCCCACTTGTGCATGATAGATTTTGGTTTTCCCTACTGAGTATACTTGTATGCTCACCCTATGTATATAAAACTGCTATCATGTTTCTAGAAGGAATTCAGGGATCATGCAGGGACGTACTAGTTCAAACATTGGGACAGTTGTTGTTGTTTCTTTTCTTTCTTTTGGTACTTCCTTTTGGGGTTTTCTTTTACTTTTGTATCATGTATGTTTGGAACATGCATATGAGAATGGTTTTTTTTGGATTTAATTGTACTTCCACCTTTGGTGTTGTTGGGAATTTCTATCTTATCTGTCGATCCTATTAAATAAAAATTGTAATTCCTTCCATATTATGTATGATTATATACCCTTGGTGCTAGTCGCCACACCGGGACCTATTGAAGGTCGGTCTCAAGGGTCATTATCTCTCCTTCAACTTGAAGAAGGAAGGGTTTGGCAACCTGTTGTCCCTTCCCCCATCTTGGTGGAGGAAGGTCGTGAGAAAAACCCAGGTGTGAAACCTGCATAAAGATATTTTGTGACTAAGAGATTATATTAAATAGGGAGTATTTATACTTTGTTGTTATCGTTAAAATGTATTATTCTTCCATTGTGGGTGTATTGACCCATTGTAGGACATTAATATTAGACTTTAGGAAAGTATTCCAAAATCCACTAAGGAATAGGTTCACTAGGTCACACAAAAGTTTTTCCTTTGATCTCAGTTAAATATTAATTATATTTAATATTATGAATAAATTTTATTCTAAAAACTGATAAATAATATTTATTCATAAATTATGAAATTAGATAAAAATTTAAATAAATATTCATCATTAGTGTAATTAGTTAATTATTAAAATAAATAATATTTATTTATCTTCCATTATTCAAAAGGTAATAAATAATTTATATAATTATATACATGAATATAATATTGTTTTATTTTTTAAATTCTTAATAATTATTTTTTGTTATTCATGTGGTAATAAAATAATGTTTTATTAATAAATAATTTTTTCAATTACGTAAATATTAAATTAAATATTTTTGGAATTTATTAAATGTTAAAGAGGAAAATCATAAAAATTTATTAGTCCAGTGGAAAATATTTATTTATTATAATTTCAATAATATTTATTATTGTGTGAATTAGTGCACACCATGGAATAAAAAAATATTATTATTGTTTTTTAATTATCATGATGTTCTTTTCAGTTTAACATATTATTAAAGACCTTTTTGTAAATAATTAATATGAAACAAGAACCATGGGTCTATAAATAGTCAATTATGAGAATCATGAGAGGATTTTTATTATGACGGCATTCCCCTCCTTAAAGGTTTCTCTCTCAATGAATAGTGACTATTTGGTTTTCTCTCAAGCTATAGAGATTCTATCTTTCTCTTTTATTCCTATCAATATGGAAAGAGAAAGATACAATCCTTCCAAACTGAAGGGATCATGGTTTCATTCATGGGAGTGATACATGACAATCCTTACAACCACGCCAGTAACTAGAGTACAATATACGACATTCCAAGATCAATAGAGCATTTTTTTATCAACACTAGTGGTGATATAATTTGGTTCCTCAAAAATGCATTGAAAATAAAACTAAATGGATTTTAAATTATTAACACATGCATCAAAAAAATCTCAAGAATGAAGTATTTATTTTTACAATTAAATTATTTATGAATTAAATTGAATGGATTATTAATTCTAGTTTTAGTAAAGAAAATCATTAATATTATATAGAAAATTACTTATTGTTAATATTATTCATTATCATGTACATTTTAAAATATGTAATAAATCATATAGAAGAGGAGTTGTCCAGAGACCCCATAGGAAGTCTTACTACATCTATAACCATCAAGTGGTATCTGAGTGGTTAATTTTTTTTGAATTATATATTTATGGTTGATAATTTACGTATTTAAATGTTATATTTCATTTAAATAAATTTATTATTTTAATATGATTATCTAGATATCTTTATTTCCACTTTTTCTCACTCATATAAACCAGATCTAGTAAATAATTAATGATGAACATATAAATAATATATCCAATTTTTATATGTTTTTTGGTAGTATAACACAAGAGTACCAAGAATGTATACAAAAGGTACATGAATTTTAACCATGTATAATAAACTAAGAAAATTTTAAAATTAATTTTGAGTATTAGAAATAAATTACATGAAGGGCTCATTAGATTCACTATGTGTGATGAATTGGCTAGGTTGTGACATAGTTGGTCAGAAAAAATATTATATAACACAATTAAAATTCATGAAGTCCAAGTGTTTTTATGGAAGAAAACATGACTTCCATGTCATGTCATGAATTTTTCATAGGACATAGGGACTACAATCCATGTAATAAAGAATTTTCATAGCACATACTTATTTTACAAACTATTCCCCTAAAAAATAACCATGAAAAAATATATTTCAAGTCCTAATATGTTTATCAAGGACATATGACAATTACGATACTTGGTTTTTAGTGGGATATACATTCCATGAGTCCAACATTATTATATAAAAAATTAAAATTTTATTTATTACTTCTATAAGCATCAGAAAAAAGTTTTTTCTATTTAATTTATTAATTAATACATTACATTAAAGAGTTTATATATGTATAAATTATATCATAAATTAACATATGCATAAAATTTTGAACCAAATTATTTATAAATTCATAATATATTGACTACTATACATGCATTAAAGGAATGTTCTATAATAATTAATATGTGTTTCATGTGTCGTTTATTGGATCATATATTATATTTAGTTGAATGAGAAAATGTGTATGATATTTGATGCATAATTAGACTACATAAGATTGTAATACATGAAAAGTAGTTCAAAAGGTTACTCACCAATTTTTTCCCATGAAATAGTTGTGTACTTATTTTATGAAATTTTAAATAAAATTTATTAAGATAATTTAGATGAAATAAATGTTGATGGAAATCATTGAGGTAGATTGGATGATTAATAAGATAAAATTAAATGAGTTATTAATTATATAATTGATCCAATTATTTCAAATGTATTTTATCGTCATTGAAAAAAATCAAAATGAATGTCAGTAAGTTATTTTAAATACATATTAATTGTACTAATAAATGGTCATGTTTTTATACTGATCAATTTATGTGCATGGTTTGTTTTAATTTAATTATTGCAGTATGTTTTAGTGATTATTTTGTTGAATTAAATTGATCATCCTTTATTCATCCCTCCCTGTTTACTATGTGTGGCCCTACAAGCCTAGGATTTCTTTTATGTAAGAAAAAAATTTTGGTTCATAAAACCAATAAAGTAAGTAAAAACATTGTAAATGGTGATCTATTATATTTTACGAGTTAGTTCAAGATGGATTCTATGTGAAAGAAACCATGTGAGATACATATAATAGAGGTGGAATACTATAAAATTGATCCTAAAATTGATCAAGGATATTTTTCTCTAGGTTCATTGGTTTCTTTATTGTATTCTCAATAAAAATAATCACTAGTTTATAATCATAGTCAATAAATGATTTATTTTTTTTTATTTATTTCATATGCATGATTTAGTTCATGGATGAAATACCACTATCATATAAATAAATGAACTAATATTCAATGATGGAATTAATATAATAGTATTATGCATAAATATTTTTGTGGCACATCGTGAATCTATTAAGAAAAATCAACATAATAAAAAAATGTGTAAAAGATACAATATATTAATTTATGCATAATGGAAAAAATCCAAAAATTTAATATTAAATCATTATACCTTTCATTATTTGAGTTAATATGGACCCATAAATAATGTATTGTCTTAGGCCTTTGTTAGGAGTGATTATAATTAATGGGATCTCTAATAAGATATGGTGGTTTAAACCAACCAATATTTTATATAATTTAACATCAATTTTATATTCAATTCAAATTTTGGAGGCAAGTGTGGTGGAAATATATGTCTTGATTTTTGTATTAGGGATTTAATTCAATATAACAGAGAACTACATGATCTCTATTAGAAAGACTGTCTGACTAAAAACCATCATTTAATTTTATTGGATTTTTTTATGATTATAATAAGGGAAATGTGTATTCCATTAATTATAATCTCTTGAAAGATATGACATTATTATTTTAATGGTGAGGGATATTAAGACTCCAAAAAATAGTGGGATACATTATAAGATAATAAAAATATTCCATTTCACTTATTTTGTAATAAATTATTATACTAATATATTTATTTTAATTGAAGAAAAAAAACATGTAAACACTATGTTCTTTCCTTCACTAAATAAATGTCCTCAGAAGAATATATTTTCTGGTTTTTCATAAATTTATCACACATAATTACTCTCATAGAATTTTTATTTCATATTGGGATTCAATAAACCTAATAATTATCCCACAAACAAGAGGTGATAATGTTTTCATATTGATTAAATATAGAGGTTTATTTCTCCTTTATATATTATCTTCTACCACATTAGAAGAATAATGAGAGACTTGATAATAAATGAGATTCTAATAAAATTATTTTATTCTTAACTGGAAATGGGTTTCATAGATTAATATATTGACTTCATGTATTGAATTAAATTATTTAAAGAAATGCATCCATTTGGATAAGATATTATCCATGAATATCATGTTATGATACATACAACCATTTTTCTCCTTATCCAATCAATTATAAATTAATGGTAAGGAGAAACCACTCATAAATTTTTATTTTTATACTTCAGCTGGAAAATAAAGTTTCGTGGAAAATTATTTCATTAGTTCTTATGGTGAAAATAAAGAATGATATAATTAAAAAGATCCAGAAAATTAAATATTATAGTCTCCTTACAATACCTTTCCCAGAGACAAAGGATTCCAAGGGAGAGAAATGGACTGAAAGCTATTTACATCACATATAGAGAGAAATGGTTATTTGTAGAATTTTAATTAGTTAAAGTAGAAGTAGTTATAAAATTATGGAATAATTATCAATAAATATAATGTTACTATTGGAATTGTTTTTAATTAAATATAATATTTTTTATATATATTATCATTTTAGAATTGAGATAATTCTAAAATATTATAATAAGTTTGGTTAATTCTCCCATAGGATGAGAAACAGTGAATCTTATATCATTAGTGATATGAAAAAAACATCTAAATTTCAATATTTATGTTTCTAATGAGTGTGACTAAAACATTTATCATAGTTATTAGCATTAAAAAAAACAAAATTCAAATTTGGAATAAATTTTATAGTAGTAATAAATAAAAGTATCACTTGAATCAAAGATATCCATTACAATTAATAATACTTATAAAAAAAGACTCTTTACCAATTAGGGAAAAATAATTCATTGTCAAATTAAATGGAAAGTGGGTGAATTTTTTATACTTATAAATTTTTTTTATTCTCAATTGGGTTGAAAAATAAGAATACCATCAAATAACATATTATTGTTTAGAAAATTAAACAATTATAAATAAATGCATGCAATAAATATTTCAACAATCCCACATAAAATATTCTAATTCTAGATTTAAATTCATATACTTCTTTGTGAAGTAAATTTGTGCACTTGGTAAAAATAGATGAAACACTAAGCTAGCTTATCAGAAAACATCTTATCCATGTAATCATTGATAATAAATATAGACTATTAATATTCCCAAAAAAATATTTTATTATATACATTACTATTACGATGACAGTAAAAAAATATCAATAATGAGTATTATATATATTTAAAATAATCCATAATTAATTCCAAGAAATGTTTTCAAATTACCAATTAAATAAATAACCATATTCCAACTACATTAACTAATGGGTATCATATTTATTATGATATTATAAGAATCTACAAAGAAGCAAACTCATGTGTTTGTTTAAAACTATTTGTTATGGGATTGTGTTTTATATATTAACATCAAAACACTTACTACATCTCAATTAATAATATTATATCCACTATGGATATTAAATTCTAGTCAAGACCGACTTAGTTTCCATAAATGAAATATATATCTTTAAGGATAGTGGGAGTGGACTTAATATTCTATAGGTTAAGGCTCTGGAATTACATGAGTTAGAATATGAATATTAGAATCCAATAAGCTTAGTCATAGGATTATTCAAGATGCATTTTCTACATTTGAATTTAACAATGAAATATGTTTTTTATGTTCACAATGGTGGGTGCTAAAAATATTATTCTTTTAGAATAATGATTCCTATAAGGAGGAAGTAAATAGAAAGGATTCTAAGGTTGAAAGGTATGTATGGATTCATACTAAGGATTTCACATATCGTGATTTGGGAACTCTATGTTTTGAATGTATATGATAAATAATACAACAAGTGATTCTTCAAGAGAAACTAGACATGGATTTTACATGTTTCACCCTATGATTTTAAATTTATTTCAATGGAAATTAACTTGAATTATTTTATAGCATGCTTTACACATAACCACGAGTCTAAATAATCCCTAATAAACAACGACTTTATAACCAAAACATTAAATTAGAATGTTTAAATAGTAATAACCACATTATGAATAAATATTTATATTGTTTTTAAATAATTAAAAAAGTATTAATTAACTCATGATAAATTTATACACAAATTTTAGTAACATCATTTTATGATTTAAAAAAAACATTTTCTTTATAAATAGAGTTTTATTACATTTTACACAAACATAACTTGAAAATAACTTCTACCATTGTTTGAAACTTTATTTAGTAAATTAATATCATTTTCAAAATCATCATTTTGATATTATCGTAGAGTGTATTTTTAGATTTATTAAAACATATTTAATTTTTTAGTGATGAGTAAAGTGACAGATTTTGTAAAAACTATTTTTTTTTAATTTAAAATTCGCATTTGGATTCAAATTTGGTCCTAAAGTAACACAATGATCCTTAAATTATTAATAATCTATGTATCTACATATAAATTAAATTTATTCTTTATTTTTGTATAAATTCATTTTTTGGCTTAAAATCATTTTTTTCTAAAAAACAGTTTTTATATATGCAATTTGTTTTTATCCTAATACATTGTACTATAATATATTTATTTATGGTCCTAAGTAAAAATTTATATTAAATATTAATTCATATATTTTAAAATTCAATTAATTTTTTTACAGGGTGAGGAATGGATGTATATTCAGTTTAATGATTAAAATGATTTATTCGAAAATTGGTTTTAATTGTGTTTTACATGATTATTAAAAATTAAATCCATCCACATATAGAAAATGAATCTATTAGAATTGATTTCATATTTTTAATCGTTAAAATCAATATAATTTAGTATTTCCAACTTAAATTTTTTCCATAGGTAATAGTTAAAATAGTAAATTTTAGTTATCATGGTTAAGGTTAAAACAGCTTTACTATAGGTTAAACCAACTGATAAGGAAAGTATTTCCACTAAAATATTCCAATTAATTTTTTATTGAATATATTTCACTAATATATTATCATAAATTTTAATAATTTTCCATTTGGAGACACTTTGACATGAAATTTATAGTATACCAGAAAAGCTAGGAGCCGGTGAAAGCTGGTCCTAATAAAATTAAATAAAGAAAATGAGAAGAGTCAAGCATACAGGGGAATATTACATAAACGAGTGTGCACCACCCCACACCTATCTGTCTCCACCAGTGAGGCACAATAATCCGGGGTCGTAAAAGACCACATCTCCCCAGTATCAGTGAGCGCCTGCTTTGCCAACGCATCTGCCACCTGATTAGCCTCTCGGTAGACATGTGAGACCTCCACCCGCATCTGAGCGATATCATTAAGGCAACCAACCCATTGCAGCAAAAAACACCAAGGGACCTAGCGCGTCTTGGTGCTCAAGGCATGGACCGCAATCTGAGAGTCAGATTCAATCCAGATATGTTTCCAATTAAAATGGAAAAAGTACCTGATGTCATAAATCATTTTCCAAAGCTCAGCTTCAAAAGCGGTGCTAGTTCCAATGGCGTGGTGATAGCATCCTTTAACGAACCCACAGTAGGTATGAAACACACCTCCACAACCCGATGGACCTGGATCACCCAACACAGCCCCATCAACATTTACCTTGATGCAAGGTTCGATAGGTGGGATCCATCGAATATACTTTAGCATCCGAGGCAAGGGTGGCCGCCCCGAGACACCAAGAGTACGCAAAATTTGAAGGTCTCCAACTGCATTAGACATTACGCCATCCTGCACAAGATATGATGTATAAACATCTCTATGAATCTCCATCACTCCTTGCTGAACAGTGGGTCACACACCAGTGAAAATAGAAGCATTTTGGGCTTCCCAAAGGACTGCAACAGCCACAGAAATGGCAGTCAAAAACATATTAAAAATATTCTCGCTGAGCCTACGATGGGAAGCAGCAGATAGAATCTGAATAACTGACCCACAGGTGTCCACAGCCACCCCAAACACAGAACTGATGTATTCCCACAGTTACAGTGCATGAGAGCATCCCATAAAAATATGTTGAACTAAGTCCTCATCGGCTGTACACATGGAGCACATGGAGGCCATCTGAAACCCGGCCCTCTTGAGGGCATCAGAAGTGGGTAGGCGGTTTTTCCAGATCCTCCAGATCTGAGAAAATCTACAGGGTCTAATGAAACGCACTCTGAATTTCAGCAGCCAAGAAGGTGCAAGGGATTGGCCCCCACAGAGGATCCAGTAATAATCCCTGCTTTTGAATTTCCTAGTTCTACTATTCATCCAAATCAGAGTATCCTGCTCCATAAAGACGTAATCAGTGACTTCATGCTCCACCGGCATAGGAACACTAATAGAAGCAGATTGAAGATGTGAGAGAAAGCTTGAAATTGACAAATTGGCTGCCTCAGGTGGCACATTTGAGTCACAAAGAGGCTGTGTGAGCCACTTTGTGTTCCATCAATTCAGTGTGAAATCCCTGAAAACCAACCATCGGGTATCATGCATGATTCTGACATAAGAATGCTTGATAGAGGCCCAAACCGATGAGGCAAGGTGCCGTTTGTGTCAATTTAAGAGCCTACTTGTGGTCCTGTTTGAAAGAAATTCATCGTCAGCTTCATGAGTGAGCAAGTTCTAAGTGAACATCCCAATCAAACCACCATTAAAGGTCCAGATATCCTTGATTCCTAGACCCCCCCCCCCCCCAGCTCCACAGGCTTAATGTACTCCTTCCATTCCACTGTAATTAGATTCCTCTCATGTGGTGACCCCGGCCATATGAAATTTGGTACCATAATCTAAAGTTCCTTGAGAAGTCCCCTCGGACATCAATAAATGGAGAAGGAGTAGACAAACTTCGATGTGATAACTGAGTTCACAAGGCAAACCCTCCCAGCCAGGGACATAGCTTTCCCCTTCCAGTTGGCCATCTGATGAACAATTCCCGCATAGATTCCTTCAAGGTTCTGTCTTTTCACTTTTCCCCAAAACAACGGGACCCCAAGGTATTGGATAGGTAAGTAACCCCTCCTCACCCCAAGAAGTCTAACAATTCTGTTCCATTTCCCAACTGTAATTCCATTTCCAAAAACAATGGATGATTTGTCCCAACTAATGGCCTGTCAAGACACCTCCTCATAATGACTGAAGAGGGATTTAATGGAGGAGATAGTTTTCCTTGACGCCTGACCAAGGAGCAAGATTTCATCAGCATACAATAAATGAGATAGGGCACACTCACTCACACCAACCCTAATTCTTTTATAAAGTCCCATTTGAGAAAGATCATTAATACACCTACTCAGGTAGTCCTCTTCCATGGTAGAAAGCAGACCAGAGAGTGGATCACCATGCCACACCCCGCTGTTTCAAGGAAATAAGCCCCTCGGGGCACCATTGACAAGAACTGATAACCTGGAAGACTCCAAAATGTTACGAATCAGATTCACAAAGCCATTTGAGAAGCCATACCTTCTAAGAACATCAAGTGGAAAGCTCCAATTAAGAGTGTCAAAAGCCTTAGATATATCAATTTTGATGGAAAAATTCCCATCCTTTGTCTTCCTTCTCATAAGATTGACACTCTCTGAGGCCATAAAAAATCACTTTTTAATTTTCCTCCTAGGGACAAATCCGAATTGGTTCGTAGTGACTATTCCATTAACCAACCCACCCATCTTGTTCACCAAAACCTTGTTAATAATTTTGGGTATTGTGTTCCCAAGAGCAATCGGTCTGAAGTCCTTGATGTCAAGGGAATTCTCTTTCTTGGGGATAAGAGCAATGAAACAAGAATTCATTCCATGGTGCATATATGAGTTTGAGAAGAAATCCTTAACTCCATTCACAATGTCATTCTGAAAGATGTCCGAATAGAACATAAAAAATTTATTTGTGAACCCATCAAGACCTGGGGAACTCTCTAGATTGAGAGATCGGAGAGCATATCTAATCTTTTCTTTGCATGGGGGAGAAAGTATATTTTGATTCGTGTGATCATCAATACAGAGGATGATGTTATAAACCATGAAATGAATGTTGGAATGCCCATTATCAGAATATATTCCTTTAAAGTATTCAACAACAGCCTATGAAATATCATTTTTTTCACTGTAAAGGTGACCATCAATACTGATCACCCTATTCCCTGCTCGCGCCCTCTTTTACTTATGTAAACTGTTGAAAAGCTTGGAGTATCTATCCCCATCCGTTAACCATTTCACATTCAGTTGATTCCAAACCAGCCTTTCCTTTAACATTAGGAGGTCATCCAGCCTATTATGGGCTATTATTTCCTCTCTGGATATAGTGGGATGTCGATCATGACAAACCTGAATTCTGGATAGATCCTCTTCTGCCTTCCTGATGTCCTCATCAATTTTTGAGAAAGTTTTTTTACTCCATTCTCTTAGGAACCCCTTAAGATGTTTCTGTTTCATGGAAATTTGCTGAATAGGACTCCCAATTACTTCATAATTCCATGCCTCCAAGATAATCTTCCTGCAACCTGGAGTCACAAGCCATCCATTGTTGAATTTAAAGGGAATAGGGGCCGACCTTCTGAGCTGGGTATTGACATCAATAACCATCAAATTGTGGTCAGAATGGTGCTTAGGGAGCGTGAAACCAGAAACTCCATGATCCGTATCATTATCACCAATACAGACGAAACATCTATCAAGCTTTTTTTCTTGCTTCACCTCCCACATGTACTTGCACCATGTAAAATCTTCACCAGCTATGGTAACTTGTTCCTGATTACAATAGTCAATGCATTCCGAAAATTCAGAAGCAGCAACCCTATTGAATTTTGGTCAAGTTTTCTCCTTAGGATTCAGCACTATGTTGAAACCACCAATAACCACCCATTTTAACTCCATCCTCCTAGAAGTGGCTTTAATTTCTTCCCATAAATCCATCCTCTTTATATAAGAATTGGAGTCGTAGACAAAAGAGACTGAGAAATCCATCCCAGAAAAGATGTAATTAATCAGGACATTTTGATTCCCATTAGCACAGGAAGTGATCTTAATGTCATCATGCCTTAACACCCATAAATGGTCCATATGAGATGCATGCTGATTATTAGAGACAAAATTGTATCCTAGAGATCCCCATTTGAATACTTTCCAGTTTTCAAAGAGGAGTTTTGGATCAGCAATGCCAGCAAACATCAGTTTATAGATCATTAGATAATGTCGAAGGGCCCTGACCGTGCGGGAGTTACCCAGCCCTTGACAATTCCAAAATAGGATCTTTGTTTTTACTAGTCATGCCTCTTCTCAGAGGCCCCCCTTTCGTATCCACTTGTATCTATTTCTGCTTTTTCTTCCCCTGACCACTCTGCCCTTGCTGTCCAGAGGTAGTAATGTTATGAGGATTTTTGGTCGCCTGGCATGCCCCATTGTCCCCTTCCTTCGGTGGGACAGTATTATCACTCTGTTCCAAACCTGGACCAGCTGAAGCCCGATCTGCACTCCCCTCCAACAGCTCGCCCTTGTTGCCAGCATTCACATTCCCAAGAATTTCATCACTGCCACAGCCACTGGATGAAACAATGTTCACTTCTGGGCATGTTGTATCATCATTATTCCTATCATCATTGTCATCAACTAGATGCCCATCCAATCTACCACTGGATGCATCAATGCCACCTCCTGCAACGGGCATAGAAGATTTGTCAATACCTTTCACCTCATCAGCCCATAAACAGCCACCCAGGGGCATGAAAGTGTTCCCATATTTGAGAGGGGGATCACTGCCATCTGATAACCTTCTTCAGGCAGCCTTGGAGGGGGAGATCTGGATGAACCTCCCTCCTGGATCAGAAGATGGGTAGTAACCCAAACCTCTGCCAACTTCTTCAGGTTCTTACAGATTAGTTGATTTAGCCCCAAACACATCAGGTGCACTCATCTCTGCAGTATCACACTGAGGTAAGGTGGTGGGCCCAACTACCACCTTTCCAACTTGTACTCCATTGCTAGGCGAATCAGCCTTGGCAGCAGCTGTAGAACCTCCCATATTTAGAACTTCATGTTGCCCAGCTCCACTGAAATGGCCATCATCCTGGCCCTCAGAGGAATCTATAGAATTATTCTCCTTCCCCTTCCTTCTTCTGCACGTGCTCTCTTCATGACCTTTCATCTTGAAAACATTGCATTCCATGTCCCGTTTACACTCAGACATTATATTCCCAAAGAATAAGCAGCTCATACAGACGCGGGTTTCCTTTCATAAAAGATATCAAGATTCATGCTATCATCCCTTGTTGTAAGAATTACCTCCTCAACCAGCGTGCTTGACATGTCAACCTCCACTAGGATTATCGCATAGTGTCCTAGCCTCGGATTATCTGTATGTCGGTCCATACGAATGGGGTTTCTTGCAGAGGAAGCAATGTCTCATAGGATCCTTGGATGCCAATACAGCCAATTCAACTTGTAAATTCTAATCCATAAATGCATATGAGTGTTTCAAACATTCATGGGGTCAAAATTTTGATCCTATTCCTACACATTCAGAAATACAGGGTTCAAAGAGGCCATTCCCTTGCTCCATGATTTCCTCTTACCTTTATCCATGGGGAATAACACATGGTTATATCACCTTCCCATCGCAATCATTCTCGAGTCATCAAAGCCCCAAACCTCCATGATCCACTTATTCAGATCCTGAAATTTCCACAGACGCTCACCTTTCGGGGTAATAACCCCCATTATAATTGAGTATCGGCATAGATTTACTTGTTCCTCAACTGCTTCCTGGTTGGCTGCAACATGGGAAATCCTCCACTTCCTTATCACTCTCCCAGGTGGGGGTGCTTCGAAGTCCGAGAAGGATGGTTCCGCCGCATTTCACACCACTTCCGCTAAATTCCTCTTAATCCCCACAGGTTCCTTCGAAGAGACCACATTGACAATTTCACCTTTCTTGGAAATTGAGAACATCTCCCTGTGACTAATCGGCTCAACGCATGGTCTCTCATCACCAGCATTATCTGCGCGCATCCTCTGGCTAGGATTCGAGGCATCATCTTCCTCAATAGGCTTAGGGTTTTCGCCTGGTTCCCCTAGATCCATCTCCCCATTACGTTTTGTTGGGTAACGAGGTATTGGGCTGGCATGCCCACCTGCGCGCCGCACGTCCCCAGCTAGGCCAAAGGTTGCCAACCCTTGGTCTTGGACCAGTTCCACCATTTAGATCATTTTTTTATTATATATCATTTCATCCCTAATTAAAAAAACATCATATATACATTAAATTGAACTTATATATTTTATTCTTCTCTTAATATTACCCCTTCCGAGTGTGATGTGTAAGCCAAATGAGGTCTCTCAAATAAGAGGTATAAATTTTAACCCATATTTTTCAATATTATTTCTTATTTTAATTCATATAAACATTATTATACATAAAAATTGATTAATCTCGTGTCATAAATATACTGATATGTTATTGTGATGAATCAAGACCATTTCCCACCACTTCTACCCCAAATGCAAGATGAATATACAACTCATGTGTTTGTGTCAACTAATTCTTCCATGTAGAAATATGATTCATTTTACACCACCATAATTCATAGTTTGTTATTAGAATATTATATATATATATATATATATGATATTTATGATATAATAAAAATTCTTTAATGGTGAATTATCACTCCGGCGTATGTAGGGATTGTCATCTCCATGTAGTGATATAATTCATTATTCAACACCACTTTATATGAATTGTTATATATATATATATAATGAATATATTTAATATTTTTATCATGATTAATATTATGGAGATGATGTAATAATGATAAAATTTTAAGGACTATAACTTTTAAATCAAAACATACATGAAAAATAAAGCAATCAACACCCAAAACGATGAAGATAATGAAAAATAGTAAGTGAATGGTTGATAACATGATATAGGTAAATTATTTACAGTATTATAGGAATGAAAATGGTTCTATTATTTAATTTTAATAAATATAAATTTATTATACATTATTTTATATTACATTCAAGGAAATACAATCTTGAGGTATGGGTTTTATGTTATAATCTCAATTTTTACCAAGATTGTTTATGATTACATTTTTTATAATGAAATTATATGATCTATCTCCAAAAAATATTATATATTATATTCGGATCTATTTATTTCAGGATATTTCATGTTTTACATTTATTTTTAACTATTTATTTACTTAAAAAACTAAAATAATTCGTTTAAGTAAACTCGATATTATTTCATTATTTTGTCAGAAATCATTTATTTCATATTAATATTTTCTTTAAAAACTTATAGAACGGTTTTAATATTCTACCATGATTAATTAAATTTATTTATTTATATATTTTACTTTATATAAAAATGTTAGGATTATTCTTGTCATTTTTGGAATGAGGTACTTTTGACTTTTTATTTAAAATGTAAAAGCTATTTTTTTTAAACTTACAACGTATTTATTTCTTTACAGACAATAAAAATTAAACATTTATTTGAATATTTATTCCTAATATTACTTGGTTAATTTAAAAAATTATTTCCATAACATTTTTGATATTTTAATATTTTAACTAATTGATTTTAAAATGAAAAGTGTATCTTCATAAGGAAATGTTATAGTGATATTATAAAGGTATTTTCATCTATAACAACATCCTTTTATGTTTCATATGATTTATTGAATATATTATCCAATATGAACATCTTTATTTTTTATCAATGTTTTATTATTATGATGATGAAATGCTTGTGAAACATTTATACTTTCTATAGTTTATGATTTTATGATATGATGAAAATTGTTTGATCTTATGGAACACAAATATATAGATTTAATAATGTGGTAGGTGTGACTAGAATTGTATATCCCGATAATAAATTTGTTAAAAAAATTATATCTTATGATATAATAAGGATTGGAGTGGGGATTAAGCCTAGTTTATTAAGGTACATCATCTGATAAGATAGTCTTGGGAGAGAAACTTAATTATATAAATAATGGAATATAGAGAAAACTCAATCAACTATCATAGTCTTAGTAGTGATCCTTTACTAAGGAACTGATTTTAAATAATTATGTTTCTTCCAAAAACATATTCATTTTTCTTATAATGTGATAAATGATTGATAATTGACTATTAGACATTATTTTTATTTATTTCATATGTTATGACAAGGCCTAATTCAATGATCAAGATTAAATATCCTTGACTATTTTCATTTGACTTTTTTATATTATGGTCATTTTACCATATCCATTGACTTATATTGTGATCATTTATGTTCATTTCTTAAAATATCTTATATTTACCCAAATTGATCATCTTATATTACCTTTTCTTAGGCTTCCTTTCTATAGTTTATAAAAAAATATTTTGTAGGGTTTCTCTAAGAAGGGTGTTGGTTGTAAAGAACTATATGGGCAGTGATGTATATAATTTTATGTACTAGTTTTTTATATATCTTTGTTTCTATGTAAATGAGTCTTTTATTTTTCTAAAGTTAATCTTATTGATATGTAATGAATATTCATCAATTAAGATATAGTACTTATTATGAAAAGTATGGACCGCTATAGTTAGTATGAGAGCAAGGTGTATTAATTTTTGTGAACCTGGATGATTAAACATTTTTTATAAACAATAGAGTAATCATATGTAGGGGAAAAATCCAAATTTTTTTAAGGGGGAGATTACTTATTTTTTCAAATAATACATTCCTATCTAGATACTATTAGTGGGCATGGTTTTATCAGAGATGGATTTAGGTGTAATAACCTCAAAAATAGATCGATGATTATATCTCAGCCTTTTTATAGTGCATAGTGAATGGGGACTTACTACTCACCACATTTGACACTATCATGGGATATGAATAGGTTAATTCATATTTTCTTTATGATTTTTTATGATCTATATTAATATATATTGATGATGGAAGACATATGTAAATCCTAAGGTGTCAGAAACTTAAAAGGTGTCAATATTTAGACATACTATAAGTAATTATCAGGATAATATGATTTCCTACTATTTTTATTGTTTAAAATGCTATGATTATTAGTTTTATTTCAATTATAGAACAAAAAAACCATGTTAATGCTTAATTTTTTATATAATCCTACGATTTTCCTATAGAGAAACTGAATTTTATTAAAGATGGAATAAAAAATACCTTTCATATTCTTATGAAACATCCCAACCCATGATTTATGTTGATATTTCAAATGATAAAAGTAAGGAACAATGTAATATTTGGTTCTTCATAAGGTGATGTCCACTATATTTATGTTGGTCTGTCAACCCTCTAATTATTGAGAAATTGATCAAAAAAATTGAAAAAATATTTTACATTTTCTAGTGATGAGAAAATGAAAATTATATCTTATCAATTTTATAATTGTATAGATAATTGAATCAATGTGGTATTCATATCAATCATATGAGGCAAAAAGATTCAATAGACTTAATTTCATGGGATGAGTTTAGAATCTTATATTTTCCATAATTCATTTCTCCATATTCTTTATATTAATATAAGGAATTAATTCCATGAGCATATATAGAAGTATAATGATTACATTAGTACATATGAGGAAAATTTTAAAATAATTTTGATCTACACTTTTGGTATTATCATTGAACCAGAATATAAGATTCATTAATACTTTATTAGATTAACACTATGTCTATCAAGGTAGTTATCCATTATATAAATAAATAGTTGCGAATAAATCCTTTGATTCACTATCAAGGTGGAAATTGGGATTGGATTCACCCACTAGTATCATAGTATTAATATGAAAATAATGATATAATTAAAAGGAAATTATAAAAACAAAAAACATAGAGAAAAGAAGATGAGTTTTCATTTATTCCATATTTTTTGAAAGAATCAAGGAGGAAATTGTCTAAAGGGGAACAATAAATGTTCTATGTGTGTAAAAAATGTCTATTAGGCAATCAAATGCTGAAGATATTGGATGATGTTATATATTAATTAAAATGGAGTAACATATCCATAGAATTCACCAACTATTATTTAATGTTATAATTGTAAGGATTATATACATTATGACAACTAATCCACAAAACCATGGGTTAATTATAATGTTCAATTTTTTCAACCTAATAATCCTAGTATAAAATTTAAATCTCATTCGGTCAATATTTTTTATGTGGGGGTTTGATAAATAATAGGTTTACATTGAACATGTCATACATTATAGAACTCCAAATGTCTTATTTGATTCATGTTCTACCCACTCAATTATTTGTAAATATTTTTCTGAGGGTATAACATTATCATCTCAATGATAATATGATAAATTACCAGTAAAAACTCTAAATGGTATGATAATAATATCTTATGTCTATGATTTTCATCAGATTGATGTTTTTGATAATATACTCCCTTTAAGTGTTATTATCCTTCCTATAGTTTAATTTTATGTGATTTTTTTTATATATTGATATTATTCAAAAAAATCCCATATCAATTATTGGGGGAGGGATGTCATATTTGATATTCTAAACCTTTTTTTATGTTGTTTATTAGTAAGAGGATAAATATGAACATCCAAAGGAAATTTTCTCTATTGAATGGGTATTTATTCCTATTAAAATTTTATATTTATCTCAGATGGTCGGGGAAAAAATATAGATGATATGACTATTATATAAGATATTGTTTTGGTTTTTCCAAAAAAAAATCCCAGTAATTCTATAAACCAGGAAATATTTTTTTTAAAGGACTCATGCCCAGTGCAACACTTATTTATAATATTCCATATATAATATCCTTAATTCAGTTTCAAAATATTGAAGAGGAATGTCTAGGAGAATCCTGATAATGGATTTATTCAACAAAGTTCACCACTATGGGGAAAACGTATTCCTTTTTTCAAGAATAAATATATATCAATGTTACACTATATTGATAATTGAGAACTTTACAGGATCATGATAAAAAATAATTATTTTTTCCCAATATTAATGATTTCATTCATCAATAGTGATAATCTTAATTTATTTCAAAGAATGATCTTCAATTTGCATACTACCATTTTGAGTTCTTTAGTGGAGGAATACCCAATATAGATTTCTATTAAATGTATGGACACTAGGGATTTATAGTGATTCCAATTGGTTTTACTAATTCCCTCGTTATCTTTATAGATTTATTGAATAGTGTCTTTAGAGATTAACATAATTAGTCTATTTCAGTATTTATAAAAAATATTATTATATATTTCAAGTTCATGGTAGATCATTAATATCAAATGGGGATTTTACTAGATACCATATGTAAGGATTATTTTTATGAAAAAATTACTAAGTGTTCATTTTATATTGATAAATTTTCTATTTTGGGTCATAAAATATCAAGAGATGGTATATTGGTGGAACCATCAAAGACAAAAGTTACTGAACATTGACCTAGACCAACCACTGTGATTGAGATCAATATTTTTCTTAGACTATATATATATTAATAATGTTATGTAAAGGATTTTTTATATATCCATAATCTACGAAACATGTTATGTCAGAAGGGAGTTATTTTCTTTAGAATGATGAATGTATAGAAACATTCAAGTAACTAAGGAGAAGGTTGGTCAATTCACTTATTCTCACATTGCCCTAAATTATAGAAGTGTTTGTGAATTTAAGTGATGCATCTATATATGGGATGAGATGTGTTCTTGTATAAAAAGATATGGTGATAGAAGGCACCTCATGATAATTGAAGGTTCATGAATAAAATAACTCAACTCATGTTTTGATTTAAACGTTTTAAACATTACATTAATGTTTTGGGGGAACTATCCTTATGAATAAAGTTGTGATATATATAGTTATAATAAAACATTAATGTATATTTTATCCAAGAAAGAGGTGAATATGTTCCATATAATATGGTTTGAGTATATTGAAGATTATTCCTTCTCAATATGTTACCACCCTATGATATAAAATATGTGGATAATGAATTGATTCGAAAGGATTGTTATATCTTATATATGATAATGATCACAAAATATCCAATATTTATGGATTTTAAATGAATGTACAGTAAAATATTGATGAAATGGGAAAAAATTTATCTTTCTCAAATTTGTGTCCAACCATCTATCCTTGCAAAAAATAAATAGTCATAGGATGAGGATATGGAGCTAGAAAAAAAGGTGATAAATGTCACTAAGTTTAACATTTATTATGATGGTATAATAAGGTTCAAGAATTGAGTATATGTCTCTTAAGTACCTAAATAATACAAGGAACAATTGTAATAATCTCACATATCACCATTATCTTATCATAATTTAAGTAAAAAATATATATAGAGATAAAAAAATTATTTTTTATGGGAAAACATAGATATAGACATTAAAGAGTATATATATTAGTGCTTGGAATATCAAAAAGTTAAGGCTGAGAGATAGATATCAAAATAAATATTAACACTATTACATATAGAATAATGTCAATTTAAAAACATCACCTTGGATTTCATCATCGGACTCACCATAAAATCTTATGATCATAATGTTATTTTTGTTATGGTCGACCAAATTATGATGGAAAAACACTTCATTTCTATCTTATAAGGTTTATCTCCTGATTATATTTATAATATATATATTAAGTAATTGGTAATGTTGTATGTAGTACAACATTCTATTTTTTGTGATCAAGATCTTAGTATTACCTTGATGTTATGGAAAAGTATTTAGGAAGATCTAGATATGTAGTTGTGTTTTAGTAATTCTTATAATTATCAAAAATATGGTCAGTTTAAGAGGACCAATCAAATCCTATAATGTTATTTTTATATTATGTTAAAAATATATTAATGTTTGTTGGGATCAACACTTTCCTCTATAAAAAAACTCTTACAGTAACATCTTTCACTCAAGTAGTCATATTCTTCCTAATAAATCTATATATTGATTGAAATGAAGAAATATGACATGGTTGGATAAATTTATAGAAATAAGGATTTTGGGACATAATATAGATTAGTAAATGGAATATATGTTTAGGGATATTCATTAGTACATCAAGAATGATTATAATATACAAAATATTAATAGGGAAACTCATTGGGGAGATCTGTAATTAAAGGTTATAGAGATGATTTAACTATGAATTTTTTTATGGAAGAATGTTAAGTGATTTGAAATAAACGTAATGATGATCCCTATGTTTATTGTTACCTTATAGATTCTTTATATAGTAGGTATTGTATCTTATTTCTTATCTCACCAATAAAACCTCTATAAAGTTCATGATGTGTTCCAAGTATATCCTTGAAATAAGTACATATATGTTCCTTCACATGTAATGATCTCATAGGTTTCACTGTTACATCATGATCAATCCTATTAATTATAATCTATAGAAATCAATTATTATATAGATAAATTTCAATGGAACAATACTACGTATTTAGTTAAAGTTCTTTAGGGGAATCACAAATTTAACGAACCTACATAGGAACCCAAGGATGCTATAAAGCTGAGATATGCCCATTTTTTTATATTATATAGATTTAATTATTTATAAGGAATTAATTTTAAGGTGGGTATAATTTTATGCAATAATATTTTATATGTGTTTCCTTCTAAATGAACTTGACATATTTGGTAGCTTTCATATACACAACTTCAAGTCTAAATGAACGATAATAAAGTAATCCATTATAACCTAAATGCTAAATTGAATGGTATGAATAAAAATAACCAAATTATGAAAAAAGAAATATAAATTTCTTATTTAATTAAAATATTATAAATAACGACTCAATTTTTATTAATTTCAATTTATACTTTAAAAATATATTTTCATCGAAAAATTTATGGAATTTTACACACATGGAAAATATAATTAATTTATTCCATTTTAGGAAATTTAATTTAGTTAAATAATAATTATTTTCAAAATATCCATGTAAATATTATATTAGGGTGAATTTTTAGACATTTTTTCAAATGATTGATTTTTAGTAAATAGTGAAAATGCATATTGTTGTAACGACTACCATATACTTACAAGTAAAATTAATATTATTTTTTCAATTTTATCGTATAACAACATAGGTATCCCATCCCATTATGACAAATAATATAATTAATTATCAATTAATCCTCATTAAACTAGATTTTAGTGTAAGTTCTTTTTTGGGATTGAAAACACATTTTTATTAAATCTATTTTTCTGTGTGCGATGTATTTTTATCTTCATAAAATAAATTAAACTCTAACAATTAATGGTTTTATAAAAAATTATTTATTTTATATTCAATCAAATTATTTAAAATTAATTTAAATATTTTTAAAAGGTAAATAATGGAAGTAAATTAACTATTATCTTAAAAATGAATTTTTCAAAAATAGGTTTTTGTCATGGTTTTTGTTATTATTTAAAATTAAATTTTTCAACATATATAAAATAAATCTTGTAAAATTTATTTTATATTTTTAATTATAATAATTAATATAATTCAATAGGTTCAACTTATTTTAGTATTATATTGAATAGAAAAAACTATAAAGATTTGTTACAAATGTTAACGTTAAATCAATTTTACTAAGGCGTTAAACAAAAAGATAAGGGTAGTATTTCAACCCACACATTACTAATTATTTTCAATTGAAAAAATTTCAAACTTATTTTATCATCAATTTTAAGACTTATTAATTTTGAAAAAATTTCCTTCGAAAGTGACCTTGTATCATTGAAATCGTTTAGGAAATATTTTGTGTCGTACACCCCTCACTTGTATAAGGTAACCTTATATCACCCCCTAATCACACCATTTCATCCATATATCTCTTCCAATACCGGATAAAAACATTTTATATTCCATAACATAATCATAGATATTGATTTATTATACTAGTAGTAATCCTTAAAGGATTAAGGTGTAAACCAAAGGAGGTCTCACAAATAATTGGTATAAATCATATCTAAGATGTTTCAATTTTAGTTTTTCTTCAAATTTTTATAAAAACATTATCCATCAAAACATGTTGAGTAAATTATAATAAATATAATTATATGTTATTATTATTATAAAACAACCATTTCCTACAAATTATCCATCTAATGGGAGATGAAAACATCGCTCATGCGTGTAAGTGGACTACCACCTCCACGTAGCGATACTATTCATTTTCCACCAACATAATTCATGGTTAGTAGTTTTGAATGATTTTTAGTATATATATATATGTGATAATTATGGTAAAATAATGATTCTATAAAGATTTATTATTATTTATATATCTTTTATCCCATCAATCGAAAAAAGGAAACATTTCTTGTGCATATAAAAAAACTATTGTCTTCATATAGGGATGTAATTAATTTTTTGAACCTCATTATATAAATGGTTATAATTTTATATATATATATAATGAATGAATATGATATTTATATAATGGATAAAATTCTATATATGAAGTATCCATGATAAAATTTCAAGTACTATTAATGCTGAACAAAAAAATACAAGATAAACTAAGTACTTGACACTTGAAATGATAATGATAATGAAATATTATTAATTAACAAGTGATAATATTTTATTTTTATACCATGTATTATAATTATGATTATGGTTATGTTATAAAATATTAATAAATTTAAATTTATTATACAGTATTTTAGAAATCTTACAATGTAAGAAAAACTTTAGGTAAGAGATTTCTATTATAATCTCATTTTATTAAGATTGTTTATAGCTAAATTTCCAAGGATTAAATTATATGATATATATTCCAAAAATAAAAATTATTTTTTAATCCTATATTTATTTCTAAATATTACATGTTTTTTATTTATATTTATTTCTTTATGTACTCAATAGACCAAATGAAGGTTTTTAAAAAAATCAAATTTATTTCTCTCTTCGGGCAAGAATATTTTCTTCCATGTCTATATTTTCATTAAAATTTTTAAATAATGTTTTTACTATTCTATAGATATTAATTAAATTCATTTTTTCTCATGTTTTATGTTCTATAAATAATATAAAGGAATCTTCTTTTCATGTTTATTATGATGAATTTTTGACTTTATATAAGAAATGTGAATGGAATTTTTATTTTAATATACACTATGTCAATGAAATTACCTACCACTATGAACAATATTTTATTTAGAGATTATATATTAATATTACTTTTTTATTTTAAAATATAATACATTCAATGATATTTTTGAAAATTTCAGTATTTAATTATGTGATTTCAAAAGAAAATTTATTTTCCACCAAAAATATACTAGTGATGATTTATTTTAATTTTCATTTCTAACATCATACTTAGATGTTGCTTTCAATTTACATAGGGTTTTATACAATGTTACCAATAATATTATTTTTTTATAGGATTTATGATTATGATGATAAAATTTTTATTAAACTCTTATCCATTCCATGGGTAATGATATGATGATATGATGAATGTTTTATGATCTTATTGTACACAAATGTATGGTTTTTGTTATCATATTGGTGGGACTATAATTAAATTTCCCTATAATGCATTGGGTAATAAAGAATATGTCATGAGATAACAAGGATAATAATGGGGAGTAATCATCAATCTGTTTGGGACATTTTCCAATAAGATGGTCTTTAATGAAAACTTTGACAATAGAAATAATATAATTGGGAGTAAATACAATCTACTATCATAGTTTTGGATGTGATCCTTGAATAATAAAATGATTTTATATTCTTATGTGTATCACAAAAACTTATATGTTATTATTATTTTTTGAGACCTTATTTACTATTGTTTATTTAATAGTCTTATAACATATATCTTTTCTTATAACAAATAATTATTCCACAATTCATGATTAATGATCCTTCACTATTTGGTCATGAATTTTCAATATTATTATCATATTATTATATATTTAGGCTTTTCGTAATCTTATTTATTATCTTTGATTGATATCTCTTACTTTTACCCTTATTGAGCATACAATCTCACCCTTTCTTATGTTTCATTTCCAAAGGTTATAATTAAATTTTTTAAGTTGGGTATGTCTATAAAGGGTGACAGTTATGAATAACTCTATGGGATATGATATAGATCTTTCTATATACTAGCTATTTATGTATCTAAGATTCCAAATTTACTAAACACTTATAGTTCTGGCATAGTTTGTTTTGAAATGTGATCAATTTTCATATATTATTGTATAATATTTTGTTTGAAATGTAAGGATCACTATAGTAAAAGATGTTACCAATAAATAAGGATTTATTATTAAAATAATTATTTAATTTTAAAACCTATACAAAAATTATTACGAAAAAAAATCTTTTTAAATTCTACATGTCAAAGCATTATTACTTGATCATCATATTGGGAAATTTGTTTTCAATGTCACATCATATAGTAGAAACCTTATAAAATATGTATATATGAACCAAAAAAATATATCATATAGTATATATCTATATGTAATAATAATAAATGGTTGTTATAATTAATAAATAAAAATATAATATACATATAAAATAAATTTATTTATGAATAAATCATGAAAAGTTATCATAGAATATTCATTTGAAAAAATGGGGTGTTATGTTTCCTTAATTGATCAATGGGAGAGCTATATGTTTTCCCAATAGATGTGTTTATAACATATGGGATACAAATGTTATGTATTATAAGTTGGTTAAGATAATGACATGAGTTTCTCCAAGAATGAATAAAAGTATAAACCTTGTTGTAGGTACTGTGTTCTATAAAAAACCACCGGTTTTCTATATCTTAAATTAATTTATATATTAATAGTCTATGAAAAAATAAATGTTGAAACAATTCATGATGAAATTGTTATTGGCATATAATATTTCCAATAGAACTAGAATTTAAATAATAGAATATTATTTAGATTAAAATAATTACACATGCATAATTTATAGTAAGTTACCTTAAATGAAATGATATGTACAAACATTTAAAATTACCACTACATGATGAATAACATGTGAACACCAAAGAGATCCACATAACTATATTGATTTGCATCTAGAGCTATCATATGGTACTTAATATAGATTCGTATGAGTTTTGGGTTTCTATAGGATTGGGACTACTAGGTGTCAATGGAATTGGTCATTTTTATCCCATTTGATTAATTTTGTCAAATAATGTAGTAAATCTATGATAATATGAAAGAAAAACTTATTATAGCCAGTGGTTTTCATATCTACAATATGAGAGTACATTAAATCATTTTTATTTAACATAAGAAGAATTTTAGCAATGTATTTTACCTATATTGGAATATACCAAATGTATTTTTTTCAATATTATCATAAGATTTAACTATAGACTTAATCAAGAATTTGAGTTTCTAAAATGTGAATAAGAGGTGGAAACTTGGTGATATCACTATTTGAGGTATATTCTCAAGGTAGAGATATCATAGTACAACTATTCAGCAAACAGTCATGTGATTATACCAACCCTAGTCACAGAAAAGTGGTTGCTCTAATAGGTGTAGGCATGCTCACTAATAGAATGTTTAACATGTGAGAAATTACTAGTGATTAACAATTGGATATAGTGTAAGTGTGATTCTACAGGAGTTCATTCCATATAACCAACTCCTTTATAATTTATATTTCTAATATATTTATGGAATTTAATCTAAATAATTACCTTATCATATATTGATTAGTATTATATTTAACATTAATGTGATAATGTCCTTAAATATCTATTGCATTTAGAAGTTCATAGAAATTCCTCACTAGGATGACAACATTAAAGTTCCATAATGATACTCGAAAATATTTTTCAATGCTCGGAGGAAATTTTATAATGAGGCATAAAGTATATTGACTATCATCTATGATTACTCATAAGAATATAAGGCTTCGTCTTATAAAATTGTCACATTGTAATCCTTATTATAAGGGATTATTAGATAAAAATTAAATTTAGTATAAATATATTATATGTATTATTTCCTCATAAAATCACATAAGTGATGTAATAAATACTATAAATTTAATAATTGGATAAATATATATTTCCAATTTAAAATAATTTTTTTTAAGTCATTTGATTAATTTTAAAAACCTATAATGAATACTTGAAACCCTATAATATATTTTAAGGTTTTAAAATCACTTATTTATGACCATGACTCAATTACACTAAATAATTGATGTTATTTTATATAAATAAATTAATAACCTAATAAAAATTATAATTAACTATAATTTAGAATAATCAATTGGAATATACCATTTTAAGGTTTTCGGTTTTGATTATTTTATTACAGTGTCAAAAATCGATGTCTAGAAATTAGAAAAGAATTACCCCATCTTGTGTAATAAATACCCACCCAAACTACCATTATTAATCACTCAAAACCAAGTAATCATGATGTTACTAACCATATTCCTCTATAAATTCCAAAAAAAAATTAACATATATCTTAAGAAACTCCCCTTGATCTTTTAGAAACAAACTCTCAAGGTACGAGATTCTTTCCTCTTTTATTCAAGTAAATTTTCTATACTAAATATATTAGTTTCAAATTTTTTTTGATGAAATGTCTTTTTACACATATATTTACATTCCATATGATTCCCACATAATTATATACCACTATTTACTCTCATTAATCTCTTCCTTAAACCTACATGCCCAACTATTATGTAGTTAAAATTATCTCATGTTTTTCTATAACAAACATTGGTGTCATAAATACCCATACACATTTCCACTCTATGATATTCTCTTATAATTAAATATAATTAATTGGTTTTTTTAGATACATTTATGTCACCCATACTCCTTAAACATTTTATGAAATTTTATTAAGTATGTTCTTATGTTTTGTGATCAATGTTCCGCATTAATGCATTTACATGATATGAATATGACGGATGTTTATGGAAATTCACAGCCCCCAAAATAATTTGATAATGTTTTCATATCATGAGATACCCCATATGTTTCATAAATAGTTATCATAAAAAAATAATGTTATGATATCTTAGTGGTTATCATTGACTTATGCTAATGATTTATTGTTTTATTTTGCTATAACATTCATATGATGACATATTGTTATCATCTTATGTCATTATTTTATTTTCATGATTATGATTATCACCATTTTATATGTCCATGTTATACCCATCATTAACACATACTTGTTTACTTCATTCTATGTATTTATTTTTCACTTACTAGCCTTTATAGCTTACCCCATTCTTATATACATCCCTAGGTTATGTAGTCTAGTATTTGAAGATCAATGCAATTCAAGTTAATTTTATGGAAATTTAAACAATGTCATGATATCCTTGATTTAAATTATTTTGGAATGTATCTAATTACCTGTTGATAAAATTCTTATTTATCTTTTGGGATTGTTTTTTGTGTATCTTAATTCTATAATAATGAAATAATATAAATAAAATATATGGTTTGTTATGGTTGGAATCAGAGAAATGTCAAGTTTTTTTGGGGGATTATGATTAAATTACCATAGTTAAAATGATAAAGATAAGAATAAACATAGGAAACATCCCTAGATTTTTTTACAGTATATTTCAATTGGTTTACATGAAACAAAATATATTTATATGAACTACAAGTGGATGTTTCTCTATCAAAGATGTACCTTGGGGTAATAACCCTGAGATGGGTTATTAGGTATTAACTCGACATATACCTAGTGCCTAATAATGTGGCTCTACTATACATGTAGTTTTATACTCTCATCGGATATGCTCTGGTGAATTCATATTTTTTATGAACAATTTTAAAGGGAATAAAAATTCCTATGAAATTTAATGTTAGGAAATAAACTATAGATATCTTAGATTGAAACATTTAGATTCCATTTTTTTAACATATTTCATTAATGATTTATTCCTTCAATGAACCTAATTTAACTTTTATATGTTTAATAGTTTCAAACTTATCATCCATAATTTATCCATTGTTTTATTCAATGGCTATAAATAAGATGAACATTGTCAACAACCAATGTGATGGGTAATGTGATAGTTGTCCAAATGAGATTCCTGAATGATGGGAGTATGAGATGTGAGATTCAAGTTAATACATACTTAAATAACACATTTATTAAATATAAACATGAAAAAGGAGTAACACTAACATACCCCTAAGAAAGGTAATTTTTCAATTGATACCTTTATGTGAAAATGGAATTCAACATTCAGTGGATCTTATAATCCCTTAATTGTGGAATAAATCATTAACTCCATTTAAAATATATTATCGATACATCAATATCTATGTAAGGTATGGACATGTATGATATTTATTTAATGAAGGTAGTATTTTATCAATGGTGTACATTGATAATGAATATGAAGACTGAGGAATATATTGAAATAATATAGTGGAAATAAATCAAGAAATGTTTTTTGATAAATATTTTCCTCACACTCTCTAATAGTAAATATTGATGGTTTTCTATAGACTTATTCAATAAGAAGAAGAATGCATTTTGGTATATGAGGAAAAAATTGAATGATGTTCACGATATTCCTTTGGCTTTTTCATTTACCACTAAATTGAAGCTAATAGCTTATTTAGTGGGATAGAAACGAATCCATGAAATGATTTTTTGATTTGATACATTGAAAGATATGAATAAATTGTTAAATGTTCTAGGAAAGATGAAATAAATATTAGGGAATTGCATGGTTCTCATTTTTATAAATATTGAAATCAAATAATGTAAGTTAATTCCAACTTACTAATAGATAAATCACATAGTGGTAAGGATTTACTACATTACAATTATAAAAAGTACAAAATAAATAAAACCAAAATATTTCTGAAGGGTACAAGGAAGTTATCTTGGTGTGGTAAGGAGGGACACCAAGCTAGTGAATGATCACAAGATGAACCCACAAATGTAATGGAAGAAAGAAATTATTAATTCAAGATTTATCCTATTGTTCAATATTTCAACTACAAGTGTCATTGAGAATATAAAAACCAATTAACAAATCTTGGTATTATTAAATGTAACAAATTAAAACATTATCCTAGGACTAAAGAGAAATGGAGAGATTATCCCATCACAACTACTTACGTGGATCCTAAAAAATTAGTGGATAAAGGTATGATAGTTATTAATTTTGTAATAGTGATCATGAAAACTAGTTTCATCTCTACACATTATATCAAATCAATCATGTTTAATATAACTATTTAAACACCACTACAAAACATTGAAGTTTAGTTTTTTGTAAAAAAAAGAAATGGGTTAATTGTTTCATCCTGAGTATATAACTTCTCCCCTTTCAATGGTTTCAAGATTAATTTCCAAGAAAACATTATGATACTCTATTTAACATAATTTTATTCAATTCTAGGTATGGATTGGATCTCTCTATGTGGATACAACATAAATTATCACGAGATATAAATCACCCTCTGTAACATGAATCAACATATCTTTTATAAAAGTGTAAAGATGAGGATAGATATCCCTTAAAATCACCCTCTCAAACATGGATATTATTTTCTTATGAGCTATTTTATCTAGCTAAATTGATTAATAATATGAAAAAAACCATCCTTGATGGAATTACCATTGTTAGAGAATATTTTGATGTGTTCGCTGTTGAATTTTCTAGTCTTCCTCCAAGTCGAGAGGTTGAGTTCAGAATATAACATTTACGATCTTATTTTAAAATTACTGAGAAAATATAAAAAATGGCGAATGTTTATAATGAAAAGATAAAGGTGAAATAATTTAGGAATCTCGAAAAATAGTCTATATTCATAAGTTTTTCCCCATGGGGTGTGCAGGTCAATTTCATCAAACTGAATTATGGGAAACTCTACCTCAAAATTAATTATATTTATCTCAATAAGATCAAAATAAACCACATGTATCATTTACCATAGATTAATGACTTTTTTTATTGGTAACATGGAACCCAGTTCTTCTATAATGTGTATATTCAAAAAATAAATTATCAATTAATCATGAATAAGGAGGATATCCCCAAGAATTATTTTCTTATAAGGTTTGGGTACTATAAGTTCATAGTGATTCCATTTGTACTCATGAATTATTTAACTACCTTCATGGACATTTTGTATAGAGTATTTGAGGATTTTATCAACAATTTATTGGTGTATTTTAGAAAATATATTCTTATCTACTAAAAATTTAATAAAGTACATAAGGATTATTTGAATGTTGTATTAAAGATCATGTGAGTGGATAATTTATATACAATGTGTAGTAAATTAATGTTTTGGATAGAGTATGTAATATTTTTGGTACATTTTATCACTATCAGAGGTATATTTTTGGATCATTCAATGTTAGTAGCAATTTGAGGATGTAGTAGAGAAACATTTATGATTGAGATCTATAGTTTCCTTGGATTATCTGGGTACTATCATATATTTTTAAAAATATTTTCATGATTTTACAACCCACTAAACATGTTAACTTTAACATGAGTGAAGTTTTTATAGATTGATAAAGATATAAATATTTTGAAGTGTTTAATGAAGGTTAATCAATACATTTATTCTCACATTACCCACTAGTGGGGGTGGATGTTTTATCCATAGCGATCTGTCCAAAATGGGATTGGTTTGTGTACTCCTTCAAAATGAAAAAGTGATATATTATGCTTCCAACCAATTAAATATAATAAGTTAAAATTCCTAACACTTGATCTAGAAATGAATGAAGTGATCTTCACATTTTTTATTTGTAAACGTTTTATCTATATGGAGAAATGTGACATTTATATAAATCATAAATTCCTTAAGTTTATATTCACACAAAAGGAGCTCAATATGCAGTGAAAAAAGTGGATATATATGATCATGGATTTTGAATATTAAATCCATAACCAATAAGTGAAGGTGAATAAATTGTAATATTCTCTGAATAGAGAGGATTCAATAACCCTATCCAGACTGAGGATTGAAAGGGGTCTGATCTTCCTAACATTAGAAGGATGGAAATGGGAATCCTAAAAGAAAATCCAATATATCTTTCTCAAATTAATTATCAACTATAAATTCATGATAGGTTTAAGGGGGTGAAAAAATATTATAAAGATATATAGAAAAAGATAGTGAAAATTCTTAAGTTGAACTTTGATAAATATGGTGTTATATGGTTACGAACTCAAATATGTGTCACGTAAAAACTATAACTGAAGAGGGAGAAACTAAATTATGTTCATAGATCATCCTTCTCAATTTATTCAGGAAGCACTAAGATGTAAATAAATCTGCATAAAAACTTCTCTTAGGATATCATGAAGATAAAGATTGCAGAATATGTATATCAATGAATGGTATGCCAATAAGTCAAGTCCAAATAACATAATTATTAATATATAATGATACCATTACATATACTAATACACAAATGAAAAAATATAACCATGAATTGCATCATAGGACTACCTAGGATGTCTAATAACACCATTTGGGTGGTAATCAGTAACATTACAATTCAACTTATTTCATTGTTATCGAGGAATATTTATCTCTTAAATAACTTTCTATGATATATATGTGTGTGTGTGAGAGAGAGAGAGAGAGAATTGGTAAGAATCTATGGAGTATAAATCATAATTGTATTTTATTGAGATATGTTATTTATATCAAGTATCTATATAATACTTAAATATGCATTGGATATGGAGTTCATTTTTAGTACTACTTATCACCCTAAAATAGATGGGAAATATAAGAAAACCATTCGAACCCTTGTGTATATACTAAGATCATGTTCTGTGGATTTATAATTATTTTTGGATGACCACATTTTCCTAGTTTTGTTCTTATATATCAATAGTTTCCATTATATAATTAAAATGGATCCTTCTAAGGTTTTGTACAATAATAGTTATCAGACTCCAACATGTTGGGATAATGTCGGAGTGTAAAACCTGATGGGGTATGATATTTTCTAAGAGAATACATGGAATGTTGAAACCATTTAGTTTCATATGAAATCCATAAAAAATATATAGAAAATCATTATAGAATATCATCGATGATGTATATAGTTTGATGTCAGAGATAAGTTATTCCTTATTATATCATAGTGGAAGAATGTTAGTAGGTTTTTGAAGAAGGGAAATCTTATTCCTATAAACATAGGTCTCTATGGTATCTGTCACTACATTATATAAATGGATTATAGACTAGCACCACCACCAAACATATCTCAAGTAAATAATGTGTTCCATGTATCCCTCTTAAAGAAGTATATAGTAAACACCACACATGTACAAAATCTATAGTTGTAACTATTGGACAATGATCATTCATATGAGGATCAACTATTGAAGGTATTTGACCGTATATAAAATGTTTTATGAAATATGATATCACAACTAGTCATAGAATTTTGATGGAACTACATGATTGAAGATGAAAACTTATAAGAATAATTAGTGATGAAAAATAATAACACTCACCTGTTTTAGTGTATGAAATGAAATATTAAGGGTGATATTTATTAAGGGGACAATTTAAAGACCTAAACATTTATATATGAAATTAGATACTCAAAGAATAAATTAAATATTAATTTTTTTAATTATATAAAACACATTCACTATGGTTCATTTGTAATTTTGGACCATTATATAATATAGAAATAATTTTATGACTTGATTTAATTGTCATTAAGAATTATAGTTGTTGAAAATATAGTCATTTTATAGTGACAACTAACATTACATACATTAACTATTATTATGATATCTATTTGATATATAATGAAGAAATAATGGCCATGACCAATAGGATAATATCCAAGAAGGATCATTGATCATAACTTCTAAGGGAGATGACATCATTAGTATTTTCCAATGATCAAGCCCAACTGTAGATTCATGGATTGAAACTAGATTGAAATGGTTTATGGGTGAATTAAATGCTTATAGAGATCATTACCCAAAACCATGTTCACTGAACCACACTAAGAAAGTAATATCATCTCAAACCTTAACGTTGTGGCATAAACTGATGTAATAAAGTGTCGTGTATCTAGACCACAGTGGTATAGATTTTTATATTTTATTTTTTGTAAAATAATGATTATATTTAACACTATTAATTATTAACTTATATATATACATGATTATAGAATAAGTTTGAATAAAAATATATATTGATACAAAGAAATTAAAAGTTTTTTTTAAATATATAGTTTAAAATGAAAGAATATTTATGATAATTTATGAATTTAATAAATGAATTATAATTAATGAAATAATCTTATTAAATAATTATAATTTATATATAAATTTTACTATAATTTAATGAGGTCCAACATAATTTTTATTATGGTCAAAAAGTTGTTTGTGTCAAAAAAAATAGTGTTTTTAATAAATAATGGTTTTTACATAAAAGTGAAAATTCATATATTTAGTAATAAAATTGGTAAAATGAATACAGAATTTAAAATCAGTGCATCAAAATTATCCAATGGTGAATTTTTCATCATTTTGGAAGACATCCAAATTTTTGGTTAAAATATATATCCGGTAAAAATATATATGATATGTATTATGAAATTATAGTAGACCAATAGAGATTTGATAAATACAATAAAACACACACATGACTAAAATTAATCATCCCCTTCATAATAATATTTTATTTATGTTGTTTAATTAATTTTACAAACCAATAATATATCCTTTAAAACCTATATTATATTTTTAATGTTATAAACAAATTTATTTATAAACTTGACTCACTTTCACATCATGAATAGTATAATTTTATGGAGATTGGTTCTTAATGTAATAAAAAATTAGAAACCACTCTTATATGATAGTAACTATGATCAAAAACCATGTAAAGTTTTGTGGTTCATATTTTTTTATTAGTTAGATTCCAAAACCTATGTTTAGAAATTAATAAATAATTCATAAAACCTTTGCTTTAAATACCCACCCAACCTCCCATTACTCTTAACTAAAATACTATTTAGCATGAATATCCTCTCCCAATTCCTCCCTAATTCCCACCCATAGTGTTACCAACCTTTTATGAATATCCTCTTAGGCCTTTACAAGAACCCTCTCATAGTAATGGATTCTCTCATCTTATTTTTTATTCAACTACTTTCTTTAAACTAAGACTTCTTATTTCCAATTGTTTAGGTTAAATGTGTTTTCAAACACCTCATTACTATACCTATGATTCCAAATGAAGTATAAAGCACATTTTTCTCTCATAAATAACTTTCATGATCCTTTATATACATTTTTTGTGCTTCTAAAACTATCCCATGATTTTCCATGACAAACATTTATGTTGTGAATACCAATCCCTGCTTTCACTCAAGGGTATTCACTTAGATGTAACTATACTTTATTTATTGTGTAATTACATTTATTTAACCGAAAATACATTACTATGGGATTAAAATTGATTAATTATTTTCCTATGTTGTATGATCTATGTTTCACATACAAGTATGTTTGTGATATGAATGTGACGAGTGGTCCCGATATTATATAGACCTAAAATCCATTTGGTAGTTTTATTATTCCTAAGATATTATGTGTGATACATGGGTAGTGAACCTAAGAATACTATGTTATGATTTATCAATGTTTATCCATGAATTATTCTTATAACATGTTTATTTTGGTTGTTTTCACATTCCTATGGTGCCTTGATGATGTCATCTTAGGTCATTCTTCGATATTCAGGATTATAATTATAGCCTTTTTAAGTATCCATATTATGAACCATGACTCACATGTACTAATTTAATTGATGATACTATTTTATTATTCCCTTATTTATCTTTATATATTACCATTTTTATATTTCTGTTCCCAAGTGATCTCATATAATATTAGAATATCAATGAAATATAAGTGCATGTTATGTATTTTTAAACAATTTTGTTGTATCCTTATTTCATATTATTGTGATATGTGTATAATTAAACAAATGTAGAATTCCTCTCTATATTTTTGTATGGTTTTATGTATATATTAATTTAATAAATCATGAAATTATGTGTATAAATTATATGGGTTTTCAGATTTATGATTTTGGTACCAAATCAGAAAAAGGAAGTGTTTGAATGGTTTCCCTAGTTCTAGGCTACTAGTTTCTCTAAGAATGTAAAAATATATCCAAGCATCATGCTATGTGTAAAAATTCCAACCATATTAATTTCATGGTTATTTCACTTATTTATGATTTCATATATCATTCCAATGTAAATTGTATAACACCCCAATGAAGGGGCCATCAATTTACATGGAATAGTGAAAATATTTCGTTTAAATATATTCCCTAGTTCATTTTTGTTATGAGTTTCATATAAATAGTAAAAAAAATTAAATAATAAAAATTATTTCTTTTTAAACTAAAGTGCATTGTTTATACTATATATGTAACTACTTAATCCATAACAAGTCTTCAATATCTCCCATTAATTCTCAATAAAGAATACTCTTTTTGGAATCTTATACTTTTTTTACCTTTATAACCTGAGGAAATAGAATCATAAGAAATGGGTGAACTGAAATGCTCAGTATGTATAAACATATGTGATAATAATTAAATATCATAAGTTCTTATAATATAAGAATATGGGTATAATCATGATACATAATAAAGTTATACCAAAAAATAATAGATCATAAATCACGGTATAATATATGAATAAATCATTAAAATTACACATATCATAGAAATGATGAAAACTTGAGTATTTTGGGACAACCATAATCATAAAAATTATAACATACAAGATTACATATCACAATATATTTCCCTTTGTAGATCAAGATTAACTCTCCTATTACCCATGGTGGATAAGACATCAATTACCTATTTCCCCAAGAATATTAGGAATCACAACCTACTTCCCATTTTTTATCGATCATCATTACTCATCTCAACAATATCTCTAGATAGTTAATTCTTTACCCAGTACATTGTAGGGATATATAGTACTTAACAATCACATTTTTATTAACCATAAACTTGTGTTCCAACATAGAAAATCAATCCATTACATCATTAAAACCATATAATAATAATGGGTTTTATAAAAATTTTAATAAAATAATTCATTTTTAAAATAAAAAACCTATGAATGTAAATTGGGATACATTCAACACATAATAAATATCTCAAGTAATTAAAATTAATTTTAGAACCTTTTTAAATGTTTTAATGTAAAAAAATAATACATAACTCTATTATTAATCATAACATGAGAAACTCATGGAAAATAAATTGGTATAAAGCATATTTTATTTACACCGTATAGATAAAGGGTAAATATTTAAGATAATAATTTCCAAAATCAATTTATATATTTCTATTTTGGTTAGAACTTATCAATTAATGGAATAAAAAATTATTCATAAAGAAATGGTACTAAATGAGAAATTAGAGTTACACATCGATGATGATAATGCAAGACAAAAGTAATGATTGGTCAATTCTCTAAAATATAAAGTAATTTAATAAGCCAATCAGAAAAATAATTTGGTCATAACATTTTAAGAGTCTCCTAAATCAAGAATATGATATGTCCAAGGATAGTTACTTAGATGAAAAATAATTTTTATGAGTTTTAGAAAAATCATTTTGGATATATGAAATATTCTTTATCAGAAGATGTAATTTTAAAATATAATTTTCAAAAATCTTAGATAAAATAATTCATTTATGAATCTTTGAGAATTTATAGATAGATCTTCATATACAATGGTAAATATGGAAAAATTATGTGTTCATATGTAAATATTAAAAGATAATATTTTCATATTTTGATGAAAAAAAAACATAAAAATAATATTTAATATATATTTAAAACATTAAGAATATGTTAAATAAATAATAATTACCTTAAAATATTATTGTGATGGTTGAACATTTAATATATAAAAAACACTTTGGGAAAAATCCGAGTCAATGAGAAATAAAATTCTGAGTGAATAAGTAAAAAACCTGTGAATATCAAAACAAAATTATGAGAGGACTTATAAACAACAAACATTTCCCACATGGATTTTCTTTTAAAAACAACTTTACTTGAAAATAGTATTTGCAAGAAAACCCATGAAATTTCAGTAATAGTTTAATCAAAAACCCCTTTTCAACTTTGGAATATTTTTAATATAATTTAAATTAAAATATAACATTATATATACCATAAAACCCCTTGAATATAGTAAAATAAATTCATTATGTAGTAATTACAACCTTCCAAATTAAACATTGTGTATAATAAAATATTTTAATGTATGGGTGAAAATGTTATAAAATAAACCCTTAACATTAATTTTTTATTCCATAGATGCACTCTAACTCATATATAAAAAACATAAATATATTAATAACTTATTTTATAACCATATTTACACCTAAAACAACTTATAATTGTTATTTAAAAATAATTATCTATATATGTTCTCATTAGTTTTTACTTATTTTCTCACATCTGATGTTTATGGTTTTAACCATTTATACTAGTTTCTTATGGGTGGATTCCGTATTAATTTTTAATTAAACATTATTTATTAAAAAATAATTAGTGTTAAGGAATTTTATTATTTATAATGATTTATGAAGTTTCAATTTCCTTTGATTGTTTTTTCATTCTTTATCACTGAACATGAAATCATTAATAAGTACACTTTAATGATTTTCATAACCAGTGAAAGGTGTTTTCTTAATTATTGAGATAAATATTCTTTTATTAAATCAAGATCAAAATAAAATTAATTATTTAATTATTTATATCATATTAAACAATTAATTTTTTTATTGTAATCTATGATATAACTTCATATCAATGTTCTAGTAGGCAGTCAAACTAACCCAAACATGATTATAAAATGATTAAGGGATGATTATTAGGTGATTTAGATACAATAACATTATATAAGCATGATAATATATAATTTATTTTTATTATTATGATTTATTTCATCATAATGAAGTTGGAGAATAATTTATAGATATGAAACTATTGCATAGTACTAACAAGTTTTTTCCCTTCTTAGTTCACTTATTTAAAATAATTAATTTTATACTGATTCTTTATCATTCATATCATTAATAGGTTGATAAATTTTTATTACCAAAACCTTATTCGTATCATAAAAATAATTTTTATCCTTTACTACACATCATTGAACAACCCATGAACCGTGGTAATGAAAAATAGAATACATCGATTAGTGGAGGTGTAGTCTACACACACACATGGATGATGGTATCATTTTCATGGAATAGGAGGTAGGATTAATATGGAACATCATTTAAAAATAATAAATTAGTAATAAATTTAATAATTATAAAATAAATTCCATTTTTTACTGGTTTTGATATTCAGTGATAGAAAAAAACATATTACTTCATTAAGGCGTTAGTCCGCACATACGCACATTTCATGTTTCTGTTTTTCTTAATGGAAATGAAAACGGTGTTTAATGATTTTAATATCATTATAATAAAATATTATTGTAAATTTAATATCAATTTTATCATTTTAATATTATTTCATGGAATTTTAGGAATAATATTTTCATATATAGAAATAGAAAATAAGATAGAGCTATTTGAAATTTATACCTCACTATTTTGATTATCTACTCTGAGATGTGGGTTAACACATTTAGGTATGTTAATATAAGAATAAAATACCCAAATTAAGGTGTCTAGTTATATTGAGGAGCATTTTTCAAATATTTTTGGCTGGTCATAGGAGGTTGTGGTGTGAGCGGATGTGAAGGAGGGATAACTCCTCTATAGTGAAAAAAGACAGAGGTTTTGTAAATAGCCATAAAATTTTAGTGTTGCTAAGTCACTCTCAAAGAATATAGGTCAAAAATTTAGATATAATAAATATTAGAAGTCATAATCCTGATCAATGCTGCAATCTCAAATTCTCATCCATGTTTTAAACATTTGTAAAGTAATTTAATGTTAAATTTTTACTTAATCATTATAGCTATCAACTCATAAATTAGTTTTTACCAAAGTAAATTATCTTATTTGAATAAAATATAAAAAAATTTATTATTATACAATCTAGAACCACTAATTATGAATTGTAAATCTATTTAATTTGATTCATTTTCTAAAGTCTGTAATAATTAATTTTAAATTAATAGGTCTATAAAGTATTAAAAACAATATCATGAGAAAAATATTTCTTAAAGTATAAGACAAAAAATATGTGGTTTTATACCATAATAAATATTTTAAAAAGAAAAATATAACTTATAAAATTCATATGTTTTCCACAAAAGTTTTTTATAAATTTTTAAATAATTATTAAAAACTAATAAGTCCATAATTTTAACATTATTATAAAAAAAATTGAAAAGTTTCAAAAAATAACCATAAGTAAATTTTGTTATTATAAATTCAAAAAAAGATAATTTTGTAAAAAAAAAATTATAATTTTTTTAAATTTATCTAAATTAATATAAAGAATTTATGGAAAAAATGTTTTTTTATGTAACTTTTTAAATATCAACTATCTTTAATATCATTTTATATAAATTCAAAATTAATTGAACATTGTTATAATAGTTTATAATTTAAAATAAAAATTTTGATGTGATCAATTTAATTTATTAAGGTTAAATAAAATACATTTATTCTAAATTTTTCTTCCATAATTGTCATTTCATTTAAATTATTAATCAATTAAAAATAATAAAATGCAACTCTTTGAATTTATTATTTTCTTTTTATTTACTATTGATTATATTTTTCATGTAACTTTAATATGTCACAGCTCATCTTAGATAGCTGTTTCATTAGTTTAGTGTTGTGTATTATATAACATATCTAAGATAGTATCATTATGAAGGATCAAAAATCCTACATCATTACAAATAATATCTAGTACTACAATTTTTGTTTTCATGGGTCCTTAGATGCTATCAATTGTATTATTGTAAATTTAGATCACTAGTCTCTATTTTTCACTGGACTAAAACTCAATATATACAATTAAATAACAAATACTATAATGAAATGAAAGGTACTATTTGAAATGCATGTGCCTTGTTTATATTAGCCTATAGTACATTTTATGGTGAAGTAAATCATATTCATGAATATCATTGATCTATTCTTACTCGTATTTTTATTCGCCAAGAAAAGAATACTCATATCACTAAGGGGGATACGTATTTATATTTTCTTATTAAATAATTTAATAGATATATCCAAAATCATTTTTATATTTATTATACTATTTAGGAATGTAAAAACCTTCTTAATCATAATACTATGCTTCATCATATCTAGTGTGAGGGTAGTAAATTGTTTTATTGTTTGGAATCAATAGTTATTGAGTTTCTTTCCAAAATTATTTATACTTATTTAATATGTTTTTCCAAATCCTTAAATATTTTAAAAGATGATGATGCACTTAGGATCCCACACTTTTGAACTAAATGGGTCTTTTCTATGTTCTCATTTAACTTTATTTTGATTAAAAAAATTAAATAAGAAATAGGGAATGATTTGAAAATGATTTACTCTTATTAATCACTTGTAGAAGATGAATTTTTTTAAAATAATGTGTTGTTTTTTATAACAAAATGAATAAATTGAGTTAAATAATTAGTAATAAAAGAACATCCATGATGGTGGTGAATATTAAACTGGTTGTGATATCTTTTATGACATAATGATGATTACCATTTCATTCATACCACCTTGCTTCTAGATTATTAATATTGATTATACATGGTTATGATGATCATATCATGTGTGGATGTATATTTATATGATGTTTTTTTGGGTTATATTATTTCATTTTATAAGGATTTGGGTTGAAATGGTTTAAGGATTATGTTTCATGGGGACACTAATAATGTGTTAATAGTGATATAATTGTTTTTATGGTGACTGGGTATGGTGTTGATGATAGAAAAATTTTATGGCGATATAGAATTATGTTTTAGTATGATTTCGGTTCATCTTCATCTTCTTCATAATTTATTGAGGGGTTTCTTTATTGGATGGATACCAATTTGAGTTATGACTACCACTGAACTAATAAGTGATAGAAATGGTAGTTATTCTAAGACAATATCAATTATTATATTAAAAATTATATTTCTGTTGATTATTAATGGATATTATTTTGAGATATTGTTAGTTCTTGGATATCCCTTAATGTATGTTTTTATTTAAGTTTCGTTTTAAGTTCCTTCTTTTGGTTAAATAAGTGTTTTCCCAAGTTCATGTGAATACTTTGGGTTGTTTTTGGGCTTAGGGACATAAAATAGGAAGAAAATGAGGGTTTACAGTCATATTGCACATCTTGGGCACGGTTAGGGAAAACCATTTAGAAATACTAGGTAACCATGTGAGGGGTAAGTTTTCAGATAGTATAATTTGCATGGTTGGTATATCATTTGGAAAATCTTGTGGGTAAACCGTGTGGCCCAGTAACTTTAAAAAATTTACAAAAAATATATTTTTAGATTTAAAGTTCCACTTGGGGTTTTATTAAGTTCTTATCCCTTGAACCCTAGTGATGTCCAAAAAGCTTAAAGCGATTTCATGGATCAATCTCCATCATATTAGGTCCATTTGGAGTTTCGTTGTTTATAGATTGAAGATCTGAGTAAGGCCAATCCCACTCTTGATTAACTTTTGGTTTAGGGTTTTCATCTCTTCCTTCTCACCATCTAATGATCTAAAACCTTTTCTTTTCCAGTTATATTTAGGTTGAGGCCTTAAAGGGTGGATGAATTAGGATCTAAGGCCTTGATTAGGAGTGTGGTCACCAATAGATTCAAGGTAGGTGGTCTATAAGATATATCCCTTGGTTTTATTATAGATTTGTACATGTAGGGTTATGTTCTTGATTTTACCTTGTTGTGTTATTGGTTTCCCTTGAAACACATAACATAGTGGCATCAAATAAACTAATTGAAACCCTCATGATCCCCGCAGGATGAATGGAGGATGACTTGACCAAATTAGGGCCACTTATGGGGTGTGTCGGCCCTCCCGATTTGGCTAACGGTATTGTAAAGTTTGAAATTGACCCATGATGAGGTAGAGCCCAAGTGAATGTGTTAATTGGTTATGTAATGAGCTAAAAGGGACTTTTGGGAAGTTATGTCTAATATGTTTAAGGGATTAGGGATTATTTGAGTGGCATGTAAATGGGGTTAATTTGAATATATATAATATGTTTAAATTTGATCATACATAGTGAGATAGGTATGGGGAAAAGGGAATTTGGTTAAATGGTGCGTAATATGAATGTTAAATGTGTTGATGGATTTTATAATGGTATTAATTACATTTATTTTACTGTTTTAATAGTTTTAATGGTATTTGTTATGCTTTTTGGTTAGTTTTGTTGAATGATAAATAAGTATGTGTGCATGGCTTGGTAGAGTGGGGTATATACTTCTGGTTCTACACCCACCGGTCGAGTTAGACAGATTATCTAGATCCACCCCTAAATGTGTGGGTTAAGGAAGGGGAAGGAGTTATATTCCCCTAACAGTTTCATACCACCTTGACTGAGGCATTGAGGTGGGGATTATAAGGTTATTATGATGTGATTCCTAGTAAGATAGGACTTGATTTTTATTCCCATATTCTTGAGAATATTGAACATTCCTAATCCATTGAACACTTGAAAAAGGTAAATTAAACCATGGGATTCCTAAATAGTGAACCTGGATTCAATGGTAATATAATTTAAAAGGAACATAGACTAGAATGGCCAATTGAAAAGTTTACCTTTACTTTCCATTATTTATCACTTTCATACACTATTTACTTTTACTAGATATTTTGTAGAAACCATTGGTGGTGGACTACTAAGTCATACTCATGCCTGGATTGGGAAGTCGTTGGGTACCTGAGTAGATTTCATGCTTGCAGGTCAAAACAAGAGAAAGGGCCCTATGGTGGGGAGTTGATTTGGACATAGGACATGTATAGGTGAGGTTCTAGACTTTGATTCCAGACCATTTTGGGTATTCTTCTTTTTTTCTTTTGGGGTTTTTTCACTTGTCACTATAGCATGTCATGATATATTTACTATTGTACATGGTTTACCCAGTTTGGGAGTTGGTTATTTATGAATGTTATTAATTGTTTCTTTTTGTTTCCATTATTTAAATTGTGTTCCATTATGTCTTACTTTGGTAAATAGGGTATAGTCTCCCCATGTGTCCTATTATACCCCTTCTTCTAGTTAGAAACCTATGGAATACAGGGAGGCATGTTTTAGGTCATGTGGTGACTCAGCTCAGGGAACCGGTTTAGTGGATCCCATGTCATGGATGTTACAAAATTGTATCACATGAGTTCTTTTCTCTTTATTACTATTTTTGTATTGTTGACAGGAGGTTAGGAATGTTTTGGGCCTTGGTAATAAGATCATTTTTATTAGTATCTAACTCATGTATGAGGAAAAACCCAAGTCACCCAGGGAGGGGATAGCTTTTCTTGTTGTGTGTTGTTATATTTGATGATATTTCACCATCAGGTGTTTCACTTATTGTGTGATTTGATGGTTTTTTTATATTTCTATCATGGAATAAAGGGTATGAGATTTTGAATTCATGAATAATTCTATGCACTTATATAGGTAAGTTACATGCATAATGTTATGCACACATGCAGGATGGGTGTGTGGGATATAAAGGTTAGGATGTATTTTCTTTTCCTGAAAGTAATAAAATTATTCCTAATGAGATAGTATAAATGGGTAAAATGGGAAGTGAAATGGGTAATTAGTAATTAGAAAATAGTGCTTAATAAATAAGTAGAAGTGGATTAACATGTTTTAACAGTAAATTTGGAGTTGGAAACTATTTTTAATTTGGTAAAAGGTATGGTTTGTAACTGTGTGAATTAGATATCCATGTTAGCCATGGACTTAGGAGAGATGGCCATGGGTAGTGATCCGGTTGTGAGTAGCCTTGTTTCTGTAGTGTATGCAAACTGGTTTGGTTATGGAATGTGATTAACCTACCTATATATTTTTATATTTTGTAAAAGCGTTATGGTTGGATTCTAAATCTCATGTTTGGCATTATAGAAAAATGCCACCTAGAATATGTCTGTCAGTTCATCGACAGGAGGAAGTTGTTGAGAAAGCTCCTCCAGTAGTAGAGAAAGATAACTTGGTGACCCTAGAGGATAGGGAATATAATTTCCATGGGAACTTTTCTCATTTTATGCAAATTATGGAACGGGGCCCTGGGTGGGCTGCACCGAGTATGTTTGACATGACTAGGGAGTTTCATCTGCAGCACTCTCTGGACTTTACTAGAGAGGGTGGGATAGAAGGAGCAGAGTTCTGGATAGATTCCATCCAAAATATTCATGACCATCTAGAGACTCCTATCAATAAGTGAGTCAAGTTAGTGGCCTATATGTTGAGAGGTCAAGCAAAGAGTTGGTGGGACATCATGGTTCAGATGAAGCAGGCTAAAGGAATATTGTGGAATGATTTCCAGGAGAAGTTTCTTGAACACTTTTACCTAGAAACCATGAGGTAGGAGAAGGTTTTGTATTTTATAAGGTTTACCCAGAGTAAAATGTTGGTAATGGTCTATGCTAGTAGTTTCACCAATTTGAGACACTTCATTCCGAAATTGACATGAGATGAGGTAGCCATGGAGAAATGATTCCAGGACAATATGAGACATAAGATCGAGTATCAGGTGAATATGTTCCATCTTAAAAGTTATGATGATGTGGTGGAACAAACCCTTATCATGGATGGAAACCTTAAGGGAGATTTAGGTAGTAAAATTGTGGGGTCAGCTAGGATGACTAGTGGTACGGCTTCTGAGAGTAGGAAATGACATTTTGGAATCTTTCAAGAGGTTTGAAGCACAGAGGGTAGTCAGAAGAGGGGTTAATCTTCTTAGGTTTGTGACTAGGTATTTTGTTATTAGTGTAGGAGGCCAGGGCACAAGTGTGATCAGTGTCCCTACCCATCAGTCAAGTGGTGAGTGTGCGTAAGGTTAGGCCATGTGTAGTGGGTATGTAAGAACCCACGATAGTCAGGGAATGATGGAGGTTAGAGGTAGATTCTGAGTATAGGAAGGGGGTAAGTTACCTCGTATCATGCAGGCATTTGGATCTCCATGGGTTGTACTGGTAGGGGTGGGGGACATAGATATCTGGGGAAATATGATCCTTATCAATAAGGAAATGTAGTGCAGGGCACTCAAGATGAAGCTAGGGTAGAGGGGAAGTTCATCTCCATGTAGTTCAGACCACACCTAAAGGTGGTGATGTGACACTATCTATTGTTCAAGGTAAAATTTTTGTAGATTCCACACACACTAGTCCTTTATTTTATACAGTTGTGATGAATTATTTTATGTCTTCTCAACTTTTAGTTGTGTTGGGATTAACCGTAGAGAGTTCATGTGGAGTAATGTCACTTGATACTCAGCTAGGGGTACAAGTTGAGGGAATTATGTAGTGTAAGGGTTGTTATCTGCAGGTTGGTGTATATTTTTTTCTGTGGGATCTATTTGTCTTAGAGATGTCAGTTATTGATCTAATCTTAGGTATGGATTGGTAGGTGTTTTATTCAGCCTATATCAACTGCTACCGATGTCGGGTAATTTTCACATATCTATATTGAATCACTTATCTCTTTTGTATTGAGTGGGATACTCGAGCAGGCTGTGTAGCACTACTATTCCAATAGTAAGGAGAACTCACAGCCCAAGTATCATGCCTCATGTTTACTGATGGGGAAAAAGTGAAACTAATATTCCTTCATGTTGTGGACCAATTTCAATAACGACCCATACATTACATACATGGTTATTACTTCAAAATTGAAGAAGAATTATTAAAACATATAACAAAACCATGAAAGGACTGTATAGGTATAGTGTCTTTAGAAAGTGGGAAACATAAACAACTGGTTCATAAATCATCTACGTTGTCTCCCATTTATTTCATAATATCTAGAGTCCCTTTTTGGAATATCCTAATTAATATCCTTCTTCTTGACCTGGGGAAAAGAAAACAAACAAAAGGGTGAGCTCAAATGCTCAGTAAGGGTAAACAAAAGAAATATCAAACATATAATATTTATAAGAACGTAAGATTTTGAAAATCATATCTTGCAAAAGAGATCATAACATGGGATAAATCATAGAAGTAAAAAAGTAATCCCAATAATCATAACATAAAACATTAAGCTTTGTGGCATACACACATAATCATAGAAAATCATTTCTTATTAGTCAAGACTCATTGCCAAGACTATCTTAGTAGACAAAGTCCTTTTCTGAACCGAGTTCACTCCTCGTTTCAGTCATGTTTACTGAACCGGTTTAACCTGCCGTTCCATCCATGTATATCTCATGAGATATAAATCATTACCCAATTAATTAAAGGGAGATATAGGTCCCAAACATCTCATAATGATACCATTCTTATGTGTGCAACAAAATCATAAATCATACATCATTGCATAACCCATGTAATAAAAATGGGATTCTTAAACATCGTGAAATCATAAAAAAATTCATATAAGATAAAAGAATTCATAAAAATAATTCCATCACAAAATAATCAAATCAATGTAATAATACGGATATAAATATAACCCTATATTATCTTAGATGTAAAATAATTTTGATAAAACACTCGAACTCCATTCTTGAGAAAAATATCCTTTCTACATCAAAAACATTTTCCTTTCTTAAAATATTATACAATTTTAAACTAAAAGAAGTTGATTAAAAATAAATATGAAAACTTGTAAAGTAAGATTCTTGGAAATAATATTTTAAAAATACATTCATTCCGTATAAGTTAAAAAAACATTCTTCTTGTACTTTTGTCAGAAAAGTCAAAAAGTACCTCGTACAAAAAACGACAAAAGATTCCTTTCATATCTTTTACTAAAAACTCACCGAAGGGTAAAATTGGATTTAAACAATTGTAGGTGTATGGAAATAATATTATATATTGAGTAAACATGGATGTGGATGATAAAATACACCCAAGTAAATACCAAAGTATAAACAATCTCGGATAAAAATGAGATTGTGATATTTTCCCTTACTTTAGGTCTGATTTGCTTCGTAAGTGTCTGAACCTCCTGTATAATGATTTAAATAATGTCATTGAATTATTCCATAATCATAATTATTTTTATGATATCATATATGGTCATATTCTTAGCTTCTTATTAGTAATATTTCATTGCTACTTGTTATTCGGGTGTCTATTGCTTTATGTTTGTATGTGTGTTTTCTCGAATAAATTCTTATTCCTCTTTTTAGGTTATAGACACCTCATTTCAAGAATGGTATTAGTGTATTATATATCATATTTAATCATTCAAATCATTTATATAATCATTATGCAATGAAGATCATGTAGAACGAGTCGCATCACATCATGGAGACGGTATGTCGTACATACGCACGAGCGATGATATCATTCCCATGATTGGGGAATTGTATTGGAGTGTATGTATACTATTTAAGAATCAATATAACTTTAAAATAAAAATATATAGTCATTATTTACACCATTATACCCATCCAAGTAAGGTGGTGGTGAAAAATAGATTACACCACGGCGTGGAGACGGTATTCCATACGTACGCACGCACGGTGATTTAATTTTCCGTAGGATGGATAAATAGTGAAATAGGGTTGTTTTATACATATAATAACATATCAGTATATTATTGATAATGATTTTATTACTTCATAATGAAACAACTAAAGAATAAGAATTATAAGAAGAAATAAATTTGAAAGAATGGGTAACGGACATTACCTCTTCTTTGAAGCGCCTCTTTGAGACCTCCTCTTAGGGCACTAAAATTGGTCTTTTAAGAAGACAAATATCTCTAGTATGTTTCTAGGGAAGTGGGTAAGTGAAATGGGCAGGGTTTGGCCAAGCTTGAAGGCTCAAATTGGTGTGAGGAGGAGAGGGAGGAGGTTCCCTTTTATAATGGAGGAGAGGGGCACCTTTGGAAATATAAGCAATATTAGTTTTTATTAAATCCCAACCCCACTTAAAAACTTCAAAAATGACTTATATCCAAATATTATATGAGATAGGTTTGTAATCTCATCATACAATAAAATTTAGACATGTTAGTAATTTATTTTAATCATTATCAACTTGATTTATCCTTATTTATCAATTTAATTTTATATGTGGTAATAATATTCTAAAATTTAAATTGTTATAAATAATTACATATGTGTTGTGAATTTTCTATAATTTGACACTTTATGACATTTTCGACCATAAAAATCTTAATTTATAATTTTTAAATTTTTTTTGTGATTTTTATACAATTTTATAATATGTTATTTTTATAAAATAACAATAGTGTCAATTTTGACACTATTCATTTATTTGAATTTAAATAAAATATATACAGAAGATATGTTCGAACTAAAAGATTTAATAGATTCCTAAAATTTCATATGTATCTATAAAATTAGTGTAGCACATTAAATAGTTCATAAAATATTTATTTTAATATTTTTAAAACCATTTATTTGATATTTTAATTAATAAAATAATTTCAATGTCACTATTGTGTCATATTAATGATAATTATTTAATCCATAAAAATTATAAATAAACTCCTATGATGTAGATAATTGTATTATATTTCTGGAGACTATTCATGTTCGAAGTTTCATTAATTTTATCACTAAATTAAAATTATTATACTTATAAGATTTAAGAAAGTGACATGTTGTCACATTCTTTGGTTTTAATAATAATTAAATTATTTTCATGGAAAAAAGTCCATTAAATGAATTTAATCCGACCCTTAGGTGATATAGATCGACCTTTAGTCATCCAATAGGATTTTGGAAGGTGTTTGGGTAATTTTATAATCTTATATTTACCCTTAATTACTCGATTTACCTTTAACTATGGTAAATAAAATTTACCGTAGTTACTATTCATAATGCCTAAAAATAAAAAAGTAGCCAATTACATAATTTGGACCCACTGATTCCAAATATGGAATCCATTTTTCCAAATTCAAAACACATAAGTTGTAGTAATTAATTTCAAATTAATCTCATTGTTAAGAAAATGAGTTTTAGAAGTTAAAACATTGCCAAAGATTGAAATGTTTTTACCTATGAATTCAATGTGAAATTAATGCTATTGACATAAATTATATTAAATGGTAAAAATATATTCTATTTATACTTTAAAACCATTCAATATCATAATTTAACCATATAAATTATCTCAATGAAAAAAAGTTGTTTTTAATTAAAAATTAGCGTATTTTTTACTATTCATCAAAATATGAAAGTTATCAGAAAAATATCAAAAATTTATCCAAAGTAAATTTTTATATCCTGATTCAAAATAAGAATTTTATTTTGCCAAATTGAACTTATAAACATGTGAAAAACTAGATTTAATGTGGGTGCGCCATCAAAAGGCAGCAAAACTGCATTTTTTGAAAAATACTTATTTTACCTGAAAATTTTATTTTGTTCTCTTACCATGTTCTAGAAAATGTGTAAGATGAATAATAATGTTATAAAATTCAAAATGTAGTTAATACTATTCATAACGGCTAGTCCATAATAATATATCATTGTTTAGTGAAACCCGGTATTGCGTACTACACACGCTATCGAGGAAGGTCGTGATTGCATGTAATGTAATCCAAGCCAGTATTGTGTGTTACAAAATATTCCTTTAGTGTTGCATATAACATAATACATATAAAAATATTTCTCATTAAATCTCAGGGTGTTACATTCTACCCCCCTTAAAATGAATTTCGCCCTCGAAATTTGTCACTTCATTACAAACAGATGAGGATACCTCTCCCTCATCATATCCCCAAGTTCCCATGTAGCTTCTTCTAATTTGTGGTTCCTCCATAAAAATTTCACCAAGCGGGTGGTCTTGTTCCGTAGGACTTTTTCTCTATGATCCAGAATCTCTATCGGTTGTTCTTCATAAGAAAAATCTTCCTCCAGCGGTACAACTTCTGAGATGAGTACGTGTGAAGGATCAGGTATGTACTTTCTCAGGAGAGATATATAGAACACATCGTGAACTTGAGATAGATTCGGTGGAAGCGCCAATCGGTAAGCTACCTTCCCAACATGATCCAGAATTTCAAAAGGACCGATATATCTAGGGCTCAACTTTCCCTTCTTTCCAAATCACCCTCTTCCAGGGAGATATTCGTAAGAACACTTTATCACCCACTTCAAACTCTAGGTCTTTTGTTCGGTTGTCGGCAAAGCTTTTCTGTCGACTCTGAGCTACTCTTATGTGTTATTGAATAGATCTGACCTTTTATACCATTTCATCAAAAATATCAGGTCCTAATATATTTCTTTTCCCAACTTCATCCCAGCAAGTTGGAGTTCTGCATTTCTTTCCATATAGGGCTTCATAAGGAGCCGTCTGAATATTAGAGTAAAAGATATTATTATAAGAAAATTCCACAAAAGATAGGTGTTGATCCCAACCACCTTTGAAATCCATAGAGCAAGCTCTCAATATATCTTCTAGAGTTTGAATTGTTCTCTCAGACTGACCGTCTGTCTGAGGATGATAAGCAGTGCTGACTTCGCCAGAATTTCGAGGTAAACCTCGGATCCTGATCAGATATAATGGAAAGTGGTACTCCATGCAATATTACCACTTCCTTTACATATATCCTAGCAAGTTGATCCAGAGATAAATCCTCTCTAATAGCGATGAATTGTGCCGACTTCATAAGATGATCAACTATAACCCAGATAGCATTATTGCCTTTGGATGTTTTAGGAAGTCTAGTGACAAATTACATACTGATGTTTTCCCATTTCCATTCTGGTATGGGTAATGGTTGTAACATCCCCTTAGACTTTTGTCTCTTAGAATTAACTTGGTGACAAACCAAGCATCGAGAGACATATTCAGCAACATCTCTTTTCATGCCATCCCACCAGAAGTACTCTTTCAGGTCCATATATATCTTTGTGCTTCCAGGATGAATAGAGAATGAAGAACTATAAGCCTCATCAAGCAGCTCCTTCTTTAATTCTGGGATAGGAGGAACACAAACCCAATTCCTGAACTTTATTATCCCATCACAATCAAGGTTGAATTCAGGAATACTTCTCACCTTCTTTTGTAACTCTACATCTTCTTTCTGTGCCTCTTTAATTTTCACATGTATAGATGGTTGAACACTAAATTGAGAAAGATATGATTTTTTCCCTTCCATTATAATTCCAAGATCCATCCTTTGTAAATCCATAAATATTGGATATTTTGTGATCCTCATCATGGATAAGCTAGCATGGTCTTGTCGACTTAATGCATCTTCCACCTTGTTTGCTTTCCCAGGGTGGTAATGAATTGAGCAGTCGTAATCCTTAATCAGTTCCAACCATCTTCTTTGGTGCATATTCACCTCATTTTGAGTAAAAACATACTTTAAACTTTTATGATCAGTATAAATATCACACCTTTCTCCATAAATATAATTCCTCCAAATATTTAATTCAAAGATTACGGCAGCTAACTCCAAATCATGAGTTGGGTAATTTTGCTCATGGATTTTCAACTGTACTGAGGCATAAGCTATCACCATATCATTTTGCATAAGAGCACACCCCAGCACCTTCTTGGATGCATCACTGTAGATCACAAACCTTTATCCACTACAAGGAAGTGTGAGTACAGGTGCAATGGATAACCTTCTTTTCAACTCTTTTAAATTCTCTTCACATTCCTCTGTCCAAAACAAACTTAACTCCTTTTCGAGTCAACCTGGTGAGTGGATTAGATAATCATGAAAAATATTTCACAAAATGTCGATAATATCCAGCAAAACCAAGAAAACTTCAGATCTCGGTTACTGTTGTCGGTCTCGGCCATCTTTCGATAACATCTATTTTTGCTGGATCCATAGATATCCCCTCTTTTGAGATTATGTGACCCAAAAATGCAACTTTTTGAAACCAAAATTCACACTTGGTAAATTTGGCACAAAGCTTCTCCTCTCTTAGGGTCTTTAATACAATTCTCAAGTGATCTTCATGTTCTTCCTTGATCTTTGAATAGATAAGAATATCATCTATAAAGACTACCACAAACTGATCAAGATATTCTCTAAAGACTCTATTCATCAGATCCATGAAGATAGCAGGGGCATTAGTAAGACCAAATGGAATCACTATAAATTCATAGTGTCCATACCATGTACGGAAAGTCGTCTTTGGTATATCCTCCCTTTTGACCCTTAATTGATGATACCCTGAATGAAGATCAATCTTGGAAAAGTATTGAGATCCGCGTAGTTGTACAAATAGGTCATCAATGCGTGGGAGAGGATATTTGTTCTTGATAGTGATCTTGTTAAGTTCTTGATAATCAATACAGAGTATCATTGATCCATCTTTATTCTTAACAAATAGAACAGGTGCTCCCCAAGGTGACGCACTAGGGCATATGAATCCTTTATCAAGATTATCTTGGAGTTGCTTCTTCAATTCCTGCAACTCAATTGGGGTTATTCTATAAGGTGTCTTTGAAATGGGCGTAGCACCTGGTATGAGTTCTATTGAAAACTCAACTTCACAATTTGGTGGAAGACCTAGAAATTCCTCCGGAAAGACATCACCAAACTCCCGTACAATGGGCATATTCTTAATCATGAGTTTCTCACCAACCATTTGAGATAGATAACCTTCATTTAGTGGAATCAAGACCCATAAGATGGAAGAAATTTCCACTTGAAGGTTGTGTTCATCCTTTCATCGATAGACGGTCATAGATTGATATGGAATATGAAATGTGACTTCCCTTCATTGGAAATTGATATGATCTCCATATAAAGAAAGCCAATCCATGCCAAGAATCACATAAAATTCCACTATATGAAGGATCACAAGATTTGCAGGAAGTACTTTCCCATAAACTTAAATCGGAGAATAATTGTAAACTTTTGATGCAACCGTTGTGCCATTATTATTTGTCACAACTAACTCAACATATAATTGTAGGGGTAATACGACAATACCCTTAGAAAATTATTCATAAATAAAAGAGTGGGTGGATCCAAAATCAAATAAAACATTTGCAACTTTAGAGTGGATGGTAAGTGTACCTCTCACCACTTCATTGTCTTACTCCACATCGCCGATAGTAATTGCATGTGACATTCATTTGTCTTTGGCCTTAAGAGTTTTTTGACGTCAATCATCATCATCAACCCTTGGATTTGGGCATTGATTGGCATAATGCCCCATCTCTTTGCACATGAAACATCGAAGTGTAGTAGGTTCATTATTTGTATCCCTTCCTTTGTTTGCATCATTAGACATCTTCTTCCCATTATTTCGACATTCAATTTCCCGATGACCTTCTTTTCCACACTTATAACATTTTCTTGTCCCCTTAAGATAATTTCCTCCATGTTTCTTTCCACACTTTGAGCATAAGGGAAAACTCATCTTATTTTCAATGTGATCTTTAGATTTTCCTTTGAATTCCATTTTCTTCTTCTTATCAAACCCATATGACTAATGGGTTACTCCAATCTCCATCTCAACCTTGAGAGCACATCGAACAATTTCCTCGTAGCTATTTAAGTACCTTATGGCTAACGCCCTTCGAAGACTTGGTTTTAAGCCACTAAAGAATCGATCGATCTTACTCTCAGGTTGGATAATAATCCCAGAAGCGTACCTTGTAAGTCTTGTAAAATTTTCTTCGTAGGTACCAACAGATTCATCATCCTTTTGTTTTAGTTCAAGAAACTCCTTCTCTATCTTTGTTCAGAGAATACGAGGGAAGTACTTATTGAAAAATAAGTACTTGAACTCATCTAATTCCATGGACTCAATTTCATCCCTTTGCCTCGTATTCTTAAAAAGATTCCACCATTTATCAGCTTCACCTTCCAAATGATAAACTGCTAAGATTACTTTATCATGTTCCGAACATTGAATAAATGAAAATATCTTTTCAGTGGTACTGATCCATTGTTCAGCCACTAATGGATCAGAAGACCCGCTGAAGGAAGGTGGACACTACCACAGGAAGGATTAAATAGAATGTTGCTCTTTCCTTTGCTCGTTTGGAAGTCCTGTATGATTCATAGCTTGAGAAAGTTGTGTGAGCATGGCTACAAGATTTTTCATTCCAGCTCCCATAATGTTTGGTTGCTCAGGGGGACAATCATTGCATTTCCCGTCGCATTCCGCATTAACACGGTTCCTTCAGGTTCCATCCATTGACTAAAACCAAGAAGAATAGTGTTAGCAACACTAATTATAATAGGAAAAACACATAATCAAGAATAAAATTTAACACTTAAGGTCTTATCATAGGTTGTTCATGGCCATTTCTAAAACACTAAGATTTTGTTCTATGCTTAGACTTATCCTTAGGGTTCTTACTAAGGCTTTCACATCCTAGTTTCCAAAGGTTGACTATACCTTTCCTCTGATACCAACTATAACGAAACATACTTTACATACATGGTTATTACTTAAAAATTGAAGAAAAATTATTACAACATATAACAAAACCACGAAAGGACCGTATAGGCATAGTGTCTTTAGAAACTGGGAAACATAAACAACTGCTTCATAAATCATCTACGTTGTCTCCCATTTATTTCATCATATCTAGAGTCCCTTTTTGGAATATCCTACTTAATATCCTTCTTCCTGACTTGGGAAAAGAAAACATACAAAAGGGTGATCTCAAATGCTCAGTAAGGGTAAACAAAAGAAATATCAAACATATCATATTTATAAGAACATAACATTTTGAAAATCATATCCTGCAAAAGAGATCATAACATGGGATAAATCATAGAAGTGAAATGTAATCCCAATAATCATAACTTAAAACATGAAGCTTTTTGGAATACACACATAATCCTAGAAAATCATTTCTTAGTAGTCAAGACTCATTTCCAAGACTATCTTAGCAGACAAAGTCCTTTTCTGAACCAAGTTCACTCCTCATTTCAGTCCTGTTTATTGAACTGGTTTAACCTGTCGTTCCAGACATGTATATCTCATGAGATATAAATCATTAGCCAATTATTTGGAGGGAGATATAGGTTCCACCCATCTCATAATGATACCATTCTTATGTGTTCCACAATATCATAAATCATACATCATTTCATAACCCATGTAATAAAAATGAGATTCTTAAACATCGTGACATCATAAAACAATTCATATAAGATATAGGAATTCATAAAAATAATTCCATCACAACATAATAAAATCAATGTAATAATAGGGATAGAAATAAAACCCTATATTATCTAAGATGGAAAATAATTTTGATAAAACACTTGAACTCCATTCTTGAAGAAAATATCCTTTCTACTTCAAAAAAAATTTCCTTTATTAACATGTCATAAAATTTTAAACTAAAAGAAGTTGATTAAAAATAAACATGAAAACTTGTAAATTATGCTTCTTGGAAATAATTTTTTAAAAATCCATTCATGTCATATAAGTTAAAAAACATTATTCTCGTACTTTTTTCAGAAAAGTCAAAAAGTACCTCGTACGAAAAACAACAAAATATTCCTTTCATATATTTTACTAAAAACTCACCGAAGGGTAAAATTGGATTTAAACAATTGTAGGTGGATGGAAATAATATTAAATATTTATTAAACATGGATGTGGTTGATAAAATACACCCTAGTAAATACCAAAGTATAAACATTTTCAGATAAAAATGAGATTGTGATATTTTCCCTTACCTTAGGTCCGATTTGCTTCGTAAGTGTCCGAACCTCCTGTATAATGATTTAAATAATGTCATTGACTTATTCCAGAATCATAATTATTTTTATGATATCATATATGTTCATATTCTTTTTTTTATTAGTAATATTTCATTGCTACTTGTTATTCTGCTGTTTATTGCTTTATGTTCGTATGTGTGTTTTGTTGAATAAATTATTATTCCTCTTTTTAGGTTATAAAAACCTCATTTACAGAATTTTATTAGTGTAATATATATCATATTTATTCATTCAATTCATTCAATTCATTTATATAATAATTTAGCAATGAATATCATGTAGAACGAGTCGCATCACATCGTGGAGACGGTATTCCGTACGTACACATGAGCGACGATATCGTTCCCATGATTGTGGAATTGTATTGGAGTGTATGTATACTATTTCAGAATCAATATCACTTTAAAATAATCATATATAGTCATTATTTACACCATTATACCCATTCAATTAAGGTGGTGGTGAAAAATAGATTACACCATGGCGTGGAGATGGTATTTCGTTCGTACGCACGCGCAGTGATTTCATTTTCCGTAAGATGGATAGATGGTGAAATAGGGTTGTTTCATACTTATAATAACATATTATTATATTATTGATACTGATATTATTACTTAATAAGGAAACAACTAAATAAGAAGAAGTAGAAGAAGAAATAAAGTTGAAAGAATCGGTAACGGACATTACCTCTTCTTTGAAGTGCCTCTTTGAGACCTCCTCTTAGGGCACTAACATGTGTCTTTGGAGAAGACCAGGATCTCTATGATGTTTCTAGGGAAGTGGGTATGTGAAATTGGCAGGGTTTGGCTGAGATTGAAGGCTCAAATTGGTGTGAGGAGGAGAGGGAGGAGGTGCCCTTTTATAAGGGAGGAGAGGGGCACCTTTGGAAATATAAGAAATATTAGTTTATATTAAATCTCAACCCCACTAAAAAACTTCCAAAATGAATTATATCCAAATATTAGATGAGATAGGGTTTTAATCTCATCAAAAAATAAAATTTAGACATGTTAGGAATTTATTTTAAATATTATCAACATGATTTATCCTTATTTATCAATTTAATTTTATTTGTGGTAATAATATTCTAAATTTTAAATTATTATAAATAATTACATATGTGTTGTAAATTTTCCATAATTTGACACTTTTTGACATTTTATAACATATAAATTTTAATTTATAATTTTTAAATATTTTTGTGATTTTTAAACAATTTTATAATATGATATTTTTATAAAATAAAAATAGTGTCAATTTTGACACTATTCATTTATTTGAATTTAAATAAAATATATACAGAAGATATGTTCGAAATAAAAGATTTAATAGATTCATAAAATGTCATATGTATCTAGAAAATTAGTGGATCACATTAAATAGTTCATATAATATTTATTTTAATATTTTTAAAACCATATATTTGATATTTTAATTAATAAAATAATTTCAACATCACTATTGTGTCATAATTAATGATTATTATTTAATCCATAAAAAGTATAAATAAATTCCTATGATGTTGATAATTGTATTATATTTCTGTACAATATTCACGTTCTAGGTTTCATTAAGTTTATCACTAAATTAAAATTATTATACTTATAAGATTTAAGAAAGTGACATGTTGTCACATTCTTTGGTTTTAATAATAATTAAATTATTTTCATGAACAAAAGTCCATTAAATGAATCTAATCCAACCCTAAGGTGATATGGGTCGAACTTTAGTCATCCAATAGGATTTTTTAAGGTTTTAGGGTAATTTTATAATATAATATTTACCCTCAATTACCAGATTTACCTTTAACTATGGTAAATAAAATTTACCGTAGTTACTATTCATAATGCCCAAAAATAAAAAGTAGCCTATTAACATAATTTGGACCCACTGATTCCAAATATTGAATCCATTTTTTAAAATTCAAAACAAATAAGTTGTAGTAATTAATTTAAAATTAATCACATTGTTAAGAAAACAGGTTTTAGAAGTTAAAACATTGCCAAAGATTGAAATGTTTTTACCTATGAATTCTTTGTGAAATTAATGTTAATGACATAAATTATATTAAATTGTAAAAATATATTCTATTTATACTTTAAAACCATTAAATATTATAATTTAACCATATAAATTATCTCAATGAAAAAAAGTTGTTTTTAATTAAAAATTAGCGTATTTTTTACTATTCATCAAAATATGAAAGTTATCAGAAAAATATCAAAAATTTATCCAAAGTAATTTTTTATATCCTGATTCAAAAGGAGAATTTTATTTTGTCAAATTTAACTTATAAACATGTCAAAAACTAGATTTAATGTGGTTTCGCCATCAAAAGGCAGCAAAACTGCATTTTTTAAAAAATACTTATTTTGCCCGAAAAAATTATTTTGTTCTCTTACCATGTTCTAGAAAATGTGTAAGATGAATAATAATGTTATAAAATTTAAATTTTAGTTAATACTATTCATAACGGCTAGTCCATAATAATATATCATTGTTTAGTAAAACCTGGTATTGCGTACTACACACGCTATCGAGGAAGGTCGTGATTGCGTGTAATGCAAACCAAGTCAGTATTGTGTGTTATGAAGGATTACTTTGGTGTTACGTATAAGATAAGACATAAAAAATTTCTCATAAAATCCCAGGGTGTTACAGTTTCAGGATGTGTTTCCTAAGTACTTCTCGAGGTTACCACCCAAGAGAGATGTTGAGTTCATAATTGAATTGTTTCTGGGGGTAGAGCTAGATTCCATTCCACTATATCAAATGAAACTAATAGATCTCCAAGAAATAAAGGTTAATCTAGAGAAGTTGGAGCATAAGTGGTTTATTCATCCTAGTACATCACCTTGGGCATCTCCTGTACTATTTTATAAGAAGGTTGATGGATCACTGAGGTTATGTGTTGATTATAGGAAGTTGAACCAGATGAAGGTTTAGAACTGATACCCTTTTCCTAGAATCAATGACCTATTTTACAAGATCATATGTTCCTCATTGTTCTCTTTAATCGATTTCAGATCAGAATACCATCAATTGAGGGTGATATCTTCTGACAAACCCTGGACAGCTTTCCGAAGCAGGTATAGGTTGTTTGAATTTTTGGTGATGTCATTTTTATTGAACAATGCATTTTCGATGTTCATGGCCTTGATGAACCAGATATTCCACCCATAGGTGGATCAGTACGTATTTGTCTTTATTGATGACATCTTGGTGTACTCCAAAAACCATGAAGATCATAACAAACATCTTGACATCATCTTAAGTACACTAAGAGCGAAAATGTTTTACGCCAAGCTATAAAAATGTCAGATTTGGATTGATGAGGTGAAATTTTTGGGACATATAATTTATGATTCAGGTGTGTCAGTGCATCCAAAACAAAGTGAAGGTTGTAGTATCTTGGGAGAATTCCAATAAAGTCTCTAATGTTCAGAGTTTTGCTGGTTTTTCTGGTTATTACTGAAGTTTTATTAGATATTTATCTCATTTGGCTGCACCGCTCATAGACCGAACTAATAAGGGGGTTAAGTTTGATTGGTCAGAGGCTTGTGAGAATGCTTTTCATGAGATGAATAATTGGTTGAATACCGCAATGATTATGATCTTACCCAAACCATCTAAAAAGTATACCTTGTTTTGTGATGTTTCTAGTGTTGTACTTATGGTAGTGTTGATTCAGAATGATTGGGTTGTAGCTTATGGGTCGAGACAATTGAGGCCTCATGAAATTAATTTTCCTCCTCATGACCTTAAGCTAGCTATTTTGGTTCATGTCTGGAATTTTTGGAGGCATTACTTGTTGGGAGGACCCTTTGTGGTATTTAATGACCATTAAATTGTCAATTATATATTCTATAAGAGGGATTTTTATCTTCTACAGTTAAGGTGGGTTGAGTCCCTACAATCATTCAATTTTGAGTTGGTCTATACACCAGGTAATGGGATTATGGTGGTTTATTAATTGATTCAAAAGACTCATAACCACATTGTTTAAGAATCCATTTTAGAGTGGAAGATGATGGACTTGTTTGCTGAAATGCATTTGGGGGTATAGGATGGGAATAGGAAGATGACCCTTGAGTCTATAGCAGTTGAATCCACACTTTTGATTTGAGTTAAAGAGAGTCATTTGGTGGATCTAAAGTGTTTGGATATGAAGGAAATCCTTAAAGGTTGTGTGTCATCTTCTAGTTGGGATTTCAGTGCAGATGGAGTTGTTAATGTTCGTGTTTGTATTGTAGTTCTAGCTAGTGTATGGGAGGAGTTGATATGCGAGTTTCATGTGTCAAAGTGGTATGTCCATTCTAGATTGACTCGAATGTATCATGGTCTTCATAGGAAGTTTTGGTGGTTGGGAATGAAGGAATAATTTTCATGTTTGGTGGCATAATGCCTTACTTGTCAACAGGTTAAGACTGAATATCAGTGTCCAGGTGGGTTGTTTTAGTCATTTCCTATTCTACAATGGTAGTGGAATGATGTAATTATGGACTTAGTATTGGGTCTTTCAGGGATTCCTTAGAAGAATGATGTAATTTTGGTGGTGGTAGATCGGCTCCCCAAAGTGGTTCATTTCTTTCCAATCTAGAAGAACTATACAGTCAACCATTTGGGAGAATTTTATGTTTGAGAAGTAGTGTGGCTTCATGGTGTGCCGAGAACCATAGTTTTGGATCATGATCCACGTTTCACCCCATTATTCTAGAATTTAATACATAACGTGATTGGTACCCAGGTTTTTTTGAGTACGGCTTACCACTTGCAGACTGACGGGAAGTCAGAGCATATAATTCAGGTATTAGAAGACATGTTAAGACCATATGTTCATGAATTCAGTGGTTTGTGGGAAAGGAACTTGTTACTTGTTTAGTTTTCCTGTAAAAAAATTTCAAGATACAATTCAGATGGATCCATTTGAGGCACTCTATAAGAGACTGTGTAGATCCCTATTATGTTAGTTAGAGGCAGGGGAATCTAAGTTGTTAGGATCAATTCTTGTGCATAAGACATTATAGAATGTTAAATTGATTCAGAAGTATATGAAAATGTCTCAGAGTAGATATAATTCATATGTTTATTGGATTTATAGACCCATTGAGTTTATAGTGGGTAATAGTGGATTTTTTCAGGTGTCTCCAAGGTTGGATCACTACCGTATCTAGAAATAGGGCAATTTGGCACCTAGGTATGTGGGTCCATTTGAGATTTTGGAGAGGATAGGACCTGTGGTATATGTATTAGCTCTTCCACTATGGTATAGTTGTATTCATGATGTTTTCCATGTTTCCAAACTCTAATAGAATCACCCTGATCCATATCATGTGATAAATCCCAATGATGTCAAGCTTGATGTTGATGTGTCCTTTAAGAAGCATCTTGTTTATATTGTGGACCATGGTGAGAAGGTATTATAGGGAAAGGTTGTACCTTTGGCTCGTGTTCTATGAAAGCATGGGAACATTCATGAGGAAATGTGGGAGTGGGAATCAGATATACGGGCCTAGTGGCTCGATCTCTTTTCTTTGGGGACTCAATGATGCTCGGAAAGAGCGGATTGAGGACGAGCCTTTATAAGGTGGGGAGGATGTAAGATCTTAGATCTCCCTTAAGTTATGATTTTTGTTTATGTTTCAGTTTAAGTTCCTTGTTTTGGTTAAAAAAAATTCTCAAGTTCATGTGAATACTTGGGGGTGTTTTGCGAGTTCGGACACGAAAGAGGAAGACAAAGGGGGTTTTGGGAATGTTATACGGTTTGTGCAATGTTAGTGGTAGCCGTGTGGAAATCCTAGGTAACCATACGAGGGACTATTTTATGACAGTATAATCTACACATTATGTGCATGGTTTGGAAAACCATGTAGGTAAACCATGCGGCCCAGTAAATTGAAAAAAATAACAATAATTACATTACAAAATTTTAAGCTCCACATGGTATATTCTTTCTTTATTATCCCTTAACCCTAGTGACACCCCAAAGGCTTGAAGTGCTTCCATGGATCAATATCCCTTATCTTATGGCCATTTGGAGTGTTGTTGGTTGTGTAATGAAGATTCTTGTAAGGCCAATCCCACTCTTTCTTCCCTTTTGGTTTAGGGTTTTCATCTCTTCCTTCTCTCCATCTGAAGCTCTAAGGAATTTATTTTACAATGAGATTTCGGTTAAGGTTTAAAAGAGTGGTTGAATAATGATCTATGGCCTCGATTAAGAGTTTGTTGTACAACAGATTCATGGTAGGTGGTCTACAAGTTATATCCCTTGGTTTTATTGTAGATTTTTGCATTTAGGATTATGTTCTTAATTTTCCCTTATTGTGTTCTTGGTTTCCTTTAAAAGTATTAACATTTTTGGTTTCAAATCAACCAATTGAACCCCTCATGATCCCAATGGGATGCATGGAGGATGATATTACCAATTTATGTCCACCCATGTGCTGTGCTGGCCCTCCTAATTAGGCTAATGGTATTGTAAGGTGTGAAATTAACTGATGATGAGGTGGAGCCCTAGAAAATGTGTTAATTGGTTATGTAATAAACTATAAGGTAATTATGGGTAGATATGTCTAATATGGTAAATGGATAAGGGATTTTTTACATGGCATGTAAATGGGGTTAATGTAAATATGATAAGGTAATATGTTAATATTTGATCATACTTCGTGAGATAGGTATGGGGAAAATGGAATTGGGTTAAATGGTATCTAATATTAATGTCAAATGTGTTAATGGATTGTAGAAAGATATTAATTCCCTTGATGTTATAGTTTGAAAATTGTTAATGGTATTAGTTATGATTTGTGATTAGTTTCGAATAATGATAAATAAGAATGTTCACATGGCTTGGTAGAGTGGGGTATAGACATGAGGTTTTACACCCATAGGTTGAGTTAGACTGAGGTTTTAGATCCACCACTAATTGCATGGGTTAGAGAAGGGGACAGAGTTCGATTCCCATAATGGTTTCATTCCACCCTGATTGAGGCTTCAAGGTGAGGATTATGAGGTTATTATGATGTGACTCTTTTGGAGATAGAACTCAATTTTTATTCCCATGTTCTTGAGAATAATTAACATGCCCAATCCACTGAATATATGAAAAAAGTAAATTAAACCATGGGATGTGTAAGTAGTGAACCTAGATTCAATGGTAGTATAATTTAAAGAAACATAATCTAGAATGGACCAATAAACTTTTTACCTTTACTTTCCATTATTTATCACTATCATGCACTATTTAATTTTAATATATATTTTGTAGATATCATTGGTAGTGGCCTATTGAGTTATAATTACACCCTAATCGGGCCGTCATTGGATACCTGAGTAGATTTCATTCTTGCATATTAGGACACGGGAAAGGTCTCTATGCTTGGGAGTTGATTTTGACATGGCACATGTATGGGTGAGGTTCCAGACTTGGAGTCTGGACCATTTTGCGGGTTATACTATTTATATTTCTTTTGGGATTTGGTTTACTTGGCACTATAGCATGGAATGACATATTTACTATTGTATACGGTTGTACCCTATTTGGAGTTTGTTATTTGTGTGTGTTATTAATTGTTTCTTATTTTTCCGCTATTTAAATTGTTTTCAGTTATGTATTATTCTAGTATAGAGGGTGTAGTCTCCCAACATGACCTATTAGACCCTCGTTGCTAGTCGGCAACCTCTAGCATTCAGGGAGGCATGCTTGAGGTCATGTGGTGATCCAGCATGGGGTACCATTTTAGTGGCTCCTGTGTTAGGGGCGTTATAGCTATACTGGTATGGTTGTATAAAAAGTTGTTAATTGTGGATATTGTGATATATGGAGATATAATACAATTAAATTTATTATGAATAGTTATTTTGTGTTCATTATTTATTATTCCATTGCCTCAAATAGTTTTTCAAACTGATGTTTGTCCCATTATATTTATTTCACATGGATGTATATTTTTTTAGAAATACAATCCTACTAAGTACTGCTAAGTACTCACCACTCTAAATATTCTTATGTTATTTTATAGGATAGCTCAATATATATTGAGGATTTTTCTATTTACGTTATTGGAGTGGAGTTCTCAAAAGATGGTCTTGCATTCCCCAAATTGTATTATATATGTTGTCATGTAGATATTATTTGAGTATGAGAATTATTATCTTTTCTATATACATATATAGGTGACTGGAGGTTCTTCTTTTTTTTTCCTAAGAGTTATAAAGGTAATTCCTCTTATAAGTGTGAAAAATATACTTTGTGTTAGACTCCAATTTGTGGCATATTGGAGGTAGGGATCATGGGGAACACTTATTGGATCATAAGTGTTATAATGGATATAAGAGGGGGTGAATTTCATATTAAAATTCAAACTAATATAAAACACAAAACCTATTTGGTCAAAAAAATTGGACTCAAAATTTGTCCAATGATCAGAGTGTTTAAATCGGATCTAGAAAATTTAAGATGAATTAGAGTTGTTATTGGTCCTATAAATAGTCCAATAAAAATACTTATAAAGAATATAAGTGAAAAATACATTCTAATATAAATGCACGGTGGAATATCAACTTGTAGAAGCAAGTAAAACATAATATTATAACGATAAGAATGAAATAAAAACACTACAAAAGGTAATTATAAACTTTAACTATACGAGTTAATGAATTCATAAATCCTGACATAATATATCCATAGTTCTACACCTCATTGTAAAGGTTTTTTATTCCTTACAATGAAAACCCTCGATACAATGATCATAATGGATCTATATTCCAAAACCCTAGAAGCACTCAATATAATATATTAGAATTAGCTCTATCTTCTTAGACACAGATACCCTCAATCCAATTGACTGGATTCACCTATCTTTGTATCCCTAGAATCATGTGATCAATAGCATGATCATATATAGTGAATACAAAAGAAAATCATTTTAAGGAATTTATAATATTCAAAAATATTCTTTATAACTACAACTCCCTAGGAAATTACAAAGAATTTGAAAGAGATATTCAAGAAGAGAAAAATCTCAAATGTGTTGAGTTGAAAATATATCAACTCCCAGCTCCTCAGATGAACTTCTATTTGTAGAAAAAAATTTAATGGTCAAATTTCTGAGTTGGTTGCATCAACATTAGAGACCTTTCACTTAGAAAATCATAATGATCAATATATTTATCTTGGCAGCTCAGCATGAATTGTACTTCATTGTACTTTTATATTTTTTGGTAGTACTATCACAGTTCTATAAAGAATTGTGTTTGAAATTAATAATTCTAATTACTCTAACTATAAACACTGGATAGTCTGATTGAGTATATTATTATTTTAAATTTTGATAAACTATAAAAAGGACAATGAAAAGGATCAGAACTACTATCAGTATAATTTTTGTGAATTATGTCATTCTGAGAGGTAGAACACTAGTCTATCCACTGGTCAAAATAGTAGTTAGTCTAATGAATCGGACGCATCATTAGTCCGATGGATCGGATTGATTAATGAAATATATATATTCATTTTAATTTAGAATAATTTATATGTTCATTATAAAATACTTTTCATTTAAAAGATTATAAAACACTATGGATATATAAATATAGTAAAATAGTTTTAAAAATTTATTTTTGATTTCCAAAACAAAGTGAAGGAAAAGTATAAAGTGAAAATTTAAACACAAAAATATCCCCCTTTTGAAAATAAAAAACCAAAAAACGTAAAATAAAAAATATTCAATTTGATATACATAAAAACCATTGTTCATTTTAGTAACTCCAAAAATATACTTCATAAGAAATTTTTTTCTCATCAGAACTCCCCCTGAGTAAATAACATATTTGTGTTCAACATTATTGATCCAATAGAATGTATTGTTACTTCAAATATTTTCCTTAATAAAATTTCTTCCTTAGATAGTTTCCTCCCCCTGATACTATTTTTCCCATATATATATTACTTTCTTTAGATAAAATCTATCCCTTTAAAAAAATTCTCCAAAAATTCTCCCTCTTTTTTATTTGAAAAAAGATTATTAGAGAAGAATTATAATCTTCTAAAATGTTAAAAATAAAATGATATATAAAATTTATAAATTAAGTATTTATCCATGATATAAATGAAATAAAATTTATCTAAAAGGAATTGGAAGACATTTATACAAAATATATTTGGATAAAAATTAATTTAAACTAAACATTCGTTCAAAAAGTTTCTAATTACATCAATAATTTAGAAAAAAACTGTTTATAATTTCTTATATAACTTCTTTACAAATACATTAAGTTTCTTCGCATCATCATGTTTCTTACAAAATTCAGTAACTGAATATTCATGTTTCAAAATTCTTTCCTCCATGACGGATTGCCTCTGAATTTCTACTTTTAAAGCCTCTACTTATTCTTCACGAAAACCTATCTTTTCTTCTCCTATATCAACTTTATAATTTCTTATTTTAAAACCCTGACTTCAATATTCTGATTTTATGTCATATTAATAAACTATTCAACAAACTTCACTCTATATAATATATTGGATGATACCTTGTCAAAGGATTCTAAAATATCAAGATAAATTTTCATCACTTTCATAATCTGACAATCATGATCTTTTAAGTCATTATCAACTTTATTTGACCATGTAACTATTTGGATAAATATTATTTTTTATTCTTAGTCTTTACTTTTAAAGTCTTAATTTCAACCTCATTATGAATAGTTGATTCTATTAAAAACTTCAAAGACTATAATTTTTAATTCATACTATTTTAAATATTTTTACATTTGGATTAAATATTCAGTAGATAAGAAATTTAATTAGTTAATTATTTCAAAGTTTGGAAAATGTAATCAATATTATATTATTACTCTATAAACAAAAAATCTAATGACATTGATATCACTTATGAAACATGAGTTCTAGATGGTCTAGCATCTTATATTTCTTTTGATTTAACTCTAACACCATATGATACTTTCACAATATCTACTTATTTATCTACCTCAGTCTTCTCTGATACTTTTATATGTGAATTATAAGATTCCTATAATCCTTTTTAGGATGATTTCACTTCCTTTGAGGCATATAACACATGATTTGTGTCATATTTGGATAGTAATAGTGTTTATATTGAAGATTACTCCAATAATTTATCATATTATTTTGTTCCTTCCTCTGTTTATATTTCTTCTTATAGTACTACTTCTTCCACGTATTCTTATAGTTAACTTTCCAACTATCTTCTAGTTCTCAAAACTCCTTTACTAACATTCTTAGCTAACTTCTGTTTATTCTTCTAGGACTTCTTAAATAATATAAGATATGACTATTAAACTGGTTTTTCATTTTTAACTTCTTCTACAACTTCTTATACAATCATTTTTTCTTTTACATTATCCACAACTTCTAGGAAAAGTGAGTGAACAACTAATGTTTCAAAAAATTCTATACTGACATCTTGAATTGTTATGCGAATAGTTCCATTCATTGGAACTATTTATACATCTCATAAGGGTTAAACTGAAAATAGTGGATATTTGGACTCTCATTTGACTCCCTTTAACAATATTTCTACCATTGCATGCATTAGACAATATTTTTGTTTGTTTTTTATTTTTATCATCCTCTTTAAAATCATTAGAATTTTTAATCTTTAGAGTTTAGGAATCAACCATATAATGTCTAAAAATAGGATATATTGGTTTCTTATGGGCCTTAAGATCCATAATCTTATTAAATTATTCATTTGTCATCATTTTATTTTTATTTTCCACATTAGTTGGTGAATAATGTTTTTATATTATCTATAAGTACTTATTCTTATTTTACTGGTTCGGAATCAGACACAGGTCTATCTATTTTTTACTAAAATAATCTTCAATGTATGATTAAAAATGAGCTTCATATGAGAAATTATCCCTTCACCAAAAAGATAAATCTTTTATCTTAGGGATTATGATTGATTCATTATTTAAAAAACATTCATTCAGTTCACTAACATTTTGTTAAATGAATAAGGAAACATCAATATATTTTATTTCATTGAGTCATTATTAATCATTTCATATGATAAGAACACAAATTTCAAAATATTAATTTTTCTCTTGTTGACAAGGAAATTAAATAAAAAAATGTCAAGAACCTTGAGAGTATCTTGGTATACCTTTCTTAGTATGAGGTCCCCTTACATCAAAAGGCTTATCACTATGAAATCTAGAGTCAGATGAAAAAATTATCAATTTTTATGAGGAGGTAGAAGAATTTTATTCCACTCTTATCAAATCTACCAAGCTTCTATGGAAATTTGTGAGAAGGAAAATATGATTCACCTTCTAATGGAAATTTTACCAAGTCAGAAACTTTTTAATAAATGAGATTATAATATTCAATGAAATGATTAAAACCAATTATATATTTATATTCTTTCATATTAAATTATACTAAATCATATAATTCCCTAATTATCTATGGATAGTACAACTCAAGATATAATTTTAAGAAACATATGTTTTCTTAATTCTGAAACTTTATAAATATATTTAATATGAAGTCTTTTTTTTCAAAGAAGTTTTTCTCAATGAGTCTTTCTCTAACAAATTATCTTTTGGAAAGGTCTTTTGTAGAGTCCATAAAATTAAATATGGTGTCTGAACTTAGACTAGAATCTAATCTTTTGAATGAGAAAGAATCAGACTGAGTAAGAAATCATAAGAAAAGTGTCAAGAATGAAATTCTGAAAAACTTATGTGGGACTTGGGATGAACCACCCTTATATAGGTACATGGGTGATGGTTCAACTTATAGAAATTTCAATGACTCATATTGAAAACCATATTCTAATCTAACGACTAATATTTAATACATAAATGATTTAAAAATAATTCATAACTCTTAAAAGTTTTTTTAAGTAGTATTTTAATTGTAGTAAATAAAAATCAGATTAGAGATACTTGTATATTTGTAACAAAAATGATGTTTGTAAAACTAAATGAATATATGAACAAAATAAATAAACTAAGTAATGGATAACTAAAAAAAGTAAAGGTTATGAAGAATAACATTTAGAGTGGAAATGTTTTCTCGCTATGAGTAACCTAACCTTCTTTGATTTTGTATTAGAACATGATTCTGATAAAAGTTAAAATGGAAATATTGTTCGGGAAATTTTAAAAAGAGTTTCTTATTCTTGAAAGTATGTTAACTAAACTATTATAACCATTTCATACTCATATTTCATAATATATGAAAAGTAATCTGTTAAATACTTTTGATTTTATCCTAATATAATTTTCTAAACATATATTTTTTCATTAATAAATTTTTTATTAACTTATTTTAAGAAAAAGAGTTGGATCTGTAGTTCCCTTAATAAATGTTTTTTATAAAAAAATTCATTTTCCCTTTCATATCAGGCTCTAAGGAGACTTTTATGTTCGTAAAGTTCCTTGGTAAGTTTAAAATTATGTTCTCGATGTTTTTATTTTTTAAACTATGTGTTTTTTCTATATAAACTTCTTTCTGAATATATCAATTAATGAAAGCACACTTCACATTCATTAGAAATATTTTCTAATTTAAGAATTATGTACATCATAAGTATTCTAATAGCTTGAATTCTGTCTACCGAGGTATAAGTTTCTTTATAGACTATGTCATCTTAGTAAATATTAAACTTATCAATAATCTTATTTTTATTTCTAAATATTATACCATCTTCATCACATTAATTCTAAAATGACCATTTTACTCAAATTAGAGAATTATCTTTAGTTCGTTAAACCAAAGACCAAAATTGGTATCTTTAAAACTCATTGATTTCATATTGAATATATTTTATCCAATCCTCATCACCTAAAGCACCATAAAGAGTCTTATATTTGAATTGTGTGAAAAATATTGGATGTTCAATTTCATTTCTCAAAGAACATAGAGTTTTAATTGGTTTATCTACATCAACAATAATTTTATCACTAGGATGATTCATAATAAACAACTGATTTCTTGGATTAGTAAAACATTGTTCTTCGACAATAGGTTGAAAATATTCTTAAGGTATAACATCAGAAATTTATTCTTATATTTTTTTCTCATGATAATAACTTTCCAGCATATGTTGAAAATTATTTTAATAAATAACATCTAAAGATATAGGTTGAGGTTGTTTGAAAAAAATGATTGGAATCATCAAATTTAACATATAATATTTCTTTAATAGTAAATGTGTTTTTATTAAAATATTTATTTGACTTACTAGTTGTATAATAACCTGAAAATATTCTTTCATAAAATTTTGGAGACAATTTAGGTAAATTATCTTTATTATTCAGAATGGATACTTTAATTCTAAAAAACATTAAAGTAAAAAAGTTTTTGTTTTATTCCAGTCCACAACTCGTAAGATGTTATATTAATAAAATGTCTTATAAAAGATTCATTTATAGTATATAGATAATTAATAACTACTTCATCCCAAAAAAAATAAAAAAATGAGTATTCTCTCAGCATGGTTTTAGTAATCTCTTTAAGTACTCTATTTCTTCTTTCGACTGCAACATTTTTTTATGGACTTCTTCATGATGAAAATTTATATATAATAACTTTTTACTGAAAAAAATTAAAATAAGAATTTAAAAGTTCTCCAATATGATCACTATGAATATTTTTCAATGACATTTGTTTCTCATTTTTAACTTTGGCTAAAAAAATTAAAACACCTAAAGGATTTGGATTTACTTTATACAAAATTGATATATATATATATATATATCAAGTGTACTCATCAATTAATATATATATATATATATATATATTATTTTCCATAGATACTTCAGGTTTGCGTGGGAAAAAATATGTCCATGTGAACTAACTATGAAGAATCATAATGTGAGATTAACTAATAGATTTGGGACATAACTTATGTTTTTTAATTGACACGATAAGAAACTTTAGAAGAATCAAATATATGTTGTGGTAAATATATAATGAGTAATTTTTTTGACATATTTTATAATTTTCTAAGAATAAAGTGTCATGATCTTCTATACCATATCAAAGACTAATTTTTTATTTTACTAAGACAAGGTAAATCTTATCTCCTAAGGTGTTATAAGTTTAAAGTGTAAACATTCTAATGCTGATTGAAAGAAAGAATAATCTCATCTTTATAACTATGAAAAATAAATTTATCATTCATAAAGATCATAATATAACCCTCATCACATAAATGAATTATGATAATGAGGTTGTTCTTAATTCTTATAATAAATAAAACATGTTAAATAAAATATTTAACAAGAATAAAAATGTTACAAATATCGATAATTTCTCCATGAGAATTATCTCTGAAAGGAATTTTTCCATGATTCATCTTTATGATCTTATTAATAAATTACTTTATTCCAATCGTATTTCTGGAAAACCCACTATCCATTTACCAAATTTTCTTGATGTTTTTAATTTATTTATTTTCATGAAAATGAAAAATTTAATTCTTCATAACCAAAAAATTTTGGCGTCTGGTATTACTAGAAAGTAATATTTTTGAATCAAAATTTTTCCAAATTTATTATTTTGGGAATATTTCTTTGTTTATTAAAAAATTTATTTATTAAAAATTAAATACTAAATTTTATTTAAATAAAATTTTTCTTGTCAATTCCCAATACTTAGAATTTATTAAAAATGGGGCGTGCTTTGGAACAAAATGGTTATTTCTAAAAATAGGTTTTCCATTTTAAAAACTCATTCTGTTAATATCCCTATGAGATCTAATATGATTATAAATTTTATCAAATTTCTCTGTCTGATTACTAAACTTGGATAAAATTTCATTCAAACTAGAAATTTCATATTATAGTTTTTCAAATAATTTTTTATCCTTACTAGAGCTTATATTCAAACTATGATTTAAGAAATCATTTTTTAAATCAGTTTTCTAAACAATAGATTTCTCTAGAACTTAAATATAACTATATTTTTCGAAATTGGATTTATAAAGATCATTAGAATCATCTAATATCTCAATTTTTATTGTATAAATTTTCTAATTTTTCTTTTTCTAGTTTTTCTTGGGTATTATATGTTTTTTAGAAATTTTATAGTTTTCATTTTCAATAAGTTTTGAAAAGATTTATACTTTATCAAAAATACATAAAATATTATAATCTTATGATGAGGAAAATTATTCATTTGAATATATAGAATTAGTATCATCATTTATATCAAGGTGGTTATGATTGATGGTAAAATTGGAAAGAGATTAAGTAGTAGTTACATTAGTCATGATACATTTATTCTCCATTTGTATTTCTACAAATAATCCAATATTTCTCAATCTAAAACATCAATTATCCATATTATTATGAGAATATCTATCTTCTATAAATTAAATCTAATTTTATGAAGATTTTAATCCTTTCTTTCTCTTGTGGTTATAATACTTTTTATCATTCTTGTAAAAATTCATTTCTTTATTATAGGTTATTTAATCTTAGAAAAATTTTGTCTAATGTGTTCTTCTTTATTACACTCATATCATATCACTTATTCGAATTTTTTCTTATTCCTTTTATCCTCATTATACTTCTTATATCTATACTAAATGTAACTATTTCCAATAATATTATTCATCCTTCTTGTCAGATTAGCCAACTCATTTCAAGAGACATGATCCACTTTTCATCTATTAGTGGATTATTAGTTCCATTAATAGATGGGGTTTTTATCTATGTGAATTGGTAAAACATCATTGAATCATGTTTTGAGGAAATATGTAGTTCTACATGGAAAATACTATTAGCCATATCTCAATTCAACTACCTTAATATAGTCATAATCTAATCTGATCTAACACCATCTTTGTTGACTTCCTTGATAGGGAAACCCCTACATAGATTACAGGTGTTGAAATGATTTATATTCCTTAAATTATGCACCATTTTTTTAAAATTAAAATATGATAGATTAGCTCCTAACATTATGAATTATATTTTATAATTCCAAATATAGTGAAATACCTAACAGAAATTTGGAATTTATGAAAATTCAATTCTATAATAATACGCCTAGTATCATTGGTAATATCATCAAATAATAAATATATTTTAGAGTCATTCATAATGGTTTATAAAGACAGTGTGAATTTACCAATTCATATCCCTTGGAAGTTTCTAGAAAGTTGTGAAATCTTAGGCCTACACATTTTTCACTATGTGAAGATCGGGATGATAATCAACTAACATTTTTTAAGGTGTTCACTCCTAACTGAAATTCTTCCTAGCTGCATCCACTTTCTAGTATTTATACAGGGATATAATTTATAGAAAACCAAATAATTAATAATTTAAAAAAATTATATAATGTTTTCCCATACATAGTCTTATCCTAAGAGTTTTGATAGGCATATGTTATATAATCTATTATTATACAATTTCATTTTCAAAAGGTTCTCCCTAAATTTCCTTAAATACAAACTATAATTCAATGAATATAGTTACATGGATCAATTATCATCATAAAAATTGGAACAACATATAAGATAACACATCAAAAATGGTTGTATAGTTTAGTATCCTTTGGGGAAAAGATATATATGAGATTCTCACATTATATTAAAAGGAAAGAAATGAAAAATAAAATTCCAATTAAAGAATTATTATTTAGTTAAGTATATTAGTAAAACATTCATAGATCACCTATTTGTATCTTGTGGAAAGGAAATCAAAATAATGGGATATAATAGATTCTCAGTAATGGAAAATGTACAACAAAAGCTGTTATTGAATAAATAAAGCATAAATAATGTAGTAGAGTAAATTAATAATCAAATATTTCATACTACCAATATGAGAAAAATATATTATATAAATGGATGAAATAAAAATATAAATAATTAAAAAAAATAATAACTAGATTCATAATGATAGAAAATATAATGTTGAACATCATAATCTTACCATTAAGGCCTTTTGACAATACCTCATACATAAATAGGTAAGTCATGTGTCAAATATCCAAACTTGTTTGTCTTTTGAGACCTAAAGATGCATAAAGGGTCTATAATGGGTCTCACATATCACATAATAAGTCAAATTCATTCATAATATGATAGAGTAGAATAATCAATTCAATGCATAATTATAATAAGTATCCATCTTTGAATACTAGTATACAAAAGTTAAATTTTTTCCCCAGTCAAAATGAGAACGTCATAATCATAAGCCATCAAGAATAATATGTTATATGGCATCATAAGATTATATACCCAGTAAAACATTATATCAATCAATAAATGTTCATGTTGATGAAAATACTTTCAAAATAACTCCAATTTTTTTCTTTGAAAATCTAAGAAAATATACTTTTCTTTTGATAAATTTAAAGAAAATATTCTCAGTATTTGGAAAATTATTCTAATATGAAATATCCATGGAAACATTAAATGAATAACTTAATGTAATGAATTTCTATATTAGTTGGAAAATTTTACCATTTGGTTAATGTTAAAATAATGATTCCTTTCAAGATTTTCTTAAAAAAGTACCTTGTTCAAAAAATAAAAAGAATATTACCTTTAAATAATTTTTTATAATGTAAAACATAAATAAAAATGAAATTAATAAATCATTAGATAATAGAGAAAATTTTATTTACAAAACATCATGTAAAATAAGGACATGGAATAAAACTATTCGAGACAAAATATAAAAACTAAGTCAGTTTCCCACAAAAATACTCATTCAGACATTTGAGTATATAAAGGGACAAAAAAGAAAGGCAAACATGTAATTTACATTAAAAAACATAAAATAATAAAATAGATCATATTTTATAGAAAACTATTATATATTTTCATTATTAGAAAATTAACCATAAACAATCCCAATAAAATGTTACATTGTAGCATAAAACCCCTACCTCTGGTATCACTAGAAAAATATTTGATTTTAACCTCCTATATAATAAATATAAATTTATTAAAAATATATTAAAAAAAATATTCATAATTATAATATCATATATGATCCAATCATGTTATTTTATGACCCATTTATTAATAATTCATTATTAGAATCATTATACCCAGTGATAAATATTTTTATTTCTCAAGAATGATTCACTTCATCTGTTCTTTTCCTTATGATTTCATAATGGTTATATAATCACTTAAATGATAATAATTTCATGTATAAAATATTATTATATAATATAAAAACTATTCAACAATCCTTAGTAATTCATATTATAATCATTATATCATCACTCATGTAGTTGGTAAAAACGATGTAAACAAGAGTGTGTTATAATAACTAAATGACTAAAGACATGTTAAGGTATAGTATAAATTTAATATTTACATAATCTTATTCATTTCATATTTATTATATATATTAAATATATATAATTTCAATAATATTACACAAATTATAAATATTGAAAATTAAATATATCGCTCAGGGAGCTAGTAGCCCATACATATGCATAAATAATACATTCATTTTATAATGCGAAAAGGGAAATGAAATTATATAATAAGTTATAATTAAAGAATAATTATTAAATTCATAAATATATTATATATTCATTAAATATATCATTATAACCTACCACGTTAGGTGGTGATGGAAAATGAATAAATCCACTACATGTAGGCGGTAGTCTATACGTACACATGAGGTGTACATTCATTTCCAATTTGATAAAAGTGAGGTAGAAAATAGTTTTACCATATTTATAATAACATATACTTATATTTATGATATTTGAATCATTATATTAGGTTTAGATAAATCTATTTTGAGGATGTATAAGAAGAAAAAAACATTGAAATATTTGTGAAATATGATTACCTATTTTTTGAGAGGCCTCCTATGGATTTCACCTTTATCCTTCATTGGATGGACTCAAGTTAATACCGTAATGTAAATAATTAATATAAGTAATATATAAAGTTTGTGGGGTAGGTATTATATGAGATAGATTGATCATTGTTTTTTAATAAGGGAAGATAAGATGCTCCCCTTTATAAGTGAGGGCAGAGACAGATATGGAATTACTTAAGCGATTTAAATAATATAAAGTCAATTTCTTGTTAATGTGGAACCAAATGGATAGAAAATTAAATAAAATATATATTAAGCCTAAATATCATCAAAAAAAGTAATTTGAAATGTTTATGTATCATTTTTACCCTTATCAATTAGTTTATCCTCTGGTAAACCCTTTTATTCTTAACCATAGTAACAAATTTTTATTGTTTTTACTATTCAATATAACAAAAATTAAGTTTAACTTGTTGGAAATTATTAGTTATACATATTATAAATAGGTAATAAATCTTATAAGATTAAATTTCTAGAATTGGTAATAATTACTTTTAATATATTATAATGAAATTCCTAAAAAACAATTTTTAGAAAAAATATATGTTCAAAACATAAATATTATTTCACAGAAAATAGTGTATAATGTTGATTCTAATAGAATAAATTATATTAAGTTAAATAAAAGTAGGATTAATATTCTTTAAAAAACAAAAACTGAAAGGAAACTTTTATATACATATTTAAATGAGAATAACTAAACAATCTTCAAATTTTAACAAAAAAATTACATAGATTTCAAAAATATAAAGCATAATTTTCTATTTTCAACATTATATTTTTAAATAAATTTTATTACATTATAAATATATATTTTTTATATCAAAATAATTTATAAACATTAATGTTCTTATTTTTTCATTATAATAACATTAAAGATATAATTTTTTTTAAACGTTATTTTATAATATTCACCAAAAAGTCATCATTTTTTGAAATATCCAAAAATTTCACTCTATGATTATTTATAGATACTAATTTCAAAAATGAGGTTAGTTTTTTCATATATAATTAATAAAAATGGAAGATATTAATTATAATTATTCACACATAAAATACCTAAAACCATTTTTCAATAATTTCTTCTTATGGAATGAAATGAATTTATTATTATACTTTTCCTAGTAACTACTTATAGAAGAATAAAAAAATTATTGAATTATTTGTTTTTATTATGGAAATAATTTATGCATTTATTTCATAATCCATTTATTCTTATTTATACCCTCCAACAAAAAGGCAAGGTTATAATGATTATATTTAAACTATAATATTTCTATATTGTATCATGATTCTTTTAAGATTAATGTTTTGTGTGTCATGTGATATTGTACATAGTATCCATAAACTAAAATCATGATTTTTTTATTATCTCATTCTTAATGAAGTTCAAACCTCAAAATTTAAATTTATTTTGAGAAAATCATGACATTTTAATAGATTTTATCATTAATTTTAATATCTAGGTAAACAGTAGGGAACTTCTTATTTTGTAAACAAAATATGCACCTTTATAAAAAATAAAATTATGAATGTGATTCCCAAAGTGTTACATAATAATTAATTGATACTTTCCACACAAACCATGATTAATTTGTCTTCCAGAGTTTCAATTTGAGGAATTAGAAGAAAATATACATACATGATTCCTTTTAAATATCTACGTGAAATATTTTTCCATTTGATTGAAGAATTTAATTACTTCCCACTGATATTAAATGTCAAAGTGAAATTCACCTATCCTAATGCATTAAAATAATATTTTAATGGATCATATTATTCATATAATAATGACATGTTATTTTAGCTATCTGAAATAATTAATAGACCGGAAAGGTTTATGAGCCAATCGGTACCAGCCCATTAAATTTTTAAAAAAAATAATGAAAGTAGAATTAAAAGGTGGATTACATATGCAGGTTTGAATTTCACAACATGTAACCAAACCAATTGAAAAAATTGATGGATCGCTTTATGATAATACTCAATATGAATAAACCTTCATGTGAAGAAGTGTAACTTTAATTCCTATAACATCAATAATAACACCCATTGAAATGTTATATTACATTAACTAGTACAAAACAGATTATTTTATCCTTCATCTACTTATTTTTAAATCTTAAAAATTAATAAAATCAAAAATATTAACCTTATGTCAATTCCATTCAAAGGTATAAAAACCATACTATCACATATTGAATGATTTTTCATCTTCATATAAATTAACTGATATATTCTCATTATAACAAAATATCCACTAGGTGTCAAGATTGAAAATACATTATTTAGAGATTAAATGGATTATTTTATATCTATAAAATATATAATAGAGTGTGTAGACCCAAAATTAAATAAAACATGTGTTTATAATCAAATTACTTTCTATAACAATTTATGGGATTTCAAATTCAATTTTAGTTACAATATATGCTTAGTTATGTCCCATAAAACTTTTCTTTAGTAAATTCCCTTGATTCATGGGGAATTTTTTGTATAGTTCCCCATATATATATAGTTGAAACATTGGAAATTGTAAGCTTCTTTATATCCCTTGAACTCTCCCACTTGATTTAATTTCTCTCTACACATAAAGAAAACACCCATTACCTTAAAGTGTGTATTAGGGTGTTTCATTCAATAATTATCACATGTGGTAAGTTCATTAAATACACATTTTTCCTTGGCCTTATTTATTTCTTATTTTTTCTTATTAGTCCTCTCATTTTCTTAATTTCCATTTAAAATAAATGACTCAGATATTTGTTTCTTCATGGTCATGGAACTTGATACCATATCTTCAAATGAGGAAAAATTTAAGAGAATAGGACCTTTAGAAGCCTAGTTTAATCCCATAAAAAATATTAAATATTTATTTTTGGATTTTTATGTATTATATTGCATTACTTTATTATCTAGTAATGTTTTCCACATAATCAGTAATACATTTCTCTGACATATGCCCTAAATTAGAGAATTTTATTTTCAAATCATCTCTTTGTATTAGAATAAAATATTTCTTTAATAATATTACTTAAAAAATATTCAATTCAATTATATCCATCTAATCATTATCCTTTTTTGAATCAGTGACCACAATTGATCATCATCTTTCTTTAAAAAATATATTGCCAAAATAAGCTTCTCCCTTTCACAAATTCCCAAATCCAGAAATATCTTATCAAAGGACTCGGTCCACATTTTAGTTATCAGTGTATTAGTAATTACATTAAGGAAATGACCCAAAATTTCACTTTATATTATAAATAAATAAATATTTTAAATAGATAGTTTTATACAAAAAAATCCTACTAAATAACTTGATATTTTTTTAAATACTATATATGACAGTTTAAACTTATTCCTTAAATTATCTTGTATAAATTAATTTAATCATATAAATAAAAAAATATTGAAAGTAAGAAGAATATATTCTTGAAGAAGAATTATTCCATATGAAACCTATTTACCAGAACTCATAAGGGAGGTAGCTTCACAAGGGTTTTCCTTTAACCAATAACAAGACAAATTCAAGCTATAATAGTTTGAGAAATACTATATATAAAAAAATTTCAACGTTGTAATGATTTCTATAAGGGCAATGGTTGCTGAATTGCCACCCAAAATTGTAACCAGATCCTATCTGAATCATAGATCTTTCATGGATATAAAAAGTGGTTATGTAAGTATAAAATAATATTAATATGTAATAAAATATTTATATAGATATATCATGAATTTACATACTCTTCAAAAAATACATTTTTCTTAAATCCAATTTATGATTAAAAATGTATATTTAAAAAATATAAATTTTATATCAAGGAACTAGGTTCATTTTTGGAGACTTAATAATATATATTAACACTAAATTTATTATAAATTGTTTTTAAGAAAAATAATTTATTATACAAGTTGCCATTTTTTGATAAAAATGGATTTTGGGAACTTTTTTTATTAATAAAATTTATAAATATTCTGATGTGAATTTTAAAAAATTATCAACATTTTTAGATTTGAAATATTCATATCATCTAAAGATGATTTTTTTGATTTTTTAAAAATAAATAATTTCCATGTGAAATAATATCTTTATTAATGTAATAACTTTTATGAAATTATTTTATTTTTTTCAATATATTAAAATTTTATGAAATATTTTTCCAATAAATACTTATTTTATAAATTATAATTAATCATTTTAAAATACTATTTTTATTTATAACCTCATGCTCAACATTTTTAAAATTTATGAAGCCTTCTAATAAAAACTAGTTTTTTAATTTTATTGTTTAATTAATTATAACATTATAAAATAAATTTTTTTATTTCCTTTATTATTAAATATATATATAATTTTAATGATTATAATTATTTTAAATTCAATAGATTCAATTTTATTGATACTTTTAGCAAACTGAAAAAAAATTCTTAAAAATAATCTTTTTTCAAAAATGGGTTTTCATCCTATACATGCACTAATGTTAAGAATAATTTCTCTAAAAATATAAAGTTATTTATAAAAAATAATTCTTATAATACAGATAATAATGTTAATAGTATTTAATATTTCTTATTTAATTTTTGTATAAATTATTAATATTATTAAGATTCATGCTAATTTATGTGATAATGATGAAATAATTATTTTAAAATTAAATTTTATTAATATCAGTGAATTTATATAAAGTAAATTAAACTGAACTACATAGTTTAATTAATTTAATATGATTTTTAAACACAAAAATAAATAAATTAATGCTCATTTAACTTATAATAAATTCTAAATGACATTAAGAAACCATAATGGCTAAAATGTCATTTTTCAACTAAATATATATTTTCTTCACATTATAGTTTTAATTCTAAAAGTTAATTTTTTAATATTTATTAATTAAATTAGATTAAATAAATATAAAATTTAGTTCCAAAACACTCAAATTTGGATATATGGGTTCTTTAATTTTTTTAGTAAAAAATAAAATCACATAATTAAAAACTAGTTAAAAAGATTAAAAGTAAATTAGTAGAATGTAAAAACTTAATTGTAAAAACCATATGAAATGTTTAAAACATGCATGTAAATGATTTTTTTAGACATTATAGGCCAATATAAATACCACACTCAATTATTTTATATATTTATATCCATTGACCTTGGAATAGTGTCATGGAAGTATTAAAATATAAATAGTGTTTCCAAAAGTTCCATTTTCCTCTCATGTAAAAGGGGGTCACTTAAACCCATTCACACACCTACATATCCTTAAAATTACACCTTAAAAATATTCCCATATATTATCCATGTATTCATCTACCAAAAATCATAATCACATGGTAATCATAATCCCTTCAATTTTAATGGGACTTCCAAGGAAAGATCATATATACAACTTTGGTATTATCTCCTTCTAAAATATTTATTATTAATATAACACCTGAGAATATATTATTAAAATAATATTATGATTAATTAAGTATCATTAATATATTTATATTTGGTTATATAAATTTTACAACCATTATTTATTAATTTCAATCCACTTAGAAAAACAAATTAACATTGTTAGTGCGTTGTACAGACTACTATCTCAACTAAGGAACATAATTTTTCTCATTAGTGAATTTCATAGCTGAAATTGATAATGGTAATATTGAATAAATATGATAAATTTCATATTTTTATGATTATGTAATTTAAATTTAATATCCACATTCACCCCCCCCCCCCTCATGAATTGTGAAATAAGAACGGTAATTGTGCATTTGTTCAGATTACCACCTCCACAATGAAATTATTTAAGTTTTTCATATAGATTTTAATAAATTATATATAAATAATAAAATATGGTTCAACAAAAAAAAATAAACAATTACATCATTATTCTATTATAATGATATTAGGTTAAAATAAATTACACCATAATTATACTCGCTAATTAAGATAAAGTGTGTTCATGTTTGTGTCAGTTTTACCACATAAGTGAACAATGCTTTAACATCTGATTATGGATGACTACAGATACCTAAAACAAATATAATTATAATATATTAATCAAATTATTATTACTATATTTCTTGATATATCATATTATTTATTTAACATATAATTAAATTAACTTTTTAATTCATTAAAAATACGAAAATAAGTTGTTACAAATTTAGTTTTCATATATCAAAATGAAAACACATATAAAATGAAATAATAATATATTAAATCAATATAAGTTATATATTATATAATATTAAATAATTTTATTAATTATGAACTCGGTTCCAAAGTATGGGGAACAAAATCAAAATTTTTAAACAAACACAAATCAGTTATTGTTATTAACACATGTTGATCATAAAACTCTACAGCTAATTATTATACTATAGATTCGAAAAAAGTTATATTTATGAGTATTTGTTTATATATGGTATTAAATTATTAATTTTTTTAAAATGATGTAATACTAATTTCAACTAAGAAATGAAATATGGTAAGGTATTTTCATCTCAACATTCCTTTTCATTGATACTTAGTCTATATTACGCACCAATTTTTATTTAAGTGGTGTCTATACTTATCATATAATTTATTTCATTAGGAATTAATTATTTTTTTCTAGTATTTTAATTTCAATTTCATGGTCATTATCCATAAATATTATAAATTTAAATTTTATTCAATCAATAAGGATTTATTTTCAACTTTCTATCAAGAATCGATATCTCTTAAATGCAATGATCCATCTGTGGAATTTATATAATCATTAATTTTAAAGCCTTTATCATATTCTTATCCTCTAAGTATATTTGGTAAACATCAATTTCTAGGTTCTTGATTTTAAAATTTATGTTTTATGATATTTTACATGATCTGGTTTTTCAATTATATTATTTCAAAAAGTTAAAAATGGTCTTCCATCCTTTTAAAATAAAATGTTTTATCATCCACTCCACTTTTTCTTTTGATAAATTTTATTTATTTTTCAACGTTCCACTATTAATGATTCATTTTAAAATTAAAATTATTCAATTTATTTTTATTTACCTTTTTTGAAAATATTTATTTTCTTTCATGGATTTTTTATTTATAAATTTCAATATTAATTTTTCAAAGTTCTTCTTATTAAATTGAAAAAAAATATCTCTGAACATAATTTATACTTCAATGTTTTATAAAAGTTTTTTGAAAACATTTTAATTTTCACATCTATTTACCCTCCTAAAATTATCTTTCATGAAGTTATGTTTTTATAACCCTATATAGTTTATAATTATATGATTATTTTTGGAAACAAGATTTTTGATATCTTATGATTTCTTAAGTTCAAGATATGTGATGTTTTTGAATGGTTTAGTAAACCCATTATTTTGTCATGTGATCATTAAGATATGTTTATTAATTATTTTTTAATCAAACATATTTGTATGGATGATGATGGGAGTGGTTATAAATCGCCTTCCAATGCATTGGTTAAGGATTTATATCAAATGAGAAAAGGATATTAATCATCGTGATTTTGATTTCTCATAATAAAAATCATAACAATTCATTTTGTTCAAACATAACGTTTGCACATTTTGTTTTTTCACAACATTATGTTTTGGAATTTTATTTTTTTCACAACATGAACTGTGGGAATTTAGTTTATTCAAAATGAAATAATTTCCAGATGCATATGATTGTTCCATAATAGATCATTATAAGACTTTCTATATTTTTATCTACCTATGAATATTCCAAATTTTCATGTGGTTTATCAAGTCATGTTAGATATTTAATATGTATTTTATTTTAATAAAATTTCATGATTTAATTATTAATACTTATTTTAATGTTTATGAACTTTTATATGAATCTCACATATTTATTATTACTGATATGTTTTTTCTGATCCATGTCTTTTAATTTGTGATTCCTTATAAATCATATCATAATATTATGTTTTTCAATCAGTATTTATGATTGTTATCCATGATGTTTTGACCTTTTTATGTTATTTATATATTTCTCATATCCTCCTTCATGTTTATTATCTAATCCATAATGATATGTCTTTTACCATACTGATCATTAGGTCTTAGCCATTTCCTATGTTTTTAATCCCCAAGTTATGATGATTCGTATCAGATATCTGTAAAGGGTCTATAGGAGAGTGAATATGGATAAAATGTTTAATTGTTTATAAAAAAGTTATTGATTTACCTGATATCCATGAAACTAAACCTATTGGTCTTTAGGTTGCATGAAAATTTATGATATGTATTGTTTTAATCCTGATATTAATGATATATCTAAGTCTTACTTAACAAATGTCTCTATAGTTGTTATTATAGTATATTTTAGTAATGTTGGAACATAGTTTAATTGTTCTTGAATATTATTTTGTTACCATTTGTATTAAGGATAGATAACCTTAGTAAAAACCCCTATAGTTTGGTCTAAGTATAGAATAGTATCCTATAGTATTGATGATATCTTGAGTATATGGATTTCTCTAATAATAAATCAATTTCTTGATACTACATGTGTATGTGGTTTTGGAATAGATTCACTAAAGGGTAATCACACTAAGAAGGGTTTCTTGATCATTGGATCGATCATTACCCTGATATAGGATAAGAGGGAATATGACTAAACACCAGGTTTGAAACTACCTAACGATATACTTTTGTAGATTATATACTAATAGAAAACCATTATAAAGGGTTTATTTTCCAATTACATTGATTTATTATGTTTAGTGGTACATGATATCACATATTAAAGTAACCATGGTAGAACCCTGAGAGTTATAGAATTAAAAAATTATGACATGGCTGAAATGAAAGTATCATAAGTTTAAATAAAGGTGTTCTTAGAGTAGCTATCATAATATTGAACAATAATATTCATATAAATAAATTCATGTTGATATTATCATATCCTTTTTGGTTTTAGAATTTGGTTGAATGAAGATCAAGTTAATTAAGTTTTGAAATTAATGTAACTATGAAATCATAATAAAAATATTATGGAAATTTAATTTCCTATTCATATCATGGATAATGAGGTGGATATCTCAGTATAAGATATATATTGAGTTTCAAATAGATATCATAGATTATTAATTTATTAAACCATAATTAAAATTTTGAGGATGTAATTTATTTAATTTGGGAAAGAATTTAATAACAAAAGATTTCAATATACATAATGCTAATATGAACATTTTGTTAATTGCATGTTTGAAATGTAAAACCAAATAAAATACCATTATATTTTATGAATATTAGATTTGACTGTTAAAACTTGACTTTTAAATTAGTCGGTATAAATTGAAGTAATTGTATCAAAAACCCAATTTAGAAACTAAGAAGTATGGAATTTAGAAGAATAAGTCTTCCATATGAATCCCGTTTTTTCAAACTGGGAAGGGAGGTAGCTTCTCTAGGTTTTACCCTTTACTAAGACTAATCTAAACTCCAGAAATTGATTTTTATGATAAACTATATATGGGATAAGATAAAGCTCATAAAGATTTCCAAAATATCCATGTTAACTGAACTACCACTTGAAACTTCAACGAATCCTTATTTGATTCTAAGATATTGTTTGGATATTATAAGAGGTTATATATATACAAAAATGGTATTAAGATGTAATAATATATATATATATATGACGAATTTATATACTCTTTTAAGATGTCATTTTTTATATGCTTAATTTACACTTAAATATGTACTTTTTGATATAATAATATTATACAATTTTAATAAGTATATTTTTATTGAATATGAATGAAATATACCAGCACTATATTAATTAGTAATTAAAAAAAGTATTATACTAAATTTTTTTTTTCTAAAAAGACATTTGTTACTGTATTTTATGTTTTTAATTACATTTATAAATTTTCGGATGTTAATTTGAAAAATTCACATAATTTTTGTATTTATCATAGTTATATAATCCAAAGATGAAATATATTTTTATAAGTAATTAATTTTCAAGTGAAATAATAGCATTATTATTGTCATCGCTTTTATTAAATTATTTAATTATATTAATACATTTATAGATTTGAAATCATTTTTACAATAATATAATATATTATAATGTAGAATAAATAATTTTAAAATATTATATTCAATTTATAAACTCATGCTCAACATTTTAAAATTTTATGTAGTGTTTTAATGAAAACAGTTTTTTAAAAATTTTATTTAATTAATTATAACATGAAGAAATGTATTTTTTGATTTATTTTATTTTTAAATACATTTTATTTTAATGATAATAATTATTTTAAATTATATATAATCAACATAATCAAATATTATATCCTATTCATAATTATTTTTACTGAAAAATAAACATTTCTTTGAACCAGGTTTTCACATGATACAAATGCTGGCGTTAAGATTAGTTTACCAACGTATTGTAAGATAATTTGATAAAATACTTCTTATATATAGTGACCTAAAATACAGAAACCCAAAGTTTATTTATTAATTTATTATATATTAATAAGATAATAAGTAATCACATACATATGTACTGAATGGTTTAGTAGCCTTGGTAAACAAGATACATACATTATTCTCATATTACATTTGAAAATAGAAATTACAATGTAATTTTGTTTTCATGAATACCAATATTCCCTATATAGTATCCATGAATATCAATCACAGTAAACTTCATGGGTTCTTGGGGAAAGAAAAAAACAAGGTTAAGTTCAAATTTATATTAAGGTTTAAGTACAATGGAAGCTACCATGAATCAATAAGAATAATCATGGAAAGGTAAATAACTAAACACACAAGACATTTAAAAATTTTGACTAGAATAGTAAATATAGATAGATAAATAACTAAAAACACATTACATTTGATAAATAACATGACTATCATAACTAGATAAAGAATAATCAATATAGAATTCTAAATAACTAAAAACACATGTCATTTAATCAATAAACTTAAAATAAAATGCATCTAGAGATAATATCATTACGAAAATCTCATGGATAATAATAAATAAATTCTCAGCCAAATAAATGCATAGTTATTGGATATAATTTTCTCAAAAATGTGATACATATAACCCAAATAAATTTCACAATATGGTTTAATACTATAGGTGGAAACCTGTTTAATTCTAGCATACTGATTCGCATCATGAGACTACTGATGCATCTAGGGGTATATGGTTTCAGTAACCACTCGTCATTGTTGGTCAAATCCTTCCCCATATAGCTAATGACCAATTTAATTCATGTATCAATATTAATTATTAATAAATATCTAAATTGAGTAATGAATATAGATTAATTAATATTTCTTATTTAGTCAAATAACATACTAAGTAAACACCATATGTAAAAATGGTGTATGGTTAAGGAAATAATCACATCCATAATACAAATAATATAGATATTTAAGAGAAAAAATCATAGGTAAAAGTGATATAAAATTTATAAAATAATCATATCCATGATAAAAATAATATGGTAATTTGAGAAAAAATTAATTGTACAATGATCACAAGAGAGTTAATATTTAATTGAAAGTTAATGACCATAAAAAATGAATGGAGAAACTAAATGTTAATAGTTTATTTGGTAAAAATGAACATAAACTATCTAAATAAAATATATAGATGATATAAATAAAAAATATCCTTGGTAGATCATATGCATAATAAAGGGTTGATTTCATTGAGGAATATAGATATTATAAAAATTTAATTAAAAACATTCTTCAGAAAAATGACTATTTCAATTTGAAAATAATTTTAAAAATAAAATTTCACAAAAAATTTTGAAAATAAATTTATTTTAAAATAAAAATTTATACTTATAAAGTATGGTTTAAAAAATTGAGTAGTCATGACGATAGTAAATTCCATGTACGTTGAGTATGTTAAAGCAGATATTCCTTTCCCATTTTTGTGAAATCCTAAAGCGCCTTGTTTTGAAATCAACAAGAAGTTTACTTTATAAAAAATAAAAAATAAAAAAAGGTAAAATTTTCTTTTATAAATCATTTACAAAGGGCTGAAATTTTGAAAATATTTTTAAAAAACATAGTTTTTAAAGAAAATGGATTTCTAATAGAAGAAATAAATGAATTCATATTTTCATAAAAACATTTTCTTGATTATTTTTAATACCCAAGAGTGTAAAAATAGTAATATTACTTGAAAATTTCATAAATAACCATAGTATAAAAAAATTAAATTGTTTTATTATACAATTATCAAATAAATTCTTTCAACATAAATCATAAAATGAACAGTCTCGATTAGAATGATATTGTTGAATAAAACCTTATAGTGATTATAACATTGAAGTAAGAATTGATAAATTAAATGATTATTTGTGTTAAATTTATATAAAAATAAAATAACTTTAAATAATATAAAAATAATTACACTCATATCTTGTAATATCGAATATGATAAAGAATTAATATAACCCAATGAAAAGACATTGAGTAAGGACATTATTTTCAACTTGGTAGCATTTAAGTCAAATATCCTTGGAATAAATAATTAAAATTGAAAAATATAATATCATGAATTATTAAGGAATCATGATATTACATGTTATAGAGGAATTATGTACACCATATAAAATAAATTTGGTGCATAATAATAAAATATAGCTCAATGAAGGGAAATTGAGATGAAGTCCCTTACCTCACACTTTATTTAGGTTGAATGAGATTTTACCTCATGTATAATGGTTATAATATTTATATTACTTTATAAAATAACCATATTCATATTTTTAATATCATATATGATCCCCTTATAACTTTTTATAACCCATTTACTAATAATATTTCATTATTTTGATTGTTATTTTTGTTAATTTTCTTGTTTTCTCATGCATGTTTTGTTATGAATATTCTGGTTCTTCTGTATAGGATATAGATACATAATATTCATAATTATATTAATGTTAAAATATAATATTTACTAATTATATGTATTTTTATAGTGATTATTTAAGGTTTTACATGGGAAAATCATATTGCTTTGTGGAGATAGTAGGTCGTACATACGTACAAGCGACGATATCATTCCATTAATGGGGGAAATGGTAAGAAAGTGGGTAGTCAATTAATTATAAAAAATAAATATAATTATATATATATATATAATATTCATTAAATTTATCCTTATTATATTCCATGTAAACCATAAGTCGCAAATGAATCACATCGCTTCGCAAGGTTGTAGTCCACCATAAACATGACCGATGTTACCATAATATAAAAGGAATAGAATGTAAGAATTTATGTGATATTATAATTCAGTAAGTATAATAATATCATAAATATAATATACATGTATTAAATATATCATTATATCCATCATTAAAAGGTGTTGATGGAAAACAACTTTTATCGGTTCACAAGGTGGTAGTCCATCGTAAACATGATCGATGATTTTGTTTCCCATTTAATGGATGAGGATATGGATAAATATTATTAAAAAAACATAATAATATATTATTATATAGTATATACTAGTTTTATTATATTGTGAGTATTTATAAATAATTTAAGGTTAAAAAAATAATAAATAAAATGCAAGAGATTTGTTAAGACAATTACCTTCTCTAAGAGAAACCTCCTTTGGATCCCCTCTTAAGTACCCAAGGGATAGACTTTTCGGAGGAAAATAAGCTCTAAAATGTGTTTAAGGAGTTTGTGGAGGTATTTAATTCTGGTTTTTCTATCCAAAGGACTTGGGAGGTGTGGATATGTGAAGGGAGTGATTTCCCTTTTATAAGTAGGAAAAGGGAACCCTCTTGAAAAATACTTGGAAATTTCCCAAAATAATCCAAAATGATAATGTCATTTACATTAATAATAATTTAAAATGACATTATATTCTAGTTTTTTATGGATAAGTCTACAATATTTCTATACAATAAGATTTTTATAAATTGTAAGGAAATTTTAACCCCAATATTCTTATTTTGATCCTTAGTAAACCCATTTTTACCTTAACTGTGGTAATTAATGTTTTATTGTTTTGACTATTCATTAAGGTAAAAAATTAATTTGAAATTATTAGATAAAATAAATTATTCTTTTTTCAAATATTTAATAAATTTTTCTAAATTAAATTCACATAATTGGAATAGTTTAAATTAAATTTAAGCTCATAGATGCGACGACAAATCGGGTTTTTAAATAGGAAATGTTCAAAAGTTTACAAATTTTTTGTATCAAAATTATATATTAAAATTATTCCAATGACCAAAATTGTATTAATAGGAATATAATTAAACTTATTTTACTTTTAAACTAATTTAAAATTTAATTTAACATTGTTAATTATTTAAACTAAATGGAAGTTTTCAATAAAAGGGGTATTTTTCACCATTCAATGAAAAATAAAACTTTTCATAAAAATAAAAAAAATGGATCTATAAAATTGTGATATTATGATTCCAAAAATGAATTTAATTTTATCCAAAAAGTTTTCAAAAAAAATTAAACTTTTTTTAAAATTATGGTAACAAAGTGCAGTTAAACTGCTTTTTAGAAATATAATATTGTTTTTTAGAAAAAAAATATTTTTCTTTTAAAGGACTCCTATTTTATTTTTAATAAATAGATAAACATAACATTATTAATTTAGTTATTATTATTCATACCCTAAAATTTAACAACTATTTTATAATGGTATACTATATTATGGTTCATTTAATCTTGGGGTTAAATGCTCCATGAGCTATAGAATGAAAGAAATATATTTTGTGGGTTTTTTAAGCATGGTGTCACATGTTGTATAGGATATCAAATAAAGTTTTTTTCCTTTTATAATTTTGGGGTGTTATATTCTCCCAAAATCAAATAATTTTTTCTCTCGCAATTTTATCTTCTTCTTAGTAATCAAGGGTTTGATATTTGAAAATTACTTTATTGAAAGTCTATATCGTAAGGTTTAATAAAACTTTTATCAAAATAAGAGAGAAAGGGAAGTACAAAAGCCATATGGAATAACAGATAACTATGATTCTAATTAGGATAACATTGGTGGAAATTGAAGATATTGTCCTAGAATAAAATCATAAATAATTATAGAGAGTAATAGAGTTCATTGATCACAATAAAGTGAATGATCTAGAGAATTGTAATGACTAAAAAATCATAAATCTATGATGATTTAAAAATACATTTCATTCATAAGATATGTCATTAACAGTATAACATTTTTTTAATATTTTTTTCCTAAATTTGAGAAATTATTTTACTATTTCTGAATATAAGGAAATATGCTTACTTGATACATTTCTCATTCATAATAGCAGTTTCATCCTTTGGTTATACTCAAAGAAATTAATATCCAAAAATAAATTTTTTATGTTTGTATCACTAAAATTCACTTTTAACAGATCGTAAGATCCATAAAAGGTTGACAAGTCTTTCTGCCTATCTCTAACTATTTTGCAAAACCAATATGGTTAGGAAAAGTTATACAATTTAATTCATTAATCTCTAAACCTCAACTGTAACACCATTGGATTTTCATTAATATTTATTCATCAAATATTTTATATAAAAATAATGACATAATAACTAGAATTTCACATAAACTATTATTAGTGGTTAAACCCTTTTCTTTCTTCAGTTGTGGGTTCAATCCCTGCAGCCTTCGCTGGATAAAAAAATGATATTATTTTTCTAAACTATATTAATATAATTCCTATAAGATTCCCATATTGTAATGACCTGCAATTACTTCAATATCATGATAAGAAAAACCCCAAAGTTTAGCAACACCTCTAAACTTATTACCACAAAATTCAAGGGCATGCCTCCTTAAAAAAAATTTAACTAAAACATATACTAAACAAATGGGTTGTATTTCCCTAAATTTCTCCCAAAATATCATTAATCTTAGTATATATTCATCACATAAAACCAAAAAAAGGTGTTTAAGGTTTTTAACTTATGATCAATTCTAAAATAATAAACCCATGATGGTATCCATAACTCTTAATTTGATGAAGATATATATGCTTAAAAAAATTAACAAAATCCTCAGATGTTTCATGATCTTTATAACCAAAATACCAGTGGTAAAAATACTTCTATAATATAAATATGTAATCCAAATACATAAATACTTCAACCATTTTATTTCAACATTTATCTTTCATTGGTCTAGGTTGTAACCTTTAGAATAGAAAATTGACTTCGATAATTTCTAGGTTCCCCACATTTAAGAAAATGAACTATAAATGGATCCTTATGATGAAATTTATTTCCTTTCATCATAATCTTTATTTTTTCTCAGTAACTCATTGCCATATGTCCTTATTTTCCACAAGTAAAAAATTTTCCCATTTCATTGAGACACTTTTTTGGGTGTCTCTTCCCACATTCATAATATGAAGGAAATCGAGCCTTATTACCTCCATGGTCTCCACAACATAAGCTATTAGCTAACTATATCCTCATATTCTTTAGTGATTCTGAGAGTTAGTTAAGGTATATTTTATGTATCATATTCCAAGATAACTAATCAGGCATAATTGTGATATCTTTCAATCGTGTGATCATCCCATTTGGTTGCTTATAGTTACCACATTTACTCCTTATTAAAATTTAACCTAATTTCATCAAGTTCCATCCATTTAATAAAATTTAAAATCATAGTGTGGGAAAAATAACCAAAGTCAGAAAACCATATAATCATTTATAGGATGTCTAAATCAGTACACATTATTTTAAATATAATACACCTTAGGTTTATCCTAGTTCATTAATTTTCATTATTTATCAAAATACTTTATATTGGTTGTTAATGAAAAGGTGAAATATCAAAATAATATACCCGAGGAGTGTCAAATAAAGTGCACAGTAAGGCCCATTTTCATGCACCAGGTGATGATTAGGTCAATCCTAATGCACCCTTTTCATAATTATTACCCCTAGGTACATCTATTTTAGAACCAAATACACTTTTAGTATCCATAAAAGGATTTATTTCAAGTAAAAACCACATAATATTTTCCTTAACAAAACTTTAGGATGTACATCTATACTTATCATCAAAGTCTATCATAAGTTTATGTTCCATAATCTTTGTTTTCCTTAATATAATTCCTAAGATTTCTATTAAACATCCTCTGATTCTAAATATAATTACTTGACTCTAGAAACTCATAGATGTTGTATTACTTTATTATACTAGAATAAGATACAAGGAATATCATCCCAAAGGACTTAATAGTTTATCAATCTTGGTAAACTACATACATACATGATTCTCATATTACATTTGAAAAAAATATATAACATAATTTTTTTTATAATATCATTATTTACTCTATAATATCCTTTCATATCAATCATAGTTAACTTAATTAATTCATATGGAATCAAAAAAAATAAGGGTGAGCTCAAATACTCAGTAATATTTAAGTACATTGGAAGTTATCATGAATCAAAAAGTATAATCATGGAAAGGTAAATAATTGAACAGATATTCCATTTAAATAATTTGACGAGAATAATAAATATGGAAAGGTAAATTACTAAAAAAATTCATTAAATAAATAACATAACTATCATAAATGTATAAAGAATAATTAATATATAAAGGTAAATAACTTAAAACACATTCCATTTAATCGATAAACTGAAAATTAAATGCATTCAAATATAATATCATTGTGAACATATCAGGGATAATAATAACTGAACTCCCAATGAATGAAATTCCTAATAATTGGATGTCATGTACTTAGTAATATGATACCTCTACCATCAAGACCTTTCATAAGATGATTTAAAACTATATGTAGAAACATGTTTAATTCCATCTTATTGATTCTCCTCATGAGACTATTGGTGCATTACAAGACTATATAATTTTGTGCCACACCCATCACTACAGGTCTAAAGCATTACTCATATATCAAATGACCAATTTAATTTATGAATCAATATTCCTTATCAATAAATATCCATATTGTTAAAAGAATATTAATTTTTTAATATTTCCTAGTCAATTAAATAACATTCAAATTAAACATTGTATATAGGAATGGTTTACGGTTTAGGAAATAATCATACCCATGACAAAAAGAAAATATATCTTTAATAGAAACATATTACAACGAAATGAGTAGTTGGGGGATTACCCAAGTGGTAAAGTCTCCCTATAATTCTACATCAGACCTAAGATTAAATCTTGGTGTCCATAGGTACTATTATAATACTATGCATGTGGTGATGGTTATGATGATGTAGGAAGGAGATGACGTAGGAATGATCCAGGATTGATGACATAAGTAGAATGACATAGGTAGGATGTTTTATTGGGCTTTCAATCCATGTTATTAGCTTCATTCCCACTAGGCCTATGAGCCATGTATTATATTATTAAGGCTTGATGGGTGGTCTATCCCTTGGGGGGCTATGGCCTACCTTTTCGGTCTGTGTGTATAGTGTGTGTGTGTGTGTTTGAATGTAATTGTACCCCTAAATTATTTTAATTGAAATGATATACACTTTAAAAAATAAAAATATTAATGATACAAAGAATATTGATATTTAAGTGAAATGAATTGTACAATGATCACAAGTGAGTGAATGTTTCAGAAGAAACTTAATGAGTATAAATTATTGAATAAAGAAAGTGAATATAAATACTTACATTATTCAAATCATCATAAACTGTCCAAATAAATAATAATAATTATATTAATACAATATATCCCTAGTTAATCATATGTATAATAAAGGGTTTGTGTTATTGATAAATAAAAATACAATAAAAATTTCATTAAAAATATTCTTGAGGAAAATAACCTTTTTTACTTTAAAATTAATATTAATATTAAAACATCTCCAAAAAATTGAATATAACTTTATTTGAAAATAATTTTTAAAACATATAAAGTGACTTTTGAAACATTAAGTTGTAATTACGGTAGTATATTTCATACATGTTGAGTATGTTAAATAAAAAGTATTTTCACATATTTGTTAAAATCCAAATGGACCTTATTTTGAAAAAGACAAGAATATTCCTTTCAAAAAAAGTTAAAAAAGTTGGAATGGTAAACTTTTATTTAATAAATCATTAGTAAAATGTTAAAAACATTTTCAAAAACAATTTTAGAAACCATGGTTTTGGAAAAAAAAATAGATTTCCTACCAAAGCGATAAATAAATTCAAGTTTTCATAAAATAAATAAATAGTTTTATGTACCAAATATTTTTTTTTTAAATTTCTATTACTTATAAATATCATGGTTTTCATATACAAATATCAAATAATTTCCTTCAACTAAAATTCTAAATAAAATAATCTCGATTAGAATAGCCTGAATTGCCCGAAGGCCTTCTTTTTATTTTATTATGGATAATACCCATTTTAATGGTTGAAGGGGAACTCGTACATGACCCATAGGCCCAAGGTAGAAGGCCCGACTAAGCTGCAACACATGACCTGAAGGCCAAGAGGCATACCATGCCCATTACAAGACTCGGTCCCAACCCACTAGAACTGCCCCTCCCCAGCTTCTGAATCATTGATCACCTAGATCCCCACCTTGCATTGCTAATCGTCTAGAATTTACCCATATAGAACTAATTGGATTAGAAGAATGAGATGGTATGGCAGCCACCATCGGGACTAGACACCAATAAGGTTGTGAAATAAACTCGTACAGTGATCATAACATTGAAGTGAGGATTAATGAAAGGAAATATTATGTGTATCCATTGTAAATCTACATAACACAGGTGTAAATAAAATATAAGATAATAAATATCCATTACACACATAATCTTATTATATCAAAGATGATAAACAGGTAATATAATCCAAAAAAATAGTTATGAAATTATTTTCCACTATGTAACTTTTAAGTTAAATCCTCTAGGATAAAATAGTTAAAATTGAAACCAAAAATACCATAAATTATTAATTAGTCATTATATTACATTTCAATAGTGTATTATTCACACCATATAATGTAAATTAGGTCGAAAATAATAACATATTCCTCAATGATAGGAAATTGAGACAAAGTCCCTTACCTCACACTTCTTTTTGTTAAACATGATTTAATATCATATATAATGGTTTTAATAATTTTATAAATTTATTATAGAACTATATTATTATTTATAAAATCATATATGATCATATTATATCATTTTACAACTCATTTTCTAATAATATTTCATTATTTTCATTGTTTCTGGTGTTAGATGCCTTATTTTCTCATGCATGTTTTATCATGAAAGTTCCAATTCTTGTGCATAGGATATAGATCCATAATATATAGAATTTTATTCATATTATAAATATAATATTTACTCATTATATATATTTTTATAGTCAATCTTTATTGTTGGACATGGAAAATGAATCACATCGCTTCTTAGAGATGGTAGGTCGTATGTATGCACGAATGACGATATCATTCCATTAATGGGTGAAATGCTAAGTAAGTGGGAGATATATTAATTTGATAGAATAAATATCATGTTATATATATCAAATATATCTATTAAATTAATCCTTTTTACTTTCCATGTAATTATTAAGTGAACAACGAATCACATTACTTCATGAGGTGGTTGTCTGTCATACACATGAGCAAAATTATCATAATTTAAACGACATTGAAAGTAAGAAGTTATATGTGATATTATAATTACATGAGTATAATAATACTATAAATATTATATAAATTTATTAAATCCATCATTATATATTTTATTAAAATTTGGTAATGGAAAAAAATTACATCAGTTCGCGAGGCGGTAGTCCAATGTACACATGATCAATGATTTTCATTCCCATTTGATAGAGTATGAGTTGAATAAATATTGTTCCATCAACATAATAACATATAATTAAATGTAATATATTGGTAATATTATATTGGGATTGTTAATACATAATTCAAGGTTTAAAAATGATAAAGAAACTGAAATATATTTCTTAAGATAATTTCCATCTCTAAGAAAATTGCCTTTGAAACTTCACAAAAGCACACAAAGGATGGTATATTTAGAAGACCAGAGGACCTTAAATGTGTATAAAGATATTCAAGAGGGGTATTTTATAATATCTCATAACCCACACTACTAGATCTTATTCTCAAAACTATAACTTTACATTTATGTCTTTCATGAAGATAATTGTGACCTAATGTTTTTCCATCAAACCTTACAACCTAAAAAGAAAACATAAATTTTGGAGAACCTTTTTAGTTTATAGTTTTATCGAATTAGGAAAAAACTCCTACATAAACAATTAACATGTGGTCATATTAACATTTCACCAATTTAACCCAGGTTTTCTTATTTCACAATAGGTCATCAACACCATCCTTTTAAAACCCTTTATAGACATAAATCTTTCAAAATCATTCTCTAAAACCTAGGGAAAATTAAACCTAATAAGGGTGTGTTAAAATGATCATTATGGTAAAAATTAATCATTAAAAAATTAATTTCATTAATGAGAATAGAATTTCATAAGTGTGTGGTGACATAAACAAAGTGAACATGTGAATCATAAAATAACTCAAACCCATTAATAACTAAATCATAAAATATAAAAACATGTCAAAGGAATGGGTCAAAAAATCAATAATAAAATGATATATGATATAAATCTAGATCATTAAAAACATTATAAACTCATAAAAAATAATTTAAACTCTTTTGGTAACTTGGAGTATTACTTTCATAAACCCATTTCAATTCCCATTCAAAATTATTTTCATTAGAATAATCGTACGGCCAACTTCCAATATTATCATTACCCAATGCATTTAAGATCTATAATGGGTATTACCCATAATATAATCTATATTAGGATAAAGCTTTATTAATGAGATATAATGGGGATTATCCCTTTGTATAAGCTATATCTATCCTACCCATGAGCTATAATGGGGCTCATCCCTTCGTATAAGTTGTATCGCAATCAACTGTTGTGTAAAATTCTCAAGTACAATATCAAGAATAAAATAATTTCATCATAAAACTAATAAAAAAAATAATTATTCATTTAAAACCTATTAAACCCATTAAAAAGACATTAAATCCATAAAAATGACATTAAAATAAGATTAACCTGTGGAAAATAATTGGGTTTCATAAAAATCTCTTTGAAATAGGATTAACCCATAGAAAAGAAAATGGTTCCATAAAAATCACATTGAAACATGATTAACCCATGGAAAAGAAATGTGTTACATAAAAATATATTTGAAACTTTATTAAACAATGTAAAATAAATGGGTTTCTTAATAATATCTTTGAAATGTGATTAACCCATGGAAAAAATGAGTTCTATAAAAATATCTTTGAAAAATGGTTAACCCATAGAAAATGGATTGGTTTGTTGTGATATCTTAAAAATAATTATAATATATACATATTAAGAATGAGGAAGGTATGAATAAAAAATATCCCTAGTGTATAATAAGAAAAAAAATGTTTTTTGTGTGGATGAATGTAAATTCCCTAAAAAATAACATTAAGACATTCTTAAGAAAAATAATCTTTATACATTCAAAGTATTCCATACCACTTTTAAACATTTTAATCATAATTTAAATGAAGTAAAAACCATTAAATGAAAATTAAAATATAATTGGAATAATGATATTCATGATATAACATGTCAAATAAGTAGTATATAAACATCATAAAATAAGATAAATGTATAACATAACAAAGGTCTCAATGAAGGAAAATTGTGACAAAAATCCATTAACGCTTTGGTAACTTTAAAATTTACACCCTTATAAAGAGAGATCCTAAAATTGATATTTAAATCACCATAATTTTAATTTTAATAATTATAAAATAAATTCTTAGTAATTATGTCACGACTTGCCTCCCCGGGCCATGAACCTTGTCATCTGACCCCATGGGTTCCCTGTAATACCTTTGTTGCCTTCCCAGAATACCATAGGCTATTACTCACTAGGGTTGTTTATCAGACTAAGGACTATCCCCATAGGCTAACACATGTTCTTTCAGTGTGTTTTGTCCTCACTCAAACACATCCTGGGAAACTTTCCAGAAGGTCACCCATCCTGATTACTACTCCAGGCCAAGCATGCTTAACTATGGAGTTCTAATCAGATAGGCTCCCAAAAAGAAATATGCACATTGTTGACATGGGTAGTAACATTTAGCCTTTTAAGTCACACTTTTTTAGGAGTGTTGCATTATCCACCCCTTTAAAGCACAACGCCCTCGTTGTGGACCCCAAGCCTCAAACCCAGGCAGTGCCTAAGCACTTCCGGCTAGGTATTGGATCTGATACCATTTTGTCACGACCCGCCTCCCCGTGCTATGAACCTTTTCATCTGACCCCATGGGTCTCCTGTAATACCTTTGTTTCCTTCCCAGCACACCATAGGCTATTACTCACTAGGGTCGCTTATCAGACTAAGGACTGTCCCTATAGGCCAACACATATTCTTTCAGTGTGTTTTTTCCTCACTCACACACACTCTGGGAAACTTCCAAGAAGGACACCCATCCTAATTACTACTCCAGGCCAAGCATGCTTAACTGTGGAGTTCTAATCATATAGGCTCCTGAAAATAAATGTTCACCTTGTTGGAATGGGTAGTAACATTTAGCCTTTTTAAGTCACACTTGTTCAAGTGTGCCACATTATCCACCCCTTTAAAGCACAAATCCCCCGTTGTGGACCCCAATTCTCACACCCAGGTAGTTCCTAAGCACTTCTGGATGGGTATTGTTTCTAATAAAATATTGTCACAATCTGCCTCCCTAGGCCATGAACCTTGTCATTTGACCCCATGGGTCTCCTGTAATACCTTTGTTGCCTTCCCATCACACAATAGGCTATTACTCACTAGGGTCTCTTATCAGACTAAGGATTGTCCTCATAGGCCAATACATGTTCTTTCAACGTGTTTTGTCCTCACTCACACACACCCTGGGAAACATCCCAGAAGGTCACCCATCTTGATTACTACTCCAGTCCAAGCATGCTTAACTGTGGAGTTCTAATCAGATAGGCTCCCAAAAATAAAGGTGCACCTTGTTGACATGGGTAGTAACATTTAGCCTTTTTAAGTCCCACTTTTTCAGGGGTGTTACAAATTATATATTCTATACAACAAAAATAAGTGGTGAATATGACATATATCTCTAGGATTTAAAAGTGAGGTGAGAAAACCCCTTACAACTTGAGTAACTTTTGAATCATGATATCATTGAAAGAATAAAATAAATTAAAACATTTAATATCATGAAATAAATTAAATTCAAGATATAACATGTCATATATAATTATATACACCATATAAAATTAATTATGTGTATAATAACAAATAAGTCTCAATGGAATGTAAATTGAGACAAAACCCATTACAGGTGTGGTAACATCTGAATTGAAAACCCCATATATAATAATAGTCAAAAGAAATATTTAAATAACATGAAGATAAAATAATTCTTCATATAATAGATTAAAAAATTTAGTATATACATCTCACAAAATAATTATGTGGTGAATGTGATATTTATCTCATAGAAGTAAAAAGTGGGATGAAAATCCATTAAAAAGATCATATCATTAGAGTGAGAATAAATCAATAAACTAATTGTGTGTTAAAAATATAAATCTGTATAATAAAAGTTTAAATAAATCCTAATAGAGTCATATTTCATTTTCACACATATTCTTGGCATAATTTATTCAATGAAATAGAAGTTTAACCTAATAAATAGAAATTGATTTAAGAAACCCCTTACTACTTGATTAACTTTTGAATCGTGAGATACGTGGAAGAATTACATAAATTGAAACTTTTAATATCATTAAATAAATAAAATTCATTATATAACATTTCATAGGGTAGTATATACACCACACGAAATAAATGATTGGTGAATATGGCATAAGTCTCGCAGAAATAAAAGTGAGACTATAAATCCCTTTTCCTTGAGTTTGATTTGGTCATGTTTTTCCTCTATATTAATAAATAATAAACTTATGTTAATTATTTAATTTATTAAAAACCTTTTAAAATTTTAATATTACTTTTATTTAACTTATAATCAAGTTATATACAATTACTTACTTAATAATGTTTAAGTCAGTTGTTTGGACCATATTCGTCTTATGTGTCAAAACTAACTTTGATAGGCCAACTAAATTCAATGAGGAATTTAATTAAAAATAGAAAGAATAATAATAATAACATAATATTAATATTTATACATAAATTCTAATTTTAAAATCAAATATTAATGATGTTTATGAAAAATGAACTAACGTTATGGTCATGGAGACGGTAGGCCATACGTATACGTGAGTAGTGTTCCCATTTTCCAATGATCATTATTAAAGGAAAGAAAGTAACATTTCTCTTTAGATAATTACAATTATATTATAAATAAAATATTATTTAATTATATATACTTATATATATCATTATTTTTATGTGGTTATGAAAAATTAAGAATAACATCACTTCTAAGGGCAGTAGTCCACACATCCATGAACGATGTTATCATTTTTTGGTGCGTGCAATTGAAGGAATTAAATGATATGTTATATTTATATATATATCTATATATTTATGTTATAAATATTATAAATATTTCATTAATATCATATATTTTTATTAAATCCATTCTTAATAAATTCTATGTAAACCATAAATGAATCATTTCGCTTTGAGGAGGCGGTAGTCCACACATCCACAAATGATGTTATCATCTTTCCAAAAAATAGAATGCATGAGTTATATAATAATTCAAGATATTTAAATACATGATAAATATTATATATACCATATAAAAATATTATTTCAATCATAATTCCCAACCATGATAGGTGGTAAAGGAAAAAATTAATGACATCGTTTTACGAGGAGGTAGTCCGTCGTACACACAAATGGTGATTTTTACCAATTGGCTGGAAGTGTGTGTGGTTGTAGGTAAAATACATGACATAAAAAAATATAATTATATTAATTATAATTACTTTATTATATATTCATAAAATAATAAAAAATTAAGGGGTAAAAAAAATAATAAAAGTGCTCGTTAAAAAATGTTACCACTTCTCTAGGTAACTCCTTTTGTTTTTCACCAAAGGAATTACTTGGTTTTATTTGTTCCAAAGGATAGGGTTATATTATGAGAGGAGGTATGTTTTAATATTATTATTTTAGGTTTTGTATGAGCCAACTTTCTTGATATGTGTGAATAAGTGGAGAGAGTGAGTGCCTTGTTATAGTAGAGGGGGAGTTTCATTCTTGTAAATAAAAAAAAGGTAAACACTATTGGGAGGTCTCCCTTAAATAATATGCCTAAATAATGGAAACAAATCTGATTAGAGTGGGTATATGGTCTACATATATCCATCCAATGGGTTTTGGACAAGTTTCTTTGTCATTTGGGCCCTTAATATTAAAGTTTAATCACTAAGTAAACTCATTTTTACCTTAATCACTATAATTAATTTTAAATGATTTCACTAATATTAATACTCAAAAATAAAATTTGACCTCAATAGAAATTATAAATTATTATAATTCCAAATATTTAATCTATTTTTTAAAATTCAAATTACAGAGTTGGTAAGATTTAACTTAAAATAAATCTCATGAATAGAACGACAAAGCGGGTTTTTAAAGTAAGAAACATCAAAATATTAAAATGTTTTTATATCCAATTTCAATGTGAAATTGATTAAAATTAAATATATTTTATTAAATGATATAAATTTTTTCTAATTATACTTTAAAACCAATTAAAATTATAATTTAACACTATAAATTATTTAGACGAAAAAGTAGTTTTCAATTAAAATTCATTATTATTTACTATTCATATAAATATGAAAGTTCTCAAAAAAATACCAAAATACACCCGAAGTAATTATTTATATACTAGTTTCAAAAAATAATTTCATTTTTTAAAATAAAAATTATAAAAGTGTCAAAATTTAGTTTTAAAACAAGTGTACCACTAAAAGGTAGTAAAACTTCCTTTGAGAAATATACAGCTTTTTATTCTTAAAATTAGGTTTATTCTTATCTTAAGCCTATCAAAAAAATTTATGAATTTTAAAAAAAATATTAAATATATAACATATAAATTTAATTAATATATTTCACTAATAGATATTAATTTAATTTATTAAGATAAAATGACACTCTAGTCAAAAAATAGTTTTAATAAATACACATCTTTTATATTAAATTATTATTTATTTTAATTTACAATTAATTGGTAACAAATTAATTAATTTTATAAACATGTGAAAACTATAATTTCATAATTTAGTTAATATAATTAATTATATCTATTTCATTGGCTATGTGATATCTATCATAATAATATTAATAATGTATTATTTTCTCGTATGACTCACGGTTTTTTGTGACATAAGTCATCAATGGAACTTGATATTGTGTGCAATGAAAGATAAAATAGATCTTTACTATATTGAATTCTATACTATATATTGCATGTAATTAAATATATTTAATAATTTAAATTTATTTGAAATAATATATTTCATAAAATCTTGGGATGTTATATCTTACCCCCTCAAAAATAATTTCACCAATGAAATTTGTCTTGGTTATCAAAGGATTAACATTTTTATATTTCCTTAATTGAAACCCCCATAATACAAAAGGTAATTGAATGATCCTATTAAAATGTGAAAGTGGGAAACATAAAGCTCACTAGAAGTTATGCATAATTAGGATTCCACATAGAGAGACCATTTGAGGGAAATTAAATGATTGATTTAAAAAAAGAAAAACTAATTCCCATGGACTAATAGAGAATGATAGAGAACATGGTCAAAATAATTTGAATGAAAAGAACCAATTAGGTGGGAAAAAGATCATTAATATTAACATAAAATATTTTAAGAGGATAAAATTTAATTTAAATATCTTATCCCTAAAGATAAAGGATTTTTATCACCATCTAGACAGAAAACACAAAGAAATATACTTATTTAACAAGTTCATTACCTCCTTTAATCAATTTCCATCACAATACCATCTTTTTCTCTATATTATGAGTATTAAAGATGAATTTTTCACACATTAACCACTAAAATAAAATTTTAAATACCACAAAACAATAAAATTGATATCAATTTATTCCTCATATCTTCAAACATTAACCAAAAACAAAATGTTTTGCATAAGGTTTGGTAATTCCAAAAATTAGTAAAACTTTATATGATAAAAAATATTCAAAATTTAATAGTAATACACAAAACTGAAACTAAATCATTCCATAACACTATATATAAAATAAAATAAATAACCTAAAATTTAAAGATTATTTTAACCTCAAGGGTTATCTCAAACCTTCTATATTTCAATCCCAAAAGATGGAGATCTTTTTTTGAAGTAACATTAGTCATGTAGTCACCAAATCACTTTTCAATCATGTGGTTACCTATATAATAATACTTGTGTCACCATAATTACCTCAATATCTATGATCATATAAACTCTAAATTCTATCAATACCATAATACTTATTTCTGCAAAAATTGATGGAATACTTCACATTAAACCGAATTTTTTCATATACTCTATCCCAATAAAACATATCCTAAAATTTCATTGATAACCTAAAAAAAATTAATACTTAAACCCTCAAATGGGGTGTGTAAGAATTTGAACTTAGTATCATCATTGATCTTATATTCCTTAAGGGTTACCTCATACATTCCATATTTTAGTCCCATAATATGGAAATCATATTTTGAGGTAACATTAGTCACTTAGTCACCAAATCACTTTTCAATCATGTGGTTATCTAAAAAATAATACTTTTGTTCCCATAATGTAATAAATACCCAATACCATATAAAACCCAATATTTATCAATACACTAAAACTTATTTATGTAAAAACTAAAGGAATACTTCACATTAAACTGAATTTTCACATATAATTCATCCTAATAAAACATCTCCTAAATTTTCATTGATAACCTCAAAAGTATTCCCACTTAAAACCTAAAATAGGGTGTCTAATAGTTTGAACTTTGGATTAGTATTAATATTATATCCCTATAACTATATCCATAACTCTTAATAAAACATAGTATGAAAATATCCTAATCTCAGAAGTTATATAAACCAACCTTTCATGCCAACTATAACATCCCAGAACCCACACTCATAGATCTTGTGTTGAAAACCATAAATTTAAATTTCCATAATTGATTCCAATACTGGTGACCTGGTTTTTTTCCATCAAACCATACAACATCAAAAATAAATCTTATTTCACTTGCATTTTAGAGGACTTTTAGGTTTATAGTTTTAGATAATTAGGAAAAACTCATTTATAAACAATTTATAAGTCGTATAAATAACACTTAACCCATTTAATAAACATATTTATATTTTATAATAGGTTATAAACATCATCCTTTTAAAACCATTTATAGAAATAAATCATTCAACATCATTATTTAAAATATATCAAAAATAAAACATAAGAAGGGTGATGTCAACTACTCAATATGTTAAAATGTAAGAATTAACAAATGAATGTCATCAATGAGAATAGTAATGCATAAGGGGTATGATGACATAAATAAATTTTATGAGTAAATCATAAAATAACTCCAACCCATCAATATATGGATCATAAAATATGAAAACAATGAAAAGTTAATATTCATCAATATAAATAATAAAATGAAATGTGATATCAATCTCAATCATAATAAACATTACAAACTCATAACCGAAAATTAAAACTCTTTTTTGTAACTGGGAACATCACTTTTATAAAATCCTTTCAAAAATATTTTAATTTAAATAATCATACGATTGATATCCAACATTATCGTTAACCAATGCATTAAAGATATATAATGGGGCTCATCCATCATATAATTTATATCGGGTATACCCCTTCTTCATGAGATACAATGGGGTTTAACCCTTAAAATAAGATATATCATGCTCACTCATGAGATATAATGGGGATCAACCCTTTATATAAGTTGTATCGAGCTCACTCGTTTTGTATAATGCTCAAGTACCATATCAAGAATAAGAAACTATGATCATAACAATCATAGAAAAAATCATTATTAATTTATAAACTAATAAACAAATAGAAAATAATTTCGATCCATAAAAATATCTTTGAAACAATACTAACCCATGTAAAATAAATTGGTTCCATAACAATCTCTTTGAAACAATATTAACCCATGGAAAACAAATGGTTTTCATAACAATCTCGTTGAAACATGATTAACCCATGGAAAATAAATGGGTTCCATAAAAAATATTTGAAACCAAATTAATCCTAGTAATAGAAATGGGTTCCATAATAATATCATTGAAACATGATTAACCCATGTAAAATAAATTTGTTCTATAGAAATCCATTTGAAACGTGGTTAACCCATAGAAAAATAATTGGTTCATTACAAACTCTTCAAAACAATCATAATACATCCCAAAAAATAATGAAGATGGTATCGATGAAAATTATCCCCACTTTAGGATAAGTAATAACAAGGTTTTTTATGTTGATTAATAGAGATTACCAAAAATGGTCTTTAAAAACATTCTTAAGGAAAATAATTTTTAAATATTTAAAGTATCTCACACCACATTGAAACATTTGAATTATAATCCCCAAGAAAGAATTACATTAAATTAAATATGTAATATCATGATAATAATTAGATTCATCATATAACATGTCAAATAAGTATTATATACACCTCATAAAATAAGATAGGTGTATAACATAACAAGAATCTCAAAGAAGATAAATTATGACAAAAATCCATTACCTCTTTGGTAACATTGAAATGGTAAACCCCATGAAAGAGAAATTTTAAAATGGATATATAAATCCCCATAAATTAAATTATAATAATCATACAGTACATTCATTGTCAGTATATACACAACACGACAAAAATATGTAGTGAATATGGCATATATCTCACAAAAATAAAAGTGGGATGAGAAAAAACCCTTACAACTTGAGTAACTTTTGAATTTTGTGATCTATGAAACAATAACATAAATTGAAACATTTTATATCATGAAGTTAATAAATTAATGATATAAAATTTCATAGTTAAGTATATATACCATATAAAATTAATTAGGTGCATAATAACAAATAAGTCTTAATGGAATATAAAATGAGATGAAACCCCTAACAATTGTGGTAACATCTGAATCAGAAACCCAAAAATTAATAATCATAAAATGAAACATTTAAATAAAATTATTATAAAATATTTAATTATATAATATATAAAAATGTGTAGTAGATACACCACACAAAATAATAAAGTGGTGAATAATACATTTATCTCACATATTTAAAAAGGTGACATGAAAATCCATTACAATGATCGTATCATTTGAGTAAGAATAAAATGATGAAATAATTATTTGTGAAAAAATAAAACCAATAAATTTAATGTTTAAAAACATAATAACACAATAATAAGTAATTTTCACACATATTCTTGGCATAAAATAATCAATTAAATAGAAGTTTTACACAATGACTAAAAATTTAGTTAAGAATCCCCTTACTACTTGAGTAACTTTTTAATCATGAGATCCATGAAATAATAACATAAATTAAAACCTTTAATATAATTAAATAAATTAAATTCATTATATAACATGTCATATGGAATTATATACACCGTGCCAAATAAATGAGTGTTGAATATGGAATAAGTCTCACAGAAATAAATGTGAGACTAGAAATCCCCTTACCTTGAGTCTGATTTGTCATGATTTTACTCTATCGTACTGAATAATAAAATTATTTTAATTATTTAATTTATTAATATATTTTTCAGAGTTTATTATATCTTTTTTTTCACTTATAAATAAACTATATACAATTATATTCTTAATAATGTTAAAGTCGAATTATATAATAGTTACATAAACATAATAAAATATTAAATATAATATAAATACTATAGAAATATTATTTCCATCATAATTCCAAACCATGAGAGGTGTTAAAGGAAAAAACTAATGATAGAATTTTGTGAGGCGGTAGTCCATTGTACACACAAACGGTGATTTCCTTACCCATTTGATTGATGTGTGTGTAGGAGTAGGTATACCCCCTTAACATAAAAACCTATTATTATTTTAGTATACTTTTTTATTATATAATCATGTAATAAGAATAATTGAATGGGTTTAGAAATAAATATAATAAAAGTGTTCATTAAAGAATGTTACCTCTTCTTCAGGTAACTCCTTTTGGTTTGAACCAAATGACTTCCTTGGTTTTCTTTATTTCCAAATTGTGGATTATAAAATGAGATGAGGGATTCTTTTAGATTATATATGATACTTTATAATGATCCAAAGGTATTTATATCTATGATGAAGTTGGAAGAGCTAGTGTCTTTTTATAGTGGAGGTAGTGAAATTATTATAAATACAAAGAGGTAAACACTATATAGAGGTCTCCATTAAATAATGTACTTCCAATTATGTGAAAAATTTGAGAAACTTTGAGATATTTTATAAATAATTCAATAAAATGTGATTTGTAAAAATTTATAAGTCATTTTTTCTCTTAATGTTATGCTTTAACAACTAAGTAAACTCATTTATACCTTAATCATGGTAATTAATTTTAATTTATTTCATTAATATATCTGTCAAAAACAAAGGTGACCATACTATAAATTATGAAATATTCTTATTAGAAATAAGATATACATTTTTTCAAATTCCAAGCACATAAGTGTAATAATTTAATTTAAAATTAAACTTTCATATGGAACGGGGAAGCGGATTTTAAAATTAAAAAGATTAAATGTTTAAAATATTTTTATATAGAATTTCAATCTGAAATAAATTAAAATGAACTAAATTAGAATAAATTATATAAAATTGATCAAATTAAACATTAAAACAAATTAAAAATATAATTTAATACTATATATTATTCAGATGAAAATGCAGTTTTCAATTAAAATTTATTATTATTTATTATTCCTCAAAATATGAAAGTTTATAGAAAAAATAAAAAAAATAACCCAAAGTAAATTTTTATATCTTGATTTCAAAAATTAAGTCTATTGATTCAAATAAAAAATATTAAAGTGTGAAAATTATGTTTTAAAAAATAAATTTCTTTAAAAGGCGGTAAAACTACCTTTTAAAAATATATATCTTTTTTTGTTTAAAATTGTATTTATTCTTATATTAAGCCTATAAAACATATTGGATGAATTTCAATAAAATTTATTAAATATATAATATATAAATTTCATTAATATATTTCAATAATATTTATTAATTTAATTTATTAAGATTAAACATCATTCTGGCCATTAAAATAGTTTTTCATAAATTTACATCATTTGTATTCAATTGGTCTATATTTTCATTTCTAATTATTTGGTAACCAATAAATGAATTTTAAAAACATTTGTAGAATATAAGTTCATAATTTAGTTAATATCATTCATTCCTTTCATTCAAATGAATAAGTGATATATATCAAAAAAATATTAATAGTATATTGTTGTCCAGTAAGACTCGGGCTTGTTTCTAACATAAATCATCAAAGAAACTTGATGTTTTGTGCAACGCAAGATAAACTACGTGTTGTGTGTGATGAAATATATAATATTTATTACATTTAATGCAATATATTAAATAATTTAAATTTATTTGAAATAATATATTTCATAAAATATGGGGATGTTACATTTTTTCCAGGTTTAGTCAATACAAAGGGTTTGGGAGGTGTGGAGAAGTAAAGAGAGTGAGTGACCTTTTATAAGTGGGGAAAGGTAACCTTCATGTAAATTACCTTATATTCTAGGTTGGTGTGGATAAGGTTTAAATATTTCCATAAAATAACATTTTGACAAGTTGGTATATCATTTTAACCCTTATCTTCTTAGTTTAACCCTTTGGTAAACCCATTTTTACCATAAATGCGGTAATTAATTTTTTACTATTTTCATTAATCATTATAGTCAAAAATTATATTGACCTTATTAGATGATATTAATTATTCTCATTCAAAATATGGAATCCATTTTTACAAAATTAATTTCACATAATAGGTAATATTTATTTTAAAATTAATCCCATAGATGTGATCAGAAAGTGGGTTTTCAAGGAGAAAAAAATCAAAAATATACAAAGTATTTTAAAAAAATTAAATATGAAAATGATTATAATAACATAAATTGGATTAATAGATATATAATTGAACATATTTTACTTTAAACCCAACTTAAAATATAATTTTACCTTTTGAACTATATAAACCAAAATACTTTTTTCAATAAAAAAGACGTATTTTTTCACTATTCATCGAGAAATAAAACTTTTTAGAAAAATACCAAAAATTCACCCTAAGATAATTTTTATATGATAATTTAAAAAAACAAGTTTTTTTTATAAAATAAATTTCTTGAAATTCACAAAATTTAATTTTAAATTATGTGCACAAACCACGACTAAACCGTCATTTGGAAAAAATATACATTTTTTTAGAAAATGTTTCTTTCTTATTTTTAATGATTCTAATTTTATTTATAAATAATATATAACCTTAATTTTCATAATTTTCTTTTTTACTATTTATACCATCCAATTTTATGGCTATTTTATATTGGTACACTATATTACGGTTCATTTAGGCTAAGGGTTGTGTGTTTCACAAGCTATCAAAGAGGTTAAATGTAAATAAATATATTTAATTGGTTGTTTAAGGTCAATATTGCATGTTTCATAGGTTGTCAAATACAATATTCTTATTTTATAATTTTTGGGTGTTACATTATATTTTAGATAATTATTTTCATACTATTTATTATGTTCAATTTTATTTTTAGGTATAAAATTTAGATTATTAGGATCATTTCTAATTGTCGTGGAAATGGTGAAAAAAATATTTTAAAATTAATGTTTTATTAATATCATGGAATTTTTATGAATTAAAATAAATTTATGTCCATTTAATTATTAGTATAATATTATTTTTAAATAAATATATATATATATATTAACACTCATTTAATTGGTAATAAATACAAATAATATTAAGTATCTATAATGGAAAAATGATGTTTTCCTACTAAAACAGTTTTTTCTACACATTTTCTATTTTAATTTAAATGTAATATTTTAATATTTAGAAGATGAATTAGATACAATAGATGATAAAATTTTTTCCATACAACCCAAATTTTTTTATATGGGTTATGTTATATTTTTAACAGAACATAAATATTATTTACCTAATTTAATATTAAAAGTGTAAAATATAAAAACCTAAGGATAAAGCACTATAAATTTTTTAAAACACTTTTTTAATGTATTTTTTAAGTATTTATCATTATAAATACATCCCAAAATATAATAGTTCTAAACTCTGTCCACTGACCTTTGAATAGTGTCATTGGTTTATTAACAAATAAAGGGTGTTTCCAAATGTTCCCTTTTCTTCTCTTATAAAAGGGAATCACTTACACCCATTTAAACACACACATTTTTATTAAATTAATACTTAAAAATATTACCTTTAAATCTCCCTATAACCCTATACCTAAAACATAATCCACTGTTCACTCATATTTATCTTACTGCCTTAAATTTCAAGAGGACTCTTAAGAAAATATCAATCCTCCAACGTATGTATTATCTCTTTCTTATATTTTTCTTAATGATATTAATATTACAAATATATTATTATAACAATATTATGATGAATTAATTATAATTAATATACTTACATGTTGTTATATTAGTGGTAAATACCTTATATTTTCATTTCCATCCACTTATAAAAACTAAATAATATCATTGTTGTGTTGCACAAACTATCAGTTTTCTGAAGCGACATCATTTTTTTCACTACCAACTTTCATGGATGAAATTATTGTTAGTAATAGTTAATAAATATTATATATATATATTATTATTCTTAAATTTCAATTTAATATCCACCTTTACTATATATCACACGTTGAGAAACGGGAACACTAATCTTACGTACATAGATTTCTAACTTCATAATGAAAATTTTTTTTTTTTTTCATATTCATTTCAATAAATTATCTAAATATTTAATAATATTATTTAAAATCTTGAAAAATAAATAAATAATCATTATTATTATATTATAATGAAAATATGTCAAAAGTAACATCTCTATAACCATACTCGCTAATCAAGTTAAAGCGTGTTAATGTTTGGGTCGGTTTAACAACCTAAATTTAAAGTAACTAAAAATAGGATTATGAATGACTATTGTATCTTGAAAACTAATATTATTATAATATATTAATAAAATATTATTAGTATATGTTTTTAAAAATATTATATTTTGTAATTAACATATTATTAATGTAACATTTTCATTCACTAAATTTACCAAAATAAGTTGTTATCAATTTGGTTTACGCATAATGTAAGAAAAACACAAATGTAATTAAATAAGATAATATTAAATAAATATAATTTATATATTAAATAATCATGAATGATATATCAATTATTAACATGGTTCCAAATGATCGGTAAAAATATCAATGTTATTAGATTTGCGTAAAGCAGTTAAAGTTATTAACACTTGATGGTCATAATACACTATAACTAATTAATGTACTAAAGAATTTAAAAGGTTAATAATTATTATTAATGTTATTAAGTATGATATTATGTTAAATATGTTTTTTATATGATTTTATAATGCGATTAATAAAGTGATGAAATATGGTAAGGGTTTTTAGCTCAATTTCCCATCATTATGGCTTTATTTTTTTTGACACACCTATTTTTATTTATTTTCTGTGTATTATGAATATAAGATGTATTATATCATTAATTAATGCTTCATTAATTGTATTATATATTAATTTTCATGGTAATCCTCCTTTAATAGTCTTTATTTAATTGTAATGAAATTCGTAATGATTTATTTTCTTCTTATTTAAAAAATTTGGGATCAATAAAATGTAATAATTCATTTGGGGAATTTGTATGCTCAATCATTCTAAAAACTCTATAATTTTCCTCTTTGTTGGATATATTTGGTTAAATTTAATTTAAATTTACATCAGTTTAATTTGTTTTTTTATAAATATTTTATTACATATTGGTTTTCAACAAGGCTATTTTAAATTACTCAAAACATTGTTCTATCCTTACAAAATAAAAAGTTTGATAATCCACTCCAAATTTTGTTTTAATAAGTTTTATGTATTTTCAAGGTTCCTTAAATAAATATTAATTTTAAAAGTAAAACTATTCATGGTATTTTAACTTTAATTTTTGTTAATACTTATTTATTTTTAAAGATTTTTTATTTATAACTCATTATATTAAAGATTTTCAAAGTATCATCATCCCCTTTTTTGAATGTAATTTATACTTCAATGTTTAAAAAATATTTTTCCAAAAATTTTATAAATTTACAACTATTTACCCTAAAAGGATTATCGTTTAGAAAGTGATGTTTTTATCATCTTATATATTGTTTTAGATTTCATTCCTTTTAGAAAATGATATTTTTTTATATCTTATGATTTCTTAACTTCCTAATATTTTATATTTTTAAAGGGTTTATATAACTAGTTAGTTTTTCATGGTTTTATTAAGTTATGTTTCTTCTTTATTTTAAAATGGCCCATATTTTTAAGGATAAATATGGGTGGAGTCCTATATATCCCTCTAATTCATTAGTTATGGATTAATATCAAATGAGAAATGGATTTTAAGCCTGATAATTTTGGTGTTTCACAATATGAAGCATGTGAATTAAGATTTTTAAAAATATGAAGTGTGGGAATTTTTTTTCACAAAATTAAGTGTGGGAATTTTTTTTTTTTTGAAACATAATGTTTTAGAATTTTTTTTGTTCGTGATTTCATAATCTCGATATTCTTATGTTTTTTCCATAATTCATTATTATATGACATGATATATTTCTATATACATATGATTGTGCCATATTTCCATGTGTTTTTTCATGTTATTCGAAGTCATCGATATTCATTTCATTTCCATGCAGATTCATGTTTTCATGATTAACATTTATTTTAATGTATTATCCACTTTTATATGGATATCATTTTTTCTTACTGATAAGCATTTTTGAGACATGCCATTTCTTTTATGGTTCTATGATGATCTTATTAGGATCATATGCTTCACTATCAAGTTCTATGATTATTATTTTTGGACTTTTTATATTTTATTGTGTTATTTATATCTTTCTCATATTCTATATCATTTTATGATATAATACTTTATGATATTTATTTTACCTTACTCATAATTTAATCGCACCCCTTTCTTATGTTTACAATCCCCATGTTATGAACATAAATGTATCATGTGATATTTATAGAAAATGTTCTATAGGATCAAGATTATGGATAAAATATTGAAAAAAAAATTTAAATAAGATTTGTATGTTTCTATTCACTAAGAAAATAAAGCTTCCAGTTTTTGGGTTGTGTGATTGTTTTTGAGATGTATATTTATTTCATGAGATTAATGTGATATTTAATTCATCTTAATATTGGGTTAATAAAATTAAATGATCAATATTTATACGACATTGAGTGATCCAAAATTATGAAATCATGTTGTGAGGAAATAGGTTGTTTAATATGGTCAATATTGTTATTCAGAACTAGAGTCATTTATCCTAATATAGTCATAATCTATTATGCTCAAGCACCAATCATGTTAACTTTATTATGAGGGAAATTCCAACATATATTATGTGTGTTTAAAAATATTCAATTCATTTGACTAGTCCCAATTACAAGATACTGGCATACATTAGATTAGCACATAGCATTATAAATCATATTGTATAATTCTAAATATGTCGAAACACCTAACATAAATTGAAAATTATTGTATAAATAATCCCAAAATGATATGCTTAGTATATTTTAAAATATCTTTAATTTATTAAAATATTTTGAAATAATTCATAATTAATTATAAATAGAGTGTGAATCAACCGAATCATATCCACTATTAGTGTTTATCTAGGCATTCGGTCTTTGGCCCACTCATCATGTACTAAATCAATATTGTATTAACACATAGCTATAATTTTTTATATAATTTACCCCTAGGTGAATCTAAGAAATAACTACAACTACCTACCATTTTCCAGATAGGTATGTAATTTATTGGAAACATTATACTATATACTTTACCAACATTGTATAATTTTTTCCTATACTTAGAATTATCCCTATAGTATTCCAAATTTTTATATTCTCTAATATGGGGTCTTATAAAACATCTGTTGATACCAAATGTAACACCCAAACTCTAGTAACCAAGATCTATTTTATATCTTAATAAATTGGAACATGATATAAGTGATCACATCCTAGAGGATTTAATTGTTTTATAGTCTGGGGAAACCATATATCAACATTCTTACATTACATTTGAAAACATGAAAAAAAACATAAAATTGCAATGATAAAGTTATTATTTCTTCTTTTATATCCCAAAAATAATTCATATAACACTTCATAAAATCATGGGAAATTGAAACATAATAATGAGTGATATTGCATTCTCAAAAATTGAAATAATTCAATAGAATATATTAGAGATGAAATAAATTATGAATAATATAGTGGTGAAAAAAATAATAAAAGAAAAAATCATACAAATATCATAAATTGGTAATATATCCATAGATGAAATAACAATATAAATAGTCACTGAATAATAATAATTAATTTCATAATTACATATTGCACAATTCTTGAAATCATAATCTTACTGTCAAGGCCACATTCCATGACATCATTTATAAATAAGAAAATGATATGCCAAATTCCCAAAATAGTTTGTATCATGATATATACTAATGCATTTACGGTATATAAAAGGACCCACCCATCAATTACTGTATCTAATGAAATAAATATTTGATTTATTTGAATTATAAATCTAAAAAATAATTAATATAACTATAAATATTATAACACTCATGTTTGGAATGTCAATATTTTTCATCAATAAAAAATTGTTCATCTTGATCATAATACATAAAAAGTATTATGGTGGTTGGTATCATTAGAGTATATCTCTAGAAAATAATAAGCTTCATATAAATATGATAACATAGATGAAATTACACCTATAAGAATGTTTCAATCATTATTAAAAAATAAGGTAAGAATATCCCTTTATTTTTAATACTTTTTAATAAAAATATACATAATATTGATGTTATTAATTTCATTAAAAAAGCATTTAAATACGTAATGTAATCATCAAGTAAATGAATATTCATTATAATGGTAAAATATTCATGTGGTAAATGTTAACATAATTATTCCTTTCAAAATATTTATAAAAAACTACCTTATTCAAAAAATGAAAAGAGGATTCCTCTTAAATATTGTTTTTATAAATTCATATATGGGGAAATATTACATTGATCAATATTTATATAATTTTAAAAACATTCATGAAACCAATTCAATGATAATATGGACAAGGAAGAAAAATATTCCCCACTGAATAGAAAAAAAAGTCAATATTACTTAAAATCATTCCTTTAAACTTTTTATTACATGTGGAGACGGAAATAAAAGGAAAATATTTAATTTATAAAAATAAAGAGAGGATAATAAAATATATATTATTTTTTAGATATATCATATAATTTACTCATCATAAAGTTAAACATAAACAATTTTGACAAAAAGCGAGATTCTAACATAAAACCTTTAACTCAGGTCCAACATTACTCATAATTGATTTTAACCTCCTATATAATATATTGAAAATTATTATAAATATATTAAAAAACCATATTCAAACATATAATATCATATAATATCCACTCATAATATCTTACCACCTATTTATTAATAATTTTTAATAAAATCACTCTTGTATATGATAACTATTTTATTTTTTATGCATGTTTCAATTCGATAGTTCAAGTACTTGAACATTGATCATGGTTTCATAATATAAAAAATTTACATAATTTTATGTACAAATTATTATTTCATAATATCACAAGTATTCATCATTCCTTAATTATTCATATTGTGCACATTTTAAAATAACTTTTATAGGGGTAAAACCGACTTAAAAAACTACCTCTTATAGAGACCGAATGAGTAAGAAAAATCTAATTTATAATCATTAAATAAAAATTTTGGAAGATTATTATTATAATATATAATATATTTTCATGCTAAAACTTTTCATACAATTCCATAAAGGGTTTATTTTTAAAGAGATATATATAGCTTATGGAGATGGTAGTTTGTATGTTTGCATGGACGATACTTACATTTCATAATGAGGAAAATGAAAATATAGTATATATTATTTTATCATTAAAAATAATTATTAAATCATAATTATATTATATATTAATTAAATCCATAATTATAACAATCCATGAGAGGTTTTTCAGGAAAATGAAACACAATGCTATATAGAGAAGGTGGTCTACATGTATTCACAAGCAGTACTTTCATTCCCAATTTTATGGAAAGGGGGTTGAAAATTATTGTGCCATAATCATAATAAAATATCATTATATTGATGATATTGGATTCATTACATTATAATTAATACATTATATTTTTATGAATCATAAGAATAAACAATCTTTTAAAGTTTTTGGTAAGACAATTACCTCTTCATTGAGAGACCTCCTTTGGATTATATGTTAATCCTACTTAAGATAGTCTTAGGTTTAGAAAATAAGATTAAAAATTAATTTAAAGAATCTATTATAGTTTTTTGAAATTTATTGGTATAGATATAGGGAATAATTTAAGTTAATAGGTGTGGAGAAGAGGTGCCAAATTATAAGTGGTGGAAGGGACACACTTTTCTTCTTCAAAGATTTAAAAAAATAGAGTAATTTTCTTAAAAAAGTATCATAAAATGGATATTAAATAGAAATTAAGATAAGGTTTGAATTATATATTTTCAAATAATTAGATTTAGAAAATTTTATGAGGAATTTTTATCATTATATATTTTCTTATTTTGATTCTTTTACTATTCATTATGACCAAAAATTAAGTGACCCTATTAACTATAACATATTATGATGATTAAAAATATGTATTATATTTTAAAAGAATCAATTTATATAATTTCTAAAAAATACATTTACCTATGTTTGTAATATTTAACCAAATATGTTTTTTTTAATGTCTATTTTAATCATGAAAATGATTTTACATAAAGATAAAGTATAAGGTTTATTTCAATAAAAATAATTGTATTATGTTAAAGAATTATAGAATTTTTTTCTTTTAAAAAAACAAAACTTAAAGGTACCTTTTATGTACTTGATTGATAAAGAATCACTAAATATAATTTTTATTTGAAAAAAAACTTACCTAGATTTGAAAATTGTAAAGAATGTATTTTTATTTTAAACATCCTTTTATATGAATGGTATTAATTATTAAATATATTTTTTTCTTAAAAAAGGTTTCACAAAATTTTATGTAATTGTTATATCATTATAATGTCATTAAATTGAGAGATTTTTTAAAATCAGTAATTTTTACTATTCACATAAAAATCAACATCTTCAGAAAAATATCAAAATTCTAGCCAATTTATTTTTTAAATACTAGTTTCAAAATTGAAGTTCATTTTTTAATTAATTTTTAAAAAAAATTGTCCAATTTTAATTGTAATTATTCACACATAAAACAATTAAAATGCATTTTTCTTAAGAATGTATACTTATGAAATAAAATGAATTTATTCATATATATTCCCTCCGAAAAACAATAAGATGAATGTATAATTTTTTTTATTGAATTAATTATTTATATTATGGAAATTATTTCTATATATATTTACATTTTAGTTATTCCAATTCATACCCGCCAACCCAATGGCTAGGTTATAATTATTGTATTTATATAATAATATTTCTATAGTATTACATATTTTATTTAAACAAGGTATTTCATATATCAAAATCTATTGTACATAGTATTCATAAAAAAATATTGGGGTGTTACACATATGATTATATATAATTAAATCAATATTATTCTAATCATGTTTGGGTGAAAATACTATGATTTTACTGTTGAGAGTTTATAAGGGGTACATTTTTCATTTTCCTAAAATGAACTTCCGTTAAAAAAATATTTTTTATTATGATTACTATGATTATTTATGATAACATATATTTAAAGGAATTTAAATTAATAATTATGTTTAATTCATTTCTAATTTTTTGATTCATGTAAGTAAAATTTTCTTTCATATAAATTTATGACGTGATGTGGTGTTATATTTTCCTTCAAAAATATTCTACATTATGTTTTATAATTTAAATGTTCAATTCATATTAATTAGATATAATATAAAATAAAGTTCATAATTTAATGTATTATTTCCCATTAATGGTTAATCATTGCTGAAAATTATTATTTTGGGGATTATCTTCTTCAAGATCTTTCTTGATTAAGAATCCATTGATGTTTAATTATTTCTTAAATTAATTTTTGTTTTTTGAAATAAGTGATTTAGTAACATGTTTTTGTTCTTAATTTTTCATAATATAAATTATTTCATGTGTTAGACCAATAATAAACTATAGAATTTTTTTCATATTAAATTCATGATGTTAATTATTATTCATTTATCAAAAAAGCATGTTATAATTATGAATTATTATCATCTAACACATATAACATAATGAAATGTTGTGATGTTTTCTTATTAAATATATCACTTATAAAGACTTAGTTATTATTTATCTAAATATAAAATAACATAACATACAAGAACTTATTAATTTAGACATCATTTCGAATACAATTAAATTATACAAGCTAATTTTTATGCAAGGTTGTTTTAACAGGTGATATTTTGATTATTTATTTTATTTCTTAAGGATAAATAACTCAATATCTTATTAATATTTGATTATTTAATTTAATAAGCATTTATTATTAAATTTAATTATAAAGTGAAAAATGTTATAAAGATGTGGTAGTTTCAAGATGAATATTATCATATTATTATAAAATTAGTATGATGTATGTATTATAATTATCTAAAGGTTAAAGAAATTCATTTTGATTATTATAAGAGTTAACTATGAAATGTATCATGTAATAATGGTTGAATATTATGAGATGTATTTATAGTAATTTTTTTAATTATTTCTATATTAATAATATTTTATCCTTAATGATTCATTTTTGGATAACCTAGTCATTGATTTATTATTATTTGGTGAAATTTTGTGAAATTAATTATTTTGGTATTTTTATTTATATCATTGATAAGATATTTATATGAAGATATGTAGTAAATGTGGGTGATGGTTTGGAATGGATATTATGTTGAAACATGTTTTGATGAAATGTTTTTTGATTGGTGATGTGTTGGTGATGATGTTATTATTTTTTGGATGGAAAATATTGAGAATATGGGTATTATTATCCCATGGATGTGTTTTCCTATATGATGTTATACATTATGTGGTGTTGTTATGCTTATTAAGATATGTGTTAAGTTAGTTTTTTAATGTTTAACTAATGATATTCCATTTAATTTTCGTCAAGATTTTGTAAAATGGAAGAATAAAATTAAATATATGGATAAATCATTGATGATGTGTTAACCAAAGTATGTACAGATTCTCCTTGGTGGAGAATAAATCCATGAGGTAGAGTAATGGTTAGTATATATTTAAATATATGCTTAGTTGGTGAGGAATCCAAATTCATTATGAGTTATATTGGTAGTTATCTTATTTCATATAGTTTCTTAAAGATAGTGCAAAATAATGTGTGGGGACTAAAATGTGATTCCCTATATAGATTTTCAATAAATATTGTATTTTAAAATAGCAGATGGATATCTATATGAAACAATACAAATTATTCTAATAGTAGGATGATATTTTTCACATCATTAGGAATCATTTTATAGATTTAATTGTTAAATTACAACTTTTCCTAGATAAAAAATATGATAAAGTTTATAATTTTGAATCATTAATGGGGTTAGAGATTTAGTGATCTATCTAGGTGATTAAGATAGAGTCTTCAGATGTGGTGAGGCATTGAGAGTATTTCATGAATATAGGCTTTTCCATGAGATATTTCTTCGATAAAGAGACTTCATGTGTTTATATAAAATTGGTGATGAATGCTCTTAGTTTTAGGTCCCAAGGTCTATGAAATATGGGAATATAAGAATCATATAGAGTTAGAGTGTATATTCAAGCCCTCAATTTTAGTTGCATGTCATGTCTTGTGTTAGGTGATTTAATCTATTTCCATTATAATTCTTGGGGACATTGTGAGTGTAGCGCCCAATGATTTTCTATATTTTTTATATTTAAATCATAATGATTTATATAGATAATTTCACATGTAACATCTAACTAAAGTAAAATAATGAAATTGTAACATCCCTCCCCTCACCCATTGGCTTGAGAAGAGTTTTCTAGATATTACTAGGTCTTAGGTGATATCCATAAGACACCAAAAGTTAGAAATGAATTACAACGGGTTCATCAAAAAATGGGGGATAATTTTACCTTTAATATAAACCAACCAAACCAATATAAAAATAAACAAAAAAACCTATATATGATAAATGAATATAAAATAATGCACAAAAAAACAAAATACAACCATATCATAGTAAAAATAAAAAAACAAGTGAAAACATCTAAGGAAAACCACAGTCTATAAACCCATAGACACCAAATACATTACCCCAGCAACTCCCAACCTTATCCAAACTCTAACTCAATAATACACTCCCATGATATCAAGAATAATCACTAAAAATGGAGATAAATTTCCTTTACTTGTGTAATGATAGATGACATCTACAAATGTACAAGAGTTACCAAGATAGGGGTGAGTCTAAAATCAGTAGAATTTCTCCCAATGACTTCCCAACTCACACCACTAAGACAAAACTTGTCAACAAATTTATATAAAATAGTTTAAAACAATTTAAAATAGTTTATATCAAAACCAAATAGTTTCCCAAGTAAAGAAATATTTTCCAAGGAAAGCAATAAAATAGACCTTGAAACATTTATCATTCCATTTGACATATCATTTTCCATGTCCACACACACACACATAATCTTGGTTTCACCATTGATGGTGGAAATTCATGTCCATACTCCAGCCCATTAATGGAGGTACTTCATGACCATTATCCATAACATTCGACCAATGCCCAACCATTTATGAAAACATCGTACCATGAATTTCCTTCTTTTAAATAATTTCTACAAAATAATTTTCATGCATCAAACTAGCCATAATTTTAAAAAAGTCATTCTAAAATTATAAGAAACAGGGTTTCCCAAAAACCAATAATTTTCAACAATTCCCAAGACTAAATAAAAACCTGATTTACATCAAGAATCACATAATGATTTCACAGTAATTTCAAAAAAAATTATTAATTAAAAACTAAGACTTCAAGTTCACATAAATTGGAGTTAGGAGAGAATCCTCCTACCTCAAAAACATTGGGAAAAATTAATAATGATACAATGATTCTCTATATATGATCATGAAACAACTTTCCTGCCCAAAAAGCAACAATAAAATAACAAAATCCCATAATGGAACATGGATATATCAATATAGGATTATATATATGGCTCTAGGAAAGTGAAAGAGAATATATCAATGAATAATGACCAAAAACATCAACTTATTAGAGAATCTATATCTCTATAATCCTTTGATTTACCTATAGATTACTCCTGGGACAAAGGGAAACGTCTCTCACACCTTGGGAGAAAAAGGAGTTCATACTATGGAAGGATTAGTGGAAATCAAGTTCTTGAGGGGATAAATCAAATTATATATAAAACTTTCAGAGGGATGAATGTGTGATACAAGGTTAGGTTGTATGGTTTTGAAGATAGTGCACTAATCATGTGGTTTCTAGTATCTCAAGCCAGTATATCGTGTGGTTGGATCACGCAGTTAGACAAACCATGCACCAACCATGCCCAAGATATTGTCTGAATGATATTAGGCTCACATATTTTCCCCTAAACACCTGTATGGTTTAGCCAAACCATGCATCAACTATGTGCCTACCCACTTCCAAATGTTTTTCATTTCAGGGTTTCATATGGGTGTTTCATGGTTTCTACTAAACATACTCAAATTTTGAACCTCTATAAAAGCCTCCAACAAGTTTCAGAACACCTCATAACCTTTTAAACATAACCCAAAAATTATATATACTTAAAATACATATATAAAGTCTCAAGTACCTAAAATCATAGGTTGTTACATTCTCTAAACCATTGGTCTTTCCATACCTAGACACTAGAAAACTAGAGTTATTTTGGAATATTTTGGTCCATTGCTCCAACATTTCCTTTTTTTTCTCCCATGTTTTTTCCTAAATCATACCATTATTCCATAGAGGCTACACTAGACTAATTATTTTCTAATAAAATACTTTCTCTTATCTATTCAAAAAATGTATCATCACATGAATCAATGCATAATATTTCTCTAGGTCAACATGGCACCATTTTAGCACATGATCAATAACAGGTTCATACTTCTTCGATTGAGATACATAAAAAACATCATGCACTAAATTTAACATTACCAGCAATCCCAACAGATATTACACCTCACCAAATAATTCAGGTATCTCAAAAGGTACTATATATTAAGGATATAACTTTTCATTATTACTAAAATGAAGATTCCTAATCCTTGGAGTGATTATCAAAAATACATGATCACTCACCCCAAATGTCAATGGTCATCGATGATGATCTACATATGATTTTTTATCAATCTGATCTATGTCCATATTTTTTCTGATCAATTGAATATTATTTGTTTTCTATTACATATGTATTAGTATGACCAATGATGTCTCGTGTATTTCCAAACAAAAAAGAGGAGAACAACAAGGACTCCAATAAAATTCTTTAAAAGAAACCATATGTATCTAATCCTGATAACAATTGTTGTATGATAACTCCACTAATGATATGTGATCCTCCCATGATCCACTAAAATAAATTACACAATCCCTAAAACCATCCTCCAACATTTGGATCATACTATTAGATTATTCATCCATTTAATGATGATACATCGTTCTCATAGTCAACTACATCCTAAGGTATTACTATAAGGACGTCCAAAAATGATTCATAATCCTGAGGTCTCAGTCAAATACAATCAAGACTGGAACACCATTCCTTTTTACAAATTTTAATATATAGATTTTGGACAAGTAATCCACTATATGTGATTCACTAAAAGGGATAAAATGTTCCATCATGGTCTGATGATCCACAATTACCCGTATGGAATCATGTTTCCTCACCATTCGTGGTAATCTTGTCACAAAATCCAAGGTTTTCTGCTCCAACATTCATACAGTAATTATTAAAGACATAAATATTCTTGATAGTTATTAGTGTTCTGGCTTAAACTGATGACCTATGAGGCATATAAAAACAAAGTCTTCCATTTTCCATTTCATTTATTCCCACCAAAACTATTCTTTCAACACATTATATATCTTTTGAATTCCTAGATGTACATCCCATTTCGAATGGTGGTAATAATTAAAAATATGATCCTAAAAAACCAAATGTACTATGATCTTATCTCTAAACCTCAAAATCATACTTTAATACAGCTTCAATCCCTCCATGGTCTCCCCAACATTGATTTTTGACTATATAGTGGAATATTTAGGATTGTATATCTGAGCCTCTTTCATATGCTAAACCAAGTAAGGAACAAACAAATCTGGGAAGAAAACTAAAATATCACCTGGGTCATTACAGTCCATGTGCATGTCTACTATAACTGATATCCACTACCACTAATCCAAAGCTTCTTTATCTAGCTGATTATATGAATTATTTATTTATGTATTAGCCACCTAATTTCCTTTATCTTGTGTATACATCAAGTGGAATTCAAACATTTTAAGGTATTCCATCCATCTTATTTTCCTTATATTAAAATATATTTGTTATAAAATGTGTTTCAAGATATTATCGTCCATAGACACAGTGAATTTCTCACCAACAAGATAATAATGCCAAGTATTCAAATCATAGACTACAACATCCAATTCTAAATCATGTGTTAGGTAGTTCTTCTTATGAAATTGTAACTTTCATGGTCCATAAGAAACAACATGATCATTATACATGAAAACACATCCCAAACCAGATCCTTATGCATCAAAAGAGACTATAAAGACATGTCTAGACTCTGGAAACATAAGGATAGGCACCGATCTAAGTATAATCTATATCCCTTAAAAAGATTTTATACAATCCTCATTACATTGGAATGGAATTAATTTCATCATCAAAACTTCTATTAGTGGTTCCAAACATGAATAATCACATACAAAATATCTATATTATCCCTCTAGGCCAAGGAAATTATGTATCTCAGAGAAATTATTCAATGATTGCAAAGAGATAACATCTTCTATATTTTTTAGATTTATATAAATTCTTTTATGACATGGATAAGTAAATGTACCTATTATATCCAAAAATTATACTTTGATAACTTAACATACATATGATTCTCGTGCAAGATACCCAACACTATATCCATGTGTTTCTCATGATCTGATTTTCTATTTAGATACACTAGTATATCATCCTCAAACACCGCCACAAATGAATCCAAATACCATTGAAATATATGATTCATTAATTACATAAATAGATATGGTTTATTCATAAGATCAAAAGGAATAACAATGAAAACATAATGGTCATATCTTCTTCTAAAAGTTTTCTTTAAAATATCCCCTTCCAAACCCATAGTTGGTGATATCCTGAATGCAAATCAGTATTAGTGAACCATTGGGATACCCAAAATTATTCAAAAATATCATCCAATCATGTATGAGGATACCAAATATTTATGATAACATGGTTAGTATTATGATAATATATATCATCCCGCCTTTTTATAACATAAACTTTCATTACATTACACAAAACTGAGGATCTTTAAGGTTTAGTGTCTTGGAAACCAGGAACTTAAAACATGAAAACATAAAACATTATTCTTAAACACCTGAAAGGCTTCTACTCATGTTAATCCTAGGTTCATTACTGAATCTCATAACCCGGGGACATACATCAAAAGAAAGGGTGAGCAGAAGGCCCAGTAAGGGAAACAAGAGAAACATTTTACATGTGAACTTGAGATACTTCAATAAGGTCATGAAAAGAACTTTAAGGCATGAGAAAGAAATAATAAGATATATCATAATAAAAATAACATTTTTCATAACTTTAATATGTGGCTAAAACATTTAATATTGACAATCATTTCGTTTCACCAAGTTCCATCCCCAAGGTGTCATTAAAAATTACCAAGGTTATTCACCAAGGTATCAGTCTAAAAGGTCATCTCTAGAGATTAAGTCTTTACCCAATGCATTGGAGCGCTATCTGGGTGCACCCTTGAAATGTCTTTATTATAATGTGAGCCACATATATCATCATAAATCATTTCATAAACAACCCATATATCATAAAAGAAATGGGTTTCATTTCATAATCATAACGTTTTAAAAACTGCTTTAAAGACATGATTTTTATGTCACTTTAAACCCACAGAATGGGAAAGCGGGTTTCATGTATGTAAATCCCAGAATTTGAAATATAAAATTTTGATATATATGTGAATACCCTTGTATAAATAAGATCTTTGAGTATTCACTTAATAACATAAAATAATTTTGAGAAAAGAGAGAGACATTTTGAGACGAAAATTTTGCAGCATAACGGCTACGTTTCGGGGTTTTAGAAAACATTGAAAAGAGAGGGGACATGGTTCAAACATTCATAAATGACCCATAAAACAGTGGAGGGACAGAATATAAAGGATATATGAACACGGTAATGAAATTTGAAATATTTACCATATGAAATGAATAACATGAAAAGAAGACAAAAATAAGATTTCTCTTATGAAAATTCGGCAGCCTAACGGCGTCACTTAAACTTCAACCAAAAATGAATTGATGAGATCAAATAGGGTCTCTAATCATATGAACATAAAAGGTAAGTATGATAGAAATATAGATCATACCCCAACATAATAAAAAGGAACTTCAATACTGGACATGGAATTAGAACATTGAAAAAGGAGAAAGGTGAAAGGACCACTTAAAAATTTGGCAGCCTAACGGCGCCACTTAAAACTTCAAAATACTGAATTGAAGAGATAAAATGGGGTCTCTCATCATATGTTCATAAAAGATCAGTATTATATATATAGATATCATACCCCAACATAATAAAAAGGAACTTGAAAGACTTGACATGAAAGTAGAACTTGAAAACGAGAAGGGTGAAAGAACCACTTAAAAATTCGGCAGCCTAACGGCGCCACTTAAAACTTCAAAATACTGAATTGAAGAGATCGAATGGGGTCTCTCATCATATAATCATAAAAGATAATTATTATAAATATAGATATCATGCCCCAACATAATAAAAAGTAATTTTAAAGACTTTACATGAAAATAGATCTTGAAAAATGAGAAGGGAGAAAGAATCCGTTACAAAAATTTCGGCAGCCTAACGGCGCCACTTAAACATTCATAAAACAAAATAATGAGAGTACGAGGGGGAATCTAATAATATGATCATGAAAATAGAATTGATAGGAATATAAAATAACATCCTCCAACATAATATCATGGAGCATAAAAGAAATGACATAAAAGAGATTACTTGAAAAGAAAGAGAGAGGTCGGATCCCTTACCTTAAAACGTAACTCTTAAAACTCAAAGGTTGGGACCTTGAGGGCTTGAGGGAACCTTGGGAGGACTTTTTGGGAGGTAATGAGACCATAAATTCGTTGGGGGTGAGTGGGGAGTCTAAATGGATGAGAGGATGGCTTGGTATTTAAAGGGAAAGTGAGGGGACATGGCATTAATGGCTAAGGGACACCTCACAAGTGGTTTTCTCAAAACCATGTGCTCTCCCATGATATTTCCCATGGATTTAGGCCACATGGGGCCCCCAATACAATAATTCATCACCTTTGGTCGGTCAACCCATAAAATATCTCATTACATCATCATTACATAGTTATGATGTCATTAAACATGCTGAAACCCTAAAACTGTATTTTTACTATTCACTGAAAATTCAACTTTCTCAGAAAAATCCCAAAATTTCACCTTAACCAAATATCAATGCTCTGATTTCAAAAATGAACTCCATTTTATAAAAATAATTGTCTAAATATTTTTAATTTATTTTTTAAATAAATACACTATTCACCGAATATTCATTTTTTTCAGAAAAATCCCCAAAAATTACCTTAACATAATATCGATGCTCTGAGTTCAAAAATTAAATCCATTTTATAAAAATATTTTTATAAATATTTTTAATTTAATTTTTAATTAAAAAACACTATTCACCCGAAAAAACTAATACTTGAATAATAATTTATGAAACTGTTGTTTAATCATTTTATTGAATCACATTACTTAATCAAGCTGCCTAGATTATATTAATACTTTCTTTAAGTGGGATTACGAATCCATTTGGTCACATTACTAATCCTAAGCATAAAATCACTATTCGTAATTTACTATTCATCAAAAATTAATTTGATCTTATTAGACTCTAAATTTCGTACTGAACATAATTGTAGAAGACCATTTTTTGAAAATCATTTCACATTTTTAATTATTTAAGGTTTACATAAACATTTCTCTTTAAAAAAATATCATTTCTCTAAAATTCAACAAAAATTTGCATATTATATTTATCCGGACATTTGAAAACTCATAAACATCATTATAAGAAGAAATCCCAATTTTTATTAAAACAAAGGATTACACAAGGCAGTTACGGTCTCCTAACATAGCCCCTTATCACACCAGCATAAGACCTAAGTGTAAGGGGTGCTAAGGTGAAATAATTTGAGGGAGGCTCGGCCAACATCGCACGAGTAGTAATTTCTATCAGTTTGAACTTATCGCGAAGGCGATTCCATTCTAGCTTCACACGATCAAGTTCAGCTTGGGTTTGGTCCAGAGCAAAGCCCAGTGGTGTTACCTCCTTCCCAAGTTCTGTTAGATGGGCTTCGATCGGTCCAAGACTACTGGGTGAGGCCATCGAATCTTCTTTCTATAATAATTAATCAAGATTACTTGTATTTATAGACAATAATAAAAATGTTTAGTTTCCAGTGGTCATATTGACCAATGGTCATATAACAATCAAAACCCAATGGTCTCATTCTAATTATACTCATGTTATCAAATGAAACATTTTTGTTGAGTATAAAAATAAAATAAAATAACACATAAAATTAGGAAACAAGATTTATTCAAAATTTCGGGTCATTACATAATATAAAAAAAATTCCTAAGATCTTCATCCACCTCCTTCACAAATAGAACTGGTGCTTCCCATAGAGATGTGCTTGATCGAATGAACCCTAAACTTCCTAACTCTTCTAATGAATCCTTCAATGCTCTCAATTAATTTGGTTCTATCTAATAAGAAGGAAGAAAAATAGGATTGGTCCCCTGTAAGAGATCAATCATAAATTCCACTTCTATTTTGAGTGGAAACCCTAATAAATTATCATGAATAACATCAAGGAACTATTCTACTATAATTATGAAAACTCTATTCCCAATATCATCTACTCATGCCATATCAACTACTTTCACTCTATAATATATAGTTCCAACCACCTGTACCAATGGTCTTGCTCTACTTACTTCCACTACCTAATCTCCTTTAAAAATATACCTAAATCCATAGAAGTACTTGAAACTCACCTACAATTCATAAAAATCTTTATGGGCCTCAATGTTCGTTAGATAATCTATTACCAAAATCAAGAACTGGACATCCATCTCTATCGTAGAGAAATATCATACCAACTCTGTCTCATCGATTGTTATTGAACACATACCACATTTCATCTCTCTATACTCTCATTTTCCCAAAGGTGTTTGGATTTTCAAAATATAGTGAATCATCTCAACGCATAAACCCATTAGATCAATTAAATTATAAGTAATTAATGAGTGGGATATTCCTTTATCAAACAAAGATTGCATAAGGGTAAATTTTATAAGAATCATACCACTCACCAACAAAGGTCTCGGTTGATCACCAATTATCACTTTATTATCTCCATACAATTTCTTACTCACTGTATTATAATCTTTACTGTTTTGTTGATATTTCACTGGTTGAGGAGTCAGGGTGTTCCTAGAATCACCATGGCTTGCTCAATTTTGTTGATGAGAGTTCTTCTACTTCAACCATCCTATCAAAGCATATGATTCCTAGGAATTATGAGGTGTGTCTCTAGCACCTAACCAAGTAACACTATGATAATAGCACTAAAGATGTCCCATATAGTTGTAATTTTGATATACTCTAGGTGATTCTATAAAATATCACATGTTGTGATCCAGTTAACCACAATGAAAACTTCTTGGCTTATGTTTTGTTCAAGAAGCTAAGTTGACCAATCCCATAGTCAGATTCTAAGATATATTTCCCCCTAGAGAATAGGTGTCCTCCCTCCTCTTGTTTCTATCATTAAATGTACCCCCAGTTCACATAAGAATAAACATTCTTCACCCAACCATGTTCTCTAAGATGTATCTATCTTCCACCATCACTCTATTAACCATCTATATATAATCCATAATACATAGGATGGGAATATTTTAGTGACTTTATAGTGTCAACACCAACTCAAAAATGTGTACCTTTAAGGATATACTATCAGTAAATTCCAATGAAAAGTTGACTAGATTTATAAATTTAGTTTTATATTTTTTTACCAATATATTATATTTCTTAAAACTAAATAAATAAATTAATCTAAAAATTATAAACTTTTTAGGATAGAATTATTTGTTAAAAAAATATTTAAATTCCTCACATGCCATGCCTTCGTCCAATTTAGCCTGAACTACTAAATCCCACCATTGAACTGATAGATCATCCATCATATATGTTTCTTAATTAACTTTCATCTTAGATTTTTTGATAAATAAATTAAGTATTTGATTCATCCTATTTTTCTAAACATTTTCCTTTTCTGGTTATGAATTACCATGAAAGATGGGTGGATTCTTGTTTTGGAACTAAACAGAATGATCCACTTATCTTATTTCACCCTTTTTGTTACCCCTATCCATGTCGTTAAAAGCATGGACAATGCTCTGGAACAAATTTTTGTACACTTGTGGCTTAGGTTAAACCAAATTCTTAGTATCCTATTTTAGTCGATTTCTATGGTGCTTATCTTGTTTCATTCATTATAACAAAAACAAACTCCATTTAGTCTCACTATCTAGCAACTAAAAGCTTAACTATTTGAATTACCAAATTTACACATATCACCACGTAGATTTCCACAATCATTTTTATCCACAATAAACCATTTTATCTATTTTTAAAATACCACCATCAAGCCTATTAAAATATCACCATTTGAGAAAAAAAATCCAACATTTTTTAAAAATCATAATTTGTTACCATTTCCATAAATCATTAAATAAAAAATGAACCATGTAGTCCTATTCAGAAGTAATATTACTAATGCATGTTATGCAACTCTCATCATCTAAACCCATAACGATGAGGTAACAACTCACATGAATTTTTTAAAACAATCATGTACCAGACACTCTAGTAACATGAATCGTAGCATAAAGAGGTTATATATGACTTCTTATGCTCTAAATCTCAAGTTCTGACAACCCTACTCCTTGTTAGCATCCTAAGGATAGATGATACCATTTCTAACTCTAGGATTGAACACAACTGAAACCCAAGGATTGAAAAAATTGATACCATTTGTAACATCCCACCCCTCACCCATTGTATTGTGAATAAGCGGTGGGTCATTACTAGGCCCTAGGTGAATTCTACAATAAACCAAGGGGGATTCGTCAAAAAATGGAGGATGATTTTCCCTTTATGATAAACCAATAAAACAAGAATAAAAATGAACAACTAAACCTATATATGATACATTAATATATGTCACGACCCCCTCCCACCAAAGATGCCCCTCCTGAGCTGGCAATGGTGAAAGGGAGATAATGACCCCCGAGTCCCGCCTCCAGTAGGCCCCGGGTTGGCGACTAGCACCAAGGGTATGAGTTTTCACAAATATGGGAGGCATTACCCTTTTTATTTATTTAGGATCGGGAAATAGGACAAGTCAACCACCAAAAAGGAAAAGAACAAGTGTATATAAATAAACCCAAACCAAACCCACATGCATGTTTAAACAAATTTTATAACACGGTACAAGTACAAGAAAGCTCAAAGTACAATACCAAAAAGGAAACAAGTACAACAAACTGCAGCAACTCCAACTATCCGACTAGTAGGGTCCCGCACGGCCCTGGTAGTCCTCCTGGAAACCTGAAAGTAAACATTGGGTGAGCATACAAGTATACTCAGTAGGGAAACCTAAAGCTCTTGTGCACAAGTGGGGAGACATCCTAATGTCCCGTGAGAACAATAGAAGAAACCTAGCAAGGAATTATATCCACCCAACCTCACCAGCCACACTCACCAAAAACACAATCACAACTGGTAGTAGTAGTATATAAGAACAAGAATATTGGGTACCCCGCACCATTTCCCTTTAGTTAACTGATCTTCCTAATGGCGAACGTCCTGATGCTACCACACTCTCCCCGCCCACACACACCTGGGCCTCACAACCACGTATCCCGCCCGCACACACCTGGGCCTCACAACCATGTATCCCGCCCGGACACATCTGGGCCTCACAACCACGTATCCCAACCGCACACACCTGGGCCTCACAACCACGTATCTCGCCCGCATACACATGGGCCTCACAACCACGTATCCCACCCGCACACACCTAGGCCTCATCTCGAAGATTCTTGGGAAACAGTAAAATCTGCCGGAAGAGTATTGGGCTAGAACAACCCCAATCGAAACCTACCCAAATAGCCTTATGTGTAAGGTCTCCTCAAGCCATCACAACCTAGGGGAGAAGGAGCAGGAAGAATCTAGTAACTAAGGGAAAAACACCGTCTCCCATAAAATGGGAGTGTTCGGCACTAAGTTCTCAACATGGGTGGGGTGCGATAAAACACAAAAGATACAGATATATATATGTATACCAAACACACAGCCCAACCTATGGCTTCTAAATAGAGAAACTGAGCACGTGCCTCGGCACTGCTACTAAAAAACATGCATACAACAAACAACCCCAACCCGATTTAGGTTTTCACGTTTTAGCAGAATTAGTTTCTTAGTTCCTTAACTACTGGGAAATTATCCACAACCAACCACATCGATCGTTCGTAAAACATATCCCTTCCATCCAAAAATCATGTTAGGAAAACACAAGCAACACAACTAAGACCTTCTTATCAACCAACCAGCCCCATTTATTATTAACTCCGTTTCATTACCATGACCCACCATTCATTAATTCTTCCACTTTTATTTATTATTCACAACCCATAGTCCATTCACATTCAACCCATCCACGCAGCCCTGCTGCCAACTACCATAACCACAACCGTGCTGAAACTCGTACATCAATATTCCTTTAATACCACTTATCACAGCCTCACTGCCCGTCACCAATATAGCATTCACACCAACCCACAACCAAGCCAACCGCATCCCCGCTGCTCACCCTATCCACGAAAACCCAGAAAACACCCCCATCACATGCCATGTATCCAATACAACATTCATATGTTCATTATTCCATTTTTGTTTAACCGGGGTTATCACACAAGGGTTCCAGATTTTAAACAGCCAACTTTACATGATTAACCAATTTCTACAAAGTTATATCCACAAAACTATCTAGAAAGATAGGGAAACATTTAATTGCTCAAGAAAAGGCCCCCAATGACCATGATTTTCAGTAGGCATAAGCCTATTAAATTCATAACATAATATCACAGGATATAAAGTAACAGCAATATCAAACTTCCCAACCCCGTTCTTTAACCAGTTATTATCTTCATTTAATGGTTCAACTTTTTCTCATGAAACAAGAGGATACCCACCCTGCATGAAGCACAAATTAGAGAGACGAAGGTAAGATCCCTGCCTCAACAGGTTCTGATCGCAACGATCCCCTAGATCAACCTTAAAAGACGTCCTTCAGCGTCCGTCACTTCTGTTGGGTCTTGGAAAAACCTCCTCGGGTGGAAATCGGAAAGAAAATGCAAAAGTAAATTCAACGTATCCAAGCTCAGAAGTTTCTTCCTGTCGTTACGATCCCGTGGCCGCTAACAGATCGTAAATCAGAGCTCGGATGAAGAAGTTATGGAAGGAAGAGCCTTCGAGTCTCTTAAGAGAGCTCTGCTCAGAGGAGAGGGTAGGAGAGGTGTGTGTTGAAAAAGAGGAGGGGACCCCTCCTTTTATAGGTGTGAAAAGAAAAAGTACACGGCGTGTACTTTATGGTACACGGTGTGTACTCGGTTCTTTCACACGGTCTCCACGCGGCTTCCAACACAGCTTCGTGGCCGTTAACTGGTCAACACACAGTTTGAGCGTAATGCATATGCGGGGAAAGGCTACACGGCGTGTAGTTTAGACACACGGCATGTACTCATTATTTCACACAGTTAGGACACGGCCTGCGACACGGGTTACACCCGAAAAGGGGGTACACGGTGTGTAATCGAACTACACGGCGTGTATTTTCAAAATTCTGGAAAGTGTTGGAAAAGTCCATTTTACCCTCCAGAACACTTTGTGACCTTCTTTTTGACAATGGAATGGGCCGGAGAGGTCCAGGCCATTACATCAGATACCTATTAAAACATTCTCATCCCTGAGAATTCAAAAAACAACCCAGAAGAACCTGAAAAGATACCTCTTAGGGTACTCATTATAACAGGAACCCAACCAACAACCCTAATCATATGTGTTAGTAATTACTTCTCCTATGTCGAGATATTATCCGCTTTAGGCGGAACTGACTCGCCTACACGGGTTTAATCGCATCCTCATAAATGTGTCTTGATTAAGAATTGGGTCTTCCCACTTTCATACATTAGGATTTTTCAACTCGCACTACCCCCAACACCACACAACCAACACACTGCCTGAACACATGGGTTTGGGGAATTCCTTCTCCTATGTCGAGATATTATCCTCTTTAGGTGGCACTGACTCACCCGCATGGGTTCAATCGCATCCGCATTAATATGTCTCGATTAAGGGTCAGGTTTTTCCCTTTCCCACACATCCGAACATGTTACACATTACCAGGGAACAAGGAAACAAAAGGTCTCACAACTAACAAGCCAAGAATATATAACAAGGGTACAGAGTACAACATCAACACAAAGCTCAGAAGAACAAGGGAAAAACCCAGGTCAAAACAACTCCGGGTACTGAGCGTGCATCTGGGTATCCCGCTCCCAAGTGCTCTCCCCGAGGCTGCCATGCCTCCACAACACACGAACCAATGGAATGGTTCATCCACAGAGCACTTTCTCTTTACGATCCTCGATCCTGACTGCTCTTTCCTTGAAGGTCGCATCATCTCCCATATCTAACTCTCCCCTATCGATAACGTGGGAGTCGTTGTGTAAGTACCGAAGAAGCTAGGAGACGTGGAAGACGTCATGAACCTTCTCTAACTAAGGTGGCAGGGCTAGATGATATGCCACCTCGACGACTCGCCTCAGCACCTCAAAAGGTCTGATGAAACTAGGTGAGAGCTTTCTCCCATTCCCAAACCTCCGCTGCCCCCGTCGAGGGGAAACCTTCAAGAACACATGATCTCCCACCTTGAACTCCAAGGGCCTCCTCCGACGATCAGCATAAGACTTCTGTCGGTCCTGAACCTCTTTCATCCGCCCACATACAAGCTAGACTTTATATGTGATGCTCTGCACTACCTTTGGCCCAAGCGCACCTGTCTCACCAACCTCTGCCCAGAAAATGGGTGAACGACATGGACTTCCATACAAAGCCTCAAATGTTGTCATTCCAATAGTAGAGTAGAAGCTGTTGTTGTAGGGAAACTCTACTAAAGGCAAGTGTCGTACCCATGATCCTCCGAAATCCAGAACGCATGCTCACAGCATGTCCTCCAACATCTAGATAGTCCACTCTGTCTGCCCATTAGTCTGGGGGTGGAAAGCAGTGCTAAGGCGTAGATAGGTGGAAAAAGCATGTTGTAACCCCCTCCAGACTCATGAGGTAAACCGAGTATCCCGATCTGAGATGATAGTCTTTGGAACTCCATGAAAACATACCACCTTGTCTACGTACCTCTGTGCTAAGGTACTCACCGGGCCTGACTCCTTAATTTCTAAAAAGTGAGCTGATTTCGTCAGCCGATCCACCACTACCCAGATAGCATTATAACCACCCAGAGCTCTGTGTAGTCCTGTGGAGAAGTCCATTGATATTTCATCCCACTTCCAATCGGGGAAATATAAAGGATGCAATAACCCACTGGGAACACGGTATTCATCCTTCACTTACTGACACACTAGGCATTTGGCCACAATCCCTGCCACTGCTCGTTTCACCCTGGGCCACCAAAACTGTTCCCTCAGGCCTCGGTACATTTTCGAAATTCCTGGATGTACCGCCAAGTATGAGCTATGGAACTCACGGAGAACTCCCTCACGCATTGCCTCCGGAACAAACAACCTTCCATGGAAAAGCATCTGATGTCTGCTGTCCTCTGACCATCCTTCTGGAGTGTTCCCCTGATCAACACGATCCCACATCACTTCTGCCTCGGAGTCCCCCCACTGGGAATCTTCCACCTGCTGCAACAAGGAGGACTGCACCGTCATCTGAAACAAACAGCCTCTAACACCTTCTACCCTGGCATCCAAGTGCAAGGCGGCCAACTTTCCAATCTCTTTCCAAGAATCAATGGACTCCTGAACCACTTCCTGATGTGACTTCCTGCACAGGGAATCAGCCACAATGTTTCCCTTACCTTCAGTGTAAGATATCTCAAAGTCATAGTCTTGGAGAAACTCGACCCATCTCTGCTGCCGTAATTTTAGGTCACGCTAGTAGAAGATATAACGTAGGCTCTTGTGATCTGAGAAGACCACAAAGTGCTCCCCAAGGAGGTAATGTCGCCACAACTTCAGTGCGAACACTACTGCTTCAAGCTCTAGGTCATGGGTGGCATAGTTACGCTCATGAGGGCATAACTGTTTAGACCTATAATAGATCAATCCCTTCTTCTGCATCAGCATGCACCCCAGACTAAGGCCAGAAGCATCACAAAACACTTCATACAACAACCCTTCCTCTGGAAACCTGAGTACGAGAGCACTGACCAACTTCTCCTTTAGGAAGTCAAAAGCTTTCTGGCACTGCTCGCTCCATAGGAAGACCTGGTTCTTCCTTTTAAAAGCTTTCAATGGAGCAGAAACTCGAGAGAAGTCCGAAATGAACCTCCGATAGTAACCTTCTAACCCCAGGAAACAACGAACTTCTACCATGCTCTTGGGTTCTGCCCAAGAAACAACTGCCTCCACCTTCGACGGGTCCACTGACACTCCATGTTGAGACACCACGTGCCCAAGGAAGTTTACTTCTTGTGCCAAGAACTTACACTTCGACAATTTTACGTAAAGCTGGTGGTGTCTAAGGACTTCCAATACTGCCCTGAGATTCTCAACATGCTCCTCTTCTGACCTTGAGTAGATCAGGATGTCATCGATAAACACAACGACGAACCGATCCAGAAACTCCCGGAAGACAAAGTTCATAAGTCCCATGAACACAGTTGGTGCATTAGTAACTCCAAACGGCATCCCCACAAACTCGAAGTGCCCATACCTGCACCTGAAATCTGTCTTCGAGATGTCACTCTCCTTTACCCTCAACTGATGATATCCAGATCGTATATCAATCTTGGAAAACCAACATGCTCCCCTCAGTTGGTCGAAGAGATCATCTATCCTTGGAAGGGGTAACGGTTCTTAACTGTTACCTGGTTCAACCTTCGGTAGTCTATGCATAGCCTGAGACCACCATCTGCCTTCTTCACGAACAAAATTGGAGCACCCCATGGCGATACGTTGGGTCGAACAAAACCTTTCTCCATCAGATCATCAATCTGAATCCACAACTCCCGCAACTCCGAAGGTGCCATCCAATAAGGGGCCATCGAAATCGGACAGGCACCAGGATGTAAGTCTATCCCGAACTCAACGTCACGTCGGGGGGGTAGAGTCACAACCTCATCAGGAAAAACATCGAGGAACTCCCCAACAACCTCTGGGAAATCCATCATCTCTGTATCAGATGTAACCACTGATATCCCACCTAACAAGGAAAAGATAGGCTCCACACACCGGCTTCCCACCTAATAGCTCCTCTCACCAACAAAAGATACACGCTGCCCATCTACGTCGGAGAACACGACTCTTCTCCGGAAGCAGTTGATGACGGCACTAACAGAAAACAACCATTCGATGCCTAAGATGACATCGTATGTCTACATTTGTAACAGAAGAAGTTCCCCACTAGATCGATGTGGTCCCAACTTCAACCCACATCCCCGGCAAACACAAGATACGCAAGTCTGGCCTCCAACCGGTGTACTCAGTACCAGTGGTACGGAATGTCTCTCTACGTCTAGTCCCAAAGCATGGGCTAGACCAGGTTCAACAAAGGAGTGTGAGGCTCCCGAATCGAACAATGCATAAACAAGAGTGCTGAACAAACAAATCGTACCTCGCACCGCCTCTGGTCCTGCCGGAGCTGTCAACTCTGCTGCGTGAAACTGTCCACGCCCAGCTCCTCTGCCTCTCTGATGTCATCCGCCTCCCTGACCACGCCCTGGTCGAGGTCCCTGAGGAGCACCCAGAGGTCAGCCTCCTCCCGCAAAGTCTGCCCTCAGAGGAGCATGGTCCTGCTGCTGCTGGATGGGCCTCGTCGGCAACTGGTGTTGCTGAGGTGGGCGCTAAACCTGCCCACCTCCATCGTACAGAGCTCAGGTCAGGCACCGACTCTGAACGTGCCTGAAACCTCTACAAGAAAAACACCTCGGTCCTGGGCTCGTGAAAAAGGGACGAGGACCTAAAGATCTGAACTGGAATGGCTGGAGCCTGCTCCCCACTGGCTTGAACCTGGAAGGTCCTGTCGTAGGAGACATGCTGCTAACTGCTTTCCCCTTCAACAAGCCTGGTTGGTTCCCCTCACGGGGTGCACCTCCCAGTGAGTGCATCCTCTCTACAACCTCTTCCTTCTTCTGTACCGCCAAGTACGTCGGAAGGGTGAAGAGGGAGACAGTATACTGGAGCGAAGGACGAAGCGCCTCCTCCAAACGTCTCTCCCAAGACTCCTCATCCGGAAAGAGATCCGGAGCAAAGCGCAGGAGATCCTTGAACTTGATTCCCAACTTTCATACTGTCATACTCCCCTGTTGAAGGGAGTGTAACTCTTTCCGCTTCTCCGCCTAGATCATGGAAGAAAGGAATTCCTCTCGGAATTCCTTCTCAAAGTCAGCCCATGGAACTTGTGCCTCTATCCTCTCTCTGAGGTAGAGCGTCCACCACTATCGCACCGCACCTCTCAGCTGACTGACTGCTAGGGGAACCCGGTACTCCCTAGGATCACGGATCAAGGTAAAAGAGATCCCTAGCTCCTCAAGACACCCCTCTGTCTCCGTATCCAAAGTACTACCCTCGTACTTCTTGAGGGTCTGTCGTTGGAAAGAATGGAGAGTCTTCTGCCACTGGCTATATTCCTCCTCTCGGTCAATCCTCAACTGATCGATCGCCTGAATCTGCTGGGCCTCGACCATCTGAGCCACCCGGGGATGACGTCCAGGTGCCATAGTTGTACTGTAAACAAAGATCGCCTAAGCCGAAGTAGTAAGGAAAACACATGGTTTTATTTTATTATTTCAATTTCTTTCCCAGAACACCCAAATTAAGTAAAACGCAATCATGATGATTCATGTACCTTCCCTAGGGTATCTACCCTGAAATCAATGTAGTCTCACTTGGTCATTCGGCAGGCTCAGAGTCCTTGCATCGAATAACGGGGGGCCATAAAATCCTGTGTCCTAGCCAGTCTTCCCTGGCCTATGTCATGCACCAAGATTGACTAACATTATTTCCCAACAATCCCATGGAATCCTCATTATGCCTAACTCCAGACTCCATCCTATCTCTCAACCTTGGGCTCTGATACCATTCTGTCATGACCCCCTCCCACCAAAGATACCCCTCCTGAGCTGGAAATGGTGAAAGGGAGATAATGACCCCCGAGTCCCACCTCCAGTAGGCCCCGGGATAGCGACTAGCACCAAGGGTATGAGTTTTCGCAAATATGGGAGGCATTACCCTTTTTATTTATTTAGGATCGGGAAATATGACAATTCAACCACAAAAAAGGAAAAGAACAAGTGTATATAAATAAACCCAAACCAAACCCACATGCATGTTTAAACAAATTTTATAACAAGGTATAAGTACAAGAAAGCTCAAAGTACAATACCAAAAAGGAAACAAGTAAAACAAACTACAGCAACTCCAACTATCTGAATAGTAGGGTTCCACACAGCCCTAGTAGTCCTCCTGGAAACCTGAAAGTAAACGTAGGGTGAGCATACAAGTATACACAGTAGGGAAACCTAAAGCTCTCGTGCACAAGTGGGGAGACATCCCAATGTCCCGTGAGAACAACAGAAGAAACCTAGCAATGAATTCTATCCACCCAACCTCACCAGCCACACTCAACAAAAACACAATCACAATAGGTATTAGTAGTATATAATAATAAGAGTATTGGGTACCCCGCACAATTTCCCTTTAGTTATATGCTCTTCCTAACAGCGAATGTCCTGACGCTGCCACACTCTCCCCGCCCACACACACCCGAGCCTCACAACCACATCTCCCGCCCGCACACACCTCGGCCTCACAACCACGTATCCCGCCTGCACACACCTAGTACTCACAACCATGTATCCCACCCGCACAAACCTAGGCCTCACAACCACGTATCCCGCCCGCACACACCTGGGCCTCACAACCACGTATCCCACCCGCACACACCTGGGCCTCATCCCGAAGATTCTTGGGAAATAGTAAAACTTGCCCGAAGAGTCTTGTGCTAGAACCACCCCAATCGAAACCTACCCGGAGAGTCTTAGGTGTAAGGTCACCTCAATCCATCACAGCCTAGGGGAGAAGGAGCAGGAAGGATCTAGTAACTAAGGGAAAAACACCCTCTCCCATAAAATGGGAGTGTTCGGCACTAAGTGCTCAACATGGGTGGGGTGCGATAAAACACAAAAGATACAGATATATATATGTATACCAAACACATAGCCCAACCTATGGCTTCTAAACAGAGAAACTGAGTACGTGCCTCGGCACTGCTACTACGAAGCATGCATACAAAAAACAACCCCAACCCCATTTAGGTTTTCACGTTTTAGTAGAATTAGTTTATTAGTTCCTTAACTAGTAGGCAACTATCCACAACCAACCACATCGATCGTTCGTAAAACATATCCCTGCCATCCACAAATCAAGTTAGGAAAACACAAGCAACACAACCAATCCCTTCTTATCAACCAACCAGCCCCATTAATTATTAACTCTGTTTCATTACCATGACCCACCATTCATTAATTATTCCACTTTTAATTATTATTCACAACCCATAGTCCGTTCACATTCATCCCATCCCCGCATCTCTGCTGCCAACTACCATAACCACAACCGCACCGAAACCCGTACATCATTATTCCTTTAATACCACTTATCACAGCCCCACTGCCAGTCACCAACATAGCATTCACACCAACCCACAACCAAGACAACTGCAGCCCCACTACTCCCCCTATCCACAACAACCCACAAAACACCCCCATCACATTCCATGTATCCAAGACAACATCCACATGTTCATTATTTCGTTTTTGTTTAACCGAGGTGATCACACAAGGGTTCCAGATTTTAAACAGCCAACTTTACGTGATCAACCAATTTCCACAAAGTTATATCCACAAAACGGTCTAGAAAGATAAGGAAACATTTAATTTCGCAAGCAAAGGCCCCCAACGACCATGATTTTCAGTAGGCATAAGCCTATTCAATTCACAACATAATATCACATGATATAAAGTAACAGCAATCTCAAACTTCCCAACCTCATTCTTTAACTAGTTATTATCTTCATTTAATGGTTCAAATGTTTCTCATCAAACAAGTGGATACCCACCCCGCATGACCCAAAAATTAGAGAGACGAAGGTAAGATCCCTACCTCAATAGGTTCTGATCGCAACGCTCCCCCGGATCAACCTTAGAAGACGTTTGTCGTCGTCCGTCACTTCTGTCGGGTCCCGAAAAAACCTCCTCAGGTGGAAGTTGGAAAGAAAAGGCCAAAGGAAAGTCAATGGATCCAATCTCGAAAGTTCCGACTCATCGTTACGATCCCGTGGTCATTGACGGATCATAAATCGGAGCTCAGACGAAGAAGTTATGTAAGGAAGAGCCTTCGAGTCTCTTAAGAGAGCTCTGCTCAGAGGAGAGGGGAGGAGAGGTGTGTGTTGAAAAAGAAGAGGGGACCTCTCCTTTTATAGGTGTGAAAAGAAAAAGTACATGGCGTGTACTTTATGGAACACAGTGTGTACTCGGTTCTTTCACACGGTCTCCACGTGGCTTCCAACACGGCTCTGCGGCTGTTGACTGGTCAACACACGGTTTGAGGGCAACGCATACGCGGGGAAAGGATGCACGGCGTGTAGTTTAGACACACGGCGTGTACTCATTATTTCACACAGTAAGGACATGGCCTACGACACGGGGTACACCTGGAAAGGGGGTACACGGCGTGTACTCAAACTACACGGCGTGTATTTTCAAAATTCTGGAAAGTGTGGGAAAAGTCCATTTTACCCTCCAGAACACTTCGTGACCTTCTTTTTGACGAAGGAATGGGCCGGAGAGGTCCGGGCCATTACAATATAAAATACCACTAAAAAATCTATCAACACCATATGAGAGTAAAAATTAGAAAAAAAAGTAAAATATAGAAGTAAAAAACATATACTATAAACCCGTAGAAATCAATGACATCAAACTAGTAACTCCCAATGTACTACAGGCTCTAAATCAACAAGTCATTATTATGGTATCAAGAAGAATCACTGAATAACTGAGATTCCTAACCATTACCTGTGTCTTGATATATGAAATTTGTAAACATGCAATAGTGCCCAAGAAGGGGGTGATTCTAAACTTAATAGGATTTACCAAATGACTTCCCAACTCACTCCACTAGTAAGAAAATTGTTATAAAATTTATATAAAATAACTTAAACTATTTTAAAATGGTATATATCAAATCCAAATAGTTTCCTAAGACAAAATAGATTTTCTAAGGAAATAAATAAAATAGGCCTTTAAACACTTCTCATTCCATTTGGAATATAATTTTCTATTTTCTACACATACGACCACACACACAAACACTCAATATTGGTGTCACCATTTATGGTGGAACTTCACATCCATACCCTATCCCATTGATGGTGGTACTTCATGAAAATTATTCATCCTATTCAACTCATGCCCTATTGTTTATGCCAACATCATACCATTACATATACCAAAATATAATTTATATGTCAATAATTTTCATAAATCCATTTCTTTATTTTAAATCATTTCAAAAAAAATACATTACATGTATCAAACAAAATATAATTTTTTAAAAAACATTTTAAAATTATAAACAACATGGTTTTCAAAAAAATGATAATTTTCAAAAATATATAATCCAATACTAAAAAATTATTTAAATCAAGAATCACATAATGATTTCACAATCATTTAAATCAAATCATTCAATTAAAACTAATCCTTATAGTTATAATCAAATGAAGTCGATAGAGAATCCCCCAACCTCACAAACATTGGTGAAAAAAAATAAAGACAAAATGATTCTCTATATCTGATCATTAACCAACTTTCATTTCCTAAAACAAACCATAAAACAAAAAATACTCATTATAGAACATGGATATATCAACAATTTATTATATATAAGGTTTAGGGAAATAAAAATAGAAGATATTAGTGAAGAAATGATAAGAATAGAGACTTACTAGAACATTTGGATCTCCAATAGCCTTTGATTTTCCTACGGATCACTCTCAGACTAGAGGTAAATGTATCTCACACCTTGGGAGAAATAGGAGTTTTTATTATAGAATTATTAGTGAACCATTGGGTAATTAATAGGATAAATCAAATTAGAACCAGAAATTTCATAGGGATGGTTGTATGGTGCATAATTAGGAAAACCATGCACCAACCATTCGGTTACTACTATCTAAATCCAACACATTACATGGATGGATAGCATGGTTAGACAAACCATGTTCCAACTATTAATGAGATATTATATAAATGATAGTATGATTGCACGGTTTCCCCTGATTAGTTTTATGGTTTGGCCAAACTGTGTGCCAATCGTGTACCTACCCACTACCCATTATTTTTTTTTAAACGGTTTCATGGGGGTGTTTTATGGTTTCTACTAACCCTGCTCAGATCATGAACCTCTAAAAAAATCTCCAAAACGTGTTAAAGCCCATATAAACCTCCTGAAACTTAACCCAAACATTATATATACACAAAATACATAAATAAAAGTTCAAGTACCAGAAACTAGGCCTGCTATTGAGACTTTAAAAAATATAAATTATTTTAATTATTTTAACTATTTTTATTTCTTTTCATATGTGTTTTAGTTTCATTATATAAAAACTGAATCGAGAATAACTTATTTCAGTAATTTTAGCGAATGAAAATATTAATTTTATAATAATTAAAATATATAATATAATATTTACATAACCATATTATAATAATTATTTAATAAATATATTATATTTATAATTTTTCAAAGTTCTTATTTTCATCCATAATCATATTTTAAATCATTGTTCATGTAGGTAGTTAAATTGTCCCAAACTTGAACATGCTTTAACACAATTGGAGATTATAGTTGTGGTAGTGTTAATTTTGACATTATATCATTATACCATAGGAATAATGATATTTATTTTAATTTTCTAATGATGTTGAATGATATTTGAATATTTTTAGATAATTTATGAAAATCTAAAAAAAATTAAAAAAAAATCATCATGGATGTGGTGATCCGCGCATATGCATGATTAACATTCTAGTTTCTCAACATGAGAGAGGGGTTGATGGTCAAAATTAAATTTAGATTTAATAAACAGTATTATATGTGATATATATTATTTAATCATAATTACCACCACTATGACCATCCATAAAAGGAACTAATAAAACAAAAACGACGTCACTTTGTGAAGGCGGTAGTCCACGCACTGCACTAATGATGATCTTATGTTTTTATAAGTGGACAGAAATGAATAAATAAGGATTATATAATTAATATAATAATATATAAGCCTACCAAGGACAGTAATTTAATTATATTATTATGGTTCTAATATAAATTTTATAGTATGATTAAGAAAAAAATCTTAATAAAGAGATAAGACTTAGGTTGGATACATAATTTTTCCTTGGAGGTTCCATATTTGAATGTCATCGGATTACTATGAGTAACCAAGGGACTAAATTTCTGTGATAGGGTTATAAGTATTGTATGAGTATAGATTTTAAAACTATAATTAATAGGTGAGGTGTGTTATTGAAAGGGTATAAGTGATCCCATTTATAATAGATGAAAATGGAAATTTTGGAAACACCCTTATATTTTAATAATTCCAAGACAATATTTTATATTCAATGGATCAGAATTTTTAAAATTATTGATTTTAATGAGTCTTTACAACAAAAAAACTCTCAAAATTTATTTCTACATAGGTTTTAAACATGTTATAAGTATTTTACCATTGTGGTTTTACATTTTACTAATTTATAATTACACTAAGTAAATAGTTATTAATAATGTTATTTTATGTTTTATTAAATATATAACATAACCTATATAACAAAATTTGGGTGTTATTGAAAAAAATTTAACATATATTTAATCTAAATAAAATTATATTTATTATAAAATTAACTTTAAAATTAAAAGAGATAATTTTTAGAAAAACATTTTTATTAGAAAGATGAAATTTCAACCGTTATTGATTCTTAATTTTATTTAGTAATGATTAATAATGTAGTGAGTGTTACTATATTCTTTTATGTATTTATACATCATATTAGATTCATTATTTAATTGAGTTTAATTTTATTTTATTTGAGGTACTCGTTATTAACAAAATAATAATTTAAAAATAATTGTTTCACCATCATTGTGATAACTAACATTAATCCTAACAACCTAAATTTTATACCCAAAAATGAAATTTTCCATATTAAATAATATGAAATTTTTTATATAAAATATAAGAATATTTTTATCAAATTAACATTCTATGTGTAGGTAAATTAATATTAACATTATCTCATGTATATTCTAAAATTACTTTTTTGAAAAAAAATTATTTTTATGCATAAGGATTTTTTAATATGATATCACTATCAATAAGATTTATTTTAATGAATTTAAAATAAATATTATCATTTAATGTGTATTTATTTAAAAAATATAAGAAATCAGAAACATTATTTAATCATATTATAATTAACTAAACAAAACAATCGAAAAAATAGTTTTCAATAAAATACAATATAGATTTTATACACGGTTTGTATATGTTTGGTGTTTTATGTGACACATGTAATATAACATAGTATTCTTTTTAATGGATCCAAAGTCTAGAGTAATTACATTCAACCTCCTAAAATGAATTTAATTCTTGAAATGGTAATTATCACTTAATATTGAAGATAGTTAACAGTGTCCATAAGATAGATATGAATATAGAGTTAGCTTTTAATATGGTATCAACCTACCAACTCAGGTCAGATTATGAAACTCATTTACTCATTCCAAAGAGGCATATCAAAATATTGAGTTTATTTCTAAACATTTGAGCTAAAAACGCTGATGTTTATGTGTTAAAATATATATTTTATTTCTTCTACAATTCAAAGGGATAGATTATCAAATTATGGTATGAAATACAATTCCCCCTTTTAGTAATTATAATGAATAAAAACATGCACAAATTGACATACCACACACATCCATCTCATGTCCCTTGTACCACTTAAAACTTGGTTGCACTGAATTGAGGTTGATGTTCAAAAATTAATTTGATGAAAATAATCCTCCTAATAATAAGGATAATTGAGATCTATATTACAACCCCTTCTGACAATTTATATGGAATTTTCCTCTACCACACCAGCATACAAATTTTCCAAAATATCCCTTTCCTGTATTGCTGGATTCAAGATATAACCACAAATATCTTCTCATTTATATTTCACCAGTACCTACACTACCCCCAAAAAGGTAAACACTTGGAAAAAGGATGGTCTGGGATATACTCATCACTGTGTCTACTCAACGTGGCACTTCATATGCCAAAACTTTTTCTTCCAAAACCCAAATTATTTCCCCACACACACTACATGGGATCACATGATTTGGGTTATTGAACCTAATTTGTAAACTGCTCCCAACCTCAGGTCCATAAGGGAGAATCCCCATTTTTTGCCTCAATGTTGTTTCCTAATTCACTAGTAGTGGTGGATGGGGTTTTTATTCCACTTTCACTATTTCTGTGGTATTTTTTTACTTATATGGATACATCAGGGCATGTATGTAGGGATGGTGAATTGAAAGATGATGATTATTATTATCTTTTATTATCTTTTATCATTGTACTGACTTTATGAGGACTTTTTGGTGACAGTTTGTTATTTTCCATGCCCTCAACCATTTTTCAACGATGAAGATATTTTGGATAATCTGAACGTGATTTAGTAAATAGGTAATCTATGTTAAAATAGATAATCCATTTCCATAATCACATCAAGTTCATCTAATGGAGGAAAAAAATGATTCATATTTCCCTAAACATCAATATGGGATACAATAATCATTATTAGAGAATTTTCTATTGATAATAAAATAATTTTTTTGCAAAAATATTACTCGTCGAAAACATCATTGATACACTAGGGTGGAAAGCTTAAGAATCCAATAAAATATACAGAACTATTAAGTGGATGATAACTAAACCTTCTTTAATTATTTTATATTTACCAACTCCTAGTAATATGGTAGAATAGTTTGTGTCTAGTTTCTATTATCTTATAGGATACTGATGTTTTACATCCTTGTTAGCCTATAGTTCTTTTAGTTCAAACTATTTCACCCATAGTTCAAAATATATCATCCATATCTCAACTTATATCATTTTAGGTTTATCCTAGGTATTTGTGTTCTCTCATACATATCAACACAATCCCCCAATGTAACTTGGAAACCAATCCTTCATAATGGTTCATAAAGAGTATATGATCAACCAAATAATCTCCCCCATGAGGGTCTAACTAGGTGTACAGTCTTAGGATCACTAATTCTATATCAGGGTGATGATTAATTTAATGATTAATCAACCCTTTTAAGGGTGATTACCCCTAGTTGAATCGTTTCTACAACCTCATCAATTTTATAGTATCTAAATAGGGATGTATTTCTAGTAAAAACACTTATTCAAGACTTTACCAATATTTTAAAATAGAATCCTATAATTATACTCATATATATGGTTTTTACTAAGGTTATTAACCCTAACTCCAAAGGTTAATAAACTTATTTCCAAAAATATATAAACTAATATCTAAAATAACTAAACCCTCCTCTAAAACCAACTAAAGTGGCCCAAGCCAAACATGACTTAAATATTACATTAATATCATTATTTAAATAATTCATCTCACAATAGTCACATAGCCCAAAGACTGAAAGGATTAGTGACTTTTATAATAGCTATATAAACACCTTATCTAATAATTATTATAAACCTTTTCCATAATAATGCTCATATATACCATTTCTAAGAATCTCACATGATACAATCATCTTCGTAACATGGGGATTAGAAATATAAGAAAGGGGTGAGCTCAAATTTTCATCATGGGAAAACACATATCATAAATGATAAGATCTTAAACATGAATTACAATATTATAATGTTTTAAATAATAGAATTAAGGATAAAAATATCATGTATAATAATCATAAAACATTATGAACCAACATAAGATCATAAGAAGGTTTTTAAGGAACCATAAATGAATTGATCATTCTTAAAAAAATATCAATAATAATAAAACATGTGAGAATGTTATAAAATTATAAAATACTTTAAAAATAAGAAATAATTAGGAAAACATGGTTTCATATGATTAATAATGTGAAAATGTGGCACAATCATAAACATATTATTTAATATCCTTGTGAACCTGACCACTCACCAACCTATTCACACTTAAATCTATGAGTAAATATTAATACCTTTATACTTTCCCTATGTGAGCCTAGTGACTTTATAACCACTTTACATGTAAATTTAGTAGTATATATTGACACCATCACACTCATCCTTTATGAACCTAGTGACTTGTTAACTTGTTCACATATAAAATTGGTATTGGGGAATAACGTCGTCACACTTATCCTTTTTCAACCTAGAAATTTGAAAACCAGTGACATTTAAAATTATAATTAGATCATATTATTATCACACTCACAACTTTTTTGACCTAGAAACTTTTTAACCCATTCACATATAAAATTTATAGTAGATCTTAGCACCATCACACACACCCTTTGTGAACCAAGAAACTTTCTAACTTTTTTAGATAGAACTTTTATCTTTGGAGATATAATTATTTAAAAAATGTATTAGATGGAGATATAGGTCCCAAACATCTCATAATACACAAATATTTGTGACATATAAACTAAAACACCCTAATAATTTATGATATAGTTATCTGTAAATATATATTACTTCTTAGATTAGTTTATTTACATGCAACACCGACTTTAAACGAATCATGTTATACTATAAAAATATTATTATTTTAGGTGATAGTTATTTTTTAGATATTTGATTGGTAGTTATTAATAATTATAACTAAATTATAAAAAATAATCACATGTAAACAAATTTATTTAAAATCAAATATTTAGAAATGAAAATACAAGCATTTAAAGGAAAATTGAGATGTTTTTTTTGAAAAAATAATTATTTTGCGCATAATGAGTCTTTATTTAAGTAAATTAGAATAATATATTTTAATGAATTTTTTTGATGAAATTAAATGAATATATATCCAATAAAAAAATTTATATTCATTTAAAGGTTTTACTAGGGATGTAATAAGAATAAATCCAGTTTTATGTTAAAATATTCATTTTTCGATAAACTGTTTTATTATGTTTTACGCACATATTTTAGAATGAATTTCTTCCACTTCTATAAATTCAATCTTTAAAAATATACACAATTTTTTCAATTAATATTGATAAATTGGGTAAATATTTCCCTTTTAATTTTTGTCATTGTGAATAGTAACCTTGGTAAATGTTTGTCACCTCGGTAAGGGTAAAATGAGTAAAATAATATTAAACCTTTAGGATTAGGATTTAAAAATTATATAACATTTTCATTAATACTACTAAAAGGGTCGAGTTTGAAAATTATCATCAATGTATTAAAAATATGGTAGGTTCATTCCATTTTAGTGGATTATGAAGTTTATATTATTTTACGTAAAGAGTTAATAAAAAATTTCACTCTCTTGACATTAATATCTCTAATATTATTTCATAAAGATAAATAGAGATTATGTAAGATTATAAATATTTAATTGAAATATTAATTAATTTTTATTATCATAATAATTTATTTTAAATTTTTTGTTATTGAAAAATTACTTTAAAATATTACGCAACATGGACATAATATTTATTCGATTAATAGAAAAAATAAATTTATTGAAAAACTATTAATATTAATAAAATGTGGGTAAATTATTGTGTTAAAATAGTGATCTAGATAAATATAATAGAATAGTAGTATTTTAAAATTTGATATTCTAATTCCATTTTCATCCTAATGACATTAAAGTCAAATTTAATGAATAGTTCCAAAAATTACATTAAAGATATTTTATAATAAAATATATTTTAATAAATTATTTAAATTAATAAAAATATCTTCATATAAGTGAATGATATATTGTTTAAAATACCAACCATGATCCATTTATGGGTCACTTGTCTTTTTATGGTAATATTATTAACCATTAAAGTGTAAAAAAACATTGACATTATAGTAATTATCAAATAGATTATTAGGGGCATAAAACAAATAGATAAGGATGGAAAAATAACATAAAATTTTGAAAATGTTATTGGATTACATTATTTATACTCATAATCATTATATATTATAAATAAATCAATTTTATTCCATTTTTTTACTAAAACATAATTAATAATAATTTAATACTTTAAGTAATTCCAAGAGTTCCCCTCCCATAAATTATAAATGGTCACCTATTCTATTCTATTATTCACTTGTTTTTTCCTCTATATCATGAAATTAATACCATAATACCTTCCTAGTTTCTTTTACCATTTCATATATCTTCTTTTATTTTCATAAGACCATCCTTTTGAGGCTAATGGTGTGATCTAAAGAAGGATTCTCAACGAAAAATTATAACTCTTAATGGAGTACTTTCAATTTTATTTATTCATCTAATACTTATAAATCAATGGTATCCATTATAAAATATTTACTTTAGTATATTAAATATACATACTTTTTATTATGATGACAGAATAACCATTATCCACCTTCTTTCCATTATAAGTTAAAACAAAACATTTCTCTTCTGTATGTCTGGATTACCACATCCACAAAGCGATGTGTTTATTTTTTCATAACCACTTTTCATTGAAAGATATAATGATGGGTTTACTCAATATATATTATATTATTATCATTAATAAATGTTGAAGTGTTATTTTACTCACTTTCCTTCTATCCATAAAAAATGGTAATGTCACTCATGCATACGAATGGACTACCGTCTCCATAAAGCAATGTATATAAAATTTCATCACCACTCTATAATAATAGTTATAAAATTTTATATTATTATTTAATATGATACTCTTGATATTATTAATAAACTATATATTATGTAACCATGATAAAAGTAGAAACATTGGGACTACCGAACTGAAACATGTATGAAAAACGAAGCATTTGTCAACCAAAATAGTGATTTTAATAAAGAAATGTTAAAAAAAAGATAAGATATTATAAGAAAAAAATAAATGGTATGATATATATGAGTAATTTTATTGAATTAATTTATAATAATTTTACATTTATTGTATATTATTTTTGAACATATATAAAGAATGATGAGACTTATTAGAAGATATCTATGCTTCAATCCCATTTTAATCAGGATTGTTTATAATTCATTTTAAATTTATGAATTAATATCATCATTATCTGATAAAACCATTTCATTTTATTCCCCTATAATTATTCATGAATTTTTTAAGTAATAGTACTATTTTACTCTCTTTGGTACTTAAATTTATTAGTAAAATTATTTTGACAAAAACATACTTTATTTACTCTTTAGTTGTGAATTTTTTACATATATGTCCTTGTTTTATTGAAAATAGTCCAAATAATGTTTTAATAATATAATATAGGTTTTTAAAGTCATTTTACCCATTTTTTAATTTTTATAAAAAAAATAAAAAGAATCACTATCTCATTTTCTAAATGAGGCATTTTTGACTTTTTAAAAAAAATTAATGGAATATCTATTTTAACATAAATGAAATGAATAGAATTTCCCACTATCATGAACCTCAAATAATTTAAGATTCCATTAAAAATTTTCATTTTTTATTTTCAATAGAAATTTTTTTCCATGATATTTTGTAAATTTTATCATGTTTGATTTGAAAATGAACGTTTTATTTTCCTCAATAAATATTCCAATATTATTTTAAAGAAATTTTTATATATAATAACATCCTTCAATGTTAATTCTAATTTACTTGGGATATAATCTAATTATATCATAAATATTCTTTATATATATGGTTTAAGATTATAATGCTAATATTTTTATGAATTGCATTTAATTTCCATGGGTTATATTATGATGATATAATGAATGTTTTCTGATATCATGGCATGAAAATGTATGGTTTTTGTTATGTGAAGGGTGGGACCAAGATTATATATCCATAAAATTCATGGGGTAATTATTTATATTTGATGATATAATTATGATAAATTATTTGATGTGCTTAATCCATGATATAAAATATGTATGGACAAATGATCCACTAAAAGAAATAGGTTGTGATGCCTATGATATGGGAAATAGGTTTCATTTTAGGATTAACTATGATTTGATGGTCTTAATATTTAACCTTTACATATTAAATAGATTATATGATTATAATAGTGAAACAATTTTATTACATTTTCTATTCTTATGATTTGAACTCATGATTAATGACTAATTAGTGATGATTTTTAACTCTTATGATTGATATCTTAAAATACTAAATATTTAAGTAATGATTCTTGATTATGATCTATGGTAAATTGGGTATGAATATTTTATTTCATGATCATAATATTGCACCATTTTTCTCATATTATTCTTGTATATGATCATTGATTGGTATCTCTCTCATTTACCCTTACTAATAATATGAGCTCATCCTTTACTATGTTTACTTTCCCTGAGTTATAAAGAATGGATTTAAGTAGGTTGTGTCAATAAGTATACAAAGTGAGAAAAACATTATGAGAGATGATAGAGAATGTACGTAAATATGATTTTTATGTATATGTTTTCAAAATAAAATTAACCTTTGTGGTTTTAGAATGGATTGTAATGTTATATACTGAATATTATTCTAACATTATTTCTTATTTATATACAAAAAGAATTGTTTGCCTCGGTCGGTATCATAGTGGTGTTTAGTTAAACTTTAGAAATTTAGATTAGTGAACTTTGTTAAAAATCTAGGGTATATTTAGAATAATGGTATAATATCTTAATGTTTGGGTAAGATAGGGATAATTTGGTTTTTTGAAAATTACAACCATGTGAGGATTCTACATGTGGACATGGTTTTCGCATAGATTAATCGATGGTTAAATATCTCAAAAAGGGTAATTCTTTGTATATCTCTATCATCACTATAGTGAAAAGTGAATGTGGACTTACGACACACCTTTTTTACACTATGATGTGATATTATTAGGTTTACTCAAAGTTTAAATATAAAAAATTATGAAGTATTTAAATTGATAGTGGAAAATGATGGATATGTTTAAACCTTAGGTGACATATAATAAAAAATGTATTTGGAATAAGACATTTTATAGATTATTATATATGATTATATGGTCTCTCACTATGAATATTGTTTCTAACACTATTATTTTTATTTTAGTCAATTGATAGAACCAAAATTAACCATGTTAATAGAAAATGTGATTAAAAATTAAATGATTATCCTTCTGGGTAAAATAATTCTATATAATATTTATTGAAAAATATTTTTTCTATGTTTGTGTAACTTTATTAATCTATAAATCTTTTTGAGATTTCAAATGATAAAAGGAGGGAACAACATATTGTTGAGCCTTTCCTGAGGAAAATATTTCTTTTTTTAGTGGGTTATCTAATACACTAGTGGTAGAGGGCTGTATCAGTAAAACTCGGAAAATATTTATTGTTCTTCAATGCTCAGAAAATGAAAAACAAAATTTTAACTATTTATTATTTGGAAGGTGAATCATATCAATTTTTATATCATTTTAATAATATTAGTAAAGAAAAAGAAACATAATCCATGGAATGGGATGAGTTTAAGATAATATTTTTCACTATATACTTCCCTTGTATTCTATATAAAAAAAGGAGAAGGGATTCCCTGAGAAAAAAGTATAAGGATGATAAATCCATTCATACCTATGAAGAAATTTTTAAAATACTTTCAAGGTATGTTTCTAGTTTAATCATCATACCTAGAAAATTGATCTATTATTTGGTTATATAAAATTGGGTCTCTAAAAGGAATTATCTAAAAGAGAGTTATATACCTATGAATAAATAATTCTATGTTCACTGAAGGTATAAATCAAATTTAATATTCCCACCATTATCATGGTATCGATAAGAATAAGAAGATTTAGTCTCATGAAAACATGAATAAATATCACGGTGGAAATAAATTAAACATATACATGTAATATCTATGGGAAGAAACATCAATGAAATTTCTTGAATGGAATTGGGAGGTGCTTTAAATGTGGAATGGTTGGTCATAAAGCCTGTAAAATATGAAAGGTGATGAATTGGGTGATTAATTAAATGGGTGGAAATTATATTCAAACTAATTTAATACACACACTCCAATTCTTAAAACTAATTTATTATAGGAATTATTCCAACCATTTAATGAATCTAAATGTTTATGATAATTATCGGCATCAACAACCTAATATTCCAAAATAAATTGGGAAATATCATTAAAACATGACTGCTAAAGTGGGTTATCATAATTTAAGTGTTGAAATGTACACTTATCATAAACTATATAACAAATAATTTTGTACTTGAATCTATATCTACCTACTCTTTTATATATAATTAATTGTCTAAGGGTATAAAACTACCTCATCAATGATTAGATGTTGAGTTAGTTGTGAAAACTTCTAATGGTATGATGGTGGTATCTCAAGTCTATTGTTATTCTCGAATTGATGTTTATAGGAATGTGCTTCCTAAAAAACTTGTTATTCTCTATTTATACGAATTTTATGTGATTCTAGGCATGGACTCGATTTTATTATATAGCACCCAAATAAATTTCTAAGGAAGGGAATTCACATTTCATATTCCAAAACAACTTATGATCATTTATCAGTGAGAGTGTTAATATAAACTTCTAGTGGGAATTACTTCTATATAGTGTTTTGTAATTCTTATCCAAAAGGGTATTTGTATCATATGGTTGGGGAGAAAATGAAAATTGATTATGTTCCTAACATATGGTAGTTTTTTATATCTTTTTTGAATAGTTTCCAAGTCTCCCATCGAATCATGAAGTTTAATTTTAAATAAAAGGAAGAACTTATGATACACCTATTTTAAGGAATCCTTATATAATGGACCCAATTGATTTGAAGGAATTAATGAACAAAATATTGAAGAATCGTGATAAGGGATTCATATCCCTAATGAATCTCCATGTGTTTAAATATTCTTTTGGTTAAGATGAATTATGGTAAATGCATCTTTGCATTGATTATCAGGGACATAACAAAATCTCTATGATGAGAAATTACCCTATAACCTGTATTGATGATTTATTTAATGAACTAAAGGAGATTCATACTTTTATAAGATTGAAATTTGTTAATGTTTTCATAATTTAAGGTTTAATAAGGGAGATATGCCCAAAATAGATTTCTATATTTGGTATGGTAATTATGAATTTATAATACTTCCATTTGGGATTATTAATTCCCCTGATATCTTCGTGGATTTAATGAATAGTTTATTTATATATTACCTTGATCAGTTTTTGTTATTCCTTATAGGTGATATTATTATATATTCAAATACTAAAGAAGAGAATGAAGATAATTTGAGAATTGTGTCGAAGACCCTGAGGAAGTATATGTTGTATGAAAAATCCACCGTGTATGAATCTTAGATTTATAAAGTTTCCTTTATAAGTTATATAACTTAATTGAGGGTATATCGATGGATCCTTTAAATATCGATGTTATTGAAAAATGTACTAGGCCAACCATGATAATCAAAATCTATAGATTTCTCGGGTTAGTTGAACACTACTAATGTTTCATTAGAAATTTCTCATGACTATATAATACACTCAACAAGTTGACTTGGAAGGGGGTTATGTTATTGTAGATAGATGAATGTAAAGATAATTTCAAGAAGATTAAGTTAAATTTGTTCATTGCACTTATTCTATAACTACCCCATATTATAAAAGGGTTTCTTATCTATATTGATGAATAAAATAAGGGGATGAGAAGTATACTCCTACATAATGATATTTTGATATCATACGCCTCCTGATAATTGAAAATACTTGAGAAATATTACATGAATCATGATTTGGAGTTGGTAGTGGTAATTTATGAATTAAATAGATAGATGAATTATCATTCTGGTTAATGGTGTGATGTATATACATATCATAAAATAATTAAGTATATATTTATTTAGAAAGAGTTGAATATTATCCATAGAATATTGTTGGAATTGATTAGAGATTGTGATTACTCAATACATTACCACCCTAGGATGGTGAACAAGGTGGATCATGATCTAAGATGCAAGGAAGTTCTAGTTTTCCCATATTAAGGATGAAAATATAAATAATAATTATTTATTTTTAGAGGCTTTAATTTTAAATCCTTAGGAATGGGGATAGATCCTATATTTCTTATGTGAATGTTCATCCATCTATGCATGGGATGTTTAAAGATGAAAAAAATATATAGAACTATAGAATAAGGTAAGAAATATTCCTGAGTTTAATTTTGATTGTGATATAATGATATGGATCATGAACTGAGTATGTGTATCATAAATTCTAGAATTTAAGAAGTAACTATTAGAAGAAGCTCAAATTTTTTCATTCTCTATTCATATAGAAAGTACAAAAAATATGGATTTCGAAAAGAATATTTCTTATAGGATAACTTAAGAATATACATTTCATAGTATGTATCATGATGCCTAGTATTCCAACAATATTATGAAAATATACATATGTATAAGGGGATGTTTCAATAATTACTCATACCAGAATGGAAATGGAAAAACATTACCATGGGTTCAATCACCAGACACCCCAAAAAATATAAAAGGTATAATTTTATTTGGGTTATAGTCATCCACCTTAATAATTCAACACACCTCATTACCATAAGAGATTAATTATCTCTTAATATATATAAATTAAGTGGTGAGATTTTATTCAATACCACTCCCAGTTGTATTTAATCAAGATAAAGGGTTTACTCATTAGTTATGGAGAATTCTTCAACAGACTATGGATAAATAGTTTTGTATTAGTATTACATATCATCCTTAGGTAGATGGTAAGTATAAATGGAACATTAATACCTTATAAGATATTTTGAGATGATATTATATGAATTTTTATTGGTGTTGGGATTAACACCTTTCTATGTTAATGTTTTCTTACAAAAAAATTATTTCCTTAAATCATTTAGAAGGATCCTTATGAATCCCTCTATGGCTATAAATATAGAACACCAACAGTTTGGGATAAAGTTAGAGAAGTAAATACATTCAGACTTGATATTTCTTAGTAGGGGGAAGAGAAGTTCGGATCCATTCAGAAATGCATAAGGTAATCTCATAGTTGATAGAAAAGTTAAGATATAGATCACTAGTGAGACATAGAGTTTGAAGTTAGCTACATGATATTCCTTTGAATATCACCTTAGAAAAAGATTGTGAGATTTATAAATAAGAGAAATCTATTCCCTACATATATATATCACTCTGAATTTTTTTATTTTATCAAGATAATAGCTTATCATTTGGTGCTTCTGCCAAAACTCTCTCAGGTTCATGATGTGTTCCATGTATTTCTCCTAAAAAAGTACATACCTGATCCTTCGCATATAATGAAGAAATAGTTTTTACCATTAAAAACTAATATTTCTTATAATTAAAAAACAATATAAATATTTTATCATAGAGGTTCTATTTTATTGAACAAGACTACTCACCTGGTTCAATTTATCTTGGGAAATTAAAAAATTGATCAAGCTACTTTGGAACTTGAGGATGTTATGAAACAGCGACATCCTGATTTTTTTGTATTATAGTAAAGGAATCAAGAAGGTGAAATTCATTTTAAGGTGGTTAAAATGTAACAACCCATGGTTTTATGATGTGATTCTCTATAATTTAATTTTCTTTGTTTGATATATTAATTTACATACATCACTGGGTATAAAAGAATCATGTTATACTTTTGTAATATTTTTATTTAATGTGAGAGTTAGCATCTAGTTATTGGATTGGTCATTTTGAATAAAGATAATTAAATTATATAAAAATTATTTTTTATATATTTATAAAATAAAGTTATTGGTTATAAAATTGTTACAAATTAAAATAAATGTGTTTGAAGATAAATTACGATTATTTTTCAATAAATAGTTTTTACTCGCACAATGTGTTTTTATTTAAATAAATTAGATTGATATCTATTGAATAATTATTTTAATGAAAATAAAATATATTATATAAAATAAAAAAATTTAATATTCATAGAAAGGTTTTTACTTGGAATGTAACAAGAATAAATCCAGTTTTACGTTTAAATATGTATTTTCCAAAAAAACTATTTTGTTTTATTTTTCACACTTATTTTATAACAAATTTCATTCAATTATAATAATTTCATAATAAAAAATGGATCCCATATTTTTAATCATGAAGTTAAAATTTAGTAAATTGTTCTCTTTTTCTTTTGGTCATTGTGAGTAGTAACCTTAGTAAAGATTTGTCACCTCGTTAAGGGTGGAATGGGTATAATATAGTTAAAAATTTGAAACAAGGAATTAAAATTTAATTAATGGTATCATGTATCGTATTGTATGATTTTATATCAACCATTATCATAAAATTTTCTAAAATATGGCCACTTGGTGCCATTTTAATTTAATTATTACCATTATATTATTTTGAGAAAATGATAAATACACAATGTCACTCTAATTACTTTAATGTATCTAATATTTTGTTATAAGTATAAAAAGTGGTTATGATCAGTTATAAATAATTACATTAAATATTAATTAATTTTAATTATCATATTAATTTATCTTTAATATTTAATGATTTAAAAATTATCTTAAATGCTTTGGTAACATTAACGCAATATTTATTTCGTTAATAGAAAAATGAAATAAATGATTTTTAAAAAATAAAAATAATAAAATTTGGTTGAATTTTTGTTTTACCCAAATTCTATAGATAAATATAACAGAATATTGATGTTTTAAAAGTATATATTTCAAATTAAATTATTTTATTGATGAAAATAATTTCAAATTAAATGAATCGTAAAAATTTAACATTAATGATATTTTCTAATAAGTAATATTTTATTAAATTATTTAAAATTAATAAAAGTCATATTATCATCCAAGTGAATGTAATATGGTTTAAAATTTCAAAAAGTTTCCATTAATGGGTCAGTTTTCTTTTTATGACAACATCTGTGAACCTTAAAGTGTAAAAACTCTTTGATATTGTGGTAATTCTCAAAAGGCTTAATGATGGATAAACAAAGAGGTAAGGATGAAAAAATCACCTAAACTTATCCATATATCATTTTATATGTATATTTAGACTCATAATCATCCTATATTATAAATATATCAATTTTTTCCTATTTTCCAAGAAAAATAATTTATATTAATTTAATACCTTATATAACTCACAGAGTTCCCCTCCCCTCACTTATAAAATAGAACCTCTTCTACTATATTACTCAAACATTTGTACCCTTATTTATCATCCAATACCAACCATAATACCTTGAAAAATTACTTACTCTTTTTTTATAGATTATTTACTTTCTAAAATACCATATTTTCATGTCTTAAGGTGTAATACAAAGAAAGACTCTCAATGAAAATTTATAACTCTTAACCAAGTAATTTCAATTGTATTTCTTATTTTACAAAATCAACATTTATGGTATCGACTATAAAATAATTAATAAATTATATTAAATATATAAAAGTGTTATTAAGATTATTTAATAACTATTATACACATTCATTCCATCATATGTGAAAAGAAAACATCGCTCCTTCATACAAGTGAACTATAACCTCCATAAAGTTATGTGTTTCTTTTTTCATTACCACATCTAATTGATGGTTATAATGATATAAATAGTTAATATATATGATATATATTATATTAATATGCTTATATAATTTTTATCTATTAATTAACATTCTTTTTATCCATCCATTGAAAAATGGAAACATCACTCCTGTGTATGCACAGACTATCATCTCCACGAAGTGATGTAATTAATTTTTCATCACTGTATTATATGAATAATTATGAAATTGTATATAATTATTACATATAATACCCATGAAATTATTAATACTATGAATATTATTTAACCTTGAATAATGTATAAATACTAGGACTACCAAAATGAAACATGCATGAAAATGAAGCAGATATCACCTAGAACAGTGATTTTAATAAGGAATTGTTATTAAATGGGTGATAAGATGTTATAAGTAGATTTTATATGTACTGATATATATGATTAAGGTTTTTTATTATATTTATAATAAATATTCATTTATTTTTATAGAGGATTAAACATATAGGTTGAAAGACTAGAGTTAAGGTAAGGGATTTGTGTTTCAATCACATTTTAATCAGGATTATTTATGCTTAAAATATATATTTAGGAAATTATATGATACTTATTTGATAAATCCATTTCATTAAATCATTATCTATAAATTCAATAAATTTTCAAATAATAGTTCCATTTTCCTCTCTATTTTTCTAAAAACAATAAAAAAATATTTTTGAGAAAAAATGAACTTTATTTCCTCTTTGGATGGTAATATTTTTCATCTATATCTATGTTTTCATTAAAATGATTCTAATAATGATTAACTATTCTTATAAGAATTTTTAAATTATTTTTTAACCATTTTTTACTTTTTATAGAAAAATAAAAAGGAATGTTTTTGACATTTTTCGGATGAGGAACTGTTCACTTTTTAACAAAAATTTGAAACATTGTTTTAACAAAGATGACATGAACTTAATTTAGCACTATGATGAACACTAAAATATTTTAATAATACATTAAAAGTTTCCATGGTTCAATTAAAAAGAAATTTTTTCCATAATATTTGTGAAGTTTTTAGTTTTTAGTGAAGTGATTTCAGAATGAAAAGATAATTTTACTCATGAGATATTCTAGTGATATTTTAATGGAATTTCCATCTATGGTAATACCCTTGGATATTAATTATGATTTACAAGGGAAATGATCCAACGATACCATACTTATTATTTATCTATATTTTTTATTATAATAAATTTGAGACTTTATGAGACTCATTTATTTTGCACAATTTATGCAATAAAGAAATGATAAAAATTTTATGAAACCTATTTCCTTGCCATGAGTTATGTAATTATAAATTAAATTAAACTTTAATTAACTATTATATTAAAAAACATATAATGAAATAAAAATACAGATCAAAAAAATAAATAATTATAGTTAAAATTATAATTTTAGAATAAACAACACTATTAAAAAATATACATAACTGGACACATATTAAAAATCAAATATAAAATCATAAAATAAACATAAATTTCATTAATTTAATTAATTTTACATGTTATTTTAAAATTAACCACAACATAACAATTAAAAAATTAATTCATATTTTAACATTAAAACATAATTTAACCACAATAGTGTTGTAGAAAAGTACATTAAATTAATTCCACATCACTTATATGGCCATGTACCCCCACATGGTGTGTTTGGATGAGTACTCAGCCACATCCCTATAAGAAATTTACATGATGTTTACATGGACAAAATGATGTGTATCCGACCAATTTAGTTATTCCTTGAATATAAATAACAGACATCATATGTTCTTGAAACCGCACATCTTATGATCTGGTTTTCTTAATAGAAAACCCCAATGATCCTCCAGAAACTTCCATTTAACCCAAATATATATATAAATCGACCTATATGGGGTCCTCAATAATCATAATAGGTTTTTAAAAAATTAAACCATTAATATATGGGGATTGATTCCAAAAAAACAAAATTGGACTACCTCTAGGTGTAAATCACCAATGTTTTCACTCTACAACTATCGAATGATGATTCGGCAACTCCCAAGCTCTATTATGACACCTCCCTCTCCATTTTTATATCTCCCAATTTCACTCTAACTCTCCCTATATCTCATAAGAAATTAAGGGAATCCCACAAGTGGTTCTTACATGATAAGAAAAGGTAGGATAGGATAAACGAACAGGAATATAAGAATAAAGGAAAGTAAAGAAAAGGGTCCCAGGCCTAGCCCTATGCACGACCCGAGGTTATGCCTCTCCTAGGTAAAAAACATCATTTAGAACCCAAATATAGAGGACGAATCACAATCCAATGCTCCACTAAAATGATATTACTATTAGAATGCATATGTATAGATTAATTTTTAATTAGTTAAATTTTAATTGTACCATCAAAATTCAAATGGATCAGAATTCCACCAAAAATCTTGTCTCATAAAGAACACCTTATTCTGAGACAAATAAAGTGGTTCTAAAATTTATCTGGGATCGTATATAGTGGAAAATGACCATTTTGACACTTATGAGTATCCACAAGATAAAAATTCAAATTTCTTCTCATTTCCAAAACCGAAAAATACCCAAGGACTTAAAATATACAAACCACAGCACTTCATATCCTTAAGAAGTCTTAGTGGCCAACTAGTGGTCATGATTTCACTTCAAGAACTACTGTTACAAATGCTATCATGATTGTCTAAAAACTAGTGTCATAGTATGAAAAATAAACTCCTAAAATGGGATACATTAAATTTAAAATTATTTGATACTCCCTACCATAGGAGTTTCCTTATTGTATCCCCATAACCAAAATCAAATTCAACAGCCCACACTCTATCTATCACTGAAAACAAGGACTATATGTGGTTAAACTGCTCACACCTGAGTGAAAACTTGGAAATAACAAATTTTCATCCTTATCTCACCAATAATGGAAACTTATATTCTCAAAAAAACAAATAAAATTAGGGTCACATCCTATAATGGCCTACAGTTCACTCTACACTATATGCTTTTCCTTACACCACTCCGTGAGCACTGGACTCATTATGTCCACCACATATACTCTGATAAGATAAGGTTTAAAATGATGTTAAACCTTATCTTAATATTTTGTTATAATTACATTTCAACCCTATAATCTTTGGAATTTAATCCATGTCCATTTGTAATAATATCACTTCTGAAATAGATTAATTTTATTTTAATATTTTAAGTAATTTCATGTCTATTGAATCCTAACTTATAAAAATGAACCACTTATACTCTATACATAATGAATTATTATCCAAAATTCATGAAAAATATCAACCAAAATCTCTTCCCAAACTTCCTCCTTGTGGCCTAGTGGATATGGTCACATCAAAGGACAAACCTAGAAAGCTTAAAGTTTGATCTAAAGGTTTTTTTCGAAGAAAAGGTATAACTTTTAACTAAGTTTTTTCATTTTATTTCCACTTATAACTCCTTAAAATATATTATAACCATGCTCATATAATAACATGAATATCTTATAGATACTTAAATGTTATAATTTTTGTGTAAAACCCCATATTCATGACATCTAAATCCTACAGAAAGTGAAATCATCGCTCATGCGTACATACACCTTACTGTCTCCACATAGGGGTTTAATTAATTTTTCATATCCAAATTACTTCAATTATTATAAAAATATAACTAATGAATATATATGATTATAATAACATAAACATTATTATTTATATTTAATATATAATTTACCTTCTTACCCTTTTACTCGTTAAAGAATCATAACATCGCTTGTGTGTATATGTGGACCGCCACCTCCATGAAACGATGTGGTTTATTTTTCATGTTTTCCTTTCAAGGATAATTAAAAATATGTATCATACATATATTATGATGAAAATTATTTATATTGTTTAACCATAATGAATATAAAAGGACTGAAACTACTGAACTGAAACATACATGTAAAATAAAACCGTTAATATTCCGAAAAGTTAGTTTTAATAAATAATTATTAATAAAATATAATTCAAATATTATAAATATGTCATATTTTATATATAAATTATGTATACCGTTCTGTTATGGTTTTATAATAAATTTTAATTTATTTTACCAGAGGATAAAAATAGTCACAAATTAAGTCAGACCTAAGGTAAGGGTTTATTTCACAATCTCATCAGAATTAAGATATGTTTATGTTTAAGTCTCGTTTTGGGTAATTATATGATATTTATATATTTTAACCAATATTTTTTCTTATAATATGTTTATTTCTTTAAATTATAATTTTACCTTTCATTTCCTTCTCTCTAAGAACTCAAAATTCAAAAATAATTTTTTATGGAAAATCGACTTCATTTTTCATTCAGTTAGAAATATTTTTCCTCTGAATAAATATATTATTAAAAATATTTTCAATAATTTTTTTAATAATATAAAAGTATTTATTGAATTCATTTTTACCAATCATTTACTATTTATTAAAAAAATTAAATGAACCTTCTTGTCATTTTCTGTATGATGATTTTTTTATCAATGTTTTTAACAGAATCATTGTTTTAACATAAACTGCAAGAATTAATTTTATAACCATCCTAAAAAATCAAAAAAATTAATCTTACATTAAAATATTCCATAGTTAATTAAATTTAAAATTGTTTTCCTAATATTTTAAATAATTCATTTCAAAATTAAATGGTTATTTTCCTTAAAAAGTATTCCAATGATCATTTAAAGTTATTTTAATCTATATAAAAACCCTTTAATTAATATTATGAGTTACTGAGGATATAATATATGTACACCATTAAACATATATATCTGGATAAATTATGATCATTGTGATTGGTGAAAGTATTAACATTCTACATATTGGTTATTCCAATAAGGACAATTATTTATTATTAAGTAATACTGGTTATGTTTTATTGTGTATTGATATGACGAATAAATTAGGCTTATTAAGTGACTAGTGGATCCCATAATTATATAGACCCTTTATGAATCAGTAGGTATCACACTAATAGAAAAATACCATATACCAACGGTTTGGAACCATTGGTATAGGTCTCCAAACCATTGGTATAGCCTATACTAATAGTTTGGAGGACTGTTGGATGGTTTGTCATTAGGATAGGTCTATACCAACAATTTTGGGAAAACCATTGTTATTGGTCATATGAAAAACCTATACCAATGGTTTCATAAAATTGTTGGTGTAGGTAATTTAAAAAAAACCAACTTAGTTTCGATCCTAACACCTCCCGTTTATAATTCAACAACCTAACCACTAACCTAACATGACTTTTGTAAACATAATTTTATAAATATATATGTGTTTGTGTGTGTTTGTATTCATAATTATTTTAAGTTATGATTTATTTAATGTTATTTTTAAAAAAATCATAAAAAATATGTGTACCAATATCAACGGTTCAAAAAAATGTTGGTATAGACCTATACTAATAGTTTTGAGGAATGTTGGTATAGGTTCTTTGATTTTTTGATGTGCATGTGATTAATAAAATATTTATGATATACATGGATGATTTTAAAGCACATTTTATTATTTATGAGTCATTATTTTATCATCATTTTTTCCTTGCATATCATTCAAATCTTATTTATTGTATGATAGCTTCTGCTATACAATTCCCTTACTCAGCATCTGATCTCACCATTTTATTTTTTTTAATTTCCTATGGATACCAAGAAGTATACTATGATTTATATGAAATTATATTCTATAATTAATAATGATGTTATCAAAGAAAATACTATGTTGTATTTTTTGTTTTCAAACATAATGTGATATTTCAAGCATGTGTCTATTTTTCCCAGACTAAAAAACTATTCAATCCCTTATGATGCCATTGCTTATTTCTAGTTCCAATATAATAAAGTAACCATAGGATATAAGCTACTAGGGTTGGGGTTTTAATAGATATCGAAATATACCAATATTTTAAAAACTAAATACTATGTTTGATAGGGTAAAAGATATGTAACACCGAGCTTAAATGAACCATAAAATATTATTATTTAAATGTGACTATTATAACCTAGTCATTAATTTGAAGGGTATGAATATTAATAAATGATTTATTAAAAAATATAAACTTACTATTAAATATAATTTTATTGGTCAATTCTTATAAAATAATCATATAATTGTAAGTAAATCAATTTTATTCATCAAAAATATGTTTTCTTCATAAATGGTTTTTCTTATTTTTTATGAGTGGATATTATAACTAATTTTGAGATATTTTATAAAATTAATTTGAAAAAAATTAATTTAATTTTTGAAGTTATCATGTCAAAATTATTATATGGTGAATTTTTGATAAATTTTCAAAAATTTTGATTTTTTATTGAATAGAAAAAAATACTGATTTTTAATTGAAAACTATATTTTATTTTAACTTAATTATAAATTAAAATTATATTTTAGAATTTAATTATATATTTTTTATTTAAAATAATCAAATTATTTTTTAAAAAAATTAATTTGAAACATTAATTTAGTATAAAAACATTTTAAACATAAAAAATCATTTTTCTGAAAAACTATTTTTCATCGCATATTTTTGGTTTAATTTTAATTTAAATTATTACATTTATATATTCACAATTTTTAAAGAATGTTTTAATATTTTAAATCTATGTTCACTGATTTATTAAATATATCCCTTTTATTTTTTCAATATGAATAGTAACAGTAATAATTTCTATTACAATGGATTAAAGTAAATCAGTTTATTTTGGATTAGAAATGATATGATAAGAAAAATAAAATTATCTTAACACTTGACTAAATTTTATTGGATGATTATTTATCACCCATAATAATCTAAAGAAGGAATATAAGACAGTTTTATTCCATTTAGATGTGATTATTACCTTTATAATATTTTATTTAAAGAAAAGTTGAAAATGCTTTACTATTGTTTTTATAAACTATAATAATTTTAACAAGGGGAAAATTTTGAGATATGTTCAGTAATAGATAATTTTTGTAAACATAAATAAATATATTCATTATGGTAATTTATTTTTAATATTTATAAAATAAATAAATGCCTTAAATAATAACAAAATGTTGACGCAGCAATTATTCAATTAATGAAAAAAATAAAATAAATGATATTAAAAATATTAAAAGTAATATAATTTGAGATATATAATATGATACAAGAATTTTATAGATTATCATGACATTTTAGAGATATAATAAAATATTTTATTTTAATTTTACTTATTTTTGTGATGTTTTTAAATTAAAATAAATTATTTGTTCTAATAATTAACATTAATGATATTTTATAATAAATAATATTTTATTAAATTATATAAAATTACTAAAAATATTATACTCTAACAAATAATTATAATATGGTTTATAATATTAAATATGGTCTATTTATGGGCTTCTTAATTTATATTAATAATCTTCTCCATTAAGATTAAAAATATTTTTATTCATGGTAAGTGTGAAAGGGGTTAATGAGGGGTTAAAACAAAAGGATAAGGGTAAAAATGATATCAAAAGTTGTATAATTATTATTTTATGATATTATTTGGATCCATAATCATACTATATTAAAATTTAATTAGTTTGGATCAATTTTTAATATAGAATTAATTTATATTAATTTAATATTTTGATAAAATCATAGAGTGTCCCTCCCCTCTCTTATAAAGGGAATTTATTATTTCCTTTACTTAACATATGGTAACCCATTCGGTTCGGCCAAAACCTACCCAAATCTCTTCTTATAATCCATAAACTCATTATAGAGGTTATTTTTAGGCATAAAATTACCTTTAATGGTCTTAAGGTGTTAATAAAAGGTGGTTGTCCAAAGAAGAGGCACCATTTTTAATTGAGTGCTTCTGTTTTATATATTCTTCCACCTCATTAAAATATTATTAAAAAATTATAAAATAATAAAACTAGTATCATACATATACTTATTTTTTATTTTGTTAATTTTATAACCTATATACATCTCCAAACTCCATAAAATGAGATAGGAATTCATCATTTGTGTGTACGGTGGACTATGGTCTCATGAACTGATGTAATTCATTTTCCATGATCATATTTAAATACTAGTTATAATGATGAAATTAATGTTTATATATTACATTAATGACATATTTATGATTCTAAAAAGATAATATTTCATTTATCTTCTTACATTTCCATTCACTGAAAAATGATAATGTCATTCATGCATATGTCTGGACTACGACCTCTATGAAACGATGTGATCATTTTTCATTATCAAATCAAATGGATGATATATATAAGTATTTTTAAAGAAGTAATATTATATGTATGATATTATTATCATTATAGAAATATAAAATAATATCTACATTATCTTCATCATAGTCATTGGAAAATGGAAATGTTACTCATATGTATGTATGACCTATCGTCTCTTTGATTGTAACATAGTTCATTTTTCATAAGAATTTTTATTGATTAGATTTAAAATAATATTTTATGTATAAAATTTTAAATTATTTCATTATTATTATTCCTTATATATTGGATTAATGACCACTTTCACCATAGTCAATATACCTAAGTCATTTTGGACTTATGAACTAAATATCATCAAAATAGTCGATGTCAATTTAATTGATTATGTAATTAAATATAGAAAGGTAAAATATAAAATAAAAGGAATAATAAACTTTAAAAGGTTTATTAATAAAGTAAATAATTAACCAAATTTTATTATTCATGAAGATAAATAATGTATCTGACAATTTGGTCTCAAGGTAAGGGACTTCATCTCAATTTCATTTCATTGAGGTATATTTTGATATTATAAATCCATATTATAACATACTAAAATTTTAAAATATGAACATAATATTTGATAGCATGTATGACATGCAATACCAAGTGTATAAAGGAATATAAAAACTTCATAATTTATGATATATTCACTATTTAAAATATATTCAATATATTCTACAGATTTTAATACATACAATACTAAGTTTATCTTGTGTTACATTAAAAAATAGTTTCTTTAATAGCTTGCATTACACGTAATACTGGGTGTTACCGAACAACAATATAATATGTGTATTATTATTATCACCTAACTTTTGAAATTTTTGGTATTAATGATGTTAAATGACTTATAAAAATATATAGTTTACACACATGTATTCATTATCTATTGATTATAAATAATAATAATCATCATCATTTAAAAGAAAAAAAGAAATGTCTTTGGAAAAACTTTATATTTCCTAAAAGTTAGTTTATTTATGCTTAGAAGACATAATTTGAAGTTAATTTTTAACAAATTTTGAAAATTTATTTGATAAAAATATCATTTTAAATATAATAATACAAAAGTTTTCTTAGGTTTACTTTTTGGGATTTAAATAAAAAAAATTATTTTTTATAAATAGTAAAAATATTGGATTTAAATTGAAAAACCCATTTCATATAAATATTTTATAATGTAAAATTTAATTTTTAATTGGTTTTAAAGTAAAGATAGTTTAATTATACATCTATTAATAAAATTTAGGTCATTGGAATCATTTTAATATTAAATTTTGATATAAAAACATTGTAAACTTTTGAACATTTTCACATTAAAAATCCACTTTCTCACCACATCTATGGGATTAATTATAAATTAAATTATATTACTTCTATGACTTTAATTTGACTAAATGGATTCCATATTTGGAATCAAAATATTTTATATTTTTCAATAATTTAAACTTTATTTTTGACCATAATGTTTAGTGAAAATTGTTAAAATTTATTACAGTGGTTAAGGTAGAAATGAGTTTACTATGGGAACGGAATGTAAATGAAATCAAATAAATACAAGAGTGGATGAATTTTAGGTTAAAAAAATTCATTTTTAACCTTAAATTAAGCTTTATTTAATAGAATTTAACAAATCATATTCACAAAAACATATTATATATTAAAACTATAATCATAATAGGCCATATGTTTTGATTATAAGAATATCATAACCAAGTAGATTTCAATATGTAGTCCATTGGTTTGATTCTAGTGAATAAAATCATATTTAGTAAGTAGTGTGATCTTATTCACAATAGAGTCATTTATAAAAAGAATCGTAATCACAATGGTTATAATTTATCAAAGTAATATAGTAATTGGTAATTATATCTAAAATCAAATACAATCATATTCAAATTTTAAATAAATGAATCATAATTAAAGCTATTAAAATAAGTGAAATATAAATAGAAATATGAATAAAAAATATCACTTTCTATTAATTTGTAGTGGAATATAAAATAATTGTAAATAAATTAGTAATAAAATTTAATAGAATTATTTTAATCCAAAGAGAAGGGTATTCAGTAACCTTGAATAAAGGTCCCTTGTTTTATACTTACAAGAAAGTTTGTCATTATATTACTAGAGAAATCCCTCAATACGGTGATCAAACTATCTCTATATTTCTATCCCCAACAACCCTCGATACAAATATTGTATTCTATCATGATATCCCCACAATCCCTCTATCAAAAAGGTTATTGGATCCAATTTCTTCCTTTCCACAGAATCTCTCAATTCAATGGATCGGATTCTATCATGCTATCCCTACAAGCCCTCAATCAAGCTGATCAGATTCTATCTTCCAATACTTGAAATCCCTAGATTATAATCATAAAAATTTAAGTTTTATAAATCAATACAACGTATTATTAAGGAGACAGCCTGAAAAGTTTTATATACAAAAATGATCTCTTTAAAGAAAATAAAAAAACTAGAAACAAGGTGTTCGTGCTTTTACACTTTAGAAAAACAAGAAAAAAATCACAGAGCACACATTCGAATATCAAATATAGAATGTAGTGAGATCTTCAAATGACCTGGTATTTATAAGTGTTCCTCCCAATGGTTATCTTGATATTCCAATGGTCGCATTTGTTACATCGAATTTGAGAGATTTCACTAAAACGGTCATAAAATAATAGAATACATGACATCATTTTTCTTTATAAAAATTGTAACAAAATTCACAAAATCATTTTAGTAATACACTATCATAGTGTTAAGAGTAAGATATTCTAATAGATAAAACACTTTTATTTATTCATAATTAAAAAATAGAATTCAGTCTGATGGAATTACTTATACATTTCATTATAATAAACTATCTTGATATAAATATGAATATCATTAGTTTCATGCTAATTACAATAATCATAATAGAAAATGTTATTTTTTTCTTTAATATTTTAAAAAATTTTCAAATTATTTTAAAAGTATATGTTTTCTATTAAAATATTTTAAAATACTTTAGGCATAAAAGTATTATTAATTAAGTATTTAATAAAGATTTTTTTATTTCCAAAATAAAAGGAATTGAAAAGTCAAACAGAACTTTTGACTGAACAATCTCCCCCCTTTTGGAAAGAAAAAAATAACAATGAATAAATAGAAAATAACTTTTAAAAAATTAATTCCATTATCTTATAGATACATTGTATTTCAAACTAGACAATTATACTTATCTCCCCCTAAGTTTATAACTCATCTGAATATACTAGTGAATAAAATAACCCCCCCCCCCTAGGATAAGAAATTCTCTAAGGATCATATTATCTTCTTTAAAAAAAATTATCCCCCTTACTTAAATAATTTCCCCTTTACTATAGAATCCTCATATATATAAAGTTCTCCTTTTGTGTGATTTATTAAAATGAATAGGGAAATTCTCTCCAATACCTGAAAAGGGTTAGAAAACAATCTATATGAAATAAAAATAATAAATAACTCAATCATAGAAAATTTAATGAAATAATATTCCACCAAAAATGGATTGGAATACATCCAATAAAATTGAATATAGATGAATAAGTATTTTAATGAAATTCCATAAACAATAAAATATAATAAGTGTTTTAAAGAAATTCATTTATTTTTCTTTGGCATGAAGGATCTAAAAATTGTTTTTAGATTTTTGAATTCCTTTTGGTCTTCTTTAACCTTTGCCATAAACTTCTCATGTGACTTGTTTTCTTTTCAATCTCATGAATCCTTTCCTCCTAGATCTGAAATATTTCATCCTATTCTTTCACCTTTTTTTATTGAGTCTAAAAATTTTCCTCTAAATTTTTTCTCGATCTTATTATTATTTGATCTTATTATAGAAAAAATCACTACAATTATTTAAAACAATAATGTCATCTCTATAGATTTTGAATTTGGAAATCTCACTAATTAGAAACTTCATGCTTTCTTATTGGTTATAAATATCTTTAGTGAACTTCTTTGAGTCACTTATGAATGTTTCAAGATATTTAATCCTATTTTTGATATCCCTTGTAAGAATATTAAAAGCAATATTGGTTCCATTCAGAGATTTCTTGAATTTTCTAATATTTTCATCATGAATCTAAAAGTATTCATTAACACCTTGAGACCATTTTAGAATCTTATTGCAACTCTTCCTATAAGTTTCATCATTTTATTTATAGGATTTGAAATATACTTCCAAACATATCAACATATATATCATATATTTCACTAAATCCAAATCTTTGTATTATTTTTAATTAACCAAATCAACTTTTGTTTCTAATATTGGAAGGTATAGAATAGTCTTGTTGAATCTGATTAATGTATGATAAATAAAATCAATACCTTGAGTAGTAATTGTATTGAAGGATTATGATTTCTATGTATTCTTCTTATTATTATCATTATTATTATTTTTTACTCCTTTAAACTCTTCTATTTCTTTGAAGATACTTTCTTCTCCAATACCTTCAATATATTTCTATGTATATTTAATAAATACTTCTTAGAGTTGAGACTTTGATCTCAAATCATCTTTTCCAACAAGAATAGATTCTTTATCAACAACCAATTATTTACCTTTTTTGATAGGGGCATCGGTATGAAAAACAATTGTTTCTCTTAAAACTATACCAGCGTCTGGAATAGGTAAAAAAATTAGGACACATCCTCAACTACTTTTATGAATTTATCAACCAATTTATCTTCTTATAACATCTTCTTTTACTAATTTTAATTAACTTGTTTCTCTAAAACCTCCTCACCATAAAGTCTTACTAAAAAATTTTCAACTGGGTGGAGTCCTATTTGGGTTTCTCCTTCTATCATTTAAGATTATATTTTTCTCCATTTGTTAGCTAATTCATCTAAGGCATTCTTTTGTTTCTTTGATTTTGGAACCGAAATAGAATCATTTTTATCTTATTAATACTTTTCTATGATTTCTTTGTTGAAGAAGGTTATGCCTCTAATTCAAACATCTGGGTATTCTTCACAAACATTTTTGACTCCAGGTCAAAAACATATTCCATCCTTATAATCATATAATCACTAATAAACATTATATTTTCCTTGATATATTTGGATTTGATTGCGATATTGAAATGTCTTAGACTCTTTTCAATCATCTTATTAATAAACTCGAGAAACATTATGATCTGGGATTTTATTTAATTCTATATGATATTCTTGATAGTCAAAAGAATGAAACCAATGAGATTAATTTTCCTTATATTCATAAGATAATCAATGAAAACATCTGATACAATGAGACTATCTCTATCACATTTTCTTGGAATGAGAAATCCTTGCATCAAAGTGGATAAAACCCTATGATCTAGGATTAAATGAGTTAATTTTCTTGGATTTTAATCTTTTTATAATAAAGTACTCCCATATATATCTTTTACAAATGTACCCTTAGAATATAGTAGGTTGTGATATGGAAAAACCACATCTCCTTCATCCAATATTTTGAGAAAACTGGTGGTAGATCTATGATACATCCCATAGCCTGAATGGCCCTAAGGCCTTCATTTTTATTTATTTTTGATAACCCCCCTTTAAAGGGATGAGGGGGAACCCTTACAAGGCCCTTAGGCTCAGAGATTAAATGTCGTGTAGGCTTAAGAGATTACATGACCCGAAGGTCTTAGGGAATTCAACGAGACTATCTACAAGGAACTGCCCCTCCCCAGCATCTGCATCATGATAGTAACTATCCACCTTCACGTCTGGCTAGGCTTCACATGAAAGAACGGGCTGGTCCCAATGGCATATCCATACCCTCTCATTCTGAAAAATTCATTTGGCTCCACTCTGGTGAGTGAACCTGCTCTGAATCCTATTTTGGGGTTGCTCCTTTTTTTGTAGTGTGTTTGGGGAAACTGTATGTGGCCCGAAGGCCTTGAGGTGGGCCGAAGGCCTTAAAGGCGGCCCAAAAGCCCTACTAACCCAATGGCCTGGGTGGCCCAAAATCCTTAAGGACTCTATGCCCAAACCGGTGGCCCAAGGTGAATAGTTCCAGCTGCTACATTACCGAACAGTACTTGCTATAGTAACTGCTATGGTGACTGCACAGTGTAGAGTACTACTATAGTGCCTGCTACAGTTCCTACTACAATTCTGTTTTAATAACCCAGAAATATGCCTCTACACACAATGCTTCTTGTCCCTTAAATTTAATAATTCTCCTCAATGATGAATCATACTTTTCATAAAAATATCTGTAGACTTACCTTTTTTTATAATTGAACCAATTTATATAATCCTTTATTGGGGCCATCGTATGTAGTCTAGATATAGGAGTTTTGGTAATGAATAGAATTGGACTTAGAGTCTTAAACACGGCACCACTTTGAAGCTTTATATCAAAGAAAATTTGATGTGGGACATGAGGTTCTACCTTTTATAGGTGAATTTAAGCAAAGTTTTAGATTCCAAACTAATCTAACACCCGACATTCAAAATTTCTAATCTGACGGTTGAGATTATATTCGAAGAAATAATTTTCAAAAGAAATAAAACTCTGGATTTTTTATAAATATTTTATCATATTGGGTGAATACAGTTGGTAAAGTAAAACAATTTTGAAAAATTAACATAAATAAGAACAACAAAAAAGAACAAAACTAATAATAATTGAATAGTGTTTAAAGTATTAAAAAAAAGAAAAATACATTTAGGAAAAGAAATATTTATACAATAATTTTTCATTCTTTGTTTTGTAACAAACTGGATTAGAATAGTTGAAATAGAATAATATATAAATACTATAATTTTATGATTATGACAATTTTGAAAAGAAACCCCACAAATTTTAGATTTTCAAATCTAATATGATATATTTTCGAAATCTGATTGAAAATTAAAATCCAAATATTTCTCAAAAACTGATTAGAAATTCAAATTTTATTGTTTTTAAAAATCCTTTTAGAAATTTTATTACAAAAAAATTTAAAATCTGAAAAAAAAATCAAATCCAATTTTTAAAAAAAACTCAAGTCTGAAATACTTATTATGAATTTTTTTGAAAAAAATAAAATAAAATTTTGAAAAGACTAAAAGTTTTATAAAAATAAATCATATGTACTCCCCCTTTAAAAAGGAGTAGCATAATATAAATATGTGGTATAAACAATAAGTAGATAGGAATTATTACATTATATTACTCATTCATAAATATTTTTAATGTATTTAAATCTATTAGAAGGTAATGGTTTTGTAAAAAATCATAAAGTTATTATTGTGTTATGATGAATTGTAAAATGATATCTCCTTATTGTGTGTGATCCCTAAGAAAGTGATTCCTAATATCTATATGTTTTTTATGATAGTGGTTTTCAAGGTTTTTAATAAGGGAAATGTAATTAGATTTGTCGCATAGTATTTTATTTTTAGGTGAACTCGGGCCATAGTCTGTGAGTGTGTGTTGCATCCACAAAACCTGAGCCCAATAACTTCCATCTATCACATATTCAACTTCAGTAATGTAAAGTTATGCTAATTGTTTTTTTTTTATAATATCAAGAAACTAATGAATCTCCTAATAAATTTAAAGTTCTAAAAGTAATTTTTATATCCATTCTACAACCACTAAATTCACCATCTAAAAAACTTTTTAATCCAAATTCATTTCCATAAGAATAAAAAATTCCTAAATCCATAGTTCCCTTAAAATAATGAGAAATTATTTTCATAGCTTTTAAATGGGAACCCTTTGGATTTGATTAATACCTTTTACATAATCATATAGAAAACATTAAGTCTGGGAAACTATATGTTAATTATAGTAGTCTTCTTATCATACTTCTAAAAGTTTTTTGATTAACTGGTTTCCTAATTTCATCAAGATCAAGTGTATTTGAGGTACCGATTAATGTACTAATACTTTTAGTAATTTCATATCCAAAAATTTTAAGAATATATAAGATATAATTATGTTGAGATATATAAATACCTTTTGGTTTTTAATAAATTTTAAAACCAAGAAAAGATGTTAACTCACCCATCATACTCATCTCAAAATTAGATTTCATAAGATTTGAAAAGGAATTTGTTAATGATTTTTGAGTTTATATGAATATATGTCAACAACATAAATTTGAATAATTAGAATTTTTTTAAAATTTATTTATAAAAATATATGAATGAGTGGTTCCCCTAACATAATTGTTTTTTAACAAAAAATTTGTTTATTTTTCATACCGGGATCTAGGGGATTTTTTAAGTCCACATAAATATTTTGTAAGTTTATAAAAATATTCAGGATGTTTTGTATCTTCAAAACCTAGATTTGTTTCAAAATAAACTTCCTCTTGAACATTACCATTATAGAAAGCACACTTTACATATATTTTAAAAATTTTGAAATTAAATAATAATGCAAAGGCTAATAGAATACGAATAGATTCATGTCCAGATACTGGAGCATAGGATTATTCATAGTTTATTTCTTATTGTTTTTTATAAACTTTAGCAACATTTATTTTTTTTAATTATTACTCCATTTTCATAAAATTTGTTTTTGAAAACACATTTTACAACAATTACGTAATTTTCTTTAGGTATTTAAAAAAAAATTATATACTTTGTTCCTTTAAAATTAATTTAGTTCATCTTTCTTTACTTTTATCCAATCCTCATCACCTAAATTTTCATTAGGATTTTAGGTTTAGATTAATAAAGAAATGCTATATGTTCTACTTCCTTGCTTAAGGAGATTATAGTCCTTGCAAGTTTATTGACATCACCACTGATATTATCGCTAGGATGATTCCTAAGAAACAACTGACTTGATTTTTTTAAAACCTATTCATTAACATAAGATAGAAAATATTCTTTGTTAAATACTTCATAAAAATTTCTTGAGTATTTTCCTTATTAAAAGAATCTTCTGTCAATGGTTGAAAAATCAGCTATAGAAAACACATCTGAGGATATTGGTTGGGTTTGTTTAAATAAAAAAGGACCAATTTCATAAAATTTAACATTTACTAATTCTTCACTGGTATAATAATTTTTATTAAAAAATCTATATTCCATAGAAGTAGTGGAATATCCTAAAAATATGCCTTCATCGGATTTGGGTGAAAAATTGTGAATGTTATCTTTTGTATTCAAGATAAATACTTTGCATCCTAATACAATAAAGTACCATACCTTTGATTTTTAGCTGATCCACAATGTATAAAAAGTTTTATTAATAAAATATCAAATTAAAACTCAATTTATAGTCTATAAAGTAGTATTAATAGATTTATTCCGCAAATTTTTCGCAATTGAGTATTTACTAAACACAGTTATTATTATTTCTTGAAGAATATGAATTCTACTTTCAACAAAAATATTTTTCTAAGGGTTTTTAGAAGATGAAATGTTATTTTTAATTCCATTTTTACTATAAAAAGTTTCAAAATAAAAATTTAAAAATTATCATCCATGATCACCATGAATAGTTATGAAGGGAAGGTTTTTATCATTTTTTTACTTTGTCTACAAAAGTTTTGAAATAAAAAAAGGCTTCAGATTTCTTTGATAGAAAATATACCCATGTTTATCTATTGTAATCATCAACTAAAAAAACACATAGTACTTTCCACTAATATTCCAATTTTTTGTAGGACTAAAAAGATTTATGTTCACTAACTGTAAATCATCAAAAGTTGATACTTCACTAATATATTTAAAACTAGACTTCTGCTTCTTACCAGATTAACAAGGGTCATATACTTTTCAAGAATCAAATCCAATCTCTATTAGATCCTTAATAATATTTTTCTTAGTCAATTTTCATATGTTCTTAAGGTTATAGTGTCCTAGCCTTCTATTCCATAACCTAGATTTATCGTCTATTTCACTAATTAAATTTACCTCTAGGATCTTAAGGTCTTATAAGTTTAGCGTGTAATCATTCTCATGTCAATGGTTAGTAAGAATAAATTCATACTATGAATTTTTTATTACACATTTATCATTCCAAAAATTCAAAAGTTAACCTTCATCACATAATTGAATTATGGTTATGAGGTTGTTCTTAAGACCTTTAACAAATAAAAAATTTAAAATTAAATATTTTACAATAATAAAAATGTTACATATACTAACAATAATTCCTTGAGAATTATCTCCAAAAGTAACTTTTCCACCATTCATTTTGATAATATTTTTAAAGAAATATTTTTTATCAGTCATATATCGGGAAAAACCACTATTCATGTACCATATATTTTTATTATTGTTATTTTCTTTGTTTTCATAAAAAAACAACTAGAAATTAGGAACCCAAACCTCCATGGGCCCAAAAATGTTAAAACAATCTTAGGAATCCCCATTTATTTTAAAATGTGGTCTTTGAGGAACCCTAAGGATTAAATTTTATTAAGTAAACAATTTTTATTCTAGTGTCCACCACATTGACATTTTGTACAAAATGGTCTACTTTTTGAAACAAAGTAATTATTATTAAAAATAGGTTTTGAATGAAAGTAACCAATTTTAGAACTATTACCATGAGGAAAAAATTGTTGATACATCTTATCAAAATTTTATATCCTAGTAGTAAACATTGATAAGAGTTTATTTAAAGTTAAAATTTCATATTTCAGTTTGATAATTGAATTCATATCCCCACAATTGTTAGTTTCATAAGTGAGTTTTGTTTCTAAAACACTTTTCTTAGAAATATATTTCTCAAAATCCTTAGAAATGTTATCCTTCTTGAAATTATTATTATCATTTTTTTCATAATAGAATAAATTTCAGAAGTTTTCTTGTCAATATATTTTGAAATATCTAATACTTATTTTGTCAAAACATTTATTCTAGTATTTTCTTTTTCAATTTTATTACTAACATTAAAATTTAAATTTTCAATAAATTTATTAAATCTAGATACTTCTTCATCATAAGGTAAAGTATTATCTTCTTCTAATAAAGTTTCTTAATTAGAAGAAATATAAATTTTCTGATCATGATAGTTTTAATTGAAAGGCATCTTTTATAAATAATCAGAAGTGTGTACCTTATCCATAAGACAATTATTTTTAAAAGTTATTCTGGTAGAGAGACCAATATTAATATGTCTTTAATTTTCATGGTCTAAAGAATAATTAGAAGAGTCTCATCCACTAGCTATCCAAGAATCATTGACCTTCATTAATTTCTTCCCTTCTTCTAGTAATACTTTTTTTTATTTCTATTAGAATTCCTTTCTTTTCTTTTTTTTTCCATTTCATCTTGGTACAATCAGGTCGGATATGTCCATCTCTTTTTCAGTCATAAAAAGTAACTTTGTAAACCTTCTTATCCTTGTTAATTTTATTATAATTATATTGATAATTTTTATTTCTAATAATATTTTTCATTCTTCAAGAAAGATTGGACAATCCATTCTTAGAATGTTCTGAATCACTTGAATCTGATTTAGTAATAACCTTTTTATTTGATGACTTAACAACCTTCTCATGAGTTTGGGATTTCATCGAATTTGAAGTATAAGTAAAAGAAACTCTATCATTATTATTTTTAGTTTTCTCAGCATCTCTTTTAAATCTATTATAATATTCTATGAGAGTTTCAAAAAATCATCAATAGTATCATTTTTAGTCTTTCTAGATTCATAAACAGTATTTCTCTTTGATTACCACTGATTAGGTATAATATCAATATTATTTTCAACAAATATTTCATCCTCCAATACTTTTCACCCATAGCTTGAAAACTATTAACAATTGTTATAAACCTTTATTATGCCTTTGCAACAGGTTCATCATAAAGAAATTAAAAATACTGATAATTAGCTCCCGGTATAGCTCTTCTAGTCTCACCAACTTTAGAAGTTCCAAAATGATTAATCTCTCACTTCTTCCAAATAATTTTTACATTTTTTCAAGAATAAATTTGAATATATATGTTTCAAGTCATAGAAAATAAGAATGTATTACTTACCTTATTATTTAGCTGATATTCCAATTTTTCTTGATTTGAATTTTCTTTGACTTCCTTATCAAGAATTTTTTAATCTCCAGTCAACATAAAGAAATTATCAACTCCAGTTTTGATCACAAAATAATTCATTTTATCTCTCCAATACTCATAATAATTACCATAAAAATTGGGGGTTTAGTAGAATAGAGATTTTATATAGATCCAACATTTATTCCTATTATCTTAATGTAATAATAAAAAAATCTCTTTCCACAACACATGTTAGTGTAACAATTATTTATAAACAAAAGGTTTGTAAAAATAAATAAATCTTACTTCAAAAGTAAAGACAATCAGTAAAAATTTGTGCAGTGGAATCCTCAAATTATAACAAATATAGGTATTAGTATTATAAAGACTTGGCTCTGATACCAATTTTAGGATTGGAATGTATATACATATTACTAAATACAATAGGGGGTGAATTTTATGTTTAAAAACTTTCATTTTTAACCATAAGAGGAATTTTTCTAATATAATTAAACAAATGGTATTCAAAAAAAATATCTTACATATTAAAACTATAATCAAACCAGGACCTAGTTTTTGATGATAAGAATATCGTAATCAAGTATCTTCTAATATGTAATCCACAAGTTTGATTCTAGTGAGTATAATCATATTCTGTAAGTAGTGTAATCATATTCACAATAGAAACTATTATAACAAGAATCATAATCACAACGATTAAAATTTATCAGAGTAATATTGTAATTGGTGATTCTATCTTAAATCATATAGAATCGTATTCAAAGTTTAAAAAATAATTATAATTAAATATATTATGATAAAGGAAATACAAATAGAATTATGAATATAAAATGTTAATATTTATTAATTTTCAACGAAATATAAACTACTTGTAAATAAAAAAAGTAATATAATTTAATAGAATTATTTTAACCCAAAGATAAGGGTATCCAGTAACCTTGGATAAAGGTCCATTATTTTATACTTACAAGGAATTTTTCTTTCTCTTACTATAGAAATCCCTTGATACGATGATCATATTTTCTCTATCTACCTATCCCTAGAATCCCTCAATATAAATATAATCTTATCTCTTTATATCCCTAAAAACCCTCAATCAATAAGGAGATAGGATCCCATATCTTCTTATCCTCAGAATCCATCGATCTAATTAATTGGATTCTTTCTTGTTATACCCACAATCCCTTGATCAAGTTGGTCGGATTCTATCTTCTTATCCTTGGAATCCCTCGATCGTAATCACCAAAAATGGAGTCACACATAGGAATACAAAATATTCTTATGGAGAAAAGCTAAAAAAGTTTCCTTAAGAAAAATAATCTCTATAAAGAAAATAAAAAACACTAGGAACAAGTTGTTCATGCTTTTACACTTTATAAAAATGAGAGAAAACTCACATCGCACACTTTCAAATATCGAATGTTGAATTTACTAAGCTCTTCAAATGACCTGGTATTTTTAAGTGTGCTTCCCAATGGCCTTATTTATATTCCAATGGTCAAATTTGATACATCTAATTTGACAACTGTCACTAAAATGGTTTTAAAATAACATAATACATGACGTTATTTTTCTTTATTCAAATTGTAATAGAATTCATGATATCTTTTTAGCAATACACTATCACAGTGTTAAGAGTGAAATATTACAATATGAAAAATAGTTTTCCATTTTCAGAATTAAAAAATAGAATTTGATCTGATGGATTTACTTATACATTTCATTATGATAAACTTTTTGGATATGAATTCGATTATCAATGGTTTGAGGCTTATTATGATAATCATAATATACAATGTTATTTTGCCTTCTTGAATATTTTAAATTTATTTAAAAGTATCATAAAAGTATATGTTTTCTATAAAAACATTGTAAAATACTTTGAACATAAAATTATTATTAATTATTTATTTAATAAATAGTTCATGTTTTCCAAAACAAAAGGAATGTAAAAGTCAAAAAGAACTTTTGAATCAACATTTACTTAGGGGTTAAACATATAATATAAGGTATAATAATGACCCAAAACTTTTCCAAATCCCATTGTATTTAGATTTTTAGAAATATTATTTTATATTACTAAGAATATACCATTATTGGGTCTTATTTATGTGAACAAAAATGTGGGTGAAATTCACTCTTTGAAAAAATTACAAGTGTGTCATTCACCCCACATAGAAAAGGCCACCCCCTCTCCTCTCCACTCCAAATAGTAAAACCTATTTATTTCACAAAATCACTACATAAATTCCCACTAACCATACTATAACCCTTATTTATGGTATAAATACAACTTATTAATGTATTAGTGAAAACAAAATGAAGATACTCTGAGAAGAGGTAACGTTCTCCAACAAGCATCTTTATTTTACATCTTTATCTGCATCTTTCAATTTTTATAAAACCATTCTGATATAATAAACTCATTATATTCAATATACTAGGATTTTTTTATAAAAATTATATGCTCTAAAATCATATCCAATTCCATCAAATGGGTTATAAAATCACCATTCATGTGTACAACGGACTACAGCCTCATGAACCGATGTTGTTTGTTTTTCCATTTCCACCTATTAAGGTTGGGTATGATGATGAATATAAATAATATATATAATATTTATAAAATATTTATACCTATGGATTCAATATTTCACATATATATTTTTAATTTCCATTCTTTAAGAGACACGATAGCGTCGCTCATGTGTACGATGGACTACCGCCTCATGAAGTGATGTGATTCATCTTTTACTAACACTTCACATGGGAGGTGATAAAATAAAGATAATTATTATACGTGATATAAATGAAATAATTATTTTATTTATGGAAAATATACCATTATATAAATATAATATACACCTTTTTTTCTTTTTTTCACTCACATAAAGATGATAACATCGTTCATATATGTGTGGACTACCACCATCACAAAGCGATGTGACTCTCTTTTCACCACCACACCACATGGATGAAATATATAAGTATATAATATGGTATATATGATATCATGATCATTATTTAATTTTAATATATTACTTACCTTATTTCCATAATGATCGGCGAAGAATTTAATCAATACTCATGCGTACTAATGGCCTACCGTCTCTGTGATCATAATGTACTTAATTTTTTAAGACCATCATTCATGATTAGATTAAAACGTAAAATTCATATAAAAATATAATAATTATGTAATTATATTATTCTTTGGATGATATAACTATATAATATATGAAATAATTGGAACTTTAATAACAAAACACGCATGGGAAAACAAGACAATTGACGCGAGAAATAATAAAAATATTAAAAAATTATTAATGAATAGGTTATAAAATGTTATAAAAGGATAATATATGATATTATAAATATTAATATGGTCCTAAAATAATTTAATAAGATTTTTTAAATCACTATATTTCAGTTTAAATCCTGTTCAATAAAAAGGAATCATAAGGTAAGGGATTTCATTTTAATTTACATTCCATTGAGTCTTATTTGTAATTATGCACCAATTCACTTTTATGCGGTGTATATACTTCTTATTTGACATTTAATATCAATAATAATTCATTATTTATATTATATTAAGTTTAAAAATTAATTATTTTATCCAAGGTGAGTTGACTTGAAAATTACTAAATGATAAAAGTTATTGTGCAATCTCACTTTCTTTTGTGATTGTCAACATTATCTTGAAAAATCACTTTATTATAATAATTTTTTATTGGATGTTAAATTTATCTCAAATATAAATATAATTGTATAATTTGTTTGATTATTAATTATATTGTATAACATTTTTACATATAGTGTTTAATTTGATGGTTATTTGATTAACTGGGGAAATATTGATAAATCTACATCCATTACTCAATATAGATATTTGATGATAAAAAAATTTCTTTATGAATTAAATATATTATTTGATATATAATGAATGATTTGGACATATAATAAATGGGTATGGGATTGGTTAATGAAATCCCATCGATGCATTGGTAGTCTCAAGGGACAAATCATTTTTATGGCCTCAGCTAAATTTGTTTTCAACTAGTATTTTTTAAATTGTATTTATGATAGATATGGATGGTAATAGTATCATGTTCCTGGGAAACATGAAATAAAATAATTACGAATTTCATTAATTTCAATTATTAATATTATCCAGGCTATTTTCACTATTCTAATATCTCTAGATGCATTTCATTATCAATTATTGATTAAATGGTGAGTGTTTTCAGTTATTCAGCTGGTTATAATGATTATGAATTATCTATTCATGCATTAAATTTATTTAAATGGAATATATGTTCAGTTATTTAACATTACATATTGTTTATTATTATTGATTCATTATCAGTTCTAACGTACTAAAACCTTATTGAGTATTTGATATCAACCTTATTTTGTTTTTCTTTCCCTGGGATTCCATGAAGTTTACTATGACGAATATGTATGTATATTATAGATGGAATAAATTTATTCTTAAAATAAAAAAATATATATATAGTAATTTTTTATTCAAATGTAATATGTGAATCATGTATGTATCTAGTTTACCAAGGATACTAAAATATTTGATCCTTTGGGATGTGATTCTTTGTATCTTTTAACAATATTATGCAGTAAGGCACCAGCTCTAGGATGCTGGGGTAGGGGTCTCTATATTTGGTATTAAGGAAATCTTAGTAGAAACCTTAGGAAATAGATTTAGGAAAACATAGATTAGGTAACATGAGCTTGTGATATAATTTTAGGATAAGTATAGAAGAACATCCTAATGTTTTTGTAAGGAATAGATTAAGTTGTGTTTCCTAGTATTACATACCTGTATGGATACTACAAGTGTACATGGTTCTCTAAAATCATAATATTTTATTATGATGTCTATACTTACAAGAGTGGGGGTGAATTTTAGTTTCAAAAATTATTTTAAAAGACTTAAAATAAAAAAACACAAATCCAATTTAAGTATCATTATTTTACTTGGACTAAGTTTGATTAACAGAGGCATATAAATAGATTCAAAAATCAGTCTGATTATATCAGAGTTAAAAGATTGGTCTCATGATAGATTTGATTTATCAAAGTTTATTAATCATAATCAATGTTAATATGATAAAAAAAATTAAAATATAAAGATAAATATTATGAATTAATTTCTATTATATGTTTAGTATAATTAACACTTGAAAAAACAAGAAATATCAAGAAATAGTAAGAATGACTTATAAGATATTAAAAATAATAACCTCTTTAAACATTAAGAATAAGGTATCCAATAACATTGACTAAAGTTATCAACTATTTAATAATTGAATTAAAGTATATTATTCCTTACCAGGAAATCCCTCAACATGATGATCAGATCATATCTATAAACCTATCCTCAGAAACCCTTGATATTATGATTGGATATATCTTATAAGTATGAGAACTTTATTGAAGGGTCTTTAACTCAACTTCAATACAAATCATGGATTTTGTCAAAACTTTAATCAAATATTATTTCGGATTTATACTTTCTTGAATAAGCTAACTCTAAGATTAAATATTAGGAAAATATATAATTTTTCCTTACAACCTTCATAGAACGTGAAAAATTTAGTCGAATCCTATCTGAGATATAGTTTCTACTCATTCTAATTGTACGGGGTCATGTTTGGGAATCTTTGTCTCGATGGTTTCAACTTCCATTTCTTTCTATTTATTCTTATATTTCCTTTAATCTTCCTTATGATATTTCTTAAAATATTTATTTTCATCTGTTATTTCCATGATATATCTCTATTTTTCCATTTTTTATTTATCATCAGATTTTTTTGGAAATTTGATCATCTTTTTATTTATTAGATAATGATTCGGAATCTTGTTCTAAAGAGAATTTTTCCTCCTATATACTTCATATTTTTTATCATTATTAGTCCTATAGGGAAAGTATGATAAGTATTAGGATGGAAATTATGATTCTAATTATTATTTTTTTGGTTAGTTATTTTACTATCATCTCATTCCTTTCCTTATTCTCCCTCTTCCTCTTCTTCTTTGATTTTCTCTTCAATTTATGTCTCTACTTATTCATATTCTTCTTCTTTTCTTTAAAATTTCCTATTTTTCTTATTCATATTTTTCTTATTTACCTTCTCCATAAAAATAATCATCAATTACTTTATCAAGTTCTTATTTAATTTTCCTTGTAGTTCTAAGAAGTCCCAAACCAGATGGCTCCGATTTTGATTCTTTCCCTGGGATTATTGGGACTGATTCATCCTCGATAACTTTTTCCCTTATTTTTACAGAAGAAATTTCATAATTAACCATGTATATTTATTCAAATAATAACCTTTCTTCTATGTTTACTTGATCGATTTGGGAAGTGGGAGGGATTACATATTCATATTCCATTTCTACTTGTTTTAATAAATTTTCACATAGCACAACTTCTCATAATATCTTCTTTTGTTTCTTTTACTTAGATTCTTATTCCAAAACATTAACATCCTAAATTATTGATGCCTAAATTCATAAGGGTTGAGTCTAAACTCTATATCCTAGGGTTTCTTCTCATCTCTATTCTTCATCATTTCATTAAAAACATCATCAGTAATTCTCTTTTCATTCTTCCACTTATCCATATAAGAACTCCCTACCTTTCTCTTCTTTTTCTTCTTTCTAAATTATTTATAATTCCTTAATTGTTATGATTTGGAGCCAATTCCATCAACCTTATCAAAAAAATCTTTAACTTGGCATAAAAACATTATTCTATCCATTGTATCATCGCTGATGAAATAAATTTTCCCCCTTATTGGATATGACTTATTAACAACCTTGAAATTTTTCATACATTAAATAAAAAACTTACTTATAATGGATAAAAACATGATAATATTGGATTTTATTAAGACATTTTTTTCATGATAATAAATATAAAATTCACTAAATCAATCTTCTATATGTTCACCAAAAATTATAATACAAAAACATCAAAAAACATTAAAGTGTCTTTGTACCCATTTCTCATAATTAAGTATCCTTGCATCCATAGTGAAACTAATCGATTGGCCGGTGATACATATGATAATTTCCTAGAGCTTTCATACTCAAAAAATAATTAATCTTCGTCTCAAGTTTTTTTAAACTTACTGAGAGTGATAGGAAACTTGTTTGAAGGACAATGTGCTTCACCTTGTGGATACTCCTACCAAATCTGTAGCTTTCCTAAATGAAGACTTATATATTTTTCCATCAATTTAAAATAAATATTTTATTTACCATCTTCCTAGTAAAACTATACTAAATCATAGAATTCATGAACTATATTAGGATAACACAAATTGAAGTCCTTTTCTAGTTTTTCCATGAAAATGAATTCCCAACCTTGAAAATAAATGATCTTATTTAGGGTAAAATCATACTTCTCATACCATTATCATTATAACAGTATCTCCCTAAACACATATCACTTCATGAAATATTCATATTTGACCATAGTATCTAAAACTTGTATCGAGAATCGAATGAAAAGGTTAACTTTTAGACTGAGACCTTTAAGGGGTGTAGCAAATCAGGATCAGAAATATTTAGAGAACTAATGTGGTAAAAGGAGTGTCCCATGCTTATATAGGAAATGGGGAGTATGGTTAAAATTTAATAATATAATAAATATTTTATATGAAAATCCTTTTTATTTGATGGTCAAGATTGATTCTAATAATATTTTAAAAAATTTAACTCTTGAAGTTTTTAATTCATTTATCAGATTAAAAAATAATCTCATTAGGAAAAATTTTAAAACTTTTAAAATAAAACAAAATTTTTATAAAACTAAAATTTTAACAATAAAAAATATAAGGTAATTATAATGAGATAGTGAAAAAACATAAAATACTAAAATTGTACATTTTTTAGTGGAAATATTTATTGGAATGATTACATGTTCTTCTTGGTTTTTAAAAATTACAACAGTTTTATAAATATTGAATTTGATATTCTCAGTAAAAACTAATTATGATAATTTTATCTGAAGACTAAACGTGATAGTATTAGAAATAAAACTGAATAGGATATTCTTTAAAAAATCATTATGATAAAAAATTATTATAAAAAGTTTGAAATAAAACAAAATTAAGAAATATTTTTGAATCCAAAATTTTTTTAATGAATTTTGAGTTGGAAATTTTTTTAGATTTTTAGATTCTGGGGATCATTATGATAATTCTAAATTCAAAAAGTTTTGAAAAATTTTGAGACCAAACTCAATACGGTAAAAGTTTTAGAAAAACTAACATTTTTAGAAACTTAATGTTTTTGAAAAATAAAAACATATGTACTTCCTCTATAAAAAAGAGTAACTTAATATAGGATATGGGTAAAAAACAAGCAGATATGAATGATTAATTTATTTTGATCATTCTTATCCTCTATTTAATGTATTCAAATCTATATTAAGGTGTTTTGTAAAAATATCAATAAGTTATTCTTATGTTCTGATGAATTGAAAACTAATATCTCCTTTAAGTGTGTGATCTTGAAGGAAATGGTTTATTATATCTATATGCTTAGAATGGGAGTGATGTTCTTTGTTTTTACATAAATGAATAACACTTTTGTTATCACAAAGAATTTGAGTTTTAGTAAAACTCAGTTCATAGTTAGTGAGTGTGTGTTTCATCCACAACAAATTCAAAATACCATATATTCAACTTCATCAGTGGAAAGTGATACTCGGTGTTTTTTATTACATTACCATGTAACTAAATAATATTCTAATAAATGATAAGTTTTGGGTGTTCTTTTTCTATTCATTCTATAACAATGAAATTCTGAATCCGAAATACTTTATAATTAAAAAAATCCATAAGAATAGAAAATTACTAAATCCATAGTTCCCTTAGGATAATGAAAATATTTTTAACATCTTTTAAATGGGATTATTTTGTATTTTCTTGATATCTTGTACATAATCATATAGAAAACATTAAATCTATATTACTAGAAGTTAAGTGAAGTAAAACTTCTATCAAAAATTTAAAAATATTATTGATAAATTACTTACCTAGAATCATCAATATCTAAAGTATTTTAGGTACTTATGGGAGTACAAATACTTTTAGTATTATCATTTCCAAATTTCTTAAGAATATATTTTATATAATTATGTTGTTATATAAAATTTCCTTATGATTTTTGTGAAATTTGAGAACCAATAAAATATGTTCACTCACCCATCATACTCGATTCAAACTTTGACTTCATAAGATCCACAATAGAATCTATTAAATATTTTTTAGTTGAACCCTATATAATGTCATCAATATAAATTTTTACAATCATAATATTTTTATTAAACTACTTTATAAAAAACAATTATCTTTATCTCCCTTAAAAAAATTTCTAACAAAAATCCTATTAACCTATCATATCAGGTTCTAGGGTCTTTGTAAAGTCTATATAAATATTGGTATGTTTTTAAACATATTCAATATGTTTTTTATTTACAAAACTAGGTGGTTGTTCAATATAAATTTCCTCCAAAACTTATCTGTTAAGAAAATCACACTTCACATCCATTTGAAAAAATTTGAAATTAAATAATACTATAAAGGATAAAAGTATTTAAATAGCTTCAATTCTTGATACTAGTGCATAAATTTATTCATAATCTATAAATTATTTTCAATAATAAATCTTAGTAATAATTAAATACTTATTTCTAAAAATTATTCCATTTTCATTATATTTGTTCTGAAAATATCATTTTACTCCAATTATAGAAGTTTCTTTAGGTTGTTCAACTAAAGTATAGACTTTGTTCCTCTAAAACTTATTGAGTTCTTCTTTCAAAGCCTAAATCTAATCATTATCACCTAAAGACTCGTTATTATTCTTAGGATGAAATTGGGATAAAAATCTAGATGTTCAATTTCATTTCATAAGGAACTTCTAGTCCTAATTGGTTGATCAACATCACCAATGATGCTTTCACTAGGATGATTCCTAAGAAACAATTAACTTCTTATGTTTTCAAAAGTCTGTTTTTTAACAAAAGGTAGAAAATATTCTGGAGGAAAAACCTTATAAACTAAATCTTGAGTTTTTTCCTTATGATAATTAATTTCAAATGAAGATTAAAAAACAGTATTAAAAATAACATTTAGGGATGTTAGTTGGGGTTGTTTGAAAATAAAGAGATCATTTTCATAAAAAAACATGTATTGTTTGATCAATAGTACAATAATTTTTATTAAAAACTCTATAATCCTTAGAATTAGTGGAATAACGTAAAATTATCCATTCACTGGATTTGGGTGCAAATTTATGTAATTTATTTTTAATATTCTTGATGAATAATTTGCAACCAAAAAAATTGACATAAGAAACTTTTGTTTTTATTCCTGTCCAAAACTCATAAAGAGTTTTATTAAGAAATGGTCTAATTAAAACTCAATTTATAGTATATTAGAAATCACTAACTACTCTATCCCAAAAGTTTTTAGAAACTGAGTATTCACGCATCATGGTTATAGGTATTTATTGAATAATTCTATTTTTTCTTTCAACTACACTATTTTGTTGAGGGTTTTAGATTTTGAAAAGTTATGTTCTATACCTTTCTTACTACAAAAAAGTTTCAAAATCTATATTTACAAATTCTCCACCATGATCACTCTAAATTTGTATCAAGTAAATTTTTTCTCTTTTTTAACTTCGGCTACAAAATTTTTAAAATAAAAAATGTCTTCATATTTATTGGTGAGAAAATAAACCCAAGTATATCTAGTGTAATCATCAACAAAAACATATAAATAGTATTTTAAACCAATATTTTTTGTTCTTTTAGGGTAAAATAAGTCTGTGTGCACTAACTATAAATCATCAGAAGTTGATACTTAACAAATACATTTAAAACTTGACTTATGTTTCTTACAATATTGATAAGGGTTGTAGTCTTTTGAAGTATCAAGCCTACATTCTAGTAGATCTTTAAAAAGTATTATCTTAGTCAATTTAGATAATTTTATTAGGTTATAGTGTCATAACCTTTTTTTCATAACCAATATTGATTTTCCATTTCAATAAGGAAAGGTAATTCTTGGATCCTGAGGTATTCTAAGTTAAGTGTATAAATATTTTCATAATGATTGGTATAAATAATAAAATCATCATTGGAACTATGTACTAAAAGTTTATCATTCCTTAGTTTCATGAGGTAAACAGAATCACATAATTAACTTATGATTAAAAGGTTGTTCTTAATACCTTTAACAAATAAAAAATTTGAAATAATAGCTTTACTAAGAATAACAATGTTACCTCTTTCGATAATCTCTCCTTGAGAATTATCTCTGAAATTTACATTGCCACCTTTAATATTGATAATATTCTTGAAGACATCATTAATTATAGTAATATTCCTAGAAAACCCATTATCCATGTAAACTGTATTCTTGTTGTTGGTACTATATTTGTTTTCTTGAAAACAAAAATATTATATTTTTGGTTCCCAGACCTTATTGGGTCCGGTATTTTTAGAAAACAAAATCTTAGCTAACCACATTTGTCCAACTTTGTTATTGTAAATTTTAATTTCTTTTGAAAAGTTGGATTTATAAAAACCTAGTGATATTATTTTATTTAATGAACAATTCTTTTTCTAATGGCCACCGCTTTGACACTTTGTACAAAAAAGGTTCAATTTCTAGAACAAAGTAATTTTTACTGAAAATAGTTTTTTTATAAGTAAATCCCATTATAGAATTATTAATATGAGTTCTAATTTATTTATATATATTGTTAAAATTTTATTTACTAATGGTAAAATATAATAAGAGTTTATTTAAATAATATATTTTAAATTTTAGTTTTACAACTGAATTCTAATCCTTGTTAGTAATGGTTTTGTAACAATGTTTATAAAAACTAATTTGAAAATTATTTTTCTTAGAAAATAATTTTTCAAAATCATTAGAAATATATTATTTTTATAAATTTGTTTTATCAAGATCTTTAAAAGGATCTGATATTTCATTTTTCAAAACATTTATCCTCAAATCGGCCTAGTAATTTTATCCTAATCATTATCAAGTTTTTCCAAATTTTACAATTCAAATTTTCTGAAAGTTTTTAAAACTGAGAAACTTCATCATAAGAAGGTAATTAATTTTCTTCTATTGAGGAATATTTTTCATCCAAAGATGTATAATTTTTCTCATCAAGATAATTTTCACTTAAATTCGTGTTTTTAAGGTTTTTAGTGGTTAATACCTTTTCCATAAAACATTTATTTGAAAGGGGTAGATTAGAAAAAATACTTATATTCTCCTATCCATAAATTTCATTATTAGATAAAATTTTATAAGAATAACCACCACTGTAACTCTATGTTTCAAAGGCTTTTAACACTTTACATCCATGGTATTTTTAATACTTTTTTACCATTCCTTTATAAATTTCTTTTCTTTTTTTTTATTTCCAATTCAGCTTATGAAAATCTAATAAAATATATCCATCTTTCTTAAATTCATAACAAGTGGATTCATATTTATTATCACCTTTATCCATATTACCCTTTTTGTATCGGTATTGAAAATAATTTTTATTTACTATCTTATTCATTCCCCTGGTTAGATTAGCTAATTCATTCTTAGAATATTTAGAAGTACTTGAATCTGATTGAAAAAAAAAATTCATATTCCTTAAATATTTAACAAATTTCTTATGTGTTTGAGCTTTAGAAGGAATAGTAGTAGTAGAAAAAGAAACACCTCCATTTTTATTTTTTTTCTTTCTCAGCATCTCTTATAAATCTACCTTCATATTGCTTAATACTTCCAATAAGATCATCCAAAGAAAGATTATTCATCTTTCTTGTTTCATCAACAACGATTATTTTGGATTCCTACACATTAGGAATGATATCAATTATCTTTTCCACAATTATTTCATTATCAATTACTTTTTCACCAATAGTTTGTAAACTATTTAAGATTGTAACTAACCTCGGGTTCTCTTTTCAACAAATTATATAGGAAAGAAATAAAAATCTTGATAGTCTACTCTAAGAATAGCTCTTCTGGTTTCAAAAAATTTAGAAGTTCCAAAGTGTATGACTTCTAACTTCTTCCAAATATTTTTTGTTTCTTCACATGTGGATATTAGAATGTAAATAAAACTTTTATGGATCATAAAATAGTATTCCTTACTATATCTTTTAACTGATATGCTTATTTTTCTTGATGAGTAAACATAGTTAATTCTTTATCAAGATTTTTATAGTCTCCAGTAAGAATAAAACAATTATCAACTCTAGTGTTGATAACAAAAGTTTTCATTATATCTCTCTTGTACTCATAATCATCACCTTCAAAGATAGGTGTTCTATTTGGATTTAGATGTTTAGTGAGCCAACATTAAGACCTTACATCTTAAAAATAATGAAAACTCTTTTTCATAGGTACAAGTTATTGTAACAAAGTTTATAAACAAATATTTTATACTAAAACTAAATAAAATTTTCAGTTGATAGAAGAAGTAAAAAACTAAGCAAGTATAAGCAGTTGAGCCCTACTCTGATACTAATTTTAGGATTATAAGAGTATCTTATCATGTTTGTACTTATAAGAGGGGGTTTAATTATAGTTTCAAAACTTATTTTAAAATACTTAAACTAAAAAAACACAAATCCTCTTTAATTATAATTATCAGACTTTGACTCAGTCTGATTATCATAGTCACAAAAATGGATTCATAAATCAATATGATTATATCAGAGTAAAAATATGGGTATCATGATGGATCTAATTTATGAAATTGCATTAATCATAATCAGATATAATATGATAAATCAATTAGAATATAAAGATAAATATGATGACTAATTTTTTATTATATGTGTAGTAGAATTAACACTTGTAAAAATAAGCAATAGTAATTAATAGTAATAATGAATTACAATCTATTAAAAGAAATAACCACTTTTAACATTAAGATTAATTTAGTAAATAACCCTGAATAAAGGTTTTCACTATATTATACATAGTAAATTATTTATTTCCTTACCATGAAAGGCATCGATATGATGATCGGATCAACTCTATCTTCATATCCCTAGAATCCTTAAATATGATGATCCACTCTGCCTTTTTATCCTAATACAATTTTGATAAGATGGATCAGATACTATGTATTCCTATCTTTAGAATCCCTTGATAATAACAATGATCATACATGAGTACAATTACAAAAGTTATTAAGGATACAACATGAAAATGTATCCTTGTAATGAAAACTCTCTAAAGAAATACAAATACAAAGAATGAGAATTTTACACTAAGTATTTTTCTAAAAACTTGAGATCAAATGCAATAAATCAGCTCCAAACTCTTATAATGACTTAGTATTTATAGGCATTGCTCCAACGGTCATATTTCCAAGTTTTTTTCAACAGCATTGGGCAGCTCTCACTTCAAATCTCATCATAACTGAATGTTTGACAACATATTTATTAACATCATTACAATGTTAAAGAAATTCCTTACATTAGAAAAAAAGCATTTTTATTCCAATTATAAAATTTAGTCAGTATATTGGACTTCATTAAGAATTTCAATACTATAATCCTTATTGGTGTTAGTCTGATTCAATCAGTACCAGTATCAATTCAGTATGATATACATGACTAATGTATTACTTCTGATCTGATATAGGTGATTATGATTATCTGACACATTCCTAGTATGATGATCATAATGATAAATATAGAGTTTATATTTGTAATAATTTAAAACATATTCTATGAATGGTAAAAGAAAATGTTATCTACAAAAACATAATAAAATACTTAGTACATAAAAATTTAGTAAACAAGTTTTAAGTAACTATTTTTGATTTACAAAACTAAAGTAATGGAAAAGTAAGAAGTAGAACTTCTAACCCAATAATAACTCTAAAAAAGGCACATTGGTCTTGACTCGAATGCTACTCGTTACCCAATAATGGGCCTTACTTTGAACCTGGTCTGATACTCCTAGTGTATATTCTTAGGATATTGCACATTTTCTTTAAAAACCATTATGAAGGATTTAAATAGATAATAACAATGAATGAACTAGGTTAAAATGAAGGTGTCTTATATTATAAATAATGTGTCATAATAAATTATTATATTTTTTTACCACTATAATTATTGTTTCTCACACTATGATTTAAAGTTTTAGTCAATTTATAGAACCCAAAGTAATCATGATAACATGTGATATGATGAAAAATGGGGTGGCTATGAGAAACCAAATGAGATGAAGACTGGAGTGAAATATATTGTGATTATTCCTAATTTGGTTTCTTGGAATACAATTAAAAACATATACCTTAACCAAATCCTAGATTCACTAAATAATAAAGGGATGGAGTTTTCTAAGAGATTAAGTGATGGTGACCATAGAGGAATAAAGTATCAATTTACATCATGCCAGAAATGTGGGAGGAGACACCTAGGAAAGTGTCTCAATAGAATGGGGAAATGCTTTATGTGTGGAAAAAAGGCATAAATCAAAGAAACGCAAAGTAAAAATGAAGAGTATAATGGAAGGAAATAATTAACATCCTAAGGATCCATTTAAAATTCATTGTCTTAAATTTTAGGAACTTGGTAATTACCCGAGTCAATGCCCTCTTCTAAAGGGTAACCCCTAAACCATATAAGGACCTAAGTGAAAATAAAATGGATGAAGTATTTATGTATTTTGATTCAAGTATTAAATTGTTGAAGTATTTTACCAATGGTATTTTGTTTATATGAGTCGTAAATCATATAAGGATTTTATTAAACTTTAGAATCATATATGTATTCATTAACATAAGATTCATGGATACCATCATGAATTAATAGGTTTAATATTGAACATAAGTTCAAAGTATTAAACAACTATTTTAGGATTTATGTGATGGTAGACTACCATAATTAAGAACATTTAAGAAAAATTTATGGAAATAATATGTTTTAGTGGAAATTTTATTTGAGGAATAATAAATTTACATTTTATATACATAAGTTTAAATGTATTGATAACCATTAGGTTTGATATTATCAACAATGATATTTTAATAATAGATAAATAATATTATTAAAATTTGTAAAATATTATGTTGAAAACATTAGTAAAAATTTTATTTAATTTCATGAGTTCCATCATGTTTTTTATAACTTTATAAGAATTATATTAATATAGTTTATAAAAAGTACAACCCATATACAAGGTGAAAACCCCTTAAATCTAGAAAGTAAGTGGGGTTTGATCCCATGACTGAAGGACAATAAGGGTTTTGTGCCTACCACAAGCCTACATGATGTCATGGTTAATATGTCATTGTTTTTAGTTAAATAATTTATAAATAAATATTAACGATGAACCATTAGTATTAATTTTTAGATTTATAGATTAATTTATTAACCATATTGGTTTTGGAACATATTTATATATATATATGGAAATAATTGTCACTCTTTATGGATCTTATGATCTGTTAAAAGTGAATTCTAGTGCATCATGCATAAAAAAATTATTTTTGGATTTTCATTTCATAGAGTAAAGGAAAAATTTAAAAATTGATTGAAGTGAAACCAAATGATGAGATTTTTTTATAAAATAAAAATATATCAATTAAGAATATTTCCTTATATTATCAAGTATTAAAAAAATTCTTCAACTTTAGAAAAGATGGTCTTGAAATAAAATTTTATCCTATTACCATCATTTCTGATGATATCAATGACCCTTTCACACCTATTAGATTTATGGATTTGAGGACCTTAACTTTACATTAACCATTCACTTTCTTGTGATCAATGACCTCAATTGATCTCTATAAATATTTACTCATTTCCTCTATGTTCATATCGTCATTTTCCACAAATTTTCACCTACTGAAAACCTAGTTATGTGTTATTCTATATGACCTTTATACTTACCTTTATCTCGATTAAAGGGACATTTTATTAAATATTTAATGATTTTGGTTGTTAAATAATGGTATTTATAAATTTAAAGCATTTTATTACTGATATCAAGTTTAAATTATAAGGACAAATAAATTTTAAGTTGCAGATAATTTAACACCCATAAATTTTAAAATATGAACATCATATTAGATAGTATGTATGACACACAACACCAAGTATAGAAAACAATATAACATCCTGAGAATTTATGATATATTTAATATTTTAAATAAATTCAATAAATTATATATCTTTAAATTCATAAAACACTAAGTTTATCTTGGGGTACACACAATCACAAGTTTCTTCGATAGTTTGTGTTACACGCATGATCGAGTGTTACCAAACAACAATATATTATTAACATTATTATTATCATCTAGCCATTGGAATGAAAAGTATGAATAGTATTAAATAAATATTAAAATATATATCTTACAATCATTCATCGGGTTATCCAATGATTATAAATAAGAATAAGAATCATTTAAAATGAAAATAAATGTTTCATAAAAACTGTATTTTTACTAAAAGACGGTTTAGTCACGTTTGGCGCACATAATTTAAAATTAATTTTTAAAAATTTTAGAAAATTTATTTGAAAAAATAAACTTAATTTTAGAAATTATAACTTGAAAATTATCTTATGGATTATTTTTTGGGTTTTTCTGAGAAGTTTCATTTTTTGATGAATAGTGAAAAATAATTGATTCTAGTTGAAAACTATATTTTTTATAAATAATTTATATTTTTAAATAAAATTGTAATTGGTTTTAAAGTAAATATGGTTAATTAATACATTATTTATCCAATTTAGATCATTTAAATCATTTTCATATTGAATTTTGATATAAAAACATTGTAAACTTTTAAACATTTTCACTTTAAAAACCTTATTTCTCGCCACACCTACGGGATTAATTTTAAATTAAATTATTCCACTTATGTGAATTAAATTTGGAAAAATGTATTCCATATTTTTAATATCCATAATTTATAATATCTAATAATGTAAAACTATGTTTTTACCATAATAATTGGTGAAAAAAGTAAAAATTAATTATAGTGATTATGGTAAAAATGAATTTACTTAGTGGTAAAACTTATAATATAAGGTGTAAGAATGACACAAAACATTTCAAAAGCCCATTTTATATACATATATAAACCTTATACCTTGTATTATATATAATATACTACTATTTGGTCCTTGTTACATGAAATAAACAGGGGTTAAATTCACTCTTTCAAAACATTAAAAGTGTGCCACTCACCCCACCTATAAAAGGTCACCCCCTCTCTTCTCCACTTCACACCTTAAAACCACTTTGGATCAGCCAATAAATACCAAAATAACTCAAAAAATTATCTATACTCATAATGGAAGCCTTGTTTTTGTATAAATTTATCCTAGGAAATGTTTAGTTTAAATTAAAGGTAAATCCTGAAGAAGAGGTAACGTTCTCCAACAAGCGTATTTATTTTACATCCTTCTCCAACTTATTAAATTATTATAAACCATGATTATATAATAACCTAATTTTATACCATATATTTTTATTTTGTTATAATACTTTAATTATCTTAAACCATATCCACTTCAACAAAATGGGTTATGAAATCATTATCCATGTGTACGGATGTCTACCGCCTCGCAAACCAATGTCATTCGTTTTTTCCATTTACACCTCTCGTGGTTGGGTATAATTATTAATATAAAGTATATGTATTATATTTATAACATATATATACCAATAGAATCTCTATAACACATATATAATTTTAACTTCTATTTCTTAGGAGAGACGATAACATCGATCATGTATATGGAAGACTACTGCCTCACGAAGCAATGTTATTCGTCTTTCACTAACACTTCACACGGAATGTGATAAAGATAAATTTAATGATTATATGTGATATAAATGACATAATTATAATATTAATTACATATTTAAAATTATTAAAATATAATATACATTATTTTCTTTCTTTTGTTTTCACTCGCATAAAGATGGTAACATCGTTCTTGTACGTGTAGACTACCGCATTCACACAACGATGCGACTCTATTTTCATCGACACATCATATGTATGAAATATATAACTATATAATATGGTATATAAGATATCATTATCATTATTAAATGTTAATATATTGCATACCTTTTTTCCATAATGATTGTTGAAAATGGAAATGTCACCCATGCGTACGTATGACATATCATCTCCATGATAGTAATGTACTTAATTTTTCATAACCATCAATAATGATTTTTTTAAAAAGTGAAATTCATGTAAAGATATGATAATAATTTCATGATTAATTTTATATATATATGATTTAAATATAAAATATACACAATAACTTGAACTTTCATAATAAAACACCCATGAAAAAATTAGACAATTAACACCTGAAACAATGAAAATAATGAATGATTATTAATGAATGGATAATAAGATGTTATAAAAGGATCATATATGATATTATAAATATTATTATAGTTCTTTAATGAGTAAATAACATGTTTAAAATTACTATACATGAGGTTAAATCATGTTCAGCATACTGGAATCATAAGGTAAGGGATTTCGTCTCAATTTACATTCAATTGAGACTTATTTGTTATTATAAACCAATTCACTTTCATGCAGTGTATATACCACCCCATTTGACATGTAATATCATGAATAATTCATTATTCATGTTATCTTAAGTTTCAATTTGAATTATTTCATCTAAGTGGAGTTGACTTGAAAATTACCAAATAGTAAAAGTTATTATGCAATCTCACATTATTTTATGATTGTTAACTTTATATTGAAACAACCACTTTATTGTAATAATTTTTCATTGGAAATTAAATTTATCTCAAAATTTAATATTGTTTTATTATATATATGATTATTTCCTATACTTTAAACCATTTTTACATACGGTTTTTAATTTTAAGGTTATTTGATTAATTGGGTAATTATTGATAAACATATATCCTTTAATCATATCGATATTTGATGATAATGAATATTTTTTTGAGTTAAATAGATTATTCAATATATATGTAATTATTTGGACATGAAATAAATTGGTTGGATATCATTTAATTAAATCCCCTTAATGCATTGGTAGTCTCATTGGATGAATTAGTTAGCTTGACTCAGCTAAATGGGTTTTCACCTAGTATTTTTTAAACTACCTTGATGATATATTTTGATAGTAAAGGTATCATGTTCTTGAGAAACATGAAATTAAATAATTAATAATTTCTTTCATTTTAGTTATTATTATTATACTATATATTTTCACTATGACATTATCTCTAGATTCATTTCATTATCAGTTATTGAATAAATGGAATGTGTTCTCAATTATTCACCTTGTTGTTCTAATTATTCATTATATATTCATGTATTCAAGTCATTTAAATGGAATTTATGTTTAGTTATTTACATATCCATATTTCTTATGCTTATTTATTCATGATTGTTTCCAATGTACTTAACCATTACTGATAATTTGACCCATATTTTTTTCCTTTCCCCTGGATTATATGATGTTTGATATTAATTATATGTAGGGATATTCTAGATGAAATAAAGTAATTATTTAAATAAAAAAAATTAATTTATGTAGTCAACTGTAATATGTGAATCATTTAAGATTATAGTTTACCAAGATTACTTAACTATTTATTTATTTGGGATGTGATTCTTTGTATTCTATTCCAATGTAATGTAGTAAGTCACCATCTCTAGGTTGGTGAGGTCGGGGTCGCTACATATATTCATTTATGAGGTGTATATACATCCCCTTTGAGATTTTATATCATTAATGTCTCTATTATTATAATATTTAATGTTTTATTTAATATTATTCTTTCATGGGGCTTATAATTAAAATGTTTTCAAAGTGGTAAGATAATTTCTTTTAAAATATATATTTTAAATTTTACCTTAAACTTTTTTTCCTTCCATATCTATATTATTTAAAAATTATTTAAAGAAGTTTTTTTTACTATTATCTGATAATTTTTTAAATACATTTTTACACATGTTTTAATTTTTACAAAATGGTTTGAAAGATTTTTTTTTGTTTTCCAAATGTGGCACTTTTTGAATTTTTTAAAAAAATTATGAAAATAATGTTTTCTTAACTTATATGTAATGAGTGGCCTTTCCCGACATCAATACTAATCTTTTAATTGAATATTATTTTACAAGTTTACAAAATTATTTTTAAATAAACTTTGTTCCTTTTTAATTTCACTATTTTTTTAATATTTTATTTCAAAATAGAAATTATATTTTCCTCAAGAATGTTTTGAATTATATTTAATTCAAATAAAACCAATATTTCCCTTTTTTTGTTTATTTTAGTGTTGAAAATTTATTTTTAATTGAAAAATTTATTTTGATATCCAATAGTGATTTGCTTATGGGTTTAAAGGTTTTTTTAAAGGGTTTTATGGTGAAAAAGTGAAAAAAATAAATTTTATTATTCTTGATATGATACTTGATCATTATATGAAAAATGGCTGAACATGATACAGCCTATACGAAGGGTTGAGCAACATTATAGGTCATGGGGGAGCCTTATATAGCTTATATTAAGAATTCATCCCCATTATAACTCATGAAAAATGGGTGAGCCCTATATATATTATATGAAGTGTGGGCCCCATCATATCTCTCTAATGAATTTGATAATGATTATGTTATCTGGAGAATTATATTAGAATTTGGTTGTATGGTTATTCCAATTACAAGGGTTTTTAAAGGATTTTATGAATATGATGATCTATGTTTCCAAAAACGGTTTTATTTACTTTCTTTGGGTTTCAATGGTTATCTTTGAGAAAAAATTGTGTCTCTGTTTCATGTAGTGGTTTTTTGTTTCATACACTCAAATACCTTTAAAGATAAAGGCAACCATTACATGGGGTTTCATGTTTTTCACTAGAATAACAAATTTCTTTCTTTTATGTCCCTTATTGATGTTTTTTTTCTCATACCACATTTTTAAATGTTTTTCATAGTGTTTAAGGGTGGTTAAGGGAAATAAAGAAGTGAAGTTCAAAGTTATGAATATTTTTCAAGAAAAGAAATCAATTTTTATTTAAATTTTTTATATTATAGAAAAAATTGATATTGATCAGAAGTGTCCAATTTGTAAAATATAGTTCTATTATGTAAGAGTTATATTTTAATTCTCTAAAACCATAAACCTACAATATATATTGGAATGGTATAAAATAAAATATTTTCTAAAGATACTAGTTTGAGTAATGTTTATGATCAGGTCCTTCTAGTTGGTTTCAGAGCAGGTTTTAGATAACTTCAGTGGTTAAGATATTATTTAATCATAAATTACAAGTATTATGTAACCACAGTGGTTAGTATGTTAAAAGGAATAATATTAAATTTGGATAAATTGAAAGATTTTGATATTAAATGAATAATGATATCTTAGTGTTTATCCTCCCCATAAAATGGTATATTATGATTTTATTGATATACTTACACTAACCTTTTTAGTTTTTGTAAATATCTAGATCCAGCAGGAGACAAAGTAATGATGGATGTAATGGAAAATTTGGTTCTTGTTTGAACAAGAAACCAAAAAGAATGAGAGCTATTGTAATAACACTTATGGTTTTTCTTGAATAGCTATTAGGAGTAATGATTAACAACCTAAACCTTGATGAGTTTTCTAATGCATAAAATATGAGAGAAATGAAACTCCATGGAATTTTAGGTGATAATGGTCATAAAGGTAAATATATCTAATGACTTATATTCTAAGAATGTGAAAATAATTGAGGAAATTTTATTACTATTATGGGAAGATGTTTTATATGTAATAATAAAGGTTATAAATAAATAATATACTAAGGAAAAAGAAAGGATTTGGTTAACTCTACGAAGGTGAAATAAGTTCTTCTTGGAGTATCAATTGAATGTTTTAAATTTTGGGAGAATGATAACTATGAAAATTGATGTCCTAGAGGGAAAGATCATGAATGGGATCAGCAGGACCATACAGATATATGTTTATTAATACCTAATTCTATTACATTTGAAGATGAGGAAATTGAAAATTACATATGGAAGGTATGGATTATTTAAAGGCTTATGTTTTGAAATTATTAAATCTTAAGACATGATTCATATTTTTTTATGAATGATATATTAAAGAGTTAGATGAAAAATCATGGTTAATTGATCATGAAGAACGTTGAATGATTAAGGATTTTATATTCGAGAGTTATAAAGTGGTGTTATATTTAAGGATGATCATATGTTTAAAATAATTAATACCCTTTTAATTATGGGAGTACTTTGGGATACTTTTATTAAGTTTTGGTAGATGGTTAAGGAATATATATGTAATGATCCGACTTTTCTCAAAGGTATGACTCATTCGTTTTTTAGTTTAAATCCTTTTTAAAATTTTGGTAAATGTGACCTATGGATTTAGGAATATTATAAAAGTTTATGGGGCTTGTTCGGGGCCAGGGGCTCTGATAATTGGGAAAATATAGTGAGATGAATGGTTAGCATATGGTTAGTACTAACTGTGATGAATAACTAGTGGTAAAATCAATGGCCTTTAGGAGGCCGCACAGTTTTTCTGTAACCGTGTGATCCTATGAACACAATCATATAGGTTGTATAGGGGTTTGGGATAGTGATATTTTCATGGCTTGTGCACAATTAAGAAAATCGTCTGCTTAGCCCATGTGGGGTGCCTCCTTAGGCAGTGGTGTATCGCACTATTGGCACATGATTTAGACAACCGTGTGGCTAAACCATTCCCCTATTAGGATGAGTGAAATTACATTTTTTTACTCGAAATTTTTTTAACCTAAAACATACTTTTATTACTTTATTCTCCAGTAGATGAGATTCACTCCACCACTTATGTGATCTCTCTTTCTCTTCCACCTTTAGATCAAGGTATCTCCCTCATCAAGACTTTAAATCGATCATCATCGAAAGTATTGGACAGCTAGATGGAGTTTTAACATTATTCATTTTTCTTCCAATATACTTAAAATATAAAGTATATATTAGATTAAAAGTTGAATATATACCTATGTTTGGTGGTATAGTTGTTTTCCCTCATAGTATAGTCATTTTCATAGATTCTTTATTGTTCCATGTGTCGGCCATTTCCACATATCACATTAAAATTTCTTCTTTATTTCTAAATAATTATACACATGTTATTTTAATTACATTTACCCTTGATAAGTTTTTATTGGATGTCGACCTCAATCATAGCCACTCCTTTGGGTGTGTCGAATGAATTGACGTCTTTATATTAAATTTTTAAAGTAGTGAAACACCACCAAAGTGTTTGTCTTGGAAATGGATTTTCTAACTTTTATATAAATTTTCAATGGATTGGAAAACCTTTTAACTGTTTGGATTGACCTTGATTAGTTAAATGGATTTTTTATATTGAATTGGAATGTGTGGGAAGGTCATGCTTCTTGTTATATAATTATAAATGCCAATTGTTTCAATTTCTCACCCTAGGATAATGTGATTTATAGTTATGGATTCTCTAAAGGTGGTACCTCATGTGATTATTATTATTACTATTATTAGGATTATTCTATTATTATGGGATGTGTAATTATGGTTAAGGGACTTATTGAGCATGATTCTTCACTCTCCCTTACATTGGGTGTTGAGCTTGATGACTCTCACCATTATAGTTATATATGGATAATGTTCATGATGTTCGAAATTCCTCTATATTGGGTGTTGGGAATGGAATATAACCCCACATATCTAAAGTGTTGATCATGATGAATCACATTAACTTTGAGATTCAGGACATGTATCCTTTTTCTTGGGAGTACATCTGATTAGACTGGTTATGTACACTTGAGTTATGCGCCAAGTTTATCCAGCACCTAGTATCCAGGTATATTTCTACTTACATCCTCAAATACCTAGTACATATATGTGGATATAGTATATAACTATACTATATATATATTACTATATATATACATGGTTACTGATCAGTATCTTACACCATCCTACTCTAAAGTATGTAGAGCTATCCAAGTGTACCCTAAAAACCTAAGCCAGATGGTATTTATTTATTCATCATTTTTTATTATTCTATATACATACACACTTATATTTCTATGTACATGGGATATATCATTACTATACATTGTTGGTGATTTCCTACATGGATTTTATCTCACACCCTACTTGGGTTATATTTGGAACTTGGTAAGATTACTTGTCTGTGAGTATGGATAAGGGAAAATGACCTTCCACAAATTTTTGATTAATTTTACTTATAACATGGAGAATAGGAGCATAGGATCAAGATTATTCTTGTGATGATAGTAGATAATTCTTTTAGCCTTTTTTATTTTTTTATAGCATGTTGTATATTATTGTCCCATGTTTTTTCTTTTTGTATATTAGTATTCCATTACATCATTATATAAGACACAACCTATGGGATTTTGATTATTATTTTAGTTTCTTGATTTTATTGCTTCTTCTTATGCCTCCTCTATGTCGGCTTACTAGTCCTGTTATTATAGTTTCTGTTCTATATTTTTTGTTATTCATATGCTTCCATTATTTTTTATTTATTTGATGAATCCATATTTCACTATGATATGAGGGTATATTCTCCCTATTGTACCACTTTAGAACCTCACATCTAGTCAGTATCCTCTAGAATAAGGATAGGTGTGTTTGAGGCCATGTGACCCACCGACTCGGGGCCCCAATTAAGTAGAAACAGGGATGGGACATTACAAAGTGGTATTAGAGTCATATTTTCTTTTTGTATTACTATTTGGGTATTAGATAGGAGACTAAGAGCTAATGGAATTTGGTAATGAGAATACTCTTGGGATTATTTAACTCAAGTATAGGGGAAAACAAATTTACTTGGTATGGGTTGTTGTAGTTATTTATTGTGTCTATTATAGTTGATTTGAATTCACTGTTGTGTGACGCACATGCCTTGTGATATTATTATTGTTTATGTAATTGATTTTGGACTTGGTCCTTGGGTTGTTGAGAAAATAAATTTTCATCGCATGCATTATTATAGGCACATTAGGACTATTATTTCATGCATCATTCCCTGACATGTCTTTTTTCTACGTGCATGTTCCTACTACATATAGTTAGTTCCTTGATTGTTGTATATTTAAATGTGATGAAATTTTATAAAGGGATATATAATTGGACTAATTAAAGTACCTAAATTAGTCTAAATGTTGTTTTCCAACATATATTGGTGATGACACCTTAATTAACCAATTACACCATAATTTTGGTTCTGGGGCTACTGTATCTGGACTGTGATATATTTATTATATAACAGAGATTACAAACTCAATCAAATTTAAACATTTATATTAAAATTGTTTCCACTAAATAGGGACATCAATTTCAAAGTAAATGGTGTTCGCCTCTATACCTTGAAATTGAAACACCATATATCGGTACCCCTACTATCTTGTATGAGTCATGAACCTAGAACCAACCATAGTAGTGGGTGTATGGGAGTATCTCTTACATTATTATATCCTTTTATAGTCTTTCCTACCACATAGACCTGGATTTTGGAGGAGGTGGATAGGTCTGATATTTTCATAGGAAGCACTACTACAAATTGGGCCTTTAATAGTGCTACTAAAAGGGATTTATCAGAATTATATATATGCTAATAATGTAAGTGATGTAAAATTGTTAGTTTTAATAGCTCTCGTAAAAAGTACTAATAAATTCCCCTTAGGTAATTGGTATAAATTTTGTTTACACCCCACCCCCCACCCTACCCCCATCAGTGCCCCCCCCCCATTATTAGCGCTTCCCCCACCCCTTTATCAACATTTTAGATAATCCCACCATCTGGTGTGTGCCCCTGCCTCCAAGGAGTTTCGAACCTTAGACCTCCGTCTTATACACCAGTTCCTTTTCCACTTCCCTTTACTATTTTATTTAACATTTTATGATATATTTATATATTTATATGTATATATATATTGTTTTATTTTTTATCCATACATTTATATATATGTTTATATATATATACATTATATATATATATGTTTATATATATATACATTATATATATATATATATATTAAAAGTATGGGTATATAAATATTTATACATATGTATTTTAAATAAAATGGATATTAGTTTTTATTTAGATAAGGTTTATATATTGAGAAATATATTTTACATGTAAATATGCTTAATTATTTATTTATAAAATTAATTTTTTATGTGTGAATATATAAAGAATATGTGCATATTATTATATATTTGATTATAAATAATAGTAAATTTTTAAAACGATAAAATTTCAAATCCATAATGTCAATATGAATGTAATACCTATGAATAAATTTATTCCCCACTAAAAAGAGAAAAAATTCCCCTTTAAATAAGGTTGAAAATCCATCTAATCTTAAAAAATTGTACTACCCGACTAAAAACTCATTTTTAGAGGCCTTATGGGCATTTTTTGGCCTCAAAAAATGTGATAAAGGGTTTTACTTTGTCACGAGAGTGTAAAGATCATCACAATATTCGATTTGATATGCAGTAGAGCCCAAATGGACACCCGAAACAAAATTTATAGACGTTTTAAGTTCGAGTTTTTTTTCTACTAAATTAGATCTCTTATTAATATTTTGATTTTTTATATTAAAATTGTTATTAAAAGAATATTAATCAATAATAAATAGAAAATTATTAATTAAAAAAATCAATTATTGTATAACCCATTTTTACTAAATATATTATATATTATATGTAAATTTCTATTTATCCTTATCTAAAACATATTTAAAAATATATATATTATATTTATATATTAATATATTATCTTTAATGAAATATATTATTTTTTGAAATATACCCTTTATTAGTGCTAGTACAAAATCACTAATAAAGGGGGATCTTTATCAGCGCTTCTAAAAAATGCTAATAATGATACCCCCTTTATCATCGATTTTTTACTACTTCTGATAAAGGGCCCCCTTTATCTGCACTTTTTTATAATCACTGATAAAGGCCCCTTTTATCTGCACATTTTACTAGAAGTGATGAAGGGAGGCTTTATCAGTGCTTTTTTTATAACAACCATGTTCTTTATTACACACTTTAACATAATTTATTACATAAACATGAACTTAAGAAAACTATGAGGATCAATAGGTATAGTTTATTGGGAAATTAGTAACATTACATGAAAAAATAAGACATAAAATACAACATCTTTATTGAAAATTTCTTGTACATGACCACAACATTATTTTGTACTTAGCATTTCATGGGATAACCTGATGACATACACAAAAAATGGTGAGATATAAAGATCAGTAAGGGAGTAAAAAAGGCATAACATGAAGAATAAAATACATGTTAGGAAATATGAATATCAATGGATCATAATAAAAACATGAACATAAATGCATGATATAGCATTATTATCATAACATGGATATGTGGAAACAACATTTAACATGATATTAGCATGAGCCAAATCATATTTCACATGGAGCATGGGTAAACCCTCATTATACTTGAATTATCTTGATTAAACCCTAATTTCACTTGAATTAGAATGATTAAACCCACATTTCACATGGAGTATCAGGATACTACTCTTTACCCAATATATTGGAGCGCTATCAGGGTGCACCCTTTATAAACATTTCATTTCATACATAAGTGTGCCACATGGATCATATAACATAGAAGCATTCAACATTATCATTTATTCCATGATAAATGGGTTTGGAATAAATACATGAAATTATAAAATAAATAATTATATGTTCACAAAGGTGAATACCCTTGATATATAAATGGTCATGGTATTTACTACACGTTGATTTTGACATGGAAAATTGCGGTGCAATTTCGGCAGCTTAATAGCAAGACGTAAAAATTAATAAAAATGGTTTATGAGAGAGAAATTGGTATCTCATCATATTTACATGAAATGTAAAGTAAGGTGTTCATATAGATACTTTTCCCAAAACATAGAATTTGGAAATAGAAGGCATAACACAATAAAGAAACTTTAAGAAAGAGGAGAAATGAAACAACTCTTACGAAATTTTGGCATGGTAATGAGTATAAATGGGAGGGATTAATGAGAGATAAAGAGGTATATCATCATTAAAAAATAATTAGGTAAGTATGGAGGTCGTTATATATCATAACCCAATATTTTTAATTGAAAATAAAAGGGTATAACAATATAAAGAAACTTGGACAAAAATGAGAAAGGAAGAAATCCCTTACAGAATTTCGGCATGGTAACGGGTGTACATGGGAGGAATTAATGAGAGATAAAGGGGTATATAATCATTAAGACATAATTAAGAAATTATAGGGTAGGTGTGAAATCATAACCCAACATTTTTAATTGAAAATAAAAGTTCATAACAATATAAGGAAACTTGGACATAAATAAGGAAAGAAGGAAAGTGAAGATCCCTTACTTGGAAGTGTGATCCCAACGTCTTGGTAGAGGCTTGAGAGAGGATTATTGGGACCTTGGTGAACCTTGGGAGGATTATATAGAGAGTAGGGAAGAGTTTTGTTTTGAGCTCCAGATGGTTTGAGTGAGTAGTGATGGGAGATTGAATGGGTTTATATAGTAAAAGAGAGAGAATTCTTTATTATTTAGGTTTTGGACACTACACATTAAACTAAACAAAACCACAAACCATCCCATGGTTTTTCCCATGGTTTTTGCCAAAGTGTAGTTGAAAACATTATTTTATAATTCCAATGTCGGAACTTATTAAAATACTATGATTTCTTATGTTGAGGTGAGTTACACTCTCAAGGAAATCATTTTAAAAAGTTAAAATATTTTATGTCTTGGAGGGTTCACTAAGGCACTATAAAATTAATAAAACAAATCTTAAATAACATTATTTTAAAGTTAAAACATATATTTTCTGAATATCCCTTTTATAGAATTTTATTACATCACTATTGGGTCATTATGATGTCATAAAACACATTATATATTTAAACGGTATTTAATTTTTACCCAAAAATTCAACTTTCTCATAAAATTATGAAAAATTCAACATTAGATAATTTCAATATCATAAATCCAAAAATAATATTTAAATTATTTAAATAATTATCTAAATATTTGAATTTTTCATTTAAAATAAAAATCGACATTTATCGAAAATTCATGGGTTTTGACAAAAACAGCTTTCAAACCTTAATAAAAATTACAATTGTATTCATAAAAAATATAAGATCGTTTATATTTAATAAAAATTAATTTATTAATAATATTTTATTAAAATATTATTTACTTAAAAAATCCATTAATTCATCAAAATATATTTCTTAATTGAATCTAGATATTAACGAAAAATATTATTTGTACTTTAAAACCCATTTACAAAGTAACAATAATAAAATGAATATATATTATTAATTATATAAAAAAAATAATGCACATAATCATAGTGCTAGGGTCATGTTACATAACCCATTATAACACTCGCATAAGACCTAAGGGTAATTTGTGCAATGGTGACAGACTCTTGGGGTGGCTCGGATAACATCGCTCAGATGGTATTCTCTATTAACTTCCACTTCTCCCGTAGGTGGTTCTGTTCAAGCATAACGTGTTGAAGCTCAGATTGGTCCTGGTCAAGAGAAAAGTCCAGTGATGCTACCTCCTTTCTGGGCTTTAACAAATGATCTTCATATGTATCAATTCTACTGGATGGGTACATTACTTCTTTTTTCTGAGTAAATTGGATTTGTTAAAGCGCTATATTTATATTAATCATGTGATCACTATTCAATGGCTATATTAGAAACTGTAAAAATTCATAATAGTATTTTGAAATAAAAAAACATAAAACTAATGAAGTGAATATGTTTTATATAACCATTTTACATATATGACATCTAATTAGATCAAGAGGAATTTTCAATAATAAAATTTTGTGGTCATTACAATCATCCCCCCTTAAGAAATTTCTCCCTTGAAATATTATTTTCCCATACTAAAACAGATGAATATAATTGTGCTTCATCACTTCCTCCTATTACCATGTTACTTCTTCAAACATGTGGTTTCACCACAACACCTTGACGAGGGGAATTGTCTTATTTCGTATAACTTTTTCCCTACGATATAAGATCTTCACCATATTCTCTTAATAGGAGAGGTCATTCTCCAATGGTACCACCTATGGATTGAGTACATGTGATGGGTAAGGTATGTACTTTCTCAAGAGTGATACATGGAATATATCATGTACTTGAGATAGGTTTGGTGGGATTTCCAGTCGATAGGCCACTACTCCAATGTGATCAAGGATCTCAAAAGGGTCGATGTAGCTTGTACTAAACTTTACCTTCTTCCCAAATCTCATAACTCTATTACAAGGTGATATGTGGAGGAATACCATGTCTCCAACATAAAACTCTAGGTCTCGTTGATGATTATTATCATAGTTATTTTGTTGATTGTGAGAAGCTTTAATGTGTTGATAGATGGTCTTAACCTTCTCCACCATTTCTTCGACCATTTCTGAACCTAGTAGTATTCTCTCCCTAACTTCATTCCAATATGTTGGTATTTTGCACCTCTTCCCATAAAGGGCATCAAAAGGATCCATTTGGATTCTTGAGTGTAAACTGTTATTGTAAGAGATCTCAACTATTGGAAGATGTTGATCCCATCCTCTTTTGAAGTCCATTGAGCATGTTCTCAACATGTTGTCATGTTTTTGGATAGTCCATTCAGACTGGCCATCAGTTTGAGGATGATAATTTGTGCTTAAGTTTAGCTCAGTATTCAGAGCATTTTGGAGACTCTTCCAGAACTTAGAGGTGAATATTATATCTCAATCAGATAGAATTGATAGTAGTACTCCATAAAACTTTACCACTTCTCTGATGTATATCTGTTCTAGTTGATCCAATGAGAAATCCTCCCAAATTGCAATAAAGTGTGCAGCATTTATAAGACATTCCACAACAATCCATATAGTATTGTTTCATTTGTATGTCTTCATATGTCCATTGGTAAAGTCCATGGTGATATTTTCCCATTTCCATGTAGGTATGGGTAATGGTTACATTATCCCCTTAGAATTATTTCTCTCAACCTTCACTTGCTGACACACCAGGAACTTTGATATATACTCAGCGACCTCCTTCTTCATGTAATCCCACCAAAAATGATCTTGAAGATCTTGATACATATTTGTGTTTCCTGGGTGAATGGAGAAATTAAAACTATGTGCATCATCCAAAATTTCATTCTTTAACTCTAGACTTTATAGAACACATAGTATTGACCTTTATCTAACAATTACTTCTTCATTAACATCCAACTCCGAGGATTTCCCTTTTCTAATAGTTTCCACTTTCTTCTGAATTCCCACATCTTCTTTTTGAGCATCCTTTAACCATTCCAAAACATAATTTTTAGAAATAATTTATGAATGGATTTATGATTTTACCTTCTTTATGATTCCCATGTCTATATTCATCAAATATAAGAAGATTGGATCCTTTTCAATTCTCATCAATGATAGAATCGTTAGGTCCTTTATACTTAGAGCATCTTCCACCTTGTTTGCTTTCTCTAGATGGTAGTGAATTGAGCATTCATGGTATTTGATCACCTCTAACCATCTTCATTGGAACATGTTCAACTCTTTTTATGCAAATATATACTTGGGGATTTTGTGATCCATATATATTTCACACTTCTCCCTAAATAAGTAATTTCGCAAAAATTTTAAAGCGAATATTACTGTATCCAACTTCAGATCATATGTTGGATAGTTTTTCTCATGAACTTTCAATTTCCTTGAATCATAGGAAATGACTTTTTCATTTTTCATCAACACATTTCCCAAGACCTTATTTGAAGCATCATTGAATACCACAAAAAAATCTCCACTTATGGGTAGTGTGATCACGGTCATAGTGATAACCCTCCTTTTCAACTCCTTGAATCTATCTTCTCATTCATTATTCCAATCAAACTTGAATCCCTTACAAGTAAGTTTGGTAAGAGGGTTTGACAATCGGGAGAAATTTCTCACAAATCGGCGATAACATCCAGCTAACCCAAGGAAGCTACAGATATTCATCACAGATTTTGGCCTCGGCCATCCCTCAATTGCATTTTTCTTTGAGGGATCCACAGATATCCCATTTATTGTGATGATATGACCCAAGAATGAGACCTCCTTCAACCAGAACTCACACTTGTTGTACTTTGAATAGATCTTCTCCTTTTATTAGGTCTCTAGTACAGTGCTTAGATGCTCCTCATGCTCCTCCTTGGTTTTGGAATATATTATAATATTTTCTATAAATACTACCAAAAATTTGTCGAGGTAATCTATAAAGACACTATTCATAAATTATATGATGATTTATGGATAATTGGTGATTCTGAAAGGTGTTACTCTAAATTCATAGTGCTTGTACCTTGTATGAAAAGTATTCTTAGGGATATCCTCTTTCTTCACCCTTACATAGTAATATCCCGACCGTAGATCCACCTTGGAGAAGTATTTTGTTCTACATAGCTAATAGAACAAGTCATCAATTCATGGCAGAGGATAATTTTTCTTTATCATGATTTTGTTGAACTCGTAATAATCAATGCAAAGGTGCATTGACCCATACTTCTTCTTGGTGAAGAGTACCGGTGCACGCCATGATGAAGAACTTAGGCATATAAAACCTTTATCTAGATTCTCCTATATTTGTTTATTTATATCCTCAATCTCCACAACAACCACTCTATATGAAGTCTTGGATATTGTAAATTCCCCAGGTATAACATCAATCATGAATTCAACATATCTTCTAGGAGGAAGACCAGGAAATTCCTTGGGAAACACTTCATCAAATTCCCTCATAATAGGCATGTCTTCAAGGATGGATGCTTCATTAGACTCAATCATCTGAGCACGATATGCATGCTTAGAGGGAAGTAATATCTACACTTGAGATTATGGTGATAAAGAATATTCATCCTCCTTCTTTCACTTGTACAGAATCGGTTGTCGATTCCCCATATAGAGAGTGATTTCCCTCTCACGTAAATTTATGTTAGCTCTATATAGATAAATCCAATCCATGCTAATAATTGCATCAAATTCCACCAGGGTGAGTATAAATAGGTTCACCAGGAAGTTCAATCCACAAATTGTGAAAAGGGAGGAGTTATATTCATGGGATGCAATGATTGCCCCATTTTTCATTCTCACTGACATCTTTACTTCCATAATTTTTGGTGGTGTTGGGATTGTTTTTCTAAAAATTCAGGATATAAAATAATGCGTAGAACTATAATCAAAAAGTATGTTTTCTATTCTAGAATGAATAACTATAGTACTTATGACCACATCGTTATCGGGGTTCTCTTTAGCGTTAGTGATGGAAAAATCTCACCCTTTCTGCCTTAGAGGGTGTTGGTTGCATCCAAAAACCCTTGGCTTAGGGAACTAGTTTGAAAAGTGCCATAGTTCTCTGTAATTGAAGCAATAAACAATGCATTGAGGGTCGAATGGAGAATTCATCTCCTCTGTCGTAGCTGCGGGTTTTTATTGTCGGTAGTTAATGGATAGGTTTCCTTCTCGTCCAGACCTAAAGCATTTCCTCGTCCCCTTCAGGAAATTTCTAGGGTGATTCTTTCTACACCTTTTTCAAGTGGAGTGTTGTAATTTCATAACACCATTGGATTTATCTATCCGACCTCCCGAATTAAAGTCCATATTCTGCTTCTTATCCTCTTAATACACCTGATATTCTTCAATCTCCATTTAGACTTTGAGGTAACATCGTAAAATTTCCTCATAGCTACCAAATTCATTAATATCTAGGGCTTTCTATAGGCTAGGTTTTATCTCACTAAAGAAGTAATCAACCTTGTAATCCGGGGTAACAAAAACTATGGAGGCGTATCATGAAATCCATTTTATTTTTTCCCCCTTAATCTCTGATGGATTCATCAACTTTTTTTCTTGAGTTCAAGGAAGTCCCTTTCCATCTTAATTCGGAGGGTATGAGGAAAATATTTATTGAAAAAAAAATTCTATAAATTCTTCCATTCTAATGCCTCGATCTCTTCCTCAGGCTTCGTATTTTTTATCAATTTCAACCATTGATCATCTTCACCATCTATACGATAAGCAACCAGGAGAACTTTCTCTTGTTTATAACATTTAAGGATGGATAATATCTTTTCAATGGAGCTGATACATTGTTCGACAATTGAGGGATCGGATGATCCATTAAATGTAAGAGGCCTTTGTCTCATAAAGGTCTCGGTTGCGGCTTTTTGTTTCTTGGGGGGTGGATGGTCCTCTTGACCCATGTTTCTATTCAAAACATGAGTTAACTGAGAGAGTATAGTGACAAGGTTTGTGATTCCCTCTCCCATAGGATTATTCATCTCATTAGAATACTCATCACATTGATCTTAGCATCGATTGTTAGTTTGAGTCCTCCTATTACCGTACATTGGCTGGAATAAAAGGAAATTTAGGGGTGACATATAATAGGGAATCCAATTAAAAAAATGGATAACTTATAAATTACATTTATTTACTTAACCTATGAATTTATAGGCTTTAATCTATGTTATTCATGATTTACTTCCCAACATATATTCTTAGGGGGATTTTTTTATTCTCTTAATAATGGTTCATACTAAGATTATTAATTTTCAAAATCATATCCTCTGAGAGTGTCAAACAAAGAGTTCAGCAAGTTCCATTTTCATGAACTAGTTCCCATTCGAGTCTAGCTCAAAGTGTTATTTTTTTGTTTTACCCCTAGATACATCTGTGTTAGTGCCACCTCTACTTATTCGTATCCAAAAATGGATGATTTTTTTTGATAAAAAAATTACTCTATACTCCCAAAATTTAGAGATGTTTTTATTATACTTAGAATTATACCTAAGGCTTTCTCTATGGTTTTCTAATCCTAATCCCAAAAATAAATAAACCTATACTATGATACCAACTATAACAATCCTACTCTTTATTACACACTTTAAAATAATTTATTACATAAACTTGAACTTAAGAAAAATATGAGGATCGAGAGGTCTAGAGTATTGGGAAATTAGTAACGTTACATGAAAAATTAAGAAATAAAATACAAAATTTTTATTGAAAACTTCTTTTACATGACCATAACATTCCTTCTTACTTATCATTTCCCAGGATAACCTGATGACATACATAAAAAAAGGGTGAGCTATAAAGCCCGGTAAGGGAGTAAAAAAGGCATAACATGAAGAATAAAACACATTTTAAGAAATAGTAATATCAATGGAACATAATAGAAACATGAACATAAAGGCATGATATAGCATTATTATCATAACAAGGAGATGTGACAACAACATTTAACATGATATTAGCATGAGCAAAATCTCATTTCACATGGAGCATGAGTAAAACCTCATTGAACTTGAATTAGCATGATTAAAACCTCATTTCACTTTAATTATCATGAGTAAACCCTCATTTCACATAGTGTATCATGATATTATTCTTTACACAATTCATTGGAGTGCTATCAGTGCACACCCTTTATAAACATTCCATTTCATGCTTTAGTGTGCCAAATGGATCATATAACATGGAATCATTCAAAATCATCATTTATTATAAGATAAAGGAATGTGGAATAAATAAATGAAATTCTATAGTTAGTAAGTATATGTTCATTAAGGTGAATATCCATGATATATAAATGGTCATGGTATTCACTACACAATGATTTTGGCATGGAAAATTGTGGTGGAATTTCGGCAACCTAGCAGCGTGACATAAAAATTAATAAAAATGGTTTATGAGAAAGAAATGGGTCTATAATCATATGTACATGAAATTTCCAATACTTTGGTCATATATATACTTTTCCCAACACATATAATTTGGTAATAGAAGGTGTAACATAGTAAATAAACTTGAATAAAGAGGAGAAATGAAACAACTCTTACAAAATTTTGGCATGGTAATGGGTGAAAATGGGAAGTATTAATGATAAAGAACGATGTATCTCATAATTAAAACATAATTAGGGAAGTATATAGGAGGTTTAAAATCATAACCCAACATTTTTAATTGAAAATAAAAGGGTATAACAATATAAAAAAACATGGAAAAAATGAGAGAAATGAATAAATCCCTTATGGAATTTTGGCACAGTAATGGGTGTACATGGGAGGAATTAATGATAGAGAAATGGATATTTCATCATTAAAAAATTAGGGAAGTATATGTGAGGTGTGAAATCATACCCCAAAATTTTTAATTGAAAATAAAATGGTATAAAAATATAAAGAAACTTGTACATAAATAAAGAAGGAAGGAAATTGAGGATCCCTTACTTGGAAGTGTGATCCCAAAGGCTTGGGAGAGGCTTAAGACAGGATTCATAGAAGATTGAAGCACCCTTGGAAAATTCTATATAGAGGAGGGAAAAGTTCAGTTGATATCAAAATGGTTTTAGTAAATATGAATGGTAGATTGATTAGTTTTATATATTAAAGGTTAGGGAATTCATTATTATTTAGGTTTTAGACACGACACATTAAACTAATCAAAACCACAAACCAGACCATGGTTTTTGCCCATGGATTTTTAAAAAGGGGAGTGTAAAATATTATTTTATATGTCCAATGTCCTAACTTATTAAAATAATAGGCTTTCTTATGCGGAGGTGAGTAACGCTCTCAAGGAAATCATTTTAAAAAGTTAAAATATTTTATAAGTCTTGGAGGGTCCACTAAGGCACCATAAAATTAATCAAACAAATATAAAATCACATTGTTTAAAAGGTAAAACATATATTTTCTGAATACCCCTTTTATATTATTTTATTACATCACTATTGGGTCACTAGTATGTCATAAAATACATTATATATTTAAATAGTATTTATTTTTTTCCTAAAAATTCGACTGTCTCAGAAAATTTTGAAAAATTCACTGTTAGATAATTTTGACATCATGAATCCAAAAATAGTATTCATTATTTCTAAATAATTTTCTAAATATATTAATTTTTTCTTTTAAAATAAAAACAGTCATTTATCAAAAATTCATGGGTTTTGAAAAAAACAGCTTTCAAACCTTAATAAAAATTACAATTTTATTCATAAAAATTATATGATAGTTTATATTTAATAAAAATTAATTTAGTAATAATATTTTATTAAAATATTATTTAATTCAATAATCCATTAATTCATCAAAATATATTTCTTAACTGAATTTAAATATTAACTAAAAATACAATTTGTGCTTTAAAACCCATTTAAAAAGTAACAACAATAAAATGAATGTATATTCTTTATTCTATAAAAAAATAATGCACAATATAATAGTACTAGGGCCTTATTATATAACCCCTTATTATACTAACATAAGACCTAAGGGTAAGGTGTACAATGGTGACAGACTCTTGGGGTGGCTCGGATAACATCGCTCAGATGTTAATCACTATTAATTTCCACTTATACCATAGGTGGTTATGTTCAAGCTTAACGTGTTGAAGCTCTGCTTGGTATTGGTCAAGAGTGAAGCCCAATGATGCTACCTCCTTTCGAAGCTCTGACAAATGGGCTTCATATGGATAAATTCTACTGGATGAGGCTATCACTTACTTTTTCTAAGTAAATTGGATTTGTTAAAGCCCTATATTTATACTAATTATGTGATTATTGTTCAACAGCTATATTAGAAATGTTAACAATTCTTGACGGTATTTTAAAATCCAAAAACATAAAACCAAGTAAGTGAATATGTTTTATATAACCATTTTACATAATAAGACATCTAATTAGATCAGTAGGACTATTAATTAATAAAATTTTGGGTTGTTACATTTTTATAAGCATTGATAAAGGGACCCATTTAATAGTGATTTTTAGCAGTGTTAATAACCCCCTTTAATGGCACTAAAAAAAGTGTTGTTAAATACCCCTTTTAATAACTCTTTTTCTAGTGCTGTTAAAGAGGGTTTTTAATAGTGCTTTTAGCTAGCGCTGTTAAAACACTAGTACTGGATAAACCCAGTTTTATAGTGGTGAAGGCTATATACCTATCCGAATTATCAATCTGTAAAACATTTAAACTATTAAGATCTCTTCTGAGGTGTGTGTTTGGAATTATAGGATCATGCCACCATGACATATTCAAGTCATATTCCCTTAATTTAGTGATAACCATGCACCTGGGGTGGAGGACCCTAAGCTGATGGTGATCCCTCCTATAGTTCCACCTATGGAACCACCTGTTGTTCCTAGTACAGGAATCGATGCCATGTTTCAAGAGGGTTTCTTTCACATGATGCAAAGTATGAAAGGTGTCACTTGACCTACCTCGACTATGAAAGAGTTTTCTTGGGAGTTCCAGCAACATCATTCGCCCACATTTTGGGGGGATAGCAGACCACATACAGTAGAGACATGGAGGGATGTTATGCTTTCTATGTTTGAGCATCTAGAGATGACTCTAGAGTAGAGGGTCAAACTCGCTACCTATATGCTATGTGATTCTTCCAAGATATAGTGGGATGTTATTACCAAGGCAGATCAATATAGTGATATGATCTGGGAAGACTTCAAGATGATCTTTCATGACTACTTATTTCTACATACTCTAATGGATGATTGGGATAAAGAGTTTATGAATCTCCAGTAGGGATCCATGTCTATCATGGGATATTCTACTTGTTTCACTGATATATACCATTTTTCTCTTACTATATCTAGTGATGATCATATGACCGCAATGTGATTTGAGGATGGTATTGTAAACTCCATATGATCATTAGTCATTATTTCCAGGCTGACGACTATTTCTGAGATAGCCAACCAGGCCCTCATTTCAGAGAGGAATTTTAGGGAAGTCAATAATGGTAACTGGGTGGTTCAGCACCCAAATCTATCAATGTTTCTTCTAGAAAATGCAAGCATCACTTCAAAAATTTTCATTGGGGTAGTAGCTGATAAGAATCTTGTGCTAATATCTTCTTTATCTATCACCAATGTGGGAATTAAATACATAAAAAACCCTAGTTTTATGTGATCTAGTTGAATGTAGAGTGTACGGTGGGATGAGGCAAATTCAGTGCTTCTGTAGGGCTTTTCCATCAGTGCTTAGAGATTAAGGATCTAAACCTACTCTACATTTCTGAGTTGGACTAGTGGTATCATTCTAGGAAGAAAACTGGAATAACACAGTTTTCTCGTGCTGAAGTGGTGGTTGAGGAAGAGGTAATAAGACTCAATAATCTCAACTCCAATATATAGGGCTTTCTTAGTGAAGTAAATATGTGAATCTAGTTCATGGTATAGTTCAATTACATGCAGTGAATCCTATGTCGGAGGAAAATAGTAGTGGACCTTATATCATTTGAGGTACTATAATATTAGAATCTATATTATTGTATAATTTATTTCACATAGTCATGTCTCACTCTTTTATATATGATGAGAATATGGAGAGTCTATTCCTCAGGGTAGAGTTTTCCTATGGTGTTATTATTCTCAATAGCCTATTAGGTATCTGGTTAGAGAGTGTTCTTTGTTGTAATGATTGTCCACTTGAGAAAAGAGGATATATCTTTAAGTGGAGTATTTTCATCATCAATAAGACAATGGTTGATATAATTATCAGGATGAATTGGTTGGTCACATATTGAGCCCATATTTAATTTTATCATTAGACGGTGACTTTTACATCCCTAAAGGGTTGTAGGAACATACATAAGGGGGAATTGGATGTCCAAACTATGTAATTAGGACCTAGTCATCAGGGGATGGGAAGGGTGAAAACCTATATTTTTATCTTTTTCTTAGATTATTAAGGGTAAAGACCCTCTATTTACCCTCCAGTAATTGATCATTTTAGGTATTTATTCAATGAAAACATTTTTTGGCTACCTCCAATGAGAGAGGTGGAATTAACCATTGATCCGGTGTTAGGAGTATCACCACTGACCATTCCTCTTTATAAAATAGTTCCTACGGAGCTTATGGAATCAAGTATTAGTTAGAAGACATATACACCAAAGGATTTATATTCCCCAGTACTTCTCCTTGGGATTCACCGGTCCTTTTTTCAATAAAGTGAATTGTACCCTCAAGATTGTCATGGATTACCGATGAATAAACCATCTCATGGTAAATGATTAGAATCAACTAATTCGAATAGATAACCTCTTTAATAATCTTTGAGTAGATCAAGTGTATTAAAAGGTTGATTTGAGGTTGGTCTATCATTAGGTACATGTCAGATCTAAAAAATTGCCTCAGATATCTTTCCACGGCAGGTATAGTCTTTATGAGTACCAGGTTTTGTCGTTCGATCTCATGAACACACCTTTAGTCTTCATGGTTATAATTAATTGGGTTTTCCACACATATTTGAATTCATTCATTTTAGTATTTGTGGAATAAATCTTATTGTGTTATTATTCTCAATACAACCAGTTCAATCATCTCAAGATCATATTGAATACACAGAGATAGAATCAACTATATACTAATCTCATCAAATTCCACTTTTGGATTGATAAAGTCCACTTCTTGGGTCATATAAACTCAATGTCAGGAGTTTCAGTCAGCCTGGAGAAGGTGAGAGATATATTTTCCTCATAGAATCCCATTAACATAATTGATATATAGAGTTTCTTAGGGATATCTTGGTATTAAAGACACTTCATCCAAGATTTATCATTCCTTGTCGCACCTCTTACTAGTCTGACTAAAAAGGATGTGAAATTCTTATGGTCAGAATATTATGAAGCATCCTTTTATAAGTTTAAGAGAAGAATGAATTCAACACCAATCCTGACTCTTCCAGAGCAAGGTAAGAGCTATACAGTTTACTGTTACACATTAGGTATCGGTATATGAGCTATTTTAATGCATGGCGAGTGATTAGTAGCATATGGGTATCATAAGTTGAGTCCTGGAGAGTGGAAATACCTGATACATGACCCCAACCTAGATATTTTTGTAAAGTATCTATGATTTTGGAGACATAATTTTCTTGGAGATCATTTTTTGGTGTTTACTATTCAAAAAATCCTCAAGTACATATTTACGCAGCGTTATTTGAATCTGAGGCAGCACGTATGGGTTAAATATCTACAATACTTCGATTCCAATCTTACCTACACACCAAGAATAGGTAATGTCATAGTTGATGCTCTAAGTCAGAATACTCAAACACATAAATCTTAGGAGGCCAGTGGTGATTGGAATCTCATGGATTTGTTTTCAGAGATTCATGTTGAGGTTTAAGAGTATCATGGGAACACTATCCTCTCATCCTTAGTAGTGACATATACCCTTTCAGGATATGTGATAATGAGTCATATTTTTAATCATGAGTTATTAGTCCTAAGGGATAGTATATCATATGAGGATACATCTTCTGGATGGACCCTGGATGAGGATGAGACTTTTCTCTTTCATGGTCATGTATGGGTCCCAACAGACATCAGAGATGAGATAATGTGGAAATTTCATCCCTCTGTTTGGGAAGTACATCCCGATTTCACAAAGATGTATCAAGAATAACATAGCCAGTATTTTTGGCCTATAATGAAATGTGAGATTACTGGTTCATCACTCGGTGTTCCACCTATCAACAGGTGAAGTTGGAACATCAATAGCTGATAGGGATTTTAAAGCTCTTATCCATTCCCAATTGAAAATGGGATGATGTCTCTATGGATTTCATGACTATTTTACCCATATCACCTTGTGGAAATGATGCCATTTTGGTATTCATTGATCATTTAATGAAGGTTGCACACTTTTTACTAGTTAAAGAGACCTTCTAGGTAGATGATCTAGGGAGAATATATGTCAAGGAGGTTGTACATCTTCTTAGAGATCCATGATCTATCATATCTGACTAGGATTATCTCTTTACAGTTGGTTTCTAGTAGGGGTTTTAAAAGGCCTTGGGTACACAAGTGCTTCTGATCATGTCCTATCATCCTTATACTGATGGGAAGATAGATCGCATGATTCAACTATTAGAGGACATGCTTCGTGCATGTGTCCTTGACTTTGGGGGTTCTTGGGAGAAACATGTAACCCTTGTTGAGTTTTCCTATAATAATATATTTTAGGCTACCATTCAGATAGATCCTTATGAAACCTTTTATGGTAGTCCTTTATGATCACCTCTATGATGGTTAGAGTCAAGGGAGGTATATTTGTTTTTGGGCCGCATCTCATTCAGGGGATTTAAGAGCATGTCTATTGGATCAGGAAGTGTAGTTTAGAACTTAGTCTAGGTTGAAGTCATATACCAACCAACACCAATGACCTCTTGATTTTGTGGTTAGATATTAGGTTTTCTCAGGATTCTCTCCCATTTTAGTCCATCATCATATTTGGAGGCAGGGTATGATATCACCTAGTCGTATTGGACTCTTTTAAGTTTTGAAAATAATCAGATAATTGGCTTACCAGATAGAACTTTCTCAAAGTTATCAGTCTATATGTGATTTCTTTCACGTATCTTATCTTCATTGAAATTATCCAAACCCATCTCATATATTCCAACCTGATGAATTTGAGTTAAATATGGATGCTTAATTTGAGGAGTATACAGTGTGTGTTGTTTATCAGAGCATGAAGACACTCTAAGTCTGGTTAATTCCTTTGGTACAGGTACTATGGAAACATGAATGAGTATAGTATGAGACCTAGTATTGGGAAACTGATATAAGTGCTTAGAGGTCAGAGCTTATCTTGGATGATACCTCTTTATACTCAAAATACCAACTCAAGTATGAGTTTATTTAAGGAGGGAAAGTTGTAATGATTTATATTTTCTCAAATTTATGGATCATTTTTTCAGTTTAAATCCTTTGTTTAATCTTGTTAAATGTTCCCTACAACCTAAGGAAGATTATAGGAGAATCTGAAACTTTTTTAGAGTTGGGATCTTTAAGAATTTGGAAAACATAGTTAGCACATGTCTAATACTAACTGTTATGGGTAACTATGTGAGGGACTTAGTGTCTTTCAAGAGGCCACATAATTGTTTTGCAACTATGTGAGACTTGGATCATACCCCTGTGAGTTATAGAGGGGTTTAGGATAGTGATCTTTACACTGTATGTTCATGGTTAATTATGTCATGCTCCTAGACCATGCAAGGTCCCTCCTTAGGCAGTGGTGTGGTGCATGATTGGTGCATGGTTTGGCCAACTATATGGCCAAACCATGAAACCCTATTTGAAGGGATGAAATTAAATTTTTTCCCTTGAAATTTTTTTAACTTAAAACCTCTTTATCCTCCTTTATTCTCCAAAATTTAATGTTCACTCCTTTTCTCCTGTAATATTTATTTCTCTTCAACCTAGGTATCAAGGTAACTCCCTCATCTAGACTCCAAATCGATCTTTGTCATCAGTAGATAGCTAGATGATATTGGACCATTCTTCATTTTCTTCTGATTTACTAGAAACTTAAATCCATTATTGGACGAGGAGTCATCTTTGGACCTAAAGTAGGTGTTCTAGTTGTTTTACCTCAAAGTCGAGCTATTTTTATAGCTTTTTCATTGTGTAGTGTTCGATCCATTATCACTCATTTCCTTAAAATTTTTTATTCATTCATAAATAATTATATGCATGTTGTTATTCTCACGTAGAACCTTACAAAGTGTTTAGAGGATTTAGACCTCAATGATATCCACCCCTTTGGGTGTACCGAGTGAATTTACCTATTTATGTTAAATTTTTTAAATAGAGAAACATCAGTTACGTGTTTGGATTGTCTTGGAAATGGAATTTCCCGCTTCTATATAAATGTTCAATAGAATAAAACACCTACTAAGTGTTTGGATTGAACTTGATTATGAATTTACAAGCCTTGATTAATTAAATGTCTTATTTATTTTGAATGGGAATGGCTAGAAAGGTCACGCATATTGTTAAATAATTATAAATGTGAATTGTATCAATTTAACACCCTTTTATATTGTTCCATATGGTTATGGATGCTCTATAGGTGATCCCTTGTGTGATTATTATTATTGTTATGATTATTCCATTATAATGGGTTGTGGAAAATGGTTAAAGCACTTGTTGAGAATGATGTTTTACTCTCCCTTACATTGGATGTTGATAATGATGACTCTCACCATTATACGTGAATTTGAAATATGGGAATGATGTTCCATGTTCCTCTATATTGTGTGTTGGGTATGATGTATCACCCCACCTATCTCAAGTGTTGATCATGAAAACTCATATTCCTTATGAGATTTAGGGAATGTACCTTTTTTCTTGAGCTTATAGCTCGTTAGACTGGTTATGGATGCTTTAGTTACACCCCAAGTCTAGTCAGCACCTATTATCTAGGTATATGCCTACTTATGTCCTCACATACTTGGCCTATATAGGTGGATACAGTATATAACTATACTATATATATTATTACTATATATATGCATAGTTACTAATCAAACTCTTACATTGGCCTATGTAGAAGAAGGTAGAGCCATCCTGGAGTCTTATAGGAACCTGAGCTAGCTAGTATTTATATACTCAAAATTGTGTATTATTCTTTATACTTGCATACTATTATTTCTATATACATAGGTTGTATTATTACTAGACATTGTGTGTGGTGGCCTACTAGTATTTTATCTCATACCCTACTTGGGACACCTTTGGAACCCAAATAGATTACTTATCTGTGGGTATGGATAAGGGAAAATGCCTTTATATAGACATTTGACTCATTTTAATTATATCATGGATCATGGTAGTAGAGGATCGATCATATGCTTGAGATTATAGGGGAGTGGTCTTATCGAATTTTTTAATTTTTGTATAGCATATAGTATATTTATATCCCTTATTTCCCCTTTTGGTATATCAACATGCCATAAAATCATTGTATAAGACATAAACGATGGGATTTTGATTATTATTTCAGTTTCTTGATTCTTTTTTCCTACTTATTATGCTTCTGCTATGATGGGTTACTGGACCTGTTTTTATAGTGTATGTTTCTGCTATGTTGTCAGTTATTCATATACATCTGTTATTGTCTTTTTATTTGTTATATCCATTGTGACACACTAATATAGGGGTATATTATCCCCAATATAACACTTTATACCTACAATACTAATAGGTAGCCTATAGAATATGGGGAGGTGTACTTGAGTCCATGTGACCCACCAGCTCAGTGCCCCGGTGAAGTGGACGTCGGGTCGAGACATTATAATATAACCCTTAAGTTTATCATATAAAAAAATTATTTAACAAGAATTATTTTTAATTTTTTAGAAATAAGATTAAATATATGGATAACATTTAGGTTTTATATGATCTTTTATTCTGAGATAATTATGGGTTACTACATTTTTGGGATACAAAATGAAAGGTATGAGATAACCTTTTAGGTCAAAACATTTATTTAATGTTGAATATAGTAAGGTTGTTTTTAAAGTTTTTTATCACATTTCTATGAATTTTTTAAGGATTATATTAATATTTTTTTAGAAAAATGACAACCCCAAGTCAAGTGATAACCTATCTCATCTAGAAAGGGAACAAGGCACGAAACCACAACTAAAGGGTGACAAGGGTATATCACCTACCACTAGCCTATGTGATGTCCTGGTTAGTATGACATTGTTTTCATTTATTTAAATGACATGATAGATAAAATATAAGTTCATTTTTGGGAAAATATGTTTTATTATATAGATAACTGTGAGATGGAAATTTGATTTGGTGATTAGGTGATTACTGTTATTTTTGAATAAGATCAATTTTATATTGGGGATCATTATAGGATTGTAGTAAATTGAATAATAATGGATTTTATTTGAGAAATAAAAGTTGAATTTACTTTTGTAATAATATATGATTTTATTATGGGTTATGGTGATTCACATGATTTATAGAAATGACTAGCATATCTTGGAGATTATTTCTTTAGTAAGATTATATTTTTGGTATGATACATTAAGATTGGTTAATGTTATTTATAGATAAATATTAAATTTATCTTGGAAGGAAATGTGATCAAATACTTCATATTTTTTGTTTTAATATTATCCTGGAATATTTTTGAGTAATTTTAAGGATAGTTATATTTTTTTAATGATCTAAGTTGATATTTTGGTGTTACTATTGAATTTTAGAGATTAAAGTAATTTTCTTCATATGAAGGTTTATTATTTTAGGAATTATTAAACCTTGTGCTATCCATTTTGGATTTGTTTAATTTCTATAGATATAAGGAATATATTTTTATCCTTTTATAGAATTTATAATCTATAGAAGTCGATTCTAGTGCTTCATATGAAAAAAAACATCTTAAATACTCATCATTTGGAGAAAAAGAAATGAGTTTGTAGTGAAAATTGATTAAAAGATGAAATTAGTCTTGAAAAATAATTATATTTGTTTATATTATTTGTATAGGAAGTAAAATAATTACTCAACTTTAAGAAAAGTATTTTCAAACAAAAACATTATCTGTTATATTTTCTTATTGATAAATCAATGGTCTTTTAACCCATAACTGATTTTTTGTTTTTTGATGGTTAAATTTCTCTTAACCATGTTCTCTATCACCCTCTATCAGTACTTGGGAGTTAGATTTTTATTATATATCCATTTTTTCACTCTCTAATTGTGTTTTATTAATTTAAAACCTACTATGTGTTATTCCATATGGCCATTATAATTCCCTTTCTCTTATTTCAAGTGGAATTTTTATTTACCCTTTTTACGATATTGGTTATCAATAATGGTATTTTGAAAATACAAAACCTAGTCACCAAAATAGAACTAAAATTATGAGGATTAAATAGCTTAAAGGGAGGATAATTTAATATCCTGATATTTTTAATAGAAATATTATGTTTGATAGTGTAAAAGATATGCAATAGTGAGCTTAAATGAATGATGAAATATTTTTGTTGAAATGCGATCATTATATCCTAGCCATTAATTTGGCAGGTATGAATAGGAATAACTGATTTATGGAATAAATATAAATTCCCTAATAAATATAAATTTGGTAACATCCCATTATATTAAAAGAAGAACATTTTATTTTCATAATGTATGCAACACGCAACACCGAGGTTAAACAAACAATGAAATATATTTCTTTAATTTTAATCTCTTTGATAGCTTGCAGAACATGAAACCCCAAGCCTAAAAAACTATTATATATTATACTATTATAACCTATTAGTTAAATTGTAATATATGAATAGTAATAACTGAATTATGAAAATTTTGTTTGTTTTTTTATTATAAATAAAATAAGAATCATTTCAAATAAAAATAAATATTTTCTAAAAATATATATATTTTTCTAAAAATAGTTTAGTCATTACTTGCGCACATAATTTAAAATTAATTTTTACCACTTTTGTAAAAATTATTTTAAAATTTTAAATTCATTTTTAACTCACCATATCAAAATTATATTAGGGTGAATTTGTTGGATTTTTCTGAAAATTTCATTTTTCAATGACTAGAGAAAAATATAGATTTTTATTAAAAACATTATTTTTATTTAAATATTTTACAAGGTTAAATTATATTTAAAATTGTTTTTAAATTAAAAAATATAATTCAATTATATTATAATTTAACTAATTTTAGTCATTTGAATCTTTTTCATATTGAATTTTGATATTAAAACCTTCTATACTTAAGAGAATTTTCTCTTTGGAATCCTGCTTTATAATCACTTCTGTGTATATAATTTTAAAATAAATTATGTCACTTATATGAACTTAAATTGAAAAAATGGAATTTATATTTTTAAAAAGAATAATATATATTATCTAATAATTTAAAATTAATTTTTTCCATTATGAATAGTAAAATCAGTAAAAATTTATTATTGTGGTTAAGGTAAAAACTGATTTATCAGGGGTTAAACTAAGAAGATAAGGGTTACAATGACCTACAAACTTTTGAAAAACCCATTTTATATACATATTTATACCTTATAACCTATAAGAGTCTATAATGTCACATTTTTTAGGCTTTTGAAATGATAAAAATTTGGGTATGATTGAATCATTTCAAAAATTCCATGTGTGTCTTCTCCCCTGCATATAAATGGCCACCCCCTCACCTCCCATATTCACACTTAAAAATACATTTGGTTCAACCATTACCTGAAAAAATAACTTCCTTAATTCCCTAAAAATATCTTGTATCCCTTGGTTTGATCATAAATCTATCCTAGGAAGGCTTTGGGGAAAAATCTAAAGAGGTATTCCGAAGAAGAGGTAATGTTCTTAAATGATCATTTTTATTTTGTTTCTTATTCCATATTACTAAAATATTATTAAAACATTATTATATAATAACCTAATTATATTTAATATAATTATATGTTATTATGTTAATTTAATAACCTATATCCATCTCATCTTCAATCAAATGGGAAATAAAATCCTTGATTGTGTGTATAGTGGAATATCGCCTCACAAACCGATGTAACTCATTTTCTATAACCACCTGTATAGGAAGGATATAATGATGTATTTAAAAATTTATATTATAATTATTATATTATTATACTTATTTAATTTTAATATCACTTATACCTTTTTATTTTCTATCCTATTTAAAATATGATAATGTCGCTCATGTGTGCGATGGACTATCTCCTCACGAAGCAATCCGATTCATTTTTGAATTACTATTTACATGGAAGGTAATAAGGATAAATTTAATGAATATATGTAAAATATATGAAATTATATTTATTATTGAAAATTAATATATCACCTAATTTTTTACCCTTTCACCTGTTAAGGAAGTGATAATGTCGCTCATGTGTACGTACGGCCTACAGTATCCACGAAGCGATGTGATACATTCTCCGTGTTCAAATTTCAATAATGATTATAAAATTTTATCTAATGAACAAACATTTTATTTTTATAATTAATAAAATTTTGGATAGTATGTAACTATATAACATTTTCAAGAACCAAAACTTTCACATTAAAACATTAATGAGAAAACAAGGCAGTTATCACCCAAAAAAATAATAATAATGAAAGATTATTAACAAAGGGGTGATAAGATCTTATAAAAGGATCATATATGATACTATAAATATTCATATGGTTCTGATATAAATTAATATAATGATTAAAATAATTATACAGAAGTTTAAATGAAGTTCAACCAAAAGGAAGTGTGAGGCAAGGGACTTCACCTTAATTTCCCTTCATTGAGGCATATTGGAATGTTATACATCTAATTTATTTTTTATGGTGTATATGAAAACTCTTTGACATGTAATGACATGATTCATTAATAATTCATGGTATTTTAATTTCTAATTTTAATTATTTCATTCAAGTGGATTTTACATAAAATTTTCCAAGTGGAAAAGAATTTCATACCTCAATTTCCTTTTATTAGGTTATATTACTTCTCTATTGTATTTGATATTATAAGATTATGTGTGTAGTAATTTTTAATTATATTATATTGTATTTAAACTTTTTTTATTTGGATTTATATCTGATACACATAATTGATTCATAGATTAATTCTCACTTTAGCATTATGATCATTATAAGGGTTTATTTCACAATATTATTTTAATCGGGATTGATTATGCTTGAATATCCATTGAATGAAATTATTTGATCATAATAAACCCATTTTATTTTCTTCTCATTAGGTCATTCGTGAATTTTTTAGTTAATAGTACCATTTTTTCCACCCATTGGTACTTAAATTGTTTTAGATAATTTTATTTTGTGAAAATATAACTTCAGTTTTATCTTCATTCGAAAATCCTTTTTCTTCCAAATCTAGGTTTTCTAAAAAAATAAAAAATGCTATTAAAATTTTAAAAATGATTAATTAAATAAATTTTTACCCATTTTTACTTTTTATAAAAAAAAATTGAATTAAATCTTCATGTTGTTTTAAAAAAAAGGCTTGAATGGGTTTTATCGAAAAAGTGAATAGAATATTTATTTTAACATGTACAACATGAACGGAATTTATAGCCATCATAACCCCTCAAATTTTTTATAAATATTTAATAATATTAAAAGGTTATTTTCAAGAAAATTATTTTCAAAATTTTTTGTGAACCTTTAGTTTTAAAAGTTTATTTTTAAGATTAAACTGATATTTTCCACGATAATGTTTCTAAATACCTTTTTATGGTATTTCTATTCATCAATTAAAACACCCATTTATTTTACTTATACTCCACTGGTAATTTATTTTATTGATACTATTATTATTATTTATAATGATTTTTTATGATAATTTTGACCGAGGAAAGTATTTACATTCAATATATTGATTCATTTTTGTAGTCATTAACTTTACCTTGAAATATTCATTTTCCTATGATCATAAAACATAAAATTTAGCCTAAATATCCATATTATTTATCAGGGATATATTTATTACTTAAACCATATAAAATTTCTACATATGGTGTTCTATATTGAATTTTATTTTTTTTAATGGGGAAATATTTATAAATACATATTCTTTACTCAATATGGATATTTAATGATAATAAACATTATTCATGAATTAAATCAATTATTTTATATATGATAATTTCTTTGGATATGAAATTAATGATGCAATTCAAATTATATATCCCCTTGATGCATCATTAGTCTCATGAGGTGAATCTGTAAGCAATAATTAAATGATTTTTTACCCATATTCTTGAACTATCTTATGAAAGGTCTTAACAGTAGAGGTATCATGATGCTTGAGATCAATATATTTAAATTACATGTGTGTTTAGTTATTTTCCTTTCCATATTGATCATTCCTTTTATATTCATGATAGTCATGTTATTTAAATAGAATGTGTGTTTATTTATTTACCTTTCCTTATTTATTATTCCTTATCTATTTATGATTGTCAAGTTATTTAAATGACATGTGTGTTCAGTTATTTACCTTTTCATATTGATTATCCCTTATCTATTAAAGATAAAAGATTTGTTTAAATTGTGTGTGTGTTTTGTTATTTACCTTACCATGTTGATTATTCCTTATCTATTCATGATAGTCAAGTTATTTAAATGGAATGTGTGTTTAGTTATTTACCTTTCTATGTTTATTATTACTTATCTATTCATGATAGTAAAGTTATTTATATGGAAGATGTTTTCAATTATTTACCTTTCTATACTGATTATTCATTATCTAATCATGATAGTTGAGTTATTTAAATTTAATTTGTGGTTAGTTATTTTCCTTTTCATTTTTATTACTTCTTATATATTCATTACGGACAATTTATTTAAATGGAATGTGTGTTCAGTTATTTACCTCTCTATATTGATTATTCCTTATTTAATTTTGATTAGTCAAGTTATTGATTGAATGAAATGTGTGTTCAGATTTTTACCTTTTTATATTTATTATCCTATATTGATTATTACTTATCTAATCATGATAGTAAAGTTATTGGTTAAATAGAATGTTTTTTCATATATTTTCCTTTCTACATTTATTATTCCATATTAAGTATTATTTATTTACTCATGATAGCTTTTTCTTTACATAACTCTTACTGAGAATTTGAGTTCAACTTTATTTTTTTTTTCTTTTCTAGGAATATAGGAAGTATACTATGAATGATAATAAATTATATGATATAGGGAATAATTATATTCTTGAAAGAGATGTGTTGTAATTTTTAAATTCAAATATAATATGAGAATCATTTATGTATCTAGTTTACAAAGAATACTAAACTATAATATCCTTCAAGATGTAATACCTTTTATATTATACCAATATAACAAATCAAACACCAGTTCCAGGTCACTGGTATTTGGGTCACTACAAATGTATTGGTAAATTATTCGAAAATAATAACATGGTTTTTAGTAAAGCCAATTTATTCTTCAAAAATGTGTTTCCCTTACAAATGGTTTTTATTTCTTTTTCTTAGTAAATATTATATTTAATTTATTGAAAATTACTAAAATTTATTTGAAAAAACTATTTTCATTTTTTAAATTATTTTTTTAAAATTATCCTTTTGTGAATTTTTTATAATTCTCTACAAAAAGGGATTTTTCAACGAATAGTGAAATACTAATTTTTAATTAAAAACTATATTTTCTTTTAAAGTATTTATAAATTAAAATTATATTTTATAATTTAATTAGATCCTTTTTATTTAAAATAATCAAATAATTTTTTTAAAATTAATTTTATACTAGAATTTATTATAAAAACATTTTATACTTAAAAAGGGCAGTTTTTTTGAAAAACTGTTTTTCGTCTCATTTTTTCGGTTTAATTTAAATTTAAATTATACCACTTATATGTGTTGAATTTTGAAAAATGGAGTAAATATTTGAAATCAGTTTTTAAAATTTATTAAATATGTCCCTTAAATTTTTTATTAGTATAAATAGTAACCTGAATAATTTATATTACCACGGTTAAAAGTAAATCAGGTAATTAAGGGTTAAAAATGATATGATAAGGAGTATAAAATAACCCTAAAACTTTTCTAAATTTTATTGGATGATTATACCTCAACTATAATAATAATAAGGTCTAATATATGACCTCTGTTCTATTTGGATGTGATTATGAGCTTCATAATATTGTATTTAAAGAAAAGTTAAAAATGCCACACTCTTCTTTTTAGGAACTATAATAATTTTAACATGGGGAAAATAGGATATGAATTCAATTATAAATAGTATTTTTAAAAATAAAGGATTTAACTTCCTCTTTTTTATTTATTTTCAATTTTTTTCTGATATAAATATATTAAATAATTACACAATTCTGACATAGTAATTATTCAATTGATGGAATAATCAAATAAATAACATTAAAAATATTAAAAATAATATAATTAGAGATAAATAATGTAATTAATCAATTTCATAAATTACCATGACATTTTAAGGACATAATAAAATATTTTTTCAATTTTTACTTATTTTATTTATGTTATTAAAAGCAAATAAATAAATAGCTATAAAAATGAAATTAATGATATTTTATAATAAATAATATTTTATTAAATGATATAAAATTCTTAATATTATTATATTCATCCAACTGATTTTTATATGGTTGATAATATCAATCATTTTCTATTTATGAATATTTTTTCTATTTATATTAATTATCTTGATCCTCAAAGAGTAAAAATCCATGTTGTCATGGTAAGTGTGAAAGGTTTTAATCAGGGGTTAAAACAAAATGATAAGGGTATAAATATGATCAAAAAATATGTAATTTTTATTGTATGAGAGTTATTTGATCCACCATTATATTATCTTCTAAATAAATCATATTTAATTCATTTGGTATGGAAAATTAATCTATATTAATTTAATAATTTTTGGAATTCCAAGAGTGCCCCTCTCCTCTCTTATAAAAGCGCATCTATTATTCACTTTAATTAACACATGAAAACCCATTTTTTTTCTTGAAATACCATCCCAAATAAATTCATATAATCCCTAAATTTGTTATAGAGGTCATGTTTTATGCATAACACCAACTATAATGGTCTTAAGGTTTTAAGAAAAAGTGGTAGTCCGAAGAAGAGGGATCGTTTTTAACTGAACATTTATATTTTATTTCTTATTACACATCCTTAAAATATTTTTAAACCTTGATAAAATAATACCACCATCACCCTACATATAATGAGATTTTATTATGTTAATATCATTACCAATATCCATCTACAAACTCCATCAAATGGGAGAGGAATTCATTGTTCGTTTGTAAGGTGGACTATCGCCTCAGGAACATATGTAATTATTTTTTCCTAACCATCATTAAAAATAGGTTATAATGATGTAAATAATGTTTATATATTAAATTCATGATATGTTTATCATTCTTAAAAAATAATATATCATTTAACTTCTTATTTTCCATTCAATAAAAAATGATAATGTTGTTTATCCGTATTAATGGACTATCACCTCCACGAAGTGATGTGATTCATTTTTAATCACAAAATCACATAGATGATATATATATATATATAATTATATTTAAACAATTAATTTTATATTATTTTAATTATTTAAATAAAAAAAAGATAATTACCTTCTTTTCATAAAGATCATTGAAAAATGGAAATATTACGCATGCGTACGTACGACCTACCATCTCTATGATTGTAATGTAGTTCATTTTTATTGATAATATTTAATAGTTGAATTTAAAAATATAATTAATTAATTAATATAATAATTATTACATGATTATTATTTTTTAGATTATGAAATGATGAATTGTTTTACCATAGTTAACTTACCAAATCTATTTTGGGCTTATGAAACTATTATCATCAAAACATATCACATAAAAACATCTAATATGAATTTAATTAATTAAATAATAAAATATAGCATGTTAAAAGATAAGATAAAAGTAATAATAAACATGAAATTTTTTCCTAAGAAAGTAAATAATTATCCTATATTCATTATTTAGGAACATAAACAACGTACATGATGAGGCGAAATCAAGGTAAGGGACTTTATTTTAAAGTTTTACTTAAAACTATATTTTTCGTACATATCAATATTTTATAAAAAAAATTAAATAAGGATTTTAATTTTATTCTGTGATTTTTTAATTTCATTTTTACCAATTATTTACTTTTTAAAAATAGTTTTAAAAGAATTTTTTTGTCAATTTTCAAATGAGGTACTTTATGACTTTTCTGAAAAAATTAAGGAAGGAATGTTTTTTTAACTTATACGGAATGATCAGATTTTGTTACCATCATGAATAATATTATATTTTAAGATTACTTTACAAGTTTATTAGGCTCTTTTAAATGAAATTTTTGTCATTTATAAATGCACATATTTTTAAACAAGTGATTTCAAAATGGAAAATTTATTTTCAATAATAAATGTTTTTATAATGCAAGATTTTGTGGTTCTTGGAAAATTTTTATGATGGTGGGTGGTTCCATGATATCCCTCCACCACATTAGTTATATAAATCAACCATATTTTTATTCAAAATATGGTATGGAGTTAACCAATTATATTTCTCCTAAGATATAATGGGAATATACTGTGATGGTTATTATAGGATTAAATGTAATGGTTGATCCTTGAGTATATGTGATGGTTACTATAAGGTAATATTTTTATATTAACCCTAAAGATCATCCATGAGTATCTATGATGGTTTCTCCAAATTTAACCATGATGATTATTCTATATTTATTAGTAAATACTATAGCATTGTGAAGAAGTTTTCATGTGATTTTCAAATTTTCAAAGAATACTTTATGTGTTTATTTTTCCTAAAATATTTCTAATGAAATTTATTGTGAAAACATTTAGGTATAGAATATGATTTATTAGGTAAGAAAATAGTTTTTTTACCCCAAGTTTATTTTGAAGAAGGAAAATTTTTATATGCATTTATGGACTGATGGTTTCATTATATCTTTTATGTCCTATCTCGATCTTTTTGTGCCCATACCATTTTTTAAATCATAGGGTTTGAGGATGGGTAAGTGAAAATAATAATCCATGCTTAAAGTCATTAATATTTTTCATAAGAAGCATTATTTTATTTTAATGATTTTATATTATCAAAAAATGGATACTGATTAGAAGTTTCCACTTAGTAATCTATGGGTTTTTTATGTAAGAATTATGACCTAATTCTCTAAAAAACTTAATTAAAAAGATATTTTCAAACTAAAGTAAGTTTATTATAGTCTAAAGATACTATATTATGTAATTTTTAAGGTTAACTCCTTATAGTTGGTATCAGATAAGGGTTTAGAAAACTTTAGTAGATAGGATGTTATTAGATAAAAAGTTAATAGTGGTCTATAACCACAATGTTTTGTAGGTTAGGGAAAATCATACTTATTTTGAATAAATTGAAAGAGTTTGAGATAACATGAATAAGTATATTATATTGTTTATTATCCTCATGAGATGGTATATTATTATTTTATTGATATGATCATAATAAACTTTTTGGTTTTAGTAAATGTCTGGATCCATTATGCACTAAAGTAACAGTGGATATAATGGTAAATGCGGTAGTTGTATGAATGAGAAACCAAATGGAATAGGAGATGTAGTGAGAACTCTTTTGTTTATTATAAACATGTTATCATGATTAATGATTAATAACTTGAACTGATTTGAGTTTCTTAATTCATCAAATACAAGGGAAATTGATCTATGTGGATGTTCAGGTGATAATGATCATAAAGAAAAATATATCCAATGACCTATGTTTCAAGGATATGGAAATAATAACCCAGGTAAATATCTTATAAGAACAAGAATATTATTTATATGTGGTAAAGGAGATCATGAATAAATAATCTTCCAAGGAAAAAAGGAAGTTTCCAGTTAAATACATGAAGGGGAAAGAATTTATTCCTGATATATCAATTAAATTTTTTAAATGTGGTGAGAATAGTAAATATGAAAAATCGATGTCCTAATGGGAAGGATCATGAATGTGATCAAAAATACTATATAGATAACTATATATAAATACCCAATTATATTATAGTTTAATATAACAGAACTGAAAATGAAATATAAAAGGTATGGATTATTTCTTGTCTTATGCTTGACATTTTTAAACCACCAGATCGAATTCATATTTTTGATTTTAGGAAATAAGTATCAATGAATGAGATGGAAAATCATGGTTAAGGGATTATGAAGTATTTTTAATGATTTAGGTGTATAAATTAAAGAGTTATGGTGTAGTGGTAGATTTAAGGATAATCATAAGTTTAAAAGCATTAATACTCTTTTTATAATGGGAGTACTTTTGGAGACTTTTATTGAGTTTTGATGGATTTTTTAGGTATATTTAACCATTAAGTTTTTCATTTTAAAATTTTATTTGAGGAATAATAACCATTTAATTATATAGATATAAGTTTCAAGATATGGATAACATTTAGGGTTTATATGGTCTTTTATTTTAATGTAATTATGGGGTTGTGGGGATTCAAAATGAAAGGTATGATATAACCATTGAAGTTAAAACATTTATTTAATATTGAATATATTCAGGATATTTTTTAGGATTTTTATCTAATTTATGGGAATGTTTTAAGGGTTATATTTTAGAAAAAAGAAAACTCACAATCCAAGTGACATTATTTCACAATTTTTAAATTCGTGAGGCTTGAACCCATAACCGAAGGGAGAAAAGGGTGTATCACTGACCACTAGCCTACGTGATGTCCTATTTAGTATGATATAGATTTACTTTATTTAAATGATTTTATGGATAATTTTTTTGTTCATTTTGGGAACATATGTTTTATCATATAGATAACACTGGTATTGGAAATGTATTTGGTGATTACGTGATTTCATAATAAGGTCGCTATAATTTTGGGGATCATTATAAGGTTAAGGTAAACATAATACTATGGGGTTTTATTTGAGGAATAAATTTTGAATTATCTTTTTGAAACATATTTTATTTCAATGTGGATTTATAGTGATTTAGGTTCATTATTAGTATTATTGGCATATCTTGGGGATTATTTTATTAGGACATGTAATTCTTAGAATACGACATTAAGAATGATTGATGTTATTTGAAGATAAATATTAAATTAATCTTGGAGGATTATTTGATCAAATGATTTTAATTTTTTTGTTTCAATATTAGTATAAAATATTTTGGGAATTTTAAGGATAATTCTTTACTGAATTATCATAGTTTAACTTTCATTATTACTATTGAATTTTATGAATTAAAGTAATTTTTCTTTGAATGAAGGTTTATTAATTTTGGGAATTGTCTTATCTTTTCCTAACCATTTGGTTTTGGTTAATGTTTGAAGATGATAGTAACATATTTTTAACCTTTATTTTATTATTTTATCCATTATATGTTGATTCTAGTACTTTAGACATAAACAATCATCATGAATACTCATCATTTTGAGAAAAAAGATGAATTTGTGGTGGAATTGATTAAAATATGAAATTAATATTGAAAAGAAAGTATATTTCTTTATTTTATTAGTCTATAAAGTAAAATAATTCCTCATATTTAGGAAAATTATTTTGAAAACAAAAATTTTATCCACTTACTTTTCTTTCTGAGAAATAAATAACCTTTTAACCCATCACAAATTTATGATTTTGTAATGGTTAACTTTATAATGATTATGTTCTCTAGCACTCTCTTAAAGTCCCTATAAGTTTGGTTTTTCTTCTATATACATGTTTTCACTTATAAATTATGTTATCATACTTGTAAAACTACTATGTGTTATTATAAATGACCTTCATACTTACCTTTCTCTCTTTTTAAAAGGAAGTTTTATTAACCCTTTTTACGATGTGGGTTTTTAACAATGGTGTGTTGAGAATCAAAAACCTAGTTACCAATACCAAATTTAAAATTCAAGGATTAAATTTCTAAAAATGGGGTAATGTAATATCATTATACTTTAAAAGGAAACACCATTTTTGATATCATACAAGTTACACAACATCGATCTTAAACGAAAAATGAAATGTTATTATTTAAATGTGACTCTTCTAACCTAGATGTTAAATTGGTAGGAATGAATAGGAATACATCATTTATAAAATAAATATAAAATTTATTTTTAATATAAATTCATTGGTAAATTAATATAAAATAATCACTTAATTTTTAGTAAAGTTCTTTTTTTCAAAAATACGTTTTCTTTAAAAATGGTTTTACTTTATTTTTGTGAGTGAATATTATAATTAATTTATGAAAATTTTAAAAAAGAGATTTGAAAAAATTAATTTTATTTTTTAATTAATCATTTCAAAATTATCATCTGATAAATGTTTTATAATTTTCTGAAATTATTGATTTTTCAATAAATAGTGAAAATATTTATTTTTATTGAAAACTATATTTAATTTTAAATTTTTTAAAAAGTAATATTCTATTTTGTATTAGTTTTAAAATTTTATTATTTATTTTTATGTAAAATGATTCAATTTTGGTTTTTTAAATGAATTTTATACTTGAATTTACTATAAAAACATTTTATATTTAAAAAAGAAATTTTTCTGAAAACTGTTTTTCATTGCTTCTTTTCTATTTAATTTTATATTAAATTCATCAAATTATTTGTTTTGAATTTTGATAAATGGATTCCATATTTTGAATCATGGGGTCCAAATTTATTAAATAGTTCCGTTTTATTTTCAGCCAATATCAATAGTAACCATAGTAATTTTTGTTACCACGGTAAACGGTAAATTAGGTAATTAAAGGTTACAAATTATATGATAAAGGATATAAAATTACCCTTACACTTACCTAAATTGTATTTGATGAGTATAAATTATGAATAATCATCTAACGGTATAATATATGGCCTTTTTCCATTTGGGGGTGATTATGACCGTTATAATATTTTATTAAAAGAAAAGTCAAAAAATGTCACACTCTTATTTTCAATAACTATAATTTTATTATCATGTGATTAACCATAGTATTAGTTTGGTTATAAATTTTATTTTGAAATATAAAGGATTTATATTCATCTTTGTAATTTATTTTTAATTTTTAGTGAAGAAATAATTACCTTAAAATCTTACACAATATTGACGCAGTAAGTATTCAATTAATGAAAAAATATAATAAATGATATTAAAAACATTAAAATTAATATAATTTGAGTTAAATAATTTAATAAAATAGTTTTATAACTTACCATGACATTTTTGGTAAAAAATAAAACATTTTTTCAAATTTTAATTGTTTTCTTGAAGTTTTTATAATCAAAGTGATGAATATTTCAAAAAATTGACATTAATGATATATTATAATAAATAATATATTTATTAATTTATATAAAACTAGTAAAAATATTAGATTCATAAAAGTTATTATTATAAGTATTATAATATCAATTAAATTCCATTTATTGCATTTTTTCATTTATTGTACATATAGTGACCCTCAAAGTGTAAAAAGACTTATTGTCATGATAAGGGTCAAAGGGGTTAACGAGGGGTTAAATTAAATATATAAGGGTAAAAACATATTAAAAACTTGTATAATTGTTATTTTATGAGATTAGTTTGACCCATAAATATCATATATTTTATATAAATCAGTTTGGGACCATTTATAATAGAAAATTAATTTATATTGATTTAATATTTTGAGGAATTCCAAGAGTCCACCTCCCCTATCTAATAAAAGGGAACCTATTATTCCCATTCCTTCACACTTAAACCCCTATTTGGTTAGGAAAAACCATTCCAAAATCCCCTCATATAATCCCTTACTTCATTATAAATTCCTTTTTTAGTTATGATACCAATATTAGAGTTCTTAAGGTGTTAAGAAAAGGAGGTTTTCCAAATAAGTGGTATAGTTTTCAACTACATGTTTTAGTTTTGTTTCTTCTTCCAACTCCTTTAAATATTCTTCATAATGATAAAATAATAAAACAAGTATCCTAAATATAATAAGATTTTATTATTTGTATATAAAAACTTATATTTATCTCCAACTTCCATCAAATAGGATCGAAATTCATCGTTCGTGTGTACGGTGGACTACCACCTTGAGAACTGATGTAATTCATCTTCCATCACTATCTCTCAAGACATATTATAATTATAGAATAAATTTTGATATATGATATTCATGACATATTTATTATTCTTAAATGATAATATATCATTTAAATTCTTACCTTTCCATTCACTAAAAATGATAATGTCGTTCATGCGTACTTGTGGACTACCACTTGCACAAACTAATATGATTTTGTTTTCATTTCTGCATCTATTGAATGATATATATAAGAATATTTAATGAATAAATATGATATTATAATAATTATATAAGGATAAAAGTATAATTATCTTATTTTCATAATGATCATTGAAAAATGGAAACGTTACTCATACATATGTACGACCTACTATCTCTGTGATTGTAACATAGAAAATTTGTCATAGCCATATTTAATGGTTGAATTTAAAAGTATAATTAATGAATACAGTTATAATTATTTCATGATTATTATTCTAGAGATGAAACAATAATAACCATTTTTATCATAGCTGACTTAATGAAGCCAATTTGAACTTATGAAACAAATATCATCAAAAAATATAATATAAATTAAATTAATTAAATAATTAAATATAGCATGGTAAGAGATAAAATAAAATTAATAATAAACTTGAAAAAGTTTTATTAATTAAATAAATAAATAAACTAAGTTCATTATTCATGAAGATAAAGGATGTATATGATGAGTTGGAATCAAGGTATGGGACTTTCTTTTAAACAATATCTTTTAAAGTTTCCCTTAAAATTATCTTTTACTTCCATATACATATTTTCTGAAAATGATTTAAATAATATTTTTAATATTCTCCTATTATTTTTTAAATTCATTTTTACCCATATTTTAATTTTTTCAAAATGGTTTGAAAGGAATATTTTTTTCAGTTTCTAAATGAGGTACTTTGTAACTTTTCTGACAAAAGTAAAGCAGGAATGTTTTTTAACTTATACAGCATGAGAGGATTTTCCTGGAATCAAGAATAATATTTTCTTTAAATATTTATTTAAAATTTTACAAGGATATTTTAAAATAAAATATTTTCCTTTATAATTGTGTAGATTTTTAAATAAGTGACTTCAAAATGGAAAAATTATTTTCCTCAAGAAATTTTTTTACAGGTGGTTATGATATAAACCAAAGAAATGGGGTTCCACAATGTCCCACCAATTCATTGGGTATTGAAGTGGATCATATGGTTATTCCAAATATGGGACAAAGTTAACTGATTAGGTTTCTCCAAATAAGTAATGGTAATATACTACAGTAGTTATTCTAAGATTAACTATGATGGTTAATCTATGAGTAGTGTTTATGGTTACTCTGAGATAATGCTCTAAAGTTAAATGTGAAGGTAGTCCTTGAGTATTTGTGATGGTTAATAAAAATTTAAGCATTATGGTTATTCTATATGAAAGATTGAAATGTATAAATTTGTGGAAAAAAATATGTGAATTTCAAATTTTCAAAGAGAACTTTATGAGTTTATTTTTCAATAAAGATTTCTAAAGAAATGTTTTATGAAAATTTTTTGACATAGAATATGATTTAATGGTTAATAAAAGGTTTTATTTTGAACCCAAATATTATTTTAAAAAAGGTTAATTTTTATAATTATTCATGGACTAATGGTTTATTTATTTCTTTTATGTACCTTATTGAGATTTTTGTGCTCATCCAATGTTTTAAAAAAAATTACATGGTTTAATAATAAGTAAGGGAAACGAAGAATATAATTTGAAATTTGAAAATATTTTTCATAAAAAAAGGGAAAATATTTTTATTTTAAATGTTCTATATTGTGGAAAAAATGGATACTAAGTAGAACTGTCCACATAGTAATTTATGGGTTTGTTATGTAAGAATTATGGACTAATTATATAAAAATATAAACTTAAATGATCTTTGGGGATGTAAGGGAGTGAATTATTATCTGGAGAAACTATATTATGTAATTTTTAATGTTATTTCCTTAAATTTGTTATCATAATAGGGTTTATATAACCTTATAGTATAAGATGTTATTGGAGAAAGAGTTAACAGTCCTCTATAACCACAATGGTTAGTATGATAGGGAGAATCATAGTTATTTTAGATAAATCAAAAGAGTTTTACATAGCATGAATAATTATATCCCAATATTTATCACCCTTATGAGATGATATGTTATAATTTAATTTATATAATCACACTAAACTTTTTTTTCAAAAATGGATCGTTCTAACAAAAACAGAAGTAACAATGAATATAAAGGAAAATATGATGTTTGTCTGAATGAACTACCAAACACAATGGGAAATATAGTGATAATACATTTAGTTATTCTTGACTATATATTAGTACTAGTGATTAACAATTTAAACCTAGGTTAGTTTCCTAATAAATCAAATATAATGGGCAAAATACATATGGAAGTTCAGGTGATAATGATCAAGAATGTAAATATATTCAACAACCTATGTGTCAAGAACGTGGAAACAAGAACCTAGGAAAATGTCTTTAAATTAGAAGAATATATTTTATATATATAGATTGATTTTATAAATCAATAATCTTATAATGAAAAAGTAAGAGTTCAGTTAACTCTGTAAAGGTGAAAGAAGTTGTTCCCGACATATCAATTGAATGTTTTAAATGTAGCGAGAATTTTTATTATAAAAATCAATGTCTTAAGGGGAATGATCATGAATAGTATTAGAAAATACATAAAAATAACTATTTAAAAATAACTAATTTCATTATATTTAAATATTAGGAAACTAAAAATGACCTATAAAATGTAATCATTATTTCTTGGCTTAAGCTTGGCATTATTGAACCTTAGTACATGATTTATATTTTTGTTTGTAGGAAAGTTATACTAAGAAATAAGATAGAATAGCATGGTTAATGGATTATGAATGATATTTAATGATTAAGGTGACTACATTTAAGATTTATGATGTAGAGGTATACTTAAGGATGGTCATAAGTTTAAAATCAATAAAACTATTTTGATAATGGGAGTACTTTGGGATACATTTATTGAGTTTTGATATACTATTGAGGTATATATAACCCTTATGTTTATCATATAAAAATTTTATTTGAATTATAATAATTATTTCATTTCATGGAAATAAGTTTAATTATATAGATAACCTTTATGTTTATTATGATTGGTGATTTTAAAGTAATTATGATTTTTTATGAAAAATTAAATGTATGATATAACCATTGAGGTTAAAACTTTTCTTTAATATTGAATATATTAAGGTTGTTTTTTAGGATTTTTATCACATTTTTAAAATTTTGTAAGGATTTTATGTTAGAAAAAATAAAAATGGTCACATCCATAAAGGTCTCGTGGCTTAAACCCACAACTGAAGGGAGATAATGTTGCATCACCAACCACAAGCCTGCATGATGTCCTGGTTAGTGTGACATAGTTATCTTTTATTTAAATGATATGACAGATAAAGGTTAAGTTCATTTTGGGAATATATTTTTTATCATATATATAATCATGGGATTGGAAAATGATTTGGTGTTTAATTGATTTTGAAATAAGGTTGCTAAAATTTTAAGGAGCATTATAGGAATAAGGTAAATATAATACTATGTGATTTTAGTTGTTGAATAAAGGTTGAATTATCTGTTGGAAAATATAAGATTTTAATTTTGATTTATAGTTATTTAAGTTAATTATGGACATGATTATTATATCTCGGAGATTATATGATTAGGACATATAATTTTTAGAGTGGAATAATAAGAATGATTGATTTTATTTAAAGATAAATGTTAAATTAATCTTGTAAGACAACAATGGAAACATTTTTATTTTATTTATTAAAATAAAGGGGAAGGTCACAAAGAAACACATAGGTGGTAAAAAATAGATACAAGGGAACTACGAGGTCCTAAAATAGTACAATTAAAGGGAATCCTCCCAAACAAGGCCAACACATTCTGGGGGAAGACTACCCATGTTAGAGAAAATAATCTGAGGCTCATTCTGAATTCCCCTAGAGGATAAAAAATTAACCACTTTTTTCCTTCTCTTAATGTGAGTAAAAAATCCACTCCATCAAGAATACATCATTTTCACCTCTGGATATGATAATCAATCAACTAGGGGGAAGTTTCCTTTCTGTGTATGGAGTTATGAATCACTTTATAGTCCATTTCGATCGTAGATAGAGGTATATTGAAGTTATAAAATACCTCTAGACTATTAATAAGAGAGATTTCCTCTTCCCTGATAGAGTCTCCTTGACCATATAATCTATTAAAAGTAAGGATAACTTAACCATTATGATCTCTGACCACTCCTCCATGAATCATACCAAGGCTTCATGACCCATCTGCATCGAGTTTGAAACCACTATATGGGGGTTTCCAACGAACCCATATACCTTCTCTGGGTATCTATTATGCATCTTGTGTAGAAGAGAACTTTATTTTATTATTAAAAATAATCTTGAAGTATTTTCTCTTATACCACTATTTTATCAGAGAATCCAACTCCACCACTAGACACTGGACCAAACCTGCATAGCTAGAGAAGAAATTAGACTGCCTCATCTTATATTTTCCTAACCATTTGGTTTTGAAAAATATCTAAACATTAGAGGAATATATTTCTATCCTTTATTGGATTATGTGATCCATTATATTTTTATTTTAGTACTTAAAACTAAAAAAATCATCTTGAATACTCAGCATTTGGATAAATAAGATGAGTTTATGGTGGAAATTTATAAATAGATAAAATTATTCTTTAAAAGTAAGTATATTTTCTTGTGTTCATAGTATAGGAAGTAAAATAATTACTCAAATTTAGAAAAAGTATTATAAAAACAAAAAATATATCTATTTACTTTTATTACTGATAAATCAATAAACTTTTAACCCATCATAGATTTATGGTTTTGTGATGGTTAGCTTTATCATGACAATGTTCTATATCACTCTCTAACAATCTGTTGAAGTTTTTTTTTCTTCCATATCCATTTTTTTACATCCCACTTATATTATTATATTAGTAAAACTACTATGATTTGTTCTATATAACCATATTACTTCATTTTTTTATCTTTGCAAGAGAAGGTTTTGTTGACTCTTTATAAGATGTGGGCTTTTAACAAAGGTATTTTTAGAAGCCAAACCCTAGTTACCAATCCCAAATTAAAATTTTGACGATTAAATTTCTAAAATGGTTATAATTTAATTTAATTATATTTTAAAAGGAAATACCACATTCTATAGTATACAAGATACGCAACATTGATTTTAAACGAACAACAAAATATTATTATTTAAATGTGATTGTTATAACCTAGTTGTTAAATTAGTAGGTATGGATAGTAATAACTAATTTATAAAATAAATATAAAGTTATAATTCAGTTTTAATTCATTTTAAAAATTCACAAAAAAATATTCACTTATTTTTTAATAAATCCATTTTATTCTTCAGAAATATATTTTCTTTAAAATGGTTTTCTTTCTTTTTTATGATTGAATATTATAATTAATTTCTAGAAATTGTAGGAAATTTATTTTAAAAAATGAATTCTATTTTTTAATTCATCATTTCAAAATTATCTTAGGATAGTTTTTTTATAATTTTTTGAAAATAATGATTTTTCAATGAATAGTGAAAAGTATAGATGTTTATTGAAAACTGTATTTTCTTTTAATGTATTTACAAATTAAAATTGGATTTTGTGTTAGTTTTAAAATTTCATGAGTTGTGCTTCATTTAAATTTATCCAATTATAATTTTTGAAATTAATTTTATACTTGAATTTAGTATAAATATATTTTATATTTAAAAAGGATATTTTTATGAAAATCAATTTTTCTTTGTGAGTTTCTGGTTCATTTTCAAAAATAAATTATAGCAATTTTGTGTTTTAAATTTTGAAAAATGGATTCCATATTTTTAATTAGGATTTAAAAAAAATTATTAAATAGTTTACTTTTATTTTTGTTCAATATGAATAGAAACCTTACTAATTTTTGTTACCATAGTAAATGGTAAATCGGGTAATTAAGAGTTAAAAATTATATTATAAAGACTATAAAATGACCCTAACACTTAAATAAATTTTATTAATTGAGTATAAATCATTCATAATCATAAAAGGTAAAATATATAGTCTTTTTTCATTTGGGGGTGATTATGACCTTTATAATATTTTATTTAAAGAAAAGTCAAAAATGTTACGATTTTATTTTTAATAAATATAATATTTTTAATATGGGGTTAACTAGAGGATATGTTTGGTTATAAATATTATTTTTAATTATAGATTATTTATATTCGTCTTGGTGGTTTATTTTTAATTTTTAGTGAATAAATAATTACCTTAAATGCTTACTCAACACATATATGGTAATTATTCAATTAATGGAAAAATAAAATAAATGATATTAAGAATATTAAAAGCAATATAATTTGAGATAAATAAGAAGATACAAGAATTTTATAGATAAAAATGACATTTTATGGATATAACAAACTATTTTTTCTAATTTTACTTGTTTTCTCGATGTTCTTAAAATCAACATATTGAATATTTCTAAAAAACATTAATTATATATTATAATAAATAATATTTTATTAAATGATATAAAATTCCTAAAAACTTATATTCATTAAATTAATTATATTATAGTTTCTAATATCAACCATGGTCTATTTATGGTCCATTTTTTCATTTATATTAAATATAATGACCCTCAATGAGTGAAAATCCTTGTTGTTGCGGTAATTGTGAAAAGAGTTAACAAGAGGTTGGAATCAAAAGATAAGGGGAAATCATATTTTAAACTTGTATAATTTTTATTTAATAATATTATTTAGACCCATACTCATAATAACTTTGATATTAATCAGTTTTTTATCCATTTTTAATTGAAAATTAATTTATATTAATTTAATATTTTGAGGAATTCCAAGAGTTCCCCTCCCCTCTATTATAAAAGGGAACCACTTATTATCATTCATTAAAACTTAAAAACCCATTTTTCTCAACCAATAGCTTCAAAAATAACCTTCTATAATCTTTCACATCATTTTAAATATCTTTTTTATGCATAATACCAATCTTATAGGCCAGAAAGTGTTGAGAAATAGAGGTTTTCCAAATAATATTTAATGTTTTCAACTGCATGTTTTAGTATTATTTCTTATTACACCACCTTAAAATCATCTTAAACCATGATAAATTATAAATTCAATATATTCCATATACTGATATGTTGTTTTTTTAATTTTTCAACCTACATCCCTCTCCAAGCTCCATAAAATGGGAGAGGAATTCATTAATTGTGTGTACAATGAACTACCGCCTGATGAACCGATGTAATTAATTTTCCCTCACCATCTCTAAATACATTTTATAATTATGGGATTAATATTTATATATTATATTCATGATGTATTTCTCACTATAAAAAGATAATGTATCACTTATCTTCTCACTTTTCCATTCACTGAAAATGATAATGTCATTCGTGCGTACACGTGAACTACCACCTCCATGAAGTGATGTGATTAATTTTAAATCACCACATCATATAAATGATATATATAAGTATATTTAAATAACTAATATTATATTATTATTATCATGTAAATATAAAATGATACTTCCCTTCTTTCCAGGATAATCATTGAAAAATGAAAATGTTACTCTTGTATATGTATGGCCTACCATCTCTATGATTGTAACATAGTTAATTTTTCATAACCACATTTAATGGTTAAATTTAATATTATAATTTATGTATAAAAATTATTATTATTTAATTATTATTATTATTCTTTAGATGATGGAAGTCTATCCTTTTTACCATATTTCACTAATCGAAGCCATTTTGGACTTATGAAATGAATATTGTCAAAACATCTAATGTCAAAACATATGACATGAATTTAATTGAATAGATAATTTAATATATAATGGTGAGTGATAAAATAAAATAAATAATAAAATTTAAAAATGATCTTAATAAAATAAATAATTATCCTAAGTTTATTATTTATGAAGATAAAGAACCAATCTGGCGAGGTGGACTCAATCTAAGGGACTTTCTTTTAAAAATTATCTTCTAAAGTTTACCTTAAGACTCAATTTTTATTCTATAAATATACTTTGTAAAAATGTTTTAAATGAGTATTTTACTATTCTCCTATGGATGTTTAAAGTTATTTTTACCCATGATTTACTTTTTGGAAAATGTTTTGAAATGAATTTTTTGATCATTTTTTAAAAGAGGTACTTTATGACTTTTCCAATAAAAGTTTGGAAGAAATTTTTTTTAAATTATACGGAATGAGCATATTTTCTTTCTATCATGAATAATCATTGATTTGAAACTTCCTTTAAAATTTTACAAGTCTCCTTTAAAATAAAATTTTTTCCTTTATAATTACGTATTTTTTTAATAAGTGAGTTCAAAATAGAAAATTTATTTTCCTCAATAATTGATTTTATGATGCAAGATTTTATATTTCTTGGAAATTATTTATGATGAAATATGGTTCAAATATAAACCAAATATAGGTGTTCCATGATATACCTCTATTTAATTGGGTATGGAATTCTTTTGTATGGATATTCCAAATATGGGATGGAGTTAACTGATTAGGTTTCTCCTAATAGATGATGAGGATATAACATGATGGTTATTCCAAGGTTAACTATTATGGTAATCCATGAGTAGATGTGATGGTTACTCTAATTTAATATTTGGAAGTTAATCATGAAGGTATTAGATGAGTATCTATGATGGTTACTCCAAATTTAATCATGATAGTTATTCCATATGTAATAGTGAAAAGTATAACTTTTTGAAAAGGTTCTCATGTGATTTTAAAATTTGAAAAGAAGCCTTTATGAGATTATTTTTCCATAAATATTTATAATGAAATATTTTATGAAAATGTTTTGGTAGAGAATTAAAAGGGTTTATTTTTTACCCAAAATTTATTTTGAAGAAGTAAAAGTTTTATAAGTATTCATCGATTGATGGTTTCTTCCTTTATTTTATGTCCTTTACTGTTATTTTTATTCTCATCCCATGTTTTTAAAATGTTTTTTATACGTTTTAAGGATGATTAAGGGAAATAATAATTCAATTTGAATTTCATGAAGATTTTTCATAAAAAATAAAACATGTTTTATTTTAAATATTGTACACTGTGGTAAAAATGAATACAAAGTAGAAGTTCCCACCTTATAATTTTGGGGTTTATTATGTAAGAATTATGACATAATTCGATAATTTTATAAACCTAAAAGATCTTATATAATGAAATAAAGTTAATTATAGTCTAAAGATACTATATTATGTAATATTTAAGGCCGGTTCCTTACATTTTAGGTCATTTTAAAACTTACCATTTTAGTTTTAACCCTTTACCTCATTTAACTTTACTTGTGGTAACTAACTAAAATTACTATTCATAGTGACCAAAAAAATAAATTGGAGTGATTAAAAAAATTGGGTATACCGATTCCAAATATTAATTCTATTTTTTGAAATTTAATTTCATTATGTGGCTGAAATTAATTTAAAATCAATCTAATAAAATGTGATGAAAAACAATTTTCTAAAAAAATGAATTTAAAGTATAAAAATGTATTTATACCATATTCAAGAATAATGTTGATCAAAATGACATAAATTTAATTATTTATAATTAAAATTAACTAATAAAAATTTTAAACTAATACAAAAAAAATGAGACTCTTTAAATGCTTTAAATGAAAATATTGTTTTCTTAAAAAACAGTATTTTTTACTATTCACTTAAAAATAAGTGCTTTCATAAAAATCCCAAAAAATCACCTTTTGATAATATAGGCATGATTATTTCAAAAATTATATTCATTTCCTTACATAAAATTTTTAAAAATGAGAATTTAGGATTTAATGATATTATTGAATAAATCTATGTGCATTGTGTTATTATTTCTATAGAAAAGATAGATAAAATTAAAGCTCATGTATTACATTATTCCCTACATCAAAAATTTCATCCTAAAATTTTATATAATTTCACCCCATGAATATATGTGAGTATTTCTTTGTCATAACTTTCTTAGGTTCCCATGTCACCTCTTATATCTTTTGATTTCTCTAAAGTGCCTTTATCATCTGATTTATCTGATTACTCAACATTTGTTATCTAGTGTCTATAATCTAGATAATTGTTTCATAGTAAGATAAATTATGATACAAATCTATTTTCTCAAAGGTGATAACATGTGTTTTATTTTTAATTTACTTCTTCAATAAAGTGATATTGAACACATCATTAAATTTATAGAGTCTAGGTGGCATTTCTAAATGGTAAGCCATAGCACTAATTTTTTCAAAATTTAGAAAGAAATAATGTACCTAGGACTCAGTTTTATTTTCTTGTAAAATCTTATAACACATTTCCATTGAGATACCTTAAATAAAACATGATCTCTAACTTGAAATCATAAATCTTTTCTTTAGTTATTATAAAAACATTTTTATATACTATGAGCCTGGATTATATTATTTTGAATTATATCAAAATTAATTATTGTATCCTCAACATGATATTTTCCTAAAAGATTCATTTAACCAACTTTATCCCATCATGTTGGAGTATGACACATCTTTCCATACAATACTTCATATGGTGCCATTTGAATTATTGAATTTAATCTGTTGTTATATACAAATTCCACCCAAGTTGAATAATGTACCATATACCTTGAAACTCAATTGATATTGATTTAAAAATATCTTATAATGTCTAAATATTATATTTAGACTTCCCATATATTGGAGTATGATAGGTGGTTCTCAAACATATCTCAGTGTCAAGAGCCTTCTAAATACTCTATAATAATTTTAATTTTGAATGTGGATCATGATCAGATATAATTGAAATAAGTGTACTATGATGTCTAAAAATTTCATTAATATAGAGTTTTTCATGGTGGTCAAAAGTTTGATTTTCCTTCATTGAAGGGAAATGTGTGGACTTGGTAAGGTAGTCAATAATAACCCATATTAAATCATTTTTTATAGGAGTATTTATAAATTGAGTGATAAGGTCTATAGTAATATCATCCCATTACCATAGAGGAATAGGTAGAGGTTTTATGACTCCTTTGGGTTGTTGTAACTCTACCCTTACCTGTTGAAAAACCATGTACATAGTATATAATTTCAAATTCAATATTACCCCATAAAATTAATTCCTTAAAATCCCTATAGAATTTTATTCTTCCATAAATTATAGAGAATTTTGAACTATGGGATTCATCTAATAATTCTCTCTTTAACTCATGTATGGATAGAACACGTAAACTATTTCTAAATTTCATCACACTATATTCATAAATAAAATCTAATAGTTTTCCATCATTAAAAACAATAATTTTCTTTTATAAACTCTTATCCTGGAGTTTAGAGATTTGTATATTTTTAAATAAAGATAGTTTGGAAATCATTTGGAAAAGGATTGATGTTTACCATTCCTTAATAAATCCTATATTCAACATTATTATGTCCTAAAATAATGAATCCTTTTCAATCCTCATCTTAGTTATAACTCCTTGATCATTCCAACTCAATACATCAACTACCATATTAACCTTCCCATGGTGGTAGTGTATTGAAAATCATAAATAATGAGTAACTCTATCCATCTCCCTTTCCTCATGTTGATAACTTTTTGTAAAAAAGGAATTTCAAGGTCTTTTGGTATATATATAAATATATCATTTTTCACCATAGAGATAATACCTCTATATCAACACATAAAAAATCATGACTACCAACTCAATATCATGTGATATATATTTCTATCCATGTATCATTAACAAACATAATGAATATGAAATAAAATTATCATTCTACATAAGGATACATCTGTGTCCTTTTATTAATGTTTCGCTTTATATCAAAAATGCATCCCCTACTGATGGTAATTTCAACATCAACACATTAATGAGCCTCCTATTTAATTATTCAAAACATTTTTTTACATTACTATATCCATAAGAACTTAACCCCTCAGTGTTTCAATTCGTTAATGGATTTTCTAATTAGAAAAAAAATCAACATATCGCTGATAGTAATAGTATAATCTAAGAAAACTATGTACCAAAATTACTCTTGTTATTGTAGTCAATTCAATGACTACATTTTTCATTGAAGTATCAGCTTATATTCCATATTTAGAGACAATATGGCTATGAAAAGTATCTTCATATAGCCAAAATTGAAACTTTATAAATTTATCATATATATCCCTTTCTGATAGAGTCTCATGAATTATTTGTAAATGAATATTATTCTCTTCATAAAATTTAGATTATACCAAGTTATAATCAATAAATAAAAAAATGAAATTATCAAGGTATTAATTGAACACTTTTTACACCAAATCCATAAAAATAGAGGGTGAATTTGTAAATACATTGGGAATTACTATAAACTTATAATTTTTATACATCATATGAAATTATATATTTGTAATATCTTTTATCCTTACATGAAATTGATGATACCTAGGCTAAAGATCTATGTTTGAAAAATATTAATATTCTTGATATTGATCAAATAAGTCATCAATATAAGGTAGAGGATACATGTTATTCTTGGTAATGGTATTGATTTCCCTATAATCAGTTTCTATCCTTAGATTCTCATACTTCTTTTTCAAAAAAATAAAAAAAAATCCCTTATATTAAACACTTATGTATATGAATTATTTATCAGGTAAATCATGCATTTTTTTCTTTAACTCCACCATATCACTTGTGATAATTATGTTGGGATTCTAAGATATATGATTTTAATTATGGGTTATTTTAGTAGAAAACATAACATCACTCTTAGGTGTGTGTCTCAATATTCCATCAGAAAACACATCACTATATTCTTATAAAAAAGAACATTTTCTATCCTAGGGTTACCTTTTAATTCCATAGTCTGTGTTTAATCTTCATCTCCTTGAATTTCATTAAGGGGAGATAATGGGAGTGGATCTGTGTATGATTTAAATGATCAAGTATTTTTTTTGAAGACAGGGAGTTTAACATATTTATAAAAAATTGTGATCTATTTCTCTTAGAAATACATTTTTACATTATAATTTGATATTAAAATCATACCAAGGATTATATATAAGTATACTATATATAAAATAATAAAATTTGTGAATAGTTCACATCCATGCATTATAATAATAATTTAGTGACATTTTATCATTTCTATATTATTTCCTTAAGACATCTTGATTAATAACTCCGTTATTAGTGTGATAAGGAAATATCTATTATACTTGGAAAAAATGGTGACATAAAAGAGTGTGGGGTTCCAGAATATTATAAATAATTAGCTAAAATTTATGTGATGATCAAATTACCAAACAGCACATAGCTAGGAACATAAACTTCTACTGTACTAATTTCATAGGCATATAATTCTACCCTTGTCCTCTTATATTGTAAGTTATCTTGATTTTTGGGGAATTGGTTAGCATAATTCCCCATCTTCATATAGTTAAAGCATTGTACTTTAATGACTTCTCTTTTACCTATACATTTATGAGAATGATGTCCTTTTCTCCACACATGAAGAAAACTCATGTTTCCTTAATGTATATTCTAGATTTTTTCCTTCCATAAGAATCACATGTTTGAAATTAACCCATATATTCTTACCCTTTTCCATTTTTTTGTTGCATGAGGTACATAATCATCCACCTCTTATCTTTATTTTTATAAAATTAATAAGGATTGGAGAACTATTTCTCTTCTATAATATAATTTGATAATATATCTTTGAATTATGGAAATTTTTTAAAGACTAGTTCTTATGGGATAATTAGCTTTATCCTATTAAAAAATAGTCATTTATACTCTTTTGAGTATGTATATAGTTCAATGCCTGAATTTATATCCTTGTAATGTTGGTATCATATATAGAAAAATTTTCCTATTCCTTTTTTCTTTGACATGTGAATTTTCACTCTATACCCACTCATTTCTTAAAAGGAAAATATTTTTAAAAAAACATACCTTAAAATCCTTCCACTCTATGCTAACTATTTTATAGTTATATTTAGTGTTTGGAATCAATTACCATCATCAATATCCATTCTCTATGGGATGATAAAATACCATGAAATTATCCCCCATTCATTACTTACAAATGAGAGAAATATATTTTATGTGGAACTTATTCATTTCTCAACTACTATTATATGTTTGGTTCTATTGAAAGATAGGGGTTGTTTTCATGTGAAACAGACTAACATTGTTACACCAAGTTGTGGTTCAGCAAGTAGTTCTATACGAACAATGTTATTGGTTATCACCTAAGTCATCTTCCCCAATATAGTTATAATATTTTCATCTCTAAATCTATCTGTAGCTCTATATTAATTTTTTTACCTGAGAGGGAAATCCTGACATAGATTACGTGCATTTATATTTTTTCTATTCCTTAAACTAGGTTCCATTTATAAAAAATGATATACACTAGATTATATCACATCATTATAAATCAAAATGAAAAATTTTGAAACTATTGAAACACTTAACATAAATTATAAATTTATGCATAGATAATCTCAAAATCAAAAGCTTAATATTATTAAAAATATTTTAAAATCATAAAAAATCAAATATTTCATAATGGTTTATAAAGAGTGTTTGAATCATCTAAATCATACCCCCCAGGTGTGTCTATTGAGGTGTATAGTCTTAGTCTCATCCTTCATTCCCTAGTGATGATCAAGTTTATACTCATTTTTTACTTTGTAATGTTTTTTCTACTAGGTACATCTATGCCATAGTCATATCCACATGACATTATCAAGGCAGGGATGTATCTTCTAGAAAAACCACATATTATTTACCTAACCAAACCTTTATGATATTACCCTATACTTAGATATTCCTATAGAGTTTTTTAGAGGATTTTATTTTATAATATAATATTTCCTAAATCTAGTTCCCAATATTCATACTAAAATTTATATGATACCAACTATAAAAACCCAGACCTTAGGAGTCCAAAAGAAAGTTGTTTTTTATTAATTTGGAACTAGATACAAGAATTCACATACCAAGTTATCGAATAGTTCAATATTCTTTCAAAACTAGATACAAGTTTGAATCTTATATTACATCTGAAAAAATACAGTAGAGTATATTCTTTGAGAAAAATATTTTTACCTATAGAAAATCATTTCATATCAATCATAATATACTTCCTACCATCCTGGTTAAAGGAATCAAAATAAATGGGTGGGCTTAAATGCTCATCAAGTGAATTCATACAGTGGAAGATATCATATAATAAATAAGGAATAAATAATACAATATGATTAAATAATGAGGAAATAATTGAATATAAATAATCTCATCATATTGAAAATTATAAATGGATAATGTAACTATTTTAATAATCATGTGGAGATAAATAATTGATTTTATAATTATGGAATTCATAATGATCAAAATATTAAACTTATCATTGAGTCCTCAATCTAAGACATCATACCTTAATGGGTAAGGAATATGATAAATACCCAACCTTATTTTTCTTATTATACCTATTGATTCATAGAGGGTTTATGTGATTCTAGAACTCACTTATCAATTAATATTTTAAATTTATTCATATTATAAATAAATAATACAACTTAATCAACATGAGTTAATAATCAATAACTTTATTTACTAGAAGAACTATTATATGGAATGTCAATACATTCCCTAATAAAAATGATCATAAATCATCGAAATAAATATGGTTGATGGTATCATTATATTTTCACCTCATTTAAGTATAATATTCATCAAAGGATTTTTATATAGATAAAAATTCTTTTAAAATATCACTATAACATTTATTGAGGAAAAACCCTTATAAATTTGAAATTAATTATTTAAAATCCCAAAACATCCCAAATATCATGATAATATTTTTCTTTTAAAATAAACATAGAAACTTATAAATTAGAATTTAATGTAAATTTTATTTATGTTCATGGGAAATTCCATTCATGTGATATATGTTGAATCAAATATTATGTTCACAACTTTGGTTAAAAGTACTCATTCAGAAAACAATTAAAATATTACTTTTAAATTTTTTAATAGAAAGTAAAACATGGGTAAAAATGACATTAATCACTCATTTTAAAATATTAAAAACATTATTCATAATGATTTAAAGTTAATATGGATAGGGAAGAAAAATATTTTTAACCAAATAGAAAAAAAATAGTTTCCCCTAAAAAAGTTCTTTTAGAGTTTTATGTACTTTGAGAGAGGAAACTGAAAGGAAATGTTGTAATTTATAGAAATAACCATAAGAGAATAAAATTTATGGGTTTTAAGATATAAATTCATATAATTCCTCCAATAGAAACATAATTAGAAACAATCCTGAATAAGGATGAGATAATGAAATTAACCCTGACCACATGTCTATATTTTTTCATATATGGTATTAACCACTTGTATGATAATTATAAATTTTTTATAATTAAATAATATAACAATATACAGACTTATAATATCTTATATGATCCATTTATAACATTTCAACAACCTTTTATTAATAAATCATTATTAAAATTATTGTTTCATATTGCTAATTTCCTCACTTTTCATGTAAGTTTGGGTTCGGTGGTTTTGGTCCTTGAATATTTCTCATAGTACCATCTTATATATAATTTTAATCATAGTATAAATATAATATATATTAATTATTTTAATATTTATAATTATATTTTAAGGTAGGATATAAAAAATGAATCACATAGATTTGTGGATGTGGTAGTCCGCACATACTAATGAGCAACATTATCATTTTGTAATAGGTGGACGGGTAAGAAGGTAAATGACATATTCTATATCTCTAATCATAATTATTTCATAAATTTCATATATGATCATTATATCTATCATAATAACAATTAATTAATGGTGGTGATGAAAAAAAATGCATCACTTTACGAGGTGGTAGTTTGTACATACACATGAATGATGCATTTGTTTCCCATTTGATGGAGAAATAGATTAATAAAGGTTGAACAATCTATATTATAACATCTTATTATATAGTATATACTTATTATTTTATATCATCATGGATATAATATAATTGAAGGAGGTATAAAAAGAAATAAAATGAAAACACTCAGTTAAAATTTATACCTCTTCTTTAGTCAAGCTCATTTGTATTACACTTTTAGTCTTTTGGGGTTGGTATTTTGATCAAAAAAGGACCTCTAGATCATGGTTAGGGGTGTTAGGAAATTATTTGTGAAGTCCTTGGCTGATATAAAATATCATTGAAGTTTGAAGATGGTAGTGGATGAGATAAGGATGAAATATGACTACAAAATATGATTTATACAAGTATTTATGTCATTTAACCCTAATCATTTTAGTTTTAACCCTTTTAAACCATTATAACTCTTATCATGGTAGATAAATATTTTACCAAAGTTATTATTCATACTGACCAAAAATGAAATTGGACACATAAAAAAATTTAGACATGATGGTTCCAAATTTGAATTCCATTTTTTCAAAATCAATATCTATAAGTCTCATAAATAAATTTAAAAACAATCCTGTAAAACAAGACAAAAACAGTTTTCTATAAAAATGACTTCCTAACTATAAAATATTTTTATAAAAAAATCATGTATAATTTTGATATTAATGGCATTAATTGAGTTATTTATAATTTAAATAAACTAAGGTGGTTTTAAAACCAATCCAAAACAAAATGATTCTTTGAAAATACTTGAAAAGAAAAGTTAGTTTTCTTAAATACTGGTTTGTCCACTATTCACATAAAAATAAGTTTTATCATAAATTCAAAAAATACTAATGTTGAAATGATAATTTTAAAAATGATATTTATTTCCTAAAATAAAATTTCTTAAAATTATAATTTAGGTTTTAATCAGATTATTGAATAAATCTATGTGCCTTATGTTATTGTTTCTCTAAGAAGAATAGTTTAATATAATTGAAGCTCTCATGTTTCAATAAAAAAGATCTTATTTCTAGATTTATATAAATGAATTTTCCTTTTAAATTCATTTTTAAAAATATATGGTTAGTAAAGGTCTATTTGACTAATCCAATAGGTCCCATAGTTTCAGGGTTATCAAAACATTTTATTATTTGATTATTTTTTGAGTAAAACAACAACTCTTTTAAGAATGAATTTTTTCCATGGATAGTAGGTGTGATCATGGAATAATAAAAAATGGAAAATAATGTTCAAATTTACTAACAAATGTGATGGATGGTTTATTATTTTTGGTTATATTTCCAAAATCACAATCAAAACATTTATTGAGGATAGAATTGTAGATTATAAGATTATTAGTAATATTAAACATGTTAATGTTTTATAGTATGCTCTATTTAGTATATCTGAAATATGAGATGATTCTTAACCTGCTAAATTCTATAAGTGTGAATGATTTGTTTCTAAGCATGATTCACACTTATTAATTTATAAAAGTGAAGGTAATATTGATATAAATAACCTTCTTGGTCTAAAAGTTAACATTTATTAGTGTTTAAATGCTTTACTTTGTTATTTTTAATTATTTAATATGAGTCATTGTTACTAAAAGTTAAAATTTATTCCAAATATAGATGAGCAAAAAAATTTCCTATAATTGTCTTCCTAATGGATAAGATTCTCAATTTTAAATGTATACATGAGGTTTTTTTTCATAATATTCTTACCAATATCAGATCAAATATGATAATTATGACTAAATACTATACATATTTTTTTCAAATGTGTATATATCAGTACTATTTGAAGGGAACATCTTGTAAACAAAAGTTTGGACTCAATATTCCTCACACCACATCTACACAAAGATTCTCATTGAAACTAAAGGAATATAGAGTAATAGGGTAAAAACTGGCTGCAATTTATGAAAGAAAATTTAATGAAGAAAAACTCTTCTTAATACCAACAATGTATGGTTAAAACTCTATAATTTGATCATGTCAAATATATTTTCATTAATTTCATTACTTATTACTTTTTTTTAGGAAACATGAGTTACTCATTATAATAAATTTGGATATTTCAATGATTTATTTTCTAAATTCAATGCATGGATACCCAAAAAAGTGACTACACATGATGACATTTATCCATTTTTAATATACTACATATAGAATTTTACAAATAAAATATATGTTATACATTTTATAGTGTGTTTTAATTAAAATTATTTTATGATAGGGAGGTGTTTAAATATCATCAAATTCATGGAATGAGAACTGTCCATGAGTATTATAAGCCTATAAAATTCTAAAACTGGATTAATATTAAGTTATATATAATTATATTTCACTATCTAAACATATATCAAAAAAAATTATTTATTTTTATCACTTTTTATGTAGAGAAACTAATGGAAAATATTATAGTTATTACATTTGAAATTTTATGAAAGATATCATATTTCATTAACAAGCTAGCATATTTGAATAGGTATTTCTTATAATAATTGAAAATTCCTTTAAAATATTTATTAATCCTTTATTTATTTATATTTTTTTAGTTTTACCAAGACTGTCAATATTCCTCTAATTCAAAAGAGAAAATATATGTGTTTAGAAATTAATGGTCAGAATAAATGGTGTCAAAGTTTATATATACATCATGAAGAGGTGACTTTCTACTACTTATATAGTTACTTTTCTCGTCATTTTATATACTAATTTTTAGTTGGTTTTCTTATCATTTTGATATGATACTTATTTTAGTTAATTTTCTTATCAAAATATACCTAACATACTAAAAATTGAGAAAACACATTCAGATTATTTTGATATCTTAGTAAAATGATACTTAAGTCTTTTTTGATATATATGAATAATCCTGACATTAATCTGATGCATAGTGTGATTGGTATGACTCCAAGTGTGCCTTTTTATTTAAAATTGAAATTTTTGTTCAAAACATATGTCACAAACTCAAAACTGAGAAAATGCATTTGGATTGTTTTGATAATTTAGAAAAATTATCCATAAGTCATTTTTTACATATATTAATCATTATCACCTCAATTTAATAAATGGTGTTCCTAGTATGACTCGGTGTATATTATTAGTTTAAAATTGACATTTTAGTTCAAAACATGTGACACTAACTGAAAATTTTGAAAACCCACATGGATTTTATTTATACTTTAAGAAAATGATTGATAATTCATTTTTGACATGTAAGAATTTATTTCATATCAAACCAATATATGATGTGACCGGTATGATTCAAAGTGCATGTTTTAATTTTAAATTGAAGTTTTATTAAAAAAGAAATGTGACATAATAAAAATTTAGAAAATACATTTGTATCACTTTGATACCTTAGTAAAATTATACTTATTATACTTTTGACCTTTATGAATCAACCACATATCTATCTAACGCACAGCTTCACCATTATGACTCCAAGTGTGTAATTTTATTTAAAATTTATGTTTTAGTTCAAAAAACACATCACATGCTCAAAATTGAGAAAACTCCATTGCATTTTTCTGATAATTTAGAAAAATTATCCATAAGTAATTTGTGATTTGTAATAATTGTTCTCACATCAATCTAATACACGGTTTTCTCATTATGACTCAAACTATATGTTATCAGTTTAAAATTGACAGTTTAGTTCAAAATGTGTTTCACTCATTGAAAACTAATAAAACACACTAATATCATATTAATACTTTAGGATAAAAATTAATAAGTTATTTTTGAAATATAGGAATACTTTTCACATCAAAATGACACATGATGTGACCGCTATGACTCAAAGTCTATATTTTTAGTTTAAATTGACATTTTAATAAAAATAGACACGTGACATACTCAAAAATGATCAAACATATTCAAATTTTTTTGATACTTTATAAAAAATATCATTAATTTATTTTTAATGTGTATAAATCAACCAAAAATCAATATGATGCAATGTGTGACTGGTATGAATCTATGTGTGTCTTTTTATTTAAAATTTTCCATTTTAGTTCAAAACATATGTCACAAACTCAAAATCATTAAAAACACCTTTGGACTATTTTGACACAATAGTAAGATTATCCATAATTCATTTGTGATGTATAGGAATTAGTCATGCCTTAATCTAATACACGGTGTGTCTGGTATGACTCAGAGTACATGTTATCGTTTTAAAATTGGATTTTTAGTTCAAAATGTATGTCACTCACTAAAAATTGTGAAAATACACCTGAATTTTCATAATAATTTATAAAAATGATTCATAAGTAATTTTATATGTGTAATAATCATTATCATATCAAAATAACTCACAATGTGACTATTATGACTCAAAGTGCGTGTTTTCAGTTTAAATAGACATTTTAGTAAAAAAACATGTGGTATAATAAAAACTAATAAAACACATCTGGATTATTTTTAAACCTATATAAAATGATCCTTGGGTTATTCTTGATCTTTAGGAATAAAAATCACATCAACCTAATGCATGGTGTAATTATTATGAATCCTATAGTGTTTTTTATATAAAATTGACTTTTTAGTTCATAGCACACATCACATACCCAAAACTATGAAAATGCATTTGGAATATTTTGATACTTTAGTAAAATAATCCTTAATTAATTTTTAATCTTTAGAAATAATTCATACCTCAATCCAATATACTATGTACCTGGTATGACTCAATGTGTATGTTATCAATTAAAAATTAACACTTTAGTTTAAAACGTGTGTCACTAACTGAAAACTGGGAAAACACACTCAAATTGTCTTGAGGATTTAAGAAAATTATTCATAAGCCATTTTTGTTGTGTATGAATTATTCACATGTTAAACTAACACATGATGTGACCAGTATGACTCCAAGTGTTTGTTTTCAGTTTAAATTGACATTTAAGTAAAAATGACACATGACATACACAAAATTGATAAAACACATTATGATTATTTTTATACTTTAGGAAAATGATTCTTAAGTCATTAGAGATGTGTATAAATTAATTGTGTGTCAATTTTATGCACAGTGTGACTATTGTGACTCCGAGTGTGTCTTTTTATTTAAAATTGACATTTTAGTTCAAAACACACATCACAAACTCAAAACTAAGAAAATGCATTCATGTTGTTTTTATACTTTATGAAAATTATATATAGGTCAATTGTAATGTGTAGGAATTATCCTCACCAAAATATGATATAGGGTGTGCCCAGTGTGACTCAAAGTGTATGTTATCAGTTTAAATTTGACAGATTAGTTCAAAACTTTTGTCCCTCGCTAAAAAATGAGGGAAAAATCTTTAATTATCTTGATACTTTAGGAAAATTATTCATATTTAATTTTAGATGTATAATAATATATCACACATCAAAAAAACACATGATGTGGCTAGTATGAATCTAAGTGTGTGTTTTCAGTTTAAATTGACATTTTAGTAAAAAAGACATGTGTCATACTCAAAATTGAGAATAAATATTCATATTGTTTTGATATATAAGGAAAAATCATTAAGTTGTTTGTGATGTGTAAGAATTAATCACATATCTATCCTATGTACGGTGTGATTTTTATGACTCTAAGTGTGCCTTTTTATTTAAAATTGACATTTTACTTCAAAATACACATCACATTCTCAAAACCAAGAAAATTCATTTAGATTGTTTTAACAAATTTGGATAATAATCAATATGTCATTTGTGATTCGTAAGAATCATAATCACATAAATATGATACACAGTGTTCTAGATATGACTTAATGTGTATGTTACAAATTTAATATAAAGACTCGGCCTTAAAAATTACATAATATTGACTTAAGTTAAGAATTAACATTGAGGATCTTTTCAGGTTTATAGTTTTAGAGAATTAGTCCATAACTTTTACATTACATCTCAAAAATTAAAAACTAGACACTTCTAATCTATCCAATGTTTCACAAAAATAAAACTCTTTAAATAAAACAAAAGTTATTTTCTTGATATAAATATTCTTGAATACTTACTTTCTCTTACCCTTCCTTATAACCTGTGAAAAACATTTAAAAAACTTGGGATGAGCATAAAAATCTCAGTAAGGGTTATAAAATAAGGAAGTAAAACATTAGCCCATTAATAAATACAAATCATAGAAATCATACTTTTCAATCATAACATACCTCATGAAATCATAATATTTATAAATAACACATAGAAATCATAAATCATAAAGGTAACTTATGGCATACATATCAAACATATATTGTAGCTATCACATCTAAGTTTGGAGTTTCACTTGTAATACCCATCACAGTATATTCCCTAAATCTCTTAGGAGAAACATCACGTTTACCTCTGTCACGTTACCCAATGCATTGGAGAGCTATCTCGGGCTCACCCGCTCTAGATTTATCACGAAACCACCCATATACATAAACAATTCCCAATACCATAACATATTCATAACACATAAAACATGCATAAAGTAAATATAAAATTTCTACATTGCAATCACAATATATCTTTTCAATAAATTGACATAATCAATGATTTATCAAACCATTTTCAAAACCATTTAAAATAATTAATAAAGAGATTTTTCAATCAAAGTTTCCCATACCACTTTGAAACTTTTAAATAAAATATCATTTTAAAAAATTAATGTTCATATAAATAAATCCTTAAAACCATTTTATTAAAATATGGACATTAATGATAAATATTTAAAAAAATAAATCTTTAAAACATTTAAAATGATATTTTTGTTAAAGAGTTTTTAACAAAATGAGAGACTCTTGAATAAAAATAATTGAGGAATAACATTGAATCAAAACTTTATAATATAATAAGAATAAAGGTATTCATGATATAATATTCCAAAGGACAGTATATACACCATATAAGAGTGAATTGGTGTATAACAACAATAAAGTCTCAATGTAATGTAAATTGAGAAGAAATCCCTTATAAAAATTGTATCCTTAGATTAAGGATAAATCAATTACATAATAATGTGTGAAAAATATAAATACACTCAATATTATTGGATATTCATTGTAAATAAATCATAGAACATTTACACATATTATTTTTAATACAAAGCCAATGACTTGGATATTTAACTAAATGAATGGAAATTGAGTTTAAATTACTCTTATCAAGTTCATATCGATGACTTGAGAATTTATCAACAGAGTGATTATGTGTATCAAAATTATATTCACACAAAGGGTAGTGTAAATTAAAAAATAAATAAATAAATAGTGATTCCACACATAATCATAGCATGACATAATTAAGAATTAGAAGATTAACCCAAGGAATGGAAATTAGGTTAAAAGGTTCCCTTACCGATTTGGTAACTTACGAAAAATACAACCCATGAAAGAAGAATCATAAAATGAAGATTTAAATACCCATAAATTTAATTATATTACACAATGAATACAATATTGGGCAGCAAATACACCACATAAAAGGAAATAGTTTCAAATATAGCATGAATCTCGCTAGAATAAAAAGTGAGATGAAAATCCCTTACCGTGTTGTAATCAATCGAGTCGTATGAAAAAAAGTTAATAACCACCAAATTATTCATAAAATAACATGAATATAAATATAATAATGATAATATATATCAAATTTTAGTACACAACACACCACATTTAATAAATTAGTGGCAAACAATGAAAATCTCACAGAATTAAAAGTGAGATAAGAAACCCCTTACCTCGTGTCCGACTTGAATCGTATGTTTCATGTTCTTACTGAATATTAAAATAAATTTAATTTCTAACTGATTAATAACCCTTTAAAATTTTATTATTCCTTTTATATCACTTATTACCATGTTATAAACATTATGCAGTCATTTATGTTAATAACGGTCGTTTTGTCGATATTTGGTACTTGAGTCAAAAATGAACACCTTCTATTTACAAGTTGTCCATGTGGTCAATATTACATTATCTATATAATGATATTAATTATTTATATATCTTATATATCATATATATCCAGTCTATATATGTATTTATAATAGTACATATCATTTGGAGATAACAAATGAAATGCACCGTTCATGGAGATGGTAAGTCGTACGTACCCATGAATGCTACTTTCATTTCTATTTCATATTTTAATGGAATTAAAAGATAATTATACATAGGTATATTATAATTCTAGTATAATATCATATATAATATCATTAACTCCATTATTTATACGTCCCACATATGGAATTAACGAGTCATATCACTTTGAGGGGGCGGTAGTCCGTACATCCTCAAATGAAATTATCACATTTACCCATAATGGAAACCATAAAGTTATGATATAAATTGAAAATATAGAAGCATAAAGAAAACATAAAAATAATATATATAATATATAAATATAGTTTCATCTTAATGTCCACCATGAGAGGCATTAGGAGATAATCAAACAATCATGGTTTCGTGAGGCATTAGTTTGTCATCCACAGAAACAGTATGTTCTTCACCCATTAGATAGAGGTGTGTGTAAGTGTAATTATAATAATTCTCATAACAACATCCTAGTATATTTATGATACTTTTTTTTTATAAAATAAATTAATAAAATGATTTTATGTGTTGGATAAGTAAAATAAAAGAAAAGAAGTTAAGAGAAACGGTTACCTTTAATTTGGGTAACTCCCTTTGGTTTGAACCAAAAAGACTTCTTGACATGACTTATGCCTAAAGTAAGGCTTTTAGGTTGAATAGAGAAATCATGAGAGATTATTTGGTCAGGTTTTGTATGATCCAAGTGTCTTTAGAGGTTTGATGAATGAGTTAGAAGTGAGGTATTTTTATAAGGGTGAGGAGGGGCTCTTTAGGAAAGTGTGAAAATATTATTTTATTATATAATTATTTTCAGTTTCTAAAGGTCCAAAACTTGTTAAGGTCTAAGATAAGACGACTCATGGTCGAAATAAATTCATCCAATTATAATTTTATAGGTTTTGGATGTTATTTTAATATTTATAATCTTATTTATTTAAATCATTTATTAATGAGGTAAATATTGCATCATTATTGTGTCATAAATAATTTATTTTATTTTATGTCTAAAAATTATAAAAAAAATACCATGATGTAGGAAATAATTTTATATTTCCAAATAATATTTATAGTTTAGAAGATAACTTATATAACCCTATGTAAAAATTAATTTACTAAAAGATATTTGTTTGTGTCATTTTTGTCTTTACTTTAAGTTAATTAAAATAAAGTGTCATTATCACTCTTAAGTGGCTCCATGGGATCCCAAAATAGACCCAAAGATTTCCATGTTGTCCATGACTCATAAAATAAGGTTTGGAAAAGTTTTAAGATAATTTTGTAATATTATGATATTCTTTTTACCTTGAATTACCCTATTTACCTTTAACCGCAGTAAATAAAAGTCAAAAGTTAGTATTCACCAAAAATTATTTTCATCTTATTGAACCAAATTTTACTTACTAATAATAACCATGTATATTGTATTTTAGAAATTCAATTCACAAAAGAGGTAAATTTTCATTTAAATGAAAACGTCAGTTTTTTAACTACTACTTAGTGGTTTCACTATTTATCAAAAATTGATGTTTTTCATAAAAATACCAAATATTTTGCCTAATATATATTTGATATTCCAAATTAAAAAATGATTTCTATTTTACAAAATTCAAAAAATAGAAGTTTTATTAATTAATTTAAAATTAATTCCTATTTTCAAAACAAATAGCGTGTTTTTAAGAAACAAAATCTATCAAAATATTGACACTTGTTTATGTCCAATTTCAAAGTGAAATTAATTGCAATGACCACCATTAGATTAAATGGTAAAAATTTAATCTAATTACACTTTAAAACCAATTAAAAATATAATTTAACCATATAAATAAATTAGATTAAAATGAAGATTTGAATTAAAATACTGTATTTTTCACTATTCATTAAAAATGAATTTTATCATAAAAATACCAAAAAATTACCCAAAGTAAATTTTTGGTGTCTCGATTATAAAGAAGAAATTTATTTGGTCAAATAGAACGTATAAAATTGACCAAAACTATATTTAAGGAGGTTTCGCCATCAAAAGGTGGTAAATCGGCCTTTTAGTGAATATTAGTGTATTTATACTTAAAATCGAATTCTTTTCTTATTTTAAGCCTCTAAATTTTATTGGATAAATGTAAAAACAATTAACAAACATGTATAATCATATTTTAGTCAGTTCTATTCATTCCCTCTAATACGATGGTTAGGCATTAACTACCATTTAAAATAATAAAATTATATTATTAGTGTACAACGTAAGATTTCAAAGAAACCCGTTGTTGCGTATCGGGTAAGCCATCGAACATAGAATCCACTTTAAAGTAAAATTAATATTTAATTTACAAATATTAATAAATATGAAAATATTATATTCTTTTTTTACCTGGGATGTTACATCCTTCCCCCCTTTAGGAATTTCTTCCTCGGAATTTTAAAATTGGGATCAAAAACTTCATTTAAAGTCTCACATTGTAAAAAGAGTCAATAAAACTATCACTTTAAAATAAAGTAAGAGAAGTAAAAAGGTTACCCAAGAAAACAGATACTAGGATTCCATGAAAACATGGATATGTAATAGAAACTAACTCTCATAGATTAATAGAGAGTGATAGAGAACTTGGTCATGGAAAGTTAACCACCGCAATACCATAAATTTGTGGTTGGGTAAAAGTCTGATGATAAAAGATAGCTTATAACATTTTTACTTCAAGATCCTTTTCATAGAGTTGAATAATTTTATTAATAACTAGACTAAGATCATAAGGAAATATACTTACTTTTCATGTAGAGTGTCATCCTTTAATAAAATTCTACCACAAACTCATCTTTTCTCCAAACCGTAAGTATTCAAGGTGACTTGTTCACATTGAAAGCGCTATAATCAACTTCTAGAGAATCACATAATCCACAAAAGATGAACTATATTTTTCCCATGTCTTTAGACATTAACCAAAACCAAAATGGTTAGTAGAAGATCAGATAATCCCCAAAAAGGATAATCCTTTATAGAAATAAGTACTAATCTTAATCTCCAAAATTCAACCAAAAGTACCGAAAGTTCAAGAAAGACCATTCAATAAAAAAATGTCTATAAAATTATTCAAAGTAATCAAAACTAATATTGAAACCCAAATCTCAGAAAGATTTAATCACATAGTCTTCCAAGATAAATCTTAACATTTATCTCTAAATAACTTCAGTTACTCTTAAAGTCTCATATTGAAAAGTAATTAACCAAATCATATATTCTCCATGATAGGTTAATCATTTCCATAAATAACCAAAATCACCATATGTCCATAATAAAAACATGGATTCTCCGAAAATAAAATTTCACCATTACTCATCAGAAGAAATGATAATTATTCCTTGAATAAAATTTTCATATATCAAACTTCAGGGTTAAACATACTATAATGATTCTTCTAATGTAATCCCATCATCAAAAGAGCCTTAATTATTTTAAGCATTTCATCATCTTAGAATCTACCATAACTCTTGAATCCCTTACATGTTGAATTCTTACTTATTCAACATTCTTCATGATTTATTAACCATTCTTTACAAACTTATTTTTAAATACTTCTTTCTTAAAAACAAAATCTTGAATCATATCCTAATACTCAATAATATAAAAACATATGTTAAGAAATAATTCATACCTTTCATTGGTCATTTTCAGTTTCTTCATCCTCAATCGGAATGGATTTAGTTGTTTATAAACAAAAATTTGTATGATAGAGGTGATCCCATTCCTGAAAATTCTTCGTAGGACAACTGTTTGTATAATGACCATGCACACCACATTTAAAACATTTAATTGATCCCTTAAAAATAACTTCTTTCCCTTTCCTAGAGTCAACTGGATACTTAGTTTTTTCATGGAAGGTTCTTTCTTTATGACCTTCACTTCCACATCTATAGCATCTTCCCATCCCTTTAAATCATTTTACTAGGTGTTTCTTTCCACATCTTTGACACATAGGTTTTTGAACATACTTACCTTTATGATTATAACCAGAACTTCCGTAGGGATTTGTTTCTCGCACATATGATGCCTTATAAAAATCACCATGGTTCAGGTGGTCAATCATGACTCCAGATAGTTGGTTGATAATAATCAAAATATTTCTCATTACAACTCCCATTTCATTCAGTTTATCATTCAGGAAAGCATCATAGTTTTCTTTACATCCATTGTTACTTTGGTGCCTGCTAGATCCAGCCATTTACTAAAACCAAAAAGGTCAGTGTTCTTATATCGATAAAATCATTATGTAATATCTTATGAGGAGGGTAAATACTAATATAGACTTATTCATGTTATCTTAAACTCATTCACTTTATCTTAAAAAACTATGAATCTTTCCAATGTTCTAACCATTATGGTGATGTCACTTATGATTAAATAACACACTAACCTCTAAATTTATCTAAACTGACCTCTAATACCAACTATAAGGACCTGGCCTTAAACATTACATAATCTTGAGTTAATTCTAGAATTCACACTAGGGGTATTTTCAGGTTTAGAGTTTTAGAGAATTAGGCCATAACTTTTACATTACATCTCAAAAATTACAAATTAGACACTTCTACTCTATCCAGTGTTTTACAAAAAATAAAACTCTTTAATTAAAACAAGAGTTATTTTTTTGATATAAATATTCTTGAATACTTCCTTTCTCTTACCCTTCCTTATACCCTGTGAAAAACATTTCAAAAACTTGGGATGAGCATATAAAGATCAGTAAGGGATATAAAATAAGGAAAGAAAACATTAGCCCATTAATAAATACAAATCAAATAAACCATACTTTTCAATCATGACATACCTCATAAAATCATAATATTTATGAATAACACACAGAAATCATAAATCATAAAGGTAACTTATGGCATCCATATCAAACTTACATTGTAGCTATCAAAGCTACGTAAAGAGTTACACTTGGAATACCCATCACTGTATATTCCCTAAATCACTTAGGAGAAACATCATGTTTACCTCTGTCACGTTACCCAATGCATTGGAGAGCTATCTCAGGCCCACACACCCTAGGTTTATCACGGAATCACCCGTATATGTAAACAATGCCCAATAACCATAAAATATTCATAACACAAAAAACAATCATAAAGGAAATATAAAATTTCCACATTGTAATCACAATATATCTTTTCAAGATAATCAATGCTTTATCAAACCATTTTCAAAACCATTTAAAACATTTAACAAAGAGATATTTGAATCAAAGTCTCTCATACCACTTTGAAACTTTTAAATAAATTATAATTTGAAAACATTAATGTCTATATAAATAAATCATTAAACCATTTTATTAAAACATGAACATTAATGATAAAAATTAAGAATAATAAATCTTTAAAACATTTAAAATGATATTTTTATTAAAGAGTTATTAAAAAAATGAGAGACTCTTGAATACAGATAATTGAGGAATAACATTGAATTATAACTTTATAATATCATGAGAATAAAAGGATTCATGATATAATATGACAAAGGATAGTATATACACCATATAAGAGTGAATTAGTGCATAACAACAATGAAGTCTCAATGGAATGTAAATTGAGACGAAATCCATTATAAAAACTATATCCTTAGATTAAGGATAAATCAATTACATAATAATGTGTGAAAAATATAAATACACTCAATATGATTGGATATTCAGTGTAAATAAATCAAGGAACATTTACACATATTCTTTTTAAGACAAAACCAATGACTTGGATGTTTAACTCAATGAATGGAAATTGAGTTAAAATTACTCTTATCAAGTTCATATCGATGACTTGAGAATTTATCAATGGAGTGATTATGTGTATCAAAATTATTTTCACATAAAGGGTAGTGTATATTAAAACATAAATAAATAAATAGTGATTCCACACATAGTTATAGCATGACATAATTAAGAATTAGAAGATTAACCTAAGGATTGGAAATTGGGTTAAAAGGTTCCCTTACTGATTTGGTAACTTATGAAACATACAACCCATAAAAGAAGTATCATAAAATGAAGATTTAAATAGCCATAAATTGATTTATATTACACAATTAATACAATATTATGCAGTATATACACCTCACAAAAGGAAATAGTGGCAAATATAGCATGAATCTCGCAGGAATAAAAAGTGAGATGAAAATATCTTACCACGTTGTAATCAATTGAGTCGTATGACCAAGAGTAAATAACCACCAAAAGATTCATAGAATAATAATAATATAAATATAATCATAGTAATATATATAAAATGTTTGTACACAGCACACCACATTCAATAAATTAGTGGCGAACAATGAAAATCTCATGGAATTAAAAGTGAAATAAGAAACCCCTTACCTCGTGTCCGACTTGACTCGTATATTCTGTGTTATTCCTAAATAATAAACTAAAGTTAATTTATACTTGGTAAAGAACCTTTTTAAAGTTTATTATTCCTTTTATATCACTTATTACCATGTTATAAACATTATGCAATCATTTAAGTTAATAACGGTCGTTTTGTCGATATTTGGTACTTGAGTCAAAAATGAACACCTTATATTTACAAGTTTTCCATGTGGTCAATAGACTATTATCTCCTAAATGATATTAATTATTTAGATATCATATATATCTGGTATATATATGTATTTATAATAGTATATATCATTTGGAGATAATAAATGAAATGCATCGTCCATGGAGACGGTAAGTCGTACGTACACATGAACACTACTTTAATTTCTATTTCATATTTTAAATGAATTAAAAGATAATTAAACATAGTTATATTATAATTCCAGTATAATTTAATATATAATATCATTAACTCCATTCTTTATATGTCCCACATATGTCATTAATGAGTCATATCACTTTGAGGGGGGCGGTAGTCCGCACTTCCTCAAAAGAAATTATCGTGTTTACCCTTAATGGAAACCAGAAAGATATGATATAAATGAAAAATACAGAAGCATGAAGAAAACATAAACATAATATATATCATATATAAATATAGTTCCATATTAATTTCCACCATTAGAGGTGGTAGGAGATAATTGAACAATCGTCGTTTCGTGAGGCGTTAGTTTGTCATCCACAGAAACAGTATGTTCTTCACCCATTAAATGGAGGTGTGTGTAAGTTTAGTTAGAATACTTCTCATAAAAACATCCTAGTATATTTATGATACTTTTTTTGTTATAAAAGAAGGTAATAAAAAGATTTTAGGGGTTGGATAAGTAAAATAAAAGAAAAAAAGTTAAGAGAAACCATTACCTTTAATTTGGATAACTCCCTTTGGTTTGAACCAAAAAGACTTCTTGAAGTGACTTATGCATAAGGTAAGGCTTCTAGGTAGAAGATAGAGATATTGAGATATTATTTGGGTAGGGTTTGAACGAGATAAGGGGCTTGACATGTGTGAGGAATGAGTTATAAGCGAGGGCTTTTTATAAGGGGGAGGAGGGGCTCTTTAGAATGTGTGAAAATATTATTTTATTATATAATTATTTTCGGTTTCTAAAGATCAAAAACTCATTAAGGTCGAAGATAAGATGACTCATGGTCGAAATAAATTCATTAAATAAGAATTGAACAGGTTTTGGATGTTATTTTAATATTTATAATCTTATTTATTTAAATCATTTATTAATGAGGTAAATACTGCATCATTATTGTGTCATAAATAATTTAGTTTATTTTATGTCTAAAATTTATAAAAAAAATACAATAATGTAGGAAATATTTTTATATTTCCAAATAATATTTATATTCTAAAAGATAACTTATATAACCCTATGTAAAAATTAATTTATTAAAAGATATCTGTTTGTGTTGTTTTTGTCTTTACTTTAAGTTAATTAAAATAAAGTGTCATTATCACTCTTAAGTGACTCCATGGGGTCCCAAAATCAACTCAAAGATTTCCATGTTCATCCAATAAGGTTAGGACAAGTTTTAAGGTAATTTTGTATTATTATGATATTTTGTTTACCTTGAATTACCCTATTTACCTTTAACCGCGATAAATTAAAGTCAAAAGTTACTATTCACCAAAAATTATTTTCATCTTATTGAACCAAAATTTACTTAATAATAACAATCATGTATGTCAAATTTTCAAAATTCAATTCATAGAAGTGGAAAAATTTTATTTAAATGAAAAAGTCAGTTTTTAACTACTACTTAGTGGTTACACTATTCATCAAAAATTGATGTTTTTCAGAAAAATACCAAAAATTAAGCCTACAATATATTAGATATTATGAATTAAAAAATTATATCTATTTTTTAAAATTAAAAATATAGAAGTTGAATTAATTAATTTAAAATTAATTCATGTTGTCAAAACAAATTGCGTGTTTTTAAGAAACAAAATCTATCAAAAGATTAACACTTGTTTATGTCTAGTTTCAAAGTGAAATTAATTCCAATGAACACCATTAGATTAAATGGTGAGAATATAATATAATTACACTTTAAAACTAATTAAAAATATAATATAACCTTATAAATAAATTATATTAAAAAGCATATTGGAATTAAAATATAGAATTTTTCACTATTCATTAAAAAATGAATTTTATCAGAAAAATACCAAAAAATTGCCCAAAGTAAATTTTGGTGTCCCTATTCTATAGAAGGTTTTTATTTGTTCAAATAGAATGTATAAAAGTGACCAAAACTATATTTATGTAGGGTTCTCCATCAAAAGGTGGTAAATCGACCTTTTACTGAATATTAGAGTATTTATGATTAAAATTGATTTATTTTATTATTTTAAGCCTCTAAATTTTATATGATAAATGTAAAAACATTTAAAAAACATGTACAATCATATTGTAGTTAGTTCTATTCATTCCCTTCAATACAACAGCTAGGAGTTAACTACCATGTAAAATAATAATATTATATTATTAGTGTGCAACGTAAGATTTCAAAGAAACCCGTTGTTGCATATCAGGTAATCCATCAAACATAGAATCCCCTTTAAAGTAAAATTAATATTTAATTTACAAATATTAATAAATATGAAAATATTATATTCTTTATTTACCTGGGATGTTACATTTAAAATTTATATTTTAGTTCAAAACATGTGTCACTAACTGAAAACTAAGAAAACATACTTGTATTTATTTGATACTTTAGGAAAATAATTTTTGAGTCATTTTTAATGTGTAAGAATTAGTATCACTTCAAACCAACACGCGATGTGATCAGTATGATGAAAAGTGTGTGTTTTCAGTTTAAATTGACATTTTAGTAAAAAATATATGTGACGTACTCAAAATCTATAAAAATCATTTGGATTATCTTGATACTTTAGGAAAATGGTATTTAAGTCATTTTTTATGTGTAGGAATCAATCGCACCTCAACCAATACAAGATGTGTCTAGTATGACATGAAGTGCCTGTTTTGAGTTTAAAATTGAAACTTTAGTTCAAAACACACGTCACATACCAAAACCAAGAGAACACATTTGAATTTTTCTGATATTTTAGGACAATAATTCATAATTCATTTGTGATAAGTAAGATTCATCTCCACCTCAATCCGATACACGGTGTGCCCGATATGACTCAATGTGTATTTTTTAGTTTCAAATTTACACTTTAGTTCAAAACACATGGTACATACTCAAAACTAAGAAAACTCATTCATTTTTGACAAGTAGGAACCAGCTATACGTCAATCTAATTCACTTTATGGCAGGTATGACTCAAAAACTGTGATTCCAATTTAAAAATGATATTTTATTAATGTATTTTTCATATTTATGTTTAATTTATTTATTTATATTATTACTAATATAAGAATTGTTTTTTATCTAGGTGAACTCTTTTTCTTGAACTGGGGTGGTTTTTTCAACAATTAGTATAATGATCGAGCTCTTTTGAGAGGGGTTTAGGGACCAAATACAATGGAATATTAACGTTTTTGAATTTTTTTGATAAATTTTACTTACCAATGTAATTATTTAAACCAAGATGTTTGAAATGTCTATAATATATTGTTTTTTATTTAAATTTAGTTTCAATTAAATTTTTTATTTCATATTTCAATGTGCTATAATTTAGGTAACACACCCCAGCATCATGACCTTTATCAATGATAAACTAGCACTGATAAATGAACCCCTTTATCTTTTCTTTTTTTAGTGTTGATAAAGGGGTCTTTTATTAGTGTTATTTTTGGCACTGATAAAAGTCAAAGGATTTTAATGACACTTATGATAACAATACTTTTTTAGCACTGATAAATCCAATTTTATGTTTTTTTAAAGGATTTATAGTAGCCTCTTCCCACACAGATTATGCCTATGCCTATGACATATAGTTCTTGGGTGATCATAGAGGGTATGAAGTTAGTGGAGCATTTACATAGTGGTGTTGAGTGATGATGGCTACTATCAAAGTTCATTTTAGGAGTTCAGATGGTGAGGAGGTTTCTTTCAAATTTAGGGGTGGCTTCATGCCCTTGGATCTTTAATGTTCTTTATTTTCCATTATTTTGTGATAATGATCATGTATCATTCCTGTTTGGTCAGAGATATTTATATTAATACACATGTCCTCCTCTTTTGGTCTCCCATTTTGTGTTATGTTGGTAGTTTGGTGGGTTTATTAGTATTTGTATATTTCATATGTTATTGTGGGTATTCATTAGGAAAAGGCCTCCAATTTATATATATCTTCTTATCACTAATCGTTAGCCACAGGTATATTAGAGGGGAGCTTGCAGTGACACACTTAGTTCATCTACTCTCTCGGGTGAGGCCCCGATAGGTCAGATCATGTCATAATTATTGATAGAAGCATCTATTTTTCATAATTTAACCACCCAGGTATGAAAAGAATAATTTTTTTCATATTTATTATTATACTTGAATAAAATAGTTAAATTCATTATAAATATTTCAAGTAATTGTTAAAATAAAAAAGGAAATAGTTTTATTAAACTAATTTCTTATATGGTTATATTTAAAAGATTAATTTTAAAATTAAATAATTTTCATTTTGAAAAATTAATTTCATCTTTTAATTCATCATGCCAATATAATCTTACAGATAATTTTTTTGAATTTTATGAAAATATTTATTTTTCAAAGAATAGTTAAAAATACTAGTTTTTATTGAAAATTTTATTTTATTTATAAGGAAAAATTATTCTTTGTATTAGTTTTGAATTTTAATTAGTCAATTTTTTATTTAAATTAATAAAAAAAAATTAAATATACTTTATAATTTAATTTAGTATAAAAACATTTTATATTTTAAAAGGGAATTTTTCTAAAAATAAACTCTTTTTCTTTGCGTTTTATCGGTTTAATTTTTAATTAAATGATGAAACTTCAATGTTTTGAATTTTTAAAACTATATTCCATATTTTTAATTATGGGGTATTATTTTATTAAATATTTTCATTTTATTCTTTTTCAATATGAATAATAACTTTAGTCATTTTAGTTACCACGGTAAAGGGTAAATAGGGTAATTTAAGTTACAAATAAAATGACAAAAACCATTAAATTAATCAAATAGTTGCCCAAATATTATTTAATGAGTTTATCTCGACCATAATCATCAGTGGGTATAATTTATTACCTTTTTGGGATACTTTATAAGATTGTGATGTTTATAGTATTTTATTAAAAGAAATGTCAAACATGTCACACTCTTGTTTTTATTAAGTGTAATATTTTTAATATGGTATTATCCATAGGATATGTTTGACTATAAATAGTATTTTGAAATATAAAATATTTATCTTCATCTTGGTATTTTATTTTAAATTTTTAGGGAAGAAATAATTACCATAAATTATTTCACAACGTTGATGTAATAATTATTTAATTAATGGAAAAATCAAATAAATGACATTAAAAATATTAAAATAAATATAATTTGATATAATTAATGTGATCCAAAAAATTTATATAATACATTGACATGTTTAGGATATAATAAAATAGTTTTTTATAATTTTACTTATTTTCTTGATGTTTTTAAAGCCAATGTAATGAAAAGTATCAAAATCAAGAAAAATGATATTTTATGGGATAAATATTTTATTAAATGACATAAAAAATCATAAAAAATTTTAAATAAAAACAAAGGGGTAATATATGATTTATAATTTCATCACCTATACATTTATAGGCTATTTGGAATCATTTGGATCAAGAATAGTCTTATTATAGTTTAATATTTTGAGAAATTCCAAGAGTGCCCCTCCCCTCTCTTATAAAAGGGAACCTCTTCTTATCAATCCTAAAAGATTAAAAATACATTTAGTTTTTCATATACCTGACCAAAACCTTTCCTAGAATCCATCCCCACATTATGGAGGTCTTGGAAAAGGTAGAATACTAACCTTAGTATTCTTAAAGTGTTAAAGAAAGGATTATTTCCAAAGAAGATATATATTTTTAACTTCATATCTTGGTTTTATTTATTCTTATACATCCCTAAAATTTTCATCAACCATTCTTGACTAATAAATATAGTATCCTTTATATTTTTCCATTTTTATTTTCAAATAAAATTGTTTCTTCATTATGTGTGTAGTTTTTTTACTTTAAATTTTATTTTTAAAAAGAAAAGGGTAATTTGATATATGAAAGGGTTTTTCATATGGGTTTCAAAGATTTTTAAAATGTATTATGATTAAAAGGTTCAAGAATAAATTTTTTTATATATTATTTGAGAATTATATGTAAAATGGGTGAGATGGATATATCGTATACGAAGGGTTGATCCCCCTTATAGCTCACGGGTGAGCCCAATACATCTTATACATTAGGTGCACCCAGATAGCACCAAGTGATCCCTTTATATAATCCAGTGCACCTGGATATCACTACAATGTATTGGGTAATATACCCCGAAGGAGGGATTTATTGAAGGTTTTCTTCTATAGATTTAACTAGGATCTAGTTATTTCTAACACATGTTTAAAATGGATTGTGAATATGATTATATAAGTTTCCAAAAGATGTTTTCATTTTCATTCCATGGGTTTTAAAGATTTCCTTTAAGATAAAAGTGTGTGTTCCTTTAAGTGAAAATTATTTATTTTATTATGTCAAAGAAAATTGATATAAATGTGAATATTTCATGGGCTTTCTTGTTTTTTACTAAACTAATGGATTTATTTTTTTATGTTCCTTACTAAGATTTTTATGCTCATTCCATGTCTTTAAAAAAATCATAGGATTTAAGGATGTTTATGAACAAAGAAGAGTTAAAGTTGAAAGTAGTCAATATTTATCTTAAAAATAAAACATGTTTCCTTTTAAAAAATTATATTATAGAGAAAATGGATACTAAGTTAAAATGACCTAATTGTAATTTATGGGTTTTCAATGTAAGAGTTATGACTTAATTATCTAAAACTCTAAACCTGAAAATATTCTAAAATATAAGAGAATGAATTCTTGGATTAAAATTCAACAATATGTGATGTTTAAGTTTAGGTCCTTACAGTTGGTATCAAGGGATATTTCAGATAAATTTAGTTGTTAGTATAATGTTTATAGAATACCCCTAAAATATTTTTACTTTATTATTAAGTTTAAATGATGTATAATTTAAAGATTACCATTTTTTCTAAACTATATCTATTAATAATGGTCTTCTATAATGGAAATAGGGAAGTTGTGGTGGGAAGACATCAAGAGGAAAATAGCCTTATAAATTATCATCTCAAGAATGTTGTAATTAGAATATAACAATTTGTTACAGTTATGGACTAGTTGGAAAAATCTATAAATGGCGGTGGTATCCATGATAGGGAGTAACCGAATCTACCAAAAATGAATACATCAGTATTAGATAATTTCATGAGAAAACATCCCTCATCATTTAGTAGATCATCTTACCATGTGGTAGCTGAAGGATGGATTAATTCCCTAGAGGGTATATTTGAAGTCATGGGATGATAAGAACTTCAAAAGGTAACCCTTTCTATTTATTATTTTAAAGGTGAATTTTATCGATGGTGATGTTAGGTTAATAATACCAAAGATAATGATGAAATTTATGGCATGGAATGGGAAACATTTAAGAATATAATTCTTGAGAAATACTTCCCTAGTTTTTTTCATATTAGGATGGAGAAATAATTTCTGTAATTGAAGAAAAAAGATCAATATTCTATAGTTTCATATAAAAAAACTTCACAAGAGTACCCAGGAATGTATCATATTTTTTTAGTACATTGATAGTAAAATTAATAGATTTTACTATGGTTTGAAACCCAGTTTACAAAGATATTTGGCCACACTATAATTTAAAATTTATGAGAGAGAGGTTTTTTGTGTTAAGAACTATGAGATAGAGTTTTCTGACATGTATCTTCCATGATATTAAAATAGTAAGAAAAGGTAAAGGTGATAGGTGAATGAGAAGAAACCAGTTAATAAATCTGAAGTTAAACCCCGAAAATGTTCCAAGTGAGGTAAATGATATTTCAAGGAATGATTAAAAGGATCTGGAAAGTGTTTTTGATTTGGTCGGTTTGATCATAGGGCTCATGACTGTAAAGAAAATAATTATAAACAACCAAAGAATGGGGTAACTAATAGACATCCAATAGTGATGTGTTTTAGTTTTAATGATTTGGGTTGTTATGATAACATGTTTTTTAAGTTAGTTTTACATGATTTAAATCACCATAATCATAAATAAAAATGTATATAAAAGTAATTTTCTACTACCATGATTGATGTTGGCTCATTAAAATAATTTGTGATAGGTATGTTACTTGTGTATTCTAATTATGCCAATAATCTATTTTATTATGGATCTATTCATTCTATCATTTTTTAGAAAATTTCAATAATTTTGGAAATATCACATTATGAAATTATTATATAACTTTTGGTGAAAACACTGGGTGGGAATATTAAATAAACAAATATTTATAAGAATCTTACTATGTGATTAGTGGAATGGTTTTTCCTGAAAATCTTATTGAACTTCCCATAGTATAATTTTATATTATTTTAGGAATAGATTGGCTTTCATTTTATCATGCTAAGATAGATTTCAGAGATAGTAAAGTCTTGTTTAATGATTTAATACTTTTAATAGCCTAACATGAAGTAAAGAAATTGATTAGAAATGGAAGTGAAAGTTATATAGAATATATCATTGAAAAGAAAGAAACTACTCAAATTAGTGATGTGCTAGTTGTGAATGAATATGTGGATTTTTTTTACTAATTATTTTATTGGTTTTATTCCTGATCATGAGGTTGAGTTTACTTCTTACTTGGTCCCTGGTTCTAAGACTATTTTAAAACCCCTATCAAATGGATCAATTAGAACTTTTTGGAACTAAAAAATCGATTGAAAAAATTTATAGATGAAGGTTTTATTCATCCTAGCACTTCACTATGGGGTAATATTATTTTTTGTTAAAAATAATGATTGTTCCATGATGATTTTTATTTATTATAGATAATTGAATAACATCACTATTAAGAATAAGTATAATTTGTCTCATATTGATGATTTATTTGATCAGCTCCAGGGAACACGGTACTTTTCATAGATTGATCTCAGGTTAGTATACCATAAATTGATGGTGATAAAGGAGGATATTATAAAGACTTATTTACAAAATAGATATAAGCGTTATGAGTTTTTAGTTATGCCCTTTGTGTTTTCTAATGTGCCATCTATATTTATGGATCTAATGAATATATTTTTTCATGAGTTTTTGAATAATTTTATGGTTTTTTTTAATGATGATATTCTGGTATATTCTAAAATTCATAAAGACCATTAAAGAAACCTAAGTATTTTTTTGAAAACCCTAAAATAAAATAAACTCTATGTAAAATTTATTGAACATCCCATAATAGAGTTTGATATTATTTTGGGTATGTACTGGATTTTATTTTATCTTTCTATGATATATTTAAAAGCTAGTAAAGTATTATTCAATTATTTAATACTTTTAATAACCTACCATGAAGTAGATAAATTGATTATAAATAGAAGTTAAAGTTACATAGCACATGTAATTAATCTAAATTAACATTTTTATTTTACAACACTTTTAATGGGAAAGTGAGAACCCTCATAGATAAAGAGAATCAAGCATTAAAGGATACAACTGACTTATTAAACACAAGTCTAAGGCGATTGGAATCTCCTTCCCTAAACAGATTCTAGGGAAAGGAACTAACCTAGTAGTCTGGATCGGCCTCCAGTATTTCTTTATAATGAAGTGCTAAATAATCCCAAACTTTCATATACTCATCTTTGCAAATATTCTTCGCGTTAAAGCCTCAAAACAGTATGCGGTCTTGTTTTTCAATCTAATCGGCTTGCTCCCTGGTAATTTCCACTTGGATTAATCTTCCCATCATTTGATCAATATGTTCCCTCATAGCAATAATCACCAGATATGCCTCTTTCATTTCTTCACCAGAATTCATGAGTAATTGCATCCACTTATCCACCTCTGCATCCTTCAGGCCCTGCAAGCCACCAGGGGGCCCTGCCTCACACTGATGTCTAGGGGGAATGGTATCCTCCTCCAATGGAATTACCTCCTCATATTTAAATTTAATCTCCTCATGTTGGTCCTCTACCTTTTATGTTTCTTCCTCTTGATATTGGGGATGGATTACATCACCTTACTAACCCTCTTCTCCTACCGTTGGCAGGATCACGTGCTATTTGAGTTTCCCCTCTTTGTTGGTTGATCGGGTCTCCATCGGTCTCGGGAGGTAAGAGTAATCTTTACACCCCTTTGGTTTCAGCTTCCTGGAGACAATGCAGCTCCCTGAGTCTCTATTTTCTTTATTCCCTTTCTTCCTTCTTTGACTATGCATGCCTTTGCTGGCCCTTCTCAATCCATTACCATCTGAGGATACTCTAACGTCATCATAATCAATCTCAGAGGGACAATTGAGATTGCCTTCAAACTCTCCCTCATTACTCAAACTTTCAAATCGGTTGTTTAAGTTTAGACAGGACAAGGTCCTCCTCAGGTTCGTTTCCTGTTTGGAATTCCGTGATCTGCCTTTACCATGTGAAGTATTATCCCACTCCTATCCCTCCTTAACCTTTCTCTCTCCAGTAGATTGTATCCCCCTTATTGAGTTGCTTCTACCACTAGCATGCACTGCCATAGCATAGGTACATAGATTTAGACCTACCTCACCCTTAGAAATTAGACCAAAAACTCCCAAAGTGTCCCCTGAAACCTGAGTCTTGGCACCGGAACCTTGTTTTTTCTAAGCTACCACCTCCCAAACAGACCCCTCTGAAGCATTCTAGCTTCCTAGAATACAAGCTGTCTTAGGCTCTGAAACATTCTGCATCTCATTAGGAACACCCAGATCCTGCTTCAGGTGCCCAAAGATATCTGCAACCAATGGGTTGGCCCCCCTCCTTCATGCCTCGCAGAGGGTGTTCTTAGTAGCATCAGTCAACAAGTGTGGATTGGAGGGAGGAATAGTCTCATGTGTTAATTCTACAAGGTTCTACTCCTCGAAGGTGCTCAATTGTGCCTTACCAACATCAAAACCACCCCCCTCTTTTGAGGTATGTTCTTGGATGAAACAACACCATCATCGGAATACTGAAGACAAGTGCCCAAGATGACCACAGAGACCACAATAATCAGTCCAGGTTTCATAGCATACCTTATGGTGCCAGAGGAGTTCACCTTCGATCTCGATGATAATGTTGTCCATATGGACCTTCGACACATCAACTTCAACACATAAACTCAAAAAGACTAGATGTAAAATAGTATTGTTACAAGAATCAGAGCATAGGTAGTGATGTACCATGTTTCCAATCAACTGAAGAATCGCCTGATTCTAAAACGGTAAAGGGAGTCTGAAAAGAGAAATACAGAGCATAGAAACAGTATAATCTTGCATCAGGTGGAAGATGAAGGACCACCAAAAGAGGTAAAAATAGAAACCCTCAATACATTGTGGAGCAGAATCCAGATCACAAACCAGGTCATCTTCGATCGAGAAACGTATTTGAATATGCTTCGCATCTAGAAGACCAACAATCAAATGGTCTTGTAGATTCCAAGAAGAGTGAACAAACCTATCAAAAGTATCCATGGATGGATGTGTCTTAACAAATCAAGCCACCAAAGTGAGATTCAAGAGCACTGAAGCATTCGTGAACTCTAGTGAAGAAATAGGGACTGAGATAACTCCATCTGTGCAAGATTGGACCTTAGGGTTAACATCGATTAAAGGAAAGCGAGGTAGGGAAGACGGGTAAGGGGAATAATCTGGGGTTACGGGAAGGAAGCTAAGATGAAGGAGGATCAACCCCCCTCCTCATCTCTAGTGAACAGAGGAGGGGCGGCAGCGCCACATCCATGGCCTACTCTATCGGGGAGAAGGGAGTTGGGAGCATAAAATTGGGAATTTGATCCTCTTACATGTCATTAAAAAGAAATAAACTACTCAAATTAGTGATGTTTTAGTTGTGATTGAATATATGGATGTTTTTATTAATCATGACGTCGAGTTTACTATTAACTTAGTCCATAATTCTAAGCATATTTTCAAACACCCTTATCGAATAGATCAAGTATAACTTTTGGAATTTAAATATTAATTTCAATAATTTATAGAAAAAGTTTTTCTTCAACCTAGAACTTCACCATAGGGTTTTTCTATTTCTTCCGTTAAAAATATTTATGGTTTCATGAGTCTTTTCATTGATTATGGATCATTGAATAACATCACTATTAAGAACAAGTATCGTTTTCCTCATATTGATGATTCGTTTGATCATCTCCAGGGAGCGTAATAGTTTTCAAAGATTGATCTTAGGTTAGGGTACCATCTCTATCAGACAAAATTAAGCAATCTTAGAAAGAAGACCATGAGTTATAGAAAAGGTTTGAATCAGTTAAAATGGGTTTGTTTCATAAATTAAATATTGATAAAGAATGTGTTTTGAGATTTGGAAAAAGATTATGTGTGTATAATAATTCCAAGATGAAGAGGTAATTGTTAAGTTAAGTTCATATTTCTCCATTTTCTGTTCATCCTAATAAGACTAAGATGTATAGAGACCTTCCGGAGTATTATTGGTGGGATGGAATGAAATGATATATTAATAACATTATCATGAATTTTTTGACTTTTCAATAGGTTAAAGAAGAAAAAAATTACCGAAGTGGATACTTTAGACTTTTCTAGTTCTAAATTGGAATGGGAAAATATATCCAGGGATTTTTTTGTGGGAATACCAAAGACATCTCAAGGTAATAATGAAATTTGGGTTATTGTTGACCGGTTGACTAAATCTTCACATTTCCTTTCCATTTGAGATACCCTATCGTTAGATAAAATTTCTTGAATGTATCTTAAAGATATAGTCAGGCTACATGGATTTAATAACTCTATTGTATCTGATCATGATCCTGGGTTTAATTTTAATTTTTTATAAAGGTCATCATAATTCCTTGGGTGCTGAATTAAATTTCATTAAATCCTTTCATCCTTAGTCTGATAGATAGTCAGAATGAACACTTCATACCTTGGAATACATGCTTCGTGCTTGTTCAATAGATTATTAGGGAAGTTGGGATCAACATCTTTCTTTATTTTAGGAATCATATAATAACATTTTTTATTCCAATATACAGGTTGAACCTTTTGAAGAATTATATGAAAATAGGTGGCTAAATACCACATTTTGGGATAAAATATGATAAAGGATGTTTATGGGACCAGAATTAGTATACGAAATGGATAATAAGGTAAAATTTATTTATCAAAATATGAAGAAAGCTCAGATTAAGCAGAAACGTTAAGCGAATAATAGGACGAAAGACCTTTCTTCGAGGTAGGTGATCATGTTTTTCTTAAAATATCTCCATGGAAAATTGTTATGTGTTTTTTAAGAAGGGAAATTTAAGTCTACAATTCATTGGACCACATGAAATCTTGGAGAAATTTGGATCTGTTGTATACCGAGTGTCCTTTCCTCTAATTTTATCTAAATAACACAATGTTTTTAATGTTTCGGTGTTAAGAAAGTATATTCCAAGTTCATCTCATGCTTTGATCCCTAAAGTAGTTCATTTGAAATATAAACTTTATTATGAGGAATAAAGTGTTAAAATTATTGAATGTAGAGAGTAAGTATTGTGGAATAAGAGAATTCACTAGGATAAGTTCTTGTGAAGAAATCATATGGTTAAAGAAGCAACATGAGAATGTGAAAATGCTATCAGGAAAAGGTATCTACACTTGTTTAATAGGTGAATAAAATTATGAGGATGAAATTTCCAAAAATGGGAAGAATGTAACAACCCAGGTATGGAAAGAAAAAAATTTCATATTTATTATAATTCTTGAATTAAATAGTGAAATTCATTAGAAATATGTTAAGTACTTCTTAAAATAAAAAAAATACTTTTATTAAAATAATTACTTATGATGTTATATTTAAATTAATTTTAATATTATATAATTTTAATATGAAAAAATTTATTTTACTTTTTAATTAGTAATGTTAAAATAATCTTAGAATAATGAATTTTCTGAAAATATTTATTTTTCAATGAATAGTGAAAATATTGGTTTTTATTGGAAACTGTATTTTATTTACAAGAAAAATTATTATTTTTATTAGTTTTAAATTTTAATTAGTTATTTTTTTAATTAATCTAATTGTGGTTTTTAAAATTAATTTTATACTTGAATTTACTATAAAAACATTTTATATTTTAAAAGGCTGTTTTTTCAAAAACAAATTGTTTTTCACTGTATTTTGTCAGTTTGATTTTAAATCAAATTATTAAAGTTATGTGTTTAAAATTTTGAAAAATGGATTTCATATTTGGAATCATTGGGTATAAATTTAGTAAATATTTCCCTTTTATTTTTTGTCGATATGAATAATAGCTTTAGTGATTTTGGTTACCACGATAAAGGGTAAATCAGGTAATTTAAGTTACAAATAAAATGATATGAACCATTAAATGACCCAAAAACTTATCCATGTATTATTTTAGGATTATATCTCGATCATAATCATCCAAGGGTCAAATTTATGACCTTTTTGGTCCACTTGGATAAGATTATAACCTTTATAGTATTTTATTAAAAGAAATGTCAAACATGTCACTATTATTTTTAATAAGTGTAATATTTTAATAAGGTGTTATAAAAAAGATATTTTTGACTATAAATAGTATTTTTAAAAATAAAATATTTATATTAAATATTTTATTTTATTTTTAAAAATTTTAAGGAAGAAATAATTTCCATTAATTCTTTCATAATGTTGATGCAATTATTATTTAAGTACTAGAAACATCAAAGAAATGATATTAAAAATATTAAAATAAATATATTTTGATTTAATTAATGTGATCCAATAATTTTATAGATTAAATTGACTTTTTTATGATATAATAAAATAGTTTTTTTGAATTTTAATTATTTTCTTGTTGTTCTTAAAGTCAATTTAATGAATAGTATCAAAATTGAAAATAATTGTATTTTTTGGGATTAATATTTTCTTAAATTACATAAAAAACATAAAATTATTAAATAATAAAGAATAGTATAATATATGTTCTAAATATTTATATCATTTTTATGTATAGTCCATTTTGAATAATTTCGATCTAGAATAGTCTTATTATATTTCAATATTTTGAGAAATTCCAAGAGTGTCTCTCCCCTATCTTATAAAAGGGAATGTATTATTATCAATCCTAAACACTTAAAAACCAATTTTTCTATCCAAAAACTATCCAAATCCTTTATTATAATCCCTAAACACATTATTTAGTTCTTGTTTTAGGTAAAATACCAACCTTAGTAGTCTTAAGGTTTTAAGGAAAGGAGAATTTTCAAAGAAGAGGTATAGCTTTTATCTACATGTTTTAATTTTATTCCTTCTTCGACATCCATAAAAATGCATTAAACTATAATGAAATTATAAATAGAGTATCCTAAATATAGTTACATGTTATTATATTAATTTAATCATATAAATCTATTTCCTCTTTCATAAAATGGGAAATGAAACCATCATTCGTGTGTACAGTGGACTACCGCCTCGTGAACCGATGCAATTCGTTTTCCATCATCATCTCTCAAGACTGGTTATAATTATTTATTTGATCTTAATATATGATATTTATGGAATATTTATAATTATTAAAATATAATCTATCATTTATGTTTCAATTTTCCATGAACATAAAAATGATAACGTTGTTCATGTGTACGTGTGTACTACTACCTCCATGAAGCGATGTGATTCGTTTATTCATCACCATGTCACATGAATGATGTGTATAAGTATATTTGAAGAAGTAATATTATATTTATTATATTATTATAATTTTTTAATAATAAAATACTACTTTACTTCTTTTCAGAATGATAATTGGAAAATGGAAATGTTACTCATGCATACGTACAGCCTACCATCTCTATGATTGTAAAGTAATTAATTTTTCATAATCATATTTAATGGATGGATTTAAAAGTATAACTAATGTGTAAAAATGATAATTATTTCATGAATATTATTATATAGGTGATGTAATACTTATCACTTTTACCATATTCAACCTACTGAAGTAATTCTGGACTTATGAACTGAATATCGTCAAAACATTTGATGTGAACTTAAATGATTAAGTAATTGTAAATAACATGATAATAATTAATATAAAGGGAATAATTAAATTTAAAAATGTTCTTAAGGAAGTATAAAATTAACATAAGTTTATTATTTAGGAATATGAAGTACATATGTGACAAATCGAACTCCAGGTAAGGGATTTTCTATTAAAAATATTCTTTTAAAGTTCATATTTTATTTTTTACAAAAGTCAATAAAAGAATATTTTTTTACTTATTCAAAATGAGAGGATTTTACCCCCTTCATTATGCCTCAATTATTTGTATATTAATTTATTATTTTCCATGGTTATTTTCAAATAAAATTTTTTGTTCATTACTTGTGTGGTTTTTAGATTTTAAAAGTGATTTTCAAAAAGAAAAGGGCACTTTGATATCTGAAAGTGTTTTGTATATGGGTTTTAAAGAGTTTAAAAAGGTTTTATATTGAATAGGTTAAAGTATAAATTATTTTATATGGTAATTGAGCATTATATGTTAAAATGTTTAAACCAAGTTGTGGTGGGAAGGCATCTAGAGGAAAATATCCTTCCAAATCACTATTCTAAGATGGTTAGAATTGGAAAGGACAATTTTCTTCAATGATGGCTCAATTGACACGGCCTATAAATTATGGTGGTATCCATACTAGTGAGTAGCCAGATCTACCACAAAAGAATATATCAGTAGTGGGTCATTTCATGAGAAAATATTACCCTTAATTTAGTGGATCATATGACCCTTTGGTAGCTAAAGGGTGGATTAATTCCTTGGAGAAGATATTTGAAGTCATGGTATATTTAGAACGTAAAAAGATAACCCTTTCCATTATCATTTTGAAGGTGAAGTCTATCAATGGTGGTCTATGGTTAAGAATACTAGATATAATTATGAACTTGATTACATGTAATGGGAAACATTTAAGAATCTATTTCTTGATAAATATTTCCCTAATGTTGTTCAAATTAGGATGGAGAAACCATTCCTAGAATTGAAGAAATAATATGAAGATTTTGAAGCTGTATAAGAAGAAAACTTCACAAAACTATCCAGGTATGTATCAGATTTTTTCAAAAAATTGATAGAAAAATTAATAGATTTTACTCTGGTTTGAAACCAGGTTTATGAATATCTTTTTCCACATGAGAAATTAAATTTTATTTTGAAGTGGTTTGTTGTGCTGATAAAGTTTATATGGAGTTTTCCGGCACATGTATGTTCCATGAGATAACAACTGTAAGAAAAGGTCCATGAGGTATGTGGTGGAAAATAAAGAAGTTAACAAGTCTAGATGTAATCCCCCAAAATAAATCATGTTTGGTAAAAAAAATCAAGGAATGTTTAAAAGGATCTATAAAGTGTATTCAGTGTGTTCAGTTTGGTCACAGGGCTCATAACTGTAAAGAAAATAATCCTGAACAACCAAAAAATGGGGTAATTGATATTAAAAATAAATGATATTAAAAATATTAAAAATTAATGTAATATTAAATAAATGATACTTAATATTAAAAATAAATATTAAATAATTGAAATTAAATAACTTATATTAAATAATTCATATTGAATATTAAAAATATTGTTCAATTAATCGAAAAAATAAATAAATGATATTAAAAATAACATAATTTGAGATAAATAATGTGATCCACAAATTTTATAGGTGACTATGAAATGTTGATCATATAATAAAATATTTATTTTGATTTTAATTATTATATTGATTTCATTATAATCAAATTAATGAATAGTTCTAAAAATTGACATTAATGATATATTATAATAAATAATATATTTATTAAATGATATAAAATTACTTAAAATATTATATGTATCTGAGTTATTATTATATGGTTGATAATATCAACTATGATCCATTTATTGGTTGTTTTCCATTGATAATAAATATAGTGACCCTCAAAGTATAAAAACTATATTGTCATAGTAAGTATGAAAGGGGTTAATGAGGGGTTAAAATCAAAATATAAAGGTAAAAACAAATTCAAAACATGTATAAATTTTATTTTATGATACTTTTCTTACCCATAAACATACTATATTTTATATAAACCATTTTGTATCCATGTTGAATTGAAAATCAATTTATATTAATTTAATATTTTGAGGAGAGATTGCTCCTCCCCTCTCTTATAAAATGGATCCTATTATTATCATTACTTCACACTTAAAAACCAATTTGTTTTGTTCAATACCTATCCAAATACCCTATTATAATCCCTCCCCTCATTATAGTGGTCTTTATTTAGAAATTATACCAATCTTAGAGGTCATAATGTGTATAGTAAAGGAGGTTTTCCAAAGAAGAGGTATTGTTTTCAACTACATGTTTTAGTTTTGTTTCTTCTTACACCTCATTAAAATAATCATCATAATGATAAAAACAACAATATGATCCATATACTGATATGTTATTATTTTAATATAATAACCTATATTCATCTCCAACCTTTATCAAATGGGATAGGAATTCATCGTTCGTGTGTATGGCGGATTATCGCCTCAGAAATTGATGTAATTCATTTTTCATCACCATATCTCAAGAAATATTATAATGATAAAATTAATTTTTATATATGATATTAATGAAAATTTTATCATTATTAAAATATAATATATCAATTACCTTCTTACATTTTCATTCACTGAAAAATGATAACGTCGTTTATACAGATGTGAGGACTACCACCTTCACGAAGCGATATGATTCATTTTTCCTCACAACATTACATGAGTGATGTATATAAGTATATTTAAAGAAGTAACATGATATTATTATCATTATGGGAATATAAAATGATATTTTCCTTATTTCAATAATAATCATTGAAAAATGGAAATGTTACTCATGCGTACATACGACCTACCATCTCCATGAAAGTAACATAGTTCATTTTTCATAACCATATTTAATGGTCGAATTTAAAAGTATAATTGATGTATAAAAATGATAATTATTTAATCATTATTATTCTAGATTTGATTTATTGCAGAAATTTGTTTACCATAGTTGACTTACTAAATCTATTTTTGGATTATGAAACAAATATCTTCAAAACATATAATATGGATTTAATTAATTAAAAAAATAAATATAGTATGGTAATATATTATATTAGGTGTTTGGGGGTATAATTACATTAAACAAATAGACACCGTACACACATAGGACTGAAATACAAATCATAACCCCCCCCCCTAAGGGATAACCCATCCAACTAGACACTTTATTACATTATATATATTTTGGATCGAAGGTCTTGTGGGTATGAAGCCCATTACATGGCTCGTAGGCTCAAAATTTTGGCCCAAGGTCCATTCTATGAATAGTACTGCTATAATACTCTGAGTTCTATAGTACACGCTTCTGTTACAATGCCTGTCACTGCTACAGTGCTCGCAACAACACCCACCACTACTATAGTACCTGACGCTGCTACAATACCCGCTTATGCTACAGTACTTGCAATCCATGGGATTTTAACCCCAAAAATTCGATGTAGAATTACATGGTTATTATCAAAATAAGTTTATTATTTTATAAGATAAATAATGTACATGATGAGTCAGACTCAATGTAAGGGATTTTCTTTAAAATATTATCTTTTAAAGTTTCCCTTAAAACTCTCTTTTACTTCTATATACATATTTTCTAAAAAAATTAAATAAGGCTTTAGATATTATACTATGATTTTTAAAGTATTTTTTATCCAGGTTTAAATTTTTACAAAATATTTTGAAATGAATATTTTTTCATTTTCCAAATTAGGTACTTTTTAACTTTTCTTACAAAGGTATAAAAGGAATTTTTTTTTGAATTATACAGCAAGAGCTATTTTTCCCACTATCATGAATAATATTTTATTTGTATATTCCTTTAAAATTTTACAAGGATATTTTCAAAGAAATTATTTTCCTTTATAATTCCATAGATTTTTTTATAAGTTATTTCAAAATGTAAAAAATTATTTTCCTTAAGAAATGTTTTTTATATGAATTATTTTATGTTTCTTGGAAATGTTTTATGATAATATGTGGTTTTGATATAAACCAATTACATTTGGTTCCATGATAGACCTATAATGCATTGGGTATGGAACTTTTCCATATGGTTATTCTAAATATGGTATGGAGTTAACCAATTAGGTTTCTCCTAAGAGATAATGGGAATATAATGTGATGGTTATTACAAGATTAAATGTGATGGTTAATCTATTTGTAGATGTGATGGCTACTCTAAGGTAATGTAAAAAAGTTAACTATTAAGGTATTTGATGATTATCTATGATGGTTACTCTAAATTTAACCATGGTGATTATTCTATATGTAATAATGAAGTGTATAACTTTGTGAAAAAGTTTTCATGTGATTTTCAAATTTTCAAATAAACCTTTATGAGTTTATTTACCCTTAAATATTTCTAATGAAATATTTTATGAAAAGTGTTGGGCATGGAAAATGATTTCTTGGGTAAGAAAAGGGTTTATTTTAAACCCAAATTTTATTTTGAAGGAGGAAAATTTTTATAAGTATTCATAGACTGATGTTTTCTTTCTTTTATGTCCCTTATTGAGCTTTTTGTATACATACCTTGTTTTTTAAATCTTTTTCAAAAGGTTTAATAATTGATAAAAGAAAATAATAGTCCAAGTTGAAAGTAATTAATATTTTTCATAATAAATGAAAAATATTTTTACTTTAAATGTTCTATATTTTAGGGGAAATAGATATTGAGTAAAAGTCTTCACCTATTAATTTATGGGTTTGTTATGTATAAATTATGAATTTATTATCTAAAACTCTAAACCTAAAAGATATTTGGGAATAAAATTTAGTGAATTACAGTTTAAAGATACTATATTATGTAATGTTGAATTTCAAGCCCTTATATTTTGTATCATAGAAGGTTATAGATAACTTTAGAGGATAGGATGTTATTAGAGAAAAAGTTAGCAGTCCTCTATAACCACAATGTTTAGTATGTTAGGGAGAATCATAGTTATTTTATATAAACTGAACAAGTTTTAGTTAACATGAATAAAGATATCTTAGTGTTTATCATCCTTATGAGATGATATATTATGATTTTATTGATATGATCACACTAACCTTTTTGGTTTTACTAAATAGATAGATCTAGTAGGCATTATAGTAACATTTGATATATAAAGGAAAATATGGTGGTTTTCTAAACAAGTAACTAAATAGAATGAGAGATGTAGTGAGAAATATTGTCATTATTATTAACCATATATCAGGACTAATTATTAAAAACTTATACCTAGGTGAGCATCCTAATGCATCAAATACAAGGGAAATGAGACCCTATAGAAGTTGAGGTGATAATGATCATGAAGGTAAATATATTCAATGACCTATGTGTTAAGAATGTGGAAAGAACCACCTAGAAAAATGTCTAAAAAGAAGGGGAAGATGTTTTATATATTCTTTAGGAGGTTATAAATTTATAATATATCAAGTAAAAAAGTAATCATTCAATTAAATCCATGAACGTGAAAGAAGTTATTCCCGGCATATCAATTAAATGTTTTATATATGGTGAGAAATTTCATTATGAAAATAAATTTACTAAGGGTAAGGTTCATGAATGGGATTAGAAACACCATACAAATAATTTTTTATCAATACCTAATTCCATTATAGTTGAATATGAGGAAAATGAGAATGACATATAAAATGGTATGGATTATTTCTTGGGTTATGCTTTAAATTTTTGAACCTTATGACATGATTTATATTTTTGTTTGTAGGAAATAAGTATTAAGGAATAATATGGAAAATCATGGTTAATGGATTATGAAATATTTTGAATTATTAAGGTGTCTATATTCAATTTCTATAATGTAGTTTCATATTTAAGTATGGTCATAAGTTTATAAGAATTAATACTCTTTTAATAATGGGAGTACTTTTGGAGACTTTTATTGAGTTTTTATTGATTTTTGAGGTATATATATAACCCTTATATTTATCATGTGAAAAAACTATTTGAGGAAGAATGGTATTTTTATTTTTTTGGAATACTTTTCATGATATAGATAACATTTGGGGTTTATATGATCTTGGATTTTAAAGTAATTATGGGGTTTTTTGAGATGCAAAATAAAAGGTATGGGATAACCTTTGAGGTTAAAACATTTCTTCAATATTAAATATATGAAGGTTTTTTTAGGATTATTATCACACTTTTGGAAATTTTATAAGGATTATATTTTAGAAAAAGGAAAACCCATGGGTTGGGTGACAACCTGTCAAATCCGGCAAGGCTACGAGGCATGAACCCATAGCTGAAGAGAGATAATGTTGCATCACTAACCACTAGCCTGTGATATATCCTGGTTAGTATGAAATAGTTTTACTTTATTTGAATTATCTGACAGATAAAGGTTAAGTTAATTTTTGGAACATATGTTTTATCATATAAATAACCACGGGATTGGAAATTGATTTGGTGATTAAGTTATTTCGAAAGAAGGTCACTATGATTTTAGGGATCATTATAGGATTAAGGTAAACATAATACAATGGGATTTTATTTGAGAAATAAATGTTGAACTATATTTTGAAATCATATATTATTTTAATGTGGATTTATGGTAATTTAGTTTATTTATGGTTATGATTAGCATATCTTATATATTATATGATTATGACATATAATTTTTAGAATGTGACATTATTAATTATTGATATTATTTGAAGATAAATTCTAAATTAATCCTTGAAGACTATGTTATCAAATCCTTTTGATTTTTGAGTTTCAATATTGGTCTAAAAAATTTATAGAAATTTTATGGATATTTATTTATTGAATGATCTAAGTTGAACTTTCAGTATTACTGTTGAATTTTTGAAATTAATATAATTTTTATTTGTATACAGATTTATTAATTTTGGGAATTATATTATATTTTCCTAACCATTTTGTTTTGGATAATTTATAAATCTATGAGGAAGATATTGTTAACCTTTTTGTATTATGTGATCCATTAGATATTGATTCTAGTACTTTAGTCCTAAAAATTCATCTTCAATACTCCTCATTTGGAGAAACAAGATGATTTTGTGGTGGAAGTTGATTAAATGGTGAAATTATTCTTGAAAGGTAAGTATATTTCCTTATATTATTATTCTAGGAATTAACATAATTCCTCAACTTTAGGAAAATGATTTTGAAAAAAAAACTTTATTTGTTTACTTTTCCTGCTGAGAAATCAATGAACTTTTATCCCATCACTGATTTAAGGTTTTGTGATCATTAACTTTATCATGACCATGTTATATATAACTATCTAATAGTCCTTGGAAGTTAGACTTTTCTTCCATATCCATGTTTTCAATTCCCACTTATGTTATTCTATTTGGAAACCTACTATGTGTTATTCCATATGAATTTCATACTTCCTTTTCTATCTTCGCAAGAGGAAGTTTTATTAACCCTTTTTACGATGTGAGTTTTCAAAAAAGGTATTTTTGGAAGCTAAACCCTAGTTACCAAGACTGAATTAAAATTGTGAGGATCAAATTTCTAAAAAGGGTAGAATGTAATATCCTAATATTTTAAAATAAAATACTATGTTCAATTACATACAAGATACACAACATTGATCTTAAACGAACAACAAAATATTTTTATTTAAATGTGACCATTATAAACTAGATAATAAATTGGAAATTCTAAATATGAATAAATATTTTATGAAATAAATATAAATGTATTATTTGATATAAATTCATTGGTAAATGCTTAGAAAGTGATCACTTAATTTTTAGAAAAGTAATTCTATTCTTCATAAATACGGTTTCCTAAAAAATTGTTTTTATTTCTTTTATGACTAAATATTATAATTAATATTAAGAAATATTTTAAAATTTATTTGAAAAAAATGATTTTCATTTTTTAATTTATCATATCAAAATTATCTTAGGATGAATTTTTTATAATTTTTTGAAAATAATTATTTTTCAATAAATAGTGAAAAATATTGATTTTTATTAATCATCAAACTTAATTTTATTATATTCAATAAAGTACATGAAAGATGAAAAAAATGCATTACAATCAAGGTGGTCAAAATTAGTGAAGCCCCAAAGTATCTGCTCTCACCAGATTAGCCCCCTCTGATGGAAAGAATCCAACGCTATAAAAGTATATCATGCACTCGCTTGGAGTCCCCTTAGTTCATTTTTATTTAAAATTATCCAAAAATCTTTTTTTTTAAATTATACTTGAATATATCATTAAAAAAATTTATATTTAAAACGAACAATGTTCTAAAAATAGTTTTTCTTTGTGTTTTTTCAATTTAATTTTAAATTAAATTATGCCACTTCTATGATTCAAATTTTGAAAAATAGATTATATATTCTAAATTAGGAGGTTCAAATTTATTAAATAGGTCCCTTTTATTTTTGGTCAATATGAATAGTAAGCTTGTTAATTTTTGTTACCACGGTAAAGGGTAAGTCGGGTAATAAAGGGTTAAATATTATATGATAAAGACTATAAAATGACACTAACACTTACCTAAATTGTATTTGATGAGTATAACCCATCAATAATCATAAAAATGTTTAATATATGACATTTTTCATTTTGGGGATGATTATGACATTTATAATATTTTATTTGAAGAAAAGTGAAAAAATTTACACTCTTGTTTTTAATAAATATAATATTATTAATATGGAGTTATCAAGAGGATATATTCAGTTATAAATATTATTTTGAAATATAAACAATTTAAATTCACCTTGATAATTTATTTTTAATTTTTAGTAAAGAGATAGCTACCTTAAATGCTTACACATCGTGAACACAGTAATTATTCAATTAATGGAAAAATCAAATAAAATATATTAAAAATATTAAAATTAATGTAATTTGGGATAAATAATGTGATCCATGAATTTCATACATATTTTAGGGATATAATAAAATATTTTTTTTATAATTTTACTTGTTTTCTTGATGTTATTAAAATAAAACTACTGAATGTTTATAAAAATTATCATTAATAATATATTATAATAATAAATATTTTATTAAATGATATAAAATTTATAAAAATATTATATTTATCCAATTGATTAGGATATGGTTTACAATATCAACCATGATCCATCTATGCACCATTTTTTCATTTATAGTAAATATGGTGACCCATAAAGAGTAAAAATCCTAATTATCATGATAAGTGTGAAAAAGAGTTAATGAGGGGTTTGAACCAAAAGATAACAGTAATAACATATTTAAAACTAGAATATTTTTTATTTTATGAGATTATTTTGACCCATCATCATCCTACCTTCTATATACATCATTTTGGATCTATTTTGAATTGAAAATTAATTTATATTAATTTAATATTTTGAGGAATTCCAAGACTTACCCTCAACAACAAAAATAACAAAATTGTTATTTTATTAAAGAAAATAAACAGGTCACAAATCTTGCACAAAGTAACAAATGGAAGAAATGGGACTATGGGGATCTAAAATAATGTAATTCAGGGGAATCTACATGTATAAAACCCATGCATTAAGGGAGAAGTCTTACCACATTAGATGAAACGATATGAGGATCGTCCTAATTTCCCCTAGAGGATAAAAAATCTACCACTTTGTTTCCTTCTCTCCATGTGTGGAGTAAACTCTCTTAATTATGTATATGAATTTTTCACCATCTAATGTGATAAATGATGAACTAGGGGTGGTTTCCATACCATGGATATATTTATGTATCACTGAATAATTAGTTTCGATAGTGGAATGATATCAGTAGTGGGAAGGGAACACCTCCAGCCCATTAAGAAGAGTAATGTCCTCATCCATGATAGAATCCCCTTGACCATAAAAGTTTTTGAATACAATAATAACAAAACCATTATGATACTGGGTGACTCTACCTCCATGCATAAATCCAAGGCTTCAAGGCCCATCAAAATTGAGCTTGATATCACTATCAGGGGTATTCCAATTAACCCATATCCCTAGTCTGGGTGCATCCTATATATCTTGTGTGATAGGGAAGTTCCTCCTACCTTCCATAATCATCTTCAAGGTTTTTTCGTTGTACCACTATTTGATCATAGATTATATATCTACCACCATACACCTGGACCAAATCTTTATATCCAGCTAATAACTGATAATTTCATCATTATGATCTTTATTTCTTACATTTTAGAGAGTCCAACATCCTATAGCCATCAAAATATCCCTCTCCTTTCACTTTTGATTGCTCAAGCTATCACCTTGTGTACCTTTCTGTAGGAACTGAATACATGAGATTAGATTAATTTCAAGACCAATAATATTTCCAAAGATCCTCCAAAATACTAAATTTCAATTTCTATCAAATAAAAGGTGGTCCATGGTTTCACCACAATATTTTCGGAAGAACCAATATCTCAATGTAAGATAAACCCATTTCTTTTGATTGTTTAATTAGTATGAATGCTATTATTATTAATACTCAAAATAAATAAGTTATATTTTATGGGAATCTATTTACAACAATATAAATTCATATCACCATTGATACCATTAGAGTTATAATGAACATACCTATACACCTTGGCCAGGAAAACCCATGCAGAATATTTATTGAAAATTAAATGATCACTTTTAGAAGAAAGTTAAATATTATAAAAGTTCTCATGTTATTTTTGATATAAAATGTAATGAATAAATAAGGGGTATTTTCTCACCTTGGAAAAATAAATACTCATAATAGGGAAGCCTAGGAAACTGATAGGTGAACCATCCCTGTTGATGAACCAGAAATTATCATCACTGCATTCCAAAATCCATCGAGAGTGTTGGTTAAGGATTAGAATTTAACCACAAATAACCTACCACATACAATATATATTCCCCCTTTGAGACTAAATAATTAGACTATATTTACCCATAACAAATTTTCTCCAAAAGTAATGACGTTAAAGGACCACTCAAACCAACTTTTCTTACATACATTGAATTTTTTCCTCCACACTGCATAAATTGATTCCCCCATCATGTACTGGTCTAGCCATCCTCTTCCATGAAGCATGGTGTAACCTTCCCACACCATGATAATCCTAGATTAAATACATTAGGATCATCTAAATATTCCTCAACATATATTTTGGATCCTTGGGAATCGATAACAGGTGCATAGGGATGGAGGTGAGGACACAGTTCACTAGTGTAATTTTTCCACTGAAGTAAAGGAAGAGGTTCTTATAATTGTTAATATGGCTGGAAATTTTATTGAAACACCATCTCAATAGCTTATTTGCAACCTTCCTAAAGGTATAGGTGCTCCCAGATAATTTAAAGGGAAATGTCTTTTGAGAATACCCAGCATCTCTTCCAGTTTTTTCTGCATCTTTCTAAGAACAACCTATCATGTAGAAGTTGCTTTTATCCTAATAGATTTTCCCCCACTATATCTGTTATATTCTTCCAACCAAATATTAATACCTCTAATTTACCATCTCCTTCCATTAATTAATAACATCATATTATCCTCATAAATAAGGTTTGATATTCCATTAAAATAACTCATACATTTGAAGGGAATTATACTGCCATTATATATGCTCTTCGTAAGAAGTCTACTGAGAGATTCCCACATCATGATGAAAATACTAGGTGACTGGGGTTTTCCCTATCTAAGTCCATGAAATAATTTAAAAAAACCCACTTATTTTACCCATCAGAGACACTGAGAACCAAGGGGATCTAAATCATCTAAAAAATAAGTCACACACCCAATTAGAGAAGCCCATGTAATCCATCATCCTGAGAATGTATCATCATTCCATTATTTCATACTCCATATCCATATAAATTTTTAAAACCAGGATAGAATCACAATCCTTATTACTGAATTCCATATCTATTTTCTAAGAGATGCCTACTGCTTCTTAGGGGGTCATTCCCTTGATAAAATTGTGTTTCTCTTCGAACACCCATCCATAAAGATAGTTAGAAAACCTTCTATTGAGAATACTAGGAATAATTCTATATGTGACATTATACTTACTTATGGGCTGAAACTAATTAATATAGGATGGGTCTTTCAGTTTTTTAATAAGAATGAGAAATTTTTCACAAACCACCCAAGGTAAATCCCCTCCATAAAAGAAATCTTGGATAGATCCAATGAGGTATCCTTTGATAATCTCCCAGAAGGCCATATAAAATGATGCTAGAAAACTATCTGGAACTAGGGAACTATTTTGTTTAATATATTTGATCGCTTCCCATATTTTACACTCATCTAGAATGTCCGTGAAAAAATCAATGATTGAAGAAGACACCACTAGAGGAATGAAATTAAAAATATCATCTTGGTCTCTTGGATAACCATCTTTCATGCTATGATTAACATCAGTAAGAAATTATTTGAAATAATTATCAACCATGCCTCCAATAGTTTCTGGGTCATTTGAAAATGAACCATCTTCCATGTAGATATTAAAGATGATTTTGAATTTATTTTCTTTAATACAAACCAGAAAAATGTCATGTTTTTATATCCTTCCTCTAACAATGTAACCCTTGATTTTTCATGAACAACCCTCTCTTATTCAAGAAGAATTTCACTAATTTGGTTATTCATACTAATGATTTCACCAAAAATATATTCATCCTAATCATCTTCAAAATATTTTTTAATCCAATCAATTTCGTTTTTATGTTATCCATATTAGAAAACTGAGAGGGTTCATGTGCATACCATGACTGTAGGTCCCATTTCAGGCGTTAGATATTATTATGAAAGACAATTCATGAAATACCATTCATAGTTTTATTTCATGATTTCCTTTCTACTATATGGTAATCCGTATTAGTATTCCATAATTTGGAAAAGAAAAAAATTTCATTGTCCAACCTCCCCAAACTCATACAAGAGTTCCCCTCCCCTCTCATATAAAAGGGAACTTATTCATATCATTCCTTATCACATAGAAAAAAAAATTATTTTTTCCAAGACCTAACCAAATAGAATTATATAATCCCTACCCTAATTCTAGAGTTATTGGTTTATTCTGAATACCAATCTTAGAGGTCATAAGGTGTTAAGAAAAAGAGGTTTTCCAAAGAAGATGTATTGTTTCCAACTGCATGTTTTATTATTGTTTCTTCTTCTACCACCTAAAAATCATATTAAACCATGATAAAAATAATTACACCACTATACTAGATATACTCATATGTTATTATTTTAATATAACAACCTATATCCATCTCTATCCTCCATCAAATGGGAGATGAATTCATCATTCATGTCTTCGGTGAACTACCACCTCACGACCCGATGTAATTCATTTTACATCACCATCTCCCAAGATAGGTTATAATAATGGAATTAATGTTTATATATTATATTTATTACATATTTATCATTCTTAAAATATAATATATCATTTACCTTCTTACCTTTCCATTCACTGAATAATAATAGTGTTGTTTGTGCGTATGCATGGACTACCACCTCCACACAGTGATGTGATTCGTTTTTCATCACCACATACCATAAATGATATATATATAAGTATATTTAAGTAATATGATATTATTATAATTATATAAAAATAAAATTATACTTAAATTTATTTCATAATGATCGTTGAAAAATGGAAATGTTACACATACATACGTACGACCTACCGTCTCCATGATTGTAACGTAGTTCATTTATCATAACCATATTTAATGGTTGAATTTAAAATTATAATTGATGTATATAAATGATAATTATTTCATGATTATTACTTTAGTGATGATTTAATGCAATCTGTTTTTACCATAGTTCACTAACCTAATCCATTCTGGACTTATGAAAATAATATCGATAAAACATCTAACATCAAAACACATGACGTGAATTTAATTAAATAAATAATTAAATATAACATGGTATTAGATAAAATAAAATAAATAATAATCATTATAAATTTTCTTAATCAAGTAAATAATTAACCTAAGTTTATCATATAGTAAAATAAGGAACGTAAGTGATGAGGCGAACTCAAGGTAAGGGACTTTATTTTAAAAATTATCTTTTAAATTTTTTCTTAAAACTATCTTTTTATTCCATATCCATATTTTCTAAAAAATTAAAAATATTTATAATTATTATATAACTATTTAATGTATTTTTTCTCCATCTTTTACTTTTTACAAAATTGTTTGAAATTAATCTTTTTATTGTTTTTCCAAACGATGTACTTTGTGAATTTTCCAAAAAAAGTATGAAAGGGAAGTTTTCTTAAATTATAAGGCTTGAGTATATTCCACAACCATCATGAATAATAATTTATTTGAAACTTAATTTAAAAATTTACAAGAATATTTTCAAATAAATTTTTTTCATTTATAATTTCACTTATTTTTCAATAAGTGGTTTTAAAATGAAAAAATATATTTTCCTCGTGAAATTTTTGTATGATGCAAGTTTGTATGGTTCTTGGAAATTGTTTATGATGATAGGTTATTCCAATATAAACCAAATATATATGGTTCCATGATATTCCTCCAATTCATTGGGTATGGAAGTTGATCGTATGGTTATTCCAAATATGGGATAGAGTTAACCAATTAGGTTTCTCCTAAGAGATAATGATAATATATTGCGATGGTTATTCCAAGATTAACTATGATGGTAAATCCATGGGTAGATTTTATGGTTACTCTAAGGTAATGTTTATAAGTTAACCATGAATTTATTCCATTATTATCAATGGTGTTTACTCTAAATTTAATTATGATGGTTATTCTATATGTAAGAGTACAAAGTATATCTTTGTGAAAAAAAATCATGTTATTTTCAATTTTGAAAAGAAACTTTTATGTGTTTATTTTTCCTTAAATATTTTTAATTAAATATGTTATAAAAAGTTTTGGGAATAGATTATGATTAATTGGGTAGTTTTTCATCATAACATCCTTAGGTTCTCATGTCACCTCTTCTATCCTATAATTTATCTAATGTGCCTTTATCATTCAAGTCATTTGATTCCTCATAATTTGTTCTCTAGTGTCTAAAATATAGATAGGATCTTCATAGTAAGATAAATTAGGTTCCAATTATATCTAATTAAAGGTGATAAAATTCATTATATTTGGAATTTATTTCTTAAATAAAGTGATATGTAACACACCATGAAATTTATAAATTATAGGTGTAATTTCTAAATGATAATCCATGTATCCAATTCTTTATAGAATTTAAAAAGGAATAATGTACCTAGGATTAAGTTTCCTTTTTATTATGAATCCTATAACACCTTTCCATGGGTATACCTTCAAAAAATCATGCTCTCTAACATGAAATTCTAAATCTTTCCTTTGGTTATTTGGAAAAAATTTATCTACTATGATCCTGCATTATATTATTTTTAATATTATCAAAATTAATTATTGTCCCCTCAACATAATCTTGGCCTAAAAGTTTCCTTTCACCAAATTCATCCCATTATGTTGGAGTATGAAACCTATTTTCATAAAATAATTTATATGGTGCCATTTAAATTTTTTAATATAAGCTATTTTTTTCTTCAGATTCCACTAAATTTAAATAATGATACCATATACCTTGAAAATCAATCGATCTTGACCTCATCATATCTTATAGTGTCTAAATAGTCCATTTATATTGCTCATCAGTTAGAGGATGAAAGTTGTTTATCAAAAATTTCTTGGTTTCAAGATCTTTCTAAGGACTCTATAATAATTATGATGTTAAATGTGGATCATGATTAGATACAATTAAAAGAGGTGTACCATGATGTCTAAAAACTTCAATGATATAGAGTTGTGAAAGGTGAAAAAATGGTTGATCTTCTCTTATAGCAAAGAAATGTGTGTACTTGGTAAGGAGGATGACAATAACCCATATAGAATCATTCTTTATAGAATTATTTAGAACTCATGTGATAAGGTGTATAGTAATATCATCCCATTACCACATAAGAATAGGTATAGGTTTCATGAATTCTTTTGTTTTTTGTCTCTCTTCCCTTACCCTTTAACAAATCGTGAATCTTAGTACATAGTCTATAATTTCTCATTTAATATTATCCCATAAAATATTTTTCTCTAAATTCCCATACATTTTTATGTTTCTATGGAGTATAGAGAAATCTGACCTATGTGATTCATTTAATAATTCTATCTTCAGATCATGTATGGATGGAACATGTAACCTATTTCAAAATGTCATCACAACGAATTCATAAATAAAATATTCTAGTTTCCCATAATTAAAAACTATACTTTTCTTTTTTAAACTCATATCTTTGAGTTCAGATATTTTTTTATTTTTTAATAAAGATGGTTTTGAAATCATTTATAAAAGGAGTGATGTTTACCCTTCCCTAATAATTTCCATATCCAACATTACTAAGTCATGTAATAATGAATCCTTGTCAATACTCATCTTGGTTATAACTCTTTGGTCATTCCAACTCAATAAAAATGCTACCTTATTAGCCATCCCATGGGTTTAGTGTACTGAAAATCATAATCCTTGAGTAACTCTAGCCATCTCCCTTACCTCTTGTTGAGAAATTTCTATGAAAATATGTATTTCAAGCTATTGATGGATATATATATATATATATCATATTTTTTACCATAGAGACAATTCATCCATATCATCAAAGAATAAATTAGGGCTTCCAACTCAATATTATGGGTTAGAGAGCTCTTTTCATTTATCATTAACAACCATGATGAATAGGAAATAAAATTATCGTTATACATAAGGATGTATCCATGTGATTTCATTGATTCTTTACTATATATCACAAATCCATACCCTCCTGATGTTCATGTCAATGTTGAAACATTGATGAACCTCCTATTTAATTATTCAAAACATCTTTTTACATTCCTATATCCATAATAACATAACCTTTTTATGTGTCAACTTCGTTAATGGATTTTATAATTAAGAAAAAAATCAATGGATCACCGATAGTAACTGGATAATACAAGGATAATTGTTACCAAAATTACTCTTATCAATATAAGGAATTCATTGACTACGTTTTTTGTTGAAGGATCAGCTGATATACCATATTTAGAGATAATATGAGTAAGAAAAGGAACTTACTAAAGCCAAAATTCACACTTTAAAAATTCCTCATATAGATCCTTTTCTGTAAGAGTCTCATGAATTATTTGTGAATAACTCTTATTATCCTCATAAAATTTAGATTATACCAAGATATCATCAATAAATAAAAAAGTGAAATTATCAAGATATGCATTGAACACTTTTCCTATTATATCCATAAAAATAGATAGTGCGTTAGTAAGTCCAAAGGGAATTACCTTAAATTTATAATGTCCATATATCATATTAAATGATATCTTTGTAATATATTCCATCTTTATTTGGAATTGATGATACCCATAATGAAGATCCATATATAAAAATTATTAATCTCCTTGATGTTTATAAAACAAGTCATCAATACAAGTTAGGGGATATATGTTCCTCCGAGTAATGGAATTGATTTCCCTATAACCATATCACAGCTTCAGAGTCTCAATAATTCATCTTCACAAAAATAATAGGATGTCCCTATTTTGAAACACTTCAGTGTTTGAATTACTTATCACACAAATCATGTAGTTGTTTCTTTAACTCTACTAGATTACTTTTGACCATTCTGTTGGAAGTCTTAGATATATGATTTGAATTATGTATGATTTAAATAGAAAACATAACATCACACTCATGTGCATGTCCTAGTAGTCTATTAGGAAACACATCATTGAATTCTTACATAATGAGAGGACATGTTTGGGATATTCCTAACACTGAGAGGGGGGGTGAATCAGTGTTGGGGAATTTTTAAACCAATTTCTTCCTTTTATCCCTATACCTCTTGACCTGTTAGGATCTTGATTCTATTATTCTCTTTTCCATGTCGCATGCAATAATATGAAAGCAGTAAAAATATGCGCATAGTATTTTTACATAGTTCACCACTGAATAAGAGTAGCTACATGCTTGTCATGCATGGGAATGACCAGTGCATGGATTCTCCACCATAATGTAATAAGTTTTTACAATGGAGTGACTAGGAAAACAATCCTCTAGTTAGTGTGGGTCCCTACACTTTGGAGGGGGTGGGAAACAATCCTATTCCCTGGACTGGTGATGGCCTAGTCCAACTTTTATCCTCTGGCTGGTTATTTATACTTCCTATGGAGACAGTCTTATTCCTTCTTGAAAAGGTAGGTTCTGCTCTTGGTCTTCTTTAGTGCTCTTCACTTGATTACTTGCAAAGTAATAGGAAAGAAATTATCCCTTCTTTATTTTTCTTCTTCTCTAGTGAAATACCAACTACACTAGACTTCTTCTTTATACTTCTTAGTGAAACAACCAACTGCACTAAAACTTATTCACTCTTCTTGGATAGGATCATATAAACCAATGTGATTATTCAGGAAATGAAGATTAGTTCATCGGGCATCATCTAAATCTAATTGCCCTGAATAATTGTCAGCATTCAATTGGGCATACTCTGTTCCTCTTATTCTTATCTTATTTTTCTTTGACACAATATAATATGGAATGGTAATATAGTGTCTTAATATCTTTCTTTAATTATCAATACCAACACATGATTGTATTGGTATACAACCTTCTTCGTTTGTGGAGATGTGATTTTATTTTCATGTTAAGTTCTTCTTCACTTCGCAAAACACAATGAGAGTGTTAAACACAAGTCGTGTGAGTGTGGATATACTAATATTCGTGATACTGAATGGTTCACGGTACTTCCTTCTTCACAAAGTCACTTTGAGAGTTTTATGCACCTGTCGAAGGCTTGTGGGACCCCCAGTCTTTCACACACCCCCTTTTGGGTGACTTGCGCACAACATTAATGACTTGCGTGCAACATTTAACTTTTTTCACATAAGACCTCTTGTGTACAACTTCTACCTTGCATGCAACTCTCTTCTTGTGAGAAACTATTCTTTATTGCACGCAACTCTAACTTCTTTCATGAAAATCTCTTCTCGCGCGGGACTATTTTTCTTGCGTGCAACTCTTACTTATTTCATGCAACTGCCATTGCGTATATTTCTTATGCACTTCAGAGCTCTGATTTCATCAAAGTGTTGAGCTTTTTTAGTGAGAAGGGGTCACCTATTATTTATAGACCTCATTGACCCATGCACACAGAAACCACGATGGGTCGTGAAATATCCTAATGGGTCACACAAAACCCCATTTGACGTCATATTGGGTGCATAATTCACGCATCGTGCAAAACCACATTTGACGTCTCCTTGGGCACATAAGTCACACATCGTGCAAAACCACATTTGATTTCACCTTGGGCACGTAAGTCTCTTTTTCTCCAACCTCATCTTTCGTACACTTCTTATAATCTTTCGCGAACTTCATGCCTTTACCATTTTTCGAAGTTTGGACCTCAACTCAAGCCTTGCGTGCAAAACCCCATTTAACGTCACCTTTGGTGCATAAGTCTCTTTCATGCCAACCTCTTATTTCGTACACTTCTTGAATCTTTCGCATGCTTCCTTCCTTTTCCATTTTTTGAAGTTGTACCTCAAATCATGCCTTGCATGCAATATTCCAAACTCCCTTCAATCTTGCGTGCAAAAACCAATCTTGCACGCAAAACCCCAATCTTGTTCATAAGCCACTCCTTTTCCAGATTTTAATGTTCGAATAATGGAACACCACTTGTGCACAACATACCGGGCCATATTTAAACTTTTGTGCAACATCCTTTTCCAAAACACATTTCTTTATCTCCCGATTTCCAGGCCCTAAAATTTATCAAACATTGGAAAATGGCGCCACCTTAGAACATTCTTTTGTGCCGCCCCAGATCATCTGTTCCTTTTTCATGTTCTCTTTTCACTGCATCCTATAGCCATTCTTCAGCTTTAATCACTAAATCCACTATCGTGATATGTATTCTTTGATCAAACAGCTTTAGCATTGTCAGATTTTCAATGGGAAGTACTAAAAATTCCCTATCTTCCAGCAGCATCATTCCTTCCAATCAAAACTGTATATGACTGGAATCATCAATTCTCCCTCTTTCCTTCATAAGGCTTGCATCACAAGTTCTCCTAACTTATGATATTTATGAAATACATATCAGAAAAGCATCATCTGGTTTTGGATACCATGTGAAATGCATGCACATCTCAAAATTCCATGTCCTTCCACACTCTCTCTTCTTCTTTATCCATCATTCTCAACTTCATGAAAATCATATGATTATATTATTAAATTAAGATCTTTCATGATTTTCATACAATCTTGAAGAATATCATGGCCTTCTTCAAATCCTCATTCTTCTTCAATCATCCTCAGATGGATGATACCTCTCCATTATTCATTGTTGTAAACAATGTGTCACCTTTGACACAAGTTCTTTGAACTTAGGATCAGTTCAACAATCCCTTGACTTAATCTTCTTAGATAATTTCTCAAGTATTACATCCAATTAAATGATTCCATAAAAATTCTATAGGAAACATCACTTCATCCAATCTCCATTAAATTTTTAGTCATTCTTCATCTCCTTCTTCATTTTGACCTATATTGATAACTTTTGACAACAAATACAATCATCATACAAATTGGTCCCAATAATCTCCCCCTTTGTATTTTGTTTTCAATACCTTAAAGTCTCCTCAAATGAATGTGTCAATGTCAAAATGAGAATATTCTCTCTCCCCTTTACATTTCAAACTTTTATTTATCTTTCTCTCTCCCTTATTAACAAGAAATACAAACTTCATGGTAGAGAGGATATCAGTTCTCACTTAAGCAGTTTACCATCAATCATTTCACCCTATGTCTACTTAAGAAAATCTCGATGTATAAAATAAGAGGATTTGATTTAGACAACAAATTCTTCCATTATCCACTGATCATGATAACTCATGAGATGATATTTCTTTCACTTGTCTTCAAGATTTTTCCACTTTCATTATAGGATGAAGATATTAATTGTGATAGGAAATAATTAATCCTGAAATTCCTGCACTCACTTCAACAAAAGAATCAAAAACATTCAAGTGCAATTGGCAGGATAAGTGGCCTTGGGGCACATTCATTCTTCTTATGTCACTGATTGACCTAGTTACTCCCCATTTGTAAAAATATATTTATTTTGAGTAACCAAGGATGATAGATTAATAAAAGACATACCTCATCCAATGACATTCTATTCAAGGAATTTCCAGAGTAATTGAATTTGATACCTGCTTAAGTTGACACTAATTAAAATAATAACTTTTTCATCTTCTTCATATGTATCCCTATTAAGGGAAAAATCCTCATCATCTTCATCAATGGTGATCCCTCATCATATTAATATTTGAATATCAATTGACGAATCTTCCACATATGAAAACTTCTTCAGAATTGCTATTGAGAGTTGATAGCAATCACTGCTTCTCAGGTTCTCCCCCTAAGATCTTTCTTCACCTTCAATTCCCTATATTATCATAACAAATACAATACATAAATATTTAATGGAATAAGTTGGATCTTTCTTGCTTCTTCAATGTGAGTAGGAAGGCTAAGATGATTTTCTCAACCAATATGCTCTATTTTTTCACTCCTCACACTTTCACATATAATCTTCAATTCTGAATGTGTTTGTGTAGATATCAATACTTATTCCATTTTTTTGTGTGTGAATCTTATTTCATCAAGAGCTTTCCAAGAATTAGAATCTCGTAGTACAATTTTCATCCTTTTGATAAATTATTATTGGGATGGAATAAATTCAGTGAAATTTTTAACAATGTGACCATCCATGTTGCACCTCCCACACAATACTTCCTGAAAATGAGAGTTTCCTTCTGCTTTTAACCTCTTATTTACCTTTTCTTCATCATGTGGAATCTTCTTATTACTCTTTGTACTATCCTTCTCCTGTTCATCTTCCTCTTTTATCATTATTTCCAAATATTTAGGCCAGATAACCAATATGTATTTAGGAATTATGGAAGCACGTTTATAATTTCCACATGGCTTCTTTTGAGTGGCATCCTTCTTAGTGGTTCTTTTGAATGCCCACCCTTCACCTCCTTGGAAATAGAATCCAAGGGCTTCTCATATTTTCTTCTTGGGATCTTCTTGAGGGAATTTTTTTCTGATTTCTTCCCAAGGATAATTCTTTATTCTTATCCAGCTATTGTGATCTTCTTTTCTTATCACCTTTGGGTCCCTGTTGAGGTGAACATGCACCATTCATGTGACCACTCCTATTGCATACATCACAGATGTTATCTAACATTCTAAATCTATTTGCAGTATACATATGCTTCTGGATCTATGGATCTTTCTTCTTATTCTTTGGAATTCTCCCCCTTGAGATGGTCTTTATCTTTGATTTTATATTTAAGAGGTTGTACCAACAATCCAGTACACAATTCCCAAATCTATTATAGCACCAGCATTGACCAACAAACCTTAAATTATTTCCATCTTCTTTATAAGGTTGTTTAATCTTATTCTTGGTATGATGTGCTTTCTATGGGGAGTTATCTTCCACACTCCTTCCCCTGTCCACTATAGCCATGGTAGTAATTTTCTTCTCACTTTTCTTCATCCATACATGTTTATAATTTTTCTTCCAACCTGCACTTTTTGTAGAATCAATTTTAGAAACATTATTACAAGTTGGTATGGATGGTACCTTTACTTTTTTTGATAAAAGACAGATTCATTAATGTTGAAGATCATAAGACGTACAAACGTGAATCCATGATGGGAAGTGGTCCAGCCAGATCTAGTTGCCATCAAAGGGGCCAGAGGCCGCCAACTGATGGGAAGAATTGTTACCTTTCCTTTTGGTAAAGGAGAAGGTGTAGCTTGAAAATCCTTGACAGTGAGAGAGGATTCTCTTGATGAGGGAGACAAATGACTAGAGTCTTCCATCATTATGGTTTATAACATTGATTATGATGAGGAAATCATATTAAAGGTTGATTTTATCCCATCCATGATCTTTAGCGAGCATCATACCGGTGAGGATGGCTATAGCCTTGGCTACCACAAGCACCCAAAAAGCATGGTGTGATTCATGTTTGGCTGCAATAATTTGACCCTGATGATTCCGGGCCAGAAGGCCGAGGGAAACAGGTCTATTCATGGGGAGAGACGCATCCACATTAATATTCAGAAAACATTCCATTGGCATGCACCATTGGGAGAAAAATGAAGGGTTTCCAAAGGGATTTTGTTGTCCATTGTGATGTCTCTAGCCCTAAGTCCGTGATAAGGACCGGTCAGTCCAAAATTTGGGTGGTTTGTGGACGTGGTTGAAAACATCATCGTTGCGACGGACCTAGATGATCCAGGCCAAGGTACAAAGTGAGCTCACTTTAGTCGATGAGAAATAAGATCACCATCGCGTCAAGATAGAGGGGAGGTCAGATGCCATGGCCAGTAAAGAATCTGAATTAGAGTCCCATTTATTACAAATTTCCTTATCCCCCGAGCAATGAATGATAGCGTGAAAGGGGGATTCTGGGACGTTTGGAAAAAAGGGGCAACATTCGTCACTGGAAATATGTCAGAAGACAAGAAAACTCATTGTAGGGAGGGTGCTCGTACCTTTACTTTATCAGCTACTTGTGATAGATCAATGAGTGAAGCTATGATCTTCTTATCACATGTTGGAGGTCTTTGGACAGTAGAATCCTCCATTGAACATTTAGTACTAGCAGCAATAGTTTCCTTATTTTGTGGAGACTCAATATGTGTCTTCTCAAGATTGGTCAACTTAGCTTCTAATTCTAGACATCTCATATTGAAAATGAATTCCTGGTCTTCAATCATAGTCATATTCTCTTCACAGGAATTCTTTAATCTTTCAAATTCATCTTCATGCATCTTTACTTTGTTTTGTAACAAAGAGTCAAGTTCTTTAATCTTATTGGAGTCTTCTTCCAAATATAACTCACTGTCATCATTGCTCTTTTTCAGATCATCTTTAGGTTCATGGATCTTCTCTTCTAGAGTCTTTTTTATTCTCGCTTTTTCTTCAACATCTTTGAGACACATTGAAGAGAGTACTTCAAACCCCCTCTTTTTTTCTTCAAAGGCTCCAACCTGTCTGGAGAGATTTAGACATTCAACATTTTTTTCTTGTAATCATTTCTCCAAAACATTAGTTTCTTCTTCTAGCTGAGTGATATTTTTTTCATGCATTGAAATAATCCACAAACCAGGGATGTAATTTCTTCAGGAATACCATGTAGAATTATTCTTAATCTATAAACTAATATTTATGAGATGTCGTAGATTGATCATCACCACTTGTGCTCATATTTTCATCATGAGAATAATTTCCAAATGTACTGACACATACCTCTTGATCAGTTGAGGTAGAAAGGTTGTATGTCTTCTTGGTGGGAACTTAAGCCACCTTCTCATTACTTTCCAAGTCTGGTGTGTCTTCAATGTTATACTAATATAGAGAATCAAATGCTTCCTATTCTTTAGATAAGAGGAACTTCTTCTTCAGCTTTCTTTTCTCCTTTTTCCTATTCATCATGGTTTTGGTATATATAGAATTATGCTCAGAGATAACTGACTCTTCATAAAAACTGCACTTCATTGTTAACTCAAGAAATAATCTCAAGTCTCCAAAAGAGAATATCTTCAATGTAGAGAACCCAACAGAGGTGAACCTCCCTCTGATACCAATTTATAGGACTAGTTTGGGATATTCCTAACACTGAGAGGGGGTGAATCAGTGTTGGGGAATTTTAAAACTAATTTATACCTTTTATCTGTATACCTCTTGACCTATTAGGATCTTGATTCTCTTATTCTATTTTCCCTATCGCATGCAATAATATGAAAGCAGTAAAAATATGCACGCAGTATTTTTACAAGGTTCACCACTCAATAAGAGTAGCTATGTCCTTTCCATGCATGGGAATGACCGGTGCATGGATTCTCCACTATAATGTAATATGTTGTTACAATGGATTAACTAGGAAAACAATCCTCTACTCAGTGTGGGTCCCTACACATTGGAGGGGGTGGGAAACAATCCTCTTCCCTGGACTGGTGATGGCCTAGTCCAACTTTCAGCCTCTAGATGGTTCTTTATACTACCTATGGAGACAGTATTCTTCCTTCTTCAAAAGTTAGGTTTTTCTCTTGGTATTCTTTAGTTCTATTCAATTGATTACTTGCAAAGCAGTTGGAAAGAAATTCACCCTTCTTTATTTATCTTATTCTCTAGTGAAATGCCAACTGCACTAGACTTATTCTTTGTTCTTCTTAGTGCAACAACCAACTGCACTAAAACTTCTTCACTCTTTTTGGCTAGGATAACATACACCAATGTGATTATTCAGGAAATAAAGATCGGTTCACTGGGCATCATCTAAATCTAACTACCCTGAATAATTATCAGAATTCAATTGGGCATACTATGTTCCTCTTCTTCTTCTCTTCTTTTTCTTTGACACGGTATAATATGGAATGGTACTACAGTGTCTTAATATCTTTATTCAACTCTCAATACCAACACATGAGTGTATCAGTATACTACCTTCTTCCTTTGTACAGATGTGAGTTTAGTTTCATGTAAAGTTCTTCTTCACTTCACAAAGCACAACGAGAGTGTTAAACACCAGTCATGTTAGTGCAGCTCTACTACTCTTCATGATACCAAATGTTTCACGGTACTTACTTCTTCACAAAGTCACTTAGAGAGTTCTATACACCTATCGAAGGCATGTGGGGCCCTAGTCTTTCATGCACCCCCTTTTGGTCGACTTGTGCGCAACATTAATGACTTGCACGCAACATTCAACTTTTGTTGTGGAAGACCTCTTGTGAGCAACTTCTATCTTGCACGCAACTATCTTCTTGCGTGCAACTATTCTTTGCTGCATTCAACTCTAAATTCTTTCATGAAACTCTCTTCTTGCACACAACTATCCTTTCTTGCATGAAACTCTTACTTCTTTCACGCAACTGCCTTTGCGTATTTTTATTATAGGCTTCAGAGCTCTGATTTCTTCAAAGTGTTGATCTTTTTCAGTGTGAGGGGTCACCTCTTATTTTAGACCTCATTGAATCCTATGTGCAAAAACCACGATGCATCGTGCAAGATCCTGATGGGTCACGCAAAACCCCATTTGACATCATATTGGGCGCGTAAGTCACACATCGTACAAAACCACATTTGATGTCACCTTGGGCGTGTAAGTCACATGTCATGAAAAAACACATTTGACGTCTCCTTAGGCGTGTATGTCTCTTTCGTTCCAACCTCATCTTTCATGCACTTCTTAGAATCTTTCGTGCACTTCCTTCCTTTACCATTTTTTCTATGTTTGGAACTCAACTCAAGCCTTATGCGCAAAACTCCATTTAACGTCGCCTTTGGCATATAAGTATCTTTCGCACCAACCTCTTCTTTTGCGAACTTCTTGAATCTTTCGTGTGCTTCCTTCCTTTTCCATTTTTCAAATTTTTTACCTATAATCATTTCTTGCACGAAAGATTCCAAACTCCCTTCAATCTTGCGTGCAAAAACCAATCTTGCGCACAAAACCCCAATCTTTCGTGCAAGACTCTCCTTTTCTAGATTTTGATGTTCAGATCATGGAACACCACTTACGCGCAACATACCAAGCCATCTTCAAACTTGTGTGCAACATCCTTTTCCAAAACACATTTCTTCATCTCCCGATTTACAGGCCCTAAAATTTGGAAAACACTGGAAAATTGTGCCACCTTAGAACGTTATTTTTTGCTGCCCCTAGATCTTCTATTCCTTTGTCATGTTCTCTCTTCACTGCATCCCATAACCATTCTTCAGCTATCATTACAAAATTCACTATCGTGAAATGTATCCTTTGATCAAACACCTTTAGCATCGTCAAACTTTCAATAGGAAGTACTGAAACTTCCCTATCTTCCAGCAACATAATTCCTTCCAATAAAAACGGTATATGACTGGAATCATCGTTTCTCCCCATTTCCTTCATAAGGCTTGCATCACAAGTTCTCCTAACTTATGATATTTGTGAAATACATATCATCAAATCATCGTCTGGTTTTGGATACCATGTGAAATGCATGGACATCTCATAATTCCATGTCCTTCCACACTCTCTCTTCTTCTTCATCCATCATTATCAACTTCATGAAAATCATATTATTCTATTATTCAAGTAAGATACTTCATGGTTTTCATGAAATAATGAAGAATTGTATGGTCTTATTTAAATCCTCATTCTTTTTCAATCATCCTTAGATAGATGATACCTCTCCATTATTCATTATTGTAAACAATGTGTCACCTTTGACATAAGTTCTTTGAACTTAGGATAAGTTCAACAATCCTCTGAATTTATCTTCTTAGAGAATTGATCAAGTATGACATTCAATGCTATGATTACATAAAAATTCTTCAGGAAACCTCACTTCAGCCAATCTCCATTAACTTTTTAGTCATTTGTCATATCCTTCTTCACTTTGAATTGTATTGACAACTTTTTTCAAGAAATACAATCATCATACAAAGTGGTCTCAACACATAAAAAAGAACATTTTCAATCCTAGGGAAACCTTTTGATTCCATAGGATGTGTCTTCTCTTCGTCTCCATGAATTTTATTAAGGGGGATACTAGGGGTGGATCCATGTATGATTTAGATTATCAAGTCTTTGTTATAAAGACAAGTAATTCAATATATTTATAAAAAAATTGATTTCCTTCTCTTGGAAACAAATTTTTACATTATACTTTGATATCCAAACCATACCAAGGATTATATAAAATTATACTATATGTAAAATAATCAAATTTATGAATAGGGAACATCCATGAATTATAATATATATTTAATGAGATATCATTGTTTCAATAATATTTCTTTTAGGATTTATGATTGATAACTCCCTTATTAATGTGATAGATAAATACATAATTTCATTAGAAAAAATGGGTGACATAAAAGAGTGTGAGGATCCAGAATCAAATAAAGAATTAGATAACAATGATGTAATGATCAAAGTAATTTCCATTACATTGATAGGAACATAAATTTATATTGTATTAATTGTATAAAACTATTTTTCTTCCCTTGGCCTCTTCTATGGTAAGTTCCCTTGAAGTTTGGGTTGTTGGTTGGCATAATTTCCCATATCCTTACAGTTAAAGCATTGTACTTTGATGGATTGTTTTTTACCCATGAATTCATGATAATTATGTCCTTTTTCTCCACACATTAATAAAAATCATGCTCTATTAATTTAAATATCAATGTGTCTCCTTTTACAAGCATCACATGTCATAAATTTACCCATCTCTTCTTACCCTTATCTATTTTTTTCTTCACGATGTATGTAATTGTCCTGTTCATCTCTTGATTTCCATAAAAGTCATAAGACTTGGAGAACTCTTTCTCTATCTTAATACAATTTGATAATATATCCTAAAATTATGAGAATGTTTTAGAGACTAGTGTACATAAATTTATTGTATTTAACCCATTAAAAACATTCATTTATAATCTTTAAATTATATATATATGTTACAAAACCTACCTTTCTAACATTGTAATGTTGGATTTATAGATAGAAATATTTTCCTCTTCCTTTTATCTTAGACTCATGAATTTTTACTCTATATCCACTCATTTCTTGAAAGGAAAATATTTTTTTAAAGAAACATACCATAAAATCCTTCCACTCCATTCTCTATATTTACACATCATATTTAGTGTTTGGAATCAATATACACCATTAATATACATCCCCCATAGGATGATAAACTACCATGAAAACCTCCTCTCATTCATTACTTACCAAAGAAATAAATATATTTTTTATGGAACTTATCTATTTCTCAACTACTATTAGACTTTTAGTTCCATTGAAATATAGAGGTTGTTGTTTCTTGAAATAATATAACATTTTTACACTAAGTTATGGATCATCAGGAAGTTCTATATAAACAATATTATTGGTCATCACCTGAGTTAGCTTCCCCAATATAGTTATAATTTGTTCAGATCCAACTCTATCTTCAGATCCAGCTTTTTTATCTTACCCTAGAAATAAATTCCTAAATAGATTACATCAATTGATACAGTTTCCATTCTTTAATCTATGATCCATTTATAAATTATGGTATACACTATATTAGGTTACAACATTATAAATCATAATGTAAAATTTTTAAACTATTGAAACACTTAATATAAATTAAAAATTATTCATAGTTAATATCAAAATCATAAGCTTTGTATTATTAAAAATATATTCATAACATAAAAATATTTTCAAATATTTGATAATGGTTTGTAAACAGTATGTGAATCATCTAAAGAATATCCACCAGAAGTGTCTAGCTAGGTGTTTAGTCTTAGGCCCACCCTTTATGCCCTGGTGAAAATTGGTTTATACCTATTCATTCCTTAGTAGTGTTTTTACCCCTTAGTTTGTATATACCAAAGTTGTATCCACATTTCATTATCAAGGAAGGGATGTATTTTCTTGGAAACCACATATTCTCTATCTTACCAAAACTTCATGATATTATCATATAATTAGACATTCCCCTAGATTCTGTCAGAGCATTGTGTTCTATAATCTATGTTTTCCTAAATCTAGTTCCCAATATTTATACTAAACTTTCTCTAATACCAAATGTAACAACCTATACCATAGTATCCCAAATTAGGTGTTTTATTTATTACTTTGGAACTAGATACAAGCAATCACATCCAAATTGATTAAATAGTTCAATGGTATTTCAAAACTAGATACAAGTTTGAATCTTATATTACATTTGAAAAAAATAGAGTATATTCTTTTAGAAATTTATTTTTTCCTCTAGAATATAATTTCATATCAATCATAGTAAACTTATTGGAATCCTAGGGAAAGGAATAAAAAATGTGTGGGCTCAGATGCTTAGTAAGTGAATGTGTTTATTAGAATCTAATAGGATTAAATAATGATAAAATAATTGAATATAAATAATCACATCAGCTTGAAACTTATCCATGGATAATATAACTATTTTAATAATCACATGGAGATCAATAATTGATTTTATAATTATGTAATTAATAATTTCAGACATATTAAACTTCTCATTGATTCCTCGACCCAAGACATCATACCTTAATGGGTAAAGAATATGAAAAATACCCAACCTGCATTATCTCATGAGACCTACTAATACATTGAGGGGATATGTGATTATAAACCCCACATATCGCTTAACATTTCCAATTCAGTCATCATATAAATAAATAATACAACTTAATCAACATTCCTTAATAATTAATAACTATCTTTATTAAAAGAACTAGAATACAAAATGTCAATACATTCCCCAATCATAATGATCATAATCCATCTAGAGAAATATGGTTAATGGTATCATTAGGGTTTAACCTCCGTAAAGTATAAGATTCATCAAATTTTTTTACATAGATAAAAATAATTTTAAGATATCATTATAAAAATTCTTGAGGAAAACCCCCATTTAAAATTCAAATCAATTATTTAAAATCTAAAAATATCCCAAATATTATGGTAATATTTTTATTTGTAAATAGCCATGGAAAATTGTAAATGAAGCTTCAATATAAATATTAGTCATGATTTTGAGAAAATCCATCCATTCAATGTATATTGAATCTAATATTAGGTTCAAAACTTCGGTAAAAAGTAACTCATTTGGAAAAAAACTAAAATATATCTTTTAAACCTTTTGATATAAAGTAAAACATGGGTAAAAATGAATTTAATCACTCATTGGAGAATATTAAAACATTATTCAAAATATTTTAAATATAATATGGATAGGGAATAAAAATATTTCTGACTAAATAGAAAAAAGTGGTTTTCATTAAAAAAATCATTCTGAATTTTGAGTACATTGAGAGAAGTGATCAAAAGGAAATCTTGTAATTTTCAGAAATAAAAAAAATGATAATAAAATTTATGGGTTTTAAGATATAAAATCATATAATTCCCCCAACAAAAACATAATCATAAAAAATCCTAAAAAATGATGATATAGTAAAATAAACCCTTACCTCAACTCTCACTCATTTCATATATAGTATTAACCTATTGTATAATAAATATAAATTTATTATAATTCTATACTACAATAATATACACACTTATAATATCTTATATGATCTAGTTATAACATTTCAACAAACTTTTATCAATAAATCATTATTAAAACAATCATTTCATTTTTTTAATTTTTTTCATTTTTCATGTATGTTTTGGTTTGGTGGTTTTAGTACTTGAATATTTTTCATGGTCACATATTCTCAAGAATTTTAACTAAAATATAAATATAATATATATTAATTATTTAAATATTTATAATCATTCTTTAAAATTGGATGAAAAAAAAATGAATCGCTTTGCTTCGTGGAGGTGGTAATCCACACATACTCACGATAGACATTATCATTTTTTAACAGTTGGAAGGGTGAGAAGGTAAAATTACATATTCTATCTCTATAATCATAATTATTTTATAAATATAATATATAATAATTATGTCAATTATAATAATGATTCATTAATGGTGGTGATGAAAAACAAAACGCATCACTTTATGAGGCGGTAGTCTTCACGTACATATGAATGATGAATTTGTTTCCCATTTTATAGAGAAATAGATTAATAAAGGTTGCACCATCTACATAATAAAATATCAGTATATGTGAGATGATTATGATTTTATATCATCATAGATAGCATAGAATCTAAGGAGGTATAAGAAGAAATAAAATGAAAACACTCGGTTAAAATCTATACCTCTACTTTAGTCAACCTCATTTTCATTACACATTATGTCTTTTAATGTCACGCCCATACTTTTTATATTACTTATTTTATTATTTTTATTGGGAATCAGATAGTTTGGGTCGAGACCCGAACTTAAAATTTCTGAGTTTTATTCTGAAACGCATTTTGTGGCCTTTTCGACATTCAGCGCATCGCTGTCAAAGCCATGCGACCTCACTTGGGTCGCCGCGCGACCTCACTCGGTTCTCCGCACACCTGCTTGACGTGCAACCAATTAAATAAAGAAGTTATTAATAAAGAAATAATTTTTAAGGGAGATAAAATGAAAATAAAATTATATAAGAAATGTGATAAATATTTAATGGTTTGTTTTAATATTGGGGGATGTTAATATTATTATTGTTGTTATTGTTGACAGTGTTGGGAATATAAATTTTATTAAGTTATTAATATTATCATTACCATTTTAATTATTTTTATTATTATTATTATTATTATTTTAATTGATATAACTCTTTATTTGGTTTTATTATTATCAACTTGGTTTTATTATTTTAATTAATATTAACATCATTATTCATGTTCTAGTTTTATTGTTATTATTATTATTATTATTATTATTAGTTATTTTAATTTTTAGTTTTAAGTTTTTTTATTTATTTATTCTCTTTTTTTTTTGTAGGGTTTTCTTCCCCGTTTTTTTTCTTTTTGGTGTGTGCCGCGAACTGGTCTCCCCTTACACCGCACCGCCAGGTATTCTCCTCAGCAGGTGCACCATCGGCCTCCTCCTGTTCTCCCTGTCACGGCACCCCCTTCCCCCTTGGGTCTCCTCACGCCGCACATCACCTCCCTCGGCCTCCTCCCGAGTCTACCCTACTCCGGCATCACCACCTCACTGGACCGCACCCATGTTCCCCGTCGTGCCGTCACACCAATACCCCTCCCACACCGGACCACCACCGCGTCGCCCCTTCTCCCTCTCCTCCTGGCGCGCTACTTTGCGGTGGCCTCCCCTCACCAGCGTCGGCCTCCCCTCCCTCGGTTCTGCTCACACGGCTTCCCTCCAGCGGCCGCCTCTAGCTAAGGCCCCTAATTTTATTATTATTATTTTTTCATTTATTATTTCTTTTCTTTCCTTCTTTGAGTTTTGTTCTTTTGGTTTTTTTTCATCCAGCGGGTATGAGGTGCGTTTCAGGTTGTTTTTGAATCCTTATTTTGTTCAAATTCTATTTTTAGGGTATCAATTGAGTTGGTTGTCATGCGAATTGGTTGCGATTGGAGTTTCGCACCCAAGATTGGGAGTCTCGGCGTCAAAGGTAAGTGGTTCCATGCCTTTTCATCATTTAGATAATTTAATTTGTTTGTTTAGTTTAATTTAATATGTTCTATGAATTAGTTTCATGGTGTGATCTATGTTTATAATGTTTTGGCGTGTTCGTTTGATGAAAATTGGGTTTCCGAAATAGTATGCTTTTGTTTTTTATATTCTTTTTGTTGTATAAATGATTGGTTGTGTTTAATAGGTTGTGTGAAAGGAGTTTTAAAAATTGTTTGACATGTGTGCGTGATGAAAATTGCACTCTCTTTAGAAATGGTTATGTTATTTCCCATTTCGATCCTGTTGTGGAAAATATTAGAAGTGTTTAATAATTGTTTATAGAGTGCCAATGAGGTTTTAGAAGGGTCAATTTGTGAAATTGATTTTGTAATGGTTTCTTTTTCATGCGATATGTTTTATAAATTGAGGTATTGTTTATTTAAGTGGCATTTTGAGTGTGAAACATGGTTGAAAGGTTTTTTAGGGTTGTTCGGCAGGTGTGAAAGGTGTTTTCAAGTCACTTTAGGTGTTTGTGTTTTTAAATAGACATTTTCAAAGTATATGAATCACTTTTGGTGTGTTTTCCTTGTTGTGTACTTTTGAAGTTGAAATGAAAAATTGTTTGAATAATGGAAAACAAGTTTTGACATGGTTACCTCATGTATCAAGTTTTAAAGTGACGCCTCTATATAAAATCAAGTTGTTTTCGGTGTAAAGTCTTCTTGGTTTTTCTTGAAATGATTTCAATAATAACTCAAATGATTTATTGGTACATTTATATGACGCTAAAATGGTTCTTTGTAGGAGTTGAATACGTGTTCATTTTTAAAGTGGTGTATTTTTATAAAATGAGACATGTCGTGTGCGTGTCTTTGAAATAGTGCTTTGGTATGCAAATGGTGACTTTTGTGTGAAATATCTTGTTTGGTCTGCGATATGAGAAAGAAATATACTATTTGAATGTGAAACTTGTTTGAGCACATGGGAAAACCCTGGGTATCTAGGTGGGTGGACTGGAACTAGTGCGCTAGTGAACCGGATGGGTATCGTCCCTGTTTCACTTAGCTGGATTGACAATTGCAACACTAACTAAACATATGATATCTGAGGGTCGTGGGCTTCTAAGCCACGTTTTCTGAGGGTCGTGGCCTTCTAAGCCACGTTTCACCGAGAAACATGGTTCTAGGGTCCCACTCGAGCTAGATGAACATTAGGGGATTTACCCATAGTGCTCTACCATCTTTGGTGTGGTGCCTTTCGTCGTCATATGGAGGACCACTTGGGTGTGAGTGTGTGTGTGTGTGTGTGTGTGTGTTTGTGTGTGAGAGAGTATGTGTGTGTGTGTGTGAGTGTGTGTGTGTGTGTTCCCATAAATGACCTTTTCTCTTCCTCTTTAAAATCGTGTTTGTGAAATGAGTTCTTTTTTAGTGTTTTCCTTTAGCATTTGGTTTGTAAATGTTTTCTTTAAAATCATTTCGAAAGTATAACTTTAATAAGCACCTTAAATTGTCCTTTTGATGTTGTGGCATGGAACCTTTTTATTGGGTGACGTCCTATTGGGCCTTTCGCTCACACCCTGTATACACCTTCGGGTGTATGTAGACTTTGTTTCTTGTGTATTCCAGGTTGTGACATTGTGCTCAGCGATGGTGGTTCGAGTTGTTAGTGGCCTTCTTATGCAGGTTGGTGTTGTGTCATGCGGATTCTACACCACTCTTGTCGCTTGGAGGTTTGAGTTATAGTTTTAGTCTCTTTTGTTGTCATTTTTTTTTTGGACGTTGGTTCTAGTTGTAAACCTTTAAATTTTTATTTCAGTTTAATGGTCTCTTTGGTTGTCGTTTCCTAGTTTCATTTTTATTATCTTGTTAGTGTTTGTGTATACCATTTCGGGTAAACCGTTCCCATAGGTTACTCTTGATACCCAGGCACTTGTGTCAGCCCGTGGGGATCGGGAACGCCCTTCGGGCCTTGCCGCGGACCGAGTCGGGCACCGGGTCGGATGGAGACCCGGCCTGGTTCGTGACAAAATGATATCAGAGCCCAAGGTTTGCTCTCTTGGGTCGTGTTCTTTCAGGTTAGAGTCACGATAGACTTGAGTTAAGGTTGTCGGGACTTGACGTCCTGGCTACGAGTAAGGTGCCTGGCCAGCACACCCCGTGGCGGGACTCAAGTTACCAAAGTATGTTGAGGTTTGTCTGAGTTTTTGGTCCTTACAGTTAATCTTGTCTAATTTAAATGAAAAAGGGGTAAGGTTAGTGGTCCTAGTGATCTCTCAAGGTCTGGAAAGCCATGCGAAGCTGGGGACGCTATCCTGGAATACCCTCCATGGAAGTGGTGTGATTGGCGTATGGCCGCCAACCATATGTTCCAGTCACCCGCTGACACAACTTTTTCCTTGCATCATTTCTTGTCTCTTTGTTTTGGATTCGTGGAAATTTTGTTTTTTTATGTAAAAATGTTTTGGTCTTGGAAAATGTATTCAAATTAAGCTCTTTAAAGATGAAATGGTGTGTGATTTTTGAGAAGTGTGGTTTGGATGTTTTGGTTTTGAAAAATGGAAAGGTTTGGTTTAGATCCTTGGTGCTCTCATGGGAAACCACATGCATGAGTGTATGCAAAAAGGGAAATGGTTAATAGAACGAGCAGATGAGTGCCTGGATGGACATGAGGTGCGTGATGGTGCGGCATGAGAACATGCATGTGCGAGGATCATGGGACGCCATTGGTGTTTGTGCAACCCACTGGGTTTGCATATTTTCAAAATGTTTTTTTATAAAAAAATGGTGTTTTAGTAAACAGTGTTTGTGTGGCATGTCCTTGTGTTTAGGAAATGTCGGATGTGAGGCATTTTGAGCTGAGGATCCTTTCTGAATGATTTGTGTCCCGAGTTTGAGTTCTTATTTGTAAGTAGGTATGCAAGCTTGTGGTTAGTAAATTCCTTTGAAGAGTACATCGGGGAGCCCTTGCAGTGGTTTCCCCTACACGTTTGGTGTTTTCTTGTGGTATGTCTTGACCGTTGGACCAGTTTGGTTGGGTCCATAGTTTTCTTTCTTGACTAGTGTATGCCCCCCCATAAAGCGTTGGCATGTGATTGAAGTACGACTACGGGGAATTCCCCGTTGGCCAGCACTCCAGTTGATCGAAGGACTCTCTTTTTGAATTCTAGAATTGAACCCACCTCTCCTTTTTACAACTAAGTGGATCCTCTCACAGCGGGATAACAGATGCGAGGGGAGTTGAACAGAGTTTTTGTTTCTTTGAGTTTCCTGAGTCATCGAGTATGAAATTTGACGTCGTTGCGCTTGAAGGTTTCCCCTAGAAACGGCGAAAGGAAATCCAGCGGGGAAGGGTGAAGGCGGTTCAAAAAATTTAGTGTTGACCAGTGTCTTGAAGGTATTTGTAGTATTTTCATCAGTTGCAAGGGTCATGTTCGGCGACGTCTTGCAGTGTAAGTTCTCTTTGATTGTCAAGGGTGAAGTTTGACCTCATTAATTTAAAAGTTATGTTTGGAAATGGTGAAGGAGATTACAGTGGGGAGTGGTGGAAGTAGCCTAGAGTGGTCGGTGCAGGCCACTATTCTAAATGACCTTTGGTCCTTTGTTGGTTTCGTTTAAGAAAGGGTCTACGTTAGGCCACTAGTGTGGCATACCCAGTCACATGGGAATGCTATGGTCAACTGCAGGAATCACATGTTGTTAAGACTCAGTTTGAAGTCCCTCTCCGTATAATGCTCCTCTCAACAGAAATGATCATGTTCAAGTGGCGATTCATGGTGTCGTGTTCTCATCCAGTGTGACAAAGGGTGATGCGCATGCACTATTAAAGCTCTTGTGTTGGTGAATGTTCAGTTTATGATCAGTTGGATGTCATAATGTGTTGTGTTTGCTAGTGTTTCCTTGGTTGTAGTGTGGTTGCATGTTACACCAAAATGAGAAGCTCCATTCTGGAGTCTTCAATTTCTAACTGTGAGGTAGGAGATGCTTCAAACATCAGGTCTCCAGCCATAGGCCTCAGAGTGAAGCCGGCGCGTGGTCAGGAACCCCAGGATTGTATAAAACCCCGATTTCATTTCTGTCATTGGTGTTGAAAGTGAAAGCAGCTTAAATTGTTTTATATGGTTGTTCTGTTCTAATGAGCCGTCTGGTTGCATAAGGTTTTCGTGACCATGTGGTGGATTGTTTGTCTCATGCATTAAAGTCTTGGGGGTCGCGTTCCACTAGATGTAATTGCTTTAGTGGCCTTATGGGGATTGTTGAGTAAATCTGTCTCAAATCTGAATAATTATCATCTAGGAATGTGGAAATGTTGGTTTGTCTTGGGTCATGCTTTTGACGCCCCGGTAGTCGCCCCCCCCCCCCCCTCCCCGCCCCTTGTGGTGGGGTGTTTGGTCACCATCGAGAATCTTTTTTCTAAAGTTTTGTACCTGCTGTTAGTTCTAATGGCGGGGAGACCCACATCGGATCTCATACAAATATCTCTGGAATGAATCGAAGTTGGACTCTTCTTTAATGGCGGGGAGTCCATTCAGACCTCCTGATGTCGATTTCCCAAACCCATCTTGGGTGATAGTAGGTTCTTAATGGTGGGGAGTCCGCCCGGGCCTCCTCATGTCGATTTTCTAGTCTCGTCTCGGGCGTCGGAAAGTTTTTAATAGTGGAGAGCCCCTTCGGGATTTCCCATGGTGGGCCATTCAGTTTTGTTCCTAGAGATGGTTTAGTGGTAGGTTATTGAAGTATTCTTTGGATGTGGGTTGGTCTTGTATCTTCGTTCCAGTAAAATGGTGTGCTTTTCGTTCAATGATGCTTGAGGTGTTTTGGTTTGTGAGGTTGGTTTCCGCATGTGCGAGAGTTTCTTTCCTGGATCAGTCAATTGGAGGCATTCTAGCTCTTTGGGGTGGAAAACACATATCAGGAAGTCTTTCTACATGCTTCTTGAGGTTGTCATTTGAGTCACTTTTTCTGAGCACGTTCCTTTTGCTGCTTTTCGCTTGTTGGTTGTGGAGATCCTCTTTGAACTTTAGTGGGGTATCAGTTTCTTCTTTGTGCCTCAACCCTAGTTGTGGCTTTCCAGGGACAGAAAGCTTTATGGTGGGAGAATTTTCACGCCCGTACTTTTTATATTACTTATTTTATTATTTTTATTGGGCATCAGATAGTTCGGGTCAAGACCCGAACATAAAATTTCTGAGTTTTATTCTGAAACGCATTTTGTGGCCTTTTCGGCTTTCAGCGTGCCGCTGTCGAAGCCACGCGACCTCACTTGGGTCGCCGTGCGACCTCGCTCGGTTCTCCGCATGCCTGCTTGACGTGCAACCAATTAAATAAAGAAGTTATTAATAAAGAAATAAATTTTAAGGGAGATAAAATGAAAATAAATTAAATAAGAAATGTGATAAATATTTAATGGTTTGTTTTAATATTGGGGGATGTTAATATTATTATTATTGTTATTGTTGACAGTGTTGGGAATATAAATTTTATTAAGTTATTAATATTATCATTACCATTTTATTTATTGTTATTATTATTATTATTATTATTTTAATTGATATAACTCTTTATTTGGTTTTATTATTATCAACTTGGTTTTATTATTTTAATTAATATTAACATCATTATTCATGTTCTAGTTTTATTATTATTATTATTATTAGTTATTTTAATTTTTAGTTTTAAGTTTTTTTTATTTATTTATTCTCTTTTTTTTGGTAGGGTTTTCTTCCCCGTTTTTTTTTCTTTTTGGTGTGTGCCGTGACCTGGTCTCCCCTTACGCCATACCGCCAGGTCTTCTCCTCAGCAGGTGCACCGTCGGCCTCCTCCTGTTCTCCCCGTCATGGCACCCCCTTCCCCCTTGGGTCTCCTCGCACCGCACATCACCTCCCTCGGCCTCCTCCCGAGTCTACCCTACTCCGGCATCACCACCTCACTGGACCGCACCCATGTTCCCCATCGCGCCGTCACACCAAGCCCCCTCCCACACCGGACCACCACCGTGTCGCCCCTACTCCCTATCCTCCTGGCACGCTACTTTGCGGCGGCCTCCCCTCACCGGCGTCGGCCTCCCCTCCCTCGGTTCTACTCACACGGCTTCCCTCCGGCAGCCGCCTCTATCTAAGCCCCCTAATTTTATTATTATTATTTTTTTCATTTATTATTTCTTTTCTTTCCTTCTTTGAGTTTTGTTCTTTTGGTTTTTTTTTCATCCAGCGGGTATGAGGTGCGTTTTGGGTTGTTTTTTAATCCTTATTTTGTTCGAATTCTGTTTTTAGGGTATCAATTGAGTTGGTTGTGATGCAAATTAGTTGCGATTGGAGTTTCGCAGCCAAGATTGGGAGTCTCGGCATCAAAGGTGGGTGTTTCCATGCCTTTGCATCATTTAGATAATTTAATTTGTTTGTTTAGTTTAATTTAATATGTTCTATTAATTAGTTTCATGGTGTGATCTATGTTTATAATGTTTTTGCGTCTTCTTTTGATGAAAATTGGGTTTCCGAAATAGTATGCTTTTGTTGTTTATATGCGTTTTGTTGTATAAATGATTGGTTGTGTTTAATAGGTTGTGCGAAAGGCGTTTTAAAAATTGTTTTACATGTGTGCATGATGAAAATTGCACTCTCTTTAGAAATGGTTATGTTATTTCCCATTTCGATCCTATTGTGGAAAATTTTAGAAGTGTTTAATAATTGTTTATAGAGTTCAAATGAGGTTTTAGAAGGGTCAATTTGTGAAATTGATTTTGTAATGGTTTCTTTTGTATGCGATATGTTTTATAAATTGAGGAATTGTTTATTTAAGTGGCGTTTTGAGTGCGAAACATGGTTGAAAGGTTTTTGAGGGTTGTTCGGCAGGTGCGAAAGGTGTTTTCAAGTCACTTTAGGCGTTTGTGTTTTTAAATAGACATTTTCAAAGTATATGAATCACTTTTGGTGTGTTTTCCTTTTTGTGTACTTTTGAAGTTGAAATGAAAAATTGTTTGAATAATGGAAAACATGTTTTGACATGGTTACCTCGTGTATCAAGTTTTAAAGTGACGCCTCTATATAAAATCAAGCTATTTTCGGTGTAAAGTCTTCTTTGTTTTTCTTGAAATGATTTCAATAATAACTCAAATGATTTATTGGTACATTTATATGACGCTAAAATGGTGCTTTGTAGGAGTTGAATACGTGTTCATTTTTAAAGTGGTGTATTTTTATAAAATGAGACATGACGTGTGCGTGTCTTTAAAATAGTGCTTTGGTATGAAAATGGTGACTTTTGTGTGCAATATCTTGTTTGGTCTGCGATATGAGAAAGAAATATACTATGTGAATGTGAAACTTGTTTGAGCACATGGGAAAACCCTGGGTATCTAGGTGGACGGACTAGAACTAGTGCGCTAGTGAACCGGATGGGTATCGTCCCTGTTTCACTTAGCTGGATTGACGATTGCAACACTAACTAAACATATGATATCTGAGGATTGAGGGCTTTTAAGCCACGTTTTCTGAGGTTTGTGGCCTTCTAAGCCATGTTTCACCAAGACACGAGGTTCTAGGGTCCCACTCGAGCTAGATGAACCTTAGGGGATTTACCCATAGTGCCCTACCATCTTTAACATGGTTCCTTCCATCGGCATATGGAGGACCACTTGGGTGTGAGTGTGTGTGTGTGATTATGTGTGTGTGTGAGAGAGTGTGTGTGTGTGTGTGACCATAAATGAACTTTTCTCTTCCTCTTTAAAATCGTGTTTGTGAAATGAGTTCTTTTTTTAGTGTTTTCCTTTAGCATTTGGTTTGTAAATGTTTTCTTTAAAAGAATTTCGAAAGTATAACTTGAATAACAACCTTAAATTGTCCTTTTGATGTTGTGGCATGGAACCTTTTTATTGCATGACGTCCTACTGGGCCTTTCGCTCACACCCTGCATACACCTTCGGGTGTATGTAGACTTTGTTTCTTGTGTATTCCAGGTTGTGACATCGTGATCAGCAATGGTGGTTCGAGTTGTTAGTGGCCTTCTTATGTAGGTTGGTGTTGTGGCGTGCGGATGCTACACCACTCTTGTCGCTTGGAGGTTTGAGTTATAGTTTTAGTCTCTTTTATTGTTGTTTATTTTTTTTTTGGATGTTGGTTCTAGTTGTAAACCTTTAAATTTTGATTTCAGTTTAATGGTATCTTTGGTTGTCGTTTCCTAGTTTCATTTTTATTATCTTGTTAGTGTTTGTGTATACCATTTCGGGTAAACCGTTCCCACGTGTTACTCTTGATACCCGGGCACTTGTGCCAGCCCATGGGGATCGGGAACGCCCTTCGGGCCTTGCCGCGAACTGGGTCGGGCACCGGGTCAGATGGCGACCCGGCCTGGTTCGTGACATTTAAGATTGGTATTTTGATCAAAACAGGACCTATAGATCATGGTTAGGGATGTTAGGAAGGGATTTGGGCAAGGCATGGCCGAGATAGAAGGTTGTTGCAGTGTGAAGAAAATATGGGATGAGATAAGGTCTAAATATGACTAGAAAATATGATTTATACAAGTATTTAGATCATTTTAACCCAATTAATTTTATTTTTAACCCTTTTAACCCATTATAACTCTTATTATAGAAGCTAATTTTTTTAAAAATGTTACTATTCATAATGACCACAAATGAAAGTGGCCACATTAAAAAAATTTGACATGCTAATTCCAAATATGAATTCTATTTTTTCAAAATAAATATCTCTAAGTCTCAGAAATTAATTTAAAAACAATTTTGAAAAACATGACAAAAAATAGTTTTTGAGAAAAATGCCTTGTTAACTATAAAATTGTTTTTATAAAAAAAATTAAAGTATAATATTGATCCTAATTAAATTAATATAATTATTTATAATTTAAATGAAATAATGTGATTTTAAAATAAATCCAAAACAAAATGAGGCATTAAACATACTTGGAAATAAAATTTGGTTTCCTTAAATATCGGTATTTTTCACTATTCACATAAAAATAAATTTTATCAAAAAAATACTAGAAATTCACCCAATTCTAATATTGGAACTCTAATTTCAAAAATGATATTCATTTCCTAAAATTCAATTTCTAGAAATTAAAATTTTGGTTTTAATCAGTTTCTGGAATAAATCTATGTTCACTGTGCTATTGTTTCTTTAGGAATAAGAGCTTACTATAATTGAAGCTCGAGTGTTATAATAAAAATTATTTTATTTCCAAATATTTATAAATTAAATTTTATTTTAATTCCATTTTTCTATATATGTGGTTAACTAAGGACTATGTGACTAATCCCGTAGGTCCCATAGTTTAATGGTTATCAAAAAAAATTATTTTTTTTTCAAAACCCACAGAACTCTCAAGAATGAAATTATTTTCATGGATAGTAGTTTCTCAAGTAATAAGACCAAAGGTGTAATAATGTTCAAAATGATTAAAAAATGTGATAGAGGATTTTTTTCGCTATTTCTAAAGTTACAATCAAAGTTATCAGTGGGGATATAATTACATATTATAAAATTACTAGTAATATTATACATGTTGATGTTTTATAGTATAATCTGTTTGATAACTCTAAAATATGAGATGATGCTTTACCTGTTAATTTTTATAAGGGTAAATGGTTTTTTTTAGCATGATTCACACTTATTAATTTCTAAGAGTGGAGATCGTATTGATATAAATAACATTCTTGATCTAATAGTGAACATTCATTTGTGTTTAAATATTTTACTTCATTATTTTTAATTGTTTAATAAGAGGAATTGTTATTAAAAGTTAAAATTTATTCCAAAGATAGATGAGCACATAAATTTCCTACAACTTCCAAACCATGAATGGCTAGGAGTCTCAATTATAAATGTATACATGAGGAGTGTTTTCATATTTTTTTCCAATAGCTAATATATTATGTCAATTATAACTAAATACTATTAATATTTTTTTAGGCATAAATATCAGTACGATTTTAAGGGATAACCCCATGAACAAAAAATTAGACTCATTAGTCCTCACATCACTTCTACACAATGATTCTCATTGGAACCAAAGGAATATGGAGTAATAGTTGAAAAACTGGTCATAATTTTTGAAAGAAAAATTACAGATTATAGACTCTTTTTAATACCCATGATGCATGGGTAAAACTCTACGATTTAATTTTATCAAATGTATTTTAATTCCTTTCATTACTTATTCATTTTTAGGTAGCATTGGTTACTCGTTGCATTCTATTTGGATACTCTAAAGATTTATTTTCTAGATTCAATGCATAGATACCCAAACAATCTACCACACATGATGATTCTTATCAATTTATAATACACTACATGCAACATTTTACAAATGAATTACATTTTATACATTTTATATTATGTTTTAATGAAAAATCCATTATGATAGGGAAATATTTAAATATAATCAAATTCATTGCATGAGGACAGTCCATGAAAATAAGAATACTATTTAATTCCACAACTGGAAAGGTACTAGGGTATATATAATAATATTTCACTTTAAAAACATATTTCAAAACAAATTATTTATTTTTCTCAATGTTTTTGAAATTCCCAAAACAAAATAATGTAAAATATTATGTTCATTACATTTTTAAATTTATGGAAACTATTGTGTTTCATCAAAAAATTAGCATCCATGAAGTGTTATTTCTTATGATAATTACGGATTCATTTAATATATTTATTAATCCTTTTTTTATTTATATTTTTCTAGTACGATAATAACTTTCAATAGTCCTATTATTTAAAATAAGAAATAGATTTTTTTAGAAATGAATGGGCAGAATTCATGGTGTCATAATGTATACAGACATCATGAAGAGGTGAATTCCTACTACTTAAGTAGTTAATTTTATAATAATTTTATATACTATTTTTTTGTTAATTTCCTTATCATTTTTATTTGATAATTATTTTAGTTAATTTTCTTATCAAAACTCATTTGACATGCTCAAAAATTGAGAAAAATTATTTTTATTGTTTTTATAATTTAGGGTAATGATCCTTAAGTCATTTTTGATGTATAGGAATCAATTGATCCCTAATTTGATGCATGGTGTGATTGGTATGACTCAAAATGTGTATTTTTATTTAAAATTGACATTTTAGTACAAAACACATGCCACATACTCAAAACTAATAAAATTCATTTTATTTGTTTTAATACTTTAGGGACGTGACCCGTAAGTCACTTTATATATGTAGTAATTATCCTCACCTCAATATAATATGAGATGTTCCTGGTATGGCTCAGGGTATTTTATCAGTATAAAATTTTTATTTTTATTCAAAACATGTGAAATTCACTAAAAACTAAAAAAAAATACCCTCATATTGTCATGATACTTTATAAAAATTATTTATAAGTAATTTTTTATGTGTGAGAATATATCACGCATCAAACAGACACATGATGTGACCAGTATGACTCAAAGTGCGTGTTTCTATTTCAAATTTATATTTTAGTACAAAAGACATGTGTCATACTCAAAACCAATAAAACGCATTTGTATTGTTATGATACTTTATTATAATGATCCTTAATTAATTTTTGTCCATGTGGAATCAAACGCATGTCAATCTGACATATGGTGTGACCAATAACACTTTAAGTATGTGTATTTATTTAAAACTGATATTTTAGTTCAAAACACATGTCAAATACTCAAAACTGATAAAAAAATTGGTATTTTTTTATACTTTAGGAAAACAATCCATAAGTCATCTATGACATTTAGGAATCAGCCACAACTCAATACAATACATTGTGTTCTCAGTATGACTCAAAATGTATGTTATCAATTTAAAATTAATATTTTAGTACAAAACCTATGTCACTCACTAAAACCAAGAAAATGAATTTGGACTATCTTGATACTTTAGTAAAATTATTAATAAGTTATTTTTAACATCTAGGAATAAATCTCACATCAAACCAACACACGATGTGATCAGTATGACTCAAAGTGTGTTTTTTCAGTTTAAAATGACATTTTAGGGGGGAAGGACATGTGACATACTCAAAACTGAGAAAACACATTCATATTATTTTTATAATTTAGGAAAAAAATCCTTAATTTATTTTTTTATGTTTATGAATCAACCACACATAAATTCAATGCACGGTGTGACCAGTATGACTCCATGTGTGTCTTTTTATTTAAAATTGGAATTTTAGTTGAAAACGCATATCACAAACTCAAAATCAGAAAAACACATCCATATTATTTTTATAATTTATTAATATGGTTCATAAGTCATTTTTGAGTTATAAGAATTAGTTTTACCTCAATCTGATACATGGTGTTCCTGGTATGACTCAAAGTGTATATTATCAGCTTAAAATTGACATTTTAGTTTAAAACATGTGTCCATCACTAAAAACTGAGAGAAAATGATCTGATTGTCCTGATAATTTAATTATTCATAAGTCATTTGTGATTTGTTGGAATTAATTCCATGTAAAACATATACAATATGTGACTGATATGAGTTAAAGTGTGTATTTTCAGTTTAAATAAACATTTTAGTATAAAAAAACATAACATACTCAAAACTGAGAAAATGCATTCAGATTATTATCATAATTTAAGACAATTATTATTAATTCATTTTTGACCTATAGGAATCAAACACACATCAATCCAATGCACAGTGTAACCGATGTGACCTCTAGTGAGTGTTTTTATTTAAAAATGAATTTTTAGTTGAAAACAAATGTCACATACTCAAAACTAAAAAAACACATTTATATTATTTGGATACATTAGGACAATGATTCATAAGCCATTTTTGATGTGTAGGAATCAGCCTCACCTCAATCCAATACACAGTGTACCCAGTATGACTCAAATTGTATGTTATTAGTTTCAAATTGACAATTTAGTTCAAAACATGTGTCACTCACTAAAATCAGAGAAAACATGCTCAGATTGTATTGATACTTTAGGATAATGATTCATAATTCATTTTTGATGTGTATTAATTATTCACATGCCAAACGAACACCTAATGTGACCGGTATGACTCAAAGTGCGTGTTTTTAGTTTAAATTGACATTTAAGTAAAAATGACATGTGACGTACTCAAAACCAAGAAAATTAATTTAAGTTATTTTGATACATTAGGAAAATTATCCTTAAGTCATTTGGGACATGTGAGAATCAACCACATTTCAATCTGACGTAGGGTGTGACCGTTATGACTCTATGTGTGTATTTTTATTTAAAATTGACATTTTAGTTCAAAACACACATCACATACTCAAAACCAAAAAACATACATTCAGATTGTTTTGATACTTTAGTAAAATGATAATAAGTTCGTTTTGATGTGTAGGAATTAGTCTCAAATCATTTCGATGAATGGTGTTCCCAATATGTCTCAAAGTGTATGTTATTAGTTTAAAATTGACAGTTTAGTTCAAAAAGTGTTTCACTCACTAAAAACTAATCAAACAGGATAGGATTGTCTTGATACTTTAGTAAAATAATTCATAAGTCATTTTTTTATGTGTAAAAATCATTCACACATCAAAATGACACACAATGTGACCAGTATGGCTCAAAGTGTGTGTTTTTTGTTTAAATTGACATTTTAGTAAAAGATGTGTGACATCCCCAAAATTGAGAAAACACATTCAAATTGTTTTGATACTTTTGTAAAATAGTTCTTAAGTGATTTGTGACATATAGGAATCAATCTCATATCAATCTAATTCACAATGTGACCAATATGACTCCAAGTATGTCTTTTTATTTAAAATTGACATTTTAGTTCAAAACACATGTCATATAATCAAAAACATTCAAACACATTCATATTGTTTTTATGCTTTTATACAACTATCTATAAGTCATTTTTGACGTGTAGGAATCATCCTCATATCAATATGATACACAATGTTCTTAGTATGACTTAAAGTGTATGTTATCAGTTTAAAATTGATAGTTTAGTTCAAAACATGTGTCGCTCACTAAAAGAGGAAATGTATTTGTTTATAAATTAATGGGAAGAATGCATGGTTTCATAATGTATATAGACATCATGAATAGGTGACTTCCTACTACATATGTAGTTAATTTTCTAATAATTTTATATACTATTTTTTAGTTAATTTCCTTATCATTTTTATTTGATACTTATTTTAATTAATTTCCTTATCAAAACATATGTGACATACTCAAAATTGATAAAACGAATTCATATTGTTTTGATACATCAGGGTAATGATCTTTATGTAATTTTTTGATCTTTAGGAATAAAGTGATCACCAATATGGTTCACGGTGTGATTGGTATGACTCTAAATGTGTCTTTTTATTTTAAATTGACATTTCAGTTCAAAACATATGCCACATACTCAAAACTGATAAAATTCATTTGAATTGTTTTGATGATTTATGAAAATGATTCATAAGTAATTTGTGATGTGTAGTAATTATCCTCACCTCAATCTGATATAAGGTGTGCCTAGTATGACTCAGTGTATGTTATCAGTATAAAATTTTCATTTTCGTTCAAAACATTTGACATTCACTAAAAACCAATAACATACACTCGGATTGTCTTAATACTTTTGGAAAATGATTTATAAGTAATTTTTGATGTGTTAGAATCTGTCACGTGTCAAACAGACACACGATGTGATCGGTATGACTCAAAGTGCATGTTTTTATTTCAAATTAACATTTTAATAAAAAAGACATGTGACACACTCAAAACTAATAAAACTCATTAATATTGTTATGATACTTTAGTATAATGATCCTTAGTTCATTTTCAACCATGTGGAATAAACCTCATGTCAATTTGATGCACGGTGTGATCGATAAGACTTCAAGTGTGTGTTTTTATTTAAAATTGACATTTTAGTTCAAAACACACATCCCATACTCAAAACTAATAAAAAACATTCGGTATTTTTTGATACTTTAGGAAAAAAATCGTAAGTCATCTATAACATGTAATAATTAGTGGCACCTCAATCTAATACATTTTGTGCTCAGTATGACTCAAAGTGTATGTTATCAATTTAAAATTGATAGTTTAGTTCAAAACCTGTGTCACAAACTAAAACCGAGCAAATGCATTTGTACTGCCTTGATACTTTAGGAAAATGATTAATAAGTTATTTTTTACATCTAGGAATCAGTCTCACATCAAACCAACATATGATGTGATTAGTATGGCCCAAATTATGTGTTTTCAGTTTAAATTGACATTTTAAAAGAAAAACAAAAGACACGTGACATACTCAAAACTGAGTAAACAAATTCATATTATTTTGATACTTTAAGAAAAAAATATTTAATTCATTTTTGATGTGTATGAATCAACCACACATCAATCTGATGCATGGTGTGACCATTATGACTCCATGTGTGTCTTTTTCTTTAAAATTGATATTTTAGTTGAAAACACATGTCACAAACTCAAAATCAAACAAACACATTCATATTATTTTTATACTTTAGTTGTAAGATCCTGGATCTCCCTTAAGGTATTGTTTTGTTTATGTTTAATTTAAGTTCCTTATTTTGGTTAAATAAGTGTTTCTTCAAGTCCATGTGAAGATTTGGGGGTGTTTTCGGGGTTTGGGACACAAAAGAGGAAGAAAAATGAGTTTCTGGGCATGCTGCACGGTTTACGCACGGTTAGGGAAAACTGTGTAGAAATCCCAGGTAACCATGTGAGGAGGGTTGTTTTCAGACAGTATCATCTGCATGGTTTTTTCACAGTTTGGTAAACTGTGTAGCTAAACCATGCAGCCCAGTAACTTGATAAAAATTACAAAAAATCCATTACGGGATTTTAAGTTCCACTTAGTATTTTCCTCCTTTCTTCTACCTTGAACCCTATTGACGCCCCAAAATCTTCAAGAGCTTCCATGGATCAATATCCCTCATCTTAGGACCATTTGGAGTGTTGTTGGTTGCATATTTAAGATCCAGGTAAGGCTAATCCCACTCTTGCTTCTCTTTTTGGTTTAGGATTTTCATCTCTTCCTTCTATCCATATGAAACTCTAAAACCCTTTTTTCAATGATATTTTGGTTGTGGCTTCAAAGGGTGATTAAATCGAGATCTAAGTCCTTAATTAGGAGTTCTTTCATCAACGGATTCAAGGTAGGTGGTCTACAAGTTATATCCCTTGGTTTTATTGTATATTTTTTCATGTAGGGTTATGTTCTTGATTTTCCCTTGTTTTATTCTTGTTTTCCTTTAAAAGGATTAACATATTGGGTGTCAAATCAACCAATTTAACCCCTCATGATCCTCATGGGAAGAATAGAGTATTACTTGACCAAATTAGGGCCACCCATGGGGTTCGTTGGCCCTCCATATTGGGCTAATGGTATTGTAAGGTGTGAAATTGACCCATGATGAGATAGATACCTAGAAAATGTGTTAATTGGTTACGTAATGATCTAGAATGTATTTGTGGGTAGTTATGTCTAATATAGTTAAGGTCTAAGGGTTTGTTTGTGTGGAATTTAAATGGGGTTAATGTGAATATGATAAGGTAATATCTTTACATTTGATCATACTTAGTGAGATAGGTATGGGGGAAAGGGAATTGGGTTAAATGGTATGTAATATGAATGTTAAATGTGTTAATGGATTGTGGCATGATATTAATTCCCTTGATGTTATTGTTTGAATATTTTTAATGGTATTAGTTATGTTTTTTGGTTAGTTGTGGTGAATGATAAATAAGCATGTGCACATGGCTTGGTAGAGTGGGGTATTGACTTGAGGTTCTACGGCCATGGTTCAAGTTAGACCGTGGTTCTAGATCCACCCCTAAATACACAGGTTAGGGAAGGGGACAGAGTTCTATTACCCCAACAGTTGCATTCCACCCAGACTGAGGCTTCGATGTGAGGATTATGAGGTTATTATGATGTGATTCCTAGTGAGATAGGAATATATTTTTATTCCCATATGATTGAGAATATTGAATATGCATAATCCATTGAACACATGAAAAAGGTAGATTAAACCATGATATGCCTAACTAGTGAACCTGGATTCAATGGTAGTATAATTTAAAGGAACATAGTCTAGAATGGTCTATTGAACTATTTACCTTTAATTTCCATTATTTTTCACTTTCATGCACTATCTAATTTTACTGGATATTTTTTAGACACCATTGGTGGTGGCCTACTGAGTTATACTCACACCCTACTCGGGCCGTTGTTGGGTACCTGAGAATATTTCATGCTTTCAAGTCAGGACAAGGGAAAGGGCCCTATGCTAGGGAGTTGAGTTGAACGTGGGACATGTACGGGTGAGGTTCCAGACTTGGAGTCTGTTCAATTTTGGGGATTCTTATGTTTTTCTTTCTTTTGGGGTTTTTTTAACTTGACATTGTATCATGGCATGACATATTTACTATTTTATATGGTTGTGCCCAGTTTGGGAGTTGGTTATTTATGCATGTTATTAATTGTTTCTTATTTTTACGCTATTTAAATTGTGTTTTGTTGTGGATTACTCTGGTAAATAGGGTATAGTCTCCCCACATGACCTATTAGACCCTCGCTGCTAGTTGGAAACCTATGGCCTATGAGGAGGCATGCTTGAGGTCAGGTGGAGACCCGGCTCAGGGCATCAGTTTAGTGGCTCTCAGGTCGAGGATGTTACAATGTAGTGTCAAAGGAGTTATTTTCTATTTCTTACTATTTGGGGATTGTTGTTCTTGTTGTGTGTTCTTATATTTGATGATATTTCACCATTGGGTGATGCACTTGTGGTGTGATTTGAAGGTTTTGTGATATTTCTATCGTGGCCAAAAGGGTATGAGGTTGTGCACTCATGCATCATTATAGGCACCTATGTAGACAACTGACATGCATCATGGTAGGCACACACACGGGATGGGTGTGTGGGATATAAAGGTTAGTATGCATTTGTTTTTCTTAAAAGTGATGAAATTTTTCCTAATGGGATGGTATGAATGGGGGAAAAAGGAAGTGAAAATGGTAAGTAGTAATTAGAAAATGGTTCTTAATAAAGGAGTAAAAGTGGATTAACATGTTATAAGAGTAAATTGGGATGTGGAAATTGTTTTGAATTGGTGTAAAAGAAAAGGATTGTAACTGTGTGAATTAGATACCTGTGTTAGCCATGGACTTAGGATATATGGACAAGGGTAGTGATCTGGTTGTGATTGGGCTTGTTTGGGTAGTGTATACGAATTAGTTTGGTTATGGAAAGTGACGAGCCTACCTATATCTTTTTTCCTTTTCGTAAAAGAATTATGGTTGCGTTCTAAAGCTCATTTTTGGAATTGTAGACAAATACCACCTTAAAGACGTATATCGGTTGAGCGATAGGAGGAAATTTTCGAGAATGTTTCTCCAGTAGTGGAGCAAGAGAACATGGTGACCCAAGAGGATAGGGAAGAGTAGTTCCATGAGAACTTTGTTCATTTTATGCAGATGATGGAATGTGACCCAGGGTGGGCTGCACTGAGTATGTTTGAGCTGACTAGGGAGTTTCAACTACAGCACCCTCCAACCTTTATTGGAGAGGGTGGGCTAGAAGTAGTAGAGTTCTAGATAGATTCCATCCATACTATTCTTGACCATATAGATACTTCTCTCAAGAATCAAGTCAAGTTAGTGGCATATATGTTTAGAGGTTGAGAAAAGTGTTGGTGGGACATCATGGTTCAAATGGACCACACTAAAGGAATGATGTGGAAAGATTTCCAAGAGAAGTTTATTGAACACTTTTACCCAGAAACATTGAGGTGGGAGAAGGTTGTGGATTTTATGAGGCTGAACTAGGGGAAAATATTGGTAATGGACTATGCTAGTCATTTCACCGATTTGAGATGCTTTGTTTCGATGTTGACAGGAGATGAGGCAGCCATAGAGAAATGCTTCTAGGATGTACTAAGACACGATATCAGGTCTTAGGTGAATATCTTCCATCTAAAAAGTTTTGCTGAAGTGGTGGACCAAGACCTTATCTCAGAGGGGAACCTAAAGGGAGCTTCATGTAGTGAACTTTTAGTGCCAGTTGGGTGGGCAAGTGGTGCAGATTTTGAGAGTAAGAAGTGCCATTTTGGAATCTTTCAGTAGTTTGGAAGCATGAAGAGAAGTTATAGGAGTGGGTATGCTTCTCAGGGTGGAAAATAGGTATTTTTCTATTAGTGTGGCAGGTCGGGGCACAAGCGTGACTAGTGTCCCCTCCAACTAGTCGAGTTTCAAGCATACAGAAGGCTAGGCCATGTGCAGATATTCTGCAGGAACTCGTGATAGTTAGGGAATGATGGAGATTAGAGGAAAATGTTGAGTGAAAGAAGGGGGTTTATTACCCCGTATCAGGCAGGTAGTTGGAGCTCCATGGGTCAGACTAGTATAGGCGGTGGACTTGGAACTCCGGGGTGAGATCATTCTTATTAACAGGGCAGTGCGGTGCAGGGTACTCAGGCCAGACCCCAGGGTAAAGGGGCAGGTCATCTCCATGCAGTTAAAACTACACCTGAAGGTGGTGATGTGGGACCGTCTATTGTTTGAGGTAAGATTCGAGTATCTTCCACACTTTCAAGTGCTTTATTTGACACAGTTTCTACACCATCTTTTATTTCTACTCAGTTCGTAGTTTTTTTGGGATTAACTATGGATAATACATGTGGAGTAATGTCACTTGATACTCCGCTAGGGGTACGAGTTGAGGACATCAGGCTGTGTAAGGGTTGTGCTCTGGAGGTTGGTGTATATCATTTTCTATGGGATATGTTTGTCCTAGAGATGTTAGGTTTTGACCTAATCATGGGGATGGATTTCTTGGTGTTATATCAAGCCCATATCGATTGTTACCGACTTTCGGTAACATTCAAATCTCTCGATGTAATTGCTTATGTCCTTCATGGTGAGTGGGATACTCAAGAGGGCCACACAGGGCCGCTATGCCAGCATTTGGGATAACTCGTAGCCCAAGTAGCATGCCTTATGTTGGATGATGGGGATAAAGTGAATCTAGTCTCCCCTCTTGTTTGGGACCAGTTTCAGGATGTGTTTTCTGAGGAATTATTAGTGTTACCACCCAAGAGAGATGTTGAGTTCACGATCAAATTGTTTCCATGGCAGATCTAGTTTCCATTCTTCCATATAGAATAGAACCGGAAGAACTCCAAGAACTCAAAGTTCAGCTAAAGGATTTGGAACATAAGAGTTTTATCTATCCTAGTACATCACCTTGGGGATATCATGTGTTTTTTACTAAGAAGTGTGAAGAATCACTGAGGTTATGTGTCGATTATAGGAAACTAAACCAGATGACGATTTAGAACTAATACCCTCTTCCTATAATCGATTACCTATTTGACCATATCAGAGGTGACTCGGTGTTTTCTAAGAACTATTTGAGATTAGGATAGCATCAGTTGAGGGTGAGACATTTTGACATACCCCAGAAAGCTTTCTGAAGCAGGTACGGGTTGAATTTTTGGTGATGCTGTTTGGATTGACCAATGCACCAGTCTTGTTCATGGCCTTGATGAACCAGATATTCCACCCATATGTGGATCGGTTTGTAGTTGTCTTTGATGAGGAAATATTGGTGTACTACAAAACTCATTACGATCATTCCAAACATCTTAACATCTTCTTGAGTACACTAAGAGAACATAGGATTTACGTCAAGCTATAAAAATATCATTTTTGGATTGGTGAGGTGCACTTTATGGGACACATCATTTCTGAGCCAGGTGTGTCAATGGATCCAGAGAAGGTGTAGGTTGTGGTGTGTTGGGATAATCCCAAGAATGTTTTTGATGTTCATAGTTTTCTAGGATTGGCCAGTTATTACCAGAGGTTTATTATAGATTTCTCTCGTTTGGTAGTGTCACTCTCAGGTTTGACCAAGAAGGGGGTTAAATTTGAATGGTCAAAGGCTTGTGAGAATTCCTTTTATAAGCTGAATAAGCGGTTGACTACTGCATCGATTTTGATATTACCTAAATCAAGTAATAGGTGCACCTTGTTCTGAGATGTGCCCAGTGTTGGTCTTAGGGTAGTGTTGATGTAGGATGATTGGGTTATAGATAATGGGTCGAGAAATTTGAGACCACGTGAAATAAATTACCATACTCATGACCTTGTCTATCCACTATTGTTCATGACTTGAATTGTTGGAGGCATTACTTGTCACGACCCATCCCCCAGGGCCTTTGTCATGACTACCCCAAGCCCGCCTTCTATAGGTTAGGGGCTGGAGACTAGCACCGAGAAGGCATTGCCTTTAAACCTATACACACTCACACAACACAAAATGTGGAAAGGTAAATACTAATTAAACCACAATTTTCACTGAGACAACTACTGAAAGTACAATACAAACTGAAAAGTAAAAAGGGGCCAGAATACAAGCCCAAAACCACAAAAAAATATAGCTGCCAAGGTCCATCAACTCAAACCCTACATGAAGGGTAGGTGGAGGGTAGTTGTATTTATCCATAGATGTATGTCTCGTCCATCCTGTATCACTGGGCACCACCTGGTCTCGGACCACCAAGGTCTTCGTTGAAGCGTCAATCACCTTCACGAGACACGACACGTGCGGGCGAAGCCCATGTAGGAGTGAGTAACACAATACTCAGTAGGGACCCCAAACCACAAATGAAAGACCACAAATCAAGATCACACAGCAAGACCACAATAAAAGACATCTCACACCAAGTATAACTCAAAGTATATAAAGTAAGATTTATCAGTCGTAAAGTTGAAACATCTTTTACTACTAAGGAAATCATCCCTGATGAGCCACTAGGGTCTACTCAGCTACTAGACCACTGAGGTCTGCTCAGTTGTTGGACCACTGAGATTCACTCATTTGATGGACCACTAAGGTCCTTTCGTCTTCTGGACCACTGAGGTCCGCTCATCATATCCTTCGTGTCACAACCATCCGTAGGATTTACGCTCTCCAGTGCACTCGATTCCAGGAGAATCTACTCCTCAATTCATCGGTCATATATCAACTGCCACGAAGTCTCACTTAGAGTATACCCAAAGTACCATCATACCGCAAGGGTCCCAACGCCATAAAAGGTGCATCAATCAGACTACTGGTCTGAAAGATATTGGCATTTTAGTAAATAGGGGTCGGTTGCATCCGGTAATCGTCCAACTTGGTCAGAACGACCCGACCAACCCAGCTCGGGGGGTCTCGCATGGCCTGACCTATTTCGGCCGAACCAACCCAACCCAATTGGGTCTGGGCCAACCTGGTCCGATCAGGCCCATTGGGCCTTGCTGGACCCAACCTGGTTCGGTCGTGGGTCTAGATCGCCATGTCACCAAGGGACTCAATCCAATTCCTCCTGCCCGGTCTGACTCGGTTGGACTATTTTTTACCAGTCAGGTGGCCCAGCGTCCGATTTTCCATCTGGCCCAACCTGTAATAGAAGGCCAATTCTCCTCCCCCCTAGTGGCCCGGTTCAACTCATCGGCCCAGCCGCAATGGCGGCCCAGTTCGCTCCAACTCGGAAACCCGAATGATGTCGGGTTCATGTCATACATAGCCGGCTGAGGATGGTGTCCTCTCCTCCACACACGATCTCACAGACCGTGTGCCCGCATTAACCCGCAGCCCGATCGCGAATCTCCTGAACTGACATGGCACCACGGTCCTTCAACATCATGGCCTACTGGTCGTGGCCTCCCGGCCTGACATGGCACCCTCCTGGAACCATGATTTCACTACCACCATCAGCCACCTTTCGGCGGCCTCATCCTCCTGACGCGACACCTGACCGACGCTGCCACCTGACACCACCGCGGCCCCTACTGTCCACGACCTCCACCACCACGACGTGTCATTGGGGCATGCTGCCTTCACACCACTGCATCTCGCTGGTCACGGCCTCCCTTATTGTGGTGCACTGCCGCATGTCGCCTCCATCTTCATCGCACCTCCACTGGGTCGTCACGATGGCAGGTCTATGTTTTGGGATCGTTGGTGCGAAACGATCTGTCTTTCATAACCCCACGAATAACGTGATGAATGTGGGGTAAAAGGGGGATAAATATAAACAATGAATTTGAGGAACGAACCTCCTTCTTCGTTCATCGTGGTGTTGATCCACTCCCATTAAAAGGATTGAATGAAGAAAATCAAAATAATTCAATTTAAACATGGGTCAATTCTCCAAGAATATCCCACATAGATGATCGATCTGTGGGTTAACTTGTTCATGAGTTAACATGCGTTCATCGTTTAAACAAAATAACTGGGGGGAACAATTCACACAGAAAATTATCAAGCCACTACCCAGGATAGGATTGTTGTTCGAGGAAGAATGAGATTGTGTGACTCTGTTCTTCGTTCTTGATATATATCCTACCGTTTCTAGTAATTCTTTAAAGGGTGGAAGAAATTGTGTTTGTCATTCTTCATCACCGCCCACCAAATCCTTAGAGAAATCCCAGGATTGTCCCAACAATCCTACATTGCTTGTTTGGATATTAATTGATGAAACATGAATCTGCGTTTCTGTTGTGCTATATTGTAGAGTTATTATGTTGACTCGTTAATGAGATTAATTAATGAGGTTCAGCATCTCCTCGTCATTGCACCACAGAGCTGAAGTGCCACTGCTTAATGATGAAGAAAACAAACAAAATAACTTTTTAAGTTATTTTATTTTTTCCTTCTAAAAATTCTGAAAACTAACTTTTTCAGTCGACCTGTGAAGGTTGATGTTAGGCTCTTTCTAGGCGAATTCCAATTCTCTTAGTTCAATGGTGTCCTCAAATTGTTGATATGGGCACTGGTTTGAAAGTTTGAAAAACTCACATGCAATTTTATTTAATAAACTTTAAAAATAGTTTGAAAATACGTTCTCGACCCTACAGGCCTTAGAATTATATGTTGTCACGACCCCCTCCCACCAAAGATGCCCCTCCTGAGTTGGAAATGGTGAAAAGGAGATAATGACCCCCGAGTCCCGCCTCCAGTAGGCCCCGGAGTGGCGAATAGCACTAAGGGTATGAGTTTTCACAAATATTGGAGGCATTACCCTTTTTATTATTTAAGATCGGGAAATAGGACAAGTCAACCACCAAAAAGGAAAAGAACAAGTATATAGAAATAAACCCAAACCAATCCCACATGCATGTTTAAACAATTCTAAAACAAAGTATAAGTACAAGAAAGCTCAAAAGTACAATACCAAAAGAAACAAGAGTACATCAAACTGCAACAACTCCAACTGTCCTGACTAGTAGGGTCCTGCACGGCCCTGGTAGTCCTCCTGGAAACCTAAAAGTAAACATTGGGTTAGCATACAAGTATACTCAGTAGGGAAACCTAAAGCTCTCGTGCACATGTGGGGAGACATCCTAATGTCCCTTGAGAACAACAAAATAAACCAAACCTAACAAGGAAATCTATCCACCCAACCTCACCAGTCACGCTCACCAAAAACACAAAACAATAGGTAGTAGTATATAAGAACAAGAGTATTGGGTACCCCGCACCATTTCCCACTAGTTAGCTGCTCTTCCTAATGGAAAACATCCTAACGCTACCACACTCTTCCCGCCCGCACACACCTGGGCCTCAAGAAACACATATCCCGCCCGCACACACCTCGGCCTCACAACCACATATCCCGCCCACACACACCTGGGCTTCATAACCACACATCCCGCCCGCACACACCTGGGCCTCACAAACCACAATCACAACCCTACCCGAACACACCTGGGCCTCATCCCAAAGATTCTTGGGAATAGTAAACCTGCCCGAAGATTCTTGGGCTAAAACCACCCCAAACGAAACCTACCTGAAGAGTCTTGGGTGTAAGGTCACCTCAAGCCATCACGGCCTATAGAAGAAGGAGCAAGAAGGATCTAGTAACTAAGGGGAAAACACCCTCTCCCATGAAATGGGAGTGTTCGGTACTAAGTGCTCAACATGGGTGGGGTGTGACAAAACACAAAGATACAGATATATATAAGTGTAACAAACACACAGCCCAACCTATGGCTTCAAAACAGAGAGACTGAGCACGTGCCTCGGCACTGCTATCACGAAGCATGCATACAAAAAACAACCCCAACCCCATTTAGGTTTTCATGTTTCAATATAATTAGTTTATTAGTTCCTTAACTACTGGGAAATTAACCACAACCAACCATATAAAACGTTCATAAAACACATCCCTTCCAACCACAAATCAAGTTAGATAAGTCACAAGAAACACAAAACCAAACGTTTTATCATCAATCAAACCCCATTGATTGTTCCTGTGTTTAGTTCATTATCGTTCCCCCGCAGTTCATTTATCTACTTTCCACTTCCTTTTAACAACACAGCCCATTACTGTAGCCCTGCTGCCATTATAACCATATCTCCACAACCGTAACACAAACAAGGCTCGTGCAACATCATCGCCCCTTTTTCATCATTTACAGCAGCCCCGCTACCCATCCAGTTCGTAACAACTCAGGATTTACCCCCTTTCACACACCACGTAACCAAAACAACACCCACATGTTCATTATTCCATTTTGTTCCACCGGGGTGATCACACAAGGGTTCCGAATTTTAATCAGCCAACTTTATGTGATTAACAAAATTCCACTTTCCAAACAGTTTTCATCCACAAAAAGGTCTAAAAAGATAGGGCAACATTTAATTGCACAAGCAAAGTCCCCCAACGGCCGTGATTTTCAGTAGGCATAAGCCTATTCAGTTTACAACATAACAATAGGATAAACAGAGATAAACTCAACAACTTCCCAACCCATTCCTTAAACTGGTTATTATCTTCATTAAACTGGTTCAAATATGTCTCGTGAAAGAAAGAGGACACCCATCCCGCATGATGCAAAAATTAGAGAGACGAAGGTAAGATCCCTACCTCAATAGGTTCTGATCACAACGCTCCCCCAGATCAGCTTTAGAAGACGTCTGTCGGCGTCCGTCACTTCTGTCAAAACCCAGAAAAACCTCATCGGGTGGAAGCTGGGAAGGAAAGGATGAAGGGAAAGCAACAAATCCAATCTCAGAAGTTCTGCCTCATTGTTACGGTCCCGTGGCCACTAACGGATCATAAATCAGAGCTCAGACGGAAAAGTTATGGAAGAAAGGATATTTGGAGTCCCTCGGGAGAGCTCTGCTCGAAGGAGAGTGGAGGAGAGGAGTGATTTGAAAAGGAGGAGAGGCCCCCTTCTTTTATAGGCGAGAAAAACTATAGTACACGGTGTGTACTTTCTAGTACATGGCATATACTTGGCCATTTCACACGGTCTCCACGCGGCTTCCAACACGGCATTCAACGCGGCACACGGTCGTTGACTGGTCAACACATGGTTTGAGGGTAACACGTACGTGGGAAGAAACTACACGGTGTGTAGTATGGGCTACACGGTGTGTACTCATACTACACGGCGTGTAGTTACAAAATTCTGAAAAGTGTGGGAAAAGTACATTCTACCCTCCAGAACACTTCACGACCTTCTTTTTGAAAAAGGAAAGGGCCGGAGAGGTCCGGGCCATTACATCAGATACCTCTTAAAACATTCTCGTCCCCAAGAATTCAAAAACCAACCCAGAGGAACCCAACAAGATACCTCTTAAGGATCTCGTTATAACAGGAACCCAACCAATAACCCTAATCATATGTGTTAGGAATTCCTTCTCTTATGTTGAGATATTATCCGCTTTAGGCGGCACTGACTCGCCTGCACGGGTTTAATCGTATCCGCATTAATGCATCTCGATTAAGAATTGGGTCTTCCCACTTCCATATATTAGGATTTTTTTAACTTACACTACCCCCAACATCGTACAACCAACACACTGTTCGAACACGTGTCTTGGGGAAATTCCTTCTCCCATGTTGAGATATTATCCTCTTTAGGTAGCATTGGCTCGCCCGCACGAGTTCAATCGCATCCGCATTAATGTGTCTCGATTAAGGATCAGGTTTTTTCCTTTCCCCGCATGTCCGGACACGTTACACACTTCCATAGAACAAGGAAACAAAATTTCTCACAACCAACAAGCCAAGCATTCCATATATCAAAGGTACAGAGTATAACATCAAAACAAATCTCATAAGAACAAAGAAAAAGACAAGTCAAAACAACTCCGGGTATTGAGCGTGCATCTGGGCCTCCCGCTCCCAAGTGCTCTCCTCAAGGCCGCCATGCCTCCACAACACATGAACCAAGGTGATGGTTCGTCCACAGAGCACCTTCTCTTTACGATCCTTTATTCTAACTGGTCGTTCCTCGAAGGTCGCGTCGTCTCCCATATCTAACTCTCCCCAGTCGATAATGTGAGAGTCGTCGTGTAAGTACCGACGAAGCTGGGAGATGTGGAAGACGTCATGAACCTTCTCCAACTGAGGTGGCAGGGATAGCTGATATTCCACCTTGCTGACTCACCTCAGCACCTCGAAAGGTCTGATGAACCTAGGGGAGATCTTACTCCCCTTCCCAAACCTCCACTGCCCCCGTCGAGGAGAAACCTTCAAGAACACATGATCTCCCACCTCGAACTCCAAGGGCCTCCTCCGACGATCAGCATAATACTTCTGTCGGTCCTGAGCCACTTTCATCCTCTCACGCACAAGCTGTACTTTCTCTGTGGTGCTCTGTACTACCTCTGGCCCAAGAGCACCTGTCTCACCAACCTCTGCCCAGCAAATGGGTGAACGAAATAGACTTCCATACAAAGCCTCAAATGGTGCCATGCCAATAGTAGAGTGGAAGCTGTTGTTGTAGGCAAACTCTACTAAAGGCAAGTGTCTCACCCATGATCCTCCGAAATCCAGAACGCATGCTCGCAGCATGTCCTCCAACGTCTGTATAGTCCTCTCTATCTGCCCATCGGGTTGGGAGTGGAAAGCAGTTCTAAGGCATAGTTGGGTGCCAAAAGCATGTTGTAACCCCCTCCAGACTCGTGAGGTAAACCGAGTATCCAGATCTGAGACGATAGTCTTTGGAACTCCATGCAACTGCACCACCTTGTCTATGTACCTCTGTGCTAAGGTACTCACCAGGCCTGACTCCTTAATTGCTAAGAACTGAGCTGATTTCGTCAGCCGATCCACCACTACCCAGATAGCATCATAACCACCCTGATCTCTGGGTAGTCCTATGACGAAGTCCATTGATATTTCATCACATTTCCACTCAGGGACATCTAAAGGATGCAACAAACCACTGGGAACATGGTTTTCAGCCTTTACTTGCTAAGACACTAGGCACTTAGCCACAAACTCCGCCACTGCCCGTTTCACCCCGGGCCACCAAAACTGTACCCTCAAGCCTTGGTACATTTTTGAAACTCCCGAATGTACCACCAAGGCTGAGCTATGGAACTCATGGAGAACTCCCTCACACATCACCTCTGGAACAAAAAACCTTCCATGAAAAAGCATCTGATGTCTGTTGTCCTCTGACCATCCTTCTGGAGCGTTTCCCTGATCGATACGATCCCACATTACTTCCGCCTTAGAGTCTCCCCGCTGAGAATCTTCCACCTGCTGTAGCAAGGAGGATTGCACCTTCATCTAAAAAAACATCCTCTAACACCCTCTACCCTTGCATCCAAGTGCAAGGCAGCCAACTCTCCCATCTCTTTCCAAGCATCAGTGGATTCCTGAACCACTTCTTTATGCAACTTCATGCTCAGAGCATCAGCCACAACATTTCCCTTACCTCTAGTGTAAGAGATCTCGAATTCATGGTCTTGGAGAAACTCAACTCATCTCCGCTGCCGTAAGTTCAGGTCACGCTGGGAGAAGATATAGCGCAAGCTCTTGTGGTCTAAGAAGACCACAAAGCGCTCCCCAAAGAGGTAATGTTTCCACAACTTCAGTGCGAACACTACTGCTGCAAGCTCTAGGTCATGGGTGGCATAGTTACGCTTGTAGGGGCGCAACTGCCTAGACCCATAATAGATCACTCCCTTCTTCTGCATCAGTACGCACCCCAAACCAAGGCCAGAAGCGTCAAAAAACACCTCATACAACAACCCTTACTCTGGAAACCTGAGTACTGGGGCACTGACCAACTTCTTCTTTAGGTAGTCGAAAACTTTCTGGCATGGCTCGCTCTATAGGAAGACCTGGTTCTTCCTAGTCAAAGCTGTCAATGGAGCAGCAACTCAAGAGAAGTCTGAAACGAACCTCTGATAATAGCCTACCAACCCCAGGAAACTACAAACTTTTGCCACGCTCTTGGGTGCCGCCCAAGAAACAACTGCCTCCACCTTCGACGGGTCCACTAACACTCCATGCTGAGACACCATGTGCCCAAGGAAGTGTACTTCTTGCATCAAGAACTTACACTTCAAAAATTTCCCATAAAGCTGGTGGTGTCGAAGGACTTTCAAGACTGCCCTGAGATGCTCGACGTGCTCCTCCTCTGATCTTGAGTAGATCAGGATTTCATCGATAAACACAACGATGAACTGGTCCAGAAACTCTTAGAAGACAAAGTTCATAAGCCCCATGAACACAGCTGGTGCATTCGTAACTCCAAACGGCATCACTACAAACTCAAAGTGTCCATACCTGCACCTGAAAGCCATCTTCGAGATGTCACTGTCCTTTAACCTCAGCTGATGATATCCAGATCGTAAATCAATCTTAGAAAACCAACCTGCTCCCCTCATCTGGTTGAAGAGATCATATATCCTTGGAAGGGGGTAATGGTTCTTGACCGTTACCTGATTCAACCTTCGGTAGTCTATACATAGCCTGAGACCACCATATTCCTTCTTCACAAACAAAACTGGAGCACCCCAGGGCGACATGCTGGGTCGAACAAAACCCTTCTCCATCAGATCGTCAATCTGAATCCGCAACTCTGAAGGTGGTCCATCGAAATCGGATGGGCACCAGGCTGTAAGTCTATCCCGAACTCAACGTCACGTCGGGGGGGGGGGGGTAGAGTCACAACCTCCTCGGTAAAAACATTGAGGAACTCCCCAACAACCTATGGGACATCCATCATCTATGTATCAGCTGAAACCATTGATAACCCACCTATCAAATAAAGGGGAGGCTTCACATGCCGGCTTCCCACCTGATAGCTCCTCTCGCCAACAAAAGCTACACGCTGCCCATCCACATCAGAGAACACGACTCTTCTTCAGAAGCAGTCGATAATAGCACTAATAGAAAATAGCCAGTTGATGCCTAGGATGATATCATATGGCTGCATCTGTAGCAAAAGAAGATCCCCACTAGATTGATGAGGTCCCAATGTCAGCCCACATCCCCGGAAAACACAAGATATACTGGTATGACCTCCAACTGGTGTACTCATCACTAGGGGTACGGAAAGTCTCTCTACGTCTAGACCCAAAGCATGGGCTAGACCCGGTGCAACAAAAGAGTGCGAAGCTCTTGAATCGAACTAAGCAGAAATGAGAGTGCTGAATAAACAAATCGTACCTCGCACCACCTCTGGTCCTGCCAGAGCTGCCAACTCTGCTGCTTGAAACTGTCCACACCCAGCTCCTCTGCCTCTATGATGTCGACCACCTCCCTGACCATGCCCTGGTCGAGGTCCCTGAGGAGCACCCTGAGGTCAGCCTCCTCCTACAAAGTCTACCCTCGGAGGAGCAGGGTCCTGCTGCTTCTGGAAGGGCCTCACCGGCAACTGGTGCTGCTGAGGCGGGCGCTGAACCTACCCACCTCCACCGTACTAAGTGCGGGTCAGGAACCGACTCTGAATGTGCCCAAAGCCTTCACAATAGAAACACTTCGGTCCTGGGCTCGTGAAAAAGGGAAGAGGACCTGAAGATCTGAACTAGAACTGCTAGGGCCTGCTCCCCATTGGCCTGAATCTGGAAGGTCCTGTCACAGGAGACCTGCTGCTGACTGCCTTCCCCTTCGACGAACCCAGCTGGATCCCCTCTCATGGTGCACCTCCCTGTGAGTGAATCCTCTCTACAACCTCTTCCTTCTTCTGTACTACCAAGTACGTTGGAAGGGTGAAGGGGGTGACAGCATACTGAAGCGAAGGACGAAGCGCCTCCTCCAAATGTCTCGCCCGAGACTCCTCATCCGGAAAGAGATCCGAAGCAAAGTGTAGGAGATCCTTGAACTTGATCCCCAATTCTCATACTGACATGCTCCCCTACTGGAGGGAGAGTAACTCCTGCCGCTTCTCCTCCTTGATCATGGAAGAAAGGAATTCCTCTTGGAACTCCTTCTCAATGTCATCCCACGGAACCTCTTCCTATGTCCTCTCCCCGAGGTAGAGCGTCCACCACTGGCGTGCCGCACCTCTCAGCTGACTAACTGCTAGGGGAACCCAGTAATCCCTCGGATCACAGATCAAAGTAAAAGTGATCCCTAGCTCCTCAAGCCACCCCTCCATCTCCATATCTGAAGTATTACCCTCGTACTTCTTGAGGGTTTGTCACTGGAAGGAATGGAGATTCTTCTGCCACTGATCATCTTCCTCCTCTCGGTTCATTCTCAACTGATCGACCGCCTGAATCTGCTGGGCCTCGACTGTCTGAGTCACTCGGGGATGACGTCCAGGTGCCATAGTTGTACAGTAAACAAAGATCTCCTAAGCCCAAGTAGCAAGGAAATTTCTCAAGGTTTCATTTTATCACTTTATTTTCAATTTCTTTCCCAGAACACCCAAATAAAGTAAAACACAAACATGATGATGCATGTACCTTCCCTAAGGTCTCTACCCTACAATCAATGTAGTCTTACTTGGTCATTCGGTAGGCTCAGAGTCCTTACATCGGATCATGGGGGGCCCTAAAATCCCGTGTCCTAGCCGGTCTTCCCTAGCCTATGTCACGCACCAAGATCAGCCAACATTGTTGCCCTACCATCCCATGCAATCCTCACTGTGCCTAACTCCAGACTCCATCCTATCTCTCAACCATCACCTTTGATACCATTCTGTCACGACCCCCTCCCACCAAAGATTCCCCTCCTGAGCTGGCAATGGTGAAAGGGAGATAATGACCTCCAAGTCCCGCCTCTAGTAGGCCCCGAAGTGGCAACTAGCACCAAGGGTATGAGTTTTCACAAATATGGGAGGCATTACCCTTTTTATTATTTAATATCGGGAAATAGGAAAAGTCAACCACCAAAAAGGAAAATAAAAAGTATATAGAAATAAACCCAAACCAATCCCACATGCATGTTTAAACAATTCTGAAACAAAGTACAATTACAAGAAAGCTCAAAAGTATAATACCAAAAGAAACAAGAGTACAAAAAACTACAACAACTCCAATTTTCCTGACTAGTAGGGTCCCGCACGGCCCCGGTAGTCCTCCTAGAAACCTGAAAGTAAACGTAGGGTGAGCATACAAGTATACTCAGTAGGGAAACCTAAAGCTCTTGTGCACAGGTGGGGAGACATCCTAATGTCTCATGAGAACAATAGAAGAAACCAAACCTAACAAGGAAATCTATCCACCCAACCTCACCAGTCACACTCACCAAAAACACAAAACAACAAGTAGTAGTATATAATAACAAGAGTATTGAGTTCCCCACACCATTTCCCACTAGTTAGCTGCTCTTCCTAATGACGAACGTCCTGACGCTACCACACTCTTCCGACCCGCACACACCTGGGCCTCAAGAACCACATATCCTTCCTGCACACACCTGGGCCTCACAACCACGTATCCCACCCGCACACACCTGGGCCTCATAACCACACATCCCTGCCCGAACACACCTGGGCCTCATCCTGAAGATTCTTGGGAACAGTAAACCTGCCCGAAGAGTCTTGGGCTAAAACTACCCCAAACGAAACCTACTCTAAGAGTCTTGGATGTAAGGTCGCCTCAAGCCATCACAGCCTATGGAAGAAGGAGCAGGAAGGAGCTAGTAACTAAGGGGAAAACACCCTCTCCCAAGAAATGGGAGTGTTCGGCACTAAGTGCTCAACATGGGTGGGGTGCGACAAAACACAAAGATACAGATATATATAAGTATACCAAACACACATCCTAACCTATGAATTCTAAACAGAGAGACTGAGCACATTCCTCGGCACTGCTATCACGAAGCATGCATACAACAAACAACCCCAACCCCATTTAGGTTTTCATGTTTCAATAGAATTAGTTTATTAGTTCCTTAACTACTGGGAAATTAACCACAACCAACCATATCAAACGTTTGTAAAACACATCCCTGCCAACCACAAATCAAGTTAGATAAGTCAAAAGCAACACAAAACCAACCTTTTATCATTAATCAAACCCCATTGATTGTTCCCATGTTTAGTTCATTATCATTCCCCCACAGTTCATTTATATACTTTCCACTTCCTTTTAACAACACAAACCATTACTGCAGCCCTATTTCCATTATAACCATATCTCCACAACCGTAACACAAACAAGGCTCGTGCCACATCATCGCCCCTTTTTCATCATTTACCGCATCCCCGCTACCCATCCCGTTCATAACAACTCAGGATTCACCCCCCTTTCACACACCACGTAACCAAAACAACACCCACGTGTTCATTATTCCATTTTGTTCCACCAGGGTGATCACACAAGGGTTCTGAATTTTAATCAGCCAACTTTACGTGATTAACCAAATTCCACTTTCCATAAAGTTTCCATCCACAAAACGGTCTAGAAAAATAGGGAAACATTTAATTGCACAAGCAAAGGACCCCAACGACTACGATTTTCAGTAGGCATATGCCTATTCAGTTCACAACATAACAATAGGATAAACAGAGATAAACTCAACAACTTCCCAACCCATTCCTTAAGCCGGTTATTATCTTCATTAAACTGGTTCAACTATGTCTCGTGAAAGCAAGAGGACACCTATCCTGCATGATTCATAAATTAGAGAGACGAAGGTAAGATCCCTACCTCAACAGGTTATGATCACAACGCTCCCCCGGATCAGCTTTAGAAGACGTCCGTCGGCGTCCGTCACTTCTGTCAAAACCCGGCAAAACCTCCTCGGGTGGAAGCTGGGAAGGAAAGGCCGAAGGGAAAGCAACAGATCCAAGCTCAGAAGTTCCGCCTCATCATTACGGTTCTGTGGTTGCTGAAGGTTCGTAAATAGGAGCTCAGATGGAAAAGTTATGGAAGAAAGAAGCTTTGGAGTATCTCGGGAGAGCTATGCTCAAAGGAGAGGGGAGGAGAGGAGTGATTTGAAAAGGAGGATAGGCCCCCTCCTTTTATAGGTGATAAAAACTAAAGTACACGGCATGTAATTTCTAGTACACGGTGTGTACTCGGCCATTTCACATGGTCTCCACGGGGCTTCCAAAACGGCATTCAACGTGGCACACGGTCGTTGACTGGTCAACACACGGTTTGAGGGTAACTCATACGCGGGGAAGAACTACACGGCGTGTAGTATGGGCTACAAGGCGTGTACTCATACTACATGGCGTGTAGTTACAAAATTCTGAAAAGTGTGGGAAAAGTCCATTCTACCTTCCAGAACACTTCATGAACTTCTTTTTGACAAAGGAAAGGGCCGGAGAGGTCCGGGCCATTACATATGTCGTCTTAGATCCTAGTCTCGAAATAATCCCATTTAATTTTCAAAAAATATTACATGGAATTCTGGGGAATTACATTACTTGTTGGGAGAACCCTTCATGGTGTTTACCGACCATAAAAGTCTCAAGTACATATTCTCTCAGAGGGATTTGAATATTCGATAGCGAAGGTGGGTCGAGTACCTGCAATCCTTTGATTTTGAGTTTGTCTATACACCGGGGAAAGGGAATAGTGTGGCTGATGCTCTGAGTTGGAAGACTTAGAATCAGGTAGTTCATGAATCCAGCTCATTATGGAAGATGATGTCCTTATTTGCTTAGATTCATTTGGGGGTACAGGATGGGCAGGAGAAGATGACTCTTGCGTCTATAGCAGTTTAATTCGCACTTTTGAGCTGAGTTAAAGAGATTTAGTTGGTGGATGTGGAGTGTTTGTCTATGAAGGAAATCCTTAATGGTGGGGAGTCACCTTCTAGTTGGGATTTCAGTGCAGATGGAGTTTTTTATGTTCACGGCCATGTTGTGGTGCCGACAGGTGTATGGGATGAGTTGATACACGAGTTTCACGCACTAAAGTGGGAATTGCATCCTATCTTGACTAAGATGTATCATGATCTTTGTAGGCAGTTTTGGTGACCAGGAATGAAGAAAGAAGTTGTGAGTTTTGTGGCATGATGCCTTACCTGTCAACAGGTGAAGACTGAACATCAGCGTATAGGTGGGTTGTTGTATTCATTGTCTATTCCAGATTCGAAGTGGAATGACGTAACAATGGACTTCGTAGTGGGTCTTCCGAATACGCCTCTGAATAATGATGAAATTTGGGTGGTCGTAGGTTGGCTAACCAAAGTAGCTCATTTCTTGCTGATCTAGGAGACCTATAGATTTGACCAATTGGGAGAATTGTATGTTCAATAAATAGGATGGTTGAATGGTGTGCCGAGAACCATAATTTCATATCGTGTTATGGAATTTGGTGGTTTGTAGTAAAGGCACTTATCACTTGTTGAGTTTTCCTACAACAACAGTTTTTGGGCTATAATTCAGATGGCTCCATTCGAGGCACTCTATGGGAGACTGTGTAGGTCTTTGTTGTGTTGGTTAGAGGTTGGGGAGTCTGAGCTGTTAGGACTGAGTCTTCTATGGGAGATGTCAAAGAAGGTTTTATTGATTCGGAATCATATGATAACGACTCAGAGTAGATAGAAGTCATATGTCGATTGGAGTCATAGACCCCTTGAGTTTATGGTGGGTAATAGTGTGTTTCTTCATGTGTCACCAATGTTGGGTCACTACCGTATCCGGAAACAGGGTATGTTGGCGCCTAGGTATGTGGGGCCATTTGAGATTGTGGATAGGATCAGACTTGTGTCATACCGATTATCTCTTCTACAGCGGTATAGTGGGATACATGATGTTTTCCATGTTTTACAACTCTGGTAGTATTACCCTGATCTGTCTCATGTGATCAATGTTGATGATGTTGAGCTTGAGGTTGATGAGTCCTTTTAAGAGCATCTAATTCGTATTGTGGACCATGGTGAGAAGGTCTTGTGAGGAAAGGTTCTACCTTTGGTTCGTGTTCTATGGCAGCATGGGAACGTTCAGGATGAAACATGGGAGCGGGAATCAGATATAAGGGCTCAATGGCCCGATCTCGATTCTTTGGGGACTCAATGATACTTGGAAAGAGTGGCTCGAGGATGAGCTATCATAAGGTGGGGATATTGTAAGATCCTGAATCTCCCTGAAGGTATGTTTTTGTTTACATTTTAATTTAAGTTCATTATTTTGGTTAAATATGTGTTTCCCCAAGTCTATGTGAAGACTCGGGGGGTGTTCCTAGGGTTCGGGACACAAAAGGGGAAGAAAAAAGAAGTTTTTGGGTATGCTGCATGGTTAGTGAAAACCGTACAGAAATCCCAGGTAACCGTGCGAGGGGGGATATTTTTGGACAGTAACATCCACACGGTTTCTGCATGGTTTGGAAAACTATGCGGGTAAACCGTGCTGCCCAGTAACTTGAAAAAAATTACAAAAATGGCATTACGGGATTTTAAGTTCCACTCAGTATTTTCCTCATTTCTTCTCCCTTGAACCCTAGTGACGCCCCCAAAAGCTTCAAGAGATTCTATGAATCAATCTCCCTCATCTTAGGTCCATTTGGAGTGTCGTTGGTTGTAGATTTAAGGTCCGGGTAAGGCTAATCCCACTCTTGCTTCTCTTTTTGGTTTAGGGTTTTCATATCTTCCTTCTCTCCATTCAAAACTCTAAAACCCTTCTTTTTTGTTGATATTTAGGTTGAGGCTTCAAAGGGTGGTTAAATCGGGATCTAAGTCCTTGATTAGGAGTGTGTTAGTCAACAGATTCATGGTAGGTGGTCTACAAGTTATATCCCTTGGTTTTATTGTAGATTTGTCCATGTAAGGTTATGTTCTTAATTTTCCCTTATTGTGTTCTTGGTTTCCTTTTAAAGGCTTAACATGGTAGATAAAAAATCAACCAATTGACACCCTCATGATCCCCATGGGATTTATGGAGGATGAATTGACCAAATTAGGGCCACCCATGGGGTGCATCGACCCTCCTGGTTGGGTTAACGGTATTGTAAGCTATGAAATTGACCGATGATGAGGTTGATCCCTAGAGAATATGTTAATTGGTTAAGTAATGAGCTAAAAGGAGATTGTGGGTAGTTATGTCTAATATGGATAAGGGATAAGGGATTGTTTGGGTGGAATGTAAATGGGGTTAATGTAAATATGATAATGTAATATGTTTACATTTGATCATACTTAGTGAGATAGGATGGGGAAAAGGGAATTTGGTTAAATGGCATGTAATATGAATGTTAAATGTGTTAATGGATTGTGGCATGATATTAATTCCCTTGATGTTATTGTTTGAATATTGTTAATGTTTTTTGTTATGATTTATAGTTAGTTGTGGTGAATGATAAATAAACATGTGCATATGGCTTGGTAGAGTGGGTTATTGACTTGAGTTTCTACATCCACGGGTCGAGTTGGACTGAGGTTCTAGCTCCACCCCTAAATGCATGGGTTAGGGAAGGGGACAGAGTTCTATTCCTCTAACAGTTGCATTCCACCCGGACTGAGGTTTCGAGGTGAGGATTATGAGGTTATTATGATGTGATGCCTAGTGAGATAGGAATCAATTTTTATTCCCATATGCTTGAGAATATTGAACATGCCTAATCCATTGAACACTTGAAAAGGGTAGATTAAACCATGGGATGCCTAAGTAGTGAACCTGGATTCAATGGCAGTATGATTTAAAGAAACGTAGTTTAGAATGGATTATTGAACTGTTTACCTTTAATTTCCATTATATATCACTTTCATGCACTATCTATATTTTTTGGATATTTTGTTGAAACCGTTGGTGGTGGCCTACTGAGTTATACTCACACCATGCTCGGGCCGTCGTTGGGTACCTGAGTAGATTTCATGCTTGCAGGTCAGGACAGGGGAAAGGGCCCTATGCTAGGGAGTGGAGTTAGACATGGGACATATATGGGTGAGGTTCCAGACTTGGAGTCCAGACTATTTTGGGGATTCTGTTGTTTTTCTTTCTTTTGAGGTTTTGTTCACTTGGCATTGTAGCATGGAATGATATATTTACTTTTGTATATGGTTATACCCAGTTTGGGAGTTGGTTATTTATGCATGTTATTAATTGTTTCTTATTGTTTCTGCTATTTAAATTAGGTTTTGTTGTGTCTTACACTGGTAAAGAGGGTATAGTTTCCCCACATGACCTATTAGAACCTCACTATTAGTCATCAACCTCTGGCGTATAGTGAGGCGCGCTTCAGGTCATGTGGAAACTCGACTCAGGGCACTGGTTTAGTGGCTCCCGGTTCAGGGACCTTATATTACTAACATGTTCTATAAGTCATTTGTGAGTTGTAGGAATCATTTTCACCTTAATCCGATACATGGTGTGCCCGGTATGACTCAAAGCGTATGTTATCAGTTTAAAATTGATATTTTAGTTCAAAACATGTGTCACTCACTAAAAACTGAGAAAACATGCTCGGATTGTATTGATACTTTAGGATAATGATTCATAAGTCATTTGTGATATGTAGGAATCAGTTTCATGTAAAACATACACATTATGTGACTAGTATGAGTCAAAGTGCGTATTTTTAGTTTAAATAAACATTTTAGTATAAAAACACAAAACATACTCAAAACAGAGAAAATGTATTCGGATTATTATGATACTTTAAGAAAATGATTCTTAAGTCATTTTTGACTGATAGGAATCAAACACGCATCAATCCAATGCACGGTGTAACCGATATGACCTCAAATGAGTATTTTTATTTAAAAATGACTTTTTAGTTGAAAACACACGTCACATACTCAAAACTGTGAAAAAACATTCGGATTATTTGGGTACATTAGTACAATGATCCATAAGTCATTTGTGATGTGTAGGAATCAACATCACCTCAATCCAATACATGGTGTACCTAATATGACTCAAATTTTATGTTATTAGTTTAAAATTGACAGTTTAGTTCAAAATGTGTGTCACTCACTGAAAGTAGTGAAAATATGCTCGAATTGTATTAATACTTTAGGATAATGATACACAAGTCATTTGTGATGTGTAGGAATTGGTTGCACGCCGAACTGACGCACGATGTGACTGATATGACTCAAAGTGCGTGTTTTTTGTTTAAATTGGAATTTAAGTAAAAATAAAATGTGACATACTGAAAACCAAGCAAATGAATTCATATTGTTTTGATACTTTAGGAAAATGATCCTTAAGTCATTTTTGACATGTGAGAACCAATTGCATGTCAATCCGACGCACGGTGTGACCATTATGACTTCAAGTGTGTGTGTTTATTTAAAATTGACATTTTAGTTCAAAACATACATCACGTACTCAAAATAAAAAAACACATTCAGATTGTATGGTACTTTATGAAAATGAACTATAAGATAGTTGTGATGTGTAGGAATCAGTCGCATGTCATTTTGATGCATGGTGTGTCCAGTATGTCTCAAAGTGTATGTTATTAATTTAAAATTGACTGTTTAGTTCAAAATGTATGTCACTCACTAAAAACTGAGCAAACACAATAGGATTGTCTTGATACTTTAGGAAAATGATTCATAAATCATTTTTGATGTATAGGAATCAGTCGCACATCAAAATGACACACAATGTGACCAGTATGGCTCAAAGTGTGTGTTCTTAGTTTAAATTAATATTTTAGTAAAAGACACGTGACATACTCAAAACCGAGAAAACACATACAAATTATTTTGATACTTTAGGAAAATAGTTCTTAATTCATTTGTGATGTGTATGAATCAATCGCATATCAATCTGATGCACGATGTGACCGATATGACTCCAAGTGTGCCTTTTTTTTTAAATTGACATTTTAGTTCAAAACATATGTCACATACTCAAAATCAAGAAAACACATTCGGATTGTTTTGCTACATTTAGACAATTATTCATAAGTGATTTTTGACGTGTAGGAATCAGTCTCACATCAATCTGATACACAGTGTTCTTGGAATGACTAAAAGTGTATGTTATTAGTTTAAAATAGATAGTTTTGTTCAATACGTGTGTCGCTCACTAAAAACTGAGAAAACACGCTTGGGTTGTCTTGATACTTTAGTCATAAGTCATTTTTTGATGTTTAGGAATCAATCTCACGTTAAACCGACAGACGATGTAACCGGTATGATACAAAGTGTGTGTTTTCAATTTAAATTAACATTTTAGTAAAAAAGATACGTGGCATACTCAAAACTGAGAAAACAAATTCAGATTGTCTTGATAAATAGGACAATGATTCTTAAGTCATTTGTGACATGTAGGAATCAACTGCACCTCAAGGAATACACAGTGTGTCTGGTATGACTCGAAGTGTCTGTTTTGAGTTTAAAATTATCAGTTAAGTTCAAAACGTACATCACATACCAAAAGCAAGCAAACACATTCTGATTGTTTTGATATTTTAAGACAACGATTTATAAGTCATTTGTGATGTGTAAGAATCAGTCGCACCTCAATTTGATACACGGTGTGTCTGATATGACTTGATGCGTATATTTATAGTTTAAAATTGACACTTTAATTCAAAATACACGTCACATACTCAAAACGGAGAAAACACATTCAAATTGTTTTGATACTTTAAGACAACGATCCATAAGTCATTTGTGATGTGTATGAATTAGCATCATCTCAATCCAATACACTGTGCAGTCTGTATAACACAAAATGTGTTAAAATGACATTTTATTAATGTATTGTTTCATATTTATATTTAATTTATTTCCTTATATTATTACTAACATGAGAATTGTTTTTTTATACATATGCACTCTTTATCTCGAGGTGGAGTGGTTTGTTCGACAACTGATAACATAATCAGGTTTTTTTTAAAAGGGGTCAATGACCAAAGACAATGAAATATTGATGTTTTTTAATGTTTGTGATAAATTGTACTTACCGATGTAATTGTACAAACCAATATGTTTGAAATGTCTATAATAGTGTTTTTTCTTGTATTTTCGATTTAAATTTACTTTCAATTAAATTCTTTATTTGATGCTAGAGTGCGTTGTAATTTAAGCAGCACACTGTAGCAGTATGACCTTTATCAGCACTAGACTAATGCTGATAAATGACCTCATTTATCCATGTTTTTTAGCACTGATAAAAAGAACTTTTATGAGTGCTATTTTTAATGTCAATAAAAGTCGTAAGCTTTTAAGGATGCTTATGATAACAACGTTTTTTTAATGCTGATAAAACCCTTTTTACGCACTGTTGGACAGGTATGTGGTAGTGTCTGCCCACACGCATTGTGTCTATGTAAATGACATATAGATGATCATGGAGGACATGAAGTTGACGGAGCATTTACTTAGTGATGTTCAGTGATGACACCTACTATAAGTTCATGTCAGGAGTTTTGACGAGGAGGTGTCTTCCCAATTTAGGGGTGGCTCCACGGCCTTGGATTTCCCATTTTCGGTTATGTTGGTAGTTTGGTGGGTTTATTGGTATTTGGAGAATGCATATGTTCTTGCGGGTATTCATTAGGCAAAGGCCTCCAATTAAAATATGTCTTCTTGTGCGAGCATGGGGTGACACACCCAGTCCATCTGCTGGCTCGGGCGAGGCCCCTATAGGTGGGATTAGGTCACAATTATTGACAGAAGCATCTATCTGTCATCAAATACGACATACTTCACACTTCACATTTCCATTTGATCCCCAGTCATTCGCTAGACAACCAGAGTGTTCAAGCAAGAAACAGCAGGCAGAAACCACTCAACAGTTCATTATGGGCAACAATGGCTAAAATACAAGCAGTAGGAAGAAGTGGATCCTCACATCCTAGAGGTCATGTTTCAAGATAACCACCAGTCATCCCATCATAAATCGAGACATAGCTCATGTTTCAAGATAACCACCAGTCATCCCATCATCCCAAGACCCAGTTTCTTCTTCATCAACTCAGCTTTAGACTCCATCTTCAAAGGCGCAGGAGCAACAAACATGAAATCCCCATTTGGGTCCTCAAAATGCTCCCTGATCATGTCGTTAGCTTCCATCCTTGGATGTCGCCCGGAGTTTGTTTCACAAACGCTGTACGGGGTAAGTTCTTCGTTCCCCATTCTTTCCTCCTCCTTGCCATCTTCTTCAATTCCCTTCGGCAACCCCTGAGCATCTTCCAGTTCCCTGCACATGTTTTCTACTAGCTCTACCTGGTCTACAATGCAAGACCCCTGGACATCTTTGAGGACCCTGGATAGGTCTTGGTTATTGGCAAACCTCGCAGTCTTATTCACCTTGGGCTGCAGCCCTGGTCTTCCCCGCAAATTTCCATTCCTAGCTTCTGCAACACCATCATTAGTGTGTTCTTGATAATCACTTGAACGACGGTGGAACCGCTCGACGCCATCATCTCCATCTTCATCTTCATAAACCCTCAAAGATTTCCTGTCATTTTTAGCAAACGGAGCGCTTTTCGCAGCTCCCCTGACAGAAGCTCCGTTAACCAACTCAAAATAGCAAGCCAGTTCGTTACTAATCGACCGTTTCCCTTCTCTAATCATTTGGTCACCACCCTAAACCATACTCCAAAAGAAACCAAAACGATTTCTGAATCAAGAAAGGATCGCTTCAAAAGAAACGGAAGATGAGTATATTACCTTGATAGAGTCCAGCTTGAGAAGCAAATTCTTAGCTTTGTAAGATAGTGCTTCTGAACGAGGTCGTGCGTGGTCAGAAACAAAAGATCTGAGAGAATTGACACCGAATTTGATAAAGGCGAGATCTTTAAGCTGCCTGAGGGTTCTGGACCTGCGAACAAGGAAGGCCCGGAAGTGGGTTTGGATGGTCCGGGCCGCCACGTCTCGTAGCGAAGACGAAGGATGGGAATACCATAAAGGAGAAGGAGAGGTGACGGTGGCACAATGGAGGTGGCGGAGGGAGGCTTCAAGAGCGTCGATGCGGCGGAGCAGGGAGGCAACGGCGAAATGGGGCTTGGCCTGACTCTGGTTCTGTCTCTGGTGATGTTCACGGACGCCTTGCGCTTGCAGAGGCTGGGACTGGGAGCAGCGATGGGTCTGGTGGTGGGATGGGAAGGGGAAAGCGTAAACGGCGGTTTGACTCTGAGGTGGATGATCTTGGAGGAGGCGAGCGGCGAGGGCTTGAAGAAGTGGGTCTGTTTGTTGTTGATGTGATGGCGGCGGTGATCCACCGCCATAACAGCAGCTGCAGTTGTAGTCGCAGCAGCAACAGCCGGCGGTAAAGCAGCTCCGGCAGCGGGGGTGATGGTGGTGGTGCGGGGCAGCCATCGGTCGGACCGAGAAAACGGCTACTGCTTGCCTTCTAGGGATTTCAGCTGCTCTCTTCCCCCAATTCAATTTTCTTCGGTTTTGTTCGTGTTTTTTTTTTCAGATTGTTTTATTTTCTGATTTTGTTTCTTACTTTTGTTTTGTAACGGAGCAGTGTCTTTCAAAGTTGATTGGTGGATGGATAATAAAGAACGATCAACTTTAAATTAAGGTTGATTAAAAATACAAATACCTATAAACGCATGAGGTCAACATGAGAGTAAATAAAGACATCACCTTGTTCAAAGACCTTTTCATTGATCTTATTTTCTTACATGAAAAAGATTGTAATATGATCCGATATTTTAAACTCTTGTAAACTTTATTCTGATAATAATTATGCTTTGGTCTTTTTGGACCAATGATTCATCTATTAAAAAAAATGTAGAAAAATCAGTATACATTATTTATTGACATTAATTTCATATTTTTATACATTTGTGTCATTTTTTAGATTTGAGTGTTCATAATCAAGTTTGTAAGAGACATAGTCTCTCCATAACACATGATGGTCTCTCCCTAGTTAAGTTGACTCTGGGATTCTTGATATAGACCTAGAGCGTTGAAAACACTGAAGACTCGAGAACTAAAACAAAGTCAACAAAAGTGCCAAAAAATCCAACACTATATAGGAAGATTTGACATACATGGCAGCCTCAATGCATACATCCATTTACCGACCACCCTGCTTTGTCCCATACACCTCCAGTTTAAAAACCCCCACCTCATTTCGAAAATTGGGTGCTTGTGAGAGAGATAGTCCAACAACAAGTAAAAATCCATGCTAAAGAACCAGCAAATCATCCAACAACAAAACCCTAAATTTTGGAAAGCTCCATGGCACCACTAAAAGCAGAAAATACACACCACACCATGAGAAAATCGTTAACCAAAGAAAAATCAAGCCATCGAGACCACCATCGAATGCACTCCATGATCCCATGGGTGAAGAATAATTCCAATTTTTTTAGATGCACTACGACACCATCCAGAGTAGTGATATTGACAATGAAAGTTGCACACCTACTAATTTATTAATAATGGGATATCAGAGTCAAAAGAGTAAGTAAATATAACATACATTTTAAGCGTAGCTAGTGTAGAAAGAGGTTTTTCACGTTGTTTTTTTTGGGGGTTTTAACGTCTATTACCTTGCAATGTTATTGAAAGCGACATTGTAAATATGTTTTTCGCGTCGGTTATTGTTAACCAAAGTGAAAAACTGTATTTCACGTTGGTTTATAAAAAAAATCATTGAAATCAGTCTAAAACTCGAGAATTGGAAGAGTTTTTCATGTCAGTTTTTATATAACCAATGTGAAAAACAATTTTTCTAAAAAAGTTTACATCAGTTATACAACAACCAACATGAAAAATGATTTTTTTTACATTAAATTCAAATATAGAGCTCAACAGTACAACAATAAAACAACAAAACAAGAAATAGAAAACAACAACACAAACCACCAGAAAACAACATCACAAATTCAAATCATTTTAAATCTACAATTTGAAATTTAAACATTTGAATATACATTACAAATAAATTAAAACCCAATCAAACCTGTGAAATAATACACCCATTTTCTTTGTTAGTGATTTAGATCTTGTTCGGTATAAGGGCAACAATCATCAAAATGCTTCAAATTAAAAAGAAAGCATTTAACATGTATTCTCAATATAATTATAAGATAAATTAAAGGAAATGTTATAATAAAATCTAACCATGTGGAATTTGTAATTGTACCAGTTGAAATTATTTCAAACCCATATCTTAGAACATAATATTCAAATTCCTTTACTCTTTCTTGAAGATGGTAATTTGATTTCAAAAGATTTTTTCAATTCAAAACAACATTTTAAGTACTTGCAGCCAAAATGTAGTAATTATTAACGATAAGTCGCCTTTTCTTGTACATATTTGATCTTTGCACTCCTCTATCCCATTGTATCTCTAAATTAATCTTGTTCCCTATTTGAAAATTATATGTATGAAATAAAATTAAAGGTCGTTATAATGTACAAGTATTCAAATAATTAAACTAACATGTTCAATACATTGTTAAAATTTTCTCACACGTCACCATGTATAGAGCATAACCAGTAAGTTGTCTTCTCTTTTGGAAAAAAATACGCAACATCCAATGACCTCTAAAATACACAAAATATAATTCGAGTGATTATTCAGTTAATAAAAATGAAACTTTATGAAATACATGTTTCATACTCTTTAAGATAAGGAAACATCCAACACTATCAACAATATTTAATGTTCTTTTTATATCTTTCATTGTCATCATAATTTGTTAAATAAATCGTGGGTCTAAAAATTCATATACTGATGTCATATCATACTGAATACAAAGTGTATAAAGATACCTAATATAAAAAAAACTTAAGTATTATGTTACAATACATTAAAGTAATTAAAATAAATATTCTAATCGACTTACATGGAAAAGATTTTCATCACATTGATGCCCAACAAATCTACGGTTACAAGCTCCATGACATCTCTCTTTAAAATCACCACAATCATTTCATGACCATAAATGTTAGCATCCACTGGAATTTCATAAACACCCAACAATAAAGATGAATATGTTGATAATCTATCAAGTCTTTAAGAAGTTGTGTCTGAAGTCATAACAACTTGTACTTGTTTTTATCTATACAGTATGTATTTACCTTTCTATTATTCCTGTAAAAAAGATAAATATATAAATTTTAAAATGTTAAAATAAATTTAACACCAATATGAAATAAAGGATATAATCTATACATATGTCGATGGTAATTTTTCAGACAAGTCTAGATGACCAAACTAAAAAATCACTGATAATTTTCCCAACCATAGTGACCTCATCTGTAGGAAATGACACTCTTGATGATCTATCTATACTATCCTACATAGTGACCCTAAGCTACTCCATCTCTATCTATTGATGATGAACGATATCCCTAATATAATATATAATCTCATATGCAATCATATGATGTCGGGGATTCTCAATATTTAACTCACAATAGATGGAAAATTGTGGAGGAGGAGGTGTAGGATTTGGATAAGTAGGCGGAGGTGGAGGAGTGAAATCGACCAGCTGAGGTGGAGGAGTGAGATCTACAACAAAAAATTGTCTTTCCATGTCTGCAAACATCAAGTGTACTAAAGCTCTAATCATATCCTCTATCATCTCACCCATCTCCTAAACTTTATCTCCCAAAGATTCTATTTTTCCTTTATATGCATCCTCCTTTGATGAATCTACAGAACAACCAAACACTTTTTTTACCGTAACACCTGCCGCATATCCTCATATAAGACACAAGTATTTTATATTTCCCAATACAGTATCTAAAATATCATTCTTAACCTTAGGTATGACGGTCCCTTGTGTGTTCTTCCCCTCAAGAGATTGCTGTATAGAATATTTGAAAAATTCCTTAATGAATTAAAATATAAAAATAGTTTAATTAACTTAAATAACATGAATAGATTAAATAACTCCTTACAATCTTCTCAACTACATCTCTCGACTCTTCTGTAAGATATTTTCCATTTTTTTCATATTCAGGCCATCTTCTATTTTTCATGTCTAGTTTGGGGGGACCTTTATGGTGCCTAAAGACTCATCTCTTATTTTTTGAAAAATTTCAACCATTATTTTTTATTCCAATAACGTATACCCACTATGAGATAAAGTATGAGGGTATTCATTTTTGGATTGGATCCCTTGATGAGATCCCCTTAGTTATTGTAAATTAAGAATAAAAAAATCATTAATATGATCATTAATATAAAAAAACATCTAAAATATAACACTTCACATACCAAAAATTATTCTTTTCATCTACTTTCAATAAATCACTTCCATATATATTTGTCTAGAAAAGGATATATATCACATGGATTTTTATTTCGTCTTTCTAGAAAAATGAAATCTGATGTGAGGGTTGATTTAAAATCCCTTGATCTCCTAGAAGCTAAAGATAAAAATTTCTTCCTGACTTCTTTAGTATCAGGTATATCACATTCCATTTGATAAGAAGAAAAAAAACCTATACTATTAAACACATTTCATGTTAAGTGAAATAATAACAAATGATATTACCAAAATTGTCTCCCATAATTGATATATTGTCGCTTTGTCAACACTTTTCCAATCACAAATCAAAAATATAATTTTGTAAAGATCTTGAATTACAACAAAAGACTTAAATTGTTTTGAATTTATACCACATGGAATATCATTATCATCAAGCTCAACTGATATCCTTTGATTCGGGATACAGGAAAATGATAATTTTGGTAAATATGTGCTACCATGTTTACCAACCCTGGAATCATTCTATGTCCTTGTGGAAGTAAACGGCTACTGTGAAGAAGGGTGAGGAGACTCCTCAGCAGAAGTATGTTTACGGTCCTTCCCAGAAGCTCAAGGTGACTCAGATGTTTTATATGACGTTGTCCTATAAATAAAATCAACAAAAAATTAGTACAAAAATATACAAATCCTACTATTACATATAAAATTAAATTAAAATTGAAAAATTACACAATAAAAACTAAAGTAAACTAAACTAAACACATTTTTATCCATATTTATTAATGCAGTTAACTAAAAATATAAAAACATTATTTAGAGATGAAATGACATAAAAAAGGAATACATAAATTAATTAGAAGTTTATAGAAACCCAACTATTACATAAACTTTTTGAATAACAATTTTAAAGTGTTACAAACAAAACAAAACAATACTAAACAAACCATTATTTATCATATTCATTAGAGTGTTTAACAATAATGTATAAAAGAATACTGATAATATTCATTATCTTATTTGTTAGTTGTTAATAATGTTAAAATAATACTGGAAATATTTTTGAAACATAAAATGATATAAAAAAGAAAATAAATCTTGAGAAAAAATTGATAAAAATCCAACAGTTACATATAAAGTTAAATAATTGGAAAATTATATGAGAAAAACTAAACTAGTAATGACCTAGACCTATCTGGTTTATTCTCTTACTGAAATATGGTGTTTGAGGTGTTCTGGGAGGTCACCATGACTCGTCCCCAACACTTTGCCAACTTTCAAATTCTGTGAATAATGTTTCCAGGACTGGTGAGTCAAAAATGGTGAGTCAAAAATGGTGAGTCAGAAATGGTGAGTCAGAAATGGTGAGTCAGAAATGGTGAGTCAGAAATGGTGAGTCAAAAATGGTGAGTCAGAAACGGTGATTTAGAAATGGTGAGTCAGAAACGACGAGTCATCTAATAGTGTCATGAACAATGTTTCTAGAATGGTGAGTCATTTCCCTTTGCCAAATTTCCAGTTTTTCCAAGATTCCTATAGTTTCACCCGTTTAACATTTTCTTTAACATAAAATGAATTCAATCCCTTGTTTTAAGGGATTTAAGGCCAAATAAAAGCCCATAACTCCTATCTTTATTTTCCTAATAGTCAGAAAGCCTTTACTCAGTCAAAATGCGTGATCTTTGACAGATCTGATCTTAATGGAAAATCTAGTGTATCTTAAACCGCTGCTCCATTAAATCTTCTAAAGGGACAAGATATCTTTCTCCCTTGTTCTTCCTTCTTGTCTCCTAGTGTGAGATGCTCGAACCTTTCCTTCATTCCCATAGGATTCATGAATAGTGTTATAGCCATTGATCATGTCTTCCCTGGAGTTTCTTCCTACTGCATGCGCACCCCCTATTTTGGTGCAATCAGGAATTTTCAATCTGCCTTGAATATAAGATATGTTATACCGTTGTTATTATGGGTTCCTAGATAGGTTTCTTCCCGTTTCTCCTTTTCCTTGTTATGGAATGTGTTCTCTATGTTCTTAATGGAGCTTCTTGGATTGTTGGTTATTGTGGTGGTGTCTCTGCGTCCTCGGGTGGATGCAATCTTTCAGGAGAGGTGATCGTGATCCACCGTGTTGGACTGTTCTCATGCAAAGAAAATTAGAAACCTTTTGAGGTAGGGGATTCGTGGCTTCTATATTCTATTTATGTGTAGTAGTAGATTTATCACATTTTAGCCCACTGAATCACAATGGAATTGACATAATAAATATATGAACTGAATTAAAGAATTTACATCAATCATATGTTATTGCCTCTTGTTTTTCAAGATAGTGTGTTATCTATTCCTTACTATTTAACATGTCTTTATTAATGGAAATTGGTAAATAATGTAAACTAGGATTAATTGTAAATTAATTGGACAAAGATAAAGTGGCATGCAACTGAATTAATTTTTTTTGTAAATTTGATGTTAATCAAATTGAGGTAGATGTGCATGTTTAACTGAATTGATTGATAAACCTGAATCATGTTGATTCTTTTTGATTAAAGAAATGTCAAATTATTTGTTTAATTAATTTGTGATAGCTTGATGTTTAGGTTTCCCATAGTTGGAACCTATAAATAATGAATCGGTTAATTCAATATGGATTAAGGAACTGATTGTGTGATAAAAGATAAGGCCTGGTAGGGTTATGAGTTACCCTTCTTATTTTAAAGGCCAAGCACCTTATTATTTGGAGTAGTGAGTGCTCGTTGTGTGTGAAGGATGAATTCCCTATTTAGATCCAAGACCCCAGTTGCTGTTGTTTGTTTCCTACTACTTGTGTTGTGGTGTGATCCAGGGATGACTGAGCCTGGAGGGCTGTTGTGGTATATGGGGGTAGGGAGGCCTAGTGGTTGTGGTGGTAGTAGTCGATGCCTAGAGTGGAGAGATGAATTGATTTATGCATGTGGGTGTAGGGGAGGACACCATAGATAATGAAATAGGTTGGATGTGAATGTTGGATTCTTGTTGAATCTTGTTATTTTTTTATCTGCTTTACCTTCCCTACTGCTTGAGGTAGATGGTCTTGTTTACCCTCCTTCCAAAATAGGCAAAGACACATGGGGTATGCCATGTGCTTTACCTATTTATCTTCTCAAGGAAAAATGGGTCTATGCTCTTGCTATAGGTGGCAAAGACTTGATGGGTAGTTCATCGACTCACCATATTGATCCCCACGTGTTTGGTAGCTTAGAATATTTTCTTAGAATACCTAGAATTATAGAAAAGTAATAATTCTATTAAATAAATTATTGAATAAATGATGTTAACCCATGGATTTGGGGCTTGGTGGAATGCAATGATGAGGTTAAAATTTAAAGGAACTATGGATCTTGGTTGGAATGATAATGAAATGTAATGTGGAATGATAATGGTTAATTAATGGTAAAAAAATTAATTAACATAAAGTTAAACTTCTAAAAAGGGATAAAGTAATATATTGTAGCTCTTTAAATGGTTGTGTGCTTATAGGATACCTAGTCTTAGTAGTGAAAGTTAGGATTCCAAGAGACATTAGATGCAGTTGATTCTAATATTAGGTTATTCCCATAGTGTGGTTGGGAGCTATAGCAAATTTTGTACTTTTTGTGTTTCTATATGCTACTACACCCTATCGGTTAGGGAAACTAACACCCTAGGGATTCTGAGCCCTAGGGGGTATTTTCCCTAACATTCCGGTGGGAGGATGGATGACTGACTACCCCCTTTTACCTGCTCTCTTCTCTTGTTAGTTATTTGTGTCGGTAGGCACATAAGTTATTTTTACCCATATATGTGTGTAGAGGACTGTAATGTCTTGTAGTTATTCACACACATATATTCTGGATATAGTTTCTTATGGACTACTATAGGCATAATGTATATAGGATATGATGGCTTGAGGATCCGTACTTGGTTTATGGGATATAATGGCTTAAGGTATAATACCCGATGTATGATACACGTTATGCGAGTTGTGGTGGATCCTAGAAACTAACTGGTTACTTTGGTTATGTGGGTGCAGTGGTTGTGTTTCATGAGGTGCATGTTGTGGTGATATGCCCAGGTTTCTACAGAAAAACCTTTTTGGAGAGAGATACTTATGACTCGTAACATTGGGGTAAAGCGGAAAACCAATGGGGAAGTGGTAGTGGGGTACCCTTGATATTATTATTATATTATATAATCATGTATGTGATACTTGGTGAGAGTATCCATGGTGAGGCTGGGAACATAGTATACCTATTTAGGTGACGAGTTAGTTTCATTTGTTGTTCAATGCACTTTAGTATGCTTTCTTTACTTTTGCACAAGAGGCTCCATGGAGGATCCTACTGAGTATACTGTTATACTCACCCTACATATATATATAAACTATTTTTCAGGTCACTTGGAGTCGGTTGGAGATCGGGCTGGTTACTACTAGCTTGGGGTTTGAGGAGCTATTCGGGCTTCATGGTTACTTCTGTTTTAATTTATCTTGGTACTTGCAGTTTTCTCTTTCAGTTTTAGTAGTTCATGTATGAAATTACATATGTGCACTTGGGATTTCTTTTATATTATAGTCTGAGTTGGAGTTGGTTGGTGTCTATCTTATCTCTCTCTTTCGCATATGTTATCTTAGATGTTAATGCCTTACATTTATGTGTTTACTATACCCTCAGTGCTAGTCGCCAACCCGGAGCCTACTGAAGGTGGGAATCAGGTGTCACTATCTCAATTCTCACATTATCGGCCCAGGAGGGGTACACTTTGTGGGGAGGGGGTTGTGATAGAGTAGTATCATAAGTCTGTTTGAGGGATAATATGGAGTTTGGAGTTAGGAATATATGAGATTGCATGGGTTGGTAGGGAAACAATGTCTGTCAAGTTTAGAAAGTGTTATAACCACTGGATATTGGCTAAGATATAGGTATTTAGCCCCCCCTATGATTTAATGCAAAGACTTTTAAGTTTAAAGTGGCTACTAAACGAGGTGATACTTGTTGATGAGTGGAGACATAGGAAAGGATCATGCATCATCTTCTTTTCACCTGTGTTTTAATGGGTATAAATTTGGATAGGTTAACCTACAATGAATAATAAAAAACAATTAATTAATTAATTTTTAGTGTTCCATATTCCAGGTTTAAGAGCTCTAACTATTTTTTATTTTGTAGGTATGACTCCAGGTCGACATCCTCATCAGTTTCTCATAGAAGATGCCCAGAAGGCTATGCCAGTAGATCGCCACAGGGTAGAGGTTGATGACAACGACACCTAGAGGAGGAAACTCTAAGATTTTTAGCGCCAGATTCTACATAAGTACAAGGGATTCATTTCAGATGCAGTCACAAAATACTAGTTGGAATAGGTTGAGATAGCCTTCAATTAGATCCGTTCTCAGAAGAAGCATTGGGTATTGTTGGTTGTGATGATTTTTCATGGGGTAGCAAGGCAGTGGTGGTTCTTATTCCTTGGGGATCATGAGGAGTCAGTGATCTCGTGGGAGAAGTTCTGAGAGTAGTTCAAAGCTGAGTTTCTTTCTTCGACCGCGAAGGCATCCAGTATCTAGGAGTTGCTTAACCTTCGACAGGGGAGCTGTAGTGTGCGAGAGTTTGGAATGCGTTTCAGGAATCTTTTACGATATGCTTCAGACCTATTTCCAAATGAGGAGTCTAGGTAGAGGAATTTCAAGGAGTCTTTTCATATAGAGATCCAGCGTTAGGTCACTTCGTTTATGCTGAAGACATATCTTGTGGTGCTAGTGAGGGAAGTGGTCATCTAGAGAATGTTATCTAGAACCAGATCATCACAAGAGGGGATTCATTAGGATTCCTCACAAATAAGATCTGTGGTCTGGGGTTTCCAGTTTTTTGGGAAGAATAGTTTTTGTTCGGCTAGGGTAGGTCCCAGCCATCAACATCTTATTTCTCTAGGGGCAGAAGCTCTCAAGCCTATACCAAGGGATCAGACACTTGTTTTTCTTGTGTAGGATGAGGTTATCAGTAGTGAGAGTTCTTGACCTTTTATAGTGGTCAGCGTGCACCAGGTGTTCCACTCCAGGTTTCTCCATTGAGGCAGTTCTAGCTAAGGCAGTAATAATAGGTTGCAATAGCTTTGGATCAGCGGAGAGCAGATGGGGTAGGTAGAGGACAGCCCCGAGATGCTCCCCATACTTAGAGAACATATCATGGCCATGGTGGTGGTTGTTTTCAAGGTCATAGAGGCCATAGAGCAGGTCGTGTTCAGCTTCATGCTTTAGCGTTTCCAGCTCCAGGAGAGCTGAATGTTGTTTGAGGTACCCTTTTCTTGTTTTCTACTTGTGTGTATGCCTTGTTTAACTTAGGAGCAACACACTCCTTCATATCACCTGCCCTTATCCATTCCTTGGGACTTGAGGTAAATAGGCATCCAGTGCCCTTGGCGTTGGCTACACCAGTTGGAGGTCGAGCTAACTTGTTTGAAGTACATAGAGACTATGAGCTAATGATGGGGAAACACCACTCTTTGGGAGATTTACTATGTTTACAGATACAACCATATGATTTCATCCTCAGTATGGATTGTTTTTATTTGGTACCGGCTATCATGGATTTCTTTTGGAGACAAGTGGTGTTATTTGATGCTGATGGAGAGGCAGGAGTGTTTGTTGGCGAGTGAGACCCTCAGATAGGCCAGAAGCATGTTCCTTATTTGTCATCCTTGATGGCTGAGATATTGTTGAGTTTTTTATAGGTTCAGTAGTCGATGTTTCCTAGGGTCATGGAAGAATACTCTAATATCTTCCCATAATAGGTTATAGCCTTACCACCTCAATGATAGATCGAGTTCTTTATTGAGATATAGTTGGGAGTGTCTCTTATATTGATGTATTCATATAGAATGGAACCTTATGAGTTGCAGGAGTAGCGTATACAGACCGATGTTCTACTGCAGTGCAATTTTTTTTGGCCGATTGCGTCACTGTGGGGTGCACCAGTTTTGTTCATGAAGAAGGCTGATGATAGTTTGTAGTTTTGCATTGATTATTGTCACTTGAACAAAGTGATAGTGAATAACCACTATCCAATTCTACAGATATATGATTTGTTTGATTAAATTAAGGGTGAAAGTTGGTTCATGAAGATCAATTTTTGATCTGGGTATCATCAAATGCGAGTGAAGGATGAGGATATTCCAAAGATCGCTTTCTGTTGTCGGCATAGGCATTATGAGTTCTTGGTGATGCTATTCAGTGTGAAAAATACTCTAGTTGTGTTCATGGGGTTGATGAAAATTGTGTTCCATGAGTTCCTAGATAATTTCGTGGTGGTTTTTATTGACAACATCCTTGTGTACTCTGTGTCTGAGGAGGAGCATTCAGAGCATCTACTTTTAGTTTTAGGCATCCTTCATTGAAAACAACTATTTGGGAAGTTGTCTAAGTGTGAGTCTTGGGCTCGATAAGTCTATTTATTAGGTCGTGTTGTATCCCAGTAGGGAGTATCTATTGATCCATCGAAGATAGAAGAAGTTGTATCTTGGGAATCTCCCAAGACAGTAGCAGAGGTGTGAAGTTTTCTTGGTATCTTAGGATATTATTGGAGGTTCATAGCTGATTTATTTCAAATTTAGAATCCTCTGATAATGTTTACCAAGAAGGACCATACATCCATGTGGAATAATCAGTGTCAGGAAGCTTTCAAGTATCTAAAAGAGAAGTTGGTCCGTGCTTCGATTCATTGTCTACAAGTAGAAGGAGTTTAGTTTGATGTTTTATATGATGCTTCACGTTTGGGGTTAGGATGTGTTCTAATATAGTAGATATCAATCATTTCTTATGGGTCTTGGTAGTTGTTCCTCCATGAATGTAACTATGATACCCATGATCTCAAGTTGAAAGTAGTGGTGTTTGATATGAATTTGTGGAGACATTACCCCATCAAAGAGTGCTTTGTGATTTTTACAGATCATAAGAGCCTAAGATATTTTTTCTACTAGCATGACTTGAACTTTCGGTAGCGTCAGTGGATGGAGTTCTTATAGGACTACGACTTTGAAATTTCATATACACCTAGAAAGGGGAATGTTGTAGCCAATGCACTGAGAATGAAGTTACATAGTGATGCAGTGTGTGATTTAGGTAATTTTTGGAGGGCGATTGAAGAACTTTTAGCATTACATCTGGATAGGGGAGAAGTTGAGGGGAAAGGTTGTCTTTTTAAGATGACGGTGCAGTCATCTATGGTGTAGTAGGTAGAAGTGTCCCAGTCAGGGGATTTTGAGGTGGAGGTCTGGAGAGATCTAGTTGTTTGTGGTGAGACCCATGATGGTTGGTTTGAGGATGGACAATGATCGTACCACAATTCACTATTTCATTTTCACCCTTACACCATTGTGCTAAACTTGTTTTATATTGAAAATTATAAAAATAATATCAAATTTCATTCCATGTTTGAATCATTTATTTTGTTTTCATCACTATTAAAAAATTAAATGTTACTAGTTTTGATGATTCTATTACAGAAGGAGGTGATTTGGAGGATCCATGATGATGACCAAGAAAAATGGGCCAAACTGCGCAAGATCCATGCACACCAGTGGACTTATCCGTGTACTGATCCTGAACCGTGAATCCAAATGGGCTGAAATTTTGTGGGATAGTCCAAAATGCATTGGTATACATTTCATATGAAGTAACCAAAGACACATTAGGCCATCTGGTTTCCCAAAAAACCTAATCTGTACAACACACCGAATCTGCACGAAGTCAAAAGTGGTGTGTTATTATCTGTCTATATATCAGGATATAATTGTCTAAATTGTACCAAAATTTAGGTGGAGATATAAAAGAGATGGGGATACAAATTTTTTATTTTCCCTAAAGTGAGATAAGGCTGTCTAGAGGTCGAAACCCATGTCACAAGTTGTTTTATGAAATCTGTGTGCTCAAAGCCACCATCCCATTTTCCTATAAAATGGAACCTTGGGATCTCCATTTGTAATTTAGGATAGGAGGAAAATATATGGTATTTTTGAGACCCAAAGGATTTTTCTCATCATACAAGGAGTTTTGGAGGCCCCTATCCTCATAGGGGGATCAAGGATGAAGGCGAAATTCCACCTGAGCTTCCTCCTCCTCCCGATGTCAAGCTAAATGGTGGATGGTCCTTTTGAGGGAGCTACACACACTTGGGAGGGAGTTACAACACTTGTTCTTCTAATGGTTTTGTGTAATTTTTGTGCTAAATATTTCACTTATTTCTTATCTTAACATGATTATCCCCTGATTGCATTTATATTGTTAAAATTAAGTGAAACACTTTTTATTTTCAACACCGATTGGGTTGAGATTTCAAGTGGGTATCTTGGGTTGTTTCGATTGGACAAGACAAGAGTCCTATTTATCTCACACATACATAAGATTTCAGTACGATTTGGTAGCATTTCTTCTCTATGTTTTATACCCAAACCTTGACAACACGATTGTTGTGTCAAGGGTTGGTTCTTTGAGCATCGTTTAAAAGGCAAGAGGGGAGTTGAGATCTTGACAACCCTCAACCAAAGGATTCCATTAAACAATGTGTATTTTTTTCAGAATTATGAACTCACAAAGATGTGTAGTGAACTTGAAATGATCTCCTTATCTCATAATTATAAAACACCACTTTTATTTATCAACTATTAAACTCTTTAATTCAATTCATTTTCTTTAAACTGTTTTAAAACCACCCCTCTTTTAGTACTTCTTATTAAAAACACACACTCTAAACCCACGAAAACTCCTTGAGAGAAGACCTAGGGTCTACCCTAGGCTACAAATCAACCATAAAATTGTAATCAATTTGATGTGTCATGACGGCGTGTTTAATTTTTTGCACCGTTACTAGGGAGCGCTTTAGTTTTAGTGCGTGTTTTTGATAATTTTTTTTTGTAAATTTTGTGAATGTTTGTTTGTTTTATCTTATAACTTTACATTTTTTTAGTGTTATAATTTATTTATTATGAAGGTTCTATGTATGAAACATTCTACTCCATGATACTTACAAGCTTTAGAACCCAAACCAGAGAGGATCCTACATCAGTGACCTCGAGATACACAAGAGGAACCTTTGAAGGAGGACGCACAAAACATCATCACTCATCTTGATCCTTCTTCTTCTTCTTCTTCTTCGGAAACCCACATTAAAACTATAATTAACATGAATAACATGGATGAAAACAATAGAAAACTAAAATAACTAACCTCTCCTGATGTTGATATCCAGCCCACATATATTCAATTATAAGGCGAGACACCCAATTTTGAACTAAAATCTGGTTTAATTCATCTATTACCAAGATTCCATGGACTTCCTAGAGAGGATCCACACAAGCAATTAAAAGAATTTTATACTATTTGTTCAACATTAAAACTTTCTAATGTGGATGAGGAACAATTAAAGTTTAGATCATTCCCATTTTCTTTAGAATACACCACAGAATATAGGTTGTACTATGTTAATTCACCAATAAGAGGCTAGGTAGACATGAAACGTCTTTTTCTTGAAAAATATTTCCCAGCCTCTCAAACTAAAACTATATGGAAGGAAATATGTGGTATAAGGAAATCACAAGGGGAAACATTACATGAACTGGGAATGCTTTAAAAGGTTATGTTCAAGCTGTCCACACCACCAAATAAGTGATCAACTTTTAATTTAGTATTTTTATGAAGGTTTAATTCCAATTGATCATAACATGATTGATGCTGATGCAGGTGGTGCACTAGTAAATAAAACCCCAATCTCTATAAGGACCTTAATTGAGAACATGGTAAAAAAAACTCAACAATTTTGTTCAAGGTCCAGTGTACCCATTTGAGGTTTCCATGAGGTGAAAAGTACTGAATTCAAGAAGAAGGTGGACACAAAGTTCAAAGAGGTAAGCACCCTTCTTTGAAAACTTGCTCTTTCCCAAGGGAAATCTCAATATCCTCCTCCCATCCATTGTGGAATATGATTTTCTAACACCCATTATTCTGACCAATTCCCCCAATTGAGAGAAACTTATGAGAGTTGTGAGGTAATATTTCCAGGTTACCCCTATAACCAACCCTTTAGGCAAGAACCATACTATCCATAAAATCCTAGGTGGAAAGACAACCAAGAATATAGTCAAGGGGGGCATTCAATCCAACCTCAATAACCATGGAACCAATAGGGTTAGAGTATTCATCCACCACCACTACCCAGAAATCCTCAACCACCCCAAATTCCTTTCCAACCCCCCTCTCCCAAACCTGAGACTAGCCTATAATATATGATGAAACAAATGGCTACCAACAATCTCCAATCCCAAAAAACCACCCAAGCTGCTATAAAAGACCTCAAAACCTAATTAGGCCAACTAGCTAACTTGGTGGGGGAAATTCAAAGTCATGGTTCGGGTAAACTACCCTCTCAACCAGTAGTTAACCCTAGGGATAAAGAAAATGTTAGTTCCATCACCCTTAGGAGTGGAACTCATCTTTAAAGCCAAATGAACCCTCCAATAGAGTCATCCCCTCCTGAGTAAACCACCATCCCAACCATTGATAAAAATGATCCAAGAGAAGAAAATCCTTATCCTGAGAGAAGTCCATCCAAAGGAAAGAGTGTGTATGTCAACGATTCTCCTATCCCAACCATTCCTCTTACATTTCCCCAAAGGTTCACCCAACCTAGAAAACAAAAGGAAACTGAACTTGATAAGTAAATATTGGAAACTTTAAAAAAAGTGCAGGTTAACATCCTCTTGATTGATGCCGTGAAGAAAATTCCACGATACGCCAAGTTTCTAAAGGATATGAGTACACAATAAAGGTAACTTCGAGGTGATGAGAAGGTGATATTGGGGAGGAATGTTTCATCATTGATAGAGAAATCAATTCCCACCATGTGAAATGGCCCTGGAACATTCTCAATCCCGTGCACCATAGGGGAGTATTCTTTTTCTAATGCTATGCTTGATTTAGGTGCTTCTATAAATGTGATGCCATACTCCATTTACTCTACATTGTAGGTTGGGGAATAGAAGCCCACTGAAATTATTGTTCAATTGGCTAACTAGAGTACCAAACACCCCTTTGGTGTGTAAGATAATGTTCTTGTGAGGGTTCAAGATTTAATTTTTCCTACTGATTTTTATGTTCTTAAAATGGAAGATGATAAGATTAATGAACATGCCACAATTATATTGGGGATACCTTTCTTGAAAACTTCGAAAACCATAATTAATGTCCATAATGGTACATTATCTATGGAATTTGGTGGTGACATAGTCCATTTCAACATCCTTGATTCTGTGAATCACCCCTCATAAGAACATTCCTCTCTATCAGTAAATTCAATTTATGTACTCCCTTATTTTGAAAATACTTATTTTCATTCCCCGATCCCCTTTCTAAGTTTTCATCCTTGATTGAATTTCTTGTTAATTAATCATGCATTTATTTTTTTAGTGGTATAGAAAAGTGTCATGCATGTTTATTAATTGACGATTTCTCGAACACTAAGGACCCATTGACCATCGATGATACTGTTAATCTTGTAAAATATCATTCCTTATCTGAGGATGATACCATTGAGTAGTTAGATGAGATTAGTGACCTCTCACTTTCACACACACTACCATTAATCCAAAATCCACCTGAATTGGAACTAAAACAATTGCATCAAGATTTAAAATATTCATATCATGAGAATAAAAACAAGTTTCCCATTATCATTTCTAGTTTACTCTCTCCTGAGCATGAATTTGGCTACTTGAACGTTTGAGGGAGTATAAAAAAGCTTTGGGATGGACACTTTCTAAAATTCCTAGTATTATCCCATCAATTTGTACACATCATATTTTGTTAAATGATGAGGCTAAATCATTGAGGTAGGCACAAAGTTGACTGAACCCAAACCTCTTAGAAGTTGTGAAAACATAAGTAACAAAATTATTGGATTTTGGAATAATATACCCCATATCTGACATCCAATGGGTCAGTCCCATTCAAGTGGTTCCTAAAAAAACTAGCCTTATAGTAATCAAAAATGAAAACAATGAATTGGTTCCAACTCATGTGCAGAATAGTTGGTGTGTCTGAATAGACTATCACCGACTAAACTAACACACTAGGAAGGACAATTTCCCTTTTAAATTCATTAACCTAAGGCTAGAGAGGATAGCTAGTAAGTCCCACTATTGTTTCCTTGATGGGTATTCTAGATACTTTCAGATCCATATTTCCCCTGAGGATCAGAAAAAGACAACCTTTACTTTCCCCTTTGGCACATTTTTATATAGGAGGATGCCGTTTGGTTTGTGCAATGCTCCGGGTACTTTCCAGCGATGCATGGTTAGTATTTTCTCAGATTACCTAGAGAATTTCATGGAATTATTCATGTACGATATCACTGTTTATGGATCCTCTTTTGATGAATGTTTAAGTAGTCTTGGTTCGGTCCTACGTCATTGTATTGAAAAAAATATTGTATTAAATTATGAGAAATACCATTTCATGGTGCTACAAGGTATAGTTTTGGGGCATGTCATTTCCAGGGATAGTATTCAAGTAGATAAATCAAAAGTGGATGTCATTTATTATTTAACATTCCCAAAAAATGTACGGGATGTGCGGTCTTTCCTAGGTAATGCTAGATTTTATCGTCGTTTCATTCATGACTTTAGTAAGATTGCACTCCCCATCTCCCAGTTACTCCAAAAGGAAAAGGAATTTGTTTTTGATAACGAATGTGAGGAAGATTTTAATAAGTTAAAATGGAATCTCACGTCACCCCCGGTAATCTAACCACCTCGGTGGGATTTACCATTTGAGATCATGTGTGATGCCTTAAACTATATAGTTGGGGTAGTATTGTCACAAAGGGTCAATCAAGATGCACATGTCATTGCCTATGCCTCACGTACTTTGGACCCTACCCAAGCAAACTACACCACAACTAAAAAATAATTCCTTTCCATAGTATTTTACTTGGATAAATTTAGGTCATATATTTTAGGGTCCAAAGTCATTGTATTCTCTGACCATATAACCCTCTAGTATCTTCTTAAGAAACAAGAATCCAAACCACGTCTCATTCACTGGATGATCCTCCTTCAGGAATTCAATCTATAAATTAGAGATAAAAAGGGATCAAAGAATGTGGTGGCTAACCATATCAGTAGGATCCACCCATCCTTGTACATTGACTCATCTCCCTGTATTCCTATAAATGAAATTTTTTCTAATGAGCAATTGTACTGAGTGAAATATGCTATTCCTTGGTATGCTGAAATTGTAAATTTTTTGGTAACATCTTGAATTTTTACTAATTTCAACAAAAACCAGACCGACCATCTAAAACATGAGTCCCATTGGTACATTTGGGATAACCCCTACCTTTGGTGCACCTATAGTGATAAAGTCCTCAAGCATTGTATTCCTGATAGAGAGTTTCAGTCCATCCTTAGGTTCTGCCACACTCTTGCTTGTGGGGGCCACTTTGGTCCCCAACATACTGCTCGCAAGGTCCTCGATTCTGGTCTCTTTTGGCCCACATTGTTTTGGGATGCCCATTACTTCTGTAAATCTTGTCCTTTTTGTCAAAGAATGGAGAATGCATCTAAAATAAATGAGATGCCACAAAAACCCTTGCTCTTCCATGACATATTCAATGTTTCGGGCATTGACTTTATGAGACCATTCCCCAATTCATTTGGTAACCTGTACATTCTATCGGTAGTGGATTATGTTTCAAAATGGGTAGAGGCACAAGCTACAAGGACTGGTGATTCTAAGGTAGTTGTGGAATTTTTGAGAACTCAAATTTTCTATAGGTTTGGCTTACCTAGGTTCATCATCAGTGACCAGGGTTCTCATTTCTGCAACCGAACAATGAAATCTCTTTTGCGTGGTACAAAGTCAGGCATCGAGTGTCTAATGCTTATCACCAATAGACCAATGGTCAAGACGAGGTGTCAAATAGAGAAGTAAAATAGATTCTTGAAAAAATGGTTTAACCTAATAGAAAATATTGGAGTCTTCGACTTGATGATTCATTATGGGCCTACCATACTGCTTTCAAAACTCCCATTGGAATGTCACCCTATCAGCTTGTGTTTGGAAATATTTGTCACCTGCCTATTGAGATTGAGAACCGGGCCTACTGAGCCATCAAACAATGAAACTCTAATCTTTATGGTGCAGGTGCTCAAAGGAAGCTGTAAATTCAGGAAATGGAGGAAATGAGAAGAGATTCATTTGAGAACTCTAGGATTGATAAGGAAAAAACAAGGTTGTCCATGACCTTATCATCCTTCATCGTCAATTCCAAATTGGGTAGAAGGTCCTCCTTTATAATGCAAGGCTGAAGCTGCATCTAGGTAAGCTTTATTCCCGCTAGTTTGGACCATACACTGTTAATAATTTCTCTCCATTTGGTGTTGTCTAGGTTCAAAATGAAGAAACCAAGCAAACCTTCACAGTTAATGGGAAGCGACTAAAGCATTTCCAAAAAACCCTTCTGGAGTCCCTGATGGAGGAACTCCAAGTTCAAGAAGCAGTATACGAATGACACCCACCGGGTTTTATCCTTCCTTCCTGCATTCTATTTTTACAGTGAGGACACTGTACACTCTAGGTGTGAGGGGATGGGTATATTCCTGGGTTAGTTAGGAATTTTCATCATCTTTCTTCTTTTTCTATTTGTAGCTTTCTGAATAGTATTTTTAATTTCCCCCCTTTCCCTACCACTCACCTTTATGCTAGAATATTACTTTTTTTATTCCCACTTTATCATAGAAAATGATGCCCGTTTAATCATGTATGTTAGTGAAAATGCATGTGGAATGTATGTATTTCATGTTGTTTTAACATTCAAAAAAACAAAACAAAAAAATATGATGAATGTGCATTTCAACAAGAATTAAATACTATGGTGTGACTTTCTTTTGAAATTTATTTCTTTGTCAATGAAATAAATTATTGTATCATTTTGAAACCTTTGAAAATAATGGTGCCCTTTTTTTTATGAATAATTTAAAGGAAAATTATGTCACTTAATCTCTCAACACATTTTTTTCTTCACCCAACCATGATGTGTGAAAATTTATTACTTAATTGAAGGTAAATATAAGTTAGGTTTATTTTTCTATACTTTCCAAAATCATTTTTCCATACGTTTGTTCCTTATCCGATCTATTTCATTACTGTACCAGATTGACCTATACTTGTGTACCTGTTATCCGAATGTTGTATGCCCTCAAAAAAAAAATAAAAAAAATAAAAAAGGGGGTTGTATATTGGGAAGGTCAAAAACTACCCTTCTTCAACCTTTGATCTTGTTATAACTATTACAATTAGTGTCGTTAGGAGATCAAACATGGGTTGGGAGAAGAGTGTGTGATTTGTTCCAAGTGCAGATTTTGAAAAATTAATAAATGAGGGGAGTGAAGAAATGTACAGTATATGGGGATATCTAGGTTAGGATCTTATGGTTTGGCTTCTGGAAATGCTTAAGTGAGTGAGTCTTGAAATTTTATTGCAAAGTATGTGGGTCAAGTTTAGCGGAAAGGATCTTGTAAGTAGACAATTATTAAAATAACTTATATTTACTTGATAAAAAGTGGAAAGAATAGCATGAAATGGTTGTCACACACACACGTGGATAATTAGTGACACAATTAACTTTTGAATTATTTTATTTTATTGGTATCATGCATCTCTTTGAATTTCATTTGGATACAATTTTTGAGACATCTTTTTTGATGATCATTGAGAATAACTCCTTAGTGTGATTTTTTCTTTGATCACATTTATATCATGAATTAAATTTTCATTGAATTTTAAATCTTTATGAAGTTTTAAATATCTACATGCATAATTTTTTTGGAATTATGGATTTTCCCAGGAGTGAAAATGTTTAGGTGTTGGGGTGTGATCGCACCACGATTCACTGTTTCATTTTCACCCTTCCACCACTGTGCTAAACTTATTTTATATTGAAAATTATAAAAATAATAACAAATTTTATTCCATGTTTTAATAATTTATTTTGTGTTTATCACTGTTAAAAATGTGAATGATACTTGTTTTTATGATTCCATTGCAGAATGAGGTGATTTGGAGGACCCATGATGATGTCCAAGAAAAATGGGCCAAACTGTGCAAGATCCATGCACACTAGTGGACTCATCCGTGTACTTATCCTGAATCGTGCATCCAAATGTGCTGAAATTTTTTGATCTTGTCCAAAATTCATTTGGATACATTTCATCTGAATTAACCCAAGACTCATTCAGTCATATGGTTTCCCAACTGACCTGATCTGTCCAGCACACCAAATCTGCACGAAGTCAAAAGTGGTGTGCTATGATCTGTCCATATATCAGGCTATAATTGTTCAAATTGTGATAAATGTTTGGTGGAGACATCAAATAGGTGGGGATACAAATTTTTTATTTTCTCTAAATCTAGATAAGGCTGTATATAGGTCGAAACCCATGTCACAAGTGGTTTTATGAAATCTGTGTGCTCAAAACCACCTTCCCATTTTCCTATAAAATGTCACATTTGGATCCCCATTTGTAAGTTCGTCTAGGAAGCAAATCTATGGTATTTTGGATACCCAAAGGATTCCTTTCATCATACAAGGAGTTCTGGAGGCCCCTATCCTCATAGGGGGATCAAAGATGAAGGTGAAGTTCCACCCGAGCTTCCTCCTCCTCCCAATGTTGAGCTAAATAGTGGACAATCATTTAGAGGTAGCTATACACACTTGGGAGGGAGTTATAACACTTGTTCTTATACTGGTTTTGTGTAATTTGTGTTCTAAATACTTCACTTATTTATTATCTTGACATTATTCTCCTCTGATTGCATTTCTATTGTTAAAATTAAGCAAAACACTTTTTATTTTCAACACCGATTGGGCTGAGATTTCAAGTGGGAATCTTGGGTTGTTCCGATTGGACAAGAAAAGAGTCCTATTTATCTCACAAATACATAATATTTTAGTATTATTTAGTATAATTTCTTCTTTATTCTTTATACTCAAACCTTGACAACACGATTGTTGTGTCAAGGGGTGGTTCTTTGAGCATCGTTTAAAAGGAAAGAGGGGAGTTGAGATCTTGAAAAACCTCAACCTAAGGATTCCATTAAAACATGTGTATTTTTTAGAATTATGAACTCACCAAGATGTGTAGTAAACTTTAAATGATATCCTTATCTCATAATTATAAAACACCACTTTTATTTATCAACTATTAAACTCTTTAAATCAAGTCATTTTCTTTAAACTGTTTTAAAACCACCCCTCTTTTAGTAATTATTATTAAGAATTCACACTCTAAACCCACAAAAGATCCTTGAGAGAATACCTAGGGTCTTCCATAGACTAAAAATAAAACTTAAAATCATAATCAATTTGACGTGTCATGACAGCGTGTTCAGACAACATTGTGTGTTGTATTAGGGAAGGATATTCATTACTTTAGCGATGCAGGAGATTGTTCTCATGGATTTCCATAGTTCACCTTTATCGGTACATCATGGTGTGATGAAGATGTACCAAGACTTGAGGATTTAGTTTTTGTGACCTGGTTTGAAGTGTTCAGTTTCAGAGTTTGTGTCTCGATGTTTGGTCTACCAGAAGGTGAAGGCTGAGCACCGTGTTCCCGGTGGTTTGCTCAAACCATTAGATATTTCTCAGAGGAAGTGGGAGGAAATATCAATGGAATTTGTTATCATTTTGCCTCGAGCTCAGTGAGGCTATGATACTATATGGGTGGTATTGTATCGTTTGATAAATTCTTCTCACTTTATAGTGATAAAGGAGTCAAGCTCAGTGGAGGTTTTGTCGAGAGAATATCTGGAGGAGGTGGTGAGACTTCATAGAGTCCCAAGGATGATCATTTCTAACTGAGATACTCATTTTACCTCAAGGACATGGAGAGGTCACTATTATTATTTTGGTTCTCATTTATGCCTTAGCAATGCTTTTAATCCACAGTCGGATGATTAGATAGAGCGGACCATCCAGACTCTTAAAGTGGTTCATGGACGAGGAACCTTCCCTTGGTAGAGTTCACTAAAAACAATATTTTTCACTCCACCATCAGTATGGTGACATTTTAAGCCTTTTATGGTTGACTTTGACGTTCTATATTGTTCTGGACTGGGGTCAGAGAGTCAGCAATTCTCGGATCAGAACTGGTACAGAATACAACATAGATAGTTCAGGTGATTCGCGAGAGGATGAAGGCAGCACATGATCATCATAAGTCCTATGCTGACTATAATAGGAGACCTCTAGTGTTTTATGTCAGGGATTATGTGTTTCTGAAGGTGACTCCCCACTGTGGGCAATAAAATTTTGGTTGTGGGAGTAAGATTTCTCCCCGGTCTGTTGGGCCTTTCCAGGTGTTGGCTTGTGTTGGAACCATGGCATATCAAGTGGAACTTCCCCCACAGATGAGCTAGATACATGATGTTTTTCATGTGTCACAGCTCCATCATTATCTTTATGACAACTCTCACATCTTCGATCGGGCGATATTGATAATGATGATGATGGAACCTTTGATGAGTGACCTGTAGAGATTTAGGACCACAAGGAGAAGGTGTTGCGTGGGCATGCTATCCACTTGGTTTGTGTCATGTGGTGGCCCAGTGGCATGGAGGAGAGTTCTTGGGAACATGAGTCACAGATACGTTCTCATTACCCCGATTTGTTTGATTTTTATCTCTTTTCTTGTAACGATGCTTGTTTTGGAGTTTTAGACCTTTTCTTGTTACGAGATGGCTTTCTTTTATTACTTGTTGTGGCTTGCTCTCTATTGAGAGGTATCTCCCCTAGGAGAGTGTTTAGAAGCTAGTTGTGGTTGTCTTGTGGTTTCACATGTTCCTTTTTTAAGTAGTTGAGCTCCTTTGGGGGCAAGAGCCTTGATAGGTATCTCGAAGAGTGGTTGCTCGGAATTTTTTTCCTATATGGGTTGGTTTTGGATTCTCGAGGATGATAATGTTTTGAGTGGTATCTTATGTAAGGTACCAGACCTGTCTGGTCCATTCCCTTGCTGAAATATGGTGTTTGAGGTGTTCTGGGAGGTCAACGTGGCTCATCCTCAACACTTTTCCAAATTTCCAGTTCTGTGAATAGTGTTTCTAGGACCGATGAGTCAGAAATGATGATTCAGAAATAGTGAGTTAGAAACGGTGAGTCAGAAATGGTGTGTAAAAAACAGCGATTCAGAAAAGGTGAGTCAAAAATAATGAGTTAGAACTGGTGAGTCAGAAATGGCGAGACATTTAACGGTGTCATGAATAGTGTTTCCAGAATAGTGAGTCAATTTCCTATGCAAAATTTCCAGTTTTACTAGATTCCTATAGTTTCACCCGTTTGAAATTTCCTTTGACATAAAATGAATTCAAATCCTTTTTATGGGATTTAACACTGATTAAAATCCAATAACTTCTATATTAATTTTCCTAATGGTTGGAAAGCCTTTACTTAGTCAAAACACGTGATCTTTGATAGATTCGATCTTAATGGAAAATCCAGTGTATCTTAAACCAATGCTATGTTAAATCTTATAAAGAGACGAGATATCATTCTCCCTTGTTCTTCATTTTTTGTTCCTTGGTGAGAGATTATCTAACCTTTCCTTCCTTCCCATAGGAGTCATGCGTAGTGTTGTAGCCTTGGATCATGTCTTCCTTGGAGTTTCTTCCTACTGCATGTGCACTCCTTGTTTCGGTGCAATCATGAATTGTTGATCTGTCTTTAATATAAGGTATGTTCTACCACAATTCTTATGGGTTCCTAGATATGTTTCTTCCTATTTCTCCTTTTCCTTATTATATAATGTGTTCTCTATGTTTCTAATGGAGATTCCTAGGTTGTTGGTTGTTGTGGTGGTGTCTCTGCATCCTTGAGTGGATGTAGTTTTCCAGGATAGGTGATCGTGATCTGCTGTATTGGCATGTTCTCATGAAAAGAATGTTGGAAACTTATTGAGGTAGGGGATTCATGGATTCTCTATTCTATTTACATGTAGTATTATATTTACCATGTTTTATCCCACTGGATCATAATGGAATTAACATAATAAATATATAAACTATATTAAATAATTGATATCAATCGTATGTTGTTGCCTCTTATTTTTCTAGATAGTGTGTTATCAATGACTTGCTGTTTAGAATGTCATTATTAATGGAAATTGGAAAATAATGTAAATTGGGATTAATTTTAAATTAATTGGCCAATAAAGAGGTTTGTAAATGAATATGGTTGTTGTTTTAAATTTGATGTTAATAAAATTGATGCAGATGTGCATGTTTAATTGAATTTATTGATAAACCTGAAGCATGTTGATACTTTTTGATTAAATTAATGTCAAATTAATTGTTTAATTAACTTGTGATAGATTTCTGTTTAGGTTTCCCATAGTTGGAATGTACAAATAATGAATAGGCTAATTTAAGATGGATTAAAGAACCAGTTGTGTGATAAAAGATAATTCCTAGTATGGTTTTGAGTTACCCTTCTTCTTTTAAAGGCCAAACACATTATTATTTGGAGTAGTGAGTGCTCATTGTGTGTGAAGGTTTAATGCCTTGATTGGGGCCAAGAGCCTAGTTGCTGTTGATTGTTTCATGCTTCTTCTGTTGTGGTGTAATCTAGGGATGGATGAGCCTGGAGGGCTATTGTGGTATATGAAGGCAGGGAGGCCCAATGGTTGTGGTGGTAGTAGTTGAAGCTTAGAGTGGCGAGATGCATAGATTTATGCATGTGGGTGTTGGGGAGGACACCAGAGATGATGAAACGGGTTGGATGTAAATGTTGGATGCTTGTTGAATATTTTTGTTTGTTTATCTGATTTACCTTGCCCACTGCTTGAGGCAGATGGTCTTGCTTATCCTCCTTCTAAAATAGGTGAAGATTCATAGGGTATGCCACATTATTTTCATGTTTAGATTCTCAAGGATGGATGATTCTACACTCCTGCTATAGGTGGAAAAGACTTGATGGTTAGTTTATCTACTCACCGTGTTGATCCCATCATGTTTGGTAGCTTAGAATGTTTTCTTAGAATAATTGGAATTATAGAAAATCGATAATGCTGTTAAATAAATGATTGAATAAATGATATCAACCCATGTGATTGGAGCTTGGATGTAATGTAATGATGAGGTTAGAATTTAAAGGAACTGTGGATCTTGGTTGGAATTCTAATGAAATTTAATGCGGAATGATAATGGTTAATTAATGGTAAAAAAAATAATTAACGAAAATTGAAACTGATAAAAAGGGATAAAGTAATATAATGTAGCTCTTTAAATGGTTGTGTGCTTATAGGATACCTAGTCTTAGCAGTGACAACCGGGAGCCCAAGCGACATTAGCTGCAGTTGAGTCTAAGACTATTTTATGCCCATAGTGTGGTTGAGAGCTATAGTATATTCTATATTTTTTGTGTTTCTATATGCTACTCCACCCTGTCGGTTAGGAAAAATGAAACCCTGAGGATTCTAAGCCTTGGGGGGTATTTTCCCCAATATTCTGGTGGGAGGATGGATGGCTGACTACCCCCTTTAGCCTACTCTCTTCTCTGGGTAGTTATTGTGCTGGTAGGAACGTTAGTTAATTTTCCCCATATATGTGTGTAGAGGGATGTAATGGCTTGTGGTTATTCACACACATATATTCTAGATATAGTTTCCTATGGAATACTATAGGAGTAACGTGTATAGGTTGTGATGGATTGAGGATCCTTACTCGGTGTATGGGATATAATGTCTTAAGGTATAATACCTGATGCATGATACACGTTATGCGAGCTGTGGTGGCTCCCAGAAACTACCTGGTTACTTTGGTTACATGGGTGTAGTGGTTGTGTTGCATGAGTTGCATGTTGCGGTGCTATGCCCGAGTGTCTGCAGGAAAGCCTTTTTGGAGAGATATGCTTTGGATGTGTGACAATGGGGTAATGCGACAAACCAATGGGGAAGTGGTAGAGGGGTACCCTTGATATTATTATTATATTATATACTCTTGCATGCGATACTTGGTGAGAGTATCCATGGTGAGGCTAGGAGCATAGTATACTTATTTAGGTGATGAGTTAGTTTCACTTGTTGTTCACAGTGATTTAACATGATTTCTTTACTCTTTCAAGAGAGGATCTAGGGAGGATCCTACTGAGTATACTATTATAATAACCCTTTGTATATATATAAACTATTTTTTAGGTCACTTAGATCAGGTTGGAGATCAGGTTGGTTACTACTATCTTGGAGTTGGAGGAGCTGTTCAGGATTTTTGGTCACTGTCATTTTATTTTTTTTGGTACTTTTAGTTTTTTCTTTCAGTTGTAGTAGTTCTTTCACGAAATTACATATGTACACTTGGGATTTTTTATATTGAAGTTTGAGTTAGATTTGGTTGGTGTCTGTCTTATCTCTCTCTTTCGCATGTGTTCTCTTAGAGGGTAATGCCTCCCATTTGTGTGTTTATTATACCCTCGGTGCTAGTCGCCAACTCAGGGCCTACTAGATGCAGGACTCGAGTGTCACTATCTCCCTTATCACATTGCCAGCCCAGGAGGGGTACACTTTGTAGGGAGGGGGTCGTGAAAAAACTAATCTAAAAAAAATAAATTATCATATTTTTTAAAATATGCATTTTAATTAAAATAAATAAAATAAACATATCTAACATTTTATGAAATTTAAAATGGTAAACAAGAAATAAATATATATTTTCTAAAATATTAGAAAATTACTAAAGTATTTTTTCCCCATATTCCTTCCTTATGATCTTTCTATACGTCAAAAAACAATGTCCATGACGTGGTCATTGATATTCTTTGATAATCTTTCTAGGGAATTAGGGACATCACATAAATCCGCATCGTTATCTAGTTTATCCTCACTTAAATACAATTTTTTCTTCATAAAATTATATACCACTAAAAATTTGATAGATCACAAACATATAAAATTTGTTTTGCATGTGTTTTCATGATAAAAGGATCAGTTATGTATTCCTATCTATTTAGATTAACTAGTGTCATCTCGAATTCATTATGTCTGAAACTATTGTTACTAATAACCAATTTATAGTTAAACACTAGAACTCAAAGTTTAATGTAATCAACCTCCCATATTTATTTAATGACTCTATAATACACACTTTATGTGGAGAGTGGGTTTTTTGTCCTTAACACCTGAAAAATGAATTGATTATGTAAACACAAATAAAATACTATTCTGAACTACACTTCTAATGTCCTAATCTTTAGTATTAAATTTATAGCTATTAATATCATACTATAACCATGCTATCAAATTTAAACTTGAGCCACCGACTAACCATCTCATTGTTTCTGAATCATCTGATCTATCATGCATGATCTCTTTAAACCATAGAAAAAAAGTATTACTATGATTATTCAAGATCCACATACCTTTATTCTTTGGATAACATTGTTTCAACACATTAATATGCAATGTTATGTATGGCCGAGCACCATATATATTATTTAAGATGTATAAAAATACCATATTTATATTTTCACCAACAAAAAATTTAAATTTAAAGCCACAATTCCCTTTCCCTCATAACCGACTTGTTCATGATGAGATATAGGTAAACCAATGTGCTCCACTATAGATAAATATCTTGTACAAAACTCTGCAGTCTCCTTATAAATATACTTCTTAATAATGGAGGCTTTAGTTCAATATGGATTATTAATATATCCCTTTAATATATTCATACACCTTTAAAAAGGATACATCCAATGTAAATATATAAGTATGAAAAGATTTATTTTTTTCACCAAATGAACCATTAAATAAATTATGATATAAAAAATGATGGATGAAAATACACATTTAGTTAAAAAAGTATAGAAACTACATCATTATCTAAATTTTACAAAAATTTATATAAATCATTTTGTTACAAATTAAATTTAAAAAATAACACACCTTCATGATAGTCATTCTAACATGGATGATAAATATTCCACATAATGAAACTAGAAGAAGTTGTTGCATTGTGATGTAAAAATCACGAGTTTTCTTGCCTGCCAACTTCAAATATACCAGTGACACAATTTTTTTACATTCAAAGAATAACCTTGTAGAACTTTTATACCATTAAGTCACTAACAAAAACTAATTTTATCCTTCTTGGATACTATATGATAATCTATAGGAAAGTATGTTCATATTCCATTTGGATTGGGGTTTAACACCAAACGTATTCCTATTGAGAGTAAGTCCAATCTTGTATTCAACCTATCTTTAGTATTTCCTTTAATATCTAATAATTTTCTTGTCAAATAGATACAAATATTCTTCTCCATATACACGAAATCAATGTTATGTTTAACCTCATGACATCTCTAATATGGAATCTCAAAAAATATCAAATGTTTCTTCCTGTTGGTTGGAGTAGATGACTCAATAGGGGGGGGGGGTGAATTGAGTATCTATAAAAATTTCTGTAAAAATTGGTTCTATAAAATAATATACTCCAATTAAAATATAATCAAAGTCAGTTTTTAGTGAATTTATAAAAGTCTTGAATGTTCAATTAATTTCTCAGAAGATTTATTAGTTCTCAGCTTTACCAATCTAAAGATTAGTCAAACTTTTGAAACCAATCTACTGATTCAAAAAAGATATAAACACTTGCTAAACTAACTATAAAAGTTCAATTTTGTTTTATTTGAAATGAATTAAAAATAGACCAGATTAAAACAAAAGGCAAATACACATTGGATAAAAAACAATAGGTTTAGTCTCAATTTGAGACTTAGTCCTTTCCACTTGGTGATCACCTAACACCAAGCAGTTTATATTAATAAACTTCTGATCCACACCCTGGATCGAGGTTCACAACTGCACACATGGCTGTCCAGGCCACACTTGATCTCTACCATAGTTATTCATGGGAAAACTAACAAACAGATCACTCAGGATCTCTTCCACTATTCTATGTGGGATATAAGAGTAAAAAGAGATTGAGTGTGAGGATATTTTAGTATCCTCCAGTTATAAACAAAATACAGTGTGTGCGAAACAAACAGATGCACACACTGCTCAAAAATTAAACACAAGATCACAATAGAGTTATAAAAGAATAATAGAGTTTATAAATCTTTGTGTGTTGTGCAGTAAAGCTCTGGACTCAATGGATGTAGTGAAAATGATATTCAAGTCCACTTCTAGAAGATGGATTCAGAACAGAGTATCGCAGTCTCTATAATCTAGCTTCCAGGTGTGAAAAGGTTCATCTCTTCGATGTTAGGATGTTCAGTGAGATTCAACAGGTTGTTGCTTTTAATATTAAACTTCTTGTGTACTCAAGCTTCGAGTTCTTCTATTTGAAATATCTTTCACATTCTCACAGTCTTCCTATCTTTTTATCACTTGTTCAGAGAGAGTTTTAATGTTGATCTTGTAATCCTTTTATAATTCAAGGTACAATAAGCATGAAGATCTCCCCACATACATGTACCTTATACTGTCTATAGATAGTCCTATAGACATTATTAAATAATGTCAGAAACATTAATTTGTCTAAATATAACCATTAAAGATAAATTTTAATTAATAAATTTGATATAATTATTTATGACTATCAGTGAGTCATAAGTATCAGTGAGTCATTTGCATCAGTTTTTCATCATCGATTTGTCATCAGTCTGTCATCATCGGTCTGTCATCGGTCTGTCGTCATTAGTCTGTCAGCATTAGTCTGTCAGCATCGGTCTATCAGCATCGGTTTTTCAGCATTGGTATGTCGTCCATCGGTGTGTCGAACATCAGTGTGTCGAACATCGGTGTGTCATCTATCGATGTGTTGAACATCGGTGTTTCATCTATCAGTGTGTTGAACATCATTGTTTCTAACATTAGTGTGTCAAACATCGGTGTGTCGAACATCAGTCTGTCATCCATCTATGTGTCAAACATCGGTGTGTCGAACATCGGTGTGTCGAACATCGGTGTGTCATCCATCGGTGTGTTGAACATCGGTGTGTCGAACATCGGTGTGTCGAACATCAGTGTGTCAAATATCAGTGTGTCATCCATTGGTGTGTCGAATGAACTATCAGTGCCAGGGACTCTGAGAAACTTATGAAGTGTTTGTCTTATACAGAACACTACTAGATTAAGAGACATCCAAAAATATATGTAAATATACACTTGTAAACATATTGAAGCATAAATATAGTTTATTGACTTATTGAAATATATTGTTCTATATGACATAATTGATTTACTTAGAGATATTAAATGGTTTGAAATAGTAGAATCTATAGATTGACATTATTTATGATTATGTAATCTACTATGGCATAGAGGGTCCAACAATCTCCCCCTTTTTGATAATCACGAATTATGACATACATGTAATGTTAAGGAATAATAATAACTTGACTTATGATACTTCACTGAATGTGATTATTCAATATAACTAAAGCTTTCCCTTTTTTGAGTTTTTAAAAGAAACATCCCCCTCAATTACTGGATTAAATAAAATAAATGTATATAGATTATGTTGAGTGCATGCCATGTGTCCTATGCTAGAATTTCTCCCCCTGAAATTAATAATGTATTCCTTTTATACCCCTTTTGGGATTAGAAAAAAAAAGAAAAGGAGAAAGAAAGAAGAGAAATATCATGAAGAAAATGAGAGAAGAAGAGAAGACAAAAATGATTTTCATTAAGAAGCAAAAGAGTACAATCAATAAAAATAGAAAAATACCTATCAAAGGCACAATCCATCACCAAGGGTTTGGCTTCTAAGGGGATTTTCCTTTATCTGAAGGATCCGAAGTAGGATGAGAAGGTTTGGGAGTGGTAGAGGGAAGAGGTGGTCTGAAGATAACACTAGGCAAGGCAACACCTGTAGGAACATTTGCTGCAAGGATATGCCTTATCTTTAATAACACACAATTGGGAGATTGCTCTGTAATGACCGGTCGAATATGGGAAAGAGTTTGAGAGACAGTCATTGGAGAAGGAGGCCGATAGGTAGTACCAATGGAAGCAGCATGAGGAACCACAATTTCCTCAGCTTGAACATGTAGATACGACTTGAGGATCTTGATGAAATCATTGATGATTTCACCACCATATTGAATGGATTTCTCGAATTCATCCTTATTCTCCATGAATTTATTTAGCAGAGGGGTAAACTCCTTCAATTGAGTCACTTTCTTCTTGAAGGCTTCTGTTACTAGAGAAATTCTGAGATTTTTTGCTAAAAACATGAATCTATTAATGAGATCATGCTTGGTATAGATCTTAGTAAAGTACTTATCCATTTTCTCTCTAATCTATTTCTGAGTAGAAGAGGCTTAATTTGTTCACTACCTTACCATATTGTACACAAGATCTATATTTCTATGTACCTTTTCAAGAGTTTCTTTTTCCAAAACACTCTGAAGATTTTTGAGTTCCTCTATCATCACATCCTTGAGAGATTCCAAATCAGCAACAACACTTGTCACATCTCTAGAACTAAATGGACTAATAATCATTTTTCCAATATCCTCTTTCAAATTCTTTAGATCTACACTTAGTAGATGAGTCACCAAGTTCCTAATAACTTCTAGTACACCACTAAAGAAGGTTTTGAAATCATAGGTTAGAGAATTTAACTCATTTCTCATCTTCCTTACTTCATATCTCAACAAGGTATTATGTCTATTGATGGTTTCAGCTGTGGTAATGAGATTTGGTTGAATCTCCTAGATCACCATCCTTACAATATTTGATGCATCTACATCCAAGATACCTATTAAAGTAGAGGCTTCACTTCTAGATCCAACTAAGGCTCTCACTAACTCACAAAGATCATTTTTGAAATGCTTGAAATTAGCCTTAGTGACATAGTCACTAGGTACTGTCTGTGCTACTTGCTCATCTGCTGGAGGTTCAACTGGTGGAACAAGTGCAAGAGGTTTTGCTTCAGCTCGAGCCTGTGGAGCAGGAGGAGGAGGCACTCTCTCCTCATTAGAGTTATATTCAAACCCAAATATAATGTATTCTAGATCATTATTCCAATTTTGAGTACAGGTCTAGTCTCTTGGCTCAACAATGTCAATCCTAACTCTTCTCCCCCAAGGCTCAGGTATAACTTCATCTTCATCTACTTGTTTATCCTGTCATCTAGCCATAATAACATTTCTAGCTATAGGTACCAACTGAAATTGCATTTCTGCATGTGCTTCAGCCACTTCAACTTCTCCAAGAACTTCCTCAATCTAAGACACCTCATCCTCAGCCTCTTCCTCATGGCCACCAACCATTAGTTCATTAAACTCTTGAATGATTTCCTAATTTTCAGCATTAGGATGGGGAGATTTGTCCTCATGACCAGAATCTCCATGATCAACAGCCTCCTGTTCAACAGGATCAACACCATCAGCAGCTCCATGTATAGATTCCTCAATGGATATATCAACCACTTGCTGTCCCACTTTTAAAGAATCACTGACATGATCATCATTTTCCTCATCATTATCATCACCACCGTCATCATCAGACTCATCATCTGACTTACTCACATAACCTTCAACTCTAGTAACCTCAGTCTCTTCCTCATCCTCATCACCTAAAAATGGTTCCCTTGGGTTTAAATACAAAGGTGGAATCATAGGTCTATAAGACATGTTTTTGGTACTTTAATAAATATCAGGATCACTCCTATCATCAAAATGAGATCCTTCTTCCCTCGAAAATGCAGCCTTACCTTCCTCATCAGAATAAACAGGTTCCTCTCTTGGTTTGAGGCCTAGATCAACTTAATCCTTTGGTCTGGTAGGATGGAAAATCGGATTGAAATCCTCATATATCCTTTCCTCATCTCCTAACCAGAATTTCTTCCATGGGTTCTAGAAGATCTTAATTCTCTTGCATATATATTTTTGAAGGCAGAAAACATTACATGCACTTATCACTTTATCTCCATCTTCCACACAACCCAACTTTTTTAACATGGAAGAGATCATCCTGGGATAGTCCAAACATGTTGCCTTCTTGGATGAATTTATCATATAAAAAACATACACCATTAGATACCTACAAAGGTTAACCTTTATCCCATTTTTCAACAGATAGATCAGGAATACATCCTGATACTTTATAGTAGAGAAATATCCCTTACTTGGGAAGATTTGATGTTGTATAAACTTAAAAAGTAACCTTGCCTCTCCATCAAATTCACTGGTAGTAGTCTCCTCAATTCTCCACTTCCAGTCAGATCCTCAATATTATCTTAATATGAAAATAAATCAGAGGAAGGTGGAATGTTACCCTGATAATCAACATAGACACCTTCATGAGGCATCTTCAAGCACTCAGCCCATTCCGTAGATAAAAAAGTTATCTCCTTTACCTTCACTAGTGACTTCATCCTTTCTTCCTCAGCTCCATCTAGATATATCTTCAAATGTCGATAAAAATCATGTACTAGATGGGGATAATAAGGCCTTTAATTGTTTAAGAACCAGCTTATCCACCCTTGAAATTTCAGTACTCTCAACCAAAATGACTTGCTTGACATAAGACACTCAGCAAAAACTTATTTCTCAGCTATAACCACTCGGCTTTACAATCTTGGTTTTGAAGTCCCACTGGACTCACCCTTCTGATGCTTAGCTGATGGATATTTTCTCGGCTCTTCTATTACGTACTTCATTCTTTCCATTTATGAAGATTCTAATTCCAAAGGGGTTGAGAGGTCGAGGGTCGATAGATAGAGTGAAAAAGGGTTGGAGGTTTTATAGAAAAGGTAAGGTGAAAGGTCGAAGTGGATTGACTTTAATTTATCATTTAGGAATCATAAAATCATAAAGCATAAAATTTAAATGTGGCCAAAAAAAAGAACACAAAACAACGTCATTTTATTTAAAACAGACAAAATTACAAGAGAGTCCTTAAATACATCGGTGTCATAGAACCATTTTTACACAATTATATTCAAGTAATCAGTTTCCAGAGATCGGTTTCAAGGATTGGTTTCAAGGATCAGTTTCAAGGATCGGTTTCATGAGATCGGTTTCAAGGATCGGTTTCAAGAGATCAGTTTCAAGGATTTATTTCAAGGATCGATTTCATGAGATCTATTTCAAGGATCGGTTTCAAGGATCAGTTTCAAGTATCGGTTTCAAGAGATCGATTTCAAGGATTGGTTTTAAGAGATTAGTTTCAAGGATCGATTTCAAGAGATCGGTTTCAAGGATCAGTTTCAAGAGATTAGTTTGAAGGATCGATTTCATGGATCTGTTTCAAGGATCAGTTTCAAGAGATTGGTTTCAAGGATTAGTTTCAAGGATTGGTTTCAAGGATCGGTTTCAAGAGTTTAGTTTCAAGGATCAGTTTCAAGGATCGGTTTCACGAGATCAGTTTCAAGGATCAGTGAGGTTTGACAGGTCATTACAGATTTATCATTCCTAGTTCATGTATGATGTAGTTCATTCTCTCATATTTTAATGGTTTAGTGAAGATATCAGCAAGCTGATGCTTAGTCCCAATAAACTCAAGAGTTATATCACCTTTTTGATAATGATCTCTCAAAAAGTGATGTTTTACATCAATGTGATTTGTTCTAGCATGATAAATTGGATTCTTATAAATGTTAATAGCACTTGTGTTGTCACAGTTTAAGGGTATATGTTTGAATTGAAATCCATAGTCTAATATGGTGTGTTTCATTCACAAAATTTGTGCACAACAACTACCAGGAACAATGTATTATACTTCAGTAGTTGACAATGCAACTAAATTTTTCTTTTTACTACACCATGATATTGGAGACTTTCCAAAAAAGTGACATGTTCCATAGGTACTCTTTCTATATAACTTACATCCACTAAAGTCAGCATCTAAATAGCTAACTAAATCAAAAGGTTATCCTTTAGGATAGAATAATCCTAAATTAGTTATATAGTTGAGGTTTTTGAAAATTCTTTTAACAACATTTAAATGTGACTATTTTGGGTTTTCTTGAAATCTTACACACATACACACACTAAAAATAATATCTGGCCTACTAGTAGTTAAGTATAGCAAACTCCCAATCATTCCTCTGTAAGCAGTTTGATCAACTGATTTTCCATTTTCATCATGATCTAACTTACATGTAGAACTCAAAGGGGTCTCTCTACTCTTAATGATATCAAAACCATATCTTTTCAAAAGATCTTTAGTGTAATTACTTTGAATTATAATAATACCTTATTTATTTTGAAATATTTTAAATCCAAGAAAATATTTAAGTTCACCCATTAAACTCATTTTAAACTCACTTTGAATTATTTTTGAAAAATCATTACATAATTTTTTTAGAAGATCCAAAGATAATATCATATACATATATTTGAGTTATTAAAACTTCTTTTGATTTTTTTATAAACAAAGTAGGATCTTCAAGTCCTTTTGTAAAGCTATTAGAAATAAGAAAATTACTCAACCTTTCATACTAAGATTTTGGAGCATTTTTCAATCCGTATAAAGTTTTAAATAATTTGAACACTTGATTTGGAAATTGTGGATTTGTAAAACCTGGGGGTTGTTCAACAAAAACAAACTCAATTATATAACCATTTAAGAATTCACTTTTGAAATCCATTTGATAAAGTTTAAAATCCATGTGTGCTACATAGGCAAGTAAGATCCTAATTGATTTAAGTCTAGCTAGTGGTGAAAAGGTCTCTTCATAATCAATTCCTTATTCTTAATTATATCATTGTGCAACCAATCTAGCTTTGTTTCTAACTATATTTCCAACTTCATATACTTTATTTCTAAACACCCATTTGGTTCCTATGGTCAAAGTATCCTTTAGTCTATCTACAAGTTTCCAAACTTTATTTCTTTCAAACAGATTAAGTTCTTCTTTCATGGCCATTACCTAAAATTCAACATTGATCACATCATTGATATTTTTAGGTTCAAGTTATGATAAGAAAGCTTTATGTTCAACCTAGTTTCTCAAGGAAGCTCTTGTTTTTGTTCCTCTATCCAAATATACAACAACATCATCTAGGGGATGATTTTTAAGGATCATAGTTGGTCTAGAAAAGGTAGGACTTGATATTTCAGGTTGGCCAAGTTGATCTAGTTCATTACGATTAGGATCTGGAGAATTTCTAGAACTAGAAGTTTTCATAGATTCCTTCACATGATGATTTGAGGTTTTATCATTAATGTCTAGATTGGACATATCCTCTTAAATATTTTCTAGAGAGGTATTGGGCTCATGTGGATATGTTTTATAAAACTTGATATGTACATATTCCTCTACACACTTTGTTTTCTTATTAAAAACTCTATAGGCTTTTCTTGATGTAGAATATCCAAGAAATATTCCTTCATAACTTTTGGGGGAAAATTTATCTAAATTGTCTTTAGTGTTCATAATATAAACTTTACATCCAAACACTTAAAATAACTTACATTGTATTTCCTATTATTCCACAACTCATAAAGAGTTTTCTTAAGGATGGGTCTGATTAAGACTCTTTTTATTATGTAACAAGCTGTATTAACAGCTTTAGCCCAAAAATAAATGGGTAGGTCATATTCATTGATCACAGTTTGGGAAATTTTTAGTAGGGTTTTATTTCTTATTTTTACCAAACCATTTTATTGAGGTGTCCTAGGAGAAGAGAAATTATCACTGTAGCCATTTTGTGAGAAACAATCTTCAAAATATTGATTCTCAAACTCATGAACATGATCACTTCTTAAGGATTTAATCTTAAGTCCACTGATATTTTCTACTGTCTTAACATACTTGGTAAAGTGAGAACAAGCTTCACTCTTGTGATCTAGGAAAAAGGTCCAGGTGTACCTAGAGAAATCATCTACAAGAACATAAACATTGTGCTTACCATTGAGACTTGAAACTCTAGATGGTCCAAACAAATCCATGCAAACCAACTCAAGAGGTTGATAAGTAGTTACTTATTTCTTTTGTTTGAAATAGATTTTATGTTGATTTCCTTTTTGACAAGAATTACACACCTTATTGTATGGAAACTCTAATTTGGGTAGGTCTTTAACTAAACATTTTATAGTTAAATTCTTAAGAGAGTGTATGTTGCAGTGTTCTAGTATTCTATGCTAGAGCCAAAACTCTTTGTGAAAGGCATTTAGACAAGATACATTTTGTGAGGCTATTGTGTCTAGATTTATAGCATATACGTTTTCATTTCTAAAATTAGTAAATACTAAGTTATTCATGGCATAAAAAACATGGAATGAATCATTTTTGAATTTAACATTAAATCCATCATCACACAATTGAGATATGCTAAGAAGGTTATACTTTAATCCATCAATATACAATAATTTAGAAATTGAAACAAAGTTAGGGTTACCAATTTGGCCTAGGCCAATGATTTTTCCTTTACCATTGTCACCAAATGTGACATGCCCTCCATCAATCTTGATAATACTTTTAAAGCATGAATAATCCCCTGTCATATGTCTTAAAAAACCACTATCTAAGCACCACATCTTTCTACAAGATCTCTTTAGGTAGTTTACCTACAAAATAGTTCATCCAAGAAATGACTTTGGTACCCAGATTTGTCTGGGTCCACATACATTAGTGATATAAGCTTTAGGAACCCATAATTATCTTATGGGATTCTTATATGTAGAATATAGAGTGTTTGAAAAATAAACTTTGTTTGGTCCTGAAGAATTGGATGTAGTAAAATAATTCTTGGAACTGGAACATGCTGTAAAATTATGGTTTTTTGAAAAAAGTAGCATATTTTCTAGATCTAGTTACAAAATGTGATTTGGATAAATTCATTTGACCTAGTTGATATCCTATCCTAGAAGTATACTTAGGAGATATTTTTTACCAAGAATTTGAGTAAGAATATTTTTCTCATTGGTAAAATTTTCTAAGTATTTCTTTAATTTCTCATTAGACATTTTTAACTTATTGTTCTCCTTGATCAGTTGATCATTTTTCTCTTTTTCAGCTGTAATTTTAGATTTAACAGTCATAGTAAGACCATGCTATTTCTTCAAATATTTATACTTATCTTTCAACTCATTACATGTTTCTTCTAGCATGTTGCAATAATTGAATAATTCATCATCTTTTAAATTATCAGACTCACTTTTAGAATAATAAGAATTATGTATATGGGTGTCTAAGGTTACCTCAATTGTGTTTATCATAAAACACATATTAGCCATATCATATTTCTCATTTTGAGAAGATGAAGATTCACTTGAGCTGTCCTCAGAGGCACCACAGGTGGCCTTCATTTCTTTCTTATACTTTATATCCTTATTTTCATAATTTTTATTGTATTTCATCTTTGGACAGTCAGCCTTGACATGTCCTTTCCTTTTACATTCGTAGCATATTATCTCTTCTGACTTACCATTTATCTTCCAATCCTTTTTCCAATTTCCCTTGTTATCATACTTTCCTTTGTAATTGGGATTTTTGAAAAACTTTTTTTCGTATAAAATTTCTTGAATCTTCTAGCCAACTAGGCCATTTCCTCATCACTTTCTAAAGCTACTTATTCACCACTAGATCTTTCAATAGTAGCTTGAGCTTTCTCCTTGTCTTTAATTTTAGATGCAGTTGTCTTGAAAGCTACAGACTTTCTTTTGGGTTCATCCTCTTATTGATTTACCTTCAATTAGTCTTCATACATCATTAATTTTCCAATCAATTCCTTCACTGACATATTATCAATGTCACATGATTTCCTAATAGATATAGATGTCCCACACCATCTTTCTGGTAAGCATCGCAGAATCCTTATAATCTGTTCTTTGGCTGTTACTTCTCTTCCTAAATAAATCATGGTATTCACAATTTCATTGAACCTGAGATACATATTAGAAATAGACTCATTAGACTTCATTCTGAAGTTTTCATATTTAATATTATAAGTATTTAATCTCATTTATTTAACATTATATGTTCCCTCATGAGAAACATAGAGAGTGTCCCAAATCTCAGGTGAATTTTTACAAGAAGAGATACGGTTAAACTCTTCATCTCCTAGTGCACAGTACAACAAATTAATTGCTTTACAGTTATTGTTATAGGAAGTCTTGGTAGGTTCATCCCATGTTTTTCTATCAATTTAAGGAATTGCATATTTACTTTCAATAACAGTCCAGATTTCAAATCCCATGCTTTCTAGATGTATTTTCATTTTAAGCTTCCACTGAGCACAATTAGTTACATTAAAGAAAGGTGGTCTATTGGTAGCAACCCCTTTTAATCTGTCATCCATGATATAGATTGTAAAACAATTTCAAATAGATAAAAATATAGAAATAACAGAAATTTTGAGATCTTTGAAAAACAACTATAATCACAGTTGACAAGATTTAAAAACTGACAATAATTTTTTAATGCCTTTGATACCAAATGTTGGTCGGAGTAGATGACTCAAGAAGGGGGTGAATTGAGTATATATATAAATTTCTGTCAAAATTGGTTCTATAAAAGAATATCCCCTAATTAAAATATAATCAAAGTCAGTTTTTAGTGAATTTATAAAAGTCCTGAATGTTCAATTAATTTCTTATAAGATTGATTAGTTCTCAGCTTCACCAATATAAATATTAGTCAAAATTTTGAAACTAATCTACTAATTCAAAATATATATAAACACTTTCTAAACGAACTATAAAAGTTTAATTTTGTTTTATTTGAAATTAATTAAACATAGATCAGATTAAAACAAAATAAAAATACACAATGGATAAAAAAACAAGAGGTTCAGTCTCAAGCTGAGACTTAGTCCTCTCTACTTGGTGATCACCTGACACCAAGAAGTTTATATTAATAAACTTTTGATCCACACCCTGGATCGGGGTTTACAATAGCACATAGGGCTGTCCATGTCACACTTGACCTCTACCACAGTTATTCATGGGAAAACTAACAAACTGATCAATCAGGATCTCTTCTACTCTTATATGTGGGATACAAGAGTAAAAAGAGATTGAGTGTGAAGATATTTTATTATCCTCCATTTATGCATAGAAGACAGTGTGTGTGAAACAAACAGATGCACACAATGCTCAAAAAGTGAATACAAGATCACAATAGAGTTATAAAAGAAGAATAGAGTTTATAAATCTCTGTGTGTTGTGATGTAAAGATATAGACTCAATGGATGTAGTGAAAATGATAATTAAGTCCTCTTCTAGAAGTTAGATTCATAACATAGTATCAAAGTCTCTGTAATCTAGCTTACAGGTGTGAAAAGGTTCATCTATTCGATGTCAGGATGTTCAGTGAGCTTTAGTAAGTTGTTGATTGTAATATTAAACTTCTTGTGTACTCAAGATTCAAGTTCTTCTAGTTTCAATATCTTACACATTCACACTGTCTTCCTGTCTTTTTCTCATGGGTTTAGAGAGAGTTTTTAAGGTTTAGCTTGTAATCCTTTTATACTTCAAGGTCCAGTAGGCATGAAGATCTCCCCACATGAATGTACCTCGTACTATCTACAGATAGTCCTACAGACAATATTAAATAATGTTAGAAACATTAATTTTTCTAAATATGACAGTTAGAAATAAATTTGAATTAATAAATTTGAAACAGTTATTTATGAATATTGGTGATTCATAAGTATCGGTGAGTCATTTGCATCAGTCTGTCATCATCAGTCTATCATCGGTCTGTCATTATTGGTCTCTCATCAATCTATCATCATTAGTCTGTCATCATTGGTCTGTCAGCATCGGTTTGTCAACATCGGTGTGTTTTCCATTAGTGTATCGAACATCGGTGTGTCGAACATCGGTGTGTCGTCCATCGGTGTGTTGTCCATCAGTGTGTTGAACATCAGTGTGTCAGAAATCGGTGTGTCGAACATTGGTGTGTCAAACATCAGTGTGTCAGAAATTGGTGTGCCGTCCACCGGTGTGTCGAACATCGGTGTTTCAAACATTGGTGTGTCGAACATCGGTGTGTCGAACATCAGTGTGTCGAACATCGGTGTGTCGAACATCGGTGTGTCGAACATCGGTGTGTCGAACATCGGTGTGTCGAACATTGGTGTGTTGAATATTGGTGTGTCATCCATCGGTGTGTCGAATAAACTATCGGTGCCAGGGACTCTGAGAAACTTATTAAGTGTATGTCTTACATAGAACACTACTAGATTAAGAGACATCCAAAAATATATGTAAATATACACTGGTAAACATATTGAAGTTATTGAAATATATTTTTATATATGGAATAATTGATTTAATTAGAGATATTAAATGGAATGAAATAGTAGATTCTATAAATTGAAATTATTTGTGATTATGAAAACAACTATAGCATAGAGGGCCCAACACTTCAAAATATTTCTATCATTACCAGATTTTTGTTTCTTTCCAAATGTGACATAATTTTTTTTCATCCTCTCAAAATACTGATTGATGGAAAAAGGTTTTGGAGTAATGTAAAATTATTGGGATCTGTTGAATGAATTTTAAAATCTTTGATAAGAGTGATTCAAAGAAAAACCCTCTGATGACCCATATATACTGTTTTCTACCATGTTTTAGTTGATAATATGAAGCTTGTTCTTCCCAAATTGGACAAAATTTATGCCCCTTAACACTATATCCAGAAAAATTCTGTATATTGGGAAGTAATTTATATTGAACATAGTCATTACATGTAGTTGAAAATGTTCCATTTTATAATAATCATACACTCTAAAACCTTCCTCCTATAAAAGTTTCAAATAATCAATTAATGGTGACAAGAAAAAATCAATATCATTTTTGGGATGTTTTGGTCTATAAATCATAAAAATCAATATGATATATTTCTTCTTCATATAAAATTTCAAAGATAAGTTGTAAAATAGAAATAAAATAGGAAATGAACTATGTTTTCTACTAAGGATTCAATATATATTCATTTCATCTGTACACTATCCAAGTATGATATTTCTAACTTCATTTATAAATATAGGAAACAATTGATCAATTTTCTTCCACAGTAGACAATTAGCTAGATGATGTAATTTTCCATCTGATATCCACTCATATGCATGCCATATTTACCTTTTTGTGTTATTTGAATTTAAAAATAAACATTTCAAATGAGGAATTATAGGAAGATACCAAATTTCATTGGAAGGAGTCTTTGAAACTGCTAAGTTAGCTTGTGGTTTTTATTTAAACTAATGATGTGATGTCCCATATTTAGGACACTCTAACAGATCTTTATATTTCTTCTTATATAACTCATGGTCATTTTGGCATGCATATATCTTCTTATACCTAAAACCCATTAGGAAAAATATTTTCTTCATATTATAATGTGGATCTAGAAGATTGTTGTCATCAGGTAGTATGACTTTCAATATCTGTAGATACTATGTAAAACTATTTTCACTCCATCCATTTTTAACCTTCAAGTTAATCAATCTTAACACTGTTGATAAAATTATAAATTCCATACAACCCGAATATAATGGGTTTTCATTATCACCCTATATATGAGCAATTATCAGTGATTTCCCAGTTTCCTTTACTTCAATATAATGAATCATTTATTCAATTTGACTATAATTATCATCTTGAAAATCATTATCATTAATAGATCATAAATTCTAACCAGTTTCACCATGCCAAATCCAAGGACTGCAACTCATATTAAAACCAAGATAAATTAAGTGATCTTTGATTTCTATATTTTTCAACTTTTTCATATTTCAAAATTTCAAGCATGGGTAGAAAAATAGGTTATTATTTGGAACATTTCGTTTAAAAATCTCAAAAAAGAAACACTAATAAATTATTCATATTCATCACATTTTACAATGTAGTAATCCAACTTTAACTCATTATTATCTATAACAAATATCAATAATTGAAAATAAGTTATTATATATTAAAATTTAATTTCAAATTTACTTTTATAAATAACATAAAATACTTCACAAATAAAATAAATAAAATATATTTTATAAAAAAAGCATCACTTTAAATATATTTAATTATCATAATTTTAGATAAAATTCCAAAAAATGAATGGTATAAAATCATTAACATTGATTTTAAAGGGTTGACTATAAATAAAACACATTTATTCCTTATTTTTATTATGTAATTTCACAATTTTATATTTATTATTTTTAAATTAAATAAAGAAATATCATAATATAAATGGAAAACTATTAGAAAGTGATAAAAGAATGAATTAAAAAACATGATAAAGAATATAAATACATTCCCACACTTATACCAAAATTGACATGAAAGGGTGACTGAAAAAACATACACATTAGGCTCACCAAAAATATATTTTATAAAAAAATAAATAAATTACAATCCAATCATAACACAATCATTTAATAATAATTATCATATAAATATATATTATCAATACTCTGTATTCAAACTCTATAATTCACTATACCTTCAAAATAATCATTCAAAATTTAGAAACAAAACATACCTTATACACCCATTAATCAGTAAATTAATATTATTTATAGAACAAATTCATCAAATAATCATTTAATCAAAACTTAATCTCAAAAAATTAATTCATCAGTTAAAAAATACCTAATATGAGGGAACAATAGGAACTAAAAATAAAAATCAGGAATAGATGTATTTAGAAGCAATAATAAAGACCATTCAAGTAAAAATGACCAAAACAACATTCATAAAATTAAAAATAAATTGTTTTCATGGAAATTTGAAATAATAAATACAAAAATAAAATAGATATTAGATATAAGTCACAATAAAGGGAGGTGATGAATGAGAAGGTGATGATAATGATGATGATGATAATTATAGTTTTTAAATGTGTCAAATTAAGGAATATAATGGTTAACTAAAAAATTTTTATCATTCAACTTTCTAATAATGATAACAGAACCTACAATAAGAAGGAATAATAAACCATAACCAATCTAATGAAGATACCATTAAGGGTGTTGGATGGTGAAAAAGAGAAATGAAAGACAGTGCAAAGATCTCAAAAGTGGAGACCGATGAAGTTTGAGTGTGGATGATAGAGGCTAAGGAAAAGTGAAAGATATTTGAGGCCATTGTATCAAAGTAATAAGTGTTAGTGTTCACTGAATAATAGAAAACCAACCATTGTCATGATAATTAATGACCACAAAGTGACTTGTTCTGATATATTATAAATTTTTTAATGATTTTTTACATCAGTTATTAAATAACTGATTTTGAAAAGATAAACCTTGTATTTTTTACATTGGTTATTTTATAACTAATGTGAAAAAATATCTATAATATTAGTCATAAATAGCTGATGTGTAAAATCCAGTATTTTTATGTATTTTATACAAGTGTGTTTTATCATAATTTGAATACAAAGATGAAATCCTTTTTATTTTTCTAGCACCTTCACATGATATTAGGAAACTATAAGACAAATATGATGTGAAATGAGATATGATACATAGAAAAGCATGTAAAAACATAAAATTGTGAATTAATGGTAATGTCATGAGTCACATTATTAGGGCCACACATTATTGATCTTTGTAGGAGTAGCTTAGGAAATTTTATGTTTCAAAATACTATGAGTAATAATAAATATATAGTTTTTTTTCAAAGGTATCAAAATGGTACACCCATTTATAATATTTTAAATGACTTTTAAGAGTTTATTAATCAATTTTTAAACATAATAATTAATTTAGATAATGAGGATAAAAATTTATAGTTACATGGAGCATTATTATATTCATAAGTGGAATTTAAAAGTTCACAGTCAAATTCCAAATAAAATAGTTCAATTATCATGAATATAGACAAAAGTAATGTATTTAATATATAGATAAAAAGAAAGGCTCAAAGAAAATTTTCATTATAGTTAAAAGAGTTATAATAAAATGGGGAAGAAATAAAAATTAAAGGGTTTACATCACAACAGAAGTAGATAGATCCATTCCCAATAATGGTTTTTATAGGTTTCTTTGGATAAATTCATATAACTTGATGAATGCAGCCCCATAAGATTTGAAGATAAGATCTTTTCACATATAATTTATATAAATAAGAATGAAATTTTCTTGCAATTGTTTCTTCATTATAAAATTAGTTGACCTTTCTTATCATGTCATCGTAGCTATAAAGGATTAAAGGGTAGAATCCATCCAGTAGTATTCACACATATAACATCTCGTTGCCTTCTTTCAGGTACTTCTCAACTCTTGTTTTAATTCCATTTTTATTTGGGTGTCTTTGGGACCTTTCAAGAATGGAGGGAATTTTTTGGGGAAAATTATCTAAAGTTAGAGTATGTATGTTATATGAATTAATTGAGTCTGAGTATAAATGCGTCAAAGGATTTAAAGGATGAACTTTGGGTTGAGGATCAATTTGAATCTTTATGGTCAGTTCTGCAAGGGACTGCTACTGGGCACTAGATAGAGAAGAAAAGTATGTTGTTAATCCTTAGTTTATGATATAAATTGTTTTTTGGACACATTTTGTGAGAGTGGATTATTAAATAAAAAAATTTACACTATAAAATATGAATGTATGCTGTAAGAGTGGATTACAACATAAAAAAGGACTTACATCATAAATTCACCACTCGGTGTGTTTTTAACCAAATGTGACAATTATTTCCTAGTTGTATCCAAGTTCATGAAGATGATGGTGGAAGATATGTCATTAGTTGTGAGGTGATGGTTGGTGGAGGTGCAGATCGATAGGATCTGGTTAGTTGGCAATGGGAGATGACGTGGGTGCTTGGGTCAGAGCTGGCTTGGGGTGTCAGTCATCGACAGTAGTGATGATTTGTTCATTGATTTCCAAAATTTCTATTTGGCCACTGCGCATCACTAGTCTCATGCAAGGGTTTATATAATTTTTTATGTTTGAATCCAACTGTGGTGATGTTTAGTAAGCTTTTTTTTTCAGGCATGGATCAGTTGGATTCTATCTTGATTTTTTATTAGACTATTGGTTTTATTAGGTCACATATTTCTTGGTGAGCACTGGAATTTATCTCGATGCATTTGGATGGAAGTTCCACTTCCTGTAGATTACTTTGGATGGGTGACCTCAAAAAAGGGATGGGTGTGCTGGCACCCATCATTCATCCATCCTTCCTTATCTTATTGGAAAAATGGGAACCCTGATTTGATCTTACACAATATTATTTTTCATGATTTACATTGAATCAAGATGAAATTTTAGTGAGTTTCTCACATGCATTATCAGTTGGGTGGCTCGAAAGAGAGATAGGTATGTTGGAATCTATCATCCGAACCTCCCTTCACATGTTAGTATGTTTGGGAGGGGTGATCTATCACATTCTGTTGGAAAAACACAATGCAACTTCTTGGAAGGAGGGTGACACATTATATTTGACTGATCTTAGGGCCGTATTGTTTTTCGGGGGGGGGGGGGATGAGACATTTTATTTTTCTTATCTATGATTTTTCTTACCATTGGAATCTCATGACCTTCTGTAGATCTTTATATCAGGATTATTTTAGGAATTTTTTCCACTGTGATTGTAATGAGTTTCCTCTTTCCCAATTTTCAAAAGATACTCTCTTACTTTTTTATTTATTTAATAATGGGATCTTGACCCTTAACCTATTTAAAAAGATGACATAAATGTGTCATGAATAGTGATTTTATTTTCACTGCTCACTTAATTTCATCTAGAATTCTATAGATTCTCCTCTCGAGATCCCTAGGTTTCCTCCTGTGTGTAGTGAGTGACTCCCAGTCTTCTGGACATCTCGATTTGGTGTTTGATCCCTGATGAGTTTTCTTTATTTGGATTTCTCCTTCTCCCTACTATACTTCTTGTACAATGGCGTGATATCATGATTTCTAATTGAATCAAACTTTGATTTTTATGGTTTTTGATCTAGGAATTATTTCTTTATCTCATTCTCCTTCATTCTCCATTGCTATTTCCCATTATGGGTATTGATTTGATCATTGATTAATGGTAGGTGGTTCAATATGATTTTCCCTACAATTGACACCTTAAATTGCTTAATTGAGTTAAAATGAGTTTTTAAATGATTTAAAAACCTGGGTTTGAGATGATTGATGTTTGATTTTGAAAAGGGCCTAGAAATTGCGGAAAACTTCCAATTTCAATAGAATTGAAATTTTTGGGTGGATTATAGAAAATTTATGGATTGATTTGGAAATTTATTTGATGAAAATATTTGATGTTGAACCTTGAGAAAAATGGATTAAATTGAAAGATGGTTTAAAAAGTCATTAATTGATGCAAACCTATGATTTTGTTTTGAAATGAGAAAGGTGTGTTGAAAACTGAAACCTGGGAAATTGTATTTTGAACTAATTTGAAATGATTGATTTTCCTATGATTGATTTTTTGATTGATTGACTGAAGCACATGTGAGACTAGGTAGTTAGTGGATAATTAGGACAATCATGCTAGGATCTAATCCCTATTAATGGATTGACGATAAAAACACTGACATAAACTTACAGTGGCATGATTTCCCTTGATGGGGTGTTGAGTCGTGATGACATGAGCTAAGGGATGTGTGCACACATTGACTAGATATCACTAATTGAGTAGTATTAGGATCATATTACTAGGGACTAACATACCACATGGATAATTACATTGTGCTATGATATATTTGATTTGATGATTACATGGAATTTATTAATGAACAATTTTATTCATGACAAATTATTTATATAAATTTTTTATTTAATCCTATTTTGATTTATTTTCAATATTTTTTAATTAAAATCATGTTTTTTTGAAAATATATAAATTTCATTCAATGTATTGTTTTATTTAAATATAAACAATAAATGGTTTATTTTTATAGAATTGATTATGGAACACTTGGTGAGACCCTACTGAGCTATTTATCTCACACCCTACCTTTTCCCTTAGGTGTTTGTAGATTATCTTATGTGAGGTAAATGAAAAGGTAAAGTGCCACTTAGAGGTGATGGATGTTCTTGATCCTTGGTACCTAGAGTTATAGGTGACTGATAGAGATGTGATCCTCTTATTAGATGGGATATGTATGAGATTTTATCTTAGAAGATGTTGTGTCACTTAATGATGTACTATTTTGGGTATTGTTTTACCTTTTTTTGGTACTTTCCTTAAGGAGTGTGGAAATATCGATTTGTATCATTTATATTTTTTTGTTTTGTGAAAAAATTGTTCCCTCTTTATTCTTGTATGATTCTAGGTGATAGTCAATAACCTGAGGGGATCAAGAATTCCCTTTAGGCTATATTATATTCTGCTCAAGTATCAACATACCAGGGTATCAAGGATGGTTCATGAAAAATTGGCATCAAAAGGAGGGTGTTAATCTTTCCTTAATGATAGTATGCATTTGGTTTGTCCTGATAGAAATGAGGTGGGATTACTAGGACTTAGGTGGTAGTTCTGAGAGAGTTTCTGGCTAGCTCTCCTCACAATGAGCCTTATGTCGCTATAGGTCTTTGAAAAAAATGTCTTTGAGGAATAATTTTATCCAATTCTAGTATTTTATATACTTTTGATCTGAGTATGTTGAAATCTCAGTCTGGAACTATAATTGATGGAAATTATGTTTCTGTGACTCTTTTTTGAGTTGATGATTTGTGTATCCTTTATGATGCTTTTAGTGTTTTCTGTTGATGTTCTGTAGCATCATGACTCTAAGAAGATGTTTAAATATGACACAAAAGGAAGATTCTAGTGAACCACAACAAGTAAATACTTTGACAGACCCAAATATTTTTGAGATAGTGGTGCATGTATTCCATGTTCTGGGACTAGTACCTGCACCTTTTCTCTTTTAGGTTCCGGTAGTGGAACCTCAACGAGATGAATCGAGAGATCAAGACCCATAGTTTCTTTATCATAAACCACCAATGTTCCAAGTCTTTAATAATACTCAATAGACTTATGATTGGTTTAAAAATATAGAGCTTATCTTTGAGTTATTAGAAACACCTAATTTGATTAAAGTAAAATGTGTTACCTTCAAAGTTGAGGGGACTGGTAAAAGATAATGATATTTGATGGTGATAACAAAGAAGCATGAGGATTTAGAGTGAAGAGACTTTATAGTTATCTTCACTGATCAATTATATCTATATTCTATGGTCTTAGTAAAGTATATATAGTTTCTTAATCTCCAACAGGGTGAAAAAACTGTGACATAGTATGTGGATCATTTTGTTGAGCTTTTTTTGTTTTTCCCTGAGGTTGTATCTAATAAGAAGATGAGGGACCAACAATTTGATATGGTTCTCTAACATAATATCCAATCATAGGTTTTCCTACAGAATATCACTTCTTATAATGATATTCCATATAGAGCATTTATGGTTAAGATTAAACTAACTAGTAAGTTAGGGTTGACAGGAGTTCTTTTTTCCTAGTGGAAATTATGTAAGTTCCTTTAATTAAAATAGAAATCATGATGAGTCTTATGGTGGTTCTAAAAACAAATCAAAAACCAAACCTCCTATAGTTCTTATATGAGACCACTTTACTTGATTTCAATGTGTAAATGATGGGTATTTTAAATGGGTTTGTACTAAGACACCAATGATCTGTAGTTATTATGGTCACTTAGGACACCTATAAAATTTATGCCATATCTTTTATGCTCCATGTAGTGGAACAGTCTCATCAGAACCAAAAGGTAATGCGGTGAAAGCAGATGATTTATTAACTAAGGGGTTCTAATCTAAAACAAATATTCTTCATACAATGTAAGAGCCTCCAGAGGAAGCTGACGAGGGTCCAAAAACTATGAGATGCACCATCACTATAGCTTCATTTTTAGTGACTACTTTATTTGACATTGGTTCATCTCACTAATTTATATTGACCTGTATTGTAGATTTGATAAACCTTCCTAAAGATATTTTTTATTATGTAATGGATGTTAATACACCCCTCAGAATAAAGTGATAGTAGGGAATTTGGTTTCCTACTTGTGTTTTCTCTTTATTAGAAATTAAGCTTACCTAGATTTTTCTAGTTCGTGATATGAATCTTCATGATGTCATTTTCAAGATGGATTGAATGATTTATCAAAAGGATTGGATTGAATGATACCTTCGATGGGTCTCTTTTACTACACCTAATGGGGTGTGCTGTGTCATTTAGGGGTAATGGGACCCAAAGTTGAGTAAATCTAGACCTCGTTTTATAGATTTGGGTAGAGTTATATTGGTGTTTTCTTTTAACTTGGAGTGATAATACTTGAGTGATGATATCCCTCCAGTTTTTTTAATCCCCCCTATACTTTTTCTTTTGATTTCTATGGCTTTCCCTCAATAAGATATTTGTATTTTTATATTGATTGAGTACCTGGTACTTAGCCAATGTCTATTCCTTCTTACTATATGGAACCCAATGAATAAAAAGATTTAAAGACTCAGTTGAATGATCTGATAGATAAATGTTTTATATTCTTGATTGTGTCACCTTGGTTGGTGCCTATTCTCTTTTCAAATAAATCTGTTGGAACAATTCACCTATGTGTTGATTACAAAAAACCCAATCGAGTTATGATGAAGAACAAGTATCCATTACCAAGGATTGATGATATGTTTGACCAGTTTAAAGGGAAAACGTGGTTCTCAAATATTGAACTTTGATCTCATTACCACCAGTTGAGAATAAAATAATATGATATTCATAAGACCATATTCATAAGTAGTTATGGCCATTATGAGTATCTTGTTATTCGATTCAGTCTAACCAATTCTACTACAGTTTTATGGATTTTACAGACAAGATATTTCATGATTACCTTGACTCCTTTGTGTAAGTCTTTGTGGATGAAATCCTAGTTTACTCCCATATTGAGGAGGACCATGTGCGTTATTTGAGAGAAGTTCTAGAAATCTTGAAAATCACTGAATTAATACCATGCTATCACAATTTAATTTATAGATTCAGGAATTGAAGTTCTTAGGACACACGATCTTGGAACCTGATATTTTAGTTGATTATAAAAAGGTGAAGTCTATTATAACATGGAATCAGATGCATAATGTTTTCATGATACATAGCATCTTGGGCTTGGTAGGGTATTTCCATAGTTTTGTTAAAGATTTATTGAAGATGAACTCTCAAATGAATAATGTCACTCAGAAAGTATTGAAGTTAATTTGGGATGAGAAATATCAGAGTTATTTTGTTGAGATGAAACATATTTTGATTTCTGGTCCAATATTGACTCTTCCATAGGTTGGGTAGTGCTATGTAGTCTTTTGTGACACATCAGGTTTGGGTTTGGGATACATCCTTATGTCGGGTGATCATGTGGTAGCCTATGGTTCTATACATATTAACCTATAAGATAAGAATTATCTAACCCATGATCTTGAGCTTGCAATTGTGATGCATTCTCTTAAGAGTTGGTGACATTAACCTTTCAAGGAAAGTATTACTATTTATTTTGAAAAAAATCCTAATTTATATATTCTCTAAAAAAATATTTGAATCTCCTCCAAAGGCATTGGGTAGAGTACATGTAGTCTTTTGATTTTGACATTTTCTACACCCCTAGTAAGGTTAATTTAATTTATTATGCTTTGAGTAGGAAACTTACAACCTAGGATGTGAAATAATCATCAAAATAGTAGAATCTGATGGATCTCTTTTCTTAGTTTAATTCCAGAGTTTGTGATAATTATTCTTAGGTGATCTTGGTGAGTATACTGTTGACCTATTCTCTTCTTGAGGTCATTCTATTAGGTAAGTAGTTTGATGAAGAATTCCATGGAATTACGAAATCTTTTTATAGTGGGGAGACCATTGGTGAGTAATGTTCTCTTTAAAGGGTATGATATGTTTTCTAAATTGGTACATTATGCCTTTTCTTATGAGAAAAGGTTATGATGGAAGATTTACATAATTCTTAATGGGAAGTGTACCTTGGAACCACAAATATGTTCTATGATATGAAGTGATAATTTTTCTGGCCAGGAAAGAGACAAGATGTCACTGACTTTTTATCTCATTATTACACCTGCCAATAGGTCAAAGCTAAACACGAGAGACCTTTGGGTTTGATTCATCCACTTCCAGTGCTGAATTGGAAGTGGGATGATATTTCTATGGACATTGTGGTTGGATTTACATATACCCCTTGAGGGAAGAATGTGATATGGGTGGTTATCGATAGGCTAACCAAATCAAATCAATTTATACCCATTCAATATATAACCAAATCAGTTGAGGATTTGGTAAATCTATATGTGAAATATATTGTATGATTATAAGAGTTCCTTCTAATATAGTCTCTGATGGGAATCCCCATGTCACTTATCACTTTTGGATAGTCCTCTATTAGGCATTGAGATCTCAGGTACGTTTGAGCATGGATTATCACATACATAAAAATGGCTATAAAAAATAAGATATATATATTATTGAGGACATTCTACATGATTGCGTTCTTGAATTTATTGGATATTGGGATGTTTATTTGGGTCTAGTTACATTTTCATATAACAGTAGTTACTAGTCCATTATCAAAGTAGTGCTTTTGATGCCTTGTAAGGAAGGCCTTATAGATCTCTATTATGCTGGTTGGAGATTGGTGAATCTTCCTTAATAGGGCCTAGTTTGGTCTAAGAGATGATGATGATGATTCGGTTGATTCATCAGTGAATGTTGATGGCATAGAGCTAGTCATATCCTATACTGATTGTTGTCAATTAAAATTGGAATTTTCAGTAGGTGATTAGGTGTTATTAAGAGCTTCACCTCAGTTGGGTCACCGATATATTGGGAAATAAGGAAAACTTACATTGAGGTTTATGGGTCCTTTTGAGATTATTGAATAGGTAGGGAAAGAGACTATCTGTTTAGAACTTCCACTGCATTTTACTTTAATCCACAATGTGTTTCATATATCATAGATTTGAAAGTATGTTTCTGACCCTTCTCAAGTTTTGAGTTGGGAAGATCTTGATGTTGAGAATGATTTATCTGTGATTGAGCATCCAATAAGGATGATTGATTATGATACAAAGGTTCTTCATGGTAAGATGATACCTTTGGTATGTGTGCTATGAAAGCATGGTTTTGATTCACATAATACATGAGAGTATAAAGCATTGACGAGAGATTAATTCTTCATCTATTTAATATGGAATATTCTTGATAGGATTTATAGGGACATAAAGTGTTTTTGGCAGGGAGGTTGTAACATACCATTACCTTCTATTAGGTACTTTTTGACTTTTGTTTTGATTCCCTTTTTTTGGGTGCGTTTTGGGCCTTTTGAGGATGGAAAGAATTTGTTAAGGCAAATGAGCTAAAGTTCAAGGATATATGTTTGTTTGAATTAATGGAGTCTAGGAATAAACGTGTCAATGGATTTAGAGGGTTCACTTTAGGTCTGGGTTGAATTGGAAGATTTATGATTGGTTTTGTAGGGGACTACAATTGGTTGTTGGATGCAAAAGGAATTTATGCCATAAATCCTTAGTTTATGATGTAAATTGTTCGTTGGTCACAAGCCATGAGAATGTATTATGGAATAAAGTTATTTATAAATTAAAAGATGAACATATGATGTAATATTTTCTTGCACTATAAAATAAGGACTTACGCCATAAATTCAATGCTTCGTGTGTTTTTAACCTGAGGCAACACCTTTTTCATCATATGTGAAACTTGATGAATTTACATTGTAAAACTAGGATTTACAACATAAATGAATCATTCCCAACAATTTTATTTTCACTTCTTTCCTAATTTCATTTAGCATTAATAGGCACACATCTTTAGAACCTTAGGATTCCTCCCGTGCTCAACGAGTGACTCCAACCCTTCCAGACGTCTCGGTTTGGCATTTGATCCTAGGAAAGTTTCATTAATTTTGTTTTCTCCTTCTCTTTTCTATCCTTATTTTATAGTGGTGTGATATCATGATTTACAATTGATTTAGAGTTTGATCTTGATGGTTTTTGATCTAGTAATTCTTTATTGATCTCCTTCTCCTTTGTTCTTCATTGGCATTTCCCATTACGGGTGTTGATTTGATCATTGATTAAAGGTAGGTGGATCCATATGATTTTACCTACAATTGAAACCTTAAATTGTTTGATTGATTTGAAATGATTTTTTAAATTATTTAAAAACCCAGATTTGAGATGATTGATGTTTGATTTTGAAAAGGGCATTGAAATTGTGGAAAAACACAAATTTCAAGGGAATTGAAATTGAAGGGTGGATTTGAGAAAATTAATGGATTTATTTATAAATCAATTTGATGAAATGATTTGATGTTGATCTTTGAAACAAATGGATTAAATTTAAAGATGACTTGAGAGGGAAAAAATTGATGAAAAATTATGATTTTGTTTTGAAAGGAGAAAGGCATATTGAAAACTAAAACTTGGGGAAATTTTATTTTGAATTGATTTAAACTGATTGATTTGCCCATAATTGTTGACTGATTGTTTGACTGAATCACATGCGAGGATGGGTAGTTAGTGGGTAACTAAGAAAATGATGTTAGGATATGACTAAATTGTAATTTATTGATGATGAAAACACTAACATAAACTTACATCAACATGATTTTCCTTGATGGGGAGTTGAGTCCCAAGAGCCTGAGCTGAGGGACGTGTTCACACATTGAGCTAAGATCACTGACTGAGTAGTGTGAGGATCCTATTACCAAGAACTAATGTACCATAGGGATTATTATATGGTGCTATGATATGTTTGATTTGATGATTACATTCCATTGACTATTGAAATATTTTATTCATGAAAACTTCTTTATATAAATGTTTTATATAAAATTTTCATTTAATCCTATTTTGATATATATGAAATATTTTTGAATTGAAATCATGTTTTTTAAAAATATGTAAATTCCATGCCATGTATTTTTTATTTATATGGTAAGAATAAATAATTTATTGTTAGGTAATTGATTATGAAACACTTGGTGAGACCCCATTGGGTTTTTTAACTCACACACTACCTTTACATTCAGGAATTTTTAGATTATCTTATGCTTGGTCCATGCAAAGGGAAAGTTATACTTGAAGGTGGTGGATGTTCTTGATCCTTGGGACCCTTATTGTTGGAGGTGACCGATAGATATTTGACCCACCTTTTACATGGGATATTTATGACCTTTTATCTTATAATATTCTATGTCACTTGCTGATGTACTATTTTAGGTATTGTTTTTACAAATTTTTATGGTACTTTCTCCTTGTGAAGCATGAGCATACTGACGTGTACCATTTATCTTCTAATTTTATGTGAAACAATCATTCCTTTTTTATTCTTATAAGATGATAGGTTATAGTCAAAAACCCATGAGGATCAGGAATGCCCTTCGGCCTATGTCAGAGTCCTCTTGGATATCAGTGTACTTGAGTATTTGGGTTGGTTCATGATGATGCATGCTTTGCGAACCTTGTAATTTAATCATTGTATCTCCCAGTGCTAGTGTGGAAGAATAAAATTTCTTATATAATTTAACATTGATCACATCAATAATTCCTTTATAACTTTAAGGATTCTCTCTAATTCTCATAGTATTGAGATTTTAAAATTCTTTGAAGCATTCTTGAGAAGTTCTCTCTAGGGCTAGAGAGAATTTTATAGGTTGAATATGTTTTTCACAACCACCTCACAAAGAAATTTCATAATATGAGTTTTATAATTAGGGTTAATATTAGTTCCTGATAAAAGGCCTTCAGCTAATATCATTATTCCAAGTGAAACCCATATCCAGTAATAATAAAAAATATTATTATTATTTACTGATGCATGATGACTTATAGATATTTTAATATAATTTCATGAATAAATAAATCAATATTTACTTAAATTACATTAAATAAAATATATCAATCTTCCAAAACCCTAAACTCAAACTATTAATCATCCTCAACATTTAGGAAAACTTGAATAATAACTATTTATTTAAATAAATAAATATCACTATATTATTCATTCCATAAATTTTTATGTGAAAAACATAACCTGAATAATTATTATTCCTCTACACTTGAGAATAATATTTATTCTGATATAATATTTAAATTGAATTTAAATAAGGTTATGAATACTATTAGTGTGCGATCCTCTAAGACTCTTTATTCATAGAATTAGGCTAACTAGCCTAAATTTTAAGATCAATATATGGAAACACATCAAGGAACCCATAGATAAAGATGTTAATTTCTCAATGAAAACAACCTCCTACAAATTATTATTGTGTAATATTATTCTCTTAGTCTCAATATTTTACCAAGCAGGCTGCATACTTCTGTCATCAACCTATAAGTTTGATAAATATTTCTTTGACTTACTGAAATGAACTTATCGACAAACAACCATGACCATGGAATCAATAAGATAGTTCCATTTTAGTTAAATGTTTAGATATATATACTTACATAAATGTAATATAAAAATACTTTATTGACTTATTCATCAACGTTATATCACTTATGAAGAACCCAACATATCCCATCTCACTGTGAGAATAATCCATCATGTTTTTCTTTAATACATCAAAGTAAACAATTCATGATATACATTAATAATAATCTCAAATCTAATGACCAATACACATATCCAAAAATTAGAATATTTAATGACACATATAAAATATAGAATCCCTATTGATGGGTTTGTTCTCATAACCTTCTATTTTAAAGATTACTAAGTGTGAACTTTATGAGAAGAAGTATCAATGTTTTATGAGCCCCCTAAAACTAATAAAAACATAACTTTTGTCCCATAATATAAATTTCATCTTGAAATAGAACATATATTTAATAATATTGTCATATCATTTCAATCTTTTAACCATAGTAGGTAACTTCTATAAACTTTCATTTTAAAATACACTCTAAGGAAAATATACCACTAATGTTACATAGAATATAACTCATAATGTGATAAGATATATATTAATATTTTAATATTTTAATATAAAGTTAATCAAAAGTACAAAGAAGTTTTTTTTGGGCACCAACTCCATCAGACTCCCACTTCCATTAGATTCAACTACTAACAACTTTGAGTATACTAGCTCTCACATTATATTCATGATTATATTGAGATAAATATTTATTCAATGATTCCCCTATTTCATCTTACATGTAAACACTAATTACTATGACCTCACCTTATTGAGGAAAATCCCTCAAGAGGTGATACTTCTAAAGTATGTCCTTCATCCATTGATGTGACCTTGTCTCCTTAGAAAGGCCCACCATTTTAGTATTATAAAAATATAATGTGATAGAATCCTTACTACTAGGAATTAAATCAAGAGCCTATACAAAGATGTGTATCTGAACAACTTCTTTAGCTATATCATAAGTTCAAATATAATCATACTCTACTATAGAATTGATAATCACTAGCTACTTTTATCTCTTTCAACTCACATATCCTTTATTAAGATAGAAGGTTGAAAAAACAAAATTAAGTGCAATTTTTTATTAAAATTCTAATGATTTATTCATGATTTTAAATGATAAAATCCATGGATTTTAATTTTTTATTAAAATAATGGTTAATTTTAATTATAGATTGAAAATGGGTTAAAATATAAAAAGTTCTTAATTCTTGAATTTTGATATATTTTAACCAATTTGGCATGTTGATCATAATCTATAAATTATCAATCCAATTAATGTGATTATTTTTTAGGATTCCATTATTTCTAGGATACAACCTTTTCTTATAGAATAAGATGTTATTTGAACATCTAGAGGCCCGAAAAAATCAATCATTTTGAGAAATTGTTAGGGTAGATAGCGTAGAACCCACTCTATAAAAAGTTATAAATCAAGCTACACGCCTAAAATTGAGGTGATTATAGTCAGGTTCGAAAGAAGACTCATAATCTCATTTCTAAATTATAATTTAAAGAGTTATTCACTCATTAAGGTGACCGTTGGATGCTCAACATTGAATAATTAGTCAAGATGAATTTTTATAGAATAAAAACCTAGAGTAATTTGACTATAACTTCTTTTAAAAATGTCTGAGTAAGATGTAATTTTGGGGGGAAACCTGAAATATAATTTGGAATAACTTTTATGAAGACACCATGTACAACTTCATACATATAATGTGTCAAAAAAGTGAAAAGTATTTTAGAAATAATTCTAGAGCCAAAAAAATTTCCATCCTCACCTATAAAAATAGTTGAACCCCTCCATTCCAAATCATCATAGATGATTAGTCGACACCACCAAGTAAACCCCCAAGGAGGCCAATTAATTTTCTTCCTCCTCCCCCATTTCTTATTCTTCTTCATTTTTTAGTTTTCATTATTTTGTTTTAGTTTTAAATTTTAATTTAGATTCCTAATAAATTCATGCATTCTTAACTTTGTTCCACCAATTTATTCTTCTTATTTTAATTATTCTTCTTTGATAATAATAATAATTATTAATATAAAATTCTTATTTTAAAAACTTATTTTATTATTTCTATTATTCTTATTCAATTAAAATTATTTCTTAATAATAATAAGTAATAATAATAATAATATTATTATTTTAAAATTATTTATAAATTATATATTTTATTTATTTTTTTATTTTATTTTATTTTATTTCTACCCCTCCCTCTTTTCTCATCCCCCATTATTTACTTTTACTTTATTCATCCACTATTATTTCTTTTATTTTCTCTCTCTTATTATTCTCTTCTCCCCTCTTCCACTATTGTGATATATTAATCACTAAAATGAGAGGCTAACCCTAATGCTTGGCCCAGGGGGATTTCAAGGTGTTTGTGAATTTTCCTTAAAGTTTAATTTTATGTTTTTGATAAAATTGAGTAGCATGCATGGTGAGGCGAATGTCAAGGATCAAATGAATGCCCACCAATGACATGAAACTAAATTTATTTATATTATTTTATTTAAATAATTTTTCCTCTATCCATTGGTTAACTCTTAATATGATAGGATTTGAGCTAATCAATGGATGAAACAACATCGATTAAGCTGGGTCCTGGAATATGACACCTCCTAGACCATGAAGTTTCATCAACCTTGATTAAATGAGGAGGTGAAATTAAGAGTTCTTAGGCATAAAATTATTTTAAAAAATTTCTAAATAAATAATAGTATTCCAAACAAGAGATTTCATGCTTGGATTATCAAACAAAAATGAAACACATGAAGGAGAATAATGATTGAGCCCAAAACTGAACCCCTAAACCATTTTCTTTTTTCACTAATTACATTTTTTCATTTCATGTTAATTTTATATTTTATTTCATTTAAATTCCATTAATTTCCTAGATTAAATGAAAAAAAATTAAGTAGTTTAGGTGAATTAGATTAAGTGAGTGAACAAATATGAAAGATACTCTAGTGAGATAACCTTGGTTAGCCACTGTATTGCATTAAGAAAAATATAATTTCTTTTTACTATTCCCTATGACAGGTGTACATCAAAACTAGCACCTTTTCCAAAGATCTAATCAATATTTTACTTATTTTTTTATATTCAAATTATATATATATTTTCATTATTTTTATTTAAAAAAAATTATAAAAAATTCTATTTCTATGATGTATTCAAATACAGATTATTATGCACGGGTAGATTACTCATAGGTGCAGCAGCAACAAAAAAAAAACAACAATAAGATTATAATAGATCTCAGGTAAAAGAACTTAGAGAAATCATAGAACAAATAATGAGAAAAGATGAAAGAAAATCTAAATATATTCATGCATTAATGGATCAATTTGACCCTGATCCAGAGTAAGAACCTGAGGCAGTGGTGGAATAAATTTCACAACTCCTCTATGAAATTGAAGAAACCGAGGAGGTAAAGGTGGAGGTACTTAAAGATTCATTCCACCTCGCTCAACCATTTCTAGAGGAGATAGATGAAGGTCATTTTCTATTAATTTAAAAGAGGGATATCATGTAAATTTGGATAAATTTTAGAGAAAATGGGATAAAATTGAAATGAAATATGATCTAATTATGTCTTAAAAAGAATAAGAATCAGTACCACAGCACTTGAAGAAACCACCCAAGTGGTGTAATTCAAAGAAAGACCAGAGGAGCATGGCTACCTACCTCCATCCAGTAAAGATCAACTCCAAAATGCAATTTCAATTGAAGAGGATATTAAAGATGAACCAATTTAGGGAGTTTAACCATTAATGAAACCTTCATATTACAATTTCATTGAAACTGAATTAAGTATCACTCCCTGCTATTTTGATTTAACAGATTTAGCTGACTCACATTTTTCTACGGAGGAAGATGATGAAACTAAACATGCACTTTATACGGAGCACCTGAATATCCCGGAAGACATTGAATATCTACTTGAGGGAGTACAAGAAGTGATCCTAGTGTCTCTTCTAGAAGATCAAGAGATACACAATTCTGAAATTAGAAGGGAATATTTTGAAATTAATTCTTGAAATTTAAATTTTGAATCTCCCTTTGATTATTATTTTCATACATCACATCTAGAGAAACCACTAGATTGTGAATAAGAAATTGGAAAAGTAGAAATGAAGGATGAGGAGGTTATATACTTTATCCTACCCTCAATATGAAAGTTTTACCACATCGCAAAGTGGGAAGATTTACTGTACTCTATACATGGAATTATTCTCAAGAAGAAAAAAGAAATATAAGTTGGGAAGAACCACATGTGGTGGTTAAAATCTAAGAAAATCCACCCACTAAAAGATTCTGTATAACATTTGGTAATTCCATTCTAGAGGTAGTAAAAATTCAGGACCTACATTGGGGATCATACCAAGATTTATCTTTATATGATTTCTAGTAATTTAGATTTCAATTTCATTTCTTAGAATTAGTCCAACATGCATCCCACTCCCTCTTATCATTTTGAGTTTAAATGAATTATAACTTGTTCTTAATTGGGTAGTTATCTTTTATAGGTTCATAATGGCATAAGGTAGCCTTAGACAGTAAAGGGGAATGACCAAGCTTTATTAGAAAAAGAGTTTACTTTTTATCATGTTATAAGCTACCTATATTTTTATCCAAATCATGTTTTGATCTTTAAAGAAACAATTGCATGCCCACACTTGAATTATTCTTTACTTTAATTGTCTAGGAGACATTAGTTTTTTATGAATCCTATGATTACATGTTTTATATTTCAATGTTAATAATATTTAATGATTAAAATGAAGAATTAAAATTTTAAAGTGAAACATGGATATTAAAATGAGGACTCATGATTTAAGGAAATTAATTAATTCATGTGAATGAAATTTCCCAACCATTTTTCATGATTTGAATTTTTGAAATTAATGTGAATTGATTTATTATTGTTAATCATTCCTTGATTGATTTTACCATATCATATGTCCCATTTCTGAGAGGATTTCTAGACCAAGTAAATCCTATTATATTCTTGAGAATATTTCTTGAGTGATCATGGGACATGCCCCCTGTTATAACTTTAATTTGAACTTGTCAAAGCTATGACTATGTAAACAATATTTAAAATGATTGAGACATGTTTTGATAAACACTTATCCTAAAATACCACATTTACACCAATCATTATTTAGCCTATAGAGACCATGAATGACCTTTAAAAAAATGATCCATGTTTCAAGATGTTTTTATCAATTCCTACCCTCTTCTTAGTATTTTCATGATATATTAAAGTTAAAGTGTGTGGGTGAAGGTAATAATGGTAAATGGGATGATTTACATTTTAAGGAAGAAGTGTGTGGGTGCTTATTATGGGAATTTTAAAATGTTGTGGATTTATTCATTGTAATCTATTGTTTTTAACCTGTTGAATAAAAAAACTGAAAATTATAAAAATAAAAAAAATGAGAAAAATGGGTTATGATTTGAGTTAAACAAAAATAACCATTATTAGACCTATGATTTTTATCATACATGGTTAGGTAGTGTATGTGAGGTTTATTCTAATCATAAATTTCTAAAAAAAGAAAAAAATGGAAATATTCTTTAAAAAAAGTTTAAAAATAAAAAAATATATTTTCAAGAGAGGGAAAAAATCATTCATTTATCTTAAACTGATCATAATCATTACTTTAAATTTTTGGGGAATTTGGGAGTTGATATAAATTGAATGAGAAAATTTTATTAAAATTTTAATTTGAATATTATTTTTTGTGATTTAAGAGATAAACCTCCTCCTTAATCTTTAATTTTTAACATCAAGTCCTACCAACGATAATCCTCAAAGACATTCAAACCTTGATTACAATCCATCATGATTTTATGTTCCTTTTGTATTTACAAATTAGATAAAGTAGTTATTTTAAAAGCTTATGTATAATGATCATGTTATCATGATATGAGCATAAATATACTTGAATTGTATCATGAGTGAGGATAGAAAATAATAAAAAGTGAGGTAAGTCATGACTTGAAATGTTTGATAATAATGAATCTAGGATCTTGAATGAATAAAATGAGGAGATCCATCATCTTTCAAAGGGGAAAAGTAAAATAAATGGATTGATTATTTCTTTGGAAAATGAGAAATTGAATTGATATTTTATGTGGAATTTTAAAATTTTGTTTGAAATTTACAATTATTTGATTTTATTGCATTGAAATTTGAATATTTATAACATCGGTGCCCTCATCAACTCCTTGTTGAGATTTTATACCTAAGTACAAGCATTGTTTAAGTGTGGGGGTATTTGATAGAAAAAAATTAAGTGTAATTTTTTATTAAAATTCTAATGATTTATTCATGATTTTAAATGATTAAACTCATGGATTTCAATGTTTTATTAAAATAATGGGTAATTTTAATTATAGCATAAAAATGGGATAAAATATAAAAAGTGATTAATTCTATAATTTTGATAGATTTTAATAACTTTGGTATGTTGATCATAACTTTTAAATTATATATCCAATTTATGTTATTATTAGTTTTTGGATTCATTGATTTGTGGGATAGAACTTTATATTCTGGATGACGATGTGATTCGAACATCTATAGGCCCTAAAAAATAAATCAATTTGAGAAATTATTCAGGCAGATAGCATGAACCCCACTCTGGAAAAGAGGCATAAATCATGCTACATGACTCCAATTGAGGTGATTAAAAAAATGAACCCCAAAACCAATTTCTTTCTTCACTAATTACATTTTTTCCTTTCATGTTAGTTTTATATTTTATTTCATATAAATTCCATTAATTTACTAGATTAAATAAAAACAACAAAAAAGTAGTTTAGGTGAATTAAATTAAGTGAGTGAACAACTGAGAAAGCTCTTCAAGTGAGATGACCCTGGTCAGCCACTACGCTACGCCAAGAAACATATAATCACTTTTGACCATAACCTATGATAGGTGTGCATTAAAAAAATACCACAACTATGATATTATATTATTCTAATTTATAAAGAAACTTTAATCTGGATATAACCTAATTATTAGTTTCCCATTTCCTCTATACACCAGGAACATATCCTTAGTACACCTTATATACCTTTGGATAGTCTTCATTGTAGTCCAATGTTGTTCTCCTAGATATTTTTGATATCTTCCTACCATGATCAAGGAAAATAAAACATCAAGCCTATTACATAGCATGAAATACATGATAGAACCTATCATAGTAGAGTAAGGGATTATACTCATCTTCTCTCTATATAATTGTGTTTTAGGATAAATTTTCTTGAGGTGATTCATACCATGTGACATTGGAAACAATCCCCTCTTGTATTATTCTATGTTGAATATCTTTATTGCCTTTTCAATGTATCTACCTTGTCTTAGTCCAAGTATCCTCTTGAATATATCAATAATGATCTTAATCCATTGAATATAGGATTCTACGTCTATGTTTTCCATGGAAAAGCATGTGTTAAACCATGTATTATCCAATTAAAAGATATGAATATCGTTTTCTATCAATAATATACTGGGGAATTTCGGGATCCGAGCGTACTCAGTTCTAAAAATTTATTAAGGAAAATAAACCATAAACAACGATACACAAATGTGGCACAAGAGCCACCAAACACAAGGTGGAAACCCAATGCTTCCCACAAGTTAGAACAAAATCCAAAATATACAAAAATGAAAAACCCATAGGCCCATCATTAAGTAGCCCGAAGGCCCGATTGGTCCCGTTTACAACATGCCCAACACATCCATCTACTCATCCGCTCCAATGAACGCCTAATAAACTAAAAATTGAGGTCTTTTTCATCAACTTGTCTTTCATTTTCCTGGAATCCCAAGGCACCGTTGAAGTCACCTCCCACATCATGGTCACCTCTTATGTGCTTGCTGATATCCATCACCGCTCTTTTTTATCAAGAACATGTGCCACAACATTTTGAGTACCCGCCATCCTATAAATTTCCCTTTCATCAACCACATCATGAGGAAAATGATAGAAACACACCATCCTATAGCTATCAAGGTCATTTTACCTACACCTTGAATCCCAAAGTCAGATCTACATCAAAATGTCATCACTGGAACCCGCATCATCGCCAGCCTTCCCACCGACTAAAACCCACCATCCCTAACACTCGCCCCATGAAAAAATGCATCCCTCGCCAACATGCCCCTCATAGGCTTCCTATTAACATCCCACTTTAACTTCTAGGAATAACCGAATATGTCCTCAAGGTTGAATCGGTGCTTCGCTGAGAGGTGTGGTCCATCGGGGCTCTAGATCCACAAGGATTCCAGATTCTTTAGGATCCCAAACCCCCACGTCTGTCGTTGTGCCAAAAATGAGGCATGATCGAGTCTGCACATCCACGTTCCACCATCATCATCACTAACGGGGTCCAAGACACCCTGATTTAACTGACTATAGGATCCACCACCATAGAAGAACAGCCTCTGGCCATTCTCTTCATCAAATTATGAGTGCTGCTTGATGCTGAAAAACATTCCCCTCTTGTCCTCAAGGTCACCACCGAGGTCCCACACCAACCACACCATCACTGGTTCCCAAATCACCATCCATGGCACCTCGTCAAACATACCAATTCCATCATATTCCATCACTAAGGGCTGACTATGAGCCCTATCAGTAATATATCCTTAACATATACTACTAAGAAAATGACTTCACTCCCACTAAATCTATTGTAGATACCAGGATCACATTCATTATTTATGAAAAAAATACCATTATGGCTTCATTCAAGATAATGTTCCATGATATTGATGGTTGATTCAACCTATAAACTACTTAAAATATGAGATATAGTCTTATTCCTCTATCGTGGTTATATCCCATGTTACTATGGTTGTAGGCTACAACCATGGTTGATGCACCCATGGAGGTTATTGGTGTTGCAATAGCCTCCCAAGCTATGGCCATAAGTGAAAACGTGGATAAATCACTTCACCATAGCCTCATGGATATTGGTCTACATCAGGACCCACCTATAGCCACAAGTTCTTGACCATGGCTATAGGGTTTGTAAAAAAATTACCTCTGTCAGTTTCGATCCTGAGACCTCTCATTTACCACTCAATAATTTTAACAATCCTATAACACTTAGATTATGTATATATATATATATTTGTAAATATAATTTAATGTTACTATAAAAATATTATTTTATTATTAAATTAATTTAATGTAATTATATATCCATGGGATGACTAGTTCGTGACCATAGACTACCCTCTATCCTTGGTCGGGGGCTCGGATATGGCCATGATCCTTCTTCGCTACCCTATAGCCATATTCGGGCTCCAATCATGGACATAATACTTTCTCAACACCATATTTCTATGATCAGGGAACCAGCCATTTCAATAGGGTTTTCACATGCCCTTTTAATGGGAAAATGTTTTCCTATGCTGGCATAGGAAAACCTACTACGACAGTTGGGACAGATCGTGACTTTAGGTGCAACGAACCATACTTTTATCATTGGAATTTCCATTCTGAATTAATGAATGTGTTATAATTATGAATATAGTATAAAACAAATTTACTTCACTATATTAAATAATAATTTGATATATAAGAAATTTATTACATAAGATAATTAAATAATGGTGTTAAGTGTGATAAAACAAATGCTTGACTAAAAGAGAGTATACATTCATTTTTCTCTCCTAAAAAATATATTAGTTTTATTATATGTAAATAAAATTTTATTCCTATAATTTTTTTAGAGATTGTGTATGTATATATATATATATTATAATATAATTTTATGATGTCCTATGTATTTTTTCAAAGAGTCATAAAGTTGATCATGTCCTAAAACTAGTTTTTTTCAATAAATAACTATTTTATTTTAAGAAATAAACTTCAAATATTTAGAAAATAATTTGATAAAATGGATTTAATTTTTTAAATCATCATTTCAAAATTATATTATGGTGAATTATTGGGTTTTTTTTGAAAATTTTGATTTGTGGGTGAATTTTAAAAATACAAATTTTTATGGAAACAATGAGTATTATGATATCATCTTGTAATACATATGATCTAAAAATTTATGAAACATTTTTTTAACTATGAATTTATTTAAGGATTAAAATAATTAATTTTAAAATACTAATTTGAATTTAGAAACTTATAAGAAAATTTTTGGAACAAACATTATATCTTTTCTTAAAAACATTTTATGCACTATACATTTATTATTATAGAATTATTTTTTTTATCAATTTTAGAAATTAAATCATGTAAAATGGATTTCATATTTATAAACATACTTTCCAAACTAGGCAATAATTAAATTTTCATTTTTAGTCACAAAAATATGCTACCTAGGTAATAAGTGAGTTACCACGGTAAAGGTAAAAGAAGGTTAAAGGTTAAAATTAAAAAGGGAAAGACATAAATCACCTAAAATTAAAACAATTAAATAGGTGGTTAATGGTTTTCAAAACCTCAACCAACCTTTTTATCATTAATTATTATCATTTGTTTAAATTAATGTCACCCAAAAGTGGTTTGCCTTAATAAAAAACTATCATTATTTTAACCCTAAAATACCTCTACCCTCATGTATAAATACCCACCCCATATTATCATTATCCCAAAAAAATATAAAGTTATCTCATCATATATCTCTCAATGAGTTTATTCCATTTATCTCTCTTAAATCTTGGAGAGTTTTGTTGGTTAAAAGGGTCAGATCTAATCTAAGAATCTCAAGAGAGGTAACATATTCTCTTCCTATCAACATTTTTTCACATACTTTCTTTTTATTAAGACTTTTTTATTTTCAATTTATTATGTATTCATGAGTTCATAATAATTAATTTACTATCTAAATTATGCCTTAATAACAAGAGACTACTTTTCCTCTCATTAATCCCACTCTATAAACTATTACACAAACTTATTATGCTATCATAATCATTATTTTATTTTCTATGCCATACCTTTATATTGTGAATACCCAACCTTACATTCATTCAAGGGTTTTCACATAAATATTAATATACTTCATTGATTGGGGACTTCTATGTATAAAACCCATAATCGATAATCATGGGTTAGAATGATAAAATATGTTAATATGATATATGATCTATATAGAAAACATAAAGTTAGAAATATGAAGGGTTCACCCAGATATAACTCTAATGAATTTAGTAAATAATTAATTTATAGAGATGATATGCTTGTAAAAACTTAGAATCATTCCTTGTAAATGTTTTATTATACCTTGAATAATAACTTTGGAAATATATATTATCACACCTTATTGATGAAACATGGTGATGTTATTATGAATGTATCATGTTTTTGTTGTAGCCATATTTCCATGTTATGCCTCATATAATCATGATCATGCTCTTATATTGTTCCTCATGTATCTATGATCATGATCTATTATTATAACTAATGTTATACCCCTGAGTATCATTCCGGTAACATTTACTTTTCTTAGTTCTTACTAGGCTTTATGCTTACCCTTTTCCATTGATGTATGTCCCCAGGAAATCATATATAACGAGGTGATCAAGGATTTATTTTTAAAGGAGTCTTTAAATAAGATTAAAGAAGTTTATGTTTATTATTTATTTAAGTACTTTATACATTATTTACCTATTTTATAAGACACTAAACCTAAAAAATACCCTTGAGTGTATCAATGTAATATTTTGTTAAGGAATTATATTAAAAATCATATATGAATAAGGTGGGTTTCCATAGTTGGTATTAAAGTAATGGTATAGTTATTTTTGGAAATTAGGATAAGTAAACACTACCAAAAACCCTAGGGATAATTTTAAGGAAAAAACCTAATGTTTTGGTAAAGTATATAGAATTTGGTTTCCTACTAATAAAATACTTGTCTATATACTATCAATTGGATGTGGTTATGGAATAGATTCACTTAGGGGTAATCACCCTAAAAAGTAATGGTTGAGTATCAACTCAATCTTCACTCAGTTCATGATGAGTAGTTCTAATATTACACACTTGGATAAACATTTACAAGAGATATTATTTGGATAATTCATAAGATATTTGCATAACATTTTGAAGGATTTGGATTTTTTAGAGAACTTAATTGGAAATGGACCATATATAAAATAGATTAAAATATATAAATTTATAAGATAGGTTATTTATATCATTTATTATTTATTACTTATAAGTTCATAGTCTCTATTTTATATGCTTATTAGTTTAAATAGTATTGTTATTAATTTTTTCTTTTTTTTTAAAAAATGGATGGAAATATAAGTAATTATGAAAATAACACATGAGATGGGAAATGTGAATATTTATGCAATGAATTGCCTAATATTATGGGATCAATATTTGAGAACTTCATGTAAGTACTAGAAAAAATAACTCAAGTTATGAGTAATAACATGAATCACATTTAATTCACTACTTCTCCTAAGAGAGAAAAAGTTTCAGTTGATTCCTGTATAAGACAAAGGATTTCTAATTTTAGTGGACCTTATGATCCCCTAATTGTGGAGAAACATATTAACTCTATTGATATTTTATTTATATACATCATTGTTATAATAAATATAAAGTCAATTGGGTATAATATCGCATAGAGGGAGAAGCTGATTAGTGGTAGATATTGATCAGGAACAAGAAGCCGAAGGATGAAGTTGAAGTTATGGAATGGTAATATTTAAAAAATGTATTTTTCAATGAGTATTTTATTTATTCCCTTAAAAAAATAGTAAGGGTATTTCTTAATATAAAGAAAAAGGATAATGGATCAGTGAGAAGTAATAAGTTGAACTTTACAAGGCTTAAATGATATAATTCAAGCTATATAATTGATTATTATGGGAAGAATGATCAATTATTTGGTGGAATAAGACATAATCTACTGTTTTTTCTAGAAATTCAAGACTTTAGGAGTTATGAAGAGATAAAAAAATGTTCCCTCAAATTGTAAATGGAGTTTGGAGATACACAGTGGTCTCATGGACTGAATGATAAAAAGAGGAGGATGAATCCAAATTCTATGAAACTTTTTAACCATGAAAGAGAAAGGAAGAAACAATAACTACTTGAGAGCTATAAGTGCGAGAGTATTCATTTAAGGAATTATCTCTAAGGAAGTGGAAAATGTTATAGGTGAATAAATGATGGACATATAGAACAAAACTATCATGGAGATTTAAATATTTACAATTGAAACCTATAGTTAAATGATTCATATATGGAGAGCATGTAAAATTCGATAACTAATGTCCAAATTAGATGATAATGTAAGGGAACTACCATCAAACCCAATAGATTCCTAGGTAGAAGTCCATTATTTTACTATCATGATGTATGAAATTGATACTCCAAATAATATGGTAGTAGATACACTCATCATACACTCAAAGATTGAAGGTAAATTGTTTGATTTTGGTTCTATGTATTAATTTATTTTATTCAAGTTTGAAAAAAAATCAATTTAATCCCCAAACTACTAGTGGTAGAGTTATCAATTAAAATTCCGGGAGGAACTATTCAAGCATCATATATATATATATAGATTCTCCTATTAACTCTAGTGAGCACAATCTTTATGAAAACCTAGTGGTTATTCCAATGGGGGAATTTCGCATAATACTAGGGATGAATTAGTTGTCATCATATAATACTAATATCAACAATAGAAGCCAGTAAATTTTAGTTATCTTAAAGGGAAAAAATAAAATTACTTTCTAAAGAGAGATATCCCAACCCAAGTCTTGTCTAGAACCACCTCCTATTGACCTCTTTATAGAAATGATTAATGAATAAGGTGAAGAAAGTAAAATAATAAAGATCAACTATGTACTCAATGTTCATGAATACATTGTTGTATCTCCTAAATAATTAGCTGTACATTCCCTAGAAATAGAGGTGGAATTATCAATTGAACTCGTATCTGGATCCAGACCAATATTGAAGACCACATATAGAATAGAATATACAGAGTTATAGGAACTAAATAAGAAACTTAAAGATATTCTAATTTTTTTTTATTTAACCAATTGTGTCTCCCTAATGAGTACCTATTCTCTTTATGAATTATAAGTATGAATAGATGCATCTATGAATTGATTATAGAGAATTTAATGGGATCATAGTGAAGAAAAAAAATACCATCTTCCATAGATTAATGATTTATTTTACTAGATTCATGGGGATCAATTATTCTATAATATTGACCTTTGATTGGGGTATCATCAGATAAGGGTGAATAAAGAAGATATTCTAAAGACTATTTTCTGAACAAGATATGGACATTATGATTTTGTTGCTATACCATTTTAATTGACTAATTATCCTTTCATATTTTTGGACTTGATGAGTAGAATCTTTAGGGACTACCTTGATAAATTTATAGTGGTATTTACTGATAATATGATATATTTTAAAATTTACGATGAGCATGAGGATCATTTAAAGATCATATTACAAATTCTAAAGAAATATAATCTTTTTAGTAAATTCAGTAAATGCGAGTTTTGGTTATAAAAATTATCATTATTGGGACACATTGTGACCAATGAAGAAGTCTTGGTTAATATATAAAAGACAGAGGACATAGAGGAGTGGCCTCATCCTATAACAATGACTAATATTCTTAGTTTCCTTGGTCTAATGGGATAATATAGAAGGTTTATAAGTTTTTTACATCATTATAATCCACTAACCAGGTTAACTACAAAGGGAGTTGAGTTCATCTAGATTAAGGAGTCTGATTTTTGTTTTCAAAAATTAAAAAAGATATTGGTTAGTGAACCTATTATAACTTTACCCTCTGATGGATAAGGATTTTTCATTTTATAGCGATGCATCATTGAAAGTAATTGGTGTGTACTCATGGAGAATGTCAAGGTGATTTCTTATTATTATCGAAAAATAAATCCTCCTTAATAGAACTATCCTACAAATGATTTGGAGTTAGTTGTTGTTATCTTTAAATTAAATATATAAAGACACTATCTTTATAGGAATAAGTGTAATATATGCACAAACCACTAAATATTAAATTATATATTCAAATAAAATGAACTGAACATGAGAAATATGATATTGATGGAGATGCTTAAGGACTATGATTGTTTTATTAATTACCATACTATAAGAAAAAATGAAGTTTCTAATTCATTAAGAAGGAAATACCCTAATGTTTTTTGTAATGAAGAGGATTGAAGGAGATCCATTGATCAAGGAAATGGTAAATATGGATATAGAAATCATTAGTGAAGGGAAATATTCAACCCTATCATAAATTATTTCCCAACCATCATTACTGGATAAAATAAATAAATCACAAGGAGATTATCCTAAATTACAAAAAAATATTGAAGTAGTGAAAATGGGAAGTTTATAGAGGTCAATATTAGACAATATGGAGTAATGAGGTTTGTTACAAGGCTATGTATCCCATATACCATAGATTCACTGGAATAGATAATGGATGAAGCTCATAGATCGATATTCTTTATACCTCTTCAAAGAAAAAAATTTATATAGATTCATGAGATAATTACTATTGGTTTGGTATTAAAAGGAATATTGTTGATTATAGGCAATATGTTAAGTATTTCAGCAAGTTAAGGTGGAGAAAAAACTTTCCAAAGTATTGGTGAGACCACTACCTATGACAATGTGAAAGTGGGAAAAAATCACTATAGAATCTATTAATAGACATCCTAAGACACTAATAGAAAAAATTCCATATGGGTAATCATTGATATATTAAAAAATGATTCTCATTTTATCACCATATGATATAATTTTGACATTTATCATCTTTATCATAAATATATCCAAGAAGTGATGATGCTACATAGAGCACCACTATCAATTCTATCAGACCAAGATCCATGATTTACTTCTAAGTTATGAATTAGCCTTAAAAAGTCTATGAATACCATATTAAACTTCATCAGAACCAATCATCCATAAAATGATGGGAATTCCATGAGGAATATTCAGACATTTTAAGACATGTTACAAGCTAGATCACTTGATTTTCATGGGATTTAGGACCAATATCTTTCACTTATTAAATCCCCCTACACCAAATGTTTTCACTAGAGTATTCAAATAGATATTTATGAAGAACTTTATGGGAAAAGGTGTTGAACTTAAATATGCTGGGATGAAGTTAAAGAAGGAAAACTATTGGGATTAGATATTGTGAAAGAGACTACATAGAATACAAATATGAACTAGAAACATAGAAAGGATTATTGGATATGAAAAAATATTTATGCTGATAATCAAAGGAAAAAATATAATTTCATGTTAAAGATCATGTATTACTTAAAATATCACTATGTAAAGTGGTCATAAGATTTGGAAAGAAGGTGAAACTGAGACCAAGGTACATTGGACCACTTGAAATTATAGAGTGCATTGGAGAAATAATATATCAGTTATCACTACATCTAAATCTTTCCAAGGTCCATAAAGTCTTTCATCTTCCCCTTTTAAGAAAAAATACATTAAACCCATCACATATAATTGACACAAATGATATGGAATTGGAACACAACTTGTCATATTAACAAGAACCATTTCTTATTCTTGATTAAAGGCAAAAAGTGTTAAGGAATAAGAAAACCTAGCCCATGAAGGTTTTTTTAGAGAAATCCCAAGTTTGAAGAAGTAACTTGGGAGCCTGAAGAAGAAATAAAAGAGAAATTCTTCCACTTATTTTGAGGTTGGACAAAAATTTCATGGGAGAAATTTCTTAAGTGGGTAATAATATATTGACCCATGATTTTATTATTGGAATTTTCTTTCAGAATCAATGCAAGTGTTATAATTAGGAATATAGTATAAAACACATGCACTTTACTAAATTAAGTCAAAATGTGATATATAAAAAATTTATTACATAATACAATTAAATAAAGGTAATAAGTTTGATAAAGAAATTATTAACACAAATAGATTATAATTTCATTTATCACTCCTAAAAAATATACATGTTATATTTTCTTTATAGGTGTAATGTATGACAACACAAATGCTTGACATAAAGAGAGTATAATTTCATTTATCTCTCTCGAAAATATACATGTTTTATTTTATTTAAATAAAATTTTATTCCCATAAAATGGTATTTAGATACTATGTATATGTATATAAATTATAATATATTTTTATGATGTCCCAACTATTTTTTAAAGATTCAAAGAGTTGTTCATGTCATAAAACTATATTTTTTCAATAACTAAGTATTTTATTTTAAGAATTAAATTTCAAATATTTATAAAATTATTTTGATAAAATGGATTTTATTTTTGAAATAAAATTTTCAAAATTAGCTATGGGTGATTTTTTTTGGATTTTTTCGAAAAGGTTTATTTTTGGGTTTATTTTGAAAAATACTATTTTAATGAAAACCGTGAGTATTATGACATCATCATACAATAAATATGGTCTAAAAATTTTTGAAACCTTTTTTTTCAACCAATAATTTATTTAAGGAGTAAAATGATAAATTTTAATATACTAATTTGAATGTATAAAATCATAATCTGAATTTTGGAACAAAAGTATTATATGTTCTTAAAACTATTTTTATGTGTCATACATTTGTTTTTATATAATTAATTTTTATCCATTTTAGAAATTAAATCTTTTAAAATGGATTTAATATTTATAACTAGAAGTTCCAAATTAGGTATCATGGGTAATTTTATGTTTAATCAAAAAAATATGTTATTGCGGTAAAAATTGATTTACCATAATAAAGATAAAATATGGTAAAAGGTTAAAATTAAAAGAGAAAGGAAAAAATACCTAAAAATCACTCCATTAAATAGGTAGTTAAATAATTTTACAAACTTTACCAACCTTTTAATCATTAATTATCAACTAATTTCATTGAAATTAATGCCACCCAAAAATTGGTTAGCCTTAATAAAAAAATAATCAACATTTTAACCCTTAAATACCTCTCTCCCCAAGTATAAATACCCACCTCTTGTTTTCATTCTACCACACTAAAATTAAAATCTCTCTCATCATATCTCTTTTAAGGATTCTCTTCTACTTCTCTCTCTTCGATCTTGAATATTTTTTTTGGTTCAAAAGGCCATCTCTAAGCTAAGATGCTCAGGAGAGGTAAGGGATTCTATCACTCTATTTTTTAAGTAATTTAATTGTATTAAGTCTTTTTTATTTTAAATTGATTATGCCTTAATGAGTAAATAATAATTCCTTTACTATTAAAATGATGACTTATTATTGAAAGACTACTTTTCCTCTCATTAATCTCACTCTATAAATTTTTATGTAAACCCATTATGCTACTGAAATCATTATTTGATTTCCCATGCCATACATTTATGTTGTGAATACCCAAACTTACTTTCATTCAAAGGTATTCACATAGATAAGACTATAATTAATTGATTTGGGACTTCCATGTATTAAACCCACATTCCCTACTTTTTTTAGAATGATAAAATATGTTTTTATGATATTTGATCTATATGGAACATATAAAGTTAGAAACATGAAGGGAGTGCCTTGATAGTGCTCCAATGAATTGTAAAAAGATTTAATATCTTGAGATGACATGATTATGACAAATTTGTATTTTTCTTCTTTAATATTTATTATAACTTGGTAAAAAACCTTAGTAATATGTTTTAAAACACATTGGTGATATGCTTATGAATGTCTCACATTTATGTTGTATCCAAATTTACTTGTTATGCATTATGTACTTATGATCATGATTTTATATTACACATAATTTATTTTTGAACATTATATATTATTATACCTCATATTGTACTGATGATGATCATCCTCTTAACATTTCCTTTTCATGTCCCTTACCTGGATTTATTCACACCCTTTTCTATTGATGTAGGTACCCATTAAATCTTATACAATAAGATGAATTAGGATATATTTTAAAGGAGTATTTCAAGAGGATTAAGAAAAGTTTATGTTTATGTTTCATTTATATACTTCATGTATTATGCACCTAGTTTTTAAGACAATAACCTCAAAATATACCTGCAAGTATCAATGAAATATTTTGTTAAGGAATTATGTTAAAAATCATGTAATGTAAGGTTGGTCTCCATAATAGGGTTTCCTATAGAAACATCCAGGTTATTGACTATGGCTATAGGTTACTTATATCCATGTCCATGCCTGATCATAGTTATTGAGGCATGATTATCAACCAAATTTCTGCTAGTGATAAATGGATCTCTTCAACTTACATACCTTGTCGGCATAAATTGGAGTCACAAACCCTTTTGATTATGTCATATATAAATATTCTATAAGTTTCGCATTAAGGATAACTATTTTTATTTTTTTTCCAAATCTCATAATCATGGTAAGATACTACTGTAAGAAAAAAATATGACATATTTCATATTAAAAATTGGCAAAAAGTTTTCATCATAGTCTATTTCTTGATGTTAATTAAACCCTTTAGAAACTATTCATGCTTTATAGGTAATAAATTTACCTTTAATTTATGTTTTCTTCTTGAATACCCATTTATACCCAAAAGGATTTACATATACTAGAGGGTCTATTTTAAGTTTTAGTCAAGATATATATAATCATTGGTGGTTTGGGGGGGGGGTGAATCTATGATAAAATCATTTTGTTTTATTGTTTTAAAAAACCTTCACCTCTAGTTAGAGAGAAATTAATATATAAAAATATAGCACAAATGTAAACTCATAAGAATATAATAATTTACAAGGTTCATTACTCAACAAGAATAGTTAGTCCTTAGCATGATTTGGAAAAATTATGATACCACACAATCATATATAAAACAATCATTTTTCTTATGAACAAGAAGAGTTTATACATAAATTGTGCAACACTATAGTCATATTATAGATCATGTGATTCATACACAGATAATATGATAGTATAGATTTTCCAATAATGGAACAGACCTTCCCCATCATGTTTCAACACGTTGTCAGTGTTCTGAAAAACTTTCTTCACACTTATGCTCTTGTAAGTTAGTTATTATTCTATTTATTTCATAATAAGTTTAAATACTATATCTATAATTTATCTATACGATAAATATTCATCCAAAACTAATTCTTTTGGAACTTCACCTCTTTATCTAGTACCTTCTTCACTCATTACCTCATGTCTGGTACTTCTCTATCTAAAAATTTGTGTCTAATATTTCTTTTCATATAACTCTATGTATGATACTTTGATAAAAGGATCTCTCAATATTCTCATTCAATACATCACTTGTTCAAGATCACCATATTTACAATGTATGACTTTACAAATTATTTTTAAATATCCTAATACCTCTATCCAATTATTATTTGTAACAACTCCTCCATCTAATGATACACTATATGGTATTCCTTAATAATGATAATCATTTCTTAGTACTTCTTTGTCCATATCCCTTTCATTTGAAAATATTCATATTTTTTCATCTGATAAGCGTTACATGTTTCCTATATCTATATCTTCTCAAGTTACTCTTTTTAGAAATTCATGGTTTATTTGGTTTTTCTTCACATATTTACTTCTTTTTAAAAACTTAACTTTTAATACATTGATAGATGTATCCTTTTCGTTCATCAAATCGAATTTCTACATCTGAAAATTTCACAAGTCTTCTACAATCTAAGAAAATACTATCCAAAAAACTTTATTAAAAAACACCATCCAAAAAACTTCATGTTTATGAAATTACTTCCTTTGAAAAAAATAATCTATAATCATTAATAATTAAAAATAATCATGATGTTTGGTACTTTGATTAATTTAAAAGAATCACCTAAATTCCTTTTCCCAAAGAACTTAGTTTGATGTTTCTGTAAATAATTTCATGAAAACAATTTTCCTCACCTTCCATTTGATTACCTAAATTAAATAAAGTCACATTTCTCTATTTGGTTAAGTTTCCTGCTATCTAGAACACTCCTTTCAAAAAATTCATAAATAAGGCTCAACATTATCAAGTGGTTTACATACTAACATTGAAATACAACACCATAAACAAACCTTATTCATATAAACAATATTCTCTCTTAGTTCAACTAAATGAAAAATATCTTGGTCTCAATAATCTTCCCCTTTAGACTTTATTTTTAACCAAGGAAAATAAATTACCAAATATCTGAACCCTAGGCTATGGATCACCATCCAATAATTCTAATCTTACATGAGTGTGATTGGAGTATATAATAATAATAATTGAACATAAATACAATTTTGTTTGTAAAGAAGTGATTAGAAATCATTCCAAACTTCTTCTTAAACTCAAATATCCATCATCAAAAACTAAAACTGACTTCAAACTATAAATATAAATTTATTGTATTCACTTCAAAAAACAATTAAAACAGTTCACACATACTCACATAATAACTTTCCCATTTTAACAAACCCCTCAAAATATATTCTCTCCCTAAAAAGGAAAATCACATATCAATGGATATATTTATATTGTCATATTTCTACCCTTTTGAAAATAATATCCAAAGATAAGAAGATAATGGGGACAAATATCACATACCTTAGCCTTGAAAAGAGTGAGTTTGATTTACCACAATCAAATTTACCTTTTTAAATGTTTCCTTTTACAATGTATTCGTGAAGATACCAAATACCAACTCCTTTTTAGGTAAAAAAATCTTGCTTTAGTTCATTTCTTTCAACATGTTATTAGATAAAGTGATATTTAATATCAATGTGCTTAGATATTTAATGTTGTAATAGATTCTTGGTGAGATTGATAACACTTTGATTATCATAATCCATGAGAATGGGCATGTTACCATTAACCAATGAATCATCTATCTATATATCTAACCATATTAATTGTGTTGAATCTTGAGTGGAAACTACATAATCATCATTTGGAGTGTTGAGAGACAATGAAATTTTATTCTTTATATTCTAAATTACATGTATTTGTCTCTGAAAAAAACTTCACCAGATATGGATCTTCTATGATCGATATAAATTTCCTAATCTACATCTATATAGACAAACCGATCAAACTTTCCATTTATATCATACTTTATCCCATAGTATGTAGTGACCTTAATGTATACTCAAATTATTTTTTATCAAATAAATGTTTCATTTTGGTGTACTTTTAAATCTAGAACACAAGGTAACAATATAGACTAGATTTGGTCTAGAGGTTGTTAAATACAACATGCTTCTGATCAATTTCCTAAATTCTATAGGATCAATGTTTCTTCCAACTTCACACTTAAACAACTTTTTCCCACTGAGATAGGTGTGGCAATATGTTTTTAATATTTCATGCCAAATATTTTAAGTAATTCCTTGACATAATTTTCTTATGATAATAAAAATTACATCCTTCTCTTGATAAAATTTTAATCTATGAAGGTTCCTCATTTCTCCCAGTATATACATTTCAAAAAGTATCCTCATTTCTTAGGTTTCATGATCTTCTTCATTATTCTTTGCAAATATGATATCATTATTATAAACAATCATAAGGATAAAAACTTCTTAGTTTTATTTTAAATAAAGGTTTTTGTCCACTGTTAACTTATTTTAGTTAAGTTTATTTAAACATGAATCTATATTATAATACAAGTCTCTTGGGGATTTATTCATCCCATAAAATTCCTTATTCAATTTACACACATAGTTATCTTATTTTATAGCAAGAAACTACTTGTATGTTCAATATAGGATTCTTATTCAAACTTGGAATCCATTTGGAATATCTTATATCTCCTTTATAATTAATATAAATAAATATTTTTATAGTTTAATGTGTTAATACTTGGGTAAAGGTCGCACCAAAATCAATGCCTTCAACTTATGAGTATCCCTTACAAACCAGTACTTCTTTTTTATTACCACTTCCCCTCTTTTATTCAACTTATTTCAGAAAATCCTCTTTGTTAGAATCACATTTCTATCTTTAGGTTGGGGTAATAACTCCCATGTATCATTATTCTCAATCTGATCAAATTCTTCATTCATGACATCAATCCAATCTCGATGCTCTAAATTTTTTTTAACACATATTGGCTCAACCTATGAAAATGAAGAGGCATGTGAAAATTTCCTATATGTTCTTTTAGTTTGAACATATTTTCTATGATATCCAATGATATTTTGGACCTCCTATTTCTTTATTATATTTGGATGATATGAAGGAAATTTTCCCTCAGCACTTGAAATTGATAAATTAATATCTTTATCATGTATATATTTTATACCATCACTTATATTGGAAACTTTATCATGTTACTTAATAGAAAATACCTTATCTTCACTTCCTATTCTATCTCTAGATTATTGGGAAACCTTTATATCAGAATGTTCTATAACTTTCACTTTTACAGAGTCATAAATCCTTCAATTTACCTTATTATAACACATGTATCCTATACCATTAAGAGGTTAACCAAGGAAGATACCATCAAAACCTATTTGATAAAATTTACCAGGATTCTCACCATTAACATTGATAATACAGGGGCTACCAAACACCCTTAACTATTTTAAACTTGGGGCCTCTTTATAATACACATCGAATAGATTTACATCAGAGTTTTTCCTATAAAAAAATGATTTTAAATATGAACTACTAATCCAATAGATTGCTTTCAAATGAATCTAGAAGTATCATGTTCAATAATCATGGTTTAGGATATCTTAGCCAAACTTCTATTCTTTATTTTAGAAACACCATTATTTTTTTGTGTGTATGGTTTAATAAGTTCATGATGAATTACATAATTTTAATGATAACCTTAAAACATAACAATTGTGTATTCAGAACCATTATTAGTTTGGATATTCTTTATAGAGAATCCACATTCTATTTTAGCCCTTCTTTAAAAATTATCAAACATCTTGAGAGCCTCTGATTTATGTTTCATAAACAGAATAGATGTATACGAGTGAAATAATATATAAGGAAACAAAATACTTATCTATATTTTTCAATTGCTTTATAATGGGCCCACATATATCAGAATGAATAAGATCTAAGGGATGAGTTTCATGTATCTCAACCCTATTTGTTATTAAATTTGAAAAAATTCATTTATAGAAATAAAACAACATCAATTTATGCTTATTATCATGTCAAGAACATAAAAAATACTTCCTCTTTTTATTATATTTACCATATTTCTTTGGCACATATGTCCTAGCCTTTTATGAATTTAATGATTCCCTTATTTCATTCTCAGATAACATGGACCCCGTGCATCTCTAACCTAAATTTTTTTCCCTTGGTTCATTATCTTGAAGTTATAAGTTTATCATCTTCAATCCTTTTAATAATAATGACATATCTTCTAAAAACAACTTTGTTTCCTTTATTCAAAATCTTCGAAACACTCAACAATGTGTGTTTTAGTCTATCAACAAATAAGGAACTTATAGGTTTCAATTTTTATTTTCTAATGATAAAATATCCAATGCCTTTGATTTCGAGTGACTCATCATTTCCAAATATAAATTTCCCTTTATTACAATATTTTTCATTTTTTAAAAATTCCAAGTCTCAATTCACATGTCAAGAACACAAATATCCAATATCCAAGGTCATTATTCTTTTTTAGTATTGAGAGTAGTTTCAACAACTAAGGTCTTTTATTTTATTTTTTCACCCTTATCATTATGATTTTGAGATTTGTCATATCAAATTTTTTTAGATGGTAATATTACAAGGAATCCTTGGTCTAATCACATATTTACCAAATATTTTTTTGGTGGTTGAAATTTATTTTCCATTTTCAAAATAGATTTTTAAGTTTGTATTCTTTGAGTGGGTTTACTCCACATCAAAATCAATTTCTATTTCCATCTAGATTCATTGTAGTGTATATGATTGAACCATTAAATCTTTGATGTATGTCCAAAAACTGCATAGTTCCAATAGTATCCATAAAAATCTTACTTACTTTTGAATACAACATGTTATCTAGAACTATGAAATGGTATTGAATTATCCCTTTGATCATTATACTTGGATTATTTTTGTAAAACTGATTTTTATGGACTCCTAACATAATCATTTTCATATTAAATTTCTTTTCATCCATAATAGAGTCTCTAGTTATAATAGATTTTGTATCAATGTTGGATTTTTTTCTCTGAATTTCTAGAATTATGGATTTCATTTGTTTTAGCTGAAAACACGGTCATTTTTACTTGATTACTCTTCTCAATCTAGTTATAAATACTCCCAACCTTGTAATCAGTATTTGAATAGAATTTTTGATGATCCACCTGAGCTACACCTCTCTTAACTAATTCTACAACTTCTTGATTTGAATTATGAAAGCTAGATATTCTTCATTAATTCTTGACCGATTTTTATTGTACATGATCTATTTCTTTCTCCTTCACCTACATTTATCCTTATAACATTCTATTATGATTTACTATTTATCAATAAATTTCTTCATATCTTTAGTCACTTTTAACAACCTAGATTTTTCTTCAAGTATTGATTATTTATTGATTTATGATAGATCTTATTTCTTTAACTTATAATAATTTTTCTAATGTTTAATTTTTTTAAATACATTATTTAAATTATATTTTAAGAATAAGATTTATTTGTGTTTTCTCATAAACTTATTCTTCAGAGTTTCTACTTGAATTATTGGTAAAAATCGCATCATTCACTTTTACAATAAGAAACATTTCATCCCCATCATCGATGGAATTTTCATATTCCATTTCACTATCATAATATTTCTCACATTTGGATAAAAATTTATCTCTTTTTATTTTTAGAGAACACCTCATCCATTCCTTTTGAATAGGACTTTGATTTTTCTATTTTTTTCTTTGGTGGTATTCTTGAATTTCCATCATCTTCATCACTATCTTCATCTTTCTTTTTCCTTGGATAGTTTTCTATGAAATTTATAATGGGTCCATAGTTAAAGAACTTCAATGATAAAATTACTTTATATATCCCTGTTCCTCTTTTCACATATATATAAAATAAATATATTAATTCATAAAGACTTTTACTCACTTAATCTTCAGTATCAGAGTCACTTAATTCTTCCTCAAAAGCATTCTTATACTTTCATTTATTAGTATATTTGAAATAGATTTATCGATCATAATTTTCATTGTTCTTGATATCATTTTATCTTATTATTACATATGTGATGATAATAATATGAAAATCATCTAGAGATAGATTTTTAGGATCTCTATCTACTAATATTGACACATTTTCATAAACTTTATCAAGAATAATTCTTAGAATCTTTTCCAAAATAGTAAAATATTAAAATTTATCACCAAAAAATATTACAGTACTTAAAATGTCATTAAACATTATAAATAACTCTCTAATAGATTCATCAACCCCCATTTTAAGATCTTCATACTTCAATATCTAGATATGTAACTTGTATTTATTCACTTTTTTATTCCATTCATATTTTTTAAACTTTTACCAATTTAATTTATCTATTTCAATTCCTTCAACAATAAATAAATCACTTTAATATATAGAGGAAAGTATAAAATTTATGTCCCATCAATAATTCTCTAGATTCTTCTTAGAGGTTGTTATTAAGGGATCACCCTCAGTAGAATTATTGAATCTATTTATAGTATCTTCTAAAACTTCATATCCAATGTATAAAAGATAGGGAAACATCATGTCCTTTAAAATGTGATAGTTTTTCAATTGAAAAATATGAATCCATTTACTATTAACTGATTTTTGTACATCCATGGAAACCTTTTTCTTCAATATCTATATCAACTAGAGCCAAATAAGGGAACCTACCAATTATAAGGTTTAGTCAAGATCTATGCAATCACTGGGAGGGGGGGGGGTGAATCAATGATTAAATACTTTTTATTTTCTTCTTTTTAAAAAATATTCTCTTCTATTTAGAGAGAAATTTCTCTATAAAAAAACAAGACACATTAACACCCACAATAAGAAAATAATTTACAAGGTTCACTACTCAATAAGAGTATCTAGTCCTTGGTATGATCTTGAAATAATCTGAGACAAAATAATCCACTAGAAAACAATAATTATGGTTAAAAATAATCAGGGTATATCCATCACTTTCATGAAACTATAATTATTTAAAAATTCATGTTCTTATTTCATATATAATATGATAATATATATTTTTCATCAATGGAATAAACCTTGACCGACATGTTTCAACAGGAAGTTAATATGCTCTTAAAACTTCTTTACACATATAGTACTATAAGTTAGTTATTCTATTTATTACATAGAATATTTAAAGACTTTGTATAAAAGTTCTTAGTAAGGTATATGTTCATATGAAACCTCACTTATTCATTTAGTACCTTCTTCAATAAGTACCTCTTGTCTAGTATATCTCTATCTAGAACTTTGTGTCCAATACTTCTCTATCTAGAACTTTTTGTTCGGTACATCACTAAAAGGATCTCTAAATATTCTCAATTGGCACATCAATTTCTCAATAACTATTTACCAATGCACCTAATCCCCTTTATATACTAATATTTAATCTAAAAAAATAAGGGAGGAGAAAAAAGTCCATATTTTAATTTCATGCTCGAGTTATTATTTGGTTGACCGCCTTAAAAGCCTCCTAATAAATTAAATTCAACAAACTTCATAAGAACTTTCCTCAAATATCAGTGTCAATGATCTTCAATTATTTATAAAATCTCATCTATAATCATGATATTTCCTTCATGATTATTGAGGCATTGAATGACTAGATCAACATCATTTTAATATATAACTTTACAAAGTCTTTATAAAGACCCCCAAAAATCCATTCGGTTCTTCTTCATAAGAATTCCTTAGACTAGTAATGCACCATCTAGTATTACATCACAAAAATATTCATTATTTAGTAATTATTTTTTTTGGATCCCCTTCATCGGAATATATTTATATTTTTATTCTCATTATCCTCTATCTTTATACTCATCTAGATCTTTTTGAGTTACTATGTCATAAAATAAATGGTTTTTTTATTTCTACTACACAACTTTTATTCTATAGACAAACTCAACATTAAATACTCTGATTGATGTAGACTTTTCCTTATTATAATCCAATTAATTCATCCAGAAATTTCATAAGTTCTCTATAATCTAGTTAAAATATATCTGAAAAATACTATCTAAAAAGCTTAATGTTTATGAAATTCTTTCCTTTGAAAAAATTAAGAGGAAATCATGAATACCTTATAATAGTCATGTTGTTTGGTACATTAAAGAACAAAAAGTAAACTCATGAATTCCTTTTCATGATGAACCTTGTCTTATGTCCCTATGAATACTTTCTAACAAACAATTTTTCATACCTTCCATCTGATCACCTCATTCCAATAAATTCATATTTATATGTCCAGTTTAGTTTCCTTATATCCAAATTTTTTTTTCTGGAAACTTCATAAATTAGGATTTACTTTTTTAGTGATTTATGTATTGATAGAAAAATACAACAACATACAAAAACATTATTTATGTTAACTAGCTTCTTTCTCAGTTCAACAACTCAAAATATCTTGATCTCAATATCTACCACCACCCAGTCTTTATTTTAGTTCATTTAATCCATCTCAAAATTTATGAATTATTGTTATCTTCTAATTACTAAGATTCCTAATGCATCCTTATGGGACATAGGTTCATCATTATCGACTAATATTGAGTCACCATCCTCAGGGACTAAAAAACAATATCTCTTTGGTTTTTTAACATCTCTAGTGATCCTATGAAGTATATCCTCCACCGAAACTTGTGCAATTTTTTCATATGCTAAATCTTTTGTGTGTTAAGCAGAAATTTTATCTATTTTGATCTTTATCCCATTATATCTTTTAAATATCCTTCTCAAGGAACATGGAATTTATGGAACTATTACCTTTTATCTAAAGTGTTTTATATGTAATAACCCCTTGTTTTATTAGGATATCCTATAAAGATACACTTTGTTCTTTAGGGTTCAAGTTATTACTATATTTTTCCTTAACAATAAATTTTCATCCCCACACATATAATTATAGAACACATATTTTTATCCCACACCATAACTCGTATGAGATACCATTTTACACTTTATTTAGAACTTGTTTTAGTATGTGTGTAATAGTCTATAATGCATATACCCAAAAGGATAATGGAATTTATTTGTTGGATTACAATGATAATTGTTGTTTCTATGTGTTGGATTCATTTTAAACCACAGAGTGGTGGGTTCTTTGTTAACATTGACATGGAGGGATGGAGTGTGTCATATTTTTTGTTCATCTTGTCAAGTGTTTCATAAGAAGGTGGAGTTCTCAGTAAAGTGAAAGATATCATACTGAATATGGAGATTTCATGAAGACTTGTGTGAGCCTAAAATGTATATCATGAATATTATATGTGGAAATAGGATGAATATTTCTAGAAGATATTTGGGGAGTATCCAACACAAATTTTTGGAAATTATTGTCAAATAATTCTTGTCCGTGACAATCTAGTTGTTGGAAACATGTGAGGAATTTCCCAAGAAAAAGGATCACTACAATCGAGTTGTATTATAAAAAATACGTGATGGTGATCCAAGACCATGAATACTTTGTAATATTTATTAAAGAGAGGTATAAAATCTCCAGACATTACTTTGGGAGTGATGTGTATAAGCTGGAAACATCTCTTAGTGTTTGCTAAATTTTTTGGTCAAAACATTTATAAGAAGATCAATGTTGATTTTGAATAAAAGTAAGGATTGTTTTTGTAAGTATAAGGTTTTTTGAACATGTGAAAAGTTTTTTTAAATTGGTGTTTCTAGGTCACCTCATATATATGTATAAAATGTAAGAGTTTTTGAATTCATGGAAAATGATGTTTCATGAACATGGGGCATACATATGGGAAGTTTCATGAAGATTTTGAATCACACATGAAATGAATAAATGGAGGCATCATTTTTTTCAAGTATAAAGAGTTTTATAAATGATATGGAGTTTCACTGACTAATAAAATGGGATAAAGTTATGTGATTGTGGAATTTAACAAATGAGAAGTTTGGAGTTACATGAAGGGCCGCTATGTCTAAAAATAATTAAGCCCTAAATAATAAAATAAAAAGGACTTAACATAGGAAGATTATTGTGAGAAAAAAAAACTCTGAATTTGAAAAATTCTAGTTACATGAACCGAGTTATACAAACCCCCAAGTTTCATGATTGGATTATGAGAATCACTAAGTTTAGTGAATAAATTATTCACATGAAATTTGGTTTTTGTGAAGTCTATATTGAATGAAAAGGACTACCTTGAATAGATTTTTGTATAAGGAATTACATGGCCATAATTTTGGGAAAGTAATAGCTATGTAAAAGTAAGAGCTGTATAAAAGTTTTAGTAGTTGTCTAAAAGTGATAAATGTTTCTTGAAAGTCAGTGTTGGAAATTCACAATAATAAAACAATACATAAAGTGATTTTCACTCATTGTAGATCTTTACAAAGGAATAATTTATTACTTTGAGAATAAATTTAATCAGGGGAAGTGAATCTACTATCATGGAAGAGTTCACATGTAGTCTATAGAAGAGAAGTGAAAAGATCAATGGAAACCGATTGGTGAAAAAATAGAGATAAAGAAGTCATGCATTATACCATGTGATAATGATATTTCCCTCATGAAGAAGTGATAAAAGGGATAATATAGAGAGATACTATTTGTTAGTAGTGATCTAACCCGAAATTTTTTAAGGGGAGTGACCCCAACCATAGAATTGACCTATCTTAAAACCACCATTAAAAAAGATTTAGTGGATTATGGAATATCAAAATAGTTTTCTTGTATACTACTTGGATTATCCCAATTATGCCAACTAAAATTCTTATGTCTTTTTTGAATTATTTACTTAAATTATATAGAACCATAATCAGTGTATGCGAGTCAAATGATCATCATTCTTATCTAATTAAGGCTAAGATAAGTGCATCATAAGTTTACTAATAATTAAAATAAGAAAAAAATATCCACCTTACTAAAAGTTTGGTCAAGATCATTTAGGGAAGTGAGAGTTTTAGGTTTAATTTAGGAAACATAATTGAGTTTCATACCCTGATTCATCACAAGGGGATCTCTCACTAAAGTCTTTTATGGGTCCATAAACCTAAATGAATCATCATTGATCTCACCATCTCCAAAAGGTGTGGCTCTTACTTTCACTAACACCATTACAATATGGTGTATAATAAAGAGTGGTTTGAGATATAATTATAAAATCCCTTATGTAATCAATGAACTATTGGTTAACATATTCTCCACTTCTATCTGGTCAAAGTTTCTTTATCTTCTTACCAAGATGATTCTCTACTCCATTTTAGTATTCCTTAAATTTATAAAAGGAATTATACTTATACCTCTTTAAGTAGAAATATAAATATCTACTCAAGTAATTAATAAAAGTAATGAAATTAGAGTATCCAACTCTAGGTGGTATGGTTCCAATGGGCATCATAGAAATTTCTGGAAAAGATGACAGGGGAGGTTGGTGTCGGCCTCCATATTGTATATGAAACTGTGCGTGCCATGCAAGTGCAGTTGGAATGGGATGTTTTTGAAGGGAAGTAACTATGGTAGATGTTAATAAGGTATAGAAATGGACAGGGATGGGAGGAATGGTAAAGTAAAACTAGAAGACTTTTGAACCTTTTGTGGTGCATGATAAACCATATAGAGGAGTTTCATGATAAAGCTCATTGGGTTGCGGGTTGTGGTGATATTAATCTATGAAAAGAGAACTAGGAAGGTTAAAGGATGTTATTTACAAGGTATATAGCTCTGAGTATATATTTTAAAGAGGAAAGATTGTACCTAGCCTTGATGAAGTCTATCCTCAATAAATATTAGAAGGAAGGTTTTGAAAACATCTTCTAGGTTGAAAACCAGAAAAATGTATTTTTATGGGCTCGACTTTAGGTAGATTCAATAGTTCAGACTTAAGGAAATTGGTTCATGCATTAAGTGAACTATATTAATGGGAAATAAAATTATGGTGTAAGGAGTTTCTAAAAAAATGATTTTTCTTGTTTTTTGGGTGAGGAGTCAGGTGATCTTGATGGATGAGAACATGTCGAAAAAGGGGGTTACCATAGAATCTCACTACCATTATTTTGAAAATCCACAGTTGGAGTCTATGTGGCACATATTTTTTCATGCTGAATGGGAGAAAGGCATATGTGGATATATGGAAAAATTCATCGAAATTAATAGTATTAGGGATTTTATGCATGATGTTCTCGACATTTGGTTTTAGGGAGATGGTTAGTAGGAGTTGGAGGTTAATATTTGATGTATGGTTTTTGCGTCTGTGTTTTTGAGCCTTTGGGAAGAGAGAAACATTCAAAAAGAGGAAAAACAATCCTTCATATTATTTCATGTGAGGATAAAAGATTTTGTTCCGGATCTGAGGCTGACCATTAGAGGCAGGATGGAGTCTTCTATGTTTGGTAGGTTCCTACCAAGACCTTGTTTCAATATGGAAGCTAGTCATGGTATCCAAGGTTGATGGATTAGATGGAATCCTATTGTTATTTTAATAAAGTTTAATGTGTGAGGACTATGCATGTATGGGAACATTAGGGAGTGGTATGGTGTGAAATAAAAGAGGATCAATGGTCATGGTTTTTAGCGCATTCAATAGACCAAGTAACTCCATCAATGCAGAGGATAGAGCCATGGATAATGGTATTTTTTGTGTGAAAATGGTATAACCTATAGATTGATGAAGTTGAATATGATTCCGCGGTTTTGGTTTGGTTACTACAAGAGAAGTTGGATCCACCATGGGAATTGGATTACTATATCACGAACTATAAAATAAGAAGCAGTTAGGGTAGTCTTGTTGGTCATGTATGAAGGGAATGTAATTTTTCAGCAGATATATTATCTAGAGAATGGATACTGGGATAAGGATTGATTGAATACACCATCTTGGGATCCTTATCGGATGACTTCTAGCTCATTATATAAGAGGATACCCTCGGTCTACATCATTTCAGGCCTCCTTGAGTTGGATTTTTTTTCTGTTGATACTTTCTATATGTCTTATCTTTAATAAAAAAATTAATTTGTAGTTAGAGTATCCACCTATAGATTTAATTAGAAAATTTCCACACATATCTATGTGAACTAATTCAACAATCTCGATACAACTTTAACCCTTTCCTCTAATTGGTGGTTTGGTTATTTTTTCTTATAAACAAGAATAAAACATACAAAGTTGTTTTAGTTCAAAAGAATTTAAATAACTATATTGATATATATTCTTCAAGCACTTATCATTTACATGACCAATTACAAGATTCTATAACTAGGTGTGATATGAGTCATGTGAACTTGATTAGTTATCAATTTCCAATAATTTGTTATCATATTCTTGTATATAAATACCATTATTAATACATTCCATACCATAACAAATGTTTTATTTATAAAAGTAGTAGTTCTTATTCTCAAAATTGAATACAAATCTATTAATGTCTAAACTAGACACCAATATAATGTTTTTGGTAAAACTAGGAACATAATAAAAATTCTTCAATAATAGGATTAGTTATTTTGGAAAATTAAGGTTGTAGTCACTTATAGCTAGTGTAACTAGTCTTACTCTATTGGAAGCTCAAATTTCCACCACACCCTTTTCAACTTTCATTAATTTACTTTACAACACTATGAAATTTTAATATATGAATACATTTAAATAAGTTAATGTGTTCGATAGCTTTCTTCAAACTCGACACCGAACTAAAAAAATGTTTAGATCATTAAAATATAGTCTTTTAATTAGAAATAATGAATAAGGGTAAACTCTTTAGGAAAAATTTATAGAAATAAAATAAAGGCTACTTTTTATATAAATGAAATTCAATTAGCATAGATAAAAAAACTAAGAAAACCATCTTATGCGTAAAAATGTATTTTTCAAAAATTGAAGTTTTATTTCAAGAAAATAAGTATATTATGGTTACATAAAAATAAAATATATTGAAAATACAAATAATATATTACTAATATATTAAAATTAATGAATAGAAAATAAGAATAAAGAATAAATAACATTTAAAAAAACCATTTTCTAATATGAATAGTTGTCCATTATATTTTTAGGATTTTATTAAAATATAAAATTATCAAATTTTAGAAATTTATTTTGAAAAAATGAATAATAGTTTTTGATTTATCATAATAATATAAGCTTATTATGAATTTTTTGGATTTTTTTATAAAAAAATGATTTTTAGTTGGAAATATCATTTTTACAAATAACATGAATTTTATGAAATTATTAGTATATAAGTATGAATTATAAATTCCTGAAATATTTTTATAAGATCAAATATTTATTTTATATGGAACTTTATAATTTAAAAAATGTTGGTTTTAATTTACAAACCCATAATTCTTATTTTATAACATAAGTAATATTTTCTCAAAAATTGTTCTCAATACATTATACATTTTTACTATAAAATTAATTTTTATCAATTTTATAAATTGAATAAAATGAAGAGGATTTAAAATTTATAATTAGTGTTTCAAAATTATCTAATAATTATATATTTATTTTTATTCATAAAGATTAAGTTACCTTAGGTAAAAACTAGTTACTATGGTAAAATCTAAAATTGTAAATGAAATAATTCAAGGTGTAAAGAGCTTGAAACATGATAAAAAATGTATATAATTTAATTTATTATGTTTTTATTGACCTTATTTCTTCCCCACTCAATTAATTTTCAAATTTTTATCCACTTGACATGTTTAACATGTGATCCCTTTATATTGAGTTGAAATATTTACAAAAATGTTATTCTACTAGTTATAAAAGGGGACTATCACAACACCTTCAAGGAACTCCTAAAAATTATGTTTTATCATTAAAATATAATCCTTTTAATTTTCCCATAATAATATTTCACTCTCTTGAGATTTTGGTCACAATATATTATCCTATTCCATACATTTCCAAGGGATCTTCCAAGGAAATCTCAAAGTACTCAGTGTGAGTAATATTTTTTACATAACTTATTAATTTTCTATTTTTATTTTACAATAATAATTTTAAGATAAACGTGTAATAAAATAATTATTATTTCTATAATTAATTTTATTATTATATGGTAATAATCATTAATCACATTTTCCCTTTTTTAATTAAGAAAAATGAATATGTGAATCTTACATTGTGCGGACTACCGCCTCCATGACACATCATGTTTCATTTTCCTTCACCACCATAAAAGGTTGATATAAAAGGTGAATTTAAAAAATAATTATTATATTTATATCATATTTATTATTCTTAAATAATAAACCATTTTAATCCATCCTCCTATTCTATGAAAAATGAAATCATCATCCAAGCATACACTTGAACTACCACCTCTATGGAACGATTGTTTTCTATTTTTCATTTCATTAATACCATTAACGGTGGGTACTAATAATGAATTTAATGTATAAATTTTATTTTTATGACATCATTAAGTTTCGAGTATAAAAAATTGGATAACCAATTAATGATATGATCTTTAAACACTCATCATTAATTCAATCATTTAAAATGAGAAAAGTAAGAGGAAAATGATATATTCTTTCTATGTAATGACTTTATATAAATTATTTTCTATTTATAATTAATAAATATTCTAATATATGACTATAATAATCTCCAAATAATATCATTATGCTCTTGGTATACTAATATTACAACTAAACCACTTTATAATCATCCATTAATTATGGTAGGTTCTTGTTTGAGTTAGTTTAACCACCCACATGAACAATACTAGGAATTTATATTATGGATGTATAGAATTACTTATTTACTGATAAAATATGATATAAATTTTTAATTTTGTTATTATGGTAATTTTATATCAATATTTAACTCATTAATTAATAAAACACCTTTCATTGGTTAAGAATCACTGAAACACAATCATAACTGATTTCATCTTTATGGTCTGTAACAAAAAAAACAATGGAATGAAATTATAAGCATTATAAATATCATTTAAAATATATTTAAATACCTTTAATTATATTTTAATGATTAAATTTGTAACAATAATGAATACGAACACTATTTTTACAAAACTAGTTCAAAGCGATAAAGATTACACACACCCGATGTTGGAAATATGTGAAAAATAACTAATATCTATATGTATATAATGATTGTAAATGAGGAGCTTAAATGGTTATGGTTATTAATAATTTTCTTGGTTATTTATTTAATGAAATAAATTTAATTATTCAATATATTTGGTTCAAGTGAAGAATGAATCATGACCGATGTAATGGTTTTCGTCTCAAATTCCTCTATTTGAGACATAGTTGGTATTATGCACCTAATTTAAATTATATAGTGGGTATAATACCTATTTTACATATAATATCATGAATTATCTTTTAATCATGTTATTTTAATTTCAATTACAATCCCTCTCTTTCAAGGGGTTTTGATTAAAGTGTTACTCAAGCCGTAATAGTTTTCTTGGTCTCAATTATAATTCTTTGAAACATGTTACATATTATGAACCTTATTTTCTTTGTATGGTTTTATATTTAATTTTTATCCCATTAATTTTCTATATATTTTTTACTTTTAATTAATTTGAAAAAATAATCCAAATTAAGTTATTTTCTTCAAATTTATTTTGACTCAAGTGTTACCCCAATCGTAAGAGTTTTTAGTAACTCAATTTTCATTCATTGAGTTATGATCGTTCAATTGAACATATTTCATATAAGTTGGTTAAATTATAAAATTTTATTGTATTATGTGGTATTATCTTATTGTTTATATTTTTACTACATAACCCTTTTTGAATGATTCATGCATCATGGATCATGTTGTCCGTATGGGATATTGATTACTCAAGTCTCATTTCCTTGAGTTATATTGTTTTGTCATGAACGTATTTCTTCTATGCCTCGGTTCTCCCATCCTAATATTTCATTATATGGTATTTTATAGTCATCCTTGTGAAAATTAAATTTTAATACAAAGGAATGACTTGTTAATCATATTAAAATGTGAGTGAAAAAAAGTATTTTGAAAATAATAAAAAGGGGTTTTCCTTTCACTTTCACATGTTTTTCCCCATATTCTCATTTATCTGAGATAAACTTTATGTATCTTCAAGTATCTATTATAGAATATTATTTTTAAAAGTAATTTTTTTCAAAGGCTTTCAAATCACCTTTTCAACCATTACCTTTGAAAGTGGCATGTAATTTTTTTTACGTCAATGATAAAAATGATTTCTAAACAATATTTTATGTTTTTACTTTAATTTACATTATCATATTCAAAAGGATTCGCCCTAATGGTGTTTATTTTTCATGATTTATCCTTTAATATATATATATATATTATCATTTATGGGATTGAAATCACAACATCAAACATTTTGGTTCTTAATCCCTTATTTTATGATGTCGTTTAAAGCATTATTTTTATGAGGATGTTTTTCATTTATGTCAATCACCTTCCATTTTACCTTTATTGTAATGGAATTATGTTCTTTTGAAACAATCCAAATTCCTTATATAGATGGATTATGATCAAGTTATTTCAGTATTTATTTATCCATTTACTCATTTCTCTATATAGTGTGAACATTACATTTTACATATTATAGATAGAATGATTTTTATCTAGATAGAATTTTATTCTATTTACAAGGGGGAATGTTTTGGCATTCCATATATTGTTTTTCAAATATATATCATTATTGTAAAGTTGACTATGTTTTTTTTGAACATACACCTTATGTCTCATGATGGGTTCTGATAATGTCACAATTTTATTAACATTGTAGAAAAGTATTGGATTTATTGATGATTATGAACTACCAACACAGGTTGATCATGTATTGATATTCTGTATTCTTCATTATAGGAATCTATATTTTCAGTTTAGAAGAGGTTACTTAGGTAATTATATAAAAATCCTTTTCTGTCTTATAATGAATGCATTGGACTTAATCAGGTTATGGGTGGGGGTTGGAATTATATATCCTATTGATGAATTCATATATCTCATGAGACAAAAAAGTAAGGTTTTGGTGTACACCTATTCCTATAAAAGGAGTGTTTCTTGGAAAAAGGCCTTAACAATATGTTTTTGATGCTTGATATTATGTATTCCATAAGTATGAGATCAGTAATATTTATACCCATGTTTTCATTTATTTTAATAGATATAAAATGATTCCATTTTCAAGTTGATTATGGCTTTATGTTGTTTACTTATTCCTGCCATAATATTTATTCCATGTTTATGCCATGTTTACTTTAGTTATATATTTCCCTTACTTAGTGTTTGACATCACCCCTTTCATATGTTTATATTTCCCAAGTTATGGTGAAAATTATAAACATGATATGTTTATAAGGATAAAACATGTGGAAGAATCTATGGGATATGTTAAAGAGTTATAATAAATTAAGTAGTTTCTCATATATAATGAAAAAATGTCCATTATTAGAGAGTTTCATGGGATTTATTAGTCTATGATGTGTCCTAATCTCCAAATATTCAACCCTAAAAAGATCCTTCAGATATAACATATTCAATATTCATTTGTAATTTTTTAATTATGGATAGTTTATCTAGACTTTTATAGGTGGTACTAAGCATGTAAATTATGTGTTTATGGAACTAGATCCAGGTGTATAGGTCTAGGGAATAACAGTTGGTATCAAATGAATGTTTTAGATATATTTAGTGATTAATATTTTTATTGAGGATAATTTAAGGTTTGATAAGTTAGGGTTAATCACAAGTTCAAATGTATGGATAAAACTTTTGGATAAGTATATGATCTAATGTTATGATAATAATGTAAATTTTATTTAGGTTTTAGGATAATAAAACATCATTTAAAATACTAGGGATAATTATAAGTATAGGATGACATCATGAATTTTTGGTAATATATTTAGTTTGTGGTTTTTCTAGAAACACATCCCTACTTAGATATTAGGAAGTGTATGTGATTGTAGAACAAATGAACCTCAAGTTAATCACCTCGAAAAAGGTTGGTTGAACATTGAATAAATCACAACTTTGAGGTATGATTAATAGTCCTAAGGCTCCACACCTTAATAAAAACTTTAAGGGGATTTTCTTTTGTTAATCACGTTCTCTTTATGAACCATTATAAGGTATTTGAACATGTTTAGGTTAGGTAACCTAATAATAAAGTGACCATGGATAACATAGATTGAAATTTATAGATTCAAAAGTTAAGGTATATATTAATTGATATGTTCTTTCTAGGATAAAGGATAATTTAGATTTTGAGAGTATATATTTCAATGATTTTTGGGTTTAGAATATATTAAGAATATTCAGAGAAATTTTGGATCTCTATTTTGAGTATTAGGTTGAGAATTATAAGATAAACCAATTTAAAGAAACATATTTTAAAACAAGTTTTATGTAAGATAAATTAAATTAATTATAGGATAACATTATTATAAGGGTAAAAGACTATAAGTTTGGATCCATTTTATGTTATTGATTATAAAAATTCCCATGTATTGTTAATGCTTCATCACTCATAGAAACTCTTTTGGTTTTAGTGATGGTTTAATACAAGAAGAACCAAGTTAACAATAAATTACATGTACATTTCAAAAAACATCCCAATAAAAAACCTAATGGGATAAGGTTTAGAGTGAGAAATCAAGTAATTATTCTAAAATAGTTATCAAGAATTCTTATTTATAATGTGAGGATAGTTGAGATCCAAAACACACCAGATTAGATAAGGATGGAATTTCATAAAAATTTGGGTGACCATGATGAAAAGGAAAGAAGATTAAAATTTTCACATATAAAAAATATAGGAAGAAACATTAGGGTAATTACCTTAAAGGTAAAATTAAATGCTATTAGTGTGGATATAAAGGTCATCACATTTATAAGTGTAAGGGAAATAGAGAAGCTAAAAAAATATTTTTCTTCAATTGCAAGAGGGTTAGGAATTATGAAATTAAATGTCCCAATCTAAGGAATAATAAGGGAGATAGTCATCAAAAACCATATGAACAAGGAAAATACCATTCAACTAATACTAATGTATCGGGTAGTGAGTTTTCACTATATATTTTCTAGTGTCACATGCCTTGTATATTTTTACCAGCCACTATATATTGAGTTATAAATAAAAACCACTAGTGGTATGATTATAATATAAATAATTTTCAAGGTTTATGGGAAGTTATTACTTATGGGTATAGATATTTTACCCTTAGTATAATTCTATGTGAAATTAGGAATGGGTTGGCTCTCTTTATAAAGCACTTAAAATAACTTTTCATATAGATAATTCTCATTCTACATCCAATATAAACCCATGATCATATAACAATGTATAGTTAATTATGAGTTCCATATAGAATTTTATATGTTATTATGAGTCAAATTGCAAGTATGTAATTTATTTAGGGGGAGGGGGAATGTAACACCATAAAATTTTAATACATGAATACCTTTAAATAAGTCAATGTGTTTGATAACTTTCTTCACAACCAACATCGAACTAAAATGAAACCATGAAATGTTTTTACTATTAAATCCCTTAAATTTAATTATAAAGAATGAATATGAGTAACCTCTTTATGAAATTTTTATATAATGAAAATAAAGGCTAATTTTAATGTAAATTTAATTCAATTAGTATAGCTAAAACAAATAAGAAATCATTTTATGGTTAAAAATATATTTTTCTAAAGTCGGTGTTTTATTTCAAGAAAGTAAGTATATTATGGTTAGATAATGATAAAATATATTTATAATATGAATAATATATTACCAAAATATAATTAGTAATTCATAGTAAATAAGAATAAATATTATATTACATTTTTAAAATCTATTTTTCAATATGAACAAATTTACACTATATCTTGGAATTTTATTAAAACATTAAATTATAAAATTTTAGAAATTTATTTTAAAAAAATGAATAGATTTTTTATATTAATCATTATAATATAAGATTAATATTTTTTTGGTATTTTTTCTAAAAAGAATTATTTTTCTGTGAAAATACCATTATTATAAATAACATGAATTTTATGACATTACTATTATATTAGTATGAATTGTAAATTAATGAAACTTTTTTTAAGATCAGATATTAATTTTATATATGGATATATAATTTAAAAAAATTTATTTTTAATTTACAAATCCATATTTGATATTTTATAATATAAGTAATATTTTCTTAAAAGTTATTTTTAATACATTATACATTTTTATTTTAAAATTAATTTTTATCACTTTTATAAATAGAGTCAAATGAAATGGATTTAAATCAGTGGAACCAAATTATAAAATAAATACCACTTTATTTTTAGGCATAAATATTAAGTTACCTTAGGTAACAATAATTTTCCACGGTAAAAAATAAAATGGTAAAAGTAACAATTCAATGGGTAAAAGGATTTAAAGATGATAAAACGGGTATATAATTGGGTGTATTATATTTTAATAGGCTGTATATCTTTTACACTTAATTATTTATCAATTTTTGAGCCACTTGACTTGTTTAACATGTGCTCACTTTATATTGAGTTGAAATATTTACAAAATTCCATTCTCACCACTTATAAAAGGAGCTTCTCACAAAACATTCAAGGAAATCCTAAAAATTTAGTTTCCTCCTGAAAATATTCCTTTTTTACCATCCCATAGAATAATATTTCACCCTATTTATATTTTTTTCACAATATATTATCTTATTCCATCCATTTTCAAGGGATCTTCCAAGGAAATCTCAAAGTTCTCAAGGCGAGTAATCATTTTTACTTAACTTATTTCTTTTATATTTTCTATTACAGTTTTAATTTTCAAAAATCTATGTAATAACTTGAGTATTGGTTATATAATTAATTTTATTATGCTATGTTAATAATCATTAATCATATTTTCCTTTTCAATTAATAAAAACGAATATGTGAATTGTTTGTTGCATAGAGTACCACCTCCACGATGCAACAAGTATTATTTTCCTTCACCAATTTACTAGGATGTTCCAAACGGGAAATTTAATAAAAAATTATGATATTTATATCATGTTTTTTATTCTTAATTTACAAATTATTTTACTCCTTCATCCCTTTCTATTTAAAGTAAAATCATCATCCATGTGTACGTGTGTACTACCACCTCCATAAAATGATTGTTTTTTGTTTTTGACATTAATTGTAGGTCCAAAAAATGGTTTTTATTGATAAATATTATTTTATGATATCATTATGTTTTTGGTAGGATAAATTGTGGAACCTATTAATGATATGATCAATAAATGATTATCCTTAATTCAATCATCTAAAACAAGCAAACTAAGAGGAAAATTATCTCTTCTTTCTAAGTAATGACATAATATAATTTATTTCATATTTATAATTATTTAAAATACTGATATATCACACTAATATAAATTTAATAATATCATTATGCTTATGTTATAATTATATTACAACTAAATCACCATATTATCACCCATTAATCATGGTAGGTTCATGTTTGGGTTAGTTTAACAACCTACTTGAACAATACTATACATTTATATCATGGATGACTATAAGAATATATTTACATGTAAAAATGATATAAATATTATAATAATTTTTTTTGGTAGTGTTATATCAACATTTAACTCATTAATTAAGAAAACACATGTTCATTAAGAATCAATGAAACATGATCATTAATGATTTCATCTTCATGAGTTGTAACCAAAAATACCATGTAATGAAAATAAATCCTTTATAAATATAATTTAACATTTATTTAAGGACCTTTAATTATATTTTAATAATGAACTTTGTAACAATAATTAATAACAACATCATTTTTACAAAACTAGTTCAAATCGATAAAGATTGCTTACACTCGGTGTTGAAAATAGGTAGAAATTAACAAATATATATATGTATAGAATGCTTTTAAATGAAGAGTATAAATGGTAATAGTTATGAATAAGTTTATTTGGTATGCATTTAATAAAATTAATTTAATTATTTAGGATATGTGGTGAAAATTAATAATGAATTAGGATCGAGGTAAGATTTTTATCTCAAATTACTCTCTTTGAGACATGTTTGGTATTATGAACCAAATTTCATTTATGTGGTGTAACATCCCCGACCCAGAATCCACTAAACCAATGCTATGATCTGGGTGGTTACATGACCTTAAGCGTGCCTCCCTGTATGCCAAAGGTTTCCGACTAATAGCGGGGGTCTGAATAGTCAATTGGGGAGACTATAACCCCTTTTATCAGAGTAAGACACAAAAAAAGATAAACAAAATAATAAAATAATAATAAATAATATAATAGAATTCATAAACAACCATTCATCCAAACAGGGTGTAACCCTGTCCAACAGTAAATATTCCATGCCATGCTACAAGTGAAAAAGTGAACAAAACCCAAAATGAAGACAAACTGAAAAGTCCCCAAAATAGTCCTGACACCAAGTCCAAGTCCTCCTCTACGTACAATCGTGCCAACCCAACTATCTAGAAAGAGACCGTGCCCTTTTTTAGACCTGAAAGCATGAAGTTTTCTCGGGTACCCAACGACGACCCGAGCAGGGTGTGAGTACAACTCAGTAGGTCACCACCAACACTATCTACAAAACATCCGGTATAAATAATTGTGCATGAAAAAGGGAAATGAATAATAAATGACAAGGAAAAGATTAAGTGCTCTTTGATAGTTTAGGTCCATTACCAACATTTATTACCATTTCCATATCTTACCATTTCATCCCATTTACCATTACTTACCATTTCCAATACATTTATCATTGGTTCATCAACACAAAAAGTTACGCGGCTTAAAGTACACAATTACATACATGAGGAAACACACAATTATCCTATCTCACTAAGACCAACTACCCCATTCCAACCATATCCCCACCTCGAAGCAAAATTTCGGGTGGATTTCAACCATATCCTCACCTTTAAGCATCAGTTCTGGTGGATGTCAACCACATCTTCACCTCTAAGCATCAGTTCGGGTGGATGTCAACCATATCCTCACCTTAGAGCATTAGTTCGGGTGGATGCAACCCATAGGGGAATAGAGAATCAATCCTATCCCTACCCCGTACATTAGCAGTGGAGTTTAGAGCCTTAGTCCAACTTGACCCGTGGGCATAGAACTTTAGTCAATACCCCACACTACCAAGATATGTGCACATGCTATACATATATGTAACCATTAACCATTTACACAACATCACAACCATTGCCCAAGGAAAACATAAACCATAACAATAACATGATGTTCAATACCACGCCTTAACCAATTAACACATTGACTAAATTTCACATCATTTAACCATTTATCCAAATTCCATTTTATCATGCTTATCTCACTAAGCATTCATTCATTGTTCCTATCTCACTAGGCTTTGTTCATAATGCCTAACTCACTAGGATTCATTACCATGATCACAATCCACTACATTGTGGTATTTAATCATTTCCACATATTAACCAAATATACATTAGGTTATTAATAATCCTAGGTGAATCAACTATATTCTATTCCAATATAATCAATCACATCAATATGTTTATCAAGGGATCTACATAAATACTCAACAATCTCACTTGTTCTTCACAAACCCCTGGGTCTGGGAAAGTCGACTCACCCCATGGGTGGCCCTAGTTTAGTCTCACCACCCTAAAATTATCCCATAGAGATCATGAGGGTTCCCATTTACCTTTTTAATAACCATTTTACCTAAACATTCCATGGGTAAACAAAACATACCAAGAGACACCCAATAACAAAACCACACATGCACAAATCCTCAAATAAACCATGGGAAATAACATGTAGACCAACTACCTAGATTATGCTATTGAACGTAATCTTAATCAATACATTAGATTCCACTTCAACAAACCTTAAATGCTTAAACCTAAATCTCACCCAAAGAGTAGAGTTTTAGAGCTTTGGAAATAGAGGATAAGAGGATACAAACCCTGAACTCAAAAGAGAAGCAGGGATGGGATTAGCCTTACCTGGAGCTTAGATCCGCAACCAACGACACAAAAAACACCTTATAAACAAGGGAGATTGATATCTTAGAGTTATTGGGGGATTTGGTTCGTCCTTAGGGTGAAGAGAGGATAAATGGGAGTAATTCCCAAGTTAGGGTTAAAAATCCCGAGGTGGAAAAATTGTAATTTTTTTGAAGTTTCTGGGCTGCACGGTTTACCCGCACGGTTTTCCAAGCCGTGTGAAAACCATGCAAACAATTATGTCCCAAAAATGACCCCTTGAATGGTCTACCTGCACAGTTTTCCAAACCGTTCCCAAACTGGGTGGAGGCCACTATCCAAAAACACATCTTTTTCACAGTTTCCTGGGCTGTCTGCACAGTTAGCACTAACCGTGCGCAGACCGTGCGACCTACCCAGAAATCCCCATTTTCTCAAATTAACCAAAACATGGGATTCAATCCAAAAATTAAACAAAAACATACCTTTCTAAGATCCGGGATCTTATAACCTCCCCACCTTATAACGACTTGTCCTCGAGCCGAGCTCCCAAGCTTCCTTTCACATCCAACGAAAAGAGATCAAGAAATTGAGCCTCCATATCTGATTCATACTCCCAAGTTTCTTCCTGAACATTTCTATTATGCTAAAGTACTCTCACCAAAGGAAAAACCTTTCCCCTCAATACTTTCTTATTATAACCCATGACACGAACTCAATGATCCTCAAAGGACGCATCAGCCTCAAGCACAACATCCTTAACATCCACCACGTGAGTTGGGCTCGGTTGATACTGCTGAAGCTGAGAAACGTGAAAGACATCATGCATCCTGCTATACTGATGTGGAAGATCCAATTGGTATGCCACCGACCTAATCCTCTCCACTATCTCAAATGGCCCCACATACCTGGGCACCAAATTTCCTTGCTTCCGAATCCATCAATGACCCAATATTGGTGACAGCCAAAGGAACACACTATCACCCACCTTGAACTCAAGAGGTCTATGCCTCCAATCTGCATACAACTTCTGCCTACTATGAGCCATTTCCATCCATTTCTGAATCAACTCAATCTTCTGTGATGACTACTGCATGAGACTTGGTCCCAAAAACTCAGTTTCACCAGCCTCCAACCAACATAACAATGATCTACACGGTCTCCCATAGATATCCTCAAAAAATTCCATCTAAAACATAGCTTGAAAACTATTGTTGTAGGAAAATTCAACAAGAGAGAGGTGCTTCTCCCAGTAACCACTGAAATCCAAGACATAATCCCTTAACATGTCTTACAACACTTGGATCGAACGCTCCGACTGCCCGTCCGTCTGTGGGTGGAAATCCATACTCAAAAGAACCTGAGCACCTAACGCCTTCTGTAACTCTTTCCAGAAACGTGATGTGAAATGAGGATCCCAATATGAAACTATAGTTCGTAGTACACCTTGAAACTACACTATTTCCCAAACATACAAGTCACCCAAATGATCAACTGTGTAAGTCTCCTAAATCAGTAAGAAATGAGCTAATTTCATTATATAATCCACAACCACCCAGATTTCATAATTATTCCGAGGCGTCCTCTGAAGAACCACCGCAAAATCCATCGTTACATCGTCCCACTTCCATTTTGAAATGAGAAATGGATGTAACAGTCCACCTGGGCATTGATGCTCAACCTTCCCCTGCTGACAAGTAAGGTACTGTGCCACAAATCCCATAACTTCCTTTTTCATTTTTGGACACCAAAACTGCCTATGGGGATCATGATACATCTTGGTCAAACTAGGATGTAATTCCCATTTTGAAGCATGGAACTCATGCAACAACTCTTCCCGCATGAACACCGGCACAACCACACGATCATGAACACAAATAACCCCGTCCACACCGATGACCCATCCTGAAAGTGGCTCCCCACAATTAATTCTTTCCTTCATGTTCAACCATTCAGGATCATTAAGATAACTTCACTTAACATGGATAAAAAGTGTCAACTCAACATCCATGGAAGCAAGAGTCACCTGACCATTTTCCTCCCACACCTCCAGGTGCAAATCTGTGAACAAAGTCATCACCTTCCACTCAGTGATGGATTCCTGAACCACCTGGTTCTAAGCCTTCTTTCTCAAAGAATCAACAACATTGTTCCATTTACCAGTGTATATATCATCTCAAAGTAGAAGGACTGGAGATACTCCACCCATCTTTTCTTCCTAAGATTCAAATATCATTGCGAAAAGATATAATTTAAACTCTTGTGGTTGGTATACACTGTGAACCGTTCCCCCAACAAGTAGTGCCTCCAGAACTTTAAGGAATACACTACTAAAACTAACTCAAGATCATGAGTGGGATAATTATGCTCATGGGGTCTCAATTACTTCGACCCATAAGCCACAACCCGCTCATCTTGCATCAACACAGCCACAAGCCTGATGCCGGACGCATCACAAAATAAGATATACTTTCTACATGGCTCGGGTAAGATCAAAATCGATGCGGTTTTCAATAAATTTTTTAACTCTTAAAAGGTAATCTCACAAGCCTATGATCACTCAAACCCGATTCCCTTCTTGGTCAATCCTAACAATAGTGCTACCAAATGAGAGAAATACTGAATGAACCTCCTGTAATACCTGGACAAACCCAGAAAACTCCGAACATCTGAAACACTCTTGGGATGCTCCTAAGACACAACCACATGCACTTTCTCTAGATCCACCAACACACCTGCCTTAGAGATGATGTGACCCAAAAAATTCACTTCTCCAATCGAGAACTGACACTTTGACAACTTATCATAAAGCCGATACTCTATTAGTGTACTCAAGACGATGTCAAAATGTTGGGCATGATTGTCATGATTTTTCAAGTTCACCAATATGTCATCAACAAAGAAAACCACAAAACTAATCTAGAGAAGTATAAAAGACTCGGTTCATCCAATCCATGAACACTTCTGGTGGATTGGTCAAGCCGAAGGGAATCACCACAAACTCAAACAACCCATACCGACTCTTGAAAGCTGTCAGTGATACGTCAGAAGGCCTCACCCTCAACTGGTGATAACCATATCTTAGATCAATCTTAGAAAACACCAATTCACCCCTCAACTAGTCAAAAATTTCATAAATTCTAGGAAGAGGGTACAAAATTTTCACTATCATCTGACTTAACTTCCGATAATCAACACACAACCTTAATGACCCGTCAGTCTTCTTTGAAAAAAGCACAGGAGATCCCCAAGGAGACATACTAGGACATATGAACCCCTTATGTTCTAACTCCTCAAGGTTAACCTTTAAATACCGGTGTTCTTCCAGTGCCAGTTGGTATGGCGGAATAGAAATTGGCTCTACTCCCGACAACAACTCAATCATGAACTCACCATACCTCTCAGGTAGAAACCCTGAGAAATCCTCAGAAAACTCATCCTAAAACACATACACTACTAGAGGGATGGTAGACTGTTCCCTGATTTCATCATCAAGAACAAGACAAGCTATATGAGCCGTGAGCCTATCCAACCACTAACAGAACGGCCCCACACGACCTGCTCGAACATCCCACTCCCTGCGATGGACATAAGTGTCACTATCAAGTGAACTGAATGATACCCTATGATGGTAAAAGTCTATGTGTTCCTGATACAACACTAACCAATCCATACCCAAGACCAGGTCAAACTTCTACATCTCGATAATGAATAAATCCCATAGGAAACGATACCCATAGATTTCTAGAGAAAATCCCTTGCACTGCCTGATGACCTCATTCCACACCCCCAACGGAGTGTTAATAGACATAACTCCACACACATCCTCCAAAAAAAACCCAACACTACCACAAGATGAGGAAAAATAAAAGAGCGTGTGGCAACAGTGTCAAAAAATGAACTAAAAGGAATAGAATCTACAAGGATCATACCTCGAACAGTCGATAGCCCATCCTTGCCATCACTAGGTGAAGACTGAACTGCTTGAAGCTGACCGACCCCTCTACCCAAGGTTCTAACCGACGTGCTGTGCACTGCACTTCCCTACTGTTGTGGGAGATCCTACCATGGAGTCCCACATCCACATACCCTGCCTATACAGCCCATGGAGCTCTAACTGCCTTCTTGATATGGAGAAACTAATCCCTTGCCTCCGCTGGTAATCTTCCTATCACCAACATTTATACTCACTTGCTGAGGGTTCCTGCAGACCCTATCCACATGTCTTAATATTTCACACAATCGGCACTCAACTAGAGGTTGAGGAAATTGGCCACACATGTGCCCCGACCTACCACACTGGTAGCAGAACACCCGGTCACCACCCTGATATGATTAACCTCTCTTTTGACCACCTTGCACACTTCTGCACTACTGAAAACTTTTTAAATGATGCTTTTGGCCCTCAGAAGCTGCACCACTTGTCTGCACTGCTGGTACGACAAGACCACTACCTAAAACTCTCTTCAGGTTCCATTATGAGATCAAAGCTTGATCCACTACCTCTATAAACCTCTTCAAGAGAAAGATATTCACTTGAGACATGATCTCATGTCTCATCCCATCCTGGAAAAGCCTCCCAACTGCTGCCTCATTCCCCGCCAACATTGGAACAAAGCATTGCAGGTTATTGAAGCATACATCATACTTCATCACTAACATCGATCCCTGAGTCAGGCTCATGAAATATGCATCCCTCTCTTTCCTCAAATTCTCTGGGTAAAAATGTTCCAAAAAATGTTCCTAGAAAACTTTTCACAAAATCCCCTCATCCTGCTCATTCTCAGCTAGGATGTCCCACCAAAGTTTTTCATGTATCTGGAACATATAGGCTTCCAACTTAACCCGCTTCACATAGGAAGTCTTCAGATGATCAAGTATCGTTTAGAAAGACTCTATCCAGAACTCCACTCCCTCTGGACCACCCTCTCCGGTAAAGGTCGGAGGGTGCAGTTGCTGAAACTCTCTGGTCAGATCAAACATACTCGGTGCAACCTGACCTGGGCCCCAATCTATATTCTACATAAAATAAGCCAATTTCTCTCAGAACCTCCCTTCCCCACTTTCCTTTATCACCACATTCTCTTTCCCCTCTACTGGAGGAGTGTTTTCAGCAACAACCCCTTGTTTCCTAACCAGCGCTCGACGTTGTGGTGGCATTTCTCTACATTTCCAAACACGAGGATTAGAACACATGATAAAGAACATTCACAATTTAACAACACAAAGCCTCTTTACTAACCAAAATATCCCAACATACATGCACCATCCCAATAAAACTTAGTATTCCAAAAACATCACCCTAACCATCTCTATCGCGAGCCATGGTCCACAAGGGGTAAACAACCATACACCACCACACAGATCACATAACATGTTACAATAATATTTTTAATTCATTACAACCCTTAAATACACATATTTCATTTGTTATCACTTATTATTCAATTATCTTAACCCACTTGCATTGTTTCATTTACCACATTTTCCCTTTTCAATTATCAAAATGCAAGGTGCATTCTATTTTTCATGCCTAACACACCCAACCCGTGTGTACCTACCATGATGCATGTCACCTACCTATCTAGGTTCCTATAATGATGCATGAATGCACAACCTCGTGCCATTGATTCCACAATCCAAATATCATAAAACAATCACATCACACTATATGTGCATCACCCAATGGTGAAATATCATCCACTGTAACATCACACAATCAAGAACAAAAATTCCCACCATGGGTGACTTGGGTTTTTTCTGATACATGGGTTAGCTGCTCCCAAGCATGATCTCATTACAAAGGCTCGACACATCCTAACTCCCATATACCAACCCAAATAACAAGATTTCAGAGAAGGATAAGAAAGACCTCCTTTGATAACACTTTGTAACATCCCTGACCTGTAAGCCACTAAAATGGTACTTTGAGCTAGGTGGTTACATGACCTTAAGCGTGCCACCCCATATGCCAAAGGTTGTCAACTAGAAGTGGGGGTCTAAATATTCAATTTTGGAGACTATACCCCCTTTTATCAGAGTAATCCACAACAGAAGATAAAAAAAATAACGGAATAACAATAAATAATACAACACTATACATAAACAACCATTCCCCCAAACGGGGTACAACCATGTCCAACAGTAAATATGCCATGCCATGCTACAAGTGAAAAAGTGAATAATACCCAAAATGAAGACAAAATGAAAAGTCCCCAAAATGGTCTTGACACCAAGTCCGAGTCCTCCTCCACATACACTCATGCCAACCCAACTATCTAGCAAGAGCCCTTGCCCTTGTCCTAACCTGCAAGCATGAAGTATGCTCGGGTACCCAATGGCCGCCTGAGCAGGGTGTGAGTACAATTCAGTAGGCCACCACCAATGGTGTATACAAAATATCTGGTATAAACAATTGTGCATGCAAAAGGGAAATGAATAATAAATGACAAGGAAAAGATTAAGTGCTCTTATCTAGTTTAGGCCCATTACCAACATTTATTACCATTTCTATATCTTACCATTTCATCCCATTTACCATTACTTACCATTTACAACACATTTATCATTGGTTCATCAACAAAACAAGTTACACAGCTTAAAGTACACAATTACATACATGAGGAAACACAAATTTGTCCTATCTCACTAAGACCAACTACCCCATGAAAACCATATCCTCCCCTCGAAGAATCATTTTGGGTGAATTTCAACCATATCCTCACCTCTAAGCATCAATTCGGGTGGATGTAAACCATATCCTCTCCTCGGAGCATTAGTTCGGGTGGATGCAACTGATAGGGAAACAAAGAATCAGTCCAATACCTACCTCATGTATTAGGGTTGGAGTTTAGAGCCTTAGTCCAACTTGACCCATTGGTGTAGAACCTCAGTCAATACCCCACACTACCAAGCTATGTGCACATGCTATACATATATGTAACCATTAACCATTTACACAACATCACAACCATTGCCTATGGAAAACATAAACCATAACAATAACGTGAGGGTTAATACCACGCCTTAACCCATTAACACATTGACCACATTTCACATCATTTAACCATTTATCCCAATTCCATTTTATTATGCTTATCTCACTAAGAATTCATTCATTGTTCCTATCTCACTAGGATTTGTTCATTATGCCTAACTCACTAGGATTTATTTCCATGCTCACAATCCATTACATTGTGGTCTTTAATCATTTCCACATATTAACCCCAAATCCCTTAGGTTATTACGAAGCCTAGGTACATCACCTAGATTCTATTACAACATAATAAATCACATAAACATGTTTATCAAGGGATCTACATAAATACTCAACAATATCACTTGTTTTTTCACAAACCCCTGGGTCTGGGAAAGTCGACTCACCCCATGGGTGGCCCTAGTTTAGTCTCATTGCCCAAAACACATCCCATGGGGATCGTGAGGGTTATCATTTACCTTTTTAATAACCATTTTACCAAAACATGCCATGGGTAAACAAAACATACCAAGAGACACCCAAGAACAAAACTAAACATGAAAAAATCCTCAAATAAACCATGGGACATAACTTATAGACAACCTAACTCAATTTCGTGGTTGAACGCACTCTTAATCAAGACCTTAGATTCCATTTAAACGAAAATTTGAAGCTTCAAACTAAATCTCACCCAAAGAGTAGGGTTTTGTAGCTTCAGAAAGAGAGGATAAGAGGATACAAACCCGTAAACTCAAAAGAGAAGCAAGGATGGGATTAGCCTTACCCGGAGCTTCGATCTGCAACCAACGACACCAAAAAAACCTTATAAATGAGAGAGATTAATCTCTTGGAGCTCTTGGGGGATTTGGTTTGTCACTAGGGTGAAGAGAGGAGAAATGGGAGTAATTCTCAAGTTGGGGTTAAAAATCCTAGGGTGGAAAAATTGCAATTTTTTAGAAGTTTCTAGGCCGCACGACTTACCCACACAGTTTTCCAAACCGTGTGCAAACCGTGCATATGCTTATGTCCCAAAAGGCACACTTTCATGGTTTACCTACATGGTTTTCCAAACCGTGTGCAAACTGTACTAATACCACTATCCAAAAACAAATCTTCTGCATGATTTCCTAGGCTGTCTTCATGGTTAGCACTAACCGTGCGCAGACCGTGTGGCCTACCCAGAAAACCCCCTTTTCTCCAATTTTAATTTCCTGAACACTTGGAAAACCCCCAAGAATCCTATAGGACTTGGGTAAGAACTTAATTAACCAAAACATGGGATTCAAAACAAAACTTTAATGAAAACATACCTTTCCATGATCTGGGATCTTACAACCTCCCCACCTTATAACATCTCATCCTTGAGCCGAGCTCCCAAGCTCCATTTCACTTCTAAGGAAAAGAGATTGGGCCACTGAGCCTTCATATCTGATTACTACACCAAAATTTATTCCTGAACATTTCCATGCTACCATAGTACTCTCACCAAAGGCACAACCTTTCCCCGTAATATTTTCTCATTACGATCCACAACACAAACTGAATGCTCCTCAAAGGATGCATCGACCTTAAGCCCAAAATCCTCAACATCCACCATGTGAGTTGGGTCAGGTTGATGCCGCCAAATCTATGAAACATGAAAGACATCATGCATCCTGCTATACCACTGTTGAAGAGACAATCGGTACACCACCGACCCAATACTCTCCACTATATCAAACGACCCCACATACCAAGGCACCAAATTTCCCTGCTTCTGAATCCATTGGTGACCTAACCTTGGCGACACCCGAAGGAACACACTATTGCCCACCTCAAAATCATGAGGTCTACGCCTTCTATATGCATACGACTTTTGAATACTATGTACTGTTTCCATTCATTTCTGAATCAACTCAACCTTCTCCAATGTATCCTATACAAGACTCGGTCCCAACAGCTCGGTTTCACCAGCCTACAACCAACACAACAGAGATCTACATGGTATCCCATAGAGAGACTCAAACGATTCCATCTAAAATGTAGCTTGAAAACTGTTTTTGTAGGAAAATTCAACAAGTGAAAGGTACTTCTCCCAAGAGCCACCAAAATCCAAGGCATAGGCCCTCAACATGTCTTCCAACACATGGATCGTACGCTCTGACTGCCCGTCCATCTGCGGGTGGAAATCCATACTCAAAAGTACCTGAGTACCTAGAACCTTCTACAACCCTTTCCAGAAACAAGATGGGAAATGAGGATCCTTATCTGAAACTATATTCCACGGTACACCATGCAACCACACTATTTACCAAACATATAACTCACCCAACTGATAAACTGTATAAGTCTCCTGAATCGGTAAGAAATGAGACACTTTCGTTAGTTGATCCATAACCACCCAGATTGCATCACTATTCTGAGGCATCCTCAGAAGACCCACCACAAAATCCATCATCACATCATCCCACTTTGATTCTAGAATGGGTAATGGATGTAACAATCCACCTAGGAATTGATGCTCGACCTTCACCTGCTGACAGGTAAGACACAGTTCCACAAAGACCGCAACTTCCTTTTTAATTCTTGGCCACCAAAACTGCCTAAGAAGATCATGATACATCTTGGTCAAACCGGGATGTACTTCCCATTTTGATACATGGAACTCATGCATCAACTCTTCCCCCATGCACACTAGCTCAACCACACGATCATGAACACAAACAACCCCGTCCACACCAACAACCCAACCTGAAGGTGGCTCCGCACCATTAAGTCTTTCCTTCATGGATAAACATTCAGGATCATTAAGATGAATTCCCCTAACATGGATCAAAAGTGTCAAATCATCAACCACAGAAGCAAGAGTCACCTGACCGTTTTCCTCCCACATCTCTAAGTGAATCTCTGCGAACAAAGCATCACCTTCCATTTGGAGATGGATTCCTGAACCACCTAGTTCTGAGCCTTCCTTCTCAAAGAATCAACTCCACAGTTCCCTTTTCCCGGTGTATATACCATCTCAAAGTCAAAGTACTGGAGATACTCCACCCATATTTGCTTACAAACATTCAAATCTCATTGAAAAAAGATATACTTTAAACTCTTGTGGTCGGTATACACCATGAACCGTTACCCCAACAAGTAGTGCCACTAGCACTTTAAGGTATACACTAATGTAACCAAATCAAGATCATGAGTGGTATAATTATGCTCATGGGGTCTCAATTACTTCGACCCATAAGCCACAACCTGCACATCTTGCATCAACACAGGCCCAAGCCCGATTCCAGACGCATCACAAAATAGGACATACTTCTTACCTGGATCTGGTAAGATAAAAAATGAAGCGGTTGTCAATTGCTTTTTTAACTCTTAAAAGGCACTCTAACAAGACTAAGACCACTCTAACATTATTCCCTTCTTGGTAAATCCCGATAATGGTGATACCAAATGAGAGAAATCCTGAATGAACCTTTTGTACTACCCGACCAAACCCAGAAAACTCTGAACGTCTGAAACACTCTTGGGATAATACCAAGAAACAACATCCCAAACTTTCTCTAGATCCACTGACACACCTACATAAAAGATGATGTGACCCATAAAATTCACTTATCCAATCCAGAACTAACACTTTGATAGCTTAACATAAATTTTATGCTCTCTTAGTGTACTCAAGACGATGTCAAGATGTTGGGCATGATTGTCATGAGTTTTAAAGTACACCAAGATTTAATCAACAAATACAACCAAAAACTGATCCAAATAAGTATGAAATACATGGTTCATCAAATACATGAACACTTCCGATGCATTGGTTAAGCTGAAAGGTATCACCACAAACTCAAACAACCCGTACCGACTCTTGAAAGATGTCAGTGGTACGTCAGAAGGCCTCACCCTCAACTGGTGATAACCTGATCTCAGATCAATATTAGAAAACATCAATGCACCCCTCAACTGGTCAAACATGTCATCAATTATAGGAAGAGGGTACCGATTTTTCACCATCATCTAACTTAACTCCTGGTAATCAACACACAACATTAATGACCCATCAACCTTCTTTGCAAAAATCACAGGAGATCACCAAGGAGACGTACTAGGACATATGAACCCCTTATGTTCCAGCTCTACAAGATGAAACTTTAAATCCTAGAGTTATTCTGGTTCCATTCAGTATGGCGAAATAGAAATTGGCTCCGCTCCTGGCAGCAACTCAATCGTGAACTCAACATCCCTCTCAGGTGGAAACCCAGATAAATCCATAGGAAACACATCCTAAAACTGATTCAATACTAGAGGGAATATAGACTATTTATGTATTTCATCATCAAGAACAAGACAAGATACTTGAGCTGTGATCCTATCCAATCGCTGACAGAATGGTCTCGCATGACCTGCTCGAACATCCCACTCTCCGGGATGGATGTAAGCTTCACCATCAAGTGACTTGAATGATACCCTGTGATGGTAACAGTCTATGTGCGCCTGATACAACACTAACCAAATCCATCCCCAAGATCAGGTCAAACCCTAACATCTTGAGAATGAACAAATCACACAGGAAACAATACTCACTGAATTTCAGAGCACATCCCTTGGATTTCCTGATGTCCTCATTCTGTACCCTAAAAAGAGTGTCAATCGACATAACACCACACACATCCTCCACAGGCAAACACAACACTACCACAAGCTAAGAAAAAATAAAAGATTTTGTGGAACCAGTGTCAAACAACACACTAGAAAGCATAGAAGCTATAAGGATCATACCTGTAATACCCCAAGCTTCCATGGTATGCTCCTCTTTGAATAATAGAGCAGTGTGTGTTGTACGAACCTTGAGTTCTAACACACCGAGACCAATAAAAGTAGCAGTTATGAATAGTAATACCCACCTTTTGAAATTATAAAAATTTTATATTTCAAAATGGACTTTATTTTTGGATTCAGAATATCAAAATTATCCTATGTTGAATTTTTGGTATTTTTCTGAGAACTTCCAATTTTTGATGAATAGTGAAAAATACTTAAAAACAAATTTTTTAATAAAAATAATTTATAGTGATAAATTATACAATTGGGTGGTTCTAAAGTGTAATTAGAATATATTTTTACCATTTTATTCAATGGTGGTCATTAGAATTAATTTCACTTTGAAATTGGACATAAACAATTGTCAATCTTTTGATTGATATTATTTCTTAAAAACACGCTATTTGTTGTGACAGAGGGAATTAATTATTAAATTAATTAATTCAACTTATATTTTTTGAATTTTTTAAAATAGACATAATTTTTGAATTAGGAATATCAGATATAGCTTAGGGTTAATTTTTGGTTTTGTTTTGAAAAACTTCGATTTTTGATGAATAGTGAAACCACTAAGTGGTAGTTAAAAAACTGATTTTTCTTTTAAATGAAATTTTACCACCTATGTGATTTAAATTTCCAAAATCCGACATACATCATTTTCATTAAGAAGTAAAATGTGGTTCAATGGGATTAAAATAAGTTTTGGTGAACAGTAACTTTTAAGTTCTATTAATCGCGATTAAAGGTAATTAGTATAACTTAATGTAAAAATAATGTTATAATAATATGAAATTACCTTTACACTTGTCCTACCATTATTGGGTGAGTCATGTCCGACCAAGACAATACATGGGTCAACTTGGGGAACCCATGGAGGCACTTGGGTAAGAAAATGACATTAATAACTTTTTATTTAAAGTAAAAATAAAATCGACACAAACATGTGTTGTTTTACTAAAACAATTATTACATGGGGTTATATAAGTTAACTTTTCGACTATAAATATTAATTTGAAATCTAAAAATATTTCCTACATCATGGTAATTTTTTTATAATTTTTTGTAATTAAATAAATAAATTTATTTATCACACCATGATGATGCAACAATTACCTCATTAATGAATTTTATAAATAAAATGAAAAGATAATGTAAAATCTAAGACTTAAACTTTTCAAAAACCTATTGGATAGGTATATTTCGAACCCTTATCACCATATACTCGAAATATATAATTTTTAGACCTTTGAAATCTGAAAAGTACTTCATAATAATGTAACATTTCATTACTTTCCAAGAGTGCCCCTCTTCTCCTCTTATAAAAGGCCCCCACCACTACCACCTTATTCACACCATCAAATCCTTTTGGCTTGGCCAAAATCTGCCCAAATACTCTCTCAACTTCCCTATATTACTCCTAGAAGCCTCACATTGGGCATAATTCTTCCCAAGGAAGCCTTTGGCTCAAATCAAAAAGAGTTACCCGATTTTAAGGTAATGTCTTCTCTTATGTTATTTTGTTTTATTTTGATTCTCCAACCCCTTAAACTCTTTTTATTACTTTTTTTGTAACAAAAACAGTATCTTAAATATACTAGGATGTTTTTATGAGAAGTATTTTATTTAAACTTACACACAACTTCGTCTAATGGTTAAATAACATACTGCTTCTATGGTTGGCGAATTTCTGCCTCACGAAACGATGATTGTTCAATCTTATTTTAACACCTCTCATGGTGGCCATTAATATGTCACTATATTTATATATGATATATATTATTTTTATGTTTTCCTTATGCTTATTTATTTCTAATTTATGGCATACCTTTATGATTTCCATTATGGGTAAACGTGATAATTCCATTTTAGGAAGTGCAGACTACCGCCCCCTCAAAGTGATTTGAATCGTTAATGCCATATGTGGGATGTATAAAGTATGGAGTAAATGATATTATATATGATATTATACTTTAATTATAATATACCTTTATATCATTTTGATTTCATTCCATTAAATATGAAATAGAAATGAAAGTAGCATTCATGCGTACGTACGACTTACCGTCTCCATGAATGGTGCATTTCATTTCTTACCTCTAAATGTTACGTAATATTATGAATGAATGTATATACTGGATATATATGATATATATGATATCTACATCATGAATATAATTCTGGAGATAATGGATATTCTACCACCTAAACAACTTGTAATTATAAGAAGTTTATTTTTGACTCAAGTACCAAAGATCGACAAAACGACCGTTATTAACTTAAATAATTACATAATGTTCATAACATAGTAATAAGTGATATAAAAGGAATAATGAACTTGAAAAAGGTTCTTAAGAAATTAGAAATTAACTCTAGTATATTATTCAAGAGGTTAAAGAATGATCGAGTCAAGTCAGACACGAGGTAAGGGAACTTCTTAACCCAATTTCTGTTCTTTGGGTTAATCTCCTACTTTCAAATTATGTCCTGATATTATTATGTCCTATATTGTATTTTTACTTTCATTATGTGTACTTATAGTTAATACACATAATAGATCTATTTTATTTAAAAATAATGATCTTTGTAAGGGACTTCGTCTCAATATCCTTTCATTGAGGCATATTTTCTTTTATACACAACTTTCTTTTATACGGTGTATAAAACCCTTTGAATTTTAAGTTTATTCAAAAGGAATCTTTTTTATATGAAGCATTTTACTAAATGAAAAAAGGGAATGTTTTTTTTGTCATACGTATGTGGCGACAACGACTTCTCCTCCACCGTGACCATTATTTGAGTTTCGACTTCCTCTACAAGCCACAACTTTTTTAAATGAAAAATAATTACAAAGTTTTAATTTTCTTTTATTTTGGTATTGAAAATGGTTTTAAAATGGTTTTTTATATCAATGTGTTGTATTTATATCTCATGATTGAAATTTTGAAATGTTATGTTTCCTTTATGCATGTTTTATGTGATATGATTATGTTATGGATTATGATATGTTTAAACCTGTTTATAAGAGGAATGCATTGGACTTAATAAGTGACGGGTGGAGCCCGCTATAACTCCTCGATGCATCAGTATGTCTCATGAGACAAACTAGTGTCTTGGCATGAGGCCTTGACAAAATCTTATTTTTAGTCTTGGCATGAGGCCTTGGCTACGTGGTTATGATAGTCTGGAATTATGCATTCCATCATTATGAAAGTTGTTATTGATATTGCATGTGATTATTTGACTAGTAGAATATCCATGTGAATAAGTAAATGGAATTATCTCATTTTACTTTTTCCATAGTATGCTGAAGTTCAAGTTTAAAAGGATTTTGTTTTAGTTATACATTGCCTTAAATGTTTATGTTTATTTATGAAAGCTTCCGCAATATTGTTATCCTTACTGAGCATTTGAGCTCACCCCTTTCAATGTTTTAATATTTTCCGGAATGTGAAGAAGTATTTTTTGAATGACCTGCAGGGATAGTCAGAAGGGGATATGAGTGGGGACTATGGAGACCATGTTATTTTAGTTTTTCACTTTATGATGTAATGTAACTTTTATGAATGTATCTAGTGTTTCCAAGGCTACTAAACTAATCGGTATTTCGAGACTTGATCTTTTGTGATCATGCCAATGTTACGCAATAATGCACCGACTTTGGGTAACTGGGGTCAGGGCGTTACAGTTGGTATCGGAGGCAGTTTAGTACTAACCTTGGAAGCTATATTTAGATAAACTCTGATTAGAGCACATAGCCCAAAGATAGACTTTGAGGATTAGTATAGAAGAACTTCCTAGAATTTTGGTATTATAGAGATTTTGTGAGTTTTCCAAGAAATAAATCCCTGTCTGGATACGAGCAGGTAGAGGCGGCTCTGGCATAGATGTACCTAGGGGTAAAACCCGAAAACAACACTTTGAGCTAGACTTGAACGAGAACTGGTGCACGACAACGGGCCTTGCTGCACTCTTGGTTACGACACTCCCGGGGGATATGCTTAGGATAATTATCATTTTCTTTACAAACCACTATGAAGGGTTATGAGTATATACTTCCTCAAAGAAAACATTTTTATGATTATGGATTATATCCATAAATAGTTCAATTTATGTTAAGTGTTTTGCAAGTTTGTAATTATGTATTTTGATTCATAAACTAATCTAGTTTATTCCATTGTTTAGAAATGGTGCCTAGTGGGAGGAATGGAAACCGTATCAATGCACATACTCCATGTAAGGATTTTCTTTCTGCTCAAAATAATTATAGTGGAGCTGGTGATAAAACTAGTGCTGATCATCTTATCACCATACTGGGAAAACTCACTCAGGTTATGAATAATAACCTTACTCATATGGAGCACCCTGATCCGCAACGTGAAGGATCAATGTTAGACTGCTTCATGAGGCAACAACCACCAACATTTAATGGGGGTACAAATCCATTAGTAGCTGAGCAATGGATAAACTCTTTAGAGAAAATATTCCATGCCTTGGGGAGTAGTGAAATGGAGAAAGTTTTCATGGTATTTTACCGCCTCACTGGAGATGCCGATCAATAGTGGTCACAGATTCAAAACAAAAAGGAAGATGAAGAAGTATCAAGTATGGAATAGAGGGAGTTTAAGGAAATTTTCTTAGAAAAATACTTTCCTCGTGACCATCGAGCAGATATGGAAAGGCAATTTTTGAGTCTGAGGCAAAAGGAGGATGAGAATGTCGCAAAGTATGAGGATAACTTTACAAGGTTAGCGAAAAATGCTGTAGATTATATACGTAACCCAAGAAGTAAGATTGATCGTTTCTTTGATGGGTTAAAACCATTTCTCCGTCAAGCTTTAGTATCACAATATTTCTCAACGTACAAATATATAGTCTCGTGTTCTATCAAGACAGAAAAGGAATTCTCTAAATCTTATGACAATAAAGTAAAGCAAGAGAAGAAGAGAATAGTGGAACAAGAGACATATAAAGGGAAAAAGGGAAAGAAGGATTTTCCATTATGTGATAATTGTGGGAAGAATCATCCCGGTACTTTCCTGAAAGGAATGAGAGTTTGTTATAAATGTGGAGAAAAAGGTAACCAGGCTCGTGATTTCAAGGGAAAGAAAGAGGCTATCAATGTTGAATGATACAATTGTAGGGGAATAGGGCATTATGAAAATGAATTTCCTAATAATCAGGGAAACTTACCTTAGAAAAGGCCAAGGGATCAAGGAAAATCTTATGCTGTTACTACAGTTGAAGTGGAATAATTAATGTATTGGTGCTTTTGGACTCAAGGATTATATTCTGGTTATAAGAACAATGTGATATATATAAGGACTGTACTGCATTAATTGTTGAACTCATTAAGGTTTTAATATGATGAAGGTAATCATATTTTTATATGCGACAATAAGAGAAACTTTACTTTGTTTGAGGAATCTGATGATACAATTGATTTTGGAATTTAGAGACCTTTTAGAGAAAGTCTGGAGAGAGGTATTTTGGATAAATATAAAGGTTGGAATGGATTAAGTTGAACATTGGATAGTATTATTTAAGGTTAAAACATTTATGAAGATTATTTTTGGAATATTATAATACTATAGTTTTAGGAAAAGGACAACCTGCAGGTTGGGGGATAACCCGTCGCGTCGGACAAAGCTGTAGGAATCAAACCCACAACCATAGTGCGACAGGCCTTTATTACCTACCACTAGCCTACAGGAAGTCCATGGTTATTAAAAAAAAGTTTTCATAATATAAATGGTATGTGTTAATATTTTGAACCTTATATAATTATGATAAATAGAGTATTTTTGAGTTCTATTACCTTTTGGAGTGAAAGATGGGTTTGTGGAAAAAATTTATTAAAGAATGAAAGTCTATAGGACAAGTAAGTATATTTCATTACGTTCTTAGTAAATATCCTAAATAAATTCCTCAACTTTATGAAAGGTAACTTAAAACAAAAATGTTGTCGGTTAACTTTTCCAATTGGGGAATCAATGACCGTTTAACCAATCATAAGTTTGTGATTATCTTGTAGTTAACTTTCTCCTAATCATGTTTTATACAACTATCCATCAGACCTTGATGGTTTTTTTCCTCCATATCCATATTTTGATAGAATCCTAGTATGGGCTATCTCGGGTGACCTTTGTACTTCTCTTTCTTTCTTTTAAAGTTATATTTTTATTAACCCTATTTCTGATGCAGGTTTTCCACAAAAGTATTTTCTATTTTCAACCTTTTATTTTCAAAGAAAAATTTTAAATTGTGAGGACGCAATTTATTGAAGTAGGGGAGAATGTAACACCCCAAGCTTCCATGGTACACTCCTCTTTGAATAATAGAGCAGCGTGTGTTGTACGCAACCTCGAGTTCTAACACACCGCAGCCAATAAAAGTAGCAGTTATGAATAGTAATACCCACTTTTTGAAATTACATAAATTTTATATTTCAAAATGGACTTCATTTTTGGATTCAGAATATCGAAATTAGCCAATGTTTAATTTTTGGTATTTTTCTGAGAACTTCCAATTTTTGATGAATAGTGAAAAATACTTAAAAACAACTTTTTTAATCAAAATAATTTATAGTGATAAATTATAAAATTGAGTGGTTATAAAGTGTAATTAGAATATATTTTTACCATTTTATACAATGATGGTCATTAGAATTAATTTCACTTTGAAATTGGACATAAACAATTGTCAATCTTTTGATTGATATTCTTTCTTAAAAACACGCTATTTGTTGTGACAACGAGAATTAATTATTAAATTAATTAATTAAACTTATATGTTGTAAATTTTTTAAAATAGAAATAATTTTTGAATTAGGAATATCAGATATATATTAGGGTTATTTTTTGGTGTTTTTCTGAAAACATCGATTTTTGATGAATAGTGAATCCACTAAGTGGTAGTTAAAAAACTGATTTTTCGTTTAAATGAAAATTTACCACCTCTGTGATTTGAATTTCCAAAATCTGACATACATAATTTTCATTAGGAAGTAAAATGTGGTTCAATGGGATTAAAATAATTTTTGGTGAATAGTAACTTTTAAGTTCTATTAATCGCGATTAAAGGTAATTAGTATAACTTAAGGTAAAAATAATGTTATAATAATATGAAATTACCTTTAAACTTGTCCTAGCCTTATTGGGTGAGTCATGGCCGACCAATACAATCCATGGGTCAACTTGGGGACCCCATGGAGCCACTTGGGTAAGAAAATGACATTAATAACTTTTTATTTAAAGTAAAAATAAATTCGACACAAACATGTGTTGTTTTATTAAAACAATTAGTATATGGGGTTATAAAAGTTAACTTTTCGACTATAAATATTCATTGGAAAGATAAAAATATTTCCTACATCATGGTAATTTTTTTATAATTTTTTGGAATTAAATAAATAAATTTATTTATAACACCATGATGATGCAGTGATTACCTCATTAATGAACTTTTTAAATAAAATGAAAAGATAATGTAAGATCTAAGACTTACACTTTTCAAAAACCTATTGGATGGGTATATTTCTAACCCTTATCATCTTATCCTCGAAATATATAATTTTGGGACTGTTTAAATCCGAAAAGTACTTCATAATAATGTAACATTTCATTAATTTCCAAGAGTGCCCCTCTTCTCCTCTTATAAAAGGCCCCCACCACTACCACCTTATTAAAACCTTAAAAGCCATTTGGCTCGGCCAAACTCTTCCCAAATACTATCTAAACTTCCCTATATTACTCCCAGAAGCCTCACATTGGGCAGAATGCTTCCCAAGGAAGCCTTTGGCTCAAATCAAAAAGAGTTACCCGATTTTAAGGTAATGTCTTCTCTTATGTTATTTTGTTTTATTTTGCTTCTCTGACCCCTTAAACTATTTTTATTCCTTTATTTTGTAACAAAAATAGTATCTTAAATATACTAGGATGTTGTTATGAGAATTATTTAATTTACACTTACACACACCTTCGTCGAATGGTTAAAGAACATACTGTTTTTGTGGTTGGCGAATTTCTGCCTCACGAAATGATGATTGTTAAATCTTCTTTTAACACCTCTCATGGTGGAAATTAAGATGTAAATGTATGTATATATGATATATATTATGTTTATGTTTTCCTTATGCTTCTTTATTTCTCATTTATGGCATACCTTTATGATTTCCATTATGGGTAAACGCGATAATTTCATTTTATGAAGTGCGGACTACCGCCCCCTCAAAGTGATTTGAATCGTTAATTCCATATGTGGGATGTATAAAGGATGGGGTAAATGATATTATATATGATATTATACTGGAATTATAATATAACTTTATATAATTATTATTTCATTCCGTTAAATATGAAATAGAAATGAAAGTAGCGTTCATGCGTACGTATGACTTACCGTCTCCATGAACGGTGCATTTCATTTCTTACCTCTAAATGTTACGTAATATTAGGAATGAATGTATATAATGGATATATATGATATATATGATATCTACATCATGAATATAATTCTGGAGATAATAGATATTCTACCACATAAATAACTTGTAATTATAAGAAGTTTATTTTTGACTCAAGTACCAAAGATCGAAAAAACGACCGTTATTAACTTAAATAATTACATAATGTTCATAACATGGTAATAAGTGATATAAAAGGAATAATGAAATTGAAAAAGGTTCTTAATCAATTATAAATTAACTCTATTTTATTATTTAGGAGGTTAAAGAACGATCGAGTCAAGTCAGACACGAGGTAAGGGAACTTCTTAACCCAATTTCTGTTCTTTGGGTTAATCTCATACTTTCAAATTATGTCATGATATTATTATGTCCTATCTTGTATTTGTACTTTCATTATGTGTACTTATAGTTAATACACATAATAGATCAATTTTATTTAAAAATAATGATCTTTGTAAGAGGCTTCGTCTCAATCTCCTTTCATTGAGGCATATTTTCTTTTATACACAACTTTCTTTTATACGGTGTATAAACCCCTTTGAATTTTACGTTTATTCAAAAGGAATCTTTTTTAAATGAATAATTTTAATAAATGACAAAAGAGAATGTTTTTTTGTCGTACATATGCGGTGACAACGACTTCTCCGCCGCTGTGACCATTATTTGAGTTTCAGCTTCCTCTACAAGCCATAACTTTTTTTAAATGAAAAACAATTACAAAGTTTTATTTTTCTTTTATTTTGGTATTGAAAATGGTTTTGAAAGTGTTTTTTTATATCAATGTGTTTTATTGATATATTGTGATTGAAATGTGGAAATGTTATGTTTCCTTTATGCATGTTTTATGTGATACAATTATGTTATGGATTATGATATGTTTAAACCTGTTCATATGAGGAATGAATTGGACTTAATAAGTGACGGGTGGAGCCCGCTATAGCCCCTCGATGCATCGGTAGGTCTCATGAGACAAACTAGTGTCTTGGCACAAGGCCTTGACAAAATATTTTTTTTAGTCTTGGCACGAGGCCTTGGCTACGTGATTATGATAGTCTGACATTATGCATTCCATCATTATGAAAGTGGTTATTGATATTGCATGTGATTATTTGACTAGTAGCATATCCATGTGAATAACTAAATGGAATTATTTCATTTTACTTTTGCCATATTACACTGAAGTTCAAGTTTAAAAGTCTTTTTTTAGTTATACATTGCTTTAAATGTTTATGTTTATTTTTGAAAGATTCTGTAATATTTTTATCCTTACTGAGCATCTGAGCTCACCCCTTTCAATGTTTTAATATTTTCCAGGATGTGAAGAAGTATTTTATGAATGACCTACAGGGATGTTCAGAAGGGGATATGAGTGTGGACTATGGAGACCATGTTATTGTAGTTTTTCACTTTATGATGTAATGTAACTTTTATGAATGTATCTAGTGTTTCCAAGGATACTAAACTAATCGGTCTTTAGAGAATTGATCTTTTGTGATCATTCCAATGTTACACAATAATGCACCGACTCTGGGTAACTTGGGTCGGGGCGTTACAATACCTCAAACAGTTGTTGGTCCAACCTCAGCATCACCAGGTGCAGACTAAACTGCATGAAGCTGACTGACCCCTCTACCCTGGGCTCTAACCTGCGTGCCCTATACTGCACTACCCTGCTGATGTGGGTAATCCTACCCCAGAGTCCCACGTCCACCGCACCTACCTGTACAGCCCATGGAGCTCCAACTACCTGCCTAATATGGAGAAACTGATCCCTTTCCTCCACTGGGCATCTACCTATCACCAACATTTATACTCACCTGTTGAGGGTTCCTGTAGAACCTCTACATGTGTCCCAATCTTCCGCACGATTGGAACTCAACTGGATGTCGAGGACATTGGCTACACATGTGCCCCGACTTGCCACACTGGTAGCAGAACACCCGGTCACCACCCTAAGAGGCTGACCCTCTCTTATGACCACCTTGCACACTTCCGCCCTGCTGAGAAATTTCTAAATGATGCTTCCGGCCGTCGGAAGCTGCACCACTTGTCTTCCCAGCTGGCACAAATATCCCACTACCTAAAACTCTCTTCAGGTTCCCTTATGAGATCAAATCTTGTTCCACTACCTCTATAAACCTCTTTAAGTGAAAGATATTCACCTAAGACCTGATCTCGTGTCTCATCCCATCCTGGAAACGCCTCACAACTTCTATCTCATCCCCAACCAACGGTGGAACAAAGTGTTGCAGCTCAGTGAAGCAACCAATATACTCCATCACTGACATCAATCCCTGAGTCAGGCTCATGAAATCTACAACCCACTCTTTCCTCAAAGTCTCTAGTTAAAAATTCTCCAAAAACTTTTCTTGGAAATATTTCCACAATATCCCCTCTATAATGACCCAAACTTTTTAAACAGTATATTAATTTTACTCTTAATGATTTAATAGACATGTTAATGGTTAATGAAGAAAGAAGAGTCGATGGATTCATCCAGTAGACTTGAACCATATAAAGCCTACTTATCAGAGCTTGGGATGAAGGTGACATCTTTGGGCTTTGCTTTGGACCAAGCCCAAGCCGAACTACATCATGTCAAGCTTGAACAGAATCACCTACGGGAGAAGTTCAAGTTAGTGGATATTACTACTAGGGCAATGTTATCCAAGACTCCATCAGATTCTATCACCTTAACGCACCTTACACTTAGGTCATATGCTGGTTTTATAAGGGGCTATGTAACGAGACCATAACTACTTTTTGTAATCCTTTGAGTTAAATAAAATTGTGTTTTCTTCCAATGGTGAAGTTTTTGAATTTTCAGATGACCAGAAAAAAATAGGATGTATCTTATGGATGAATTAAAAAAAGGATATTTTAAAATATTTATGTAAACCTTAAATAATTAATTATGTGTAAGGATTTTCAAAAAATGGTCTTCTGCAAATGTGTTCAGTAATAAATTTAGAGTCTAATAAGATCAACTTAATTTTTGGTGAATAGTAAATTGTGAATAGTGATTTTATGCTTAGGATTAGTAATGTGACCAAATGGATTAGTAATTTCACTTAAAAAAAGTATTAATATAATTTAGGCACCTTGATTAAGTAATGTGATTCAATAAAATAGGTAAATAACTATTTCATAAATTATTAGTTACATATTAGTTTTTTCGGGTGAATAGTGTTTTTTATTTAAAATTTAAATTAAAAATATTTATAAAAAATATTTTTATAAAATGGAGTTCATTTCTTAATTCAGATCATTGATATTGTGTTAAAGTGAATTTTTGGGATTTTTCTAGAAAAGTTGAATTTTCGGTGAATAGTGAATTTTCAGTTTAGAGTTTCGGGTGTTTAATGACATCATTAAGGATGTAATAATTGTGTAATAATTTTGGTCGAATTATGAATAGTAAGATAAGGCATGAGGTGTCCCAAGTGGCCAATACCATGGGAAAATACCATGGGCAAGCCCATGGTTTTGCCAATACCACCAATGAGGTGTCCCTTGGCCATTAATGCCTTGTCCCCTCACTTCCCCTATAAATACCAAGCCATTCTCTCATCCTTTACATTCCAAAATCCTTATAAATAGAGTTTTGGTCTCCTTACCTCCCAAGAAGTCCTCCCAAGGTGCCCTAAAGCCTACCAAGGTCACAAAACTCACGATTTCGAAGTTACTCTTCATGGTAAGGGATTCTTTCACTATTCCCATTTTCAAAGTTCTACTTTCATGTCATGTATTTCAAGTTATTTTTTTCTATGTTGTGGTATGATATCTATATTAATTATACTGTAATTTTATGTTCACATGATGAGAGACCCTATTTAATCTCATCAATTCATTTTTTAATGTTTTAAGTGACGCCGTTAGGCCGTCGAATTTTCATAAGAGAAATCTTATTTTTGTCTTCCTTTCAAGTTTTTCATTTCATGTGGTATGCCCTTAATATTTCATTACCATGTTATTATATCCTTTATATTCTGTCCCTATACTATTTTATGGATCATTTATGAGTGGGTGACCCATTTCCCCTCTCTTTTCAATGTTTTCTAAAACCCTGCAACATAGCCGTTATGCTGCCGAATTTTCCTCTCAAAATGTCTCTCTCTTTTTCTCAAATTCTTTTATTTTATTAAGTGAATACTCAAAACTCGTTATTCTATAGGGGTATTCACATATATATCAAAATGTTCTATTTTAAATTTTGGTATTTACCTACATGATACCCGATTTCCTTTTCCATGGGCTTAAAGTGACATAAAGATCACGTCTTTAAAGCAACTTTTAAAATGTTATGACTCTGAAATGAAACCCATTCCTTTTATGATATATGGGTTATTTATGAAATTATTGATGATGATATATGTGGGTCACATTATAATAAAGACAAATTAAGGGTGCACCCTGATAGCGGTCCAATGCATTGGGTAAATACTTAATCTCTAGAGATGACCATTTTAACGATACCTTGGTGAATAACCTTGGTAAATTTTTATGACACCTTGGGGATGGACCTTGGTGATACAGAAATGATTTTCTAAGTTAAATTTTGTAGCCACATCTTCAAGTTATGAAATACGTTTTTATTATTATGATATTCCTCATGATTGCTTTCTCATGCCTAAGTTCTTTTTCATAACTTTATTGATGTTTCTCAAGTTCACATGTTAAATGTTTCCCCTTGTTTCCCTTACTGGTCCTTCTGCTCACCCTTTCTTTTGATGTATGTCCCCAGGTTATGAGATGTAGTAATGAACCTAGGATGAACATAAGGAGAATCCTTTCAAGTGTTTAATAATAATTCTTTATGTTTTCATGTATTAAGTTCCTGGTTTCCAAGACACTAAACCTTAAAGATCCTTGGTTTTGTATAATGTAATGAAAGTTTATGTGATAAAAAGGCGGGATGCCATAGTTGGTGTCTAAGGACGGTTTTGTTATTTATATAAATTAGGATATTAAAACTTTAGGAAGAAACCTATAGAAAAGTTTAAATATAGGGAAAACTTCCTGGTATTTTGGTGAGTATTGAGTAAGTGGTTTATCAAACAAGTACATCCCTGTCTGGATACGAGCAGGTAGAGGTGGCTCTGGCACAAATGTACATAGGGGTAAAACCCGAAAACACCGCTTTGAGCTAGAATCAAACGGGAACTGATGCATGATAATGGGTCTTGCTGCACTCTTGGTTACGACACTCCCGGGGGATATGTTTGGTTAATCGCAAGCTTTTTATGAATCATTATGAAGGAATTATAGATAAATATAATTGTTTAAGCATGAAGTTTTAAGACGTAGAATCATTTATAGTTAAAATATTCTTAAATGAAATAAGTTTTTTCACTAAGATTTTATTCTTTTATAAAATGGCGGGCAATAGGAGGAACCGTGCAAATGGTGACCACAATGGACCATGCGCTGACGACCCTCCGATGGAAGCCAAAATGGAAAAATTCATGCGAATGATGAACCAAATGACTCAAGTTATGAGTAATAACTTTAATCAAGATGAGAGGCCAATCTCACCATGAAGGGAATAACATTTTATTGAGTCCTTCATGTGTCAAAGACCACCAACATTCAGTGGATCTACTGAACCTTTGGTTGCAGAACAATGGATAAGCTCCATTGAAAAGATATTTTCTGTACTTCATTATTCGGAACAAGAAAAAGTCACCCTTGCTATTTACCGCCTAGAGGGAGAAGCTTATCATTGGTGGTCACTGATCAAAAAAAATAATCTAAGAGGAGAGATGGAAGTTATGGAGTGGGAAGAGTTTAGGGGAATATTCTTCAATAAGTATTTCCCTCGTTTGATGAGAATGAGAATGGAGAAAGAATTTCTCAAGCTGAAGCAGAAGGAGAATGAATCTGTTGGAATTTATGAGATGAACTTCACAAGGCTATCCCATTATACCTCAAGCTTTTTCATGGACCCTAATAGGAAGGTTAATAGATTCTTTGGTGGACTACGACCTCATCTGCGGAAGAATCTATCCAACAGGGACTATGATAGCTACGAAGAAATAGTTCGAAGTGTTATGAAAGTCGAACTAGAGTTTGGTGAGACATAGTGGTCTCAAAAATCTAATGAGAAGAAGAGAGATATAGAACCAAGCCTGGGAAGAATATTTTATCAGGAAAGAGGTGGAAAGAAAATGCAACTTTCCACATGTAATAAATGTGGGAAGAAGCATTTGGGGCACTGCTTGATCAGAAGTGGAAAGTGCTACAATTGTGGAAGAGAAGGCCATATTGCTCGAAATTGTTATAGTGTGGTGAAGCCTCAACTTACCAACACTAATGATAGAGGAAAGATGGTTATGGACCTACCAGAAGTCAAATTCTTTAAGTGTGGACAGCTTGGGCACTTTGCTAATCATTGTCCAAATACGAGGGCAGTGGAGGGGAATCACTATCAACTTCAGCAAAGGCCAAAGGAGCAAGGTCATGCTTTTGCTATCACAAAAACTGAATTTGAAGCTCCAAATGATGTGGTAGAAGGTACTCTTGTTGTCCTCTCAAAACTAGCAAGTACTTTATTTGATTCTGGTTCTATACATTCCTTTATTTCCTCCAAGTTTGCAAAGAATATAGAATCAATCCCCGAAATGCTAGAGGTAGAGTTGTCAGTCAAGAATCCAAGTGGGATTATCCATATATAAACAGTGTTTAGAGACTCTAGTTTTTACTTTAGTGAGAACAATCTTATCACAAATCTAGTAGTCATTCCCATGATGGAATTCAACGTTATACTAGGGATGGACTGGCTCTCATAGTATAATGCTAAGATCAAATGTAGAAGTAAGGAAATCTCAGTAGTCTTGAATGAACAACCTACAATTATATTCTAAGGAGAGATATACCAACCTGATCCTTGTCTAGAGGCACCTACTATAGCATTCTTTATGGAGTTAATCGGTGAGGATGAAGAAGGAAAAGGGAGTATACAAATAGAATATGTTCCGATTGTTCAAGAATACATGGAAATATTTCCTTTGGAGTTACCTGGACCTCCCCCAGAAAGACAGGTAGAGTTCTCCATTGAACTCGTACCTAGATCTCAATCGATATCAAAGACCCCATATAGAATAGAAAATGTGGATCTAGAGGAGTTAAAGAAACAACTCCAAGAATTATTGGAGAAGGGGTTTATCCGACCGAGTGTGTCTCCTTGGGGAGCACCAATCCTCTTTGTGAAGAAGAAGTATGGATCAATGCGGCTATACATTGATTATAGAGAAATGAACGAGATCACAGTGAAGAGCAAATACCCACTTCCAAGAATCGATGATTTATTTGACCAACTTTGTGGGGCTCAATTCTTCTCCAAGATTGATCTTTAATCTGGTTATCATCAAATGAGGGTGAAGAAGGAAGATATTCCAAAGACTACCTTCCGATCAAGATATAGGCATTATGAGTTTACTGTTATTCCCTTCGGATTGACTAATGCTCCTGTTATTTTCATGGATTTGGTGAATAGAGTCTTTAAGTACTACCTCGATAACTTTGTGGTAGTTTTTATTGATGATATTTTGATATATTCAAAAAGTTGTGAGGAGAATGAAGATTATCTGAGGGTCATTTTTAAAACTCTACGGAAGGAGAGGCTCTTTGGAAAGTTCAAAAAGTGTGAGCTTTGGTTACAACAAGTGGCTTTCTTGGGGAACATCATAACCAATGAAGTAATATCGGTTTACCCTATAAAGACAATAGTTGTGGAGGAGTGGCCTCAACCTACAATAGTAACTAAGATTCGTAGTTTCCTTGGTTTAGTAGGATATTATACGAGGTTTGTGAAAAACTTTTCATGGCTTTCTAGTCCACTAGCCAAGTTTACTCGAAAAAGGGTTAAGTTCATCTGGACAAAGGAATGCGAGGAAAGTTTCCAAGAGTTGAAGAAGAGATTGGTTACTGCACCTGTGTTAACACTACCCTCTATCAGAGAAGGATTCGTTATTTTTAGCGATGCATCTCTGAAAGGGCTTGGGTGTTTCCTCATGAAAAATGACAAGGTAATTGCTTATGAATCTTGTCAGCTGAAGCAACATGAGCATAGTTATCCTACACATGATCTAGATCTGGCGGCAGTTGTTTTTTCTCTAAAGATATGAAGACAATATCTTTATGGGGATAAATGTGATATATACAATGACCACCAGAGTTTAAAGTATATTTTCACACAGAAATAATTGAACATGATAAAAAGGAGATTGTTGGATCTTATTAAAGACTATTATTGTTCAATTAATTATCACCCTGGAAGAGCAAACAAAGTCGCAGAAGTGCTAAGCAGGAAAGAACCTGTTGTTCTGGAAACAATGAGGATCCTAGGAGATCCCTTGATTAAGGATCTAGTAAAACTAGACATGGGAATTGTAAGGGAAGGGACACCATTAACCCTATCCCAAATGATTTCTCAACCTTCATTACTAGAGAAGATGAAGAAGGCTCAAAAAGAAGATCTTTTGTTGTAGGAGAAGTTTGAGGCTGTGAAGGATGGGAAGTTTCCTGATTTCAATATTGATCAAGAAGGTGTATTGAAATTTCGTACAAGTTTATGTGTTCTATCTATTCTGAAGATAAAGAAAGAACTGATGAATAAAGCTCATAGCTCTACTTTCTCTATACATCCGGGAAGCACTAAAATGTATAGAGACCTTCGTGATCATTATTGGTGGGATAACATGAAGAGGGATATTGCTGACTACACTACAAGGTGCCTGGTGTGTCAATAAGTAAAGGCAAAATGACAACTTCCTAAGGGGGTATTACAACTGCTACCCATACCAGCATGGAAGTGGGATAATATCACTATGGACTTTGTCACTGGTCTCCCAAAAACATACAAAGGGAACAATGCGATATGGGTTATAGTGGACCGTCTCACCAAGACTACCCATTTTATCTCTTTTTGGGAAGATTTATCTCTGGATCAACTTGCCAAGATGTATGTAAAGGAAGTGGTAAGGCTGTATGGGGTACCACTATCCATCGTATCTGATCGTGATCCAAGATTCACATCAAAATTCTGGAGAAGTCTTCAACATGCTCTGAATACTGAATTGAATTTTAGTATGACCTATCCTCCTCAAACTGATGGCCAATCTGAAAGGACTATTCAGACAATTGAGGCCATGCTGAGATTATACTCAATGGAATTTAAAGGTGGATGGGATCAACACCTCCCATTAGTTGAGTTCTCATACAACAACAACTTCCATTTGAGTATTCAGATGGCACCCTATGAATCTCTGTATAGAAAGCGATGTAGAACTCCTACTTGTTGGGATGAAGCTGGTGAGAGAAATCTTCTTTGGCCTGATCTTGTGCAAGAGATGACAGAAAAGGTTCATGCTATCCAGCAATACATAAAGGCTTCTCAGAGTCGGCAGAAGAGCTATGCTGACAACCGTCGAAGGGACTTGGAGTTTGGTGTTGGCGATAAAGTCTTCCTTCGAATTTCTCCATGGAAGAGAGTCATGCGGTTTGAAAAGAAAGAGAAGCTCATCCCTAGGTAAATTGGCCCATATGAAATCCTTGATCGCATAGGATCAGTGGCCTATCTTCTAGCACTTCCACCGAACCTATACCAAGTTCATGATGTCTTCCATGTATATCTCTTGAGGAAGTACATACCCGACCCTTCGCATGTACTGAACCCAGAGGTGGTACAACTGGAACATGACCTCTCTTACGAGGAGAAGCTAGTGGAGATCTTAGACCATAGAGACAAGGTTCTACGCAATAAGACTACCCACCTTGTGAACGTGTTGTGGAGGAATCATAAGTATGAAGAAGTGACGTGGGAGCTTGAGGAAACAATGAAGCAAAAGTACCCTCACCTTTTCGACTAGGCCTTTGGTTTAAAATTTCGGGGACAAAATTTCTTAAGGGGGGAAGAATGTAACGACCCAAACTTTTTGAATAGTATATTAATTTTACTCTTAAAGATTTAATAGAGATGTTAATGGTTAATGCAGAAAGAAGAGTCGATGGCTTCATCCAGTAGACTCGAACCATATGAATCCCACTTATCAGAGATTGGGATGGAGGTGGCATCTTTGGGATTCTCTTTGGACCAAGCCCAAGCCGAACTCCAGCGTGTCAAGCTTGAACGAAATCGCCCATGGGAGAAGTTCAAGTTAGTGGAGATTACTACAAGGGAAATGTTATCCAAGCCTCCATCAGATTCTTTCACCTTAGCGCACATTACACTTAGGTCATATGATGGTGTTATAAGGGGCTATGTAATGATACCATAGCTACTTTGTGTGATCCTTTGAGATAAATAAAATTGTGTTTTCTTCCTATGGTGAAGTTTGTGAATTTTCAGATGTCTGGATAGAAATAGGATGTATCTTATGGATGAATTAAAAAAAAGGATATTTGAAAATATTTATGTAAACCTTAAATAATTAATGATGTGTAAGGATTTTCAAAAAATGGTCTTATACAAATGTGTTTAGTAAGAAATTTAGAGTCTAATAAGATCAACTTAATTTTTGGTGAATAGTAAATTGTGAATAGTGATTTTACGCTTAGGATTAGTAATGTGACCAAATGGATTAGTAATATCACTTAAATAAAGTATTAATATAATTTAGACACCTTGATTAAGTAATGTGATTCAATAAAATATGTAAATAATTGTTTCAGAAATTATTAGTTAAGTATTAGTTTTTTTCGAGTGAATAGTGTTTTTTATTTAAAAATTAAATTAAAAATATTTATAAAAATTATTTTTATAAAATGGAGTTAATTTTTGAATTCAAATCATCGATATTATGTTAAAGTGAATTTTTGGTATGTTTCTGAAAAAGTTGAATTTTCAGTGAATAGTGAATTTTCAGTTTAGAGTTTCGGGTGTTTAATGACATCATTAAGGATGTAATAATTATGTAATAATTATGGTAGACTTATGAAAAGTAATATAAGGTATGAGGTGTCCCAAGTGGCCAATACCATGGGAAAATACCATGGGAAAGCCCATGGTTTTTCCAATACCACCAATGAGGCGTCCCTTGGCCATTAATGCCTTGTCCCCTCACTTCCCCTATAAATACCAAGCCATTATATCATCCTTTCCATTCCAAAATCCTCATAAACTAAGTTATGGTCTTCTTACCTCCTAAGGAGTCCTCCCAAGGTGCCCTCAAGCCTCCCAAGGTCCCAAACCTCAAGATTTCGAAGTTACTCTTCAAGGTAAGGGATTCTTTCACTCTTCCCATTTTCAAAGTTCTACTTTCATGTCAAGTCTTTCAAGTTATTTTTTCCATGTTGGGGTATGATATCTATATTCATCATACTATCCTTTTATTTTCACATGATGATAGACCCTATTTAATCTAATCAATTCATTTTTTTGAAGTTTTAAGTGATGTTGTTAGGCTGCCGAATTTTCATAAGAGAAGTCTTTTTTTTGTCTTCCTTTAAAGTTTTTCATTTCATATGGAATGTCCTTCAAATTTCATTAACATGTTCTTATATCCTTTATATTCTGTCTGTTTAATATTTTATGTATCATTTATGAGTGGGTGACACATGTCCCCTCTCTTTTCAATGTTTTCTAAAACCCTGCAACATAGCCGTTATGCTGCCGAATTTTCGTCTCAAAATCTCTCTCTATCTTTTTCTCAAATTATTTTATTTTATTAAGTGAATACTCAAAACTCTTTATTCAATAAGGATATTCACATATATATCAAAATTTTCTATTTTAAATTCTGGGATTTACATACATGATACCCTCTTTCCTTTTCTGTGGGTTTAAAGTGACATAAAGATCACGTCTTTAAAGCAATTTTTAAAATGTTATGACTATGAAATGAAACCCATTAATTTTATGCTATATGAGTTATTTATGAAATTATTGATGATGATATATGTGGATCAAATGATAATAAATAAAAATTAAGGGTGCTCCCTCATAGCTCTCCAATGCATTGGGTAAAGATTGAATCTCTAGAGATGACCATTTTAACGATACCTTGGTGAATAACCTTGGTAATTTTTTTATAACACCTTGGGGATGAACCTTGGTGATACAGAAATGATTGTCTAAGTTAAAATTTGTAGCCACATCTTCAAGTTATGAAATACGTTATTTTTATTATGATATTCCTCATGATTTCTTTCTCATGCCTACGTTCTTTTTCATGACTTTATTGATGTATTTTAAGTTCACATGTTAAATGATTCCCCTTGTTTCCCTTACTGGGCCTTCTGCTCACCCTTTCTTTTGATGTATGTCCCCAGGTTATGAGATGTAGTAATGAACCTAGGTTGAACATAAGGATAAGACTTTCAAGTGTTTAAGAAGAATGTTTTATGTTTTCAGGTATTAAGTTCCTGGTTTCCAAGACACTAAACCTTAAAAATCCTCAGTTTTGTATAATGTAATGAAAGTTTATGTGATAAAAAGGTGGGATGGAATACCCTCATCCTACTCGGTCTGATCCAGGATGTCCCACTACCACTTTGTATTTTCCCGAAACATATAGTTTGCCAACTTAACCTACTTCACATCAAAAGTCTCTAGATGATCAAGTATCATCTGGACAGACTCTATCCAGAACTCTGCTTCCTCTGGTCCACCTTCTCTGGTAAAGGTCAGAGGGTGCTGCAGCTGAAACTCTCTGGTCAGCTCAAACATACTTAGTGCAACCTACCCTGTGTCCCGATCCATCATCTACATAAAATAAGCCATGTTCTCTCAGAACCGCTCTTCCCCACTTTCATGGATCATCACATTCTCTAGCCCCTCTACTGGAGGAGTGTGTTCAGCAACATCCTCTTATTTCGCAACCAATGCTCAACGTTGTGGTGGAATTTCTATATATTTCCAAGCATAATGTTTAGAACACATTCCAAATAACATCAACAATTTTACAACAAAAAGTCTCTTACCCAGCCACAATAGACCACCGTACATGCACCATCACAATAAACCTTAGTATTCCAAAAACATCACCCCGACCATCCCAACCGCGAGCCATGGTCCACAAGGGGTAAACAACAATACACCACCACAAAACTCACACAACATGTTACAACAAAATTTTTAATTCATTACAACCCTTAAATACACATATTTCATTTGTTATCACTTATCATTCATTTATCTTAACCCACTTGCATTGTTTCATTTACCACATTTTCCATTTTCAATTATCAAAATGCAAGGTGCATTTAATCTTTCATGCCTCACACACCCAAACCGTGGGTACCAACCATGATGCATGTAACCTAACTATCTAGGTGCCTACAATTAAGCATGAATGCACAACCTCACGCTGTTGAGGCCACAATCCAAATATCATAAAACAATCACATCACACAATATGTGCATCACCCAATGGTGAAATATCATCAACTGTAACATCTCACAATCAAGAACAAAAATTCCCACCATGGGTGACTTGGGTTTTCCCTTGTACATGGGTTAGATACTCCCAAGAATGATCTCATTACTAAGGCCCAATACATACTAACTTCCATATACCATCCCAAATAACAAGATTTCAGAGAAAGAGAAGAAATAACTCCTCTGATACCACTTTATCAATAAATCGGTGCTCCGAGCCGGGTGGTTACATGACCTTAAGTGCGCCTCCCCATATGCCAAAGGTTGCTGACTAGCAGTGGGGGTCTGAATAGTCAATTGGGGAGACTATACCCCCTTTTTTCAGAGTAAGCCACAATAGAAGATAAACAAAATAATAGAATAATAATAAATAATACAACATCATGCATAAACAACCATTCCCCCAAACGAGGTACAACCATGTCCAATAGTAAATATGCCATGCCATGCTACAAGTGAAAAAGTGAACAAAATCTAAAATGAAAAAAAACTAAAAAGTCCCCAAAATGGTCTGGACACCAAGTTCAGGTCCTCCTCCACATACACTCATGCCAACCTAACTATCTAGCAAGAACCCTTGCCCTTGTCATGAACTTCAAGCATGAAGTCTGCTTGAGTACCCAATGGCGGCCCAAGCAGGGTCTGAGTACAACTCAGTAGGTCACCACCAATGGTGTCTAAAAAATATCTGGTATAAACAATTGTTCTTGCAAAAGGAAAATGAATAATAAATTACAAGGAAAATATTTAGTTCTCTTAGCCAGTTTAGGTCCATTACCAACATTTATTCCATATTTTACCATTTCATCCTATTTAAAATTACTTACCATTTCCAACACATTTATCATTGGTTCATCAACACAAAAGGTACACAGCTTAAATTACACAATTACATGCATGAGGAAACACAAAGTAGTCCTATCTCGCTAGAACCAACTACCCCATGCGAACCATATCCTCACATCAAAGCATCAGTTTGGGTGAATATCAACCATATCCTCACCTCGAAGCATCAGTTAGGGTGGATGTTAACTGTATCCTCACCTCAGAGCATCAGTCCGGGCGGATACAACTGATATGGAAACAGAGCATCATTCCTATCCCTACCCCATGTATTAGGGTTGGAGTTTAGAGCCTCAGTCCAACTCGACCCATGGGAATAAAACCTTAGTCAATACCCCACACTTCTAAGCTATGTTCACATGATATACATATATGTAACCATTAACCATTAACACAACATCACAACTATTTCCCAAGTAAAATACAAACCATAACAATAACATGAGGGTTAATACCATGCATTAACCCATTAAAACATTTACTACATTTCACATAATTAAACATTTTATCCCAAATCCATTTTATTATGCTTATCTCACTAAGAATTCATTCATTGTTCCTATCTCACTAGGCTTCTTTCATTATGCCTAACTCACTAGGCTTTATTACCATGCTCACAATCCATCAAATTGCGGTCTTTAATCCTTTCCACATATTAACCTAATATCCCTAAGGTTATTAATAAGCCTAGGTGAATAACCTAGCTTATATTCCAACACAATCAATCATATCAACATGTTTTTCAAGGGTTCTACATAAATACTCAACAATCTCACTTGTTCTTCACAAACCCCTAGGTCTGGGAAAGTCATCTCACCCCATGGGTGGCCCTTGTTTTGTCTCATCACCCTCATGGAATCCCATGGGGATTGTGAGGGTTACCATTTACCTTTTTAATAACAATTTTACCAAAAAATTCCATGGTTAAACCAAACATACCAAGAGACACCCAAGAACAAAACCACACATGCACAAATCCTCAAATAAACCATGGGACATAACTTGTAGACCACCTACCTCGATCCCATGGTTGAAAAAACTATTAATCAAGCCCTTAGATTGAAATTTTAAAAAACTTTTGTTCTTCAACCTAAATCTCACCCAAAGAGTAGGGTTTTAGAGCTTCATAATGAGAGGAGAAGATGATACAAATCCTAAAATCAAAAGAGAAGAAAGGATGAGATTAGCCTTACCCAGAGCTTCGATCCGCAACCAACGACACCCAAAAAAACTTAGAAACGAGGGAGATTTATCTATTAGAGATATTTGGGGATTTGGTTTGTCCCTAGGGTGTAGAGTGGAGAAATGGTAGGAATTATTATGTTGGGGTTAAAAATCCCAGGGTGGAAAAATTGCAATTTTTTAGAAGTTTCTGGGCCACACCGTTTATCCGCACGGTTTTCCAAACCGTGCGCAAACAGTGCATATGCTTATATACCAAAAATGCCCCCTCGGATGGTTTACCCACACAATTTTCCAAACCATGTGCAAACCATGTGGAGGCCACTATCCAAAAACATATCTTCCACACAGTTTCCTTGGCTATCTGCATAGTTAGCACTAACCATGCGCAGACCATGCGACCTACCTAGAAAACCCCCTTTTCTCCACTCTTCATGTCATGAACCCTTAGAAGACCCATGAGCCTCTTCTAGGACTTGGGTAAGAACTTAATTAACCAAAACATGGGGTTCAAACCAAAACTTAAACGAAAACATACCTTTACAAGATTAGGGATCTTACATGTGGTGTATATACTACCTATTATAGATATAATATCATGAATTATTATTTAATAATTTTATTTTATGTTTAATTAAAATACATCTCTTTAAATGGGATTTTATTAAAGTGTTACTTAAGTTTTAAGAGTTTTCATTGTCTCAATTCTAATTCTTTGAGACTTGTTACATGCTTTGCACAATGTTTCCTTTGTATGGTGGTATATTGATTTACTATCCCATTAATTTTCTATAAAATTTTAATTTAAATTAATGGGATAAACTAATCCAAATTAAGATATTATCTTTAAATTTATTTTGAATAAAGGGTTTAACTATTTTTAAGAGTTTTTGGTAACTCAATTTTCATTCATTGAGTTATGATCATTCACTTGAACTTATTTCATATAAAATGGGTTAATTATGAAATTATACTTTATTATGTGGTATTCTATAATTTTCTATATTTTTACCACCTAAAACCCTTTCTTAATGATTCATGCTTCATGGATTATGTTTCCTATAAGGAATATTGATTACTCAAGTCTCATTTCCTTGAGTTATATTGTTTCATCATGAACTTCTTCCTTCCATTCGTGGGTTCTCCCACCCTTATATTTTATTATATGTTATTTTATAATCCTACATGGGAAAATTAAGTTTTAATAAAATTAATGTTTTTATTCTTTTTACAATTTGAGTTTTAAACAATGGTATTTTGAAGATAATAAAAAGGTTTATATTTTTACATTAACATGTTTTGCCTTCCTCTACTCATTTCTCACAGATAAACTTTATGTATTTTCAAGGATCCATTATTAGAGATTATTTTTAAAATTAAATGTTTTAAAAGGATTCCATTCCACTATTTAAAAAGTTACATTGGAAAGTAATAAGTAAATTTTTATTTTACATCGATGATAAAAATGTTTTCAAAAAGATCATTTAAAGTTTTTATTCTATTCCCGTATCATTTTAAAAAGGATTTAGCCTAATGGGGTTTATATTTCATGATTTATCCTCTAATATATATATATATATGTATGTATATGATCGTTTGAGTGATTCATCTCAAGGTATAAAATAATTATATTCTTGATCCCTTCTTTTATGATACCACTCAAATCATTTTTATGAGGGTGTTTTTCATTTATGTCAACAAAATGTTATAAATTGAATAAAATGAATGTATTTAAAATTTATAATCACTGGGTATAAATTATATAATAAGGACCACTTTGTTTATTTTTCATAAATATTAAGTTACCTTAGGTAAAAACTAGTTATTGTGGTAAACTCTAAAATGGTAAAAGTAATAATTCAAGGGGTAAAAGTATTGAAACAAGATAAAAACATGTTTAAAATTGAGTGTTTGAGGTTTTTATTGATCTTATATATTCCCACACTAAATTATTTCTCAATTTTGGATCCATATGACATGTTTAACAGGTTATCCTTTAATATTGATTTGAAATGTTTCCACAAATGTCATTATCACCACTAGTAAAGGGGGAATCTCACCACACCTTAAATGCACTCATAAAAATTATGTTTCCTCTTGAAAATATACCCCTTTAATTATTCTATAATACCATTTCACTCTATTTATATTTTTCTCACAATATATTAGCCTATGTGATCTATTTCTAAAGGATCTTCCAAGGAAATCTCAAAGTACTTAATGTGAGTAATAAGTTTTGATCAAATTATTTCTTATCTATTTTTATTTTAAAATTATAATTTTAAAATACCTTTGTAATAAAATAAATATTTTTATATAATTAATTTTATTATGCTATAGAAATAATTATTAATCACCTTATCCCTTTTATATTAATAAAAATGAATACGTGAATCGTGCATTGTACGAACTACCACCTCCATGCTGAAACATGTTTTGTTAACTATAAAAACCTTACAAGGATGTTATAAAAGAAGAATATATTAAATAATTGTGATTTCTATATCATTTTTATTTTTATTAAATAATAAACCATGTTACTCCTACCTCCCATTCTATGGAAAAAATCACAATCCATGTGTATGTGTGGACTACCGCCTCCATGGAACGATTGATTTCCATTTTTCTTTTCATTAGTGCAATTAATTTATGTTCTTTATAATGAGTTTAATGGATAAATATAATGTTTATTATATCATTAAGTTTATGGTATGGTAAATTCGAGAACCTATTAATGACACTATTAAAAACTAATGATCCTTATTTCTATTTTTTAAAATGAGAAAACTAAGAAGAAAATGATCTCTTCTTTCTAAGAAATGAATTAATAAAAACTATATTATTTTTATGATATATAAAACTAATAATTACCAAATAATATCATTATGATTTTTTTTATAATGAAATTACAACTAAAATAATCTTATAATCATCTGTTAGTATGGTAGGTTCATGTTTGGGTCAGTTTAACTACCTACTTGAAAAATACAATAAATCCATATCATGGATAAATATGAGAACTTATTTATTGGTTAAATATTATATAAACATATAAATATTTATTTTGGTTCTATTAATTTTATATAAACCTTTAAATCATTAGTTAATGAAACACCTTTTATTCATTAAATGTAATGACCCAACTATTTTAAATAAAATTTCCTTTATAGTTGAATTAAATGTCTTATTATGTAATATGGTTATTGAAAACACATGAAATTATTTTTTTATTATATCATATTGTATTTAAAAAACTGTTAAGCATTATAAGCATTGATAATATCTCCATTGAATAGTGATCATATGATTAGTATAAATATAGGGTTTTAACAAATCCAATTGACACAAATAAAGGAAATGATGAACTCAACCAATAGGATCATACCCTACGAAGCCCATTTACTAGAGCTTATAAAGGATATCAAATCAATAAGATTTTCCCTTGAACAATCCCAAATTAAGATCCAATAACTTAAGCATGAGAGAAACCATTTACGAGAGAGGTTTCAAGATCATCGAGATCATGACCCAAACCATGTACGCCGAACCACCCCATGAAAATATCACCACCATGCACCTTACCATTATGGTGTTATCTAGTGTAATAAAAAGAAATGAATCAAGACCCTAATAATATGAATATTTTTATTTTATATAATAATGAATATATTTTCATCTTATTACGTTTACTTAATAAATGATTTTAATTTTGATACAATAAAACAAAAATTATATTTTTGGGTAATATTCAAATTAGATCAAGGAATTTATTTTGATGAATTAATAGATTTCTGAAATAAATAATATTTTATCTAAATATTATTATTAATTTTTTTATTAAATATAATTATATCACAAAATTTTTATGAAGTAAAATGTAATTTTTATAAGGGTTCGAAAACTGCTATTGTAAAAAAACCCATCATTTGTCAATAAATATAAATTCTTATTTTAGAAGTCAAAATAGAAATAATTATTAAATTATTTTGATAAAATTAATATTATTTTTGGAATCATAACATCTAAATTATCTAATGGTGATTTTTTCATAATTTTTTGAGATAGTTGAATTTTCGAGTAAAAATTAATACCATATAAATATACAGTGTGTATTTTGACATCACGATGAACAAAAAGTGATGTAATAAATACTATAAAAAGTATCAGAGACCAATTATATTTTTTAATTTTAAAATAATATTATTTTAAGTTTATTTTATTAATTTTATAAATCTTTTATGAATCCTCCAAAACCTATAATATATTTTAAGGTTTTAAAATCATTTATTTAAGAGCATGACTCACCTCCACCTAACCAAGGATAATATTTTAATAATTTAGGCCCTTTTAGTAATAAAATAATAAAAACCAACCTTATTTGGTAGAAACCATGGGAAAAAACCGTGGAAAGATTTATGGTTTTGGTTAATTTGTTATATAGAGTCCAAAACCTAAGTTGGGAAATAATAAATAACTCCCCTCTCTTTTCCTATATAAACCCACCTAATCTCCCATTCATCATCACTAAAAAAACCTTGGATAAAATAATTAATCTACCCTACCCTCTCTATAGTCATCCCATAGTGATCCCAATCTCTCAGGAAGCTCCTCCCAAGCATTTAGAATCACCCTCTCAAGATAAGTGATCATTTCATTATTCTCTTTATTCAAGTACCTTATTTATTTTATATATTGTATCTTCATTTACTAATGTTGGGATATTTTTTCCATATCCAGTATACTATCCATTTTATGTATAAATTATTATATAACCCTTACACCCTCATCAAACCCACCCATGAACATTCATACACCCCTGTTATGCTGCCAAAATTTCGTCACGATTTTCCAAGACAAACAATTGTGTAGTGAAATACCTGTACACATTTCCCATAAAGGGTGTTAAAATTTATGAAAATATAATTACTTATTGAGGAATTAAATTTATTTATTCCACACTTCTTTATCATGTATTAAAATATGATTATTAATGGATCTATGTTGTATGATCTATGAAGCACACTTAATCATGATAATGAAATGAAAGTGATAGGTGCACATGGAATTATATCATTATCTAATAGATTTGGTAATGTTTTAGTATAATGAGATATCATTAAGGATTAGGGATTGAACCTAATATATCATGAAACATTTTCCATCATTATTTCTTGTCAGTTATCCTTGACCTATGTTTACGATGTAATGATTTAAGTTGTTGCCACATTTACCATGTTGCATTTATGTTATCATGCTATATCATTATTTATTAGTCATGTTTATGATTATCAAAATTTTTATACCCCATTGATATTCCCATTATTTAACATGTATTAATTCTTAAAAGTATTCCATTTTTATTCCCTTACTAGGCTTTATAGATCACCCCTTTCTTATGCATATCCCCAGGTTATCCAATGCCATTTTAAGTAGAAATGAATAATATGATCATGTCAAAGAAGTTTTGAATAAACATGATGTATTTCCTATTTTAAGATGTTATGTAATATAATTAATTCCAAAATACACCGGACTTATTGATATTCCACATTGTATTATGTGTAGTATTATGTAATAAATCACGAATTAAAGTATAATAAAGAGCAATTTTGTTATAATTGGTATCAAAGGAAAAGTTTAGTTATTTTATGTATTAGGATTAGAAAACTCTAGTAAAAGAATTATTAATAAAACTAATTATAAGAAAACATCCCTATATTTTGGTAAAGTATAGAGTAAGTGGTTAATCATAAAAATATATCCATGTCTATATACTACAAGTGGATGTGGCTTTGAAAGATATGTACAGAGGGGTAAAACCTAAAAACACCATGTTGAGATAGTCTCAACTGGGAACTGGTACATGAAAATGGGCCTTGCTGAAAACCTTGTTTTTCACTGTTGGTGTAATTTCTTTGTTAAATTAAAATTCTCATTATGAACCATTATTAAGTGAACAAAAAATGCCCATAAGTGTCTATGTTTGGAAATATATCATGAATAACATATATTGAATACTATAATTTCATAAATTAGGGAAATACATATAATGTATAAGTTATTCATTTAATTTCATTGGATTCCAATTTATGTGTTTAGTGGTTTAAAAATATTCATCCCAAATTTTCCATTTATTCTAGACAATGAAATAAAATAGGAGGAATAAGGTAAACAAACAATGTTAATTGAAATGTGATGACTACCCATATGAGATGCCAAATCTGATGGGAGTAGAAATAAGAAACTTTATGATGATAATTTCTCAGCTGAATCAGGTTATGAATAGAAACCTAGATCAGGAGGAGCACCCAAACACCCCTAAGAAAAAACAAGATGCAATTGAGTCCTTTATGATACAAAGGCCTTTTAATTTCAATGGATCATCTGATCCCTTAATTGTGGAACAATGGATCAACCCCATTGATAATATTTTCTACATCCTTTAATGTTCTAAGAAATAGATGGTTTTATTGGCTATTTAATGTATGGAGGGTGAATATTATCATTGGTGGACATTGAACAAGAATATGAAGTTTGAGGAAGATATTGGATCAATGGGGTGGAAAGAATTTCAATTTTTTTGGATAAATATTTTCTTCACACTCTTTGACTTAAAATGGAAATGTATTTCCTTGACCTCAAGAAAAAAGTTAACGAATCTATTAGGTAATATAAGGAAAAATTCAAAAGACTTGCATGATATGCCTCTGACTTTATCATTACCCCCAAATGTAAGTTTGAACACCTCTTTGGTGGGATAAAACCTAGTATATAAAAATCCATAGCGTTTTGAGACTTTGATAGTTATGAGGAAACTGTATTATGTGACCTCAAAGTCAAAATTGAGATTGGTGAATCTTAAGGGAATCATAGGGAGATGAATTGGAAAGTGGAGTTTAATTCCGGTGGTCTGATAGATAAATATAATTGTGTTATGATATTTCAATATTAAAATTTTCAAAAGTGTGGAAAGAAGAATTCTAGATATTTCCTAAGGGAAATGAGGAGTTGATTTAGGTGCAAGAAGGAAGGATACCTAGCTAGTGATTACTGACGGGAGAACCCACTAATGCACTAGAGGAAAAAAATGTTCCCATTAACCCTCAACACATTGTTCATTATTTTAACTGTAAGGAACCATGAAAAATTGAAAACCAATTCACTAATCCAAGGGTTTTTGGAGACAACCAACAAACTATAAGGAAACAAAGGAGAAGGAAACCACACTATGTATCATGAATGATCCTATGATTCTATACAAATACAAGGAGATGGATGAATCTTCTTTAGAGCCAACATCTCAAGAATGAATATTATTTCCCTATGAGAAAACATATCTTGATCAAATTATTAACTATAATTAAAGCATCATCCTTAAATACATGAACATTATAATGGAATACAATGAAGTGTTTCTAAAAGAATTTCCTAGTCTTCCTCTTATTTGAGAGATTGAATTTTCAACCTATCTTTTACCTTGTGCATTACAATTACCAAAGACTCCAAATAGAATAGATGTTGTGGGAGTTGAGGTGATGAAGAAAAAACTACATGAGACTCTGAATAAAGGGTTTATATGCCAAAGTGCTTCCCCATGGGATTCACCAGTCCTATTCATCAAGATTAAGGATGGGTCAATAAAACTTTTTATTGATTATCATGAGCTCAAAAAGATCACAATAAAGAAAAAGTATCCTCTACCATGGATTGATGACTTGTTTGATCAACTACGTGGAGCACAATACTTATCCAGGGTGGATATGTGGTCAAGGTATTACCAAGTTAGGCCGAAGGAGGAGGATATCCCCAAGAATTATTTTCATATAAGGTACAGGAACTATGAGTTCATAGTAATGGAATTTGGACTCACTAATTATCCCACAATCTTTATGGACATGATGAATGAAGCCTTTAGAGATTACCTATATGAATTTTTGGTAGTATTTATAGATTATATTATAATATACTCTAAAATAAATGAGGAGAATGAGAATATTATAAGCACTATGCTAAAGAACTTACGAAAGGAGAATTTTCATGAAAATTATAGAAAATTTGAGTTATGGTTGAAGGAAGTCTCATTATTGGGGAACATTATCTCAATGAATGGTATATCCATAAACCCTTGAGAATAGGTTAAATTTAAGGATGTATGAGGCCAACATATATGATATAAATCTATAGTTTCTTTGGATTAACTGGGTACTATAATTGATTTGTGAGAAATTTCTCCTGATTGTCAAACACTCTAACCAAGTTAACTCAAAAGAGAGTTAAGTTTTCTTGGAATGATGAATGCGAATAAGGATTCAATGAGTTAAAAAAGAGGCTTATCATTGTAGTTGTACTTACTATACCCATGAGTGGATGAATTCTCATCATATTTAGTGATGATTTAAAGAAGGGATTGGGATATGTGTTAATACAGGATGAAAAAGATATAGCCCATGCCTCAAGGAAATTGAAAGTTCATAAATAGAACTACCCAACGCATGATCTAGAGTTGGCTACAGTGATATTAATGTTGAAAATATAGTGGTATTTTCTCTTTGGGGAGAAGTGTAAAATATATTTTAATGACAAGATCCTTAAGTATATATTCACAGAAAAAGAGCTGAATACGTTCCAATGAAGATGGTTAGAATTGATCAAGTACTATGACTGATCAATCTACTATTATACAAGGAAAGTAAATAAAGTAGAAGACACTCTTAGTAGAAATTATATAATTATTTTAATATTCATGGTAATTGAGAAGGATATGATCTTCTTATAATTGAGAAATATGGACATGGGAATCATAAAGGAATGAAAATAATCAATTCTTTCACAAATGATTTCTCACCCATACCTTTAAGAGAAGATAAAGGATTACCACAGAGATGATTTGGGAATCCTGAAAAGGTGGAATCTATAAGAAAATGGAAATCATAAAAGTTCAAAGTTAATGAAGAAAGAGTAATGAGATATGGGTCACAAATATATGTAACATCAAATACTAAGTTAAAAAAGGATCTATTGGATGATTCACATAGCTGAACCTTCTCCATACATCTAGGAAGCACAAAGATGTATCGAGATCTCTGAGAGCACTATTGGAGGGACAATATTAATAAGGAGATTGTGGAATATACATAAAGATGTCTTATATGTTAGTAAGTAAAGGATTAAAGGAAAAAAATCCAATGGGATGATGTAACCATTACCCATACCTACATGGAAATGGGAAAAAATCACCATTGAATTTCTCACTGGTCTTCCAAAGACACCAGGAGGAAATAATGCTATATGGGTTGTGTTGTATCATCTTACAAATACTTCTCACATCATTGTAATTTGAGAGAACTTATCACTTGATCAAATTGGAAGGATATACATCAGATAAGTGGTGAGGTTTCATGGAACGCTACTATTGATTGTATCTTATTGAGACCTAAGATTTACCTCCAAGTTTTGGAAGAGTCTCCAAAACACTCTAAATAATAATTTTAACTTCAGTATGTCTTATCACCCCCAAACTGATGGACAATATCAACAGACTATCCAAACACTCGAGGAAATGTTTTGATCATGCTCAATGTACTTCAAAGTAGGATGTGATCAATATCTTCCTCTGGTCAAGTTATTATATAATAATATTTTTCACAAAAGAATCCAAATGCCCCAAATTAATCCCTTTATGGGTAGAGGTTCATAACACTTGCATATTGAGATGAAGTTTGGGAACATAAATTTCTAGGTCCTGAAATGGTTTAGGAAATGGTGGAAAATTTTAAAACCATTAAGAAACACATCAAGGATGTTCAATATCAACCGAAGAGATATGATGATAATCATTGCAGTGACCTAGAGTTTTATGTTGGAGACATGGTATTCATTTGAATATCTCCATGAAATAAAGTCATGATATTTGGGAAGAAGGAAAATCTTAGTCCAAGATACATTGGTCCCTTTGAGATTCTTGATCACATCAGAGCGTGGGCCTATCGACTATCACTCCCACCTAAAATATCTCAAGTACATGATGTATTATACATATCCCTCTTGAGGAAGTAAATATGATACCCCTCACATGTACTCAATCCAGAGGTTGTACCATTAGAGAATGGAATATCATATGAGGAGCACCCAATGAAGATCTTAGATAATAGAGTCTAAGTTCTAAAAAAGAAGACAATGCACCTTGTCAAAGTGCTATAGAGAAAACAAATGTCTTAAGATGAGATGTAGAAACCAGAGGTTGTGATAAAATATAATTACCCTAATCCTTTTTAGTGTGGGAAATGATTTTTTTTGTTTCCAGGGGGAATAGAATCATTCAGAGGTGGGTGATATATTAAAATTTATTTTAATTATATTTTCTCAAAACCAAGAGTGATGATCTTTCATGTAAAATTTATAATTAATTTATTTAATATTTTAAGAAATAAATACATGGTCTTAGGAACTTTATTTATCGATGAATGATGATCATCTGAAAATACCCTTTTATACTACCTTCTTCACACTATGAGAATCCAAGGATAAAATCCCTCTAGTTGTGATGCACATGTGCTCCTATGATCTCTGAGCAACACCACTCAATCTATGGGTGTTAGAATGGTTAGTCTAATGTCTTGCATTCTTCATTCTAAATCATTCATTCTTTAGTCATGAGGAAATCTCTCTTGAACTTCTTATCCTTGAGAGGGAGAGATAAAGAGGAGTTGAGAGAGAATTTTTTATGCCCAATAAATCTATATTCTCAATTTTTGGATGATCTACACAACAAACATACTATTTATTTATAGAGTTAGGATTTAAGTTAAAATATTATTTAATTTCATACTGAATATTAAATAACATTTATTACCTTTAATAAACCTGATGCCACATAATAATAATTATATTATTATTATTTTTTGGTGCTTACCAACTTTTGCAATAACAAATATCACGTAATAGTCTTGTTAATTAATATTTGTCAATGGACTCGGTCTTGATCCATTTGAACTCTTATAGAGTTTATTTAAAAATCAAATAAACATTTTATTAATAAATAAATATTTTATTCACAATATAGAGAATACATATTTATTAAAATATTCAACCAATAAAATAAATATTTTATTCAAAAACCAATGAATAAATATTTATTTAATTTATATGATCAATATAACTTGAATAAAAATATTCCTTATAATTGAGAATAATATTTATTTCATTAATTAAACTCAAATATTATTCAATAGAGATCCAAAGAAACAATTTGTATGTGACCCTCTAGGATTATTTCTCATTGGAATTAGGCGATCTTGCCTAAAGTCTAAGATTACTATTTAGAAATGGCTCAAGGAACCCAAGAGAAAGAACATAATTCCACAACATAGAAAACCACATAAAAATGCTCATTGTGTAATATAATCCGTTTGTTACAATATCTTATCAAGAAGGTTGCACGTCCATGTCACAAACCTATATGATCATATATATTTATTTGACTATCTAAAATAAGAACATCTTTACACCATAAAAATGGAATTTAATACTACAGTTCTATTTAATTCAAATGGCTAATATATCAGCTTATATAAAGATAGAAGGGAAAAATCATTCCTTGAATTATTCATTAATGACATGTCACTCGTGACACACCCAACATATCCAACTTCTCCATGAACTTATATCATCAAGGTTTAAAAAATATATCTAAGTATGTGAGTTGTAACAAAAATTAATAATAATATTAAAGTCTAAGGACCATCATACATGATCATAGATATAAATATCTGATGACACCAAAAAATTCAGAATTCTTACTGGCGGGCCTATTCTCATAATCTTATGTCTTGGAGATTAATAAGTGCGAAATTCATAAGAAGAAGCCTCATCTACTTATGAGTACTTTCACTAGAAAATCTACATATTATGTGTCCCATCATAGTACATTATCCAACCACAGAACATTATTTAAGAATATCATAATAGAGGGGAACTGCTATGAACTTTTCAATCTGATGTATACTCTAAGAAATTATTACATTAGATTCATAAAGAATAAAATAAAATATGTAATAAGAGTTTTTATTAATATTCAATACATTGAATATACATGTAATCAAAGTAAAAATAGTTTGTTCTATGATACCAACTCTATAAAATTCCCACTTGGACTAGATCCAATTACCTATGACCAACAGTCCACTAGATATCACATGATAGTCATGTTTCTCCTAAGTCAAGGGTTCCACCAAATTTTCTTCCATGGAAATATTACTCACAAAAACATCACCTCTCTGAGAAAAATCCCTTAAGAGATGATACTTTTGATGTATGTGCTTTATCTATTGATGTGACGTTGGGGCTCTTTTTCAAGAGACACCACTGTAGTATTATCACAATAGAGTGTGATATGATATTTAATTATAGATACCACATCAAGATCTAGTATGAAGTTTCACATAGATATTTCCTATTTAAATGACTTAGAATCCTCAATATACCCATACTATATTATATAATCTGCCACCATATCTTGCTTTGAGATATTCCAGGTCACAACAACTCCATTCAGAGTGAAGATGTACTACGTTTGTGAATTCATGTCATCTTGATCAGTTTGGAAACTAGTATCTACATATCCTATGATGAGTGGTTCCTCATCTCTTCCATAAACTAGGAATATATCCTTAGTATGCCTCAAATAATTAAGTGTAGTCTTGACTACCATCCAATGTAGGTCTCCTAAATCAACATGATATCTTCATACCACACATAATGCATAGGTAACATCTATCCTAGTACATAACATAACATACATGACTGACCTAATCACTTATGCATATGTAATTATTATCATTATGTTTCTTTCCTCATGTGTTTGAGGAATTTTTTTTCTAGAAATATGAATTTCATATGATACTAGAAATAATCAACTCTTGTATTGTTCTACACTGAATCTATTCAGTATATTTTTAATGTATGTACTTTTACTTAGGTTGAGAAAACTCTTGGATCTATCATGATGAATCTTGATCCCAAGAATATATGCTGACTTTCCCAATTCCTTTATAGAGAATCATTTATTCATTCATGCCTTAGAATACTATAAGATTGGTATTTCATTTCAAATGAGTAATATTTCATCAATATATACTATTAATAAAATAAATACACTCCCACTAAACCATTTATAGAAACACAGCTCACATTCATTCTTTATAAAACCAAATTCTGTTATGGCATCATCAAAATGAATGTTCTTTGTCTTAGATGTTTTAATTAATCCATAAATGGATATTTACAACTTTCATACCTTTTTGGAATACATTAGAGTCACAAACCCTTTGGGTTATATCATATAGATATCTTCATGAAGGTTCCTATTAAGGAAGGATATTTTAAAATCCATTTTCCAAATATCATAATCATGGAAAGACATAATGGCATGTAGAATTATGATGTATTTTAGCATTTAAACTAGGAAAAAGGATTCATCATTTTCAATGACTTAATTCTATTTAAAATATTTTTCTACTAGTCATTCCTTATAGGTACTAACTTCTCCTTACATATCTAGTTTCTTCTTGAATACCCATTTGAAACCAACGAGCTATATATCTACTAGAGGTTATACCAACATACAGACATGTTTTTGGTATATGGAATAAATTTCAAAATTCATGGCTTCATTCCACTTGGAATCATCTGTTCCACTTACTTCTTTCTTGTAGTTAGAGGATCATTATTATAAAATAATAATGAGTCACCATCCTTGGTGACTATAAAACCATACCATTCTGGTTATCTAACCACTCTAGTACTCTTATATAGTAATTATTCCTTTGGAACAATTTATTCTTCCATGAGGCTCTGTGGAATTTTTTCATATGCCAGCCCTTATGTATATTGAGATTCGACTTCATTGAAGTCTATATTATTCCCATTATCTCTTTTAGCGATAATATCCTCCTCAATAAATGTGGGACATTTTTCAACCAAAACTTTTTTGTTTGAAGTATTGTATAGGTAGTATATATTAGTTTCTTTGGGATATCCTATAAAGATACACTTTGAGCCTCATGATGCAATATTTTTACTTAAAGAAGCCTTAATAAATGCTTCACAACCCCTCACAAGTAAGAAAGACAACACAAGTTTATTTCAATTCCATAATTGGTATGGTATACCATCTGTTTCTTTAGTTAGAACCCAGTTTAGTATATATGCTGCTATTTGTAACACATATCCCCAAAAGGATAATGGAAGACTCGCATGAATCATCATTGATCTCACCATGTCTAACAAGGTAACGTTCATCCTTTTTCGTACACTATTCCACTGAGGCATATAATGGGGAATGAGTTGATATAAAATACCAAACTCCCATAAATAATAAATTAAGCCTTGATTAAGATATTCCACACCATGGTGTAAGTGAAGTTTCTTAATCTTCTGACCAATATGGTTCTCAAATTCATTCTGGTATTCCTTAAATTTATCAGAATAATATGATTTATACCTCATTAAGTATACATATCCATATATACTAAAATAATTAGTAAAAGTTATGAAGTATAAGTACCCACTCCTTGATTCAAAAAGAAATGTTCCACACACATCTATATAAACTAATTCAAGAAGCTATTTAGACCATTAATCTTTCAAACTAAATAAGTATTTGGACATTTTTACTTGTAAACATGCATAACATACACTAAGTTGTTTTAGTTCAAATGAATCTAAATATCCATATTGATGTAATTTAGTCAAGCACTTTTCATTTACATGACCTAGCTGGTGATGAAAAATTTGAGTGTGGTATGAGTCATTTGAAGTAAATTCATTATCAATTTCCATTATTTGGTTCTTGTAATCCAACACATAAAGACTATTATTTAAATTCAACTTACCATAAAAACTCTATCTTTATAAAATAAGAAACATCTATTCCCAAATTTGAAGATAAATCCATATGTATGAAGTCTAGATAGAGAAATAATGTTTTTGGTAGCGTAAGGAACATAGTAACAACCCTTTAAAACTAAGATCATTCCGGTCAGCAATGTGAGGTGGTAGTCCCCAATAGCTAAAACATCATGTTTAGCTTCATTGGCTGCTCAAATATCTACCTCTCCTTAATAAATAATTTTGAGTATACATGGTTATTATATTTGAATACATATTTGAGCACCATAATATGTATGTAATACCAAATTTGTAAAAAATAAATAAATTAAACTTGATAAAAAATTCTCCTGAAGCTCTCCCATAATTCTTTGGCTAGTTGTGGGTTTTCTTCTAGTGGCCCTTATTTCCACATGTGAAATAGACTATATCCTATTCCCTTGCTTTACCTTTTATCTTCCTTTTCTTAGAAGGGTACGAAGAAGCTTTGAGCTTAAAGATATTCTCTTACCCATTATTTTTGTTCACTATAAGGACAAAAGTTTTTTTCATACTTTGTATCCTTATATAACTGGCGAAGAAGAGTAAGAAGATCCATATAAGACTTCTCAATGTTGTTCATATTAAAATTCACAAAAAATATGGAGAAGATCTAAGGGAGTGATTCTAGAATGAGGTCAGTTACCAGTTCTTCTAGGAGTTTAAACCCTCAAAACTCTAAGCGATCAATGCAGCCAACGATCTTGACTATGTGAGGCTCATCTGGGGCACCCAATCCAAGTTTTCCCTAAAATACCACCTTAAAAATATCAAATCGTTCATGTCTATATCTCTTCTGGTAAAGACCATAGAGGTTCTCAAGCATGGTTTACACACCCATGTTTTCATGAGACTTCATTAATTCACTAAAAATTGACGAAATCATTAAACATTAAACATTGACCACAATGCTCAAATGTTTTTTATAGATAAGAAAATCTTAATCACTCACCTATTTAGAAGGTGGATCAGGCATTGAGGATTCTAGCACATAAGATTTACATTCATGGTGTAGCACAACCCAAAGGCATCTAAACCTCTCCTAGAAGTTACTTCTAGTTAGGAGGTTTTCTTTCTATAATATTGATCATAGGGATAGTGTAACGACCCGAAATTTTGAATAAATATTATTTCCTAATTTTATGTGTTATTTTATTTTATTTTTATACTCAACAAAAATGTTTCATTCGATAACATGAGTATAATTAAAATGAGACTATTGGGTTTTGACTATTATTTGACCATTGGTCAATATGACTGCTGGAAACTAAATGTTTTGATTACTGTCTCTAAATACAAGCAATCTTGGTTAATTAATATGGAAAGAAGATTCGATGGCCTCACCCAGTAGTCTTGGACCAATCGAAGCCCATCTAACAGAACTTGGGAAGGAGGTAGCACCACTGGGCTTTGCTCTGGACCAAACCCAAGCTGAACTTCATCGTGTGAAGCTAGAACCGGATCGCCTTCGCGAGAAGTTCAAAATGATAGAAATTACTACTCGTGTGATGTTGGATGAGCCTCCCTCAGATTCTCTCACCTTAGCACACCTTACACTTAGGTCCTATGCTGGTGTGATAAGGGGCTATGTAAGGAGACCGTAATTGCCTTGTGTAATCCTTTGTTTTAAATAAAAATTGGGATTTCTTCTTATGATGAAGTTTATGAATTTTCAAATGTCTGGATAAATATAGTATGCATATTTTTGATGAATTTTAGAGAAAGGATATTTTAAAAATGTTTATGTAAACCTTAAATAAATAAAAATGTGTAATGATTTTCAAAAAATGGTCTTCTAAAATTATGTTCACTACGAAATTTTGAGTCTAATAAGATCAACTTGATTTTTGATGAATAGTAAATTATGAATAGTGATTTTACGCTTAGGATTAGTAATGTGACCAAATGGATTAGTAATTTCACTCAAAGAAAGTTTTAATATAATTTAGACACCTAGATTAAGTAATGAGATTCAATAAAATGGGTAAATAACAGTTTCATCAATTGTTATTCAAGTATTAGTTTTTTCGACTGAATAGTGTTTTTTAATTAAAAATTAAATTAAAAATATTTAGAAAATTATTTTTATAAAATGGATTACATTTTTGAACTCAGAGCATCGATATTATGTTAAGGTAATTTTTTTGGATTTTTCTGAAAAAAATGAATTTTCAGTGAATAGTGTGTTTATTTAAAAAAATGAATTAAAAATAATTAGAAAATTATTTTTATAAAATAGAGTTCATTTTTGAAATCAGAGCATTGATATTTGGTTAATGTGAAATTTTGGGATTTTTCTGAGAAAGTTGAATTTTCAGTGAATAGTAAAAATACAGTTTTAGGGTTTCGGTATGTTTAATGACATCATAACTGTGTCATGATGATGTCATGAGATATTTTAAGGGATGGTCGACTAAAGAGGATGAATTATTTTGTGGGGGTCCCCATGTGGCCTAACTCTATGGGAAGTACCATGGGAGGGCCCATGCTTTTGAGAAAACCACTTTTGAGGTGTCCTTTGGCCATTAATGCCTTGTCCCCTCACTTTCCCTATAAATACCAAGCCCTACTCTCATATTTTCGACTCCAAAACCATCCTCAAAGAAGTTCTGGTCTCCTTACCTCCCAAGGAGTCCTCCCAAGGTTCCCCCAATCCCTCAAGTTCCCAACCTTTGAGTTTTAAGAGTTACATTTTAAGGTAAGGGATCTGATCTCTCTCTTTCTTTTCAAGAAATCTCTTTTATGTAATTTATTTTATGATCCATGTTCTTATGTTAAAGGGTGTTCATTTATACTACTCTTACTTCCCTTTTCATGTTCACATAATGAGAGATCCCCTCTTACTCTCATTATTTCGTTTTATGAAGTTTTAAGTGGCGCCGTTAGGCTGCCGAAATTTTTGTAACGGATTCTTTCTCCCTTCTCATTTTTCAAGATCTATTTTCATGTAAAGTATTGCAAGTTCCTTTTTATTATGTTGGGGTATGATCTCTAAATTTATCATACTGATCTTTTATGATCATATTATGAGAGACCCCAATTTATTTCTTCAATTCAGTATTTTGAAGTTTTAAGTGGTGCCGTTAGGCTGCCGAATTTTTAAGTGGTTCTTCACCCTTCTCGTTTTGAAGTTCTACTTTCATGTCAATTCTTTCAAGTTCCTTTTTGTTATGTTGGGTTATGATCTATATATCTATCATACTGATCTTTTATGAAAATATGACGAGAGACCCCATTTGATCTCTTCAATTCAGTACTTTGAAGTTTTAAGTGGCGCCGTTAGGCTGCCGAATTTTTAAGGGATTCTTTCACCCTTCTCGTTTTAAAGATCTATTTTCATGTCAAGTCTTTCAAGTTCCTTTTTATTACGTTGGGGTATGATATCTATATCTATCATAATGATCTTTTATGTTCATATGATGAGAGACCCTATTTGATCTCATCAATTCATTTTTGGTTGAAGTTTATGTGACGCCGTTAGGCTGCCGAATTTTCATAAGAGAAATCTTATTTTTTTTGTCTTCCTTTCATGTTCTTCATTTCATATGGTATATTTTCAAATATCATTACCATGTTCTTAAATCCATTATATTCTGTCCCTATACTGTTTTTTGGGTCATTTATGAATGTTGGACCCATGTCCCCTCTCTTTTCAATGTTTTCTAAAACCCCGAAACATAGCCGTTATGCTGCAGAAATTTCGTCTCAAAATGTCTCTCTCTTTTCTCAAAAATATTTTATGTTATAAAGTGAATAATAAAAACTCTTATTTATAAAGGGGTATTCACATATATATCAAAATTTTCCATTTTAAATTCTGGGATTTACATACATGAGACCTGCTCTCCCCTTCTGTGGGTTTAAAGTGAAGAAAAGATCATGTCTTTAAAGAAGTTTTTAAAACGTTGCGATTATGAATTAAAACCCATTTATTTTATGCTATATGGGTTATTTATGAAATGTTTGATGATGATATATGTGGATCACATGATAATAAAGAAAAATTAAGGGTGCGCCCTGATAGCGCTCCAATGCATTGGGTAATGATGTAACCACTAGAGATTACAATTTTCACGATACCTTGGTGAGTAACCTTGGTAATTTTCAAATGACACCTTGGGGATGGACCTTGGTGATATGTTCATGATTGTCTATGTTAAATGATGTAGCCACATATTCAAGTTATGAAAAATGTTATTTTTATTATGAAATGCCTCATGATTTCTTTCTCATGTCTTAAAGTTCTTTTCATATCCTTATTGAAGTATCTCAAGTTCACATGTAAAATGTTCATCTTGTTTTCCTTACCGGGCATTTTGCTCACCATTTCTTTTGATGTATGTCCCCAGGTTATGAGATGCAATAATGAACCTAGGATGAACTTAAGGAGAAGCCTTTCAAGTGTTTAAGAAGAATGTTTTATGTTGTTTTCATGTATTATGTTCCTGGTTTCCAAGACACTAAACCTTAAAGATCCTCAGTTTTGTGTAATGTAATGAAAGTTTATGTTATAAAAAGGCGGGATGCTATAGATAGTGTGGATGATGAACGTTTTGTTTTATTCTACAATTAAAAAGCACAGATTATTATTAATTTTTTTTATTAAAAAATAAGTTAGTTATAATAAAATAAATGTTTTATTTATTTATTTATTAAATATCCCACTATTTTATCAAGTCTCAATATCCCTCACCATTGGAATCAGAATGTATAGTTTCTTTAACATTATAGGGGTAAGGATACCCATTAATTTTCTTAATGATCCAGTCTTTGGCCATGAAACCCATAATAAAGTAATTAGGTAGGTGTCCTTTCCAACTGTGGAATTGAAACTCCTTGATTTGTTGAGTGGATTTCCCTATCCTGAAATCCTAACTTAGATTTCCCAACACTTTCCTAAATTTTTTTATTAAATAGAATTTGGCTCTTAAACTCAATATAATTTCAGTTAATACAACAAAAAAATCTCAAGATAACTCCCTGATAAAAGTAATTGTCTAGACTTTGTCCAAGTACTACACTTAGTTCTATGGTTACATTATGAATCAAGTAATTGAAGGATTAGTCTGAATTAATATTTAATTGATTGATTTTAATTTATTATGCATAAATTTAATCTTGTTTTATCCTTTACACATATTTTTAATATCAAGTGGATATTACTTAATTAATTAACAATGTTGGATAAAACATTTATGTATAATTTATTTTTAATTTTCATATTTGTATATTAATTAATTTGTTTATGTGATTGTGGACTTGTATCAATAAAATAAATAACTACATAGAAAGAAATAAAAAATTAATTAAATGACCCATTCATGAGGTTTATCTAATAGTTGATTTAATGAGTGGACATTAAATCAAACTTTTACCTAGGGTAAATAAAACCTATTTATAGTCTTGGCATGAGTTACAACATTCCACCTATCCACCTATGTATCACCTAGGTTGGAATCATTATGGTTCCATCTTCAACCACCTCCACATTCCATGGGATGCTCCATTAATTAAAAATATTTATCACACACATGAAGGTGTGGGGAACCAAAGGATTGGTAAAAGGGGATTATACAATTATCCTTGGACACGTAGTTCCTAAATAATAATGGAGGGAGGGATAAATAATATTACATCATTTGAATTAATATTAAATAATTGAAAACTCATGAAATAAATGAAACTAATACATCCAACACAAATAGAAGTCTTGGTCAAGCTCATGAATGGTCATATATGAAACGAATATGCAAAAGTAACCAACTAGAATACATTTCTTTATTCATTATTTTACTATTAAGATAAATGTGACTATACTAATTAATTAATTAATCAATAAATTAATTACCTTTCATACTAAAGATCATCAAATATTAATTAGAGATACCCATCACTAATGGAATTTATGAAAAATAAACGACAGAAACAATAATGAAATATCAATTACAATAAATTAATTGAGCATTTAAAATTATTTTAAAACATTATTAAATTTTCAAACACACAATAGTGTGATAATCAATAAAAAAGGTTTTAATATTGACACTTTCAAATTTAATGTAATTTATGGGATACTACCTGACATTTACATCTAACTACACTATATGTACCTCAGTTGTTGTATATCCATGTCACATGCCCGGGGCTTTGTCATGTTAACTCAACCAGACTACACAATGTGTATATGCCAGTTACAAACTATGTATCCACTTTCCATGTGCTATGGTTGTCTCAGTAAACACAGAGTGTATAATAAAATCACAATGTGTAATTACTTTCTTGTATATGGCGTGTTCTCTAGCCGCATGCCATGTAACCTAGTTTTACTAGCCAATGATATAGCACTTCCTGATGTCATCTCTGGTTGCTCTTCATTTTTTCATAAACTTTTATGAAAATAAAACATTTAATGAACATGATTAATATGTTTATAACATGTTAATTAAAATCATATTAAATAACGAGTAACATGAAATGAAAATCTAACCAAAATTGTGCATAGATCAATAATAAAATAAATAATTATAAATTTAAACATGAACGCTGTGATACCACTTGTTTGTTCTATAAAAAACGAAAGTGTATAGAGCTGGGAGATATATTAAATTTTCTTTTAATAATCATTTCTAGAAACCAAGAGTGAGGATTTTGTAAATCAAATTTATAATTAATTTAACTAATATTTGAAGAAATAAATACATAGTCTTAGGAAATTTCTTCATTGGTGAATGTTGATCATTTTAAAAGACCCTTTTGCATTACCTTCATTAATATATGAGGATCCAAGGATAGAATCCCTCTAGAGGTGATCCATACATGCTCCTATAGTCTCTGAGCAACACCACTCAATCTACGGGTGCTAGCGTGGTGAGTTAAATGTCTTGCATTGTTCATTCATGATCGATCATTCTTCAGTCTTGAAGAAATATTTCTTGCGCTTCTCATTCTTGAGAGGGAGAGATAAAGAGTATTTGAGAGAGAACTAATTGTGAATTATAATTCTCTATTCTCAATTTTTGGATGATCTATTTAATAGACATACTATATATTTATAGAGTTAGGATTTAAGTTAAAATATTATTTAATTGCACACCGACCATTAAATAACATTTATAACTTTTAATAAACCCCATGCCACATAATAATAATAATAATAATAATAATAATAATAATAATAATAATAATAATAATAATATTTTTTGTAGCAACGCCAACTTTCAAAATCACAAATAATATGTAACAATCTTGTTAATTAATATCTGTCACCAAAATTAGACTTCATCTATTAGAAATCCTATAACATTTATTGAACAACCGAAGAAATATTTTAGTCACAAATAAATATTTTATTCCCAATATAGTGAATAAATACTTATTAAAATATTAAATAAATAAAATAAATATTTTATTTAAAACCCAGTGAATAAATATTTATTTATTTTATGCGATCGATATAACTTGAATAAAATTATTCCTCAGACATGTGAATAATATTTATTCTATTAATTAAACTCAAATAGAATTTAATCGAGATCAACAGAAACACTTAGTGTGTGACCCTATAGGATTATTTATCCTTGGTATTAGGTGTGATTGCCTAAAGTCCAATATTACTATCTAGAAATGGGTTAGGGCACCGAAGAGAAAGAAATTAATTTCACAATGTCGATAACCATATATGAATGCTCACCATGTAATATAACCTTTTTGTCATAATATCTCATCAATCAGGTTGCCTATCAATGTCACAAACTATATAATCGATATGTATTTATTTGATTATCTAAAATAAACACATCATTACACCATGTCCATGTAATTTAATGCGACTATTATATTAAAATAAATGGTCTAAGATATTAGCTTCTATAAATATAGAAGGAAAAAAAATCCTTCTTTGATTTATTCATTAATGACAGTCACTTGTGATGCACCCAACGTATCCAACTATGCCATGAAATGTTATCATCATGATTTACGAAACACATATAAGTACATGATTTGTAACATGAATTAATAATAATATTAAAGTCTAAGAACCATCACACACACTCATAGATAGGAATATACAATGACACAAAAACATATAGAATTCAAACTGGAGGGTCTGTTCTCATAATATCTTGTCTTGGAGATTACCAAGTGAAAAATTCATAAGAAGAAGCCTCATCTTCTTATGAGTACTTTCACTTTACATTCTATGTAAAATTTGTCCCGTTATAGAAAATTATCCAAATGTAGAACATTATTTTATAATATCATCATAGAACATAAATGTTCTTTTCATATAAGGGAACTTCTATGACCTTATCAATTTGACATATATTATAGGACATTATTACATTAGAGTCATGAAAAAAACAAATAATATATAATAAGATTTTTTTAATACTCAATACATTGAATATATATGTAATAAAAGTAAAAATAGTTGGTCCTGGGATACCAACTCAAAAAAAAATTTACAGGTGAAATTTCAGATGGCGGGACATTATAACGACCCGAACTGTTTAAAATAAAATTCCCTTCGTGGTCGAATTAAATGTATTATTATGTAATATATTTATATAAATAACATGAATTTATTTGGTTTTATTATATTATTTTAAATTTAAAATACCATTAATCATCATAATAATTGATGACATAGCCATTTAATAGTGATCATATGATTAGTATAAATATAGGGTTTTAACAAATCCAATTGTTACAGACAAAAAAAGTGATGACCTCAACTAGTAGGATAGTACCCTATGAAGCCCATTTATTAGATATTCTAAGGGAGATAAAATCATTGGGATTTTCCTTGACCAAGCCCAATATGAGATATAACAACTTAAGCATTAGTGAAACTATTTATGGGAGAAGATCAAGCTCATCGAGACCTCGACCCAAACCATGTACAACAACTTGCAACATGAAAGTCTCACCATCACACACCTTACCCTTAGGTAATTTTATGGTGTAATAATGGGTTATGAATAAAGACCTTAAATATATGAATACATATATTTTATATAATAATGAATATATTTTCATCTTATTATTGTTTCTTTATAAATTATTTTTTATTTTGATACAATAAAACATAAATTTTATTTTTGGGAAATATTCAAATTCAATTAAAGAATTTATCTTGAATAACTAATGAATTTTTGAAATAAATTATATTTTATCGAAATGCTATTATTAAATTATTTTTATTTAATATAAATTATTATATAATTTGTATGAATTCAAATGTAATGTTTATAAGGGTTCGAAAACTATTATTATAAAAAAACCCAACATTTCTCAATAAATGTAAATTATTATTTTAAAAGTAAAAATACATATATTTAGAAAATTATTTTGATAAAATTAATATTATTTTTGGAATCATAATGTTGAAATTATCCAATGGTGAATTTTTCATAATTTTCTAAGACAGATGAATTTTCGGGTAAAAATTAAATACTGTATAAATATACGTTGTATATTATGACATCATAATGACACAAAATTGATGTAAAAAATACTATAAATGGTATCCATGACCAAATATATGTTTTAAACTTAAAGTAATCTTATTTTAAGTTTATTTGATTAATCTTAGAAAGCCTTTTTGAATCCTTTAGAACCTATAATATATTTTAATGTTTTAAGATCATTTATTTAAGAGCATGAATCACTTCCATATCACCAAGAGTAATATTTTAAAAATTTAAGAACTTGGCCTAATAAAATAATTTAACCCACCTCACTTTTTCAGAAACCATGGGAAAAAATAATGGAAAGGTTTATGGTTTTGGTTTTTTATTATATGAGGTCCAAAAGCTATGTTTGGGAAATAATAAAGAACTCCCATATCGTTTCCTATATAAAACCACATAATATCCCATTTATCTTAATTAAAAATACTTTTAAAAAATACTTAATCTTCCCTCAACTCTCTAGAGTCCTCCTATGGTGTCCCCAATCTCTCAAGAATATCCTCCCAAGCATTTGGTATCACCATCTCAAGGTAAAGGATCCTATCCTTCTCCTCTTTATTCAAGCATCTTATTTATATTATGTATTTTATCTTATTTTACTAATTTTGTGATATGTTCATAAATATACCAATTAATTTAAATTTTAGGTATAAATTATGATATACCACTTTCAATATCATAAATCCCTCCCATGAACATTTATACACCCTCATTATGCTGCATAAATTTTACTACGATTTTCCAAGCCAAACAATTGTGCAGTGAATACTGATACCCATTTCTTATAAAGGGTTTTTACCTTTATGAAATTATAATTATTTATTGTGGACTTAAATGAATTTATTACACACTCTTTGATCTTTTATTAAAATATTATTATGAATGAATCCATGTTTCATGATTTATGTGGCACGCTTAAACATGAGAATGAAATGAAAGTGATGGGTGCACCCAGAATTATAGAGCACTCCAAGGAATTGTTTAATATTTTAGTCTCATGAAATGTCATGAAAGGGATTATAGAGTAAACCTAATCCATCACGGGAATGTTTCCATCATTATTTCTTGGAATTTATCCTTAACCTATGTTTATGATGCAATGTTTTAAGTTGCTGCCACATTTCTCATGTTGCCTTTATGTTATCATTCTATATCAAGCCTTATTATTCATGTTTATGATTATCACCCCCTTTACACCCCATTGATATTCCTATTTTATGGAATTTATTACTTATTCATGTTATTCCATGTTTATTCCCTTATCAGGATTTATAGATCACCCCTTTCTTATGTATGTGCCTAGGTTATCCCATACAGTTTAAAGTACGAAGGAATAATATAAGCATGTTAAGTAAGTTTTCAATAAATATGGTTTATTTACTATTTTAATTTGTTATTTAATTTACCTAATTTCAAAATTAAATTAGACTTATCAATATTTTGGGTTGTATTATGTGTAATATTATGTAATAAATCATGAATTAAAGTGTAATAAAGAGCAGGGTTGTTATATTAAGAATCACCAAATCATGATCATCATCGATTTAATATTTATGGTTTTTAACCAAAACTACCATGGAATTAAATTATTCCATTTTTTAAATATCATGTAAAATCTATTAAATTTACTTTAATAATATTATAATGATGAAATTTGTGACAATAATGAATACTAACATAGTTTTTTTAAAACAAGTTCTAAGTGATAGAGATTACTTACACTCAGTGTTAAAAATAGGTAAAAAATAACTTTTATTTATATGTATATAATGACTATAAATGAGGATTATAAATGGTTATAGTTATGAATAATGTTCTTGGTTATGTATTTAATCAACTTAATTTAATTATTCATAATATTTTATGAAAGTTTAGAATAAATTAGGATCAAGGTAAGGATATTTATCTCAAATTCCTCTCTTTGAGGAATGTTTGGTATTATGCACCTAATTTAATTTATGTGTGTATATACTATCTATTTTTGATATTATATCATTAATTTTATTTTAATCATGGTATTTTATGTTAAATTACAAGTAATCTCTTTCATAGGGTTTTTATTAAAGTGTTACTCATTCCATAATAGTTTTCTTAGTCTCAATTCCAATTATTTGAGACATGTTACATGTTATATACCCTATTTACTTTATAAGGTGTTCTATGTATTTATTATCCCATGAATGTTATATAAATTTTTTCCTTGTAATTAATGTGAAAAACTAATCAAAATCAATTCCTTTTCTTTAAATGTCTTTTGACTAAAGTGTTACCCTAGTTGTAAGAGTTTTTGGTAACTATATTTTCATTCATTGATTTGTGATCGTTCACTTGAACATATTTCATATAAATTGGGTATATTCTTCTCTTTGATTGTATTATGTGTTATTCTATCATTATTTAAATTTTTACCACATTATCCCTTTTCTAATATATTCATGCTTCATATAGAATATTTCCCATAAGGGATATTGATTACTAATGTCTCATTTCCTTGAGTTATATTATTACATCATGTCCTTATATGCTTAGGTTCCCACAACCTAATATTTTTTATATGGTATTTTATAATCCTACTTGGGAAATTGAAGTTTTAATACAAATTAATGTTTTGATACTCTTCTAACAATGTGAGTTTTAAACAAAGGTATTTTGAAAATAATAAAAAGGTAATTTCCTTCCACATTCACATGTTTTGTCTTCTTCTCATAATTTCTCTAATATAAACTTTAAGTATTTTCAAGGCTATATTATTGATGATTATTTAAATATTAAAGGTTTTTAAATGATTTCACATCACCATTTCAAAATTTACCTTTGAAATAAACATGTAAATTTATATTTGACATCGATGATAAAAATATTCTCTAAAATATCTTTTAAGTTTTTTACTTTCATTTCCATTATCATTTTTAAGAAGGATTTACCCTAATGGTGTTTATTTTCATGATTTATCCTCTAATACATACATACATACATACATACATATATGTATATATATATATATTATCATTTAGGGTATTAAACCTCTAATAACAAACAATTTGATTTTGGATCCCTTCTTTTATGATACCATTTGAAGAATTAGTTTTGAAAGGGTGTTTTTCATTTATGTTAATACACTTCTATGTTTCCTTTATTTCATTAGGTTTATCTTCTTTTTAAACAATAAACTTTCTTTATCTGGATGTATTATGATCATGTTATTCCAGTTTTGAAGTATCCCCATACTCATTACATTATATAGTGTGAACATCACATTTTACATAATTCTAATTAGATGATGTTCACATAGAAATAATTTTATTCCATTAACATGAAAAAAATCATTAGCATTATATATGATGTTTTTACGATGTGGATTATTATTGTAAAGTTGACTATTTTTTGTATAACCATCCTAATTATTTCTCAGGATGGGTTATAATCAGTTTATCCATTTTATTCACATAGAGAAAATGTATTAGTATTATTGAAGATTACGGAATGAAAATATAGGATGATTAGGTATTAATATTACACAATATTCATTATATATATATCTACGTTTTTATTCAGAAAAAGGTTCTTTATATAATGGTATGAAATGTATTATTGAAAATCAGGGTGAATGCATTGGACTTAATCAGATGATGGGTAGGTCCTAGAAATATATAGCCCCTCAATGCAGTGATAAGTCTCATGAGACAAAACATGTTGGGTTTTTGTGTACGCCACTTCCCATAAAAGGATAATGTCATGGAATTATCATTGAAAGAGGGTTTTTGTTGTCTAAAATTATATATTCCATTTTTATTATTCATATCCATGTTTTCATTTATTTTCATGGATATAACATGATCCTAATTTCAAGTTGATTATGGATTCATATTGTTTACCTATTCCTACCATAATATTTATACCATGATAATTATAAGATTACTTCAGTTATATTCTTCCCTTACTGATCATTTGATCTCTACCCATTGTAATATTTTTAAAATTACCATGTGAATGGGTGATGAGTATGGCTGTATATGTTATCAATATATAAAAAGGAATCAAAACTCAATCTATAAAGAAGTCCTCTATTATTAGTGATTAATCATGGAAATAAAAAGATGCAAAGAGTTTGGGATAAATACTCAAGAAAGAACGTGGTGATTCTTGAAGATTGTTCTAGACTCATTTGTTTTAATTTGGAAATAAAATTCTCCATGATTAGTGATGATTTCTGGAGAATTATTATGGATTCATTTAATAGTATTGGATGTCATGCTTAGAAATTTCTAATTGTAAATGTGATGATTGATTATTTTGATCTTAATTGTAATAATTGTGTGCTAAGGAGTGTTCACATTGATAGAAAAAGTGTTGAATATTTGAGGGCCATGAAAATATTTATTTGTATGAATATGTGTTTAGATAGCCATGAATTTTTTTATTAATGCATGAGAAATTCATTTAAAAAAATGAAATTATTAATGCTTGAGGAATTTTGAGAAATTTTGGGTGTTTTAGTGTTTGAGGATATGGATTTGTGGAATTTAATTTCTACACTTTAAGGTGGACTTACTAAAAATATTGGGCCACCACACAAGACCCAATGGGATATCCCTCAACCACTCATAGGGGGACCCAAGGGGTTGACCCCCATGGGAGAGCCTGCCTAAGGAGGCAGCATGGTGGCCAGGGCCATTTATAATCCCTAAGGAGTATAGGGCCCGCTGTGTGAGGGCATGACCTTATGTAAGGACCATGGAGTGCATGCACCCACATGCATGCATAGTGTGGGAAAGAATCCTATTGGTCTAGTAAGCTTGTAAAAGTCCTTGTGGACCATGTAGTGGGGTGTGGCCCATGTGGGTGTGAGGTGTAGTATATCCGAGTGTTGACCCTAGTGCCGGCTCGAAGATGCATCTGGAATACGATCTCTTATAAAGAGGAGTGAGGTATGATGAAAATTTTGATGTGGTACAACCAGCACAAACATACTTTTCCTCTGTCACTTAAATGATGGATATATCATGTGCCATACATTCTTTTTAATCACAACTGTCAAATCTCCCATTACTCTAATATTCAAAATATGCCATGAATATTCAAAGGTTCCCTTCATCTTCTACCTCTTGATGAGGTATGTACATGCGAGCTCGGGGAAACTAGATATCTCCACTCATCCTGTAAAAGTATTGGAAGAATGAAGTATTTGAAAAAAAAAAGACGTTACAAGAAGCCGTTCTGAGATACAGTGACATCACATGATGTCATCACATGATGATCTTGAGATCATGTGGATGAATGAATTGATCTAGCAATGAAATTTTGACTATGATTTTGGAATCACACGATGTTCTTTAATACCATCACATGAAGGAGAAGCCACTGTGTACAAAATAGAATATCTATAATCGTGAGATGCTTCCATATTTGGAAAATAATATTGCTTGATTTATTTGAAATTATTAGGAATCTATCATATGACATCAAAATAAGGATATTGTTCCATTTAAAGAGGAATCACATGATCAAATAACTAATCATATAGAGAAGAAGAATATATATCATGAATCATGTGATCATTCTAGAAAATAAAGGAGAATCTGAGACTTACAGACATTGAAAAATGAATGTGATACATTGATATTGTTGAGCAGTCAATAGGTTCTTGGAATAACTTGAAAAGTGTAAGAGAGGAAGCATACTATAATCTATATAAACTGAGGCTCAACAAAGAGTTTTGATGTAGATGTATGCTATGATATCATGAGATATCTTGAAACAAATAACTTGTGTGAATTGTTTATAAAAATGGAAAATGGTGTCTCCATGATTTAATCACGTGAAAGAGTGTCTTGAAAACCATACTAGTTATGTGAATGAGGAGTCCGCATGAAACTCTTCAAATTAAGAACACCTACCACACACTGATTTTTATCCTAACACAGTGCATCATTCTTGTGTATCTATAAGCTAACCTATTCTCGTGAAAGAGAGGAGGATCCCACAGTAAAATATCATTTGTCTCGTGAAGGATCTTTTGAGAACAATCAGTTTCACAAAAAGGTTATCCTTTGAAGTATCTTTTCCTACATAGAGGAGTTTGAAAGACACTGTGTATAGTCATCTTATCTTGTGAAGGATCTCATGAACAAACCACTATCCTGAAAAAGAGACACTGTGGATACACAATTGTCTCACAAATAAGAATTTTGTGAGCCATCATGTATCATGAAGGTATTTTGGAAGGAAGTTGTGGAAAACACATTTTTTATCACGATGTAATTGTTAGAAACATCCTTTTCTTATACTAAGGATTTTTAGACAACCTACAGACTCCACCAATGTCATGTGAAAGTAACCCGTACAACCTCTAGGCCTTGTGAAGTGATTGAAACAGAACCCATGGCCACACTTATTATCTCATGAAGGAAACTGTGGATAAAACCTTGATCATGCAGAGGATTGTCATGAATAACACTTAACATCATATGATATCTTTATATAAATAACGGATGAGAACCTACAAGCCTCACTTGTCTTATGAAAAGGCAGTGAGAATATCACATAAATTTGTATAGATCATGTGCTTCGTATGATATAATGAAGAAGGGAGATAAAACAAATTTTCATGCAACCCACGAAACACATGAAAACCCTATATTTTTTGTTTTGATACCTGAAACAAGTAATACAACATAAAATAATTATATATATATATATATATATATTAGTGTTTCAAATACCATGAAATCCATATATGAAGTGTTTTTAATTTGATACTAAAGATAGAAAGAATATCAGAAGAGGTTACTTCCGAGTTGATAGTGTTTTAAAATTAAAGAAGACATATAAAGTTGATATTGTGAAAGATATTTCTTGCACATATTATTCTTGAAAAAGTTGTGTGAACTTGTCACACACATAACATTGAAGCCAGAAACCTCATTGAAAAAAGGTGTACGTAACACCCCGAGATTTTATGAGATATATTATTTTTAATTTCATTGATGTCTTGTGTTTTACACTACACTAAGATTAGCTTACACAATACGTAACACCGTATTATCTTGCAGTATACTCCACACTATTCTTAGCTTGTGTTGCATACAATTTCATGTTCTTTTGACAGAATTCATTTCACACAACACTGAGTATAGATTTTGTTCAATGTATAAAATAACTATGTTTGGATTATTTTTTACACAACAACAAAGTAATATTTCATTAAAATTAACACTTACTTGGATTGCATTACATGTAAGAGTGACCTTCCTTGATAACTTGCATTGTACGAAATATCGAGTTTCACTAAAAAATGATAAATTATTAAAATATTTGTATTTAATGGGATATAAAATAGTTTTTATGAATAGAATTAACCACATTTTTAATTTTATATAACATTAAAATTCATCTTATTTATTATCTAGAACATGATATAAGAACAAATTCAATTTTTCAGATAAAATAAGTATTTTTCAAAAATACAGTTTTTCCGCCTTTTGATGGCACACCCATTTCAAATCTAGTTTTTAAAAATTTAAAATATTATTTTTAAAAAACTAAACATATTATTTGTAATATGGACATAAAAATTTAATTTGGTTGAATTTTTGGTATTTTTTATATAAAATTCATATTTTAATGAATAGTAAAAAATACTGCATTTTAATTCAAAACTACATATTCATCTAATTTATTTATATAGTTAGATTATATTTTTAATTAGTTTTAAAGTTTAATTGGAATATTTTTTTATCATTTAATACATTTTTGGTCATTATAAGTAATTTTACATTTACATTAGACATAAAAACATGTCAATCTTTTAATAGTTTTTACTTCTTAAAAACCCACTTTTTGGTTTTGACAGTGGAAATTATTTTTAAATTAATTTATTCCAATTATGTGTTTTGAATTTAGAAAAATGGATTCCATATTTTGAATCATAAGGTCCAAATTATTTAAATAGTTCCCTTTTATTTTTTTCTTAATTGTAATAGTAACTATGGTAATTTTTATTTACTATAGTTAAAGGTAAATCAGGTAAATTAGTGTAACAAATAATATGATAAGGACAGTAAAATTATTCTAAAACCTTCCAAAATCCCATTGGACGAATAAAATTCCACTCTTAACATATTTTGTTCAAAACATAGTCATTTAATGGCCACTTGATAATGAAAATGACAAAGATATTAATAAAACCAATGAAAGTGACAAAATATCAAACTCACATTTCATATAAGTATAATAATTTTAATATAGTGATAACCAGGTGATATCTACGAACATAAATAGTACATGGAAATATAAATTAATTAACTACATCATGGTAATTTACTTTTAATTTTTAGGAAATATATAATTACCTCAAATTCTTATACTTTGATGATGTAAAAATTAATTAATTGATGAGAAATCAATAAAACAATTTCTATTAAAATCCTAATAACCATAAAAAGTACCAAACTGTGATATGCTGACCTGGGATCCAATGAATGGTGCCCCAAGCCGGTTGGCCACATTCCATCAAGGGTAGCTCCCTGTACACCAGAGGGTGATGACTAGAAGTGATGGCCTAGTAAGTCAGTCTTGGAGAGACTATATCCTCTGTTATTAGAATAAAACACCGACAAAACAATAAAAATAACCATGTACAGAAGTTTATAAATAACCAGAACAATATCATGACATATGCTAGTCAAAACTAGATAAATAAAATATTAAACTGAAAGGTAAATAATGATATGTCAATGCAAGTTCCAAGTGTCTATAATGTAACTCAAAGTAAATACACAATGACTCCAAAATGGGTCTCGAACCACGTCCAGTTCTGTCTCCCATGCTCCAATCCCAAACTACAAACTATCACAGGGCCTTGACCTTATCCTGTCCTACAACAATAAATTATTCTCAGGTTCCAATATGGTGGCCCAAATAGAGTGTGAGTACAACTCAGTAGGCTACCACCAATGATGTCTAAAATGAGTCCAACCAAAAGATAGTGCATGCAATTTAATAAATCAATAAATACAATGCATAATTTAAACAGTTAGTATATTTTCATTTAATCTTAATTTATCACATTAGGCCAACTTTAATTCATGTTTCTCATTTTAATCATCATTCATTATAATTTATCATTTGGTGTAGGTCGTCATGCCTAGCACCCCAAATCTCATTTGAATCATTATTCATTATTATCATTAATCATTTGGAGTAGGATGTCATGAATGGAACCCCAAATCTCATTTGAATCATCATTCATTATTATCATTAATAATTTTGTGTAGGACATCATGCCTAGAACCCCAAATCTCCTGAGTGTAGGTCGTCATGCCTAGCACTCCAATTCTCATTCAGTGTTGGTCATCATGCCTAGCACCCCATAATCTCAAGCTTGGATAACTATTGGGGAGGAACACCATGTCCAAGTCCCAACTTCTAATTGGTCTAGGACTCCATTCCTAGCATAAAAAAATCACATAACTTTAATCACTATTTAATTATTAAAATTTTTTACATTATTCATTTACTAATCCAATGATTAGTTAAACATTTCAAAGGCCATTAGTCAATTCAACAATTAACTAAGCATATAACCCATTAATTAATTCAACAATTAATTAATCAATCAATACCATTTTCATTCCATAATTAATTATTCATAATTAATTATCCATTTAAAAACCATCAAGTCATAATTAATCCTCACAATTAATTATCTTTAATCATATCTTGACACATAATTAATTCTATAAATTAATTTTCTTTGGTCAACTTCTTGGAAAATAATTAATTCTAACAATTAATTATCTTATATAGCCAAACTTAATTCCATAGTTAATTACCCACAATTAATTATATTTTCAACTTCAAATTAATATCTCTATTATAATATCAAATCTCTGAAAGATCAATTTGGGAAACCCCCCATCGTTTGTTCCATGATTCAATCATCAATTAAATCACCAAGGCAACTCAATTTAATTCTGTATACCTAATTACTAAAAATTAGGAAATTCAATTATCAAGGGAATCTAGGAAATTCACAACCTCACACACATATCATAAATCATTACTATGGGAGTTTGAGTTAGACCACCTACCTCGGTTTATTGACAGAAGTTAGCCCAACAGAAATCCCCAAAATCCGAGCAACATAACGTCGTCGATCAAGCTCTGGATCAAAATCCCCAAAAAAAAATTAAGATCAAAGGCATAAAGATCTTGAAAATATAGATATATATCCATAATAATAGATCTAGATCTCAACTCATAGGTTTAGATCTATGGAAAAAGTGAAGATCCTCCATGAAAAGATCATGAAAAGATAGAGGAAAGAACGGAAGAAGCATTTGGATTAAATCCACTCACTAGGAGGAGAGAGGATCTTCAATCCAAGCTTTTGATCTCGAAGTACGGTGTTCTTATTGACTTTTAATCCATCCAAAAGGATTTGGGAACACCTATAAATTTTTAAGCCTGAGCCAATGTCGAAATATGGGAGTCTCGGGGGGTTCAGGTGGTTTTAAAAAGGATTTTTAGAATTAAAACCCTGCACACACAGTTTCCTGGGAAGAGGTATACGGTTAAGAAAATCATGCACCAACCATGAAAACCTATCTATCCAGGTTTTCATTGTTGGAACGGTTTGGACACATAGTTTGTCAAACCATGCGCAAACCGTGCAGACCCCTCTATCCAATTTTTCACGCTTGGCATGGTTTGGTCGCACAGTTTGTTAAACCATGCACAAACTGTACACAACCCACTGTCCATTAGTTTTCTTTAAAAAATCACCCAAACTCACCCCAAGACACTACTCCTTGTTAAAGGTACTTAAAAGATTCAAAAATTACCTGGAAACATTCCATAGATGACTCCAGAAAAGGCCAGGATCTTACAATCTCCCCACCTTATAACAGCTCGTCCTCGAGCTGCACTCCCGAACATCTCTAAGATTCTGAGCCAAAAAGATTGGGCCATTGAGCCCTCATTTATACTTACCATTCCTATGTTTCCTCTTGAACATTTCCATGTTTCCATAAAACATGAACTAATGGAACAATCTTTCCTGGTAACACTTTCTCACTGTGACCCAACACACGTATCAGATGCTCCTCAAAGGACACATCTATCTCGAGGTCAACTTCCTCCACATCAATCACATGGGAAGGGTCGGGGTGATACCGCTGTAGTTATGAAACATGGAAAACATCATGAATAGTAGTAAATTTGTGTGAAAGTGATAATCAGTATACCACCATCCCGATTCTATCAAGAACCTCAAATGATCCCAAAAACCTGGGCGCTAACTTTCCCTCCCACCGTATCCTATGGTGACCCAATCTAGGTGACACCAGAAGGAATACATGATCACCCTATATAAACTATAGGGGTCATATCCTTCTATAAAAATACGACTTCTGTCTACTCTGAGCTGTAGCCATACGTTTCCAAATCAACTGCACCCACTCTGATGTCTCCTGAATTAGACTCAGTCCCAACAGATCTGACTCACCCACATCTAACCAATATAGAGGTGATCTACAAGGTCTAAAATAAAGTTCATCATATGGTTCCATCTATATAGTTTCTTGATAACTATTGTTATAGGAAAAATCCTCTAAAGACAAGTGATTCTCCCAAGAACCACCAAAGGCAAGCACACATACTCCCATCATATCTTCTAACACCTGTATGTTACACTCTGACTTCCGATCTATTTCTGGGTCGAAAGCCGTACTTAATAGAACCTGTGTACCAAGTGCCTTTTGTAAGCTCTTCTATAGGTGTGAAGTAAAGTGAGAACCGTGATCTAAAAATATACTCTACAACACCCCATGCAAATGAACTATCTCACTCACACATAGTTCTCCCAACTGGTCTATTGTAAAGGTTTCTTTAATAGGAAAAAAGTATGCTACCTTTGTTCGTAGATCCAAAACTACCCAAATAGAATCATTCTTTCTAAGATTACATAGATTTACTACCATAAAATCCATAGTCACATCATCCCACTTCAATTTTGGAATAGGTAATAGCTACAACAGGCCTCCAGGGCATTGATGCTCTGCTTTCACTTGCTGATAGGTTAACCAACTTGTTACAAACCCTACTATATCCTTTTTCATTCTTGGCCCCCAAAACATCTTCTGAAGTTCACGATACATTTTTGTCACTCTAGGATGTACCACCCACCTTGAAGCATGAAATTCTCGCATGAGTTCCTGACACATAATCATATGCACAACAAACTTATTTTTTACATAGATAATCTCATCCTCATCTAGTTTCTAGTATGAAGGTGTCTCCCCACCTTTAAGGATTTACCTCAAGGATAAACACTATGGATCCTCATACTACCTATCCCTAATCCATCTCATGAGTGTAGAATCCACTTCTACAGAAACTAGAGTCATCCTCTCCTGACTCTTCTGAACTACCATATGCATTTCCGCCAGAAAATTCATCACCTTACATTCTACACTCGACTCATGTTCCAACTGAGTCTGAGTTTTTCTACTCAAAGCATCAACCACAGTATTCATCTTTCTGGGTGTATATGCCAGTTCAAAATCAAAGGACTTCATATACTCCACCCATCTTCGCTGCCGAAGATTTATGTTGCGCTATGAAAAGATATACTTCAAGCTTTTTTGATCAATAAAAACTATAAACTTATCACCCAAAAGATAGTTTCTCTAACAATTAAGAGTGTAAACCAAAATTTCTAACTCAAGCTCATGCGTAGGGTAATTCCATTCATGTGGTATCAACTACTGAGACACATAAGCAATGACTTCACCCCATATATCAACACAGCTCTGAGTCCGACCTTAGAAGAATCACAATACACTGTGTACTCCTCACCTGAATTATGTAAGACAAAAATTGGTGCTGAAGTCAAGAGCTTCTTCAAATCCTGGAATGTATTCTCGCATGCTTCTTCCCAAACAAACTTTACCCCTTTCTTTGTCAAACCAGTAAGCGATGCATACAACCGAGAAAAGTCCTGGATGAATCTCTTGTAATAACCAGATAATCCCATAAAGATTAAAATATCAAAAAAATTCTTGGGATGCTCCAAGGAAATCACTTTCTACACTTTTTCTATGTCAAAAACTACACCTTATTCTGAGATAATATTCACAAAAAATGTACCTTGTCAATCCAAAACTAACATTTCAATATCTTGGAATATTTACAATGCTCTCCCAGTATACTCCGGACGATGTCAAGATGCTGAGAATGATCTTCATGAGTCTTAAAGTACCCTAACATGTCATCCACAAACACCACCACAAACTGATCTAAGTACAGATTAAATATCCTATTCATCAAGGCCATAAACATTGTTGGAGCATTAGTCAACCCAAACGACATTACAAAAAAATCATAAATGCCATACCTACTTCTAAAAGCAGTTCTTGGTATATCAAAGGTCCAAAATCTCACCTGATGATTCCCTCATCTTAGATAGATCTTTGAGAACACACTATCCCCCTTTAGCTGGTCAAACAAATTATCGATATGTGGAAGGGGATATTAGTTCTTCATAGTCATTTTATTCAACTTCTGGTAGTCGACACACTAGCGTAAACTCCGATCAACCTTCTTTGCAAACAAAATATGTGACCCCAAGGTGATATACTTGGACGAATAAAACCTTTGTCCTCCAACTCCTCCAACTGTGTTTTGAGCTCTTGAAGCTCACTTGGTACCATTCTATAAGGTGGAATAGATACCGGCTCAGCCCTCGGCAAGAGGTCAATAGTGAATTCCACATATCTCTCTGGTGAAAACCCTAAAAAGTCTTTAGGAAAGACATCCTGAAGTAGTTCTACTACTGGTGGAAGGACATCTTACCTACCACTCCCATCATCCAGTAAAAGACTAGAAAATTGGGCTATGATCTCTTCTAGTTGTTGAGTAATTGGACTAACTCTACCTAAATGGATATCCCATTCTCCACTAAGGACATATTGGTCACCCTAAAGAGATACAAAGGTCACTCTCCCGCAATAACAATCTATGTGGGCCCACTACATCACTAGCCAATCCATAACCATAATTATATTAAAACCCGTTATATCAAGGAAATAGATACACCAAAGGAAACGATACTCTCCGATCTCTAGAGAACATCCCTTTCATAAACAGATATCCCTAGACTGTGTTCCCAATGGTGTATTGATATTCATCACCCTACTTATGGAATCCACCTCTAGGTTCAATACATTAACAATATTTGCAGATATGAAGGAATTATAGGCACCAGTATCAAAAAAGGTAGTAGGTAAAGTAGAAGTAACTAGAATAATACCTATCACTATTGATGGACCAGCCTCTCTCTCCACAAGTGTAGGCTTCACTGCATGTAATTGTCCTTCCCCTCTTCCCTGTGGTGTCATATGACTCCATTGAGTAGCACCACTCTTCTGATATGGGTTCTCATACCCTGAAGCACCACACCCACTTCCTATACCAACTCTTCTAGTAAAACTTTAGCTGCCAGACCTATATGGTGTAGAAGACCCCCTTCCCACACTCTAACTCTGAGAAGTTTCTCCCTTAGAACTAGCCTATCACTGATTCCTACAAAACTTCTGTAGGTGTCCCATCTTGACATGAAACTGGCACTCCACAGGTGGATGAGGACAATGTGTATGATAGCATCCCTACCTACCACACTGGTGGCAAAGAATATGATAAAGATCTCGTGTAACCATTCCTCCTAATTGTCCACCTTTCTTTACATTTTCCTGACTAAGATTCTATTGACAACGCTTCCTTCTCTCGTAATGCACACTACCTGATTTTCCAGCTACATATCCAGTACTGGAAGCCTCTTTCAAGTTACCCTATGAAATGAGATCCTGATTAACCACTTCTGAAAATTTCTTCAGCCTAAAGATATTCACTTGGGACTTAATTTCACACTTATGTCCATACTGAAATCATTTTGCCAAAGATGCCTCATATTCTGCCAAAGATGGAGAAAAACACTGTAAATATGTGAAACGTTCAGTGTACTACATTATGGAAATGCTTCCTTGTGTCATATGCATAAACTATTAAGACTTATCTTTCCTCAATGTGTCTGGGTAGAAGTGCTCCAAAAACTTCTCCAAAAAGTCCTTCCATAACATCTCTTCAGTCTATCCAGATTGTACATGAATGTCCCACTAGCACTTTTCGGAACCCTGCAACATATAAGCAGCCAACTTAACCCTCCTCTCAGCCGAAGTATCGAAATGGTCAAGTATTGTCTTTATAGATTCAATCTAGAATTCAACTCCCTTAGGTCCAACCTCTACAGTAAAAGTAGGAGGGTGTTTTAGATGAAACTCCCTTGTCAACTCATACATGATTTTCTGAACCCACCCTGAGTCTCTCTCCATGAATTGCATGAAAGGAGCAAAGTTCTAGTGGAATTGTTACCCTTCTTCCTTAGCTTGCACCAATGGTGCCTCAAGATCCCTGTCTGGAAGTTCATTCTAGACCATACCCCTTGGTCTCTCCCTCAACAAGAATCGTGGAGGCATGATCGTACAAATCCAAATACAAATCTCAGGTCTCATAACACAACCTTATAACATTTATATAAGGGAAGAAACTAACACAAAAGTTTCAACATGTCTTTTCTCCCCTTTCTCACCAAACGGTGAACACTGAGGACTTTTCACTACCCATAACCATCATACTCCTAAGACTTGGTTAACAAGGGAATATTCATTCTCATTAATTAATTCATCCATTAATTAATAAAATTATTTAAATTAATTAATTCAAAAATTAATTAATTTATTATTCCCATTTAATCAATCAAGGATCTCAGTAGACACCCATTTATTCTCATTTTACATCATTGTTTCAATCTCACATCAAGGAAAACCGTTCAAGTTCAAAAACTTACCATAAACCATTTTCCCATGAGTGCCTAGAATAATGCATGTAATAACAACCATGAGTGCCTAGAATGATGCATGCAGACTCAACTATCATGCCTCTTAAGGCCAAGAATAAAAATTCAACAATTTTCAAAACAAATATCACATCACACTACAAGTGCATCACCTAAGGTGAAATAATATGCAACTGTAACAACAAATACCAATCACAACAATCCCACCCTAAGTACTTAGATTTTCCTCTATACGTGCGTTTGAAACTCCCATGCATGAGCTCATTACCAAGAATCCACTATTCATAGTCTACTATCTACCTTTCCCCAAAATAGTAAGACAAAAGTAGATGAAAGAAAAGAAAACTCCTCTGATACCACTTTGTGACATCCCGACCTGAGAGCCACTGAACGATGCCCCGAGATAGTTGGACACATGCCCTCAAGTGCACCCCCTATATGCCAGAGGGTGCTGACTAGCAGAAAGGGTCTGGTAAGTCAGTCTTGGGGAGACCATTCCCTCTGTTATTAGAATAAAACATCAATGAAAGAAATAAAAATAACCCAGCATGGAATTATATAAATAACCAGAACAATATCATGACATATGATAGTCAAAACCATAGAAATAAAATATTCAACTGAAAGGTAAAACATACTATGCCAATGAAAGTGCCAAGTGCCTACAATGAAATTCTAAGTAAAGACACTATAACCCCAAAACAGGTCTGAAAACACATCTGGTTTCCTCTCCCATGCTCCAATCCCAAACTAAAACCTATCAAAAGGCCTTCCCCTTATCATGTCCTACAACCACAAAGTCTGCTCAGGTGCCGATCAGGAAGTCCAAAAAGGGTGTGAGTACAACTCAGTTGGCCACCACCAACGGTGTCTAAAACGAGTCCAGTCAAAAGACAGTGCATACAATTTAATAAAGCAATAAATACAATGTATAATTTAAATAGTTATTTCATTGTCATTTAATATTAATTTATTACATTACACCAAGTTCAATTCATGTTTCCCATTTGAATAATCATTAATTATCATTTATAATTTGGTGTAGGTCTTCATTCCTATCACACCAAATCTCATTGGACTAATCATTCATTATTATCATTAATAATTTGGTGTAGGAAGTCATGCCTAGCACCCCAAATCTCATTTGAATTATCATTAATTATTATCATTAATCATTTGGTGTAGGATGTCATGCCTAGCACCCCAAATATCATGAGTGTAGGTCTTCATTCCAAGCAATTCAATTCTTATTTGGTGTAGGTCGTCATGCCTAGAACCCCATAATCTCAATCTTGGATAACTATTGGGGAGGAATTCCATGTCCAAGTCCTAACTTCTAATCGGTCTAGGATTCTATAACCACCACTAAAAAATATCAGCCATTTAATCATTCATTAATTCTCAAGAATTTTTCACAATGTTCATTTATTAATCCAATGATTAGTTAAACATTTCAAAGGACATTAGTCAATTCAATAATTAACTAAGAATATAACCCATTAATTAATTCATAAATTAAATAATCAATCAATACCATTTTGAATCCATAATTAATTCTTTACAATTAATTCTCCATTTTAAAACCATCAAGTCATAATTAATCCTCACAATTAATTATCTTTAATCACATCATGACACATAATTAATTCTCCCAATTAACTATCACTGGCCAACTTCTTGGCACATAATTAATTCTCACAATTAATTATCTTACATATTAATACATAATTACATAATAAATTTTCCCTAATTAATTATTTTTCCACATTCAAATTAATATCTAAATTACAATATCAAATCTCCAAAAGATCAATTTGGGAAACACCCTATTATTTGTTCCGTGATTTAAACATCAATTAAATCACCAAGGAAACTCAATTAAATTCCGTATACCTAATTACTTCAAATTAGGAAATTAAATTATCAAGGGAATATAGAAAATTGATAAACTCATACACATATCATAAATCATGACTATGGGAGTTCGATTTAAACCACCTACCATGGTTTATTGATAGAATATAGCCCAATGAAAATCCCCAAAATACAAGAGGCACAACATCATCGATCAATCTCTGGATCTAAATCACCAAAACCAAAACAAAGATAAAATTCATAAAGATTTAGATCCACAATCATAGATCTAGATCTTAACTCATAGGTTTAGATATTTGGAAATAGTGAAGATCATCTGTGAAAAGATCATGAAAAGATAGAGAAAAGAATGGGAGAAGTATTGGGAAGAAATCCACTTACCTATAGGAGAGAGGATCTTTAATTCGGGCTTTTGATCTCAAAGAATGGTGTTTGGATTGCATTGGAATCCCTCTATAAGGCTTTGGAAACACCTAGATTTTTTCAAGCCCCAGCCAAGGTCGAAATATGGAAGCCCCAGGGGGTTCAAGTGGTTTTAAAAATGATTTTTTGGAATTAAAATCCCACACACACAGTTTCCTGGGCAGAGGAGCATGGTTAGGAAAACCGTGTGACAATTGTGCATACCTCTCTATCCCTGTTTTCATGGTTAGCATGGTTTTTCCGCATAGATTTTCAAACTGTGCGCAAACCGTGTGGACCCCTCTATCCAGTTTTTCACGTTTGGCATAGTTTGGTTGCATGGTTTGTCAAACCATGCGCAAACCATGTACAAACCACTATCCATTATTTTTCTTAAAAAAACCACCCAAATGCACCCCAAACCACTACTCCAAGTTAAAGTTACATAAAAGCTTCAAAAAGTACCTAAAAACGCGCCCGCGATGACTCTATAAAAGGCCGGGATCTTACACAAACACATGAAAAATTCTTATTGGTTGAGTATATCTTGACCATAATCATCCAAGGGTTAAGATTGTGACCATTTGGATCCTTATAGAATATATTATAACAATTATATTATTTTATTTAATGTAATGTTAAGGTTGTCACATTCATACTTTAATAAGTATAATATTTTTAATGTTTGATTTTATAGAAGATAAATTCAACTACATATATTCCCATGAAAGATATTAAATTTATCTTCATTATATTATTTTAAATTTAATTTTTACTCAATAATTAAGTATATTAAATAATTATCCAAAATTATTTTAGGAATTATTTTATTAATGGAAATATCAAATAAATGTTATTAATAATATTAAAATAATTATATTTTGGGATAATTAATATGTAAAATTAATTTTATAGATATCCTTGAACTATTAGAAATATAATAAAATAGGGTTTTCAAAGTTTACTTGTTATCTTTATATTTTTAAAAATCAATAAATTGAATAGGGTCAATCGTGTCAAAATTGACACATTTGATTATTTATCCAAAATAGTGTTTTATTAAATTATTTAAATATAATAAAACATTTTTAAAAAATATAATAATTATTATATGGTAAAATATGTTCTAAATTATTTATATATGATTTAATTTACCTCCAATAAGTAAATATTATATCCTTTTAATATTGAAATATTTGTTACCATAGTTAAAATGAAATAAAATAAATAAGTGTTAAATTGAAAAGCTAAGGTTTTAATGGACAACTAAACTTGTCAAAAATGTACTGATTGATGATATTACAATATTATAATATCCTAAATTATAATATATATAACTTTTTATGTATTTTTATTGATTTTAAAATTATTATAAATAAATAGTTTCAAAAATTCCAAAAGTGTCCCTCACCCCAATTATAAAAGGGAACCTCCTCCCTCATTTCTCCACAACTCATTAATCCTTCAAGTTCATACATACCCTACGAATTTATCTTCTAAACTTCCCTATTTAAATACTAGAGGTTTTGGTATTCTCAAAATACCAACTCTAGTTCCATTAATAGGAGATCTAAAGAGAGCAAGTCAAAGAAGAGATAATCTCCTCTACTGATTCTTTCATATTTGTTTCTACTTCTACTTATACTTCATGAGTTTTTTAATTATATAATAATAAATCAAGTATAACTTATATAATTATATGTTATTATAATTATGAAACAACCATATTCAACTTTCTATTCATCATAAGAAAGATGAAATCACCACGCGTGTGTAAGCACGACTTACCGTCTTCACGTCATTGTGTAATCTATTTTTCACCACCACCTTACATGGATGGGTATAAAAATGGATATAATAACTATATATTATTATTATAAAATGATATTTATTCTGAAAAATAGTACACCATGCAAATAAATATCATTCAACCATTATGGGAATAATATCTCCACTCGTGCGTATGTACGACTTAACGTCTCCACGATGCGATGCGATTCGTTCTACATGATAACCACTCAAGAATGATTATATAAATATACCTAATGAAAAAATATGGTATTTATTTTGTTAATATAATTTTATAATAATATAATTATAACCTAAGAAGGATAACTGGAACTTATTCGACAACACATGCATACGATCATAAAGTAGTTAAAACCCAAATAACGAGTAACAATGAATTGTTACAAACAAAAAAAAGAGAATATGACCATATATGATGACCATGATTATGGAATAAGTTAATAACATTATATAAATCATTATACAGGAGGTCTAGACACATAGGAATCATATTAGACCTAAGGTAAGGGATAATTTTACAAATCTTAATTTTATCTGAGATTGTTTATACGTTTGTATTTACTGAGGATATATCAATCATACATGATGATGTTTTCAAAAAATATTTTCATAATTTTTTTTAAAATTATTATATGTATGTTTAAATTAATTTTTACCCATTTTTTAATTTTACTACATGGTATAGAAGGAATCTTTCTTTTGTTTTACCAGACGAGGTACTTTTTGACTTTTCCAACAAAAGTAAGAGGAAAATGCTTTTTTAACTTCTACGACATGAATAGATTTTTAAGTCTTCTTAATGAATTATTTCTATGAATATTACTATAAAATATTTAAATACTATTTTAAACTAAATTATTATCTTTTAATATTGTGTGGATTTTTGAGAAAAGAAAACATTTTTGAAAAAGAAAGGATATTTTTCTCAGGAATTATGTTCAAGTATTTTATCAAAATTATTTTCCTTCTAAGATAACACTCTTAAATAAGGATATGTTTCTATACCTATTACTACTATGATTTGATTGTGTTAATGGTGTAATGATATTTTATATGAATTATGTTATTTTGGAATGATTTTTATGAAACCCATTTCATTTATTAGGTTATGCTATAATGAATGATTTATGTTTTTGTGGAAAATGTAAGAATGATTTCATTATGAGATGGGTGGGACTTATATCCCTCTAATGCATTGGGTAAAGTTTTATATCTCATGAGATAAACATGGCTGGAATGAAAAGTAAATCCAGTTCAGTAATACAGTGTTGGAATGAAAAGTAAATCCGGTTTAGTAATACATAGCTGGAACAACAAGTAAACCCAATTATGTAAAGGACTTTGTCCACTATGATGGTCTTGGAAAAATTCCTTAGATACTATGGAAATAATATAATGTTAATATTTGTTTTCCCCAATTCCATGTTTTATGCCAATGCTATTTTATCATGGTTAATTTTCCTTTATGACCCATGCCTTACATATTTCCAAGATTTATTTCATGACTCATGATTTTGATATTTAGAATTTATGTTCATGTTTTTCATTTTTATGTTAATGGTTTTTTATGTTCTCAATGTTTTATGATACTGATAATTTGATCTCACCCTTTTTTTGTTTTCTTTTCCCTAGGATATAAAGAAAGGTTTTAGGTAGGAAAAAAAGTGGAAGATCTTTATAGGATATGTTTAATATCTTTCTCCAAGTTAGAAGATTGTGTTCCAAGTTTACAAAGAAAATAAACTAATACAGTCATTAGGAATCTATTTGTGTCATGTATTAAGTATTACACAAAAGTAATGTAATGTCCACGTATGTCAATCTTGGGTCATTAGAGTTGGTATCAGAGTGAAGGTTTAGTCAACCTTTGGAAACTAGGATATGAAAACTTTAGTGAGATACCTAAAGATATTTCTAAGTTATATCTAGGGATGTCCCTAAGGTTAAGTATAACTGTAGGTTACAGTCCTATAATTATGGTAATGAACATGAATAACCTAGGAGTAAACCTAAGATGTTAGATATTGAAAGTAATCCCCCTTTATTATGCTATTTTACTAGTATGATTTTTTTCACTCACACTATTCTTTTTGGGTTTTAGACAATGGATAGAACCCAAAAAAAACCATGTTAATGATCAATGCACTGGGAAATGCAATGATTGTTCTCATGAACAACCAAATGTTATGGGAGATGGAATGTAAAATCTTATTGCTATACTTACAAAAGTTATAAATCATTATGGACTTCCCAATGGGCATAGAAGGGATTTTTTTTATTATGTCCTTTATGAGGCAACTCACACCTTATTTTAGTGGGTCTTATGATCCACTTGTTGCTAAACAATAGATCAGTACCATTGAAAAGATATTTTACATCCCTCACGATTTGGAATATGAAAAAGTAATTTTGGCTGTTTATCATTTAGAAGGTGAAGTAGACAAGTGGTGGACTCTAATTAAGAATACAAGGCAACAATATGAAATTCAATCCTTGGAATGGGATGAGTTCAAGAACTTATTTATCAATAAATACTTCCCTCGTATTCTTCAAAAAAAGATGGAAAAGGAGTTCCCTGAGCTTAAGAAAAAGGATGATGAATCTGTTGGTACATACAAGGTGAATTTTACCAGACTTATAATGTATGCTTTTGGATTTATCATCCAACCTGAAAGTAAAGTTGATCGATTCTTCAGTGGCTTAAAACCAAGTCTTCATAGGTCATTATCTATAAGAGAATTTAGTAGCTATGAAGAGATTGTATGTTGCGCTATCAAGGTAGGACTGGAGGTTGGTGTTACATATCCATGTCATGGTTTTGACAAGAAACAAAAGATGGAGTTCAAGGTAAAATCTCAAAACAATGGTGAAAAGAAGACGAATGTTTCCTTATTCTCAAAGAGAGGAAAGAAGCATCATGTAGATTTTCTTAATGGGGATAGAAAGTGTTTTTAGTGTGGAAAGGAAGGTCATTGAGAAGTTGAGTGCCGAAGTAATGGGAAAAAGGTTGCTAATGATGTGAATAGAGAAAAGACTACATAGAACACACCAGCACCACTTTAATGCTACAAGTACAAGGAAATGGGGCATTATGATAACCAATGACCTAATCCAAGGGTTAATGATGATTGAATTCAGCAACATCTTAAGGAAAAAGACAATGTGAAGTCACATGTTATCATCATTGGCGATGTTGAATATGACAAAGAAGTGGTGGAATGAATAAGTGTTTATGTAATGGGATTAAAAAATAGTGTTGTGGAATCTCATTTATAGTATTATGGAATATTGGAATATCTATATATTGGTCCATTGTAGTTTTACATAATTATATAGTATCGGTAACCATAAAAAGTGATTGAAATATTTTTTTAAATCACTTGATTTGTGCATAATGGAGGGATAAAGATATAATGAGATGTTTGATAGTATTAATGGGATCATGACTAATATAAATAAAAAGTGATATCATGGTTTGAGTATATAAATTTTTTGGTATTTTCGGTATGTGGAAAGAGTTAATTTTGAAAAAATGCATTTTTTACTAAGGTTTGATGGTAATTCATGTTATTATAATGTTTCAAGAGAATACATGATTAAGGATTCACATTTTTGGAATGTGACAACCAAGAAGTGCCAAATGAGATACGTGAGGCAAATTTTAAGCCGATTTAGTCCACATCTTTCTAAAGTTTTATATTTTTAGTTTTTTAAGGATTGAAATGTTATCCATTTATAGATAGTATAAGTTATATTCAGGTTAAAGTTTGTTAAATTAATGTATTATCTCAATGTAGGTGGACTTGGGCATATTTGATAAACTGTTCTAATTTTTTTTTGATACAAATGGAATGACCTATCATTCTATCGCATGATCTACTTCAATAATGAAAAATTCCACTTTATTTCTTTAAATAAGAGATGAAGTGGAAATTGTTTAGGGAATGACCAAAAATGATATTGTACTGAAATCAAGTAAGTATTTCTCCTCATGAAAAAATTCATCAACTTTAAGAAAAGGATCTTGAAACCAAAATGTTATATCAATACCTTCTTTCATGGTGAATCAGATGGTCCCTTAAATCATCATTGATTTTTGGCTTTCTAGTATTTAACTTTATCCAAACCTTATTCTCTATCACTATCAATCATTACCTGATGGTTAGATTTCTCTTTCATATCCATGTTTTCACTCCCCACATATGTTCTCCTATGTGGAAACCCAGTGATGAGTTAATTTAGGTAACCATTTTGTTTCTAACATTCCTTTTTAAAATGAATTTTTTATTTCTTTTTATGATGTGGGTTTATATGAAAGAAACTTTCAAGTAGTAACCATTTAAAACATTGAAAAATTTCGAGGGAGAAATTCATTTTAAGGGGGGTAGAATTTAACAACCCGATATTTTATGAGATATATTCTTTTTAATTTCTTTTATGTCTTGAGTTTTATACTACACCAATATTAGCTTGCAATATATGTAACACCGATTAGCTTGGAGTATACACAATACTATTCTTGGCTTGTGTTACACATAATTTCAAGTTCTTTTGATAGAATTTATTTCACAAAACACTGATTATAGATTTTGTACAATGTATAAAAGAAATATATTTGGATTATGTTATACAAAACAAAAAATAAATCTTTCACTAAATGAAACACTGACTTGGATTGTGTTACACGCAAGAGCGACCTTCCTCGATATTTTGCATTGTAAGCAATACCGAGTTTCACTAAACAACGATATATCATTAAAATATTATTATTTAATGAGATATAAACTAGATGTTATGAATAATATTAACCACATTTTTAATTTTATATAACATTAAAATTATTCTTATGTATTTTCTAGAACATGATATAAGAACCAATTCAATTGTTTCAGATAAAAAAGTATTTTTCAAAAAATACAGTTTTGCCGCCTTTTGATGGAACACCCATTTAAAATATTGTTTTTAACACTTTTATTTATTCTATTTTACAAAATAAACATTTTATTTGAAAATGGGACACCAAAATTTACTTTAGTTGAATATTTCGTATTTTTATGATAAAATTAATATTTTAATGAATAGTGAAAAATACTTCATTTTAATTCGAAACTGCCTATTCATTTAATTTATTTATACAATTAGATTATATTTTTAATTAGTTTCAAAGTTAAATTGGACTATGTTTTTATCATTTAATCCAATTTTTGTCATTAAAAGTAATTTTACATTTAAATTGGACATGAACACATGTCAATCTTTTAATAGTTTTTACTTCTTAAAAACCCGCTTTCTAGTTTTGACAAAGGGAGTTAATTTTAAATTAATTTCTACTAATTATGTGTTTTGAATTTAGAAACATGGATTCCATATTTGGAATCATAAGTTACAAATTATCTAATTAGGTACCTTTTATTTTTTCATAATAGGAATATTAACTACGGTAATTGTTATTTACCACAGTTAAAGGTAAATCCGGTAAATTAGTGTAAACAATAATACGATAAGGACAATAAAATTATCCAAAAACCTAAAAAAATATTATTGGAAGAATAAAATTATAACCTTAACATATTTGGTTCAAAAATTAGTCAATTAATGTCCACTTGACAATGAAAATGACATAGATATTAATAAAACCAATTAAAGTGACAAAATGTCAAACTCACATTTCATATAGGTATAGTATTTTTAATATAGAGATAACCAGGTGATATATTATAAAATAAATATTACCTAGAAAGATAAATATATTAACTACATCATGTTATTTTTTAAAATTTTTAAGAAATAAATAATTCATTAAAGTCTTATACTTTAATGATGTAAAAATTAATTAATTGATGAGAAATCAATAAAACAATTTTTATTAAAATCCTAATAACCATAAAAAGTCCCAAACACGTTAAAATATTATTAGTCGAGTATATATCGACCATAATAATCCAAGGGTCAAGATTGTGACCATTTGGAGCCTTATAGAATAGATTATGACATTTATATTATTTTATTTAAAGTAATGTTAAAGTTGTCACATTCATACTTTAATAAGTATAACATTTTTAATGTTCTATTTTATAATAGATAAATTAAACTACATATATTCTAATTAAATATATTAAATTTATATTAATCATAATATTTTATTTTTAATTTTTATTCAACAAATAATTATATTAAATAATTACCCAAAATAATTGTAGGAATTATTTTATTAATAGAAATAAAAAATAAATGTTATTAAAAATATTAAAATAAATATATTTTGGGATAATTAATATGTAAAATTAATTTTCTAGATACCCTTAAACTCTTAGAAATATAATAAAATATTTTTTTTTGAAGTTAACTTGTTATCTTGATATTTTAAAAAATCAATAAATTGATTAGTGTCAAAATTGACCCTATTGATTGTTTATAAAAATAGAATTTTATTAAATTATTTAAAAATAATAAAACATTTTAAAAATTTAATAATTATTATATGGTCAAATATGTTCTAAATTATTTATTTATGATCTAATTTACATCAAATAAGTAAATATTTTAATATTTTAATATTGTAATTTTTGTTACCCCTGTTAAAGTGAAATAGAATAACTAAGTGTTAAATTGGAAGGATAAGGTTTGAATGGAAATACAAACTTGTATAAAATGTATTGGTTGATGATATTAATATATTATAATATACTATCTTCTAATATATCTTATTTTTTAGGTATTTCTATTTATTTTAAAATTATTATAAATTAATATTTTCAGAAATTCCAAAAGCATCCCTCACCCCAATTATAGAAGGGAACCTCTTTCCTCATTTCTCCACAACTCATTAAGCCTTAAAGTTCATCTATACCCTACCAATTTCTCTTATAATCTTCCTTAATTACATTCTAGAGGTTATTTTCTTCTCAAAATACCAACTATAGTTACATTAAAAGGAGATCTAAAGAGAGCACGTTAAAGAAGAGGCAATCTCCTCTACAGATTCTTTCATATTTCTATCTACTTATAATTCTACTTCATGAGTTGTTTAATTATAGAATAATAACTCCAGTAGAAATTATATACTTATATTTTATTATAATTATGAAAAAACCATATTCAACGTTCTATCCATCATAAGAAAGATGAGATCACCACGCGTGCGTACATACGACTTACCATCTCCACGCCATGGTGTAATATTTTTTTCACCACCACTTTACTTTGATGGGTATTAAAATGGTTTTAATGACAAAATATGACCATTATAAAATTAAATAGATTCTGAAATTGAGTAATCCTTCCAAATCAATACCATTCAACAATTATGGGAATGATATTTTCGTTCGTGCGTACATACGACCTACTGTCTTCACGATGCGATGTGATTCGTTATACATGATAACCACTCAAGAATGATTATATAAATGTAAAAACTGAATAAATATGTTATTTAATATGTTAATATAATTTTATAATGATATAAGTATGACCTAAAAAGGATAACTATAACTTATTTGAAAAAACATGCATATGATCATAAAGAAGTTAAAACCCAAATAATGAGTAATAATGAATTGTTACACACAAAAAAGAGAGAATATGACCATATAAGATGGTCATAAATCTGTAATAAGTTAATAAAATTATCTAAATCCTAATACCAAAGGTTTGGATACATAGAAATAATATCATACCTAAGGTATGTGATAATTTTCAAAATCTCATTTTTATCTAAGATTGTTTATACGTAAGTATTTACTGGGGGTATATCTATCATCAATGTCCATGTTTTCTAAAAATGTTTTCATAAAATGTTTAATATTATTATATGTATGTTTAAATTAATTTTTACCCATTCTTTACTTTTACTGTATAGTATGGAAGGAATATTTCTTTTGATTAGCATACGAGGTACTTTTGGACTTTTCCATCAAAAGTACGAGGAGAATGTTTTTTTAACTTATACATAAGGAACTAATTTTTATATCTTATTAACACATTATTTACATTAATATTCCTCTATAATATTTCATGATTATTTTCAACTAAATTATTTTCTTTTAAAATTTCATGTCATTTTGAGAAAATAATTTTTTTTGAAAAAGAAAGGATATTTTCCTCAAGAAGTAAGTTCATGTGTTTTATCAAAATTATTTTCCATCTAATATGACACTCTTAAATAGGGTTATGTTTCTATCCCTATTATTAATATTATTTTATTGTGTTAATTATTGAATTATTTTTTATGGTTTATGTTATGATGGAATTATGTTTAAGAAACCCATTTCATTTCTTGGGTAATGCTATGATGAATGATTTATGTTTTTGTAGAACATGTAAGAATGATTTCATTATGAGATGGGTGGGACCTATATCTCCCTCCAATTTATTGGGTAATGTTTTATATCTTATTAGATAAACATGGATGGAACATCTAGTAAATATGATTTAGTAATAGAGGGTTGGAAGGGTAAGTAAATCTAGTTCAGTAATATACAGCTGGAACGACAAGTAAACCTGGTTCAGTAAAGGAATTTTTCCACTATGATGGTCTTGGAAGAAATGTCTTTTCTACTATGAAAATAATATTATGTGATTATTTGTTTTCCACAATTACATATTTTATGACAATGATATTTTATCATGGTTAATGTTCCCTTATGATCTATGCCTCATGTACTACCAAGAATTATTTCATGACACATGATTTTGATTTTTAAAATATATGTTCATATTTTTACATTATTATGTTTATGGTTTGTTTTATGTTCTCAATGTTTACCCTTATTGAGCATTTGATCTCAATATTTTTATGTTTTATTTTCCCCAGGATATAAAGAAAGGTTTTAGTTTGGAAAGAAAAAAGGAAATATCTTTATGTGGGATGTTTAATATTTTTTCCAAGTTAGAATATTATGTTCCAAGTTTCTAAAGACACTAAACTAATATGGTCTTTGGGATTCTATTTGTGTCATGTATTAAGTATTCCACAAAAGTAATGTAACATCTATGTATGTAAATCTTGGTTCATTAGATAGTATCTACCTGAGAAATTGATATATTGAGGAAGAAGACAATTTTAAGTGTGTTGAAATATTCATTAGTTGATCATTCTAAAAGTTAGTGAGTTAGATTATATGTTTTATCTTACACTTAATAAATAGTGGTGGAATTATGTGCATATAATCTTGTTGACTCAGTAGAAATTAAATATCTACAGTTAAGGGAAAATATTATTTAGCTGATTGAAATCCATCTCGTTCACTAGAGAAGATCTTGTTCAGAGTGTTTATTGAATATCTTTAAAGAATTGGTGGTTCTAGTATAAAAAATTCCATTGAATACTGGTGGTACCAATATAAATAACACCACTGAATCAGGAAGATTGTTTATTGACTTCATAAACTATGTGCACCAAATATGGGAATTTGTAATCATTTTAAATCATCAGTGATAATATAATCCATGAAACTATCATAGTTTTATCCTAAAAATGATTAGATCTTTGTACCGAACCTCTTAAAAATACTTGTGTGATATTGTATCTTTTATTATCTACATTGCATGTGTTTATAATTTTTGATAGCACACAACATATCCATTCCTAATAAATAGGGTATAGATTCAGGAGTAAAAGGGGATAATGAAAAATAAAGTAAATTTAGTATACAATTGTTTACAATGATTCACCACCATTATCAGTGTTCTTGAATAATCTATATGGGCTCTAAAGTGGTGTTAGATCATAGGTATACCTCTGGTTGGAAAATTTAATATCCACTTATGTTGAAGAAAACATGAAGTTATCTTCCAATACTCTAAAAAATATAAAGTATAGGGAAGAAAAAAGATTGATAAAATCACAAATAAAGAAGGGAAGGATTAATTCACTCTTGTAAAATCATTTGATAAGGATTCTTAGGAAGAAAATAGCTCAAGATATGGATAATATAATAAAGTTCAATATATAAAAATTGCTTAAGTCTTCTACTCTCAATTTTAAAGATACATGAAGAATATTCCTGAAGAATTTATTTAATATATGCTTTTCTCATTCAAGGATATTTTTTATGAAAGAACACAACTTGAAGAAAAAATCAATAAACATGAATATTCAATTTTAAAGAAATTCAAAAGGTGCATTGTTCTAATATATCTCCTTTAACAAAAGGAAGAATCCATAACTATTTGTAATAAAAATATTTCAATAATTAATGAAGAATTTACATGGAATATTTATGAGAGAAATATGAGAAAAAATGTTTTTGGTGAAGTAATATATTCACTTGAAACATTGTTCAATGTTTTCATGAAAGGCAGAGATAATAAATTTGAAGAAAAAACAATTAAGGTCAAAGATATTGATATGTTAGTGGATGAAAAGACCAAGCTTCATGAAGAGTATATACAGAATATCCATGTCATGGAATAATATTAAAAAGATACTATCTGTTTCAAGGAAGTCCAAAAGAAAGTTAAAGCCATAAGAATCAAAGACGTTAACAACTATGTGATTGAAGTTAGTAAACAACATGATTATTGGACTGTTAAACTGATAATTGAATGTGAAGGAAGAATGAAAACATTTAAAAATGAGAAGTTTTACCTCAGCATAAAATTTCTAGAACTAGATATTTAATTAACAATTTTTAAGGAGACACATGTTGAAACTTCCCAAGTTTCTGAGAAGAAGAACTCTACTACCCAAACATTTGTAGAGAGTCAAAACTCAAAAAAGGGATGTTTATATTATTTTTTTGATGAGACCAATGTCTCAAAAAAGGGACTCATATTTAAGGAAAAAATAACTCAAAATAATCTCTTGATCAACATTATACAAGATCATAGAAGATGGTAACTCATAACTTAGTTTATTCTGTTTTTTCTAATACAGTCTCACCTTCTAGTGCAGGTTTAATGCTAAAATATAGGAAGATATGAGTTGATAAAATCAATGATAAATCCAAAAAAAATAAAAGGGTTGATACTATTAAGATCATGAAAAATAACTCTCAAAATGGCACTCTAAATAAGGAAAGTAAAATCCATAAACAATAAGGCACTAAATCCAATCAGACTAATACTATAAGAAAAATATGGAGATTCTATTGGATACTATTGGTGTTGCTAGAAATTTGGGCATGATCCCTGTGATTATTGGCATATTGTATCAGAATATGAAAATTACAAAAGGCCAATATTAATGGGGAGTATATCAGAAGTGAATATAGATCTTGTAAAACTAAATTATAATTCATAGATAAAGAGGTATCCATCTATTAAGAAAATATATGGGTATCTTGAAGACTTATATTATTATTGAAATAGAAGTGGCGATAGTTATGAATAGTTATGGTATATAACAACCATTCACTATTGATATATTGATGAGAATAAAATACCACAACAAATTTAGAAGAAAATAAAAAAATTATAAATGTATTCCTTGATGGATAAGTAGAAGAATGAAGTCAATAAAACTATGAAACAAGATACTACCAAGAAGAATGATAATATATATTCGAATAATTTCATCTCAAATGATAAAAGATGATTATACTGTGGAAAGATAATTCATTCAATAGACCACTAAAAATAGCCCATATAAATAAATGGAAGTAAGATAATATTAATAAGATAATAAATTAATGAGAGAAACTAGAATATAATATTGATTAAATACATTAATGGAGAAAATTTGATAAGTTACCTAATAAAAGTAACTCAAAAGCATTGAAAAATCCATGTAGTATCAAAAAAATAGATTATGCTAAGAAGGAGTGATTAATAATTTTTCCTGATCAATTGAAAATTTATAAGGAAATGAAAAAAGATAAAGATGAATAACTAGTTATAGAAAAGGAAAATGGAAAAAATATTTTTCCACATAAGGAAGAATCAGAATTTCACGGGTGATTTTCAACACATAACAACTCAAGTGTCTCAAAAAAATTGTATGGAAGGTTCGAAAAAGTTGTACATAATGAAAATAATTGTATAAATATTCTATCATAACAATGAAAGATGTTGAAGATAGAAAAAAAAGCACCAAGAAAAGGTACATCCCTACTGGTAGAAGTGAAGATAAATAATCCACACAATAGAAAAATGAATGGATGTAAAGTTTCCATGATATCAAAGAAATATCAAAATGTAAAATGTAAATTAGATACAAGAATGATGACTACAAGACACTTTAGAGATACAAGGAATAGAGTCTTTGGGTTGAGAGAAAATTCTTAGCCCTATTGCACTTATTAAGAAGCTCACAAGTGTTCCATATTATTCCATTGTTATTGTGTTTACATTGTAGGGAATTGAAGGTTAATTTCATTATCGACACGATAAATGAGTGAACAAAGTGAAAGAAAACAAGTTGGAATGCTTATTCAAGATATAATAAAAACTGGATTTATTCTACAATGGTTGATGATCAATTTTAACTTCTTGAGGACTATCCGATGAAGTTTTACACCAGGTCAAATGGAAGGATGTGCACCCCTTGAGTGGGAGAAAACATAAATAAGATGATATAAAGACTTATTTTGTGAATATTTTGAAATTCATATAATCTCTATAGAAGTTGAATATAGAGTTTACCCAATTAAACTTCTTTCCCTTGTCTTGATTATATCAAATATGTGCATCAAGGGGAGTGTTGGTTGTTGAGTAAGCTCATTGAAAGGGGGAGTTATTTCACTTGAAATTACTGAATTTTTATGGAGAATATATTTATTGATAATTATTTTTTATACATCCAATTATTTGAGAAATAAACAGGAGCATGATATCACATGCATAGTTGTTAATGGGTAGCATCAATAATCTTTACTGTATATATCTTGTTTTTTATACCAGTTTATCCCACGCAGACTTAGATTAGACCAAATAATGTATCTTTCCTAAGTGAACCAAATGATACCATCATTCTTTCAAAAAAGGATAAATAATTTTCAAATGTCTTTAAAGGAATAAAAAAACTACATATTAATCATTTTCATTTATTTTCAATAAGGGGGATCAGGGACATTGACTTTTAGAATATTGTATTGAAAAAAAGATAAAGGGGGATATTGAAAATCCATCACGTATGAGTGATGATTATGTTTGTATTTGTTTTTAATATATAATAAAGAATAAAAAGTCAATCTATGATGAGGTCTGTCATGATTAGTGATTAATCATGGAAAGAGAAATATGGAAAGATTTTGTGAGAAATACTCAAGAAGGCAGGTCATGATGCTTGGAGAATTTTTATAGACTCATTTCCTGTCATTTGGAAATACAATTCTCCATGAGTAGTGATAATACCGGAAGAATATTTATGGATTCATTTAATGGAATTGGACTTCACACTTGAAAAATTCACCTTGTAAATGTGATGACTATTTGTGCAGATCTTAATTGTCAAAGTCATGTTTAAATGAGTTTTCGCATCGATGCAACTAGTGTAGAAGATTTGAGTACCATTAAAATATTGATATACATGAAAATGTGTTTATATGTACATATAAAAATTAATTTATTAATTAACGAGGAATTAATTTGAAAAAATATTAATATTTGAGGAATTTTGAGAAAGGTTGGGTGTTTTAGTGTTTGAGGAGATGGATGTGTGGAATTTCATTTCTATACTTTAAGGTTGCCTTAATAAAAATATTTCTTCACTACACAAGACCTAGTGGGATATCCCTCAACCAATCATAGGTGGAACCAAGGGTTAACCCCCGTGCGAGAGCCTGCCCAAAGAGTAAGCATGGCGGCTAGGACAGTGTATGAGCCCTAAGGAGCATATATCTAGTTTTGTGTGGGTGGGATCATGTATAAGGTCCATGGAGTGCATGAACTCAAAGGCACACATATTGTGGATAATATTAACATAGTGAAAATGAGACTGCAAGAGTGCCCATGGACCATGCAGTGGGGAATAACCCATGTGGGTGTGAGGTGTAATGTATCTGGATGCTAAACCCAATGTCAGCTCGAAGATTCAGTGGGAACACATTGCTTATAAAGCGGAGTAAGGAATGGTGTAAATTTTGATGTGACAAAACTTTCACCCACATACTATTCCTCTTTCACTTAAATGAAAAATATATCATGCACTAAACAATCTATTTAATCACTACCATTAGATATAATATTCCTCTCACATTAAGATGTTCTAGGAATATTATATGGATCCCATTGTCTTTTACCTCCTCCTCCAATGGCATGAAGGCCTTTGATTTTTTATTTTATGATAAACCCCCTTTTAAGGGAAGAAGGGGGGAAACCCGAACAGAGTTCAAGACTTAAAGCATTACACAACCCGGAGATCAAGAAAATAAAACCAGACTGACACCATGGATCTACCTATCCCTAGAATTTAAAAATCATGTAAAGCTCTCCACCGTTGCAAGACTGTATGACCAGAAAGTGTCCTGTGTCAAAGCACATGCCCGATCCGATGGCTGATGCCATACCCTCTCAAAAATCCAAATCCATGCTTCCTGTATAGGTGAACCGCTTGCTCTAAATCCTCCTCTAAGGCCTGTTCCATGAGATCAAGACCAGATGAATCTTCATAATATGAGTCTCATAAACCATCCAAGCATGCACGAACCCAAACAACATTCAAACCAACAACCTTCCATTCCAAATTCCAAAACAAAAATGGGATCAAACCAACACACATTCAATAGATCAAAGCCCCAACACCAGAGACAATTCCAGAAGCACCCCACCGCAGCCAGAAAAACCTCAAACCACATCCAAAGCAGCCCGAAGAGGATGAAAATCCAAGGAGAAGAAACCAGATCTTCATCACCCAGGACTGGAAGAACCAACACCACCTCAAGGGAAGGTCTCCATTGAGGGGATCCAGGTAGATATGAACCACTAATGCCACTCTGGGCGTGGAGCTGAACAAATCAAAACAACAGAAGAACCCTCAACAGATTCCTAAACAGACTAACCGTGGGAAGCTTAAGGAACCAATGAGGTAGAAGGGAACGCTGAAGAAGACGCCATTGCAAGGACTCCAGCAAAGCAAACACTAAACCATGCCAGAGCACAGAACCCGTCACCACCCTCCAGCCCGAACGTAGAGAGCACACAAATCCACCCAAAATGCATCCACGACACAGATCACCGGGGTAGCAACCCAAAACCACACTAGATCTGGATGAATCACAGATCTGGATCCACCGCTCAAGGATGACAACTACAGATCCAAGATGGAGACCCTCGACAATGGACACTCAGATCATCACCAACACAGAGCACTGAGGCTGAGCCGAATTGAGAAAAAACCAACGAAGTCGCCTGAGATGCACTGATAAACCCAACCACGAAGCCACCACTGAGAGACACTGACGTCCGAAGCCGACCACTGGAAGTCGAGGATTCCACCGAGAAAGCTGAAGCTGAGTGAAGAAAATAACTCCTGAAGCCAACCACAGAACTCTGAAGCCACCGTAGAGAGAACTCAACTCCTGAAGACAAATGAGACTGAGAAGAAGAGGGAATAAGGTCACCACACACCAGATCTCACTGAGAAACACATTAAGGAGATAGACCGTATCCAACCTTGCACCGAGAAGAAAGCGGCGACGATGGGAAACCCTACTTCGAGCAGCGCCCCATACGGGCTCATCCTATTTTACCTCTCGATAAGGTATGCCTATGTGATTTTGGGACAACAAGAAATCTCCACTTGTCTTGATGATAGATTGGAATAATGAATTATTTAAAATATAATGATGTCCCAAAAATTCTTTGTGAGCTACAATGAAATCACATGATTCCATCACGTGATGATCTTAATATCATGTGACCAAATGAAATGACCCAATAATGAAATTTAGGCTGTGATTTTGGCATGGTGTGATATTCTATGATACTATCACATGAAGGAGAATCCATCTTGTAAGAAGTAGTGTATCTATAATCACAAGAGGCTTCCATATTTTGAAGAAAATATTGTATCATTTATTTATAATTATTAGTAAGATATCACGTGGCATTATAAGAATACTACTGTGCCATCATAAGAGTCATCACTTGATCAAATAAGTGATCATGCGAAGAAGAAGAATAAATCTCGTGAATCATGTGATCATTCTAGCAATGCAAAAAGAATATGAGACTTATGAACATTAAAAAATTAATGAGATACACTGATATTTTTGATTGTTTAATGGGTTCCCAGCATGGCTTGGAAAGTGGAGGAGAGGCAGTATATCCTATTCTATATAAAATGATGCTCAAATAAGAATTTTGATATATTTTTCCACTATGATATCATGATAGCTCTTAAAATAGATCACTTTCATGAACCAATTACCCTAAGGGAAGACTGAGTCCACATGATTCAATCATATTAAAGAGTGTCTCACAAACTAGACTAGTTTCATGATGGAGGAGTCTATGTGAAGAAGTTTGAAAGAAACCATAGATAATCATTTTCTATTATGAAGGATCTCATGGAAAAACCACGATCATTTGAAATTGACACCGTGGAGACATAGTTGTCTTGAAAAGAATAATCTTGTGAGGCATTAGGTCTTGCAAATGAATTTTGGAAGGAATCGATGGAGAACACCTTCTTTCTCATAAAGTAACTGGTGGACACATAATTCTATTATGAAAAAGAGTTTGAGACAACCTATTTAAATCACAAGTGCTATGAAAAAGTATCCCACAATACATATATTCCTCGTGAAGTGATTGAAACAGAACCAATAGAAACACCTCCTGTCTCATAGAGGACACTATGTACAATACATTGATCATGAAAAGGCTTATAATGAAGAACACTTGACATAACATGATCACTTCACATAAAGTAAGGAGGATAACCCTCAAGCCTCACTTTCTTTATGTAAAGGCAGTGATCATATCACATAATTTTTTATATATCATTCTATTTGCATGATATAATGAAGAATGGAGATAAAAAAAGTTGCATGCAACCCATGCAACACATGAAACCCTAGTATGTTTAGTTGAGATACCATGAACAAGTAATAACACGTAAAATAATTAATAATATACATATATATGTTAATTTTTCAAAATATATGAAATCCATGAATGAAGTTTGTTTAACTTGATATTTAAGTTGGATAGAATATCATAAGATCTTAGTTTGAGTTGAAAGTGTTTGATAATTCAAGAAGATATTTAGAGTTGAAATTATGAAAGATATTTCTTGGATATAATATTCTTCAAGATGTTTTTTTCACTACTTGTACACATACCATTGAAGCATAGAACATCATTTTCATAAGGATTATCTTCTCGAGTAATTGAAATATTGAGGAATAATATAACATTCAATGTCTTTAAAGATTCATCTATTGATCATTCTGAGAGGAAGTGAGTTATAGAGAAAGTTGTATCTTCTACTTATTTAAGAGTAGTGGGCTGAAATTAATATAATCTTGTTGACTTAGTATTATTAGAAGACCTACATTTAAGGGAAAATATTATTTGGTTGATGAAAATCCATACAATGTAGTAGAGAAGATCCTATTCAGAGTGTCTATTGAATATCATTAAATAACTAGTGGTTCCAGTATAAAAAATACCATTGAATACTTGTGGTACCAGTATAAATAACAAAACTGAATCAAGAATATTGTTTATTTCCTGCATAAACATAGTACACCAATTCTAGGAATTTTTAATCATTTCAAATTAACAGTGATAAGATAATCCATGAGACAACCATAGGTTGATGATGAGAAAGAGTGGTTCATTGTACGAAACCTTGTAAAAATACTTGTGCATACTATCTCTTTTGTTATCTACATTTCAAGTGTTTATAATTTTTGATAGGAAACAACATATCCCTTCCCCTTAACCTAGGAAGAGGTTCTAGAGTAAGAGGTTATAATATAAAATAAAGTAAATTCACTAAAAACTTGGGTACCCTAATTCACCCCACTTAGTGTTCCTGCATGATCCATCTGGGATCTACAGTTTCCATTCCCCAAGTTACAAAGAAAAGTTATATAACATACATATTTAGAAGGATAGAATATGTTGTAGAATTTATGATAGATATTAAAGACTTATCATGAATTAAGTAGTTTCTTATATATATTGTAAAAACATACATTAGTTGAGAAATACATGGGTTTTATTAGTTTTTGTTGCATATTAATTATCTAAAGCTCTAAAACTGGAAAGATAATTTAGATATAATATATTAAATAATAATTATTAATTTTACAATTATGGATGGTTATATTCAGGGTTTATAGCTGGTATCAAATCAAGTATGTAATGTATGTGTTTATGGCACCAAATATGGGAGTGTCGGTCTTGGGAATCAGATACTCAATTGCTGTATGTAGATAAAAATGTGAAAACCACAAGATATATCCAATTCTCAACTTGTATAAATGGTAAGGTTAAATTTGATAATAATCACACCTAAATATTCCAAATACTTCATCACTATGGTGAATTTATTATACTAGTGACCATTCATACCATAAGAAAAACATTATACAACTTATTCCTTAGTCATAAACTAGATATTCCTTCTCTTGTGTGGGTAGTGTGAAGAAGCATTTGAATTGGAATTATTTTCAGGGACCTTTTCCTTGACCTTACACTTATTCAATATAAGAACTATAGGTTATTCAGGACTCACATCCTTATCCACCTGGTGAACCAGAGTAAGGATTTACAAGAGATACTTCTCAAAACATTTCATATTATAATTCAAATTAAAACTAGATAATATATGAGGTAGTGAAGAAATCATGAGGTTAGTGATAAACTCATCAGATAACTAAAAACCTAATAATTTTAAATGATCAATATAGCTAATCATTTTGACTACATCAGATCTAGATATTACACCTTCACCAATATTTCATGTGAAAAGTGACTTGGAGTTCTCATACCAATCCTATCTAGTTTTCTTTTGATAAAGATCATGGAGTTAAAACAACCTAGTATATGCATCCATGTCCTTATGAATCATTTAGAAATCTATGTATGTGTATGATGAAATGAGTCACTAGAAGCCCAATGTATAATCTATATGTTTCCAGAAGGTAGCATGTTCCTCCTCATTAGCCTCCTTAGAGTGATATTTCTATAGAATATGTCACTCCAACAGATAAAACTTCTACTCTTTCTGTAGTATAACAAACAAGTGTCTCTACCATTACTATAAATTTATACTAGTGAGGATACTATATTTTGCCAATATCAATTGAAGGGATAATACTGAGGTCATAATACTTTTCATATTTCTATATTAAAATAAATGCAGGTTTTAGTACTTTATCTTGATTTCCAAATGCGATGTAATAATTGTTTTATTAGTATCCCATTATTTTATCAAATCCAAATATCCCTTACTATTGAATTTATAATATCATGTAGTATGGATATTTTAGATTAAAGGATCCATAATTTGATTCCCATAACCCAAGAAAGGGCATAGTCAAATCAATTATAGGTATTTTTCTAGGCAGTCTTTCCAACAACATTTCCTCAAAGATCCTCAATACATTGAGTGGAATCCTTAATCTAGAAATCCTAGACCTATATTTCCTCAACAATTGAATCTAAGTTATATGATGTATTTCAAGTGAAATTAATCTTGAGGATAACCTGGTTAATTCAATCCAAAACTTTTATTATAACTCCCTGATAAATGGAAGTGTCTTGATAAGGTCCATACCAACATTTAGTCTTTGGTTTCATCCTAAATCAGGTAATGGAAATATTTGTTAAACATAATATTTCTTTGAAGTATTTATATCTTATGCATAAATATTATTTATTTTATTCTTTTATAATATTATTAACGTTATTGAGATTTTACATGATTAATTAACCATGTCTTCCTAAAATAATTTATAGGAAATATATTTATTTTATTTCATCCTACATGATTATTAATTTATTTACTTAATGCGATCTCATATAAACATTAAATAAATAGAAATTATTAACCATTTTCTAGATATAAGTAAAATAAATATGTGTAATTAACATTAGTTTAAACTATTGGTTAGTTTATCGAGAAGATAATAAACTAACCCTTAAACCTCGGGAAAAAATTATTTGAACTGATATTGGTTTGAGTTACAACATACACCCATAACCAGTGTATCATATTAGTTAGTTTCAAATTGGATTTACTAGGAACTGAATCCTCTCACCTGAGAACTCATTTATATATGTTCACTCACACATAGGTGAGGGGAATTAGGGGCATATGGTTAAATAAAATAAACTTTGGACATGTGGGTCTATACATAATAAAGGTGAGGGGATGATTCATATATTATAATTATAATTTAATAATAATTATCACAAAAACCCATGGAATAATAATTGAATTAAAATATACTCAACACATACATAGGTTGATGAATCTCATGATCATCCATGCATGCAAAGAATACACATTTAAATATAGCTAACATTCACTTAAATCCATTCTTTATTAAGATACATTTCTTGAATTAATAAATTAATTATCTTATTAATTAAAAAATTTATTTATTTTAATTAATCATCCAAATAGTATTTGAGATTACCATCCACTATAATTTTAAATAAATCATTATAATTTTAAATTAATTATGTACATGGTGTGTACTGGAGTCAACACAACATGTACCCTTCTACCTTTTCTTTAAACACATTTCAATTTTAACTCCTAAATGGTGTGTTTCATCACATGACATGGTGTGTGATTCATATTTTGTATAATCCTTTTCATGCACAATGTACTTACATGGAATTAATGGCTACATGAATTATTATGATATACATTGTGCGTTGTTCCATGTTCTAAAATATGTAGTCTTCATGAAGTTTATGACTACATAGAATACCTTAAATATACACAATGTGTACTACTAGAAATTCCCCTGAAGTACCCAGTATGTATGATGACTATACATTTCATGTATTTATAAAATTATGTGGAAAATAATTAATTTTGAATTTTAATTTTTCACATGACTTGATGAAATAGTCGACATGTAATCCATGAAACAAAACCGTATCACATGAAGTGAACATATAGCTACATGCCATGTAGTTTAGTTTCTTTAATTATTTTATCTGTTTGTAGACCCATGGTATATGCTTAGGGACTTATCCTATTTTACACTTGAATTATTAAACATTACATGGTGTGTACATCATGTATTTTCATTTAACTAGATCAAGAGTTATTATGGGACATGTATTAATTAAATTCCACATACTTTGAATATACACTTTCCTTGATTCCTATAAGGAAAAACCATATGGGGTTACATGGTGTGTATATCATCTACCCACCATATACCCCTATAAAATTATATACCAACATAAGGTCAATATGTTTCCTATAATAATGCCTTGTACCAAACCCTAACATGACATATTGTGATTTTCATGGCCCACACTAGTGTGGTTGAACATGGTTATATGATGTGTACATTTCCATTATATTACTTGTATTTATGTTATATAGATAGAATATATGGAACCTCAAAATTATATATTTGAGTATTTTTTATCTCTTCTTGGAATATTCTTGGTTATATGAAATCAAAAGACCATGATATCTCAAATTTTAGATTAAATAATAACAAAATATAAATTAATAACTAAAAATAAAATTTCTAATTGGTCAATGATTAATAAATAATTTTAAATTAATATGTGACTTCTCTTATACCACATATAGTTTTCAGGTGATAGCTAAAGTAGTTAGGTCTATGACCAACTATAAAGTACTGAAACTTTTGTTCCTTAAATGAAAATCCTTATTTCCATCTTTCCTACTTATTTTAAGTCTATCCATGTTTGGGTAAAAGTTTGAGAGATTGGATAATCTTTTGGAAGTTTAATTTAGTGTTTGGTAACTTTTTATAGTAAAAAAATCCAACATGATTTCCATAGTACTGGCCGTGGTGGTCCCTGGTTTGGCCCCAACTCAAAATGGGAAAGGAAACAACTTTCTTATCCCATGGACAATGGCATGGAGGAAGGCCTAGTTTGACAGGTACACAAAATCTTAGAAAAGCCTCCCCATGGTATAATGGAAATTTTTATGAAGGTAAAGTGTATTGGAAGGATACACTATGCCATAGGAAAAGCTGTTTCGACCTTAATTCATTCAAGAACCACCATAGCCATGGCTAGGACATGGTGAAAGTTGTTTTGTATTTGGGGAAGCTTTGAAATAGCTAAGAAAATGCATTCTTATTCATATCTTAACCTAATTGAAATAGGGGAAATGTTTGGGGTGTAATTAATACTTTTTAATGAGTTTTTAATGGATTATAACCCAAATTTAATAAAATTGACACCCAAAATTAGGTGATTTTTCATTCTTAGATTATTTGTATGAACTATGGAAAGTCATTTGGAAGTTAATGATTTTCATTCAGTTATCCTTGGTTACTCTTTTTTATGGTTTTTTCTTTCCCTATTTTTGATTTATCTAAGGACTAATTTCATTCTCCCTTTCTGGTGATTTTGGATTAGGGTGTTTTTGGTAGGGTTTTGGTGAGTTATTCTAGTTGAATGAATCTCCACATTTTTTGTTGCTTCCAAATTTTTTTTTGTTATGGCCAAGAAAGTGTTACTTAGTTCCATCTATCTAGGTAATTTAAATATTGAAGTATCAACAATTTCATTGGAAATTTATGTTTTTATTGAAAATTGGTGATGTTAATGGCTTTCTCTTGGTGACTTCTCTCTTGTCACTATCCATGTGTAACAGTTTCTTGTCCCATAAATTGGGCTCATATTATACCATTGTTGGAAGTCATTATTAGGTAAGCATTTATTCTACCCTTTTATTATTATTATTATTACCTTTACTCAAGAACCATTATCTTTTTTGGTCTTAACTGGTTCTAGGAGTTCTTGGTGTTTGAGATTGTTTTGATTGGTGTGAAGACATGGTTTAGGAGATGAAACCCTTGAAAAACCTTTACGTCGACATTGAAAACCTTGAGGTTGTAAGTTCCTTTCCAATTGGGGATCTTGTATAAACTTGTTTTCATGGTATGATTCATGTGTTGGCATGGTTTGTGTTCTTCATTGATGTTGATTTCTTATGGGTGTGTGTGTTTCTATGATACCAACATATGATCCTTATTTCCATGAAAATTTATAAAATAGCTTTTTACCATCCTTTATGATGATAACATGTTGTCATATGATGCTACTATTTTTCTTATTATGTCATGAAATTCTTATCATATCTTGTTTTCCTTATTGTGTGTTCTCTTTTCTTTAGAGGTTGTGCCTTGGTGAGTGTCACAAGTGAAATATTGTGGTATGGTTACACCTTAGATGGGGCATGTACATGATGTCACAATGATGATGGTGAACCCACACTCAAGGTAATATCATGATATACTTGTGTCCCAGATGAGACTTGATTCCTTATGGATACCAAGCAACGTGCTGAAACACGATACCTTTTGGATACCGAATAACATGCCAAAACTTGATGCCTTGTAGATTTTGAGTACATACTCATTAGATGAACTTATGTTCTGACTGATACTTCATTCCTTGAGGACACTAAGTAACATGTTTTATATCCTTTTGTCTAGTTCTTGATATTTTCCAATGACCTTGATTATCATTTTGGTATGGAGCATAAATAGGAACAACTGAGGGTTTGTGGTAGCTTGGTCAGTGCAGAACCACTCGAAACATGATTATGTGTTGTTCTTCTTGTTTGAACATTTATTATTACTATATAATAAACTTGTTATACATGTAAATTCTTTTAGACATATTTTTTTTACTAATACGTTTTATTACTCAGACAATGTATAAGTATTTTAATGCATATGAAGACTTCATATATAGTGATATTGGAAAGAGAAAGAGGCCCATAGAAGACAGTTTTGCCGAGGATCATATATATGAGAGAGGTACTGGGAAATAATATAAAATATACTATAGTTTATTAATTTATTTACATATATACCAATTTACTGTAGTTTATCTTACCAATTTGGGAGCTTGTTTATTTATTATTTTACATGTATGACTTGTAATATTATTTATTTCTGCATGACTAATATGATTATTATATTATATTATATTTTTAATTGTGCAAGGAGATGATATTGAGGGTATTGTATTTCCAATAATGAACATAGAACCTCTCTTCAAGTCGGTAGTTTCTTATGTATAGGGAGATACTCAAGAGGACACATGGAACTCTGGTTCATACTGGATGATTCAAGATGGGGCATTACACAAAAAACATTTTTTTAGTTTCTTTAGATAAATCCTCAGAGTATGACGAATAAATCCTCCGAATATTAAAAAAGAGGATATTTTCATATATAATTTATAATTAATTTATATAAATAATAATTACCATCACATGAAATTCTTTCTTTATTATAGAATCACATGGATTTTCTTGTTGTAATGTCCATGCGATGAAGGATTAAAGGGTAGAAACCCTCTAACGGTATCCACATGTGCTATATAAACCTTGGAACATCATCATTTTATATTTATATGATAATGTGGAAGAACAAATCCATGTTAATCATTATCAATTGGTCATAATAATAATTTCTTTTAGACTTGAAGGATTATCTCAAATTCTCTTGGTCTTGAGAAGGAGGAATAGGATGATCACTCACTATTCTTGAAAGTGTTATTGATAATTTCTCTCTATATCTTGAGAGAATTACCTAAGGAGAATATATTTTTTAGAACCACCTCACTAAAAAATGATGTATTATGGGTTTTATACTTAGGGTTAGATATTATTTCTCTCTTTAATCTAAGTAAACCTCACATATTGCAATAACGATAATATTATTATTATTTCTTGATGTGTGTTGACTACCATATATTTAAATATCATTTATTAGATAAATCAATCAATATTTATTTAAAGTTTACTAAATAAAACGTACCATTCTTCCTAGAATCTTAACTCAGCTTATAAATTCTCATTGGCATTTATCAAACCTGGAATAAAAAATATTTACTAAAATAAATAAATATCCTTATATTATTCCTTAAATAAATATTTATGCGATAAATATAATATGAATAATCATTATTCCTCATAAAAGAGAATAATATTTATTATGATTTAAACTCATATAGAATCTAACTGAGGTTCTGAATAAAATTAGTGCATGACCGTCTAGGCCTCTTTCTCAGTGACATTTGGATAATTGGCCTAAAGTACAAGATCAGTGTTTATCAACACATAAAGCAACAAATAGAGAAATATTTTAATGTTTAAATGATGAAAATATTTTATGGATGCTAACTGTTTAATATAATATCTTTTTTTTAATATCCCATCAAGCATGTTACATAATTTTCTCATCAACCTAAACGCTTGATGAATCTTTCTTTGAATTCCTGAAATGAACTCATCGATAAACCATCATGGGAATGGAATCAACCAGATAGTTTCAATTAAATCAAAGATATATCAGTATCTACTTCTATAAAATTAATAGATAAATTATTTCTTGACTTATTCATTATTTTCATATCACTTAGGAACACCAAATGTATCCCACCTCTCCATGAGCAAATGTCAACCTGGTTTTCATCAATACATCAAAGTAAATGATTCATGATATACATTAATCTTAATTTAAATTATAAAGAACAATAAACATGTAAAAATATAGGGATATTGAATGGTATATATTAACATGTGGAATTATTACTAGAAGGTTTGTTCTCATAACATCCTCTCTTGGAGATTACCAATTGTGAGCTTCATGAGAAGAAGTCTCAATATTTTATGATCCCACTACACATGATGGCCAAAAATCAAATATGTCCCATCAGATATATGTCATAGAACCATGTAATATATATTTAATAATATTATCATCTTACTTCAAGGTTCTCATGATAGTGAAGAAATATTATGGCCTTTTAATGTGACAAATATTATACAAATTATCACATTAATTATACACAGAATAACACTATTCATGTGACAAGATATTTTATAATATTTTTTTTGAATATATAAGTAATATAAAGTAAATAAAGTTGTTTCATGGAACTAACTATAATAAAAGTAACATCTAGTTAAATTGAGTTAAATTTAACATCAAAATAAATAATTTTTTTAGTAAAAAATGTTTCCATTCTGATATGAATGCACATTTAAATAAAGATAATATAAAACTGAATTGAGAAATGATAAAAAAGTTTCAATGGTATTTTTAAATAATGATATGAAAATTAAAATGAAATGAAACACACATTGAAATATTAAGTATGTGAAACATAATCTTGAATTTAAATTTAATTTAACTTCCACTTAAAAATTGGATATTCAAATAAACTATAATATCTATCATAACTAGAAATAAATCTAAGTATTCCATTTTTATTATTAGATGAAACATAAAATAAACTTCATATATTATAAATATAACAACATATAATGGAATATTTAAAGTTAGGGAAGGAAATGAGTCATCATAGTTATGGAACAAAAGGTCTAGTAATGTCAATGATAAAGGTTTGACGGTCCTTGAAAATATTATTTTTTTAACTTGGGTAAATATTATAAGTTTGAGATAACATGGTCACAATTTTAATAGTAACACTACTACATTAAAAAATAGAACCCTGATCCAAAACCTAGGTAGTAGGATACAAAACCATGGATATAGACTTTCGGTACTATTTTATGTATAATGTCCCCTGGTCTAATTACAGTAGGGGTACTACCATGATCCACTATAGATTATGGATACTATACCCTAAAATCACATTTTAGACTATGAATATTGAATTTCTATAGCCAAAAATCCTACAAACATGGTTTGGATGATGGTTTTAAAGGAAAATACTTTTTTTAAAAGATCTTCCCTCCAACCTATAAAATATCCATTTTCTCATCGAAATGAACAACACATATTAAAAAATCATTTCATATTCAATTAAAAAAGGATAAATATGTCAACACATATACATAATATAAGTAATCACCCCAAAATCTTTTAAAAAACCAAATCAGGGGTCATAATAAGACCTCAAGTATGTAACCCCATACACCAAAGGCTTTCGACTAGTAATGAGGACCTATAAAATAGCCACGAGACAATCCTCTCAAAATTATGGCATAAGTTTCATGTATGAATCTACTGAAAATTTAGCATGACCCGTCTGAATAAAAAAAATACCAAAACCTATAGATAAATAAATATAAGGCCAAGAGGTCCCTCATAGTATATAATAAAAATTAGTAAACAATCTATATGAAGCATTAAAATATAATAGAGTAGAAACAAAAAATAATCATATAACATGCATCTTGTAAATAAAAATCACACTAACCAAAAAATGATAGTCTACCCACATACATAGAACCTCATCCCATGTACGTGGGTATGGGTGATTCCAATGACCTAATTGAAATCCTAAATGCCTATACAATACTAAGTTGTTTTTGTGATCAAGTGAAGTTTATGAAATAAATATAAGGAGTGTAGTCATTCTTGTGCAATATATCTACCTAGAAACGTAATACACAATGCACATACAAGTATACACATCCAACTATCATGTGTTAACCAATAAAAAATGACAAATTCTCATGAATTATTTGCATACTTGCTGGAAAGAGGTTATATTGGTCCATAAAACCTGATCTAGACCCAAAGATTTTGGGTATGGTTTCTTACTATGCTCAGACCTCGACCTGAGGACTCTGGGTATATAACACCCTAATATTTTAAAATATATTTATATTTAGTAAATTCAATATGTTTTATATATTGTGAAGCACGTAACACTAAAATTATGTGTATATTTATCATACATCAAAAAATGAAGCACATAACACGATATTTAAATAACATATATTTGTCAAAAATAATTATCAATTTTATTCCAGAAATATAATTAATCCAAAAAAACTGTTTTCAAATGTTTTATTTTTGGGCATTGTTTTTTTGATATATAAATTAATTAAAAGTAATAATATTATGGAAAAGTATTATTTATACATCTATAAAAATGAATTTATTGGTTATTAGTTGGTTATAAATGAAAATAAAAGAATTTAAAGGTAAAAAAGATATTTTTCATGTGCATAATGTATTTTTATCTTAATAGATTAAATTGATAACTATTGGTGATTGGAATTTGTAGATTATATATCCAATAAAATTAATTAATATCCATTTAATTTTATCTACAATGTAAGAAAATATAATAAAGTCAGTTTATACTTAAAAAATATATTTATTCAAAAATGGGTTTTAATTCATTTTGTTCATGAATATTAAAATTAATTTCCACAAATTTTAGAAATTTTATTTAATAAAATGAATATAATTTTTGAAATATTAATTTCAAAACTTTATTAGGGTTAATTTTTTGAATTTTTATAAAAAGATAGGTTTTTGAGTTAAAAGTGAAAAATACTGATGTTTTTGCAAACTTGTTATTTATTTTCATTAAATAAATTAATTTTAAAGTCAAATTTTATTTTGGATTTAGTTTACAGTAATATAAATTTCATTTTATTTAACATAATTCAACTAATTTGATTTGAACTAATACAATAATTTATTTTTTATAAAAAAAATTATTCTTAAAAATGTATTTAAAAAAAATAGTTTTTCATCACATTTTGCGCACTTATTTTAAACGTAGTTTTTACAATTATCAAAATTGAAGCTTATAAATTAGATTTCATATATTTAATTATAAGGTTTAATTAGGCATATATATCCCTTTTATTTTTTTCCATATAAATAATTTACCTTGGTGAAAAATTATCACTGTGCTAAAGGGTAAAACATGTTAATAAAGTTTAAAATTATGTGATAATAAGAATAAAATATTATATAAAAATTGGTAGATAAGTATTTATGAAAAAAATTCCTTATAACTAGTTAATTTTGATCCATTTTTAATCCACTTGACATGATTATGACTTCATTTTTTATACCAAAAAAATTATATTTACAAAAAATGTCACTTTATCTCATTAAATATCTCAAAAATGTTGTCATGGTACAAATAATAGTAAATATACCTTATGAATGAACCTAGATAAATATAATTATGGTTAATAAATTATATTATTGTTTACAAGTTATTTTAATTTTTTTAAATGGTATAATTTTCTAAAATTATTACATCTTGTTAACTCAACATTTATAAACACAAGAGAAAAATAAAGAATTTTTTTAAAGACATTAAAAGTGATAATATTTTGATAATTTTTAAAGGAACAGTCAGGATACATATGGTCACTAATATGGAAAGGGGGTGAATTAGTGATCTTATATTTTTATTCTTTCTTTTGTAAGAAAAAACCATTTCTGTTTTTGGTGAGATATGCCTCTATTGAAAACAAAAAAATAAGAACAACACAAAAACATAGGCATTTATAAGGATCACAACATAGTAAGAGTAGATAGTCCTCAGAATGGTTTTTAAATAATACAATACCACACAAATCACTATAAAACAATCCTTTGTATGTGGTTACGATAAGAAGTTAATATTATTTCACTTAAAAAACACCATAGTCAGTTGAAAGTGAATGTGATCCTTCCTTAGATAAATGATATAGTAGTATTTTTGTAAAAACTATAATAAATAACAAAAATATGATTAAGTATGTTGTCACTATGCTTCTTGAACTTTCTCCACACTTTATCTTCATGGAATTATTCCTTATTTAACACTTTATTCATCAATAGTAGGCAAAAACCTTCTTCATTCCAATGAAAATTCATTAGATGGGGTTTTTGATATACTTTATCTAATGTCTATATGGTATAATTTGTTTGGTTTCTTACTATAAACTGATACAACATATTAACATGTTGTTCATCTGATCACCTTAGATCCCTATCTATCTAATACCACCTAATAGAAAATAGTGTCTGGTATCTTTCTGACTATTTCCTATTCATACTATTTATATGATCGTTTCTGCACACCGTTCATACAATATTAATTGATGGGATGAATTCATTGAGTATTTTTTAAACTGATGCCACTTTTAAATGTTTGTTTGATCAACTTTCTAATTATAAAATTCTTCTACTCACTTCCTCAAAATTTACATATGTACTTAGTGCACAAACACACATTATATATGTGTAACACCACCAATAATTTAGGAATACATACATACTTTATTTCCAACTTCCCACTTATTATTTCTAGTGACCCACTAATAAATTTCTTACTATTGGTCAAATTCAATTCTCCTGAAAATTAAGAGCTACCATTAAGACCTGAGGTCATCGACATTCATCAAATATCCTTAAAACATGGTGACAATCACAGATCCTTCCTCTGTGATATTTGGAAAATTGAACTATTTGTGTAGCATCATCACATTTGATATAATTATGAAACCTTTATCAATTATTTTGACCTATTTAAAACATTATACCATTCATTCATCTAGTGAAACTTCATACCAATACTTAAGAATAATGTAACTTCATTTGATATCCCTACATAATATCGTAGGAATGTATTATAAATCTTCCATCAGACACTTCCATCTTTTGATGACTTATGTCATAACTCTTCAACCATTGCCTTTACATATCAACCTTTGAACGATGAACTGTATATAGAAACATCTGTATAATGAATTCAAAAAAACTATCTATTTGATGACTTGGAAACTTACACCTGATCATCCTCAAACAATATTTACTTATAAAATACATACACATCCATATTATATCCATTGTTCATGAGTAATCATCCTTTAAAAATTTAAACAGTTCATCCATTGGACTCAGACTGGTGACATTGAAAGAGATCATCTGATGTTCTTTGTCTGATTAGTCTTAATCTGATGACATTCTTAAGAAACATAAATTTGTACTTTGATAATTTTACTCTTATCATATTTCTTTATAAATTATTTAATGATTACACTTCATATCACCACATCCTTAAAAACATATTAAACTTAAAACATAAATTGTACTCAGCCAAACATTTGACTGATAGATTCTATCTGGTGATCTATATAGAACATGATAGTATAAACTTTGTACGTACCAATAATTTTTAATACCCTTTTGACTTATACTTGGATCTTGATTACATAAAATGATCATAATGTTAGTAACATTAATAATTTAAAATTTTCACCAGATTTTACTTCACCAGACACTATATCTGATGAACCTTGTAAGCAGGATAAGATAAACATTCATAAAAAATCTTTAAAAGATATAGTCTAACTAATAACCTTCATTCAATGGGATCAGTTCAGTAAAATCAAGTTGAGAATCTTCATCCGATTAACTTTGTTGGAAATTTTAATAAAGTAAGGTGATTTATATTATAAAAAAATACAACCATATTGATAAAACGTTTTTTATACAAGACAATACTAATCAACATTTTCTTATCACAACATCACCTCAAAACATTTCCAAACTTCTTATTCACAACAATATCCACTTTGGATTTTGTTATCAACCATTTAAAATAATTCACTGAAACTCAATCAATGGGATACTCATCCAATAATTCTAAGCCTATATGAGTGAATTTAGTATAGGAAACAGGAATAATTGAACAAAAATACCATGTTGTACATAAGTAATGACTTAAGTAAATTTTTATTACATCACTTTAGAAACATTTCTGAGAATTTTTTCAAAATATTCCTTTCACTGTAAAATTTCACCACAAATACAACTTCAAAATATAATGATATATATTCCTGCATCCACTTCAAAAAATTATTAAAATAGTCACAAATATTTAAATTAGATCGTACCCCTTTTATGAACACTTCCAAAATTTATTCTTTTTCTTAAAAAGGTTAAGAACATACCAATGGATAGATTTATGTTATAAATTTTCTCCCCCATTGAAAACAATATCCAAATAAAAGATGAGGGATGGTATTTTAATCACATACCTTTTCCTTGAAGAGGATGAGTTTGTACACCCATGATCAACCTTTTCTTATGAAATGTTACCTTCTGAAATGGTTTGGTGAAAATTTCAGTAATTTTATCCTTGTAGGAAAAAATTACAGCTTTAGTTAATTATTTTACACATGATCATCAATGAATTGATATTTGATATCAATGTTCTTAGAATAATAATTTTCACCATATTTTTAGTAAGAATAATAGCACTTAGATTATCAGAACCCAAGAGAATGGGAAAATTCACATCAACAAACAAGTCTTCTAACTATTTCTTCAAACACATAAGATGTCTTGAATATTGAGTGGAAGATAATTACTCAACTTATATAATTATGAGAGTTATATAATTTTTCAACTTTTTATTGCAACTCACACATTTTCCCCCTTGATGAAAACTCCACTAGATGTTGATCTTCTGTCATCAATATAGCCAGCTCGATCTGTATATATACAACCAAAAAGATTAATATTTTCTAAGATGTGACATTTTATTCGAAAACTAATTATTCCAATGATATATGTAAGAATTATTTTTTCCTTCTATAAGATGATATTATTTTCAATATAAAATATTTGAATTTTTTACAATAGAAATTTAATGACAGATAATATAATTATTGGTAAAGACAAGTAATTCCAATAGATGTTAATTTTATTGGTATTAATTTTTACTACCAACATTTGTTTTTATAAATATATATATATATATGTTGATATCTATGGTTAAATACCAATGAATCTTTTACTAATAGTTATATATATTAATTTATCATACTAATATAAATATTGTTTTTACTAACACGTAAATCGATTATTAATAATAAGTATTACCAAGAAATCTATTTCCATAAAAAAAAATTATTACAAAAATCCATTAAAAAAATATTTTATCAATAACTAATTAAGATAAACCAAATTTCTTATACAAATTATTTTTTTATGACCAAACTAAATATCCATTTACTAGGGTTATATTAAAATTATCTCATTAATTGATTTCAATTTTAAATTTTATCCAAATATTAATAGTGTTTATATTTATCAACGTTGTTCAATTAATAAGAATTTAAATATACTTTATAAAAAATCATTTAAATCATTATTATTTTTCATATATTTACATATATCATTGATACTAAATTCATACATGATAATTTAGTTTTTATATTTAAATTTAGAAAAAATAATTACATATAATCAAAATAAATTCAAAAACTCCATTGTCTAAATTTAATAAATAAAAACATAATAGTTAATTAAGTAATATTATTCTATTAATAATATTATTTTACATATTGAAATTATTCATACAAATACTTAGTGTATTTCTATTTTAATATATAAAATTATATTTTCTATTTGATATTTTATTTATTTGATTTTAATTTTAAAAATTTTATCCCCTACCATCCGATTGGAGACCCCAACACATCCCTAACCCCGATTAGTCCACCACACACCATATAGGATTCAAAGATCCACCTCTAATCCATTCCCATGCTAATGAAATCTCCCCATAATCCAAAATCTTCTCTAAGGAAGTTCTTGTGACAAAACATCCACTCCATTTTTGTGCTCTACAAGGTACCATGGAAATGCTAAATGATCTTACTTTGAATCTCTTTTCTCTTTCCATTATGCTATTCGTCGTTAGTTCAAATATTTTTTCATTGGCTCATATTATATCCTCTTCATTATTTCAATAACTCTTCCTTTAATGCATCCCTCTCTCGCCCTATATTCTACTACAATGGAGGTAATTTTGATATGAGCTATCAATTTATTTTATTTCTATAAAAAAATTATGAAAAAATGAAATATTAATATTCAATTTTAGTTTTCTTACTTTTATGATAGAAATTTTCTAGTTTTAGTTTCCCTGTTAAATAATTTTATAATATATATTAAACTTTAATAATATATAGTAATAACATATTTATTTACTATGTTTAATTGGTTGAAAATTGAATAAGACAAAGGAATATTCTTAAGTAATATATTTAATGATAAGATTTGAGTGAAGTTAAGAAGAACATCTCATGAATATTTAAAAGTAGTTAATTTATTCCTTGATATTTTCTTTGCAACCTCGCTAAGGGATATCATGTTTTCATGTCCATGTTGAATATTTGATTATCAAAATTCATCTCATCAAGATACTGTGAAACCACATCTCAATATAAAAGAAATTCATATTTATTATCAAAAATATATTTAGAATTTTCATGGTGATTTGATGCTTAATGATGAAACTGACTATTACAATGATGAACATGATAATTATTTTGAAGAGGACATGATTAACATGCTAGAGGATGTATTTGAATTTGAGTAACTAGAAAAAACCCCATCATGTATTTCTGATGAAGAACAAACATTTTTTAAATTGGTTAAAGATGTTGGGAAACTACTTTACTCAATATGTGAAGAATTTTCTAAAAAATATTTTATTTTTAAAATGTATCATCTGGAATTTTTATATGGGATCAATGATGTGGTAATTGATGCACTTATAAAACTATTTAAGAGAAATATTCCAAATGATTCAATATTAACTAACTTTTTTATGAAGGTGAAAGGTATTATCAATAAACATTGGAATAGTTATAAAATATTTTTACATGCCTGTATTATTGTGTATTATATCATAAGGAAAACATTTAACTTGATAATTTCCTAAATTCCAATGCTTTGAGGTGGAAAACTAATAATTATGGGAGCATTATGAAATTAATGAATGGTAAAAAAGTTCCATTAAAGGTTTTTCATCACTCCCCCTTGAAACCTAGGATAATCCCATAAGACTTTGACTAGTTCAGCCTATAACTCCTAATATAGATCATAGAGGCAGTTAAACAGACCCATCCTCACCCTATGGGAACCAATGCAAGGCATCCAGTCCCTTATGTTAAAAAAATGTTTTGTTAATTCTTATTGCTTTTTTTGGATCTGTTATAATTGATCACGATTTTTTATTGTGGTTCTTTGAGGTGGAGTGCTGATGCTAATGAAATATTTTTCTTTATATAAGGTTTTTATCTAGTTGGTATGAAATTGATAGGTGTAATAAGGCTGTATAATGTTGATGATTCTAGAGTATAGATGTAGCTGGAGATTGGATAAGTATTGCTAGGAATCACTGGAAATGTTTCAAGAATCATGAGAAGAAATAGAATTGTCACTACATATTATTTTTATATTACATATCAGATTCATTTTAATGATGTGTCCATGAATTTTACCATCTTGTGACTTAAATAGTCATTTTGTTGCTAGATTTATTTTTTCAGTTTTGTATTTTCCTCAGGGATTATTATAATCTTTGAAAACTATGTTTTTAATATCATAGTATTTTGATATGATTTAATGGTCATAATGAATGAGAGAACTTTGGATTATCACAGTAAAATATTCTTCATTAATATCATAGTATAATTTTCTGCATTTTTAATATTATAGCATACTACTCTAAAGAGTCTCTGGTGGGGGGGGGGTAATTAAAGCTGGATGCGACCCATGGGCACCCTTAATAGGTCATGTGTAATTCACCTTATTATTCGTTACATATCTATCCCTTTAGTAATACATAGAATGTGATCTATAATTTAGTCATCATCATCATCCATTACCTCAATGGGATCCACTGATGCTCTCAAAAAAAATCTCATGGACATGGTCCTCTCCCTGTAGAATGATGGATTTGTGGATCATTAGTTTGGATTGATTAACTCTTTAAAAATGGTAGTCAATCCCCTTTTCATGGTTGAAATTATTCCCATTTTCTACACACCTATTCAAGTTCCCCTTATAGAGATGACCTAAACCCTGGATCAACTAGTTCTATATTTCCATGAAATGGATGAGTGCTGCATCAAACATAGTAATCACCATATGCATTGGTGATCATCACATGAGATTTGTGTTGATATTCACCAACATATTAAGAAAAATTATAAAGAAGGGTGTCTTTTGGCATTGAATGGTCTCAAACATGAATTCTATAATTTTCATGGTGGTTTTGACACAATCAAGCTAGAGAAAATTATTTTCTTAAATTAAAATCACCAAGGTGTGATCCACTAGATGAATAAAATCATTTTATTTTTATATATTATATTTGGGGAATGAAACATGAATACCTTATACTCCACACACACACAAATAAATTTCAAACAATTTTTTATGTTTTTTAGATACTCTTAATATAATAATTCCTTTTATGATCAAAACATCTATCCTATTTTAAATGTTGAATTGGAAAAACTATTCAGGTTCTTTATGCATGGTAGATTATTCTGTATTTTTAATATCATAGTAGACTACTCTATATTAATATCATATTAATAATTTTCTGCATTAATATTAATTTATTTGTGGTGTAAATTCTCAATATATTTTAATTGTATTTATGTGTGTTTTTTGTGGTGTAGGAATCAAAGATAAATTCTTTTAGTAGTAGACCTTGGACTCTACCTATCAACATATTCTGATATTTTTAGGGGTTCACAAAGAAAAAGTTTGACAACAATTTTCAAGTTATTCACTGGTAATATTTTCTTTTTTTTTTCTATATCATTGAACGTAATTAATTTTCAAAGGTTATTTTCTTTACAAATTCTCTATTATGGTCCCTTAAAAGAAATTATTGTATGTTCTTTATTATTGACACTATTGTAATATATTTCACATCTATGATCTAAGAAACATGAAGTTTGACATGCAAGAGGTGTTGGACAATCATCTCAATGGTAAGAAACTTATGGAGAAGGTTAGGAGGTTTGAGGATCATTGGGCTAGGTTTTTTCTAAGGGGTATTCAAATAATTTACCCTACCAACTTGATTTCACATACATTACTCCTCCCCCAATCCCATCAACCACAATGAGAAATTTATGGACAACATCATAATTTCAGCAACCAGGGGTCTCTCATATGGTTCCACGTAATCCAGTTCCAATCTTGAGTCCTAATACTTCTTGTTTCAGTAGAGACTACTGAGTTTCTGGATTCCCAATAGTTATTTGTAATAATAGGATCAAATTCACATCATCTTAGTCTGGAAATTGGTCATGAAGGTGTAGGTATAGTGAAATATTCCGAGTTCTATGTTGAATATTCTAGATAATAAAGTAGATGGGAGTCTTGTTGGGTCTATGTGATGGTTATTTTAGTTAAAATGAACTCTCAGAAATAGTGCATCACATGGTATATTTTTGTTCTTCTGATTAATTGTCTTATGAAATTTGAGATCAAAATTAGTCAATTCTTTTATGCACCAACTTGAAAAACAATTTCAATTACGAAACTCAAAATGTTATATAATTTTTTCATCCTTATTATGTCATTCACATTCAGTTATTGTTTTATAATTTCATTTATTTCTATTTTGGTTTCTATTCATGATGATATTTTTCACGGATTTGTGGGTATTATCTTTGGTTGTGTGTGGTGTAGATCTTAGAGCCGAATGGTGTAGCATAGTATCTAATTGAGGTTCCTCATTGGCACTGGAGCTGACTTGATTTGTTTAGATGTCAATAGAGATTATGAATGAAAAACTATCATTCCATGCGTACCATTTTTTTTATATTTTTATTTATTTAGGTTTTAGTTTCAATTCATGTAGATATTTTAAACTAATTTGTGGGTATACTGTTTGGTTGTGTGTGGTGTAAATCTTGGAGCTGAAGGGTGTGGCATAACAATTACTTGAGGTTCCTTAATAAAAATAGAGTTGAATTTATTTTTTGAGATCCGAACAGGGATGACGAATTAAAAAATGATCATTATATAAAGATCATTTTTTATAGTTTTATTTTTTTTATTTCAATTCATATGGATATTTTTCAGTGATTTGTGGGTATTCTCTTTGTTTTTTGGTGGTGTAGATATTATAGATGAAGGGTGTGGCATAATGACTTGAGGTTACTCACTGGTACTATAGTTGACTTAGGTTTTTTTCTTCTAATGACCTATTTTAGGGGTGATGAAATATATTTGATGGGAGTAACAATACTTATACTATGATGGGTGATGTAGGGTTATATTCAAGTGAAAATATAACATTTTTTAATTTTGAAGTGGGAGGGGGGGACAGTGGTTCTTGGGTTTTTATGTTAATTATGATATTTTTAGGTATCAATCAACTTAATAATGTGTTGATTCATTTTGTGTTAAATTTCATTATTAATATGATTAATCATTTTCTAAGTTTTAACTTGTGTGAAAATATTCTTTAGTTTGATAATTAAAACATGTTTATTATATATTATAAATTAAAAAAATATAATATATATTTTTTGAAATAAATATTGAAATACCCAAACATAATATATTATTTAAAATATAAATTACAAACATATATTAATTATTATTATTGGTTATGAAAGTTGATAATAATATTACCAATAGATAAATTTATCATAGAATTCTGTTGCTAAACATTTTGAATAACACATATATTATCTGTTAGTATTATTATAATTACATGAGAACTATTTTATCTGTCAAAATAACATATAGTGATAGATTTTTCTGAAATAGGTTAGTGACAATACAAATTTTTTGGTAAAATGTTTTACTAATAGAAAATATACTTTTATCAATAGATATCCCCTTATTGGAAAAAGATAATTATTTTGTAGTGTTTGGAGAACTTTAATACCTAGATCATAAAGTAACAGTATACACTATATCTATCCTTGAATCCATTATATATAATAAACTCCTAATAAAATTTCTAAACTCTTTTGGATCAAACTCATTTCTTTACCCATATTTTTAAAACATTGTTCCTATTGGAATAAGTGTTTAAATATGATTTTATTTTTCATTCCAAACTTCTTCAAAAGTTCCTTAGCATACTTATCTTGAGATGGGAAAATGTAATTCATATTTTGAGATATTTTCATACCAAGAAAGTATTATATTTATCCTTTTATGGAATTCTCAAAAATAGTCTTCATCTCCCTAGAAAACTTCTCACATGTTTTGTCATGATTCCATATGAATATTATATTATCAATATAAATTATCACAATAAGGGAAACCTCTTTATTTTTTTTATGTATAGGTTACCACCAACACTTCATTTATTGAATTTTCACTTCCTTAAGAAATTATATAATTAATAAAACTAATCCATCAGTACTTGATTTAACCCATATAATACCTTATTTAACTCTCACACACAACTTTCATATTTCCCAAGAATAAAACCACTTGGATGTTCAACATAAACTTCTTTGTCGAGATCTCTGTTAAGAAAATAAGACTTGATATCCATTGGTAAAATATTATATATCCATTGTACAGTGATAATAGGAATTATTTTGATAGTTTATAATATTTAAACTAGAGTAAAGCTCTCATCAAAGTCAATTAATTCAATTTAAGAGTAACATTAATAGACTAGTCAATAATTATTTCTTATCACTTCACATTTTTTCATTCAACTTTCATTGAAACACTTATTTTTTCCCAATCACATTATTATTGTTTGGTTTGGGTAAAAGTTCCCATATGTTATTTTTCTCAATATGATCTATCTTTTAATTAATATCATCAATCAACTCTTGATGTTCTAGAGCTTCATCAACATCTTTTGGTTCCACTTGTGAATATAAGGAAGTATATGAAACTAAAATTGATGTTCTTATGGTTTAAACTATTTTTTGTTGACGTCCAATTATGTTTTGGACTTCCCCTTGCTTCCTCAATCTTGGATGAGATGAATATAATTATTTATCATCACTTGAGATGCATGAGTTAGAATCTTCATCTCAACAAGAATCATCATTATTACTATAATTAAGAACATTTTCAAAGTGTTCAACTACAACCACTTCATCTTCCCTTTCATGAAAATGTACAATAATATCTAAAACATTCATATTAGATTGTTCATGAAATTTCACATATGTAGAGTCATAAATAATTCATGTCTCTTTATTATAACTCCCATATCCTCTACCATTAGGATGATATCCAATAAGTATTCCATCAACACCTCTCAGATCAAAATTCCCAAGATTATCACCTTTGGTTATTATAATACAAGGATTGTCGAACACTCTTAGGTACTTCAAACATGGGTTTTTTTCAATACATATCATAAAGATCCATATCAGAGCTATAATTAGAGAAACATTAATTCTGAATATTCACTTATTCTCTAGTATCTTGCCTCCAAAAATATCAAAAAGTGTTATATTTGATTAATATTGTTTGTTCCATATCAACCATGATTCTGTTTATTCTTTTAGTAACACCATTTTTCTATAGTGTGTATGGTGCACAAAACTCATAATAAATTACATTATTTTGAATATAATATCTAAACATTATAATTTGTATATTCTCTACCATTATCAGTTCAAATATTCTTAAATTAATACCTACATTGTCATTATATAATTCTCCTAAAACTATTAAATTTTTTGAGTGCCACTGGCTTACATTAAAAAAACATAATACAAGTAATGTGAGTAAAATAATCAATAAATGAAATAAAGTTCTTATCTTTATTTGTTGATTGCTATCTAATTTGACCACACATGTTAGAATGTATCAGTTCCATGTGATGAGTTGAATGTTTCTCAACTTTATTATGTGATGAGTTTTTAATCTTCCCCTTTTAGTATATAAAACAATGCCAAATCATTATTTTAGTTATTAGTATAGATATTTTTCATACTTTGAGCTTCTTTAATATGGGTTTGAATAGTATTTACCTTCATCACTGTATCCTTAAAATTTTTTGGCCCCACAATATATCTTTCACTTAATTCATCCCAAAAAGTTGGAGCATGACATATCTTTCCATATAATACTTCATACATCTCCATTTTAATACTTGAAAGGAATATATTTTTATACAAAAAATACACTAAAGGTAAATACTAATTCCACATATCGTGAAAGTCAATTGATAATGACAACAACATGTCTTCTAAAGTTTGAATAGTCCTTTTAGACTATCCATCAGTTTGTGGGTGATAGGAAGTACTCAAATAAAGCTCATTATCTAAAGCCTTATAAATATTTTTCCTTAATTTTGATATAAATTATAGAAATATAGACTTTTCATACATAGATATTACATATTAATAGATAAATATTCATTACATAACATAATTATCCGTGCTATAATCATATAGTTCTAGTGCCTTTGGAAACATAGAAACAAAACAACTCGTTAATAGAAGATCTACATCATATCCCACCAAGTTATTCATAGGTATAACGCTTATTAGAAATATCATACTGAAATAGTTTTTCATAGGTTATCTCAAATGATGTTTGGTTTTGGGTTATTTAGGTGTAGCGGAGTGGCTGTCCAATATCGTCTCCCAAAGGAAGAAGTAGTTTAAAAAACATATTAAAGGTATTTTGAAAATAAAATAAAACAACATAAATAAATTTCTTAAAAGGATAGTAGGTTTTTTATCATTTATAAAATAAAAAAGAACAAGTGTGCTATAGGAAGATTGTATTTTTTCTTTTAGTTTTTGAAATTAGATTTAGAAAATTCAACAATAAGATATTTTATTAAAAAATATCTTTAAAAGACGTAATCGATCTAACTATACCTATTCACTTAATTGTTAATAATTATCATTTAAATTAATATCCACTTAATTATAATCCCTTAATTTGTTCACCCATGAACCATATGAGAATTAACATTACCACAAAGGTGAAGTGAATTAAACCCTAGGCTATCTTTAGAACATGAAATCGAAACACCCTAATTTGACTTCCATTACAATAATATCTTATGTTAAATGATAAATTAGGGCACATATACATTCCATGAATGAGGATTAATTGAGTTTTGATATTATATTTTGACTATACAAATTGATCCCATGTGTTTTTTTACCGATTAAGATCGTGCTCTCCTAATTCACATATCACTCGACCTCGTAAGTTTTTTATAAATTGTTCCATTACTTACTTAGTTTCTTTAATATTAAAATTAAATTAATGTTTAATATTAAGTGAATTAAATTAACTCATTTATTAAAAAAAATAAGAAAAAAAGGTGAGAATTAGATCAATTACTAAGAAAAACTACGCATCCATGGGTGGTGTAATCATTTTAGAAATGTTTTGCATTCAAAAATGTTGTAGAAAAGGTATGACCAAGTTAAATTTACACTCTTGATTTAAAACACAAATAGGATGAGTAAAGAAGAATAAAATTGAACAAAAACAAAGAAATATAAGAGAAAATAAGAAGTTTATTACAAAAACACAAACATTACAACATGAAGAAGAAGAAGAAGGATTTGATGAGGGGATCCTTAGTTCAAGATATATACCTCTATAAGTACATAAATAAATGGAGTGAAACCAATTATTATATGTCCTTAATATATTAATTCACATCCCAACCCCTCCATATAATAAAAATAATTTTTTTATAGAGTATAGGGCTGGATAGGTTTAAAAGAGGTTTCAAGTGCGAATGAGGAAATTCAGCCTAATAATTTAATCAAAATTGAACTGATTGTTTGACATAAAAAACACGTGAACCAGATGTACTTAACTAAATATTATTCATGAAATTTTTCTCTCTCTATCGTCTCTCCAAATATGTTCCCAATCCAAGAAAGGATGAAGAAGATACGACCTAAATACTGAACGGGTGTCCAATATGGAGAGTCTATCCCATATTTGACTTAATGGTCCTTTTATACCAATAAAATGCATGATTTAGCTCCCACTTAGTGAATGAAAGTTGTATCCCATTAAGTTAGGAATAATTAAAAAATTTAATGTTTAAATATGTCATAGCAAAATAGTTATTTCTAAAATACTACAGTGAAATTTTAAAGGGAAAAATTGGAATTTTCATCAAATTTTCTTATGATTAATCTAATCCCAAATATTATATAAATAAACATATTTAATTTTTTTAGGAAATTATCTCATTAATTATCAATAAAATATTTAATAATATTTTCTTTTGAAAACTCTCAAACACATACCCTTTGTAACTCTTGGGAAAAGTCACATGTCTTTTATTCCGAACAATTGTGACAAAATATATGCATGTTAATATTCCCCAATCCATAGGGACAATATAGGAAAAGTAAGATTTCCATCAAGATTCAATCTTATAAAATTTTAAATTCATTATATCATAAATTATATAAAAAATAGAGTGAGATTAAGTAAACTAATCATAGATAAACAAGTCATGGGTCTACTACGCCACTAATTCCCCATGTGTGTGTGTGATAACCATTTCAAGCTCATATCTACACCCTTTATTTGGTATATTCAGGTCAATTAAAAAAATTATTCCTAACTAGTTTAATTCATTGAACCTATTCTATAATCCTTTTCAATCAAATTTCTAGACCCACTAACTTAAGCATTCTTGAAAGTCAAACTATAAGCTCCTGACCTAGATATCCTCAAATGTTGTACATTTCATCACTCACCTCTTTATTAAGATAATATTTATTATTTTTTTCTTTTTTTTTTTATTTCTTAGGGAATATAACTATAGAATATTAGTTACAAATGAATATTTCGATTTCTTATAGTAATTAAACCAATCTAAAGAGAAAGAAATGTATAGATAAACCATTGATATAAGATAATTGTTTTACCTAACTTGGATATACATTCAACTAAGTATGATAAATTTAACTAGTCCTAGTTGTTTGAAATTTTTTGTAGAGAAATAAATGAAAAAATTTACCATGAATAAATATCACAAATAATGGTGTCAAAATTTAAAAGGTTTTATTATGAAACAATCAATCATATCATCGACGACTTCTATTTTTATAAAAATCAACCCTTGATGATGAAATCTTTCTCATGCTTATCATACCACCAATGAATTTTCAAAACATGAATTTTTCATATATTCCATATCTAAATGAGAATGTTACATGATATTTTTTTATTGATTATATATATATATTTGAAAATTTAATAGAAAATCTGATAGAAAACACATAGAAAACACACAAATGAAAATGTTAAATAGATACCCTAAAATTTCATCCCATACCCCACACATAAAATATTTTATTATCATCAATGTGAACCATGAGATGATATGTAAAATTAATATGTATAATTTTAAATAGTAAAAATGATATAAAAGTGGAATATTTAGGAATAATCTAATATTCTTAAGTGATGATAGTGTCATGTATTGTGATAAAATCAACTACATCAGTAGGAAGTCCCTAAATGTATTTCTTAAAATGTTTCCCATTAATTGTAAATATTATTAATGTTTACTCTTGTGTGATCTCGACTACACCATAAGGAAAAAAGTTAGACAAAACATAAGGACCTGACTATTAGGAACACAACTTACTAGGAATCAGCCTCAGTCATAAACTATAGAGTATGGATTTCTATCCTACTTGAAATTCCTTTTTTGGATCATTTTATCATGAGGTTATTTTGATATTTCATTATAGATACTTCAGTTATCATATGATGATAATATAATCTCCCCAATATCTTGAATTTATAGATTTTATTGAATTCTAACTTGGGCTAAATCCACATTTCATTTCTAATATCTCAATATGATCGATGCTAGACCTCCATGGGGAGATGAAAATATTTTCGAAAAAAATATGAAATGGGGACATAAATATGGGATTCTTGAATGTCTTCCTATAATCCCAAAACTCATCATCTAATAAATTTCTCCAATCCTTCCTATTCACCTACATGGTTTTCTCTAAAATTTGTTTTAACTCCCAATTAGAAATGTTGATCTTACCATTTTCTGGGGGGTGGTATAGAGTAGAAGTTTTATGTGTCACCTGATACTTCCAAAGGAGGGAATCCAAATTATGATTTCTAAAGTGTATCCCATTATCGCTGATGATATCCTTTAGTAATCCAAACATTCATAAAATTTTACCCACACAAAATCCACCACAACATGGGAATCATCGGCCCTAGTGGACTTTTACTTCACCAATTTTCTAGCATAGTCAACTGTCATGAACCGGATCTGGTCGCCACCGTTAACGACACCAAACTCGGCCCGTGGCAAGGCCCGAAGGGCGTTCCCTATCCCCACGGGCTGGCACAAGTGCCCGGGTATCAAACAAATCTGGTTTGGGAACGATTTACCCGAGTATGAAAGCATAAATCAAAAAAAAACAATCAATTATTAGAATATGAAATTTTCATGCTAAACAATTCTTAACAAAACTAGATCTGAATACATATTTTCAAAGACACTAAAAGTGATCTAAAAACAAATAATGACAAATAAAGACATCCCCATGGACTCCACATGACAAGGGGATCATCACCTGCAAGCCGTCCCCACATCTCCGCCCCAACGATGGGGACTAACATCCCGAACCGCCATCACCCTTAGCCTTCCCTTTACCCGAGTCAAGCATAAGTAGGTCTACTTACACCCAAGGGGTGTAATTAGGGTGTAATCCTAAGCCCAATAGGATACCACCAGATTATTTCAAAGTGCATGCAATACAATGTGAACAAAACAAGCAATTTTAATACACTAGGTGAAACAGTGTTAAAATTTAAAGAAATGCAACTTTCAAATGAAAACAGTTTTCAATCCGAGAATTTCAGAATGTTAGAACATTAAATATACATGTGAGCTACTGTAAAGTACAACAAAAAAAACCCACAACAAGTGTAAATACCACAAATCCAATGAGCATCAAAATCGGGAACACCCCTGAGCACTAGGTTGTCTCGGGCCCTATGTACCTCGTACCTCGGTATAGAGTAACCATAGAAAAATCCATTCTCATGCATGAGCCACTAGTAGGGAACATACCCATAACCTAGTGTTCCCCAATCATCATCCAAATAGTTTAGTTAGAGTTGTCGTTATCCATATGCTAAGTGGAACAAGGACAAAACCCATCTGATCCACTAGCCGTACTAGTAAAAATCCGCCCCACCTAGGTACCCGGGCTTCCCCTTTTTGTGCTCAAAAAATTTCAGAAAACAACACACATCCTTTTTCATATAAAATATCACTACTGGTCACAAAAAATTTTTACATTATCTACACACATTTTATACCATTTAAAACAAACAATAAAACAATTTTATTTCCAATAAAACAACCTCTCAAAACATCACATTATTTTGCACCCAAAGCTCTTTAAGATATCCACCTTTCACACTATGTTAACACTTGTAAGTTATTAAAACAAAATTTCAGTTCAAAAACCTTTAATGAAACCAAAAATTCAGTTATGGGGCATCCCAAAATGAACCAATAAAAGATTTGAATGAGAAACCCCCAATTTCACCAAAAATTGGAACTTAAAATTCATTTGCATTATAAATGCAACTAAAAGCAATTTTTACAGAAAAATTCAAGTGAAATAAACATTAAGGTACCATGAAAACAGCAAGATAATTCACAAAAATTGCACACACAATGGAATCACCTACCAAATTAACAAAAACCCTTGAATCTCCGTGCGAAAATCAAATCGCACCCCCGCCGCACCAAGAGAGAACTAGATCAAACCTAAAACCACACAAATTGGCCAAGAAAGCCCAAAGTTAAACCCTAGGTTCGAAATCCTAGTTTATGGATATTACTAAACTCAATTATAACCAAATAAACCCTAAGAACAATGAGTTAAACCCAAAGTAATTCGAAAGAGGAAAGAAAAGGACTCATTTACTTGAAGTATCTTTAAGTAATCACTCTAAAACTCCAGCATCTGAAATTTAAAAGAGCCAAAATTTAAGGTACGTTCTAACAAGATGTATTATCTCATTTAGGAACTGGAATGGAGGAAACAGATTGAGAATTAAGAGAGTTATGAAAGAAATACTTTACCTCTTCAAATCTGTGCGATTTGAGGAACCCTATAAAGTTAGGCACCAAATCTCAATTATCCAGAGCTCCAAAGCAGTGGGAGAGAGTTCAGACGCGCGGCTGGGTTAATTGGGCTTGGGTGAGACTTGGAATCACCAAAAAATCCCAAATATTGAATAGGTTATAACAAAATCAAATTTTATTTTTAAAACAGGAATTGGGCTTTCGGGGAGACCCAACCCCTTAGATAAAAACCCAAATAAACCCTGGTTATAGATTTCTAAAAGCTCGAAATTATCTTGGTGGTGTTAATAGGTTAGGGGATGTCAATTATGAATTTTAATGTATGAAAAATGTTGAAAAATGAAAAATTTATAAAAGATACAAAATTTATTTTTTAATCTGGAATTGGGCTCACGGTTTGGCCCAATTCATGAATACTCATCTATTCCTCCCTAAAACCTAGGGAAACCCCCAAAACAAAGGAAGGATGTAAATTAAATGAAAAAACTACCTTTAAAATATGTCTTGTATGTGACAATTCTCCCCATCATGAAGGACTTTCCGCCCCGGAAAGTGAACATGAATCTTGGTTGGAAAACAAGATTGGGTACTCTTCCTCGACCCATGACTTTCGCTCCCATGTCTCATGTGTATCTTTCCCATGATGCCATAAAACCCGGACTAAAGGAATAGACTTTCCTCGAAGTATCTTCTTTTGGGAGTCGACTATTTTCACTGGCCTCTCAACGATAGACAAGTTAGGCTATATCTCCAGTTCTTCCCAACTCAACACATGGGATGGATCCAGATTGTATTTCTTCAACTGAGAGACGTGGAAGACATCATGGATAGACGTCAACTGAAAAGGTAAGGCCAACCTGTATGCCACCTTGCCAATATGCTCGGTGATCTCAAAGGGTCCGAAATACCGTGGCATCAGCTTACCTTGCTTCCCCAATCGACGATGGCCCAGACGAGGGGCCACTTTTAAGAATACCCTGTCACCCACAGAAAACTCTAGGTCTCGACGCCTCCGGTCAGAATAAGATTTATGACGACTCTAAGATATCAATAAGCGCTGCCTGATCAACTTGACCTTCTCAGAAGTCTCCTGCACAAGGCTCAGCCCCAACAGTGAAGTCTCTCCTACCTCAGCCCAACATAGGGGGGACCGACAAGGCCGACCGTAGAGCGCCTCAAAAGGGTCTATTCGAATCATGGATTGGTAAATATTATTATAATAAAACTCTACCAATACCAAATGGATATCCCAAGAACCTCCAAAGTCCAGGACACATGCACGAAGCATGTGCTCCAATATCTGATTTGCCCGCTCTGTCTGACCATCCTTCTGTGGGTGGTATGTCGTGCTCATCTTAATCTGAGACCCCAAGGCCTTCCCAAAATCGAGAGGTGAAGTGGGGGTCTCTATATGAGACAAAAACTGATGCTACACCACAAATTCTCACCACTTCCTGAAGATACAAATGGCCCAACTCATCTACTTTAGTTATATCTTTTATCAGAATTAAGTGGGCTGATTTGGTCAGATGATCAATAACCACCCAAATATAATTATTACCCCGAGGTGTACGAGGTAAGCCAACAATGAAGTCCATGGAGACCTCTTCCCACTTACAGGTAGGAATGGGTAGTGGTTGGAGCAAACCAGATGGCCTTTTGTGCTCTGTTTTCACCTGCTGACATGTGTAGCATCTCGAAACAAAGTCTACTATGTCCCATCTCATACCAGGCCACCAAAACATCCAACAAACATCATAATACATCTTAGTGGCATGCGGATGGACAACCCACTGAGACTGGTGGCTATCTTGCATCACCACCTTCCGTTGAGATAATGGCACTACTGAATGGCCCTTGAAGCACAAGATGCCCTCTGGAGACGACGACCAATCAGAGGATGTCTCCCCACCATGAAGGAACTGCTTAGACCACTGAAAAAGATCATCACTGGGCTGTTCCTGCTGAATCAACTCCAATAGAGAAGGAGTCAACTGGACGCTTTACATGAATGACCCTCTACTATATTCCCTGGTCTCCACATGCATCTGAGAAAAGAGACCCATCAATGTCCACTCATCACTAGACTTCCTCAAAGCCTGCACCGGAACTCTTCTTCTCAAAGCGTCGGCCACTACATTACCCTTTCCTGGGGTATAGACAATGTCAAAATCAAACCCCTACAAGTACTCGATCTAGCGACGTTGCCTCAAGTTGAGGTCCTTATGTGAGAAGATATAAGCCAAGCTTTTGTGATCAGAGTATACCACAAACTTCTCCCCAAAGAGGTAGTGATGACAAGTCTTCAAAGAATGCATCACTGCTGCCAAATCCAAGTCATGGGTTGGGTAGTTCTTTTCATGTGGTCGAAGTTGGCGAGAGCCATACGCGACCACATGATCATCCTGCATAAGCACGCACCCAAGACCCATACCTGAAGCATCACAATAGATCACATATCCCTTTCCAGCCTCTAGAAAAATCAGCACGGGGGAGGTAGTCAGCCGCCTCTTCAGCTCCTTGAATGATGCCTGACATTCTGGACCGCATACAAACTTCACCCCTTTCTGGGTGAGGGAAGTCATTGGTGAAGCAAGCCGAGAGAAATCCCGAACGAATCGCTTGTAATAACCAGCCAATCCAAGAAAACTCCTGATCTCGAACACATTCTTCGGTTTCTCCCACGACATGACTGCACTAATTTTCTCAGGGTCCACTGAAACTCCATGCTCTGAGATCACATGCCCCAGAAATCTCACCTCTCTGATCCAGAAAGTGCACTTTGACAACTTTGCATAGAAGCAGTGATCTCGTAATGTACCCAAAATGATCCTCAAGTGATGTTCATGTTCCTCCTCAGAGAAAGAGTATACCAGAATGTCATCCATGAACACCACAAAAAAGGAATCTAGATACTGATGGAACACCCTATTCATAAGTGCCATAAATACCTCTGGAGCATTGGTCAATCCGAAGGGCATGACCAAATACTCAAAGTGGCCGTACCTGCTTCGGAAGGATGTCTTAGGGATATCTGACTCCTTCACCCTGAGTTGTGGATACCCTGAACATAGGTCTATCTTTTAGAACAACTTTTCCTCCTTTAACTGATCAAACAAATCATCTATTCTGGGCAAAGGGTATTTGTTTTTAATTGTTACCTTATTCAGCTTCTGGTAGTCAATGCACAACCGGAGGGATCCATCAGCCTTTTTTGCAAACAACACAGGAGCGGCCCAAGGAGAGACGCTCAGGAGAATGAATCCTTTGGATTCTAAGTCATCCAGCTGTATCTTTAATTCCCTCAACTCAGTGGGGGCCATGAGATAAGAGGGAAGAGATATCGGCTGTGTTCTCGACGCCAGATCAATCGAAAACTCTACATCTCGCTCTGGGGGAAAACCAGAAAAATCATCTGGGAATACCTCGGGAAACTCATTCACTACACGAGGTAGTGCACCTTTAGGGGAAATACTATCCTCTAGAACAAGAGAATATAACTGGAAGAGAACACTTCCCAACTCTAGGAGTGGAGGCCCTGCGTGACTTGATCGTGGATCCCATTCTCTATGAAAAACCTGACGACTCCCATCAGGTGCCATGAAACTAACACGCCGTCTGTAGCAATCGATGTGTGCCTGGAAGTGTACTAGCCAATCCATCCCGAGTATGACATCAAAAAGGTCCATATCTAAGACCAAGAGGTCCCACTCCATCTCGACCCCTGACACAGAAAGTGCACACGAGGGGCACCTGAGGCCCTACTCCTTCTTCTTTCCCAACGGTGTCACCAACTCCATCGCAAAAGACATCAACTCAGTTGGAAAATTCAGCATGTCCACAAAATGTACAGAAATTAATGAAACAGAGGCACCAGTATCAAAAAGAGCAGTAGCTATAGAAGATGCGATCAGAACGGTATCTCGAACTGTCGACGGTCCTGCCTCTGATCCTGCTGGTGACTGATCCACTACATGGAGATGTCCAGTATCTACCTGAGGAAGACCTCTAGTCTTTGGTTGTGCCTTGAAATATTTCTACCCAGAAGATGATCCAGACCTACCACCACGACCACCAAATCGAGATCCCCCAGTCCTCGACGGCTCGGACTATGCTGGCACTCCTCTTGAATCCACTGACCCTGCCCCACTTGGGAGTGAACGTGCCACATCGCAAAAGCGCTGGAAATGACCTATACCTCCACACTGGTAACAAGGCTTAGGAGGAAGAGGACATGCTGGTCAGATATGCCCAGGCCTCCCACATTGGTGGCACACGACTGATCTCGCATCAGAATCCGCAGAAGAAAACTGCCTGGAAGAGTGGCCTGAACTGCCCCCTCCTTTCTTCACATGATCCCCCCACTTCCTTTTCTTCTCTGAGGAGATGCCACTGCCCACTGCTGACACTGAACCATAGAAACCAGCCCTACCTTTCCTATCAATCTCCACCATGCACGCCCAATCAACAACCTCAGCATAAGTCCTCAGCTTAAACAAGAACACATGGGAGTATATCTCTGGTCGCAATCCATTCTCAAACCTCTAGGCCTTCGCTTGCTCATTAGAGACAATTTCTGGAGCATACCGAACCAACTCAGTGAAATGGTTGGCATACTCCATCACAGATAGATTCCACTGAACAAGTTCCATGAACTCTCTAGACCTAGCATAAGCCAACACCTCAGGTCAATACTGTTCATTGAAGACAGCCTTGAAATCTCCCCAGCGCATCTGCTCATTCTTCCTAGCCTGAAGCACTGACTCCCACAATTTACTGCTGGGACCCTCCAACAGAAAGGAGGCACACTTCACCCTGAGCTCCTCGGGTGTTTCCAGGAACTCAAACATACTCTCGATCTTCTCGAGCCATTCTTTTGCTTCCTGGGGTTCTGTGCTACCTCGGAAGGTAGGAGGCTTGTTTTTCCGAAAATCTTGTGCTTTATCTTTTCTCGGACCTATCTCCTCTACCATAACAGGAATATGAGCATGAGATGGTCCCTATCCCAAAGCTTGTATTTCCCGAACAACAGCCTCCACGAGCCTCTGATCAATCGGCGTGGGAGAACTCTCTCCAGCTTCCTCCTGTGGGTGCATGGGAGTTTTCCGGGGAGGCATGTTGCTACAAAATGGAACAGTCACAAAACAATAGTCAATACCACAATTCTAAAAATTGTAATCAAATACATCAAATATAAATAAACTAAACACATTCCTGTAATAAAAGAAACAACAACTCCACATCTTCCTGATGTCCACATGTGGTCTTCAACCCACACGTCTCACCTGGAAGTGAAGTCAATCAGTAAATTCCAACATCCTCTGGTGACTCAAGGTCTTCCATGATAGGTGCGGGCCAGGCACCCTACTCAAAACCAATACCCTGAGCCCCGAAATTCCTAGATCTTGTCTATCCCGACTCATCTCAAAATAACAATATAACCAAAAAACATTAACCTCCTCTGATACCATTTTGTCACGAACCAGATCTGGTCGCCACTATTAACGGCACCAAACCCGGCCCGTGGAAAGGCCCGAAGGGCATTACCTATCCCCACGGGCTAGCACAAGTGCCTGGGTATCAAACAAATCTGTTTTGGGAACGATTTACCTGAGTATGAAAGCATAAATCAAAAAAAAAAAAATCAATTATTAGAATCTGAAATTTTCATGCTAAAAAATTCTTAACAAAACCAGATCTGAATACATATTTTTAAAGATAGTAAAAGTGGTCTAAAAACAAATAATGACAACATAAAGACATCCCCATGGACTCCACATGACAAGGGGATCATCACCCGCAAGCCGTCCCCATAACTCCGCCCCAACGATGGGGACTAACATCCCAAACCGCCATCACCCTTAGCCTTCCCTTTACCTGAGTCAAGCATAAGCAGGTCTACTTAAACCCAAGGGGTTTAAGTAGGTTGTGAGCCTAAGACCAATAGGATACCACCAGATGATTCCAAAGAGCATGAAATACAATGTGAACAAAACGATCAATTTTAATACACAAGGTGAAACAGTGTTAAAAATTAAATAAATGAAACTTTCAAATGAAAACAGTTTTCAATCCGAGAATTTCAGAATGTTAGAACATTAAATAGACATGTGATCTACTGTAAAGTACTGCCAAAAACAACCCACAACAAGGGTAAATACCACAAATCCAATGAGCATCAAAATCGGGAAGACCCCTAAGCACTAGGTTGTCTCGGGCCCTATGTACCTCGTACCTTGGTGTAGAGTAACCATAGAAAAATACATTCTCGTGAACGAGCCACTAGTAGGGAACATACCCATAACCTAGTGGTACCCAATAATCATCCAAATAGTTTAGTTAGAGTTGTTGTTATCCACATGCTAAGTGGAACAGGGACAAAACCCATCCGATCCACTAGCTGTACTAGTACAAATCCACCCCACCTAGGTACCCGGGCTTCCCCTTTTTTGCTCAAACAATTTCATCAAACAACACACATCCTTTTTCATATAAAATATCACTACTGGTCACAAAAAAATTGTATAGTATCTACACACATTTTATACCATTTAAAACACACAATAAAACAATTTTATTTCCAATAAAACAACCTCTCAAAACATCACATTGTTTTGCACCCAAAGCTATTTAAGATATCCACCTTTCACACTATGTTAACACTTTTAAGTTATTAAAACAAAATTTCAGTTCAAAACCCTTTAATGAAACCAAAAATTCAGTTATGGGGCATCCCAAAATGAACCAATAAAATATTTGAATGAAAAACCCCCAATTTCACCAAAAATTGGAACTTAAAATCCATTTGAATTATAAATGAAACTAAAACCAATTTTTACAGAAACATTCAAGTGAAATAAAAAATAAGGTACCATGAAAACAGCAAGCTAATTCCCAAAAATTTCACCCACAATGGAATCACCTACCAAATTAACAATAACCCTTGAATCTCTGTGCGAAAATCAAATCGCACCCCCGCCGCACCAAGAGAGAACTAGATCAAACCTAAAACCACACAAATTGGCCAAGAAAGCCCAAAGTTAAACCCTAGGTTCGAAATCCTAGTTTCTGGATATTAGTAAACTCAATTATAACCAAATAAACCCTAATAACAATGAGTTAAACCCAAAGTAATTTGAAAGAGGAAAGAAAAGGGCTCATTTACTTGAAGTATCTTGAAGTAATCACTCCAAAACTCCAGTATCTGAAATTTAAAAGAGCCAAAATTTAGGGTACGTTTGAAGAAAATGTATTATCTTATTTAGGAACTAGAATGGAGGAAAAATATTGAGAGTTGAGAGGGTTATGAAAGAAATACATTACCTCTTTAAATCTGGGCGATTTGAGGAACCCTATGAAGTTCGGCACCAAATCGAGATTATCCAGAGCTCCAAAGAGGTGGGAGAGACTTCAGAAGCACGTCTGAGTTAATTGGTCTTGGGTGAGACTTAGAATCACTGAACAATTCCAAATATTGAATAAGTTATAATAAAATCAAAGTTTATTTTTAAAACAGGAATTGGGCTTTCGGGCAGGCCCAATCCCTTAGATAAAAACCCAAATAAACCCTGGTTATGGATTTCTAAAATCTCCAAATTACCTTTTTAGTGTTAATAGGTTAGGGGAGGTCAATTAGGAATTTTAATGGATAAAAAATGTTGAAAAATGAAAAAGTTATAAAAGATAAAAAATTTATTTTTTAATCTGGAATTGGGCTCACGGTTTGACCCAATTCATGAATACTCATCTATTCCTACCTAAAACCTAGGGAAACCCCCAAAACAAAGAAATGATGTAAATTAAATGAAAAAAATACCTTTAAAATATGTATTGTATTTGACACAACAGTAAAAAAATGAATAAGAAACCAAATGAACTTAGAAAGGACCTAGAACATAAATTCCCCAAACATATAAAATATTGTAGAATAATATGGGTTGTTGGGGAATCTTGTGTGTCCATGAAATGTTTCTAGGGTATTGGAAATGTGAGAATGAATTAAAAAACACATGATAATCATGAATAAATCTATGAAAATATAATCTAGAGTCTAATAATTTCTTAGCTATATTCTGGGGTCCCAGGTTTCCTCTACATGAAAGCGTGTGATAGAAATGCAGAACATGCTCATACTCATGACCAAGAACACACCTCTTAATAACTTGATCACTACACGTATATGCCAAAGATAAGGACCATCCAAAAAATAAAACCTACTCACTATTTAATTTTTGGACTTGATGTTTCTTTAAAGTTTCATGAATTTCATAGGCAATAAGGTAGTTAACTATATCATCATACCAAGGATGTTTACCTAAAAGTGCATAAAGATGCTCCTTAGGAAAAGTTTCCCGAAGTGGTAACTCATTCCAAGTGTCATCGTCTAGTGTGTGAGTAATACTAATCATGTGTTATGCCACCAAGTTTTCTGACCCCTTCATACCCTTTATCACAATATCTAATTCTTAAAGAAGGAGCATCCATCAGATAAGCCTAGGCTTCACATCTGTATTCTTAAGAGGTTCCTCAAATCTGCATGGTAAAAAACAAATACTTCAGATACTAATAAATATGAATAGAATTTCTCTAAATCAAATATGATATAAAGAAACTATTTTTTTTACTTGGATATGTAGTTTTATTGGGCTGAATCCAATATCCTAGAAGCATAGACAATCACATGTGAATGTCTTTCCACCCTCTATAATAAGACAACTCTTTGTGTGATGTTCAAAGAATCACACATAAGATCAAATGGAAGTTCCTTCACAAGGGATGTATGATTAGTGGAGTGGTAATATTCTTCTTTAGCTCATTAAATGATACCCTACAAGAATAATCAATAATAAAGTTAATAAATTTTTGAAGTAATCAAGATAAGGGTAGATAAATCTTACTAAAATCTACGATGAAGTGTCGATAAAATCCTACATTCCTTAGGAATGATCTAACATCACGCTCATATGAAGGATATGGAAAGGATGAAATAACATCTACCTTATATCTATCAACATATATTCCATGTTTTGACACTAAATTACCTTATAAAATTCCATTATATACGATGAAATGAAACTTTTCAATTTTAAAAACCATATTCTTCTCAATAAAAAGATTAAACAACTTTCCCAAAATAAAGATAAATTCATCAAATGAAGTTCCAAAAAACTGTAAAATCATCCATAAATACATCCATGAAGGTCTCATTGAAATATGAAAAAATACTCACCATGCATCTCTTAAAGGTACCAGTGGCATTTCAAAGTCCAAATGGCATCCTTTAGTTGGAAAATGCACTGAATGGACAAGTTAATGCTATCTTATCTTGATCCTATAAAGTTATATTAACCTGAAAATAACCAGAAAATCCATCCAAAAAACAATAGTGTGTTTCTACAGCTAGTATCTCAAGAATTAAATCAATAAATGGGATGTGTAAATGGTCTTTCTGAGTAGATTTATTTAGTTTCCTATATTCAATACAGACACTCCAAATATTTTGTACCTTCATTGGAACTAACTCATCTTTCTCATTTCTAACAACAATAACACCACTTTTTTTAGGAACCACCTGAATTGGACTCACCCACTGGGAATCTAAAATGGGATAAATTATACTTGCCTCAATTAATATTCAACTTATTTTTTTTAACAACTTCTAAAAGATTTGGATTCAATATCCTATGTGGATTCCTAAATAGATTATCCCTATTCTTTAAAAGAATACTATGTATGAAAATAGAGGGGATAATACTATATATTTCATCCAAGGTCCACTCGATTTTCTTAATGTTCTCCCTCAAAACATTGAAAAGTTTTTCTTCATGTTAAAAATGGATATTGATAGAAATTATAACCTATAATCTCTTACCACTCAAAAAGTATTAGTATTTGAGATTAGTTTGTAGTGTCTTGAGTTCCAATGAAGGGGGGTGTTGTATGAATGGAGACATTAGAAAAACTAAAATATGTGCACAATGAAAATCAGTATCAGAATATAAATTTTAAAAATCATAGAATAATGCATCAAATCCAACAACTTATTCAATAGCCAAGTCATAATCAGAGTGAACATGATCAAAATTGGAATATGAATCCACATCGAAATCACATCCAAGATAGGTTTGCACATTAAAAATAGGTGTTGAAGTGATCTTATATATCAAACTAGAACCAATTATCATAATCTCTCCAAGTATAGGACAATCATATTCCATGGGATTTTTACTTGGTGGTTCAAAATGGGAGATGAAGAAAGTATAATTGTCCTCTGAGGGGTACTTCATGGAGTCCATAACATTAAATATCATAACATCATCTCCAAAATCCATGGAAAGTATACCCTCATGGGCATTTATGATATTTGTTTTTTCAGTTTTGAGGAAGGGTCTACCTAAGATAATGAGATAATGATAATTTACCTGATCATACTCCATGTCATTCATATAAAAATATTCTAGAAAGATATTTTATCTTACCCAGAGAAGGACATCCTAAAGGCCTCCTGCTGGATATGTTGTAGCTATATTCACCAACTACACCACTAATATCATCGGATTAAACTCACATACCTATAAATAAGAGAATATAAAGTGAGTAATCACATTTATGGAAGATCCTAAATCACACAAAGCATTAGAAAAATGTAAGTCCAATATGGTTCATGGGCTGGTGAATGTCCCCAGATCCTTTCACTTTGTTGGCATTGCTTGAGTTGGTGTAATGAGTGGTGACAGATTCCTTTCAATATTGATCCTCTCACTTATCTTGATACCTATTTGACCAGTACAAATTTATTTTAATAATTTGGCATACCTTGGGATTTTATTAATGGAATTAATAAGGTGGATGTTTATCTCCACATGATTGGATGTTTCCAAAAACTCCCTTTGAATTTACCCTATGACCATATTTTTTTTGAAAAAATATATTTAGAAAGGTAAGGGGTTTAGGGGGAACATCATCAATATTTTTCTTACCATTGTCTTTATCCTTTTTATGTTCATCAAATGCTATTGAATAGATATTCTACCAAGTTGAGGTGAATCCCAATAGAACGATAACTGCAGATATATCAATTGTTCTCTTCCGAATTCTCAATGTGATGGAATTGACATTTCCTTAAGGATTTGGAGTAGTCTCAGAAGGAAATTTTTTGGAGTTCTTAATTACTAGTTCATGATAGATAGTGACAATCTGGATAATTTTTATCTTCAACTATCTCAACTAAGAACCTTGACTCTTTATCTCATTTTATTGATTAAGAATAATTTTTTTCAAAATGGAATCAGTATTAGAATCTATATTGGTTTTATAATTCCATTGTTTTTTAATTGTTGATTCTTGGGATAAAAATCTTCTTTGGGGTTGTTGAAAACCCTATTGGTAAGGTGGAGGATGTTGTACATTTTGTTTAAAAGGGGGATATTGTTGTTGTCTAGATCCATAACTCATGTATGATTGATCTTTACACCCTTGGTTATATATTGTTGAAAAGGAATTATAATTATTCATGAGATGTGGTTATTTATTTTGCAGATATGGTCTCATAGGGAATACTATTGTACAATCTTCTACCCCTTTCAATTGGGGGAAACAGTCAGTTGGGTGGTCTGTTTCAGTGAAAATTCTATGTGGCCTCCAAAAAGTTGGTTGAGATGTCTTTTGGGTCATAGAAATCTACCTAAACATATTATTAAATTCTTAAAACCTCGTATCAGTTAAATAATTGTCAAGAGAATATGTAATTACTTGATGTACTCCTCTAACATGTGGTGTACCTAAATCGGAAAATTGTTCGGAGTTTTATTCCATATTTTCAATCAATACTCATGAATCTTCTAGTCTTTTTTACACTAATGATCCTCCATCCGCGACATCCACCCAATTCCTTTACATCGGTGTTATCCTTTTATATAAGTATTGGATGATGGTTTTCACACTAATTTAGTGATGTGGGAAACTTACAAAAATATTTTTGAATTTCTCCAAATAATAATACAATGACTCACCTTATGCTTGCTTAATCCCCAAGATCTCCCTTAAAATGGAAGTGGTCCTTGATGTTGGAAAAAATATCTGCAAGAAAATATGTTTCAAAAAATTCCAACATGTTACATCTTCCGGTTATAAATAATACATCCAATATTTTTCAGTTTCATCAAGTGAAAATGGGAAAGCTCTTAGTTTTATTTGATCTTCAGTAAAATTTCTTGATTTAAGGATTGATAAAACCACATTAAATTATTTTAAATGTTTGTTTGGATCCTCACTAAATAATCCATGAAATTTTTGAATAAGGTGAATTAACCCATATTTTAGTTCAAAGTCTGATTCAAGATTTGAGTATGCAATACAATTTGGTTTACGGTTAATATCTGGTGAATCCAATTATCTAATTGTTCTATTAATTTCATTGTTATTATTTTAATACATTGGTTTTTATTTTATGTTTGAATTAAAATTTCTTCCAATTTCAATGTTACCAAAATGGAGAAATTATCCAACTTGATGAATGTTAAAACTTCCTATAGACTGAAACTATATAATTAGAGCCCTATAGATATGTTCAATATTAGGGTCAAGATCAAATAGGAAATTAGGATTAGTTCATGTCATAAATAATATAACTACTAAATGAATAAAAGTGTACCATAATAAAAAATGAGAAGTTTGAGTTGATGGTCCAAAAAAGGATTAAAAAAATATAGAAAAAATCAAGAAGGGGGGGGGGAGGAAGAAAGAAGATAATAAGAGAATAAAATGAAAAAATACCTATAATTGGTTGAAATAATTAATTACCTACCTAGAAATAATGCCAATTTTAAAGGATATACCTTTGGTTATATCAAATAATCTTCGGTTTTGGGTTATTTAGGTGAAGTAGAGTTATTTTACAAGGTCATCTCTTAAATAAGGAAGTAGTTTGAAACAACATATTAAAGGTATCTTGAAAATAAAATAAAATAACATAAAAAAATTACTTAAAAGAATGGGGGGTTGTTTAACATTTATAAAAGAATAAGAAGAATTATACTGGAATAAGATTGTATATTTTTCCTTTTGTTTTTGAAATGAGATTGAGAAAATACAAGTAGAAGATATTTGTTTAGAAAACTAATTTTGAAAGGCATAATCAATATCACTATAACTATTAACTTACATATTAATCATTATAATTTAAATTAACACCCACTTAATTATAATCCTCTAATTCTTAACCCTTGAACCTAATGAGAATTACGTTTACCACAAAAGTGAGGTGAATTAAACTCTTGTATCTCTTCAGAACATGCAATCAAAACACCGTTCTTTGATTGTCATTATAAGGATAAATTATGGTAATTGCTAAATTACGGAGAATATAAATTATATAAATGAGGATAAATTGAGTTTAGTTATTATATTTGAACTCTACAAATTGGTCCTGTGTGGTTTTCTTTTACCGATTAAGATCACGCTCTCACAATTCACACAATACTCAACCTCAAGAGTTTTGTGTAAATTTTACAATTGATTTCTTAGTTTCTTTTAAGTTAAAACTCAATTCATGGATCATATTAATTGAATTAAAATATCTTATTTATTTAAAACAAATAATATAAGAAAGATAAAATTAGAACAATTACTAAGGAAAACCACTCTTCCATGGGTGGTGTCGTCATCATAGAAACATTTTTCATTTACAAAGGGCATGAAAAAGGTATAACCCAATCATGTTTATTTTATTTATTTCAATATCAAATAGGATTAATAAATAAGAATAAAATTGAGAAAAAAATATAATAAATGGAAGATAAACTAAGATGTTTATTATGATAAAACAAACATTACAACCTGAAGAATAAGAAGAAGGCTTTGATGAAGGGATCCTTGCTTCAAGGGATTTACCTATTTAAATTCCAATGGAAATGGAGTGAAAAAAATTATTCTCTACAATCAATCAATTAATTAACATATAAACCCATACAAATGATAAAAATACATATTTATATAATTGAGGGGATGCTAGGTTTAAAAGAGGTTTCAAGAGTGAATGGGGAAATTAAACCAAATAATTTAATCCAACTTACATTGATTGTTTAACCTAAAAAATTATTTAACAAGATATCATTTTATAAGTATTATTCATGATAAATTAGTTTCTCTATCTTCTCTTCAAATTTAGGCCCAATACAAGCACAAATTAATACGTTATGGTCCAAATACTCAACTTATGTCCAATTTGGTGAGTCCATTCCATTTTCGACTTGATGTCCCTTTTAATCTAATCAAATGCATGATTTAGGTCTATTTTCCTGAATGAAAGTTATATCCCATTGAGTTAGAATCACTATTTTAAAATTTTAAGATCAAATAAGTCGCCAACAATAGATATTTTTATAACACTATAGTTCACTTTAAAAGGGAAAAAGTAGAATTTTTATCAAATTTTTAAATGAATGATCTAATCCCAAATATTCTATAAATAAATATATTTAACAAAATGTGATAAAATTATGTAATTTATTATAAATAAAATGTTTAATAAAATTATATTTTGTAACATAATTACTACCTTTCTTTATAACCCGTGCAAAGGAAACATAAGAAAGCATGATCTCAGATGATCAGTAAGGGTAAATAAGAGAGATATAAATAATAAATTGATAATAACATGAATATAATGGTATAATAACATGACCATAACATTTGAAAATCATACCCTTCATATCATATACCATAATCTTAAGTCTTGACATAAATATTCGAAATTCATAAGACATGAATCATAATGGAATCAAAGAACATGATCCATTAGAGCATAAAATTAACATAAGAAGTATGTTTTTGGTATATACATAAGAATATAAAATCATTTACTTATTAGATAAGGATCATTATCAAGACTATAATAGTTTAATTAGTTCACTACCCAAAATATCATAGTAGTCAAGGTTTACTCCCAGGACTATCATAGTGGATAAGTTTTCTTATTAAACTAGGTTCACTCCCCACTCCAATCCTATTCATCTCATGAGGTTTAAATATTTACCCAATTCATTGGAGGGAGATATAGGTCCCACCTATCCTTGGTTATAATGTTATCACTTTACTTGGTTATAATGTAACCACCTTCCTTGGTTATAACATAACCACCATCCTTGGTTATAAAGTAACCACCATCACATAATTAAAACTATAATAAGTGTTACACAATATCATAAACAATTTATCATGTAAGAAACCATGAAAATAAATGGGTTTCATAAATATCTCATCAAAACACAATCCATGGAAAATAAATTAGTTTCATAAACATTTCATCACTTAATCATAGTATAACCCATTTAAAAGTAATTAGTTTTATAAACATCATATAATTATAAACATAAACCGTATAGATAAAGAATAAGGATAATATCCTTGGATAATATCGATAAAAAGAATAATTTAAATAATGGGGGTTTGTATTTGATGGATATACATACCATTAAATGATCATTAAAACATTATTGAGGAAAACAACCTTTCCATTTTGAAATCACTTATTTAAAATATAAAAGTTTAAAAAATATTATATAAATTTTGTCTTTTAAAAATTCCATAGAAACTTTTAAATTATTCTTCAAATCATTTATTTGACACGACATCAGGAAATTTCGTTCATTCTGTATAAGCTAAAAGAAAAAATTCCTTATATAATATTTAAAAAAAATCAAAAAGTACATCATTTAGCAAATGAAGATAATATTAAATTTAAACCATTTAGTAAAAATTCAAACATGGGTAAAAATGACTTTAAAAAATCATAGTAGAACAAAAAAAATCTTATTTAAATCATTTTTAGAAAAATGGATATAGAAGAAAATGGATTTTCAACTGAAGAGATAAATAAAAACAATTACCATTACAAAAATATTTTTTGGTCTATTGATAACTTAACGTGAAGAAAATTAAAAAAAACATGTATTTTAAAGAATAACCAGAGGATAAAAAGATTTATAATTTCCTTGAGAGGTAGATCATAGGATTCCATTATCAAAAACTTAATCATAAACAATCATAATAAATAATGATATTGTAACATAAAACCATTACCACTTTGGTTACATTTGAATCATAACTCACATGAAATAAATAGACTAATATGGATATTTAAATCCCCATAATTCTCATAATAATAATTATAAGGACTCGACCTTAAACATTACATAATATATCTATTTCAACTAGATTTAAATTATTTTCATTCACAAAGATATTTTTTGTTTATAGTTTTATAAAGTTATTAAATAACTTCTATATATCAACCGAAAAGCATAAAAAGTGGGTACTATTAAATCAATATCCATTTCTTCCAAAACATAATTTTTTTAACACAAAACAACAACACAATTTCTTTGAAAATTTTTGAATTCCATATTTCTCTTACATATCATTATAACCTATGAAAATTTTTAAAAAAATGGGATGCGAATAAAAATCTTCGTAAGGGATACAAAAATAAGGAAATAAACCATTAGTTCATGAATACTTAAAGACATATGAAATCATCTTTACAAAGACACACTTCTCACCCATATATACTTAATTTGTGAAACATGAGATTTCTATAAAACATTAAATAAAATATATAAAACTTTAAATGTATATTAGGTCATTAATTACTTATATTGTAAACCTTGTAGCTATATTATGATTTGTAACCATCATGGCTACCTTATAATGTAACCATCATAGTTACCTTATGGTGTAACCATCATAGTTACACTTGGAGTAACCATACTACTGACCAAAAAATTACACATATCCAATGACTTTGAGGGAGATATAGGAAAAACAATTCATCATAAACAATTCCCAAGAACCAGAACATAATCATAAAACATTAATAATTTAAATAAACATTGCTTTTTAATTTTGTAAAAGAGAATTTTAAAAGAGAATTTTTAAAGAAAAGACCCATAAAAATATCATATAATTGAAATGAGAATTTATAGAATGAAATTTATATTTATATACACTATAAATAAACATAATAAAGCATAATATGAATCAAATCCACTACACAAATAATCTTAGTACCATATAATTAATGAAATAGAATGTTAACCCAAAGAACGAAAACTGGGTTAATAATTTCATTACCTTGGGTTCTTATTAATTCAAAATTATTTAAACCTATGGTATAATGGTTAAAATATTATTATTAATATTTTATAGAAACATATTCATTTTTATAAAACATTACATGATCATTTTATAACATCATTCGACCCACTTATTAATAATATTTTGTTATTTACATGATTTCATGTGCCTTCTTACATGATTTCCATGGTTGATTCATAACTAATTTTCTTATTGAATGGGAGAAAAACTCTAGAAGTGTAATGAAATTGTGTTAATATGTTTCCAAAATATTAAATTATTCCATAAATAATTGTGGTTATATGGTAATGGGATGAATCATTAGATAAATCTTTAGTGATATTCATTTAGATCATTTTGGAGATTCTTCGATAATCACGAAATTGTTTCACCATATAACTTTAATATTATGTGTATAAGTTAATTCTAGAAAATAATAGAGTTAATATATTACACTTTAAAACTATTTTAATAATTTAAATGGTTTTACAAATAGATTTTAAATAAATAAAGTAAATTGAAGACACATTGTCCACAATGTCAGTAAATCTAAACATCACACACAATGTTTTTATTTTTAGAATAAGAGGAATAAGAGAGGATGAATGATGATTAATTTTTCCACAAAAATGATAAAAATATAACATATTTATAAAAATTGATCTTTCATAACTCTTGGATAAAGTAAATAGAATTGAGTATATGTAAAGAAAAAATTGAAAAGAAAACACAAGAAAATGAAAGAGGATCTTTACCTCTTGATCTCTTCTCCTTGAGATCCTCTTTAAGGCCTTTGATTTTGGCCTTTTAGTGAGACCATAAGGTCTTAGACACGAGGAAGATCCTTGGGAATGTTATTTTTTAGAATTTATAAAATTATAAAATGTTAAGAGGTGTGATAGGAGGGGGGGTAGGGGGTGAGGGTGGTATTTATAGTGAAAGTGGGAGAGTTTTAAATTAATTTCAAAGGATACCTCATTAGTGGTATTTGAAAAACCATGGGATTTTCCATGATTTTCCAATGGTACTGGACACTTGAGACACCTCATATCATATTTTAATCCTAAAAAATCGAACAGAATTATTAAATCATTATGATTTCATTAAACACCTGAAAACCTAAGTGTATTTTTTTACTATTCACCGAAAATTCATCTATCTCAGAAAAATATAAAAAAAACCCTTTCCATTTTTAAAAGTATAGAATTCAAAAATAGATTCAATTTTTTAAAAATAATTTTATATATATGATTAATCTAATTTTTAAATGAAGTCACAATTTATTCGAAAAATAACAAATTTAAAACTATACCTAATTTTATATCACTTTGAAAAAATTAATCAAGATATAATTATCTTATAACCTTAAGAAATTAAAATAATTATTCAATTTACTATTCATAAGGGTCATATTACTATTCATAAGGGTATATTACTATTCAACAAAAAACCATATTGGTTCAATGAGACTCTAAACATATTAATGATCACAACCGTAAATGTATTTTTTTCAAAATTTATATCATAGAAGAAAAAAAATTATATTTGATGGCTAGTTTATAACTATATACTTAAATAAAAGTTTCATTATATAGAGAGTCAGTGTTTCATTCATTTCAATTTATTTTTAAAACCTTGGGGATTTACATTTTCCCCACCTTCTAGAAATTGTGTCCTCACAATTTTATTTACTTATTAAACAAGTGCGGGTACCTTTCCCTCATAGCATTTTCATGTTCCCATATTGCTTCTTCAACAATGTGGTTTCTCCACAAAACCTTTTCCTAGTGGATTACCTTATTCCAAAATACATATTCTCTTCGATAAATAATCTAAACAAGGTTATCTTCATAAGAAATATTCCTATCTAGCTTAACTTATTCTAGGCTCAAAACATTATATGAATATTTTATATAATTTCTCAGTATCAAAACATGAAAAACATTATATACCTAAGATAAACTCAGAGGCAAAGATACTTAGAAGGTAACTGGTCTAACTTTATTTAGGATTTCATAAGGTCCAATGAATAATTTAATTAGATTTCCTTTATTAAAAAAACACATAACAATTTTCTATGTTGATATTCAAAGAAAAATATAATTACCTACCACTAAAGAATTGTCTTTCCTCCTGTTATTTTCATTCTAGCTGCTTTGATCTATCTTTATGTGTTTCTGGATCATCTTCACTTTATCAGCCACTTACTCTACTAATTTTAGTTTCATCAATTTCCTTTCCCTGACTTCATCCTAAAACGTTGGAGTTTGACATCGCTTCCCATATAATTCCTCAAAAGGTTTACTCTGTATACTAAAATGAAAACTGTTATTATAAGAAAACTCAACTAATAAAATTTAATTATCCCAAATTCCCTAGTAGTCCCTTGAACAAGCTCGACTCATATCTTCCAAAGTCTGAATTGTTTGTTCTCACTGCCCATATGATTTAGTATGAAAATATGTACTGAAATTTAATTATGTCTCAATAACTTTTTCAGGCCTTTCCAAAAGATAAAAGTGAACATGGTATTATGGTTAGATACTATGGAAAGAGTAACTCCATGTAACCTGACAATATATTTGAGGTATAGTCAAGAAAGCTGATCCAAAGATATAATATCTTGAATATAAGGAAATGAGTAGATTTAGTTAGTCTATCAATAATAACCCAGATTGCATTTTTACCTCAATAAGTCTTCGGTAGTCCCATAATGATGTCCATGGATATATTTTACCATTTCCACTTCGGTACTGGTAAAGGCTGAAGCATACCCTTCGATAACCATGGGCTTGCCCATGGTTTTGCCCATGGTATTGGACACTTGGGACACCTCATATCATAATTTTATCCTAAAGAGTCGACCAAAATTATTACATAATTATTTCATCATTATGATGTCATTAAACTTCCGAAAACTTAAAACTGTATTTTTTACTATTCACTAAAAATTCAACTATCTCAGAAAAATCCTAAAAAACAATCTAATAATTTTTCAACATGTAGAATTCAAAAAAGAAATCCATTTTTTTAAACAATTATCTACATATCATTAATTTAATTTTTAAATAAAATAATAATTTATTTGAAAAATAACAATTTTAAAACAAAAACTCATTTTATATCACTTTGAAAAAATTAATCAAGATCTCATTATCTTATAATCTTAAGAAAATAAAATAATAATATGATTTACTATTCATAAGGATCATATAACTATTCATATTACTATTTATAAGGGTATGTTACTATCACCAGAAAACAATTTTGTTCTATTATAATCCAAACATCTTACTGATCACAACCGTAGATGTATGTTTTTCAAAATTAAAATAATAGAAGGGACTAAATTAGGTATATCTACTAGTTTATAACTATCTACATAAAACATAGTTTAATATGTAGATAATCATTGTTTCATTCATTTAAATTTATTTTGAAAACCCTGGGGGTGTTACAATAATAATAAAATACATTTCTGGGTATTATATATACAATACAAAAGAAACAAGTGGTGTATAAGGCATGTGTCCAAGAGAAATAAAAGTGAGATGACAATCCATTACTACTTTGGTAACTTTTGAATCATAATACCCATGAAAGAATAAATTTAAATGAATATTGAAATTCAATTAGAATAAATAAATTCAAGATATATCATGTTAACAGGGCTGTATATACACCTAATAAAATAATATATGTTCATTACAAAACATATGTCCCAAAGAAGACAATTTGAGACGATATTCCCTTACTATAGGTCTGACTTTCTTCATACATGTTGGAACGTAATGTATAATAAATATATATTTATTATAAATATATTAAATATACATAATAATTTATTTTATACCATATATTATTTAATTTTTACCTTTTATCTCCCATTTTTAACACTTATTTATTAAAATCATTGTTCTGGGTTATATTTACTTCGTTTTTCATTGATGTTTCGGTTTGGAAGTTTTATTCCATGATTTTTTATCATGGATAAATCATATAAAATTTTTCAATAATGATATAAATATATTATATATTCATTATATACATGTTTAAATTCATTCATAAAATATAGAGATAGAAATATGAATTACACTATTCACGAAGACGGTAGGCTGTACGTACACATGAACGTTGTTTTCATTTTTTCAATGGATGGAATGAATGAAATTTAGATAACAATTCACCTATATAGAATTAGTTTTATATTATATATATCATATATATTTATTATATCCATCCTTATTACTATCCAATTAAAACATAAATGAAAAATAAATCTCATCACTTCGTGGAGATGGTAGTCCACACGTACGCACGATCAACATTATCATTTTCCAATGGTTTGGATGGTAAGAATGTAGATATGATATTATAATTAAAGAAGTATAATTATTTTATAAGTATTATATATAAATATTAAACCAATCATAATACCCATCTATAAAATATGGTGATGAGAAATGAATTGTATTGCTACATAGAGACGGTATGTCGTACATATGCACGAGAAATATTTTCACTTCCCATTTAATGGAAAGATGGTGAATAAAGATGATTTAATAATAATAATAAAATTTAAGTATATATAGGATTTGAATTAATTATTTTACGAAGAATATTACATATTTATTGCAGGTAAAATAATAATTAAAAAGAAAACAATCAATTAAGGAAATTACCTCTTCTTTTAAATAACTCTTTTAAATCTCTTATTAAGGGCTCTTGAGATGGTATTTTGTGAAGAAAAACCCCTATTTAATGTGTCTATGAGAGCGAATAAGAGAACTTGGTAGATTTTTGTTTGATTTAAAAGACTCAAAGTGATGTGAATAAGAGAATGGAGAGGTTCCCTTTTATAATTTAGGGAAGGGGAACTCTTGGAATTTCTTAAAAGATTAAGACATATTTAAGTTATTATCAATAAAAATAGTTTAAAATGTTTTATAAATGGTTAAGGGAAGAAATGTTTCACTAAATATTATCACTATTTTTATATTTTTATATTTTTATTAATTTTAAGTTATTTATTAATATATTATTTTTATAAAATATCATTATTTCCAATCTTGACACTATTCATTTAATTTGACTTGAAAAAATAAAAAGTTTCATTTTGGATATAATAATTTAACATGAAACTAATTTTCATATTAATCTAAAAAAATAATTTCAAAAATTAACTCACTCAAATTATATTACCTTTAAGATTTTTTAAAATCAGTTATTATATTTTTTTATTAATTAAAGAAATACAACATCGATGTTGCTACATAATTTAAGGTAATTATATAATTGATAAAAATTATAAATAAATTTAAATCATGAAAATAATTTCATTAATCTTAAAATATACACTTATATCCATTCATAACTTTATTTCCCTCCTATGTGGGAACATAAAAGTTAGCTAAAACTAAGAGAGTGATATTTTGTAACTTTTTTTTATTTAAATATCATATAGGTCATTTTCACAGATATGTGTCCATTAAATAATTCAATTCTGATCCTAAGTTGATAAGTGTCAGATTAAATTTATCTAATAATTATTATTATTAAAAATTATGGCCTTATCACTTAGTTTTAACCTAGATTAACATCATTTACCCATTACTGGGGTGATAAATTTTATCATAGTTATTATTCATATTGACTGAAAATAAAAGGTTCCTATTTAGAAAATTTGAACATAATGATTCCAAATATGGAATCCATTTTATCAAAATTTAATACCTATAATTTTCATAAATTAATTTTATAATAAGTTTTCAAAATGTGATGAAAACAACTTTTAGAAAAATACACTTTTTAGGTATGAAACTGGAGTTATTCTTATCCCATGCATTGGAAAACTATTAGATGAATGTTTAGAATATTTTATTTTATAATTTATATATATATATATATATATATATATTTTTCATTAAAAAAATTCAAAAAATAGTGGTTAATTTAATTTATTCATATAAAAACACATTGCACGCACAAAAACCATTTTTCCGGAAAATGCGTTTTTACTTATAAAAATGTTTTTAATACTAAATTAAAAAAACAATTGATTAAAATAAATTTAATTGAATTGTTTAAAATAAAATAAAAATAATTTTACTCTTAAACCATTTTAAAACAAATGGATCTTTGTACATGAGTGAAACAAAAATGTAGTTTTCAATAAAAATGATTATTTTCACTGTTCACTAGAAAATCAATCTTTTCAAAAATATTTCAAAAATTCATAATAAGATAATTTTAATATAATTATTTAAAAAATTAATTTATATTTATGAAATAAAATTTTAGAATGTTTCCAAAAAATAAATATAATATTTTCACACAAAAATCAATAAAATTCATTTTGAAGGAAATCTATTTTTTAAGCATAATAGAAATTTACTAAAAAAACTGAATGAAAATTTATAAAGAATTAATAAATACATTTATATTGTTTGTATATTTTTCTACATCTCATAAATTAGTTAATACTATTTATACCCACCAATTTAATGGCTAGGTTATAACAATCACATAATAATAATTTAGTAATATATCGCAATTCGTTTAAACTCAGAGTTGTGTGTAACCCAAGATGTTGAAGAAATTAAATATATTTAAAAAACTATATTTACTAAAATACCAAGGTGTCACATATATCATGTATCATGATCATACAAAATTTAAATAGGTTCACCTTGAATTCTTACAACATCATTAATATAGAGTCATGCAAGGCGGTCAAGAGGTAAATCTTCTCTTATAACTAGAAAATGTGAAACTTTGGTAAGAAGATCAACAATAACCCATATTTCACTATTCTTTCAAGGAATATTTGGTAATATAGTGTGAAATTCTATTGTAATGTCATCCCATTTCCACATAGGAATAGGTATAGATTTCATGACTCCTATAGGATGCTGTCTCTCAACCTTCATGATATAAATCAGATTCAACCCAAGGAGAATAGTTTTGGGCTTGAACAAAATTTTATGCCCAATTGTTATTCAAATTGGACCTGCCCACAATTTTTTTCTTATAACAACACGGTGGCCCAAAAAACACTTATTTAGGTCCGAAAATGACATATCCACATAGAAAATAAGGTAAATTTATAGCATCACATTAAAGAGAGAGACAAAGTTGAAAAATCATCATTAAGAAGGAAATTCACTACTTCTATTAGCAGGGTCATTAATTATAAAGAGAAAGTGGTTTTTATTCTTTTTATGTGTCCTTTGAGTGACCTCATTCCTTATAATTCAATATGGGTCATTTTACTATATTTATTTTTAATTTATAATGTGTTTTCACTCTTTTGTAATGGTTATACTTGCATCCTATGAATTTGGAAGATTGATTACAACTACCTTTCATTAACGCCTTCTATTTTACTAGAATTGGTGGTGAAAATCCTTTGTTTGTGACTTAGTCTTTAATCTTGGAGAAACTATTGTAGGTCGTGTTTCTTTTAAGCCTTGGTTGTTCAGCTACACTTTATAGTTTCATCTTCACTTACTCTTTTCGTGCTTTTGACGACACATCAATTTGGTATCAGATCTGTAGTTTTAATGATTAAGTTTCATCAAATTATTCTTATTAATATACACCATGTATCACAAGATAAGATCTTATAATCCTGTTGATCCATAAGAAATATCCAACACACAGCTGAAATTGAAAATTACTAAAATTAGTGATCAACTTGATCAACTATTAAGAGTATGATGATATTATTCCCATAAACTTTAGCGATGTCCCCGAAGTCCATATCCAAATAATAGGCACAATACGACACCATTATATGAAGATCATACAAAGGAAAATGATTTCAACAATTTAGAGGTGGATACTCAAAGAAGAAGAGATGATGAAGATATTTAAAGAGGATTGAATGTTGACATTCTTCATTTTTAAGGGAGTATGAATACAAATGATTTTCTAAATTGGATATGGGAAATTTAATGATTCTTTGAATTTAAGAATTATTTTAATGATAATAAGATCCAGGTATCAATTCTGAAATTTAAATATTATGAATCTTTTTGGTGGGAAAATCAGAATAAACAGTGGGAATGTGATGGAAAAGAAAAAATATGCTCATGGGAGATGTTGAAAAAGATTTTGAGAAGATGATTTATTACCACGAATTATAATCAAGAGATATATTTTCAAATGCATATCTCATAACAAGTAAATAAATATTTTGAAGAGTACACTAAAAAGTTTAATCATTTATTGATGTTAAGTGATGTTGCAGAGTATATATAGAAAACAATTTCACGGTTTTTGGGTGGATTAAATGATAAATTTCACATTCGGTGGATTTACAACCATTTTGTTCACTTGATAATGTGTGAAACTATTTGTTAATGTGGAGAAGAAAAAGTAAACCTCAAATTCACTAATGCTCAAGAAAAAAAATAGAGGTACATATTTTTATAAAGGTATTTCTTCTGATAAATCCAATGTTCGTGAGAAGGAACTTGTAAGGAAAAATATTTTGGATAAATGTAAAGAGAAGGATACAGAACAACTAAAATAAAAATACAACTCCTTTGAATATGAGAATCAAAAGTGCTTCAAATGTCATAGGTAAGGTCATTTTTAGTCCAATTTCCCTAACAATGAAATTTCCATTATAAAGGAGATCGAAGATATTGAAAAGTAAATTGAAGAGGATAAACATGGTGTTGAAGAATCTAAAAATGAAAATCTTATCATGGAAGAAGATAATGTGGGTAACATGATTGTGCTGTAAATAGTTGTGTAAAATCAAATATTCATATAAGTAGATCAATAAGAAAAATTGTTCCAAACTCATTTAACCATTAGCCAGCATGTATTCATGGTGATTATAGATAGTGGGAGGTGTACAAATGTTTATTAAAAAAAACTAGTGAATAAATTGAAGCTTCTAATTCAGAATCATCCTTAGGAATACAAATTACAATGTTTGAAAAATAATATCACACTCAAAGTCAAAAAAACATGTTATGATTTCACTTTCCATTGGAAATAACCATATTCATGAGGTAAATCTGGGATGCTATTCCTATGGACTCTTGTCACTTTTTTTGGGAATGCCTTGATGGTTTGATAAAGAAGTAAAATATGATGGGAGGAAGAACACATATTTTTTCTAATCTAGGTAAAATAATATCAAAATTTCTCTTTTGAACACATCCCAAATCCTTCAAGAAATAATTATTCTAGAAGCACCCAAAGGTTTCCTCTTTATAAATAAATCTCATGCTTAGAGATCAATCCATAAATGAAATCCAGTTTTTTCTTTATTAATGATGGAAAATTCATTCCATGAGGATAAGATCCATCACCATTCGTAAGCTCTTTCTTTGATTAAATAATATCATGTTGTTTTTTTGTAGTGATATTCCAGGTGGATTACCACCATTTAGGGGAATTGAAAACCAGATTGATATTTTACTAGGTGAATAATTTCCTAACAAAACATCATATCAGTGTAATCATGGGGAATCAAAGGAATTGAAGAAGCAATTGGATTAATTGATGTACCAGGGATTTATAAGGCCAAGCATGATCCCGTATTTAGTTTCAGTATTATTGGTTCCAAATAAGGATGGTACATATATTATGTGTATTGATAGTAGAGTTATAAATAATATTACCATCATATACAGGTAACCCATTCCAAAACACGATGATATACTCGATGAATTACATGGGTCATCAATCTTTTCGAAGGTTGATCTTTAGAGTGGATACCACCAGATTTTAATAAAGGGGATGAGTGGAAAATAGTATTCACAACCAAAGGAAGATTGTATGAGTGAAATTTCATTCCATTAAGTCTCTATAATTCCCCCACTACATTCATGCGACTCATGAATGATGTTCTAAAACCATTTATTTTTAAATTTATTATTTTTTATGTGGTTGATATTTTGATTTACCACAAGGATGTGGAGAGTCATGGAGATCAAATTCAGTAGGTATTTGACATTATGTGGGAACAAAGGATATATGGAAATATGGAAAATTATGAGTTCTTTTCAACTCAAATACTATTTTTTGGATATGTGGTATCCAAATAATTCATCATAGTGGATCAATCAAAAGTTGATGTAGTCATGTCCTAGTCACAACCATAATCCATCAAATAAGTGGGGATTTTTTATGGTTTTACATCTTTTTATCATCACTTTATTTCTGATTTCAACACTATTATGGCACCCATCACTGGGAAATTTGAGCGGTCAAAGATAGAAAATAAAGCATATGAAATCATTAGGAAAACTGTATATGAAGCACTTGTTTTGGAATTACCTACTTTTGATCATGTCTTTGATGTGTAGTGTGATGCAAGTGGAGTCAGGATATGAATTATTCTCATCCAAATCAAGTGTATTATTTTATATTTCAGTGAGAAATTTAATGATTCAAGGAGGAATTTCAACACCTAAAACAAGTAATTTAATGTGATTATGAGATCCCTGATCATTGGTCTCATTATTTGAGACCAAAATAGTTTATTCTTCACTATAACCATCAGGAATTTAGATTTATCAATGGTAAAAACAAGTTGAGTTCAAGGAATAAAATGTGGGTGGAATTATTGAAACCATTCTCATTTGTGTTAAAATATGATAAGGGAAAATATGACATGGAAATGGATACTTTATATTGATGTTGTTCATTACCTACCATTCTAGATGATTGAATTTTTGTATTTCAGCTTATAAAAGAATGTTATCAACATGATATGGAGTTAATTATATTTTAATACAATTTAAAAATAGGGTTTTGGAAGATTATTCTATAGATGATAGGGTTCTCTTTAATAAAAACATGTTGTGTGCTCCAAAGGGTAATTATAAGGAAATTCTCTTTTGGGAGGCACATGGAGGGTGGATTGATGATCATTTTGGCATTCAAAAAACCTTAAAGATACTAAAATATCATTTTTATTTTCCAAAGATGAAATTAAATTTCCAATAAATCATTTTGAGTTTCCAGACATGTCAAATAGAAAAGAGACATTTCATTTCTAGTTTATAAACACGATAACCTATGTAGAACAGCCATGGAAAGATCTCACCATGGATTTCATTATGTCATTACCAAAGACTTAGTGAGACAAAATAAAATAATGGTTTTTGTTGATATGTTTTCTAAGATAACTCATATTATACCTTTCTATAAGACTGAAGATACAGTGAAAGTGTAATATTCATTTTTACAAAAATATTTTTTTCCTTTATAGAATTCCTTATAGCATTATTTTAGATAGAGACACTAAATTTCTCATCCTTTTTTGGAGGAAATTATAGGGGAAATTCTGTAAAAATATTATTTTCATCACTTCCCATCACCCTCAAACTAATGGAAAAATGTAATTTACCAATCATACTTTTGGAACTATTATGAGAGCATTGTTTAACGAGAATATGGGAGAATAGGATTTAAATTTTGCATAATATGAATTTTCATACAGTATATGTCCCAGTGCTACCACTTGAAATTCTCCATTTGAGGTGGTTTATGGAATCAATATAGTAACTCCTATATAATTGTTATCTTTGCCTATTTATTTTTAGGTGAAAATTGATGTGGAGAAAAAAGGAAAAGAAGATAAAGAATATTCACAAATCTAATAATTATCAAATAGAGATGTGTAATGAGGAATACAAGAGGCAAGATAACAAGAATCAGAAGTATTCCATTTTCCAACCTAGAGACAAAGTGCGGATTCAACTTCATAAGGAGATAATTCCATCCAAATGGAAGATGAATATGGCACCTCTAGTTGAAGGTCCATTCAATTAACTTGAATGAGTGGGAAAGTATGTTTGCAATATTGATTTACCTAATGATTTTGGTGGTGTTTTTGGAATATACAACATTGGGTACTTATCTCTATACATTAAGAAAGATGATTCCATGTATTTGGGGTACAATACTCTCAAACCATGTGGGAATGATATAAATTAGATTCAAATCAATGAGAATAATTTTGGGCTTGGCAAAAAATTTAAGCACAATTGTGATTCGAATTGGACCAGCCCACACTTTTTGACATTTAACACCATGGCGGGACACAAAACACATATTTTGGAACCAAAATGACATATCCACATGGAAAGGAAATTAAATTCATAGCTATACATAAAATAGGAGAGATAAATTTAAAAAGTATCATTAATAAGTAAATTTTCTACTTTAGTTAGTGGCATCATTAATTAGCAAGAGTAAATGAATTTTTTGATTTATATGTGTCCTTTGAGTTCCCTCATGCCTTGTAATTTTATTTGGGTCATTTATCTCTCTTTATTTTTTCATTATAATGTGTTTTCACTCATTTTAATGGTTATACTTGAATCCTACAAATTTGAAAGCTTTATTGGAACTATCTTTCTTTAACCACTTCCCTTTTCTTTGAATTGGTGGTGCATCTCCATTATTGGTGACTTAGTCTTTAAGCTTGGAGAAACCCTGGTAGGTGGAATTTCCTTTAATCATTGTTCATCTAGATACACTTCTTAGATCCTTCTTCACTTACTCATTTCATGATTTCAGTGACACTTCACTTCACCTGTTGATAAAACAAACATCTTGATACATATTTATCAATTTAACACTTCATATTATCCCAAAAAAATATTCCATAAAAAAAATTAAAAAATGAAACTTTTGGAAAATAAATTTAAATATTACTTTCAAAACTTTTAAAAAATTAACTTAAAATTTCATTTGAGTAAATATAACTGAATTTTATAAAACAAATTTGAAAAATATGGACATGGAAGAAAAATATACCTTACCAAAGAGAGAAATGTGTTGGAATTTTATTTTAAATATTACTTTGATTAATTAAATTGATAAAGAAAGGAAAATTTGGAAAAATATATGGAAACTCATTGAATATACAAAGGATAATAAAAATATATGGATTTTATAAATGATTGGTTATAATATTTCTTCAATGAGAATATAAGCAATCCTAAAAAATGAGATTGTAAAATAAATTCTTACATCTTTGGAAACTTTTAAATTATAACCCCCAAAATGACTAAACATGAATAAAAAATTTAATTACCAAGAATAAATATATATTCATGTTCAATAATTCAAATTGGTAGTATATACACTACATAAAAGAAAATAGGTGTATAATACCAAATATGTCTCAGTGGAGTGGAAACTGAGATGAAGTTCCTTACCTCAAATTTCACATTAGTTAAATATGATTTAACCTCATTTATAATGGTTTTAAACATGTTAGTAATTTATACCATAACCATATTAATATTCATAATATTATATATGATCCTATTATAACATATTTTAACTTATTAATAATCATTCATTATTATCATTGTTTATGGTGTTGACTACTTTATTTTTTCATGAATGTTTTGTTGCATAATTTCTAGTCCTTATGCATTGACTATGGTTACATAATCTAAAAAATGTTAATAATGATATAAATATCATATATATCCATTAAATATATGCTTATTATTAGCCATGTAAAGCAGAAATGAAAAATAGATCACATCAGTTTATGGAGGTGGTAGTCCACACGTACGCATGAACGTCATTATCATTTTCCAACAGTTTGGAAGGTAAGAAAGAATATATGATATTATAATTAGAGAATCATAATTACTTAATAAATATCATATACATTAATTATTTAAATATTTATAACCATCCAACTAAAATGGGTATGAAAAAATAATTACGCTGCTACATGAAGACAATAAGTCATACGTACACACAAGCGTGGTTTTTTCTTTCTGTCATACGAAAAATATGTGGAAAATTGTTGTAACATAATAATAATAACGTATATGTATATAAATTATATAATATTAATTATTTTATAATGGTTATAATAAATTTATAATAAGTATAATAAGAAATAAATTTTAAAGAGTTGATAAATTTGATTACCTCTTAATTAGTAGACTTCATTTAGATCTCATTTTAAAGAACCTAGGGTTGGTCTTTTGGAAGTACCAAAAACTCTAAAAATATGATAATGATATTTAGAATATAAATTTTCAAGGTTTGAGTGATCTAGTTTCATCAATTTGGGGTAAATAAAAAAGATACGAGGTGTCATTTTACATGTGAGGGGCGGGGATATTTTGGAATTTCTTAAAGTATTAAATTAATATAAATTAAATTTCTAATAAAAATGGATCCAAAGTGATATAATTCGAAAATAATATGTTTATTAGTCTAAATAAAATTATAAAATAATTTTTTTACATGTTTTGGTTATGTTTTCACCATTATCTATTAGTTATAAACCTCGTTAAACCTTTTGACAATTACCACAATATAAAGTTTTTCTACCCATTAAGGGAAAAGATTATTACCATAAAAGGAAAAGTGATCCATAAGTGGACTATGAATACTATTTTTAACCATATCCCATTAACTTGGATAAAATTAATATTTTAATGAATTTTAAATCATTTAATAAAATAGTTTTTATTTAAAAATATCATTAATGTCATTTTTGGAATTATTTATTTAATTTGACTTTGGAAACAACACGACAAAAATGGAATTTGAATATAAACATTGAAAATATCCCTAATATGTTAAATTTATCTATAAAATTCATGGTACACTATAAATCACTAAGAAAATAATTTTAGAGTTTTTAAAATCATCTACTTGATTTTTCTACCTCTTACACAAGCACTTTGTTAGTGTTACATACAAATTTAATATAATTATTCAATCACTAAATTAAAAAAAATACAATGATAAAAATAATAATTAATATTTTAAATTAATATCTAAAACCTAACATAACCCCATTTTATCCATATGTAAAAATATTAAAGATATTGAAGTCAAGATAGTGACATTTTGTATTTATTATTTTCTTAAAATAATATAAATGTTAATATCCAAGAAAAATACCACAAAGTGGCCATATTTTAGATACATGGATAATTATGGTAAAAATAACACATATAATAGGATAATTTCAAGTGTAATATAATTATTAAAGCCTTATCCCAAATGTTTGATCAGGTTTTACCCATTTTACCCTTATTGAGGTGACACATATTTACCACATTTACTATTCATAATGATAAAAAATAAAAGAGAAATATACATGAAATTTGAACATCATGATTAAAAATATGGCATAAAATTTTCAATATTAGATTTTTAGAGGTGTCAAAAATTAATTTTAATATAAATTCATAAAACACATTGAAAAATAATTTTTTAGAAAAATGAATTTTAAGCATAAAAATTAACTTATATCAAAATCATGAAAATTATTAATTAAAATTAGATAATTATAAGTAAAATATACCATATGTTACTTTAATACCAAATACAAAATATAATTGTACTTTTAAATTACTTTATTTAATGAAAAGAAATGACACTATTTAAAAAATCAATATTTTTCACTATTCCCTGAAAATCAACCATTTCAGAAAAATAAAAAAAATTAACCCAATGTAAATTTTGATATGATGATTGAAAAAGGAAAATTAATTTAATCAAATTAAATTTATAAAATTTGATAATTTGTGGTTGAATCATATTCTTGAATAAAACTATGTGTATTTTTCTACTACTACGTTAAACAGAAAATCTTACTATAATTGAAGTTGGGGTGTTACATTATTTCCTCCATAAAAAATTTAATCTTCAAAATTTATTGAATGACACCTCATTAATAGGTTTGGGTAGTAATTCATCATAAGTTCTCTAGGTTCCCACATTGCGTCTTCCATCCAATGATTTCTCCAAAGTACCGTTACCAGCCAAGTCATCTGATTGCTCAACACTTTCTTTCTAGTGTCCAAAATATTAATAGGATCTTCATAATAAGATAAATTATGTCCTAATAATATTTTTTAAAAGGTTATCACATGCATTTTATCTATTATTTACTTCCCCAATAATGATACAAAGAATAGATCATGTACTTTAGAGAGGCTCAATAGCATTTCCAACCAGCAAGCCACAAATCCAATTCTTTCAACAATTTCACAAGGTATGATGTACCTATGGATAAGTTTTACTTTCATAAAAAACTTTATAACACCATTACATAGAGATAATTTAAGAAAAAATGATCACATACATTAAATTACAAATATTTCCTTTATTTTTCAGCAAAACTGTTTTTCTTTCTTTGAGATGATTTAATGTTTGAATTGTCTTTACCTTAACTGTTGTCTCCAAAACACGTTTTGGGCCTATAATATTTATTTCACAAACTTCATCCCAATAAGTTGTAGTATAAAATTTATTTCTATATAATTCTTCATATGACACCATTTAAAATATTGAATAGAATCTATTATAATTATAAAACTCCACCAATGTTAAATACTAATCTGATGTACCTTGAAAGTCAGAAGATAATGACCTCAACATGTCTTCTGAAGTTTGAATAGTCCTTTCAGACTATCCATCAGTTTAAGGGTGATAGGTAATTCTCAAATGAAGCTCAATATCTAGATCCTTCAATATACTTTTAAGAAACTTCTATGTAAATAACAGATCACGATTAGATGCAATTGAAAGAGTTGAACCATGAGGTCTAAATACTATATTAATATAGAGTTTTTCATGGAACTCAAGAGGTAAATATTCAATTATAGGGAGGAAATGTAAATATTTAGTAAGGTGATAAAAAATAACCAATTATGCATCATAATTGTTAGGAGACATTGGTAATCAAGTGAAAAAGTCCATAGTAATGTCATCCCATTTCCACATAGTAAAAGGTAGAGGTTGCATGACTCCTCTAGGATGTTGTCTCTTAGCCTTAACCTATTGAGAAACAAAAAATATTGATACATAATCAATAATTTTCACTTCATATTATCTTAGCAAAAATGTTTCTTCAAATATTTATACTTATTGGTGCTAAGATGGTGTATAGAGAAATTGAAGCTTTGAGAATCATCTATTAATTACTACTTCAGCTTAAGTATAAATGGTACACATATCCTCTTTCTAAATTTCTGAATGCCATATTCATATATTAAGTCTTATAATTTTCCATCATTCACAAATTTAATTTTATTTTAAAAATTCTCATCATCGGCTTGAGAAATTTTTTATCTTTTCTAATTAATATGGTTTGGAAATCATTTGAAAAAAGATTAATGTTTCCCCTTCATTAATATTTTTTATATCAATATTTACTAAATCCATTAGCATAGGATCCCTGTCAATCCCCATTTTGTTCTAGACTCTATGATCTTTCTTTATCAATGCATCTACTACCTTATTTTCATTACATGGGTAGTAAAGTATTGACCAAAAATAATACTTGAGTAGCTCAATCCATCATCTTTTACTCATATTTTATACCTTTGTATAAAAATATTTATTTTAAGCTCTTATAGTTTGTATATATCTAACATATTTCACCATATATATAATGTATCCATATCTTCAAAGTAAATAATATGGATTTTAACTTCAGATAATGAGTTGGATGGTCATGTTCATGAGTCTTTAACTGCCTTGATTCATAAGTAATAACTTTATCCATCTATATAATGGAACAAACAAGTACATTATTTGATGCATTACTATATATCATAAATCGATCCTTTCCTGATGGTTGATTCAAAATTAGACCATTCACCAATATCCTTTTAAATTATTTAAAATAATATTCACATTCCTTTTTTCCATATGAACTTTAACCATTTACATGTAAGCTTTGATAATGGGTTAACTCAACAAGGATTGTTTTTAACAAATCACTGATAGTAACCTTCCAATCCTACAAAACGATATACCTCAGTTATGTTAGTTGGTGTAGGCCGTTCTTTGACTACATTATTCTTTGCAGGATAAACTGTGACTCTATCCTTGGAGACAATATATATAATAAAATAAATTTTATAAATCAATAATCCACACTTAATAAATTAATCATATAACTCCTTTACTCTAAGAGTATCAAAAATTATTCAGAAGTGATTCTCATGGTCCTCATATCTTTGAGAGTACACAAAAATATCATCAATAAATACAATATGAATATTATCAAGATATTCATTGAATACTATATTCATTATATCCATAAAAATAGGGGGTGCATTAGTCAATCCAAATGGTATTACTATAAACTAGTGATGCCTATACCGTATATGAAATGATGTATTTATAATATATTTCATATTTAATCATAATGGATGATACCCAGAACGATGGCCAATATTTGTAAAATATTTAGCTCTATAAATTTTATTATACAAGTCATAAATGGGAGGGATGTGATTCTTTTTTTATAGTAATAACATTGATTCGTTATAATCAATGCACAAACTCATAGATCCATATTTTTTCTTAACTAAAATAATAGGGGTTCCTCTAGGTGAAACACTAGCTCATTTAAATCCATTATCACATAACTCACATAGTTGTTTATTCAAATACAATATTTTCATATTATCCATTCTATAGGGAGTCATTGATATAGGTCTTACATCCGTGATTAAATCAATTGAGAACTCAACTTCAAATTCTGGTGGATTTCTCCGTAATTACTTAGGAAATACATCAATGTATTCCTATACAATAGGTAAACAATGAATTTCAATATTACATTTTCCAATAATATATTATATCTATACTTATTACCTAATAATATCAATTAAAATAACTACTAGAGGTGGATCTAAACATGACTCAAATAATGAAGTATCCTCTCAAAAGATAATGAATTTTACATGCCCATCGTGAATCATAATTTACTTCTCTTAGAATAAATCTTTATATTATATTTTGAAATAAAATCCATACCAAGTATTATATCAAAATAAATCATCAATTAAATAATAAATTCTAAAAATATGGAACATTTATGTGTCATAATGGGAACTAAGAGACACATCTTTATTGCAGTGATATTTACATTGGGAGTTTTGACTGGAAACTCCATTTTTAAGGTGCTAGGAAAATATCTAATTTTATTAGAAAAATAGAAGATATAAAATAGTTTTAAGATCCCTAATAAAATAAAGAATTATATAATTTTTTTTCTAGGATTAAAGTACATTCCACCATATATTTTGTAACTTTTACCTTATTTATAGTGATCACATAATATTAACATTCACCCATTAACTTCTTCTGTGGTAAGTTCCCTTAACACTTGAGACATTAGTGTGAATAATTTCTCATTTATATATAGTAAAAATATTGGACGTTATTGGTTTATTTCTTACCCTTTAATTCATTGTCCATATATCCATTATCTTCATACTTTTAAAAAACTCACATTCTCTTCAAACATTTTCCAGGATATTTTTTTCCACAATTTTCACATTATAGAAATTTATTTGTTCCCTTCTTCTTATTTAATGATTTAACATTTTCTTAGTGATTATATAATATCTTACTCTATTGATTTCTATTCAAGATATTGTATCTATAAAATTTATTCTCTATTTTTATAGAAAATAATATTATTTCATTATATGATGAAAAATCTTGATAAAATAATTCCCTTTAGAGGCTTGGATCAAAGACTTCAGAGAAATGGTCAATCTTTTTCTCTAGATTATGCATGTAACCCATAGAATACCTGGTTATTCTAATAATGGTATCCTTATACTCTAAGACACTTTCCTATTCCTTTTTATTTAAGATGAAGAACTTTCTCTTCATTTCATTTCATTACCTAGGGGAAATATTTTTTGAAGAATGTTACTTTAAATTATCAACATTCCATATTTTCTATTTCTTCTTACTCCCTAGTATTCTAGATCAATAAAGAACATTGATCAGCATCACCTATAATAAAATACACTATCAGCATAACATTTTCAATTTCATTACATCCCAATGATATAAATATCTTTTCAAGAGACTTAATTAATTTCCCAAAAACCACTATATTTATATTTCCACTAAAAGATAGAGGCATATATCGCATGAAACAGTCTAATATAGCTGTATCATGTCATGTGACTTCATTTCACTCCATATTTTTATGGATATTAGTTATAAAATAGGTCATATTCCTAAATATGGCCATAATCATCTAAACCCCAACACTAATTACATTGGCTTTTTCAGCAGGGAAATACCTACATTGACTATAGGTGTTTATTCTATTACTTTCATTAAATTCTATTAATAAATAATGGAACACATTGTGTTAGCTCAAATTCATCATGAATATTTATCCATAAAATAAAAATCCCTCTAATGGTATAATTTCTAAAATAATAGATTTCCATAATTCTCATCTTATCTACAAAAATTTAAAATCTAGTTACCAAATATTCTATAAAACATTCTCAGATACTAACTTTAATAAACCCAACTCTAGTAACCCAAAGATCGTGTCTAATTTATGACATTGGCATAAGATATAAGGTATCTCATCCCAAAGGTAATATCACTTTATTATTAATTAAAATCCATATACATACTTGATTACCATTTTATATTGTAAATAAAATATAAAACATAACAAAATAAAATTTTTGACATCCTTGAAACGTATTCAAATATTTCTTCATTATATCCTATGTAAAGGAAACAATATAAGGGTGAGCTCAAATTCACAGTAAGGGTTAAGTACAACGAGAGTTGTTATGAGTAAATAAGGCCTTATAAATATGTAAAGGTAAATATATAATGGTTCATGCCTTCTCAGCATGTAAATTTTCCAATTTGGTAGTTGGAGGTGTTAAGAGGATGTTTGGGGAGGTGTCTATGGAGGTTGGAGCCACAGATGAACATTGAAAGGTGGTCCACATCATGAAAGATAAATTCATGATGTGAGATGGTGTTTTGTTGCATATGGAACTAGTGGTCCAGGGATTGTATGCAGGTGAGGATTACTGTATGAGATGAATTCACGACATGAAAGTGGGATTAATGACATGAATTAAATCAAGACTAGGTTCCAGGAATTTAATTAGAAGTTTGAGGTTTGAGAAATTCATGTCTTAAAAATAGTTCAGGGCGAGTATTTCATAGACCTAGTGGAATTTACAACATGAATATATAATTCATTCTACAAATGAGGTGACTTACAACCTGTTTGTAAGTTAAACATTTGGCCGAATTCCCTTATATGCCCCCAGATGCTCTTGTTTTTGGGTGAAACCTAGATTTGTTTTCAAGATATTCCAGCCCATCGTATCTTTATTTGATCCTTTGGTTCTAGAGGTTTATCATTTGTGATTGGAGGGGAGTTATTCACTTTATCCCCTTTTTTCCTTGTGTTCTTTCTTCAATAATTCACAATGGAGATGTTGTTTTCTTTTTTGGGTGTGTTGGGATGCATTTTTTATGATCCCATGGTGTGATGTTGGTTGGTTTGATGTTTTACTCATGATATTGTGGTATTCAGGTTGTTTCTCCTTCACCCTATTTTGTGTAATGAATCAAAAATATTCTTTGAGACAGGGGATACTTGTTATCTCCCTTTTATGTGCATGTGTGCGGATTCCATCCTATTTACATCCACTAGGTGGATATTGAGGTTTGAATTAATAAATATAATTAATAAAAAAATAAAAAAATTATAGGCATGATGAGAAATATAATTTTTTATTTTTTTTTTATTTTTTGCGATGTTATTCATCTTGTTTCCAATACTAAAAATCCCAATTGTTGGGACCCTTTATTGTGTTTTATCTGTTATGATTGTGAGAATCTTTACGATTTTTTATTTGGTTTCACTATGATTGAAATGGATAAGAATGTATATGTGGCTAATAAATTGTTTTACCTTGGATATCTAGCTTGTGTGATAACACACGTGAAAATAAATAAGTAAAGTGTTATAAACCATTGAACCTAAATTATTTAAGTAAGGTTGTCATTCTATGTATGGTTGTGCTGATTTGGTTTACTTCTGTAATGTGGGATATTGTATAGAAATGTTTACGACCATCTGGGATATAAAATGTGAAGGCTGGTGTTGCGATCTTTAGAGGGCATGAGATGTGGCATGGGTAGTTATGCGATGTGGAAAGTTATGTGATGTGGGAAATTGTGCGGTGTGATTATAATGTGGGATGCCGATGTGTATTGGTTGTGATGTGATGTTTTTTTGTGAGATGGGTTGGAAAAAGTGGTGTGGTGGTGATGGTTGACATGTGATGGGTGATTTTGTGTGTGGTGTGGTTGTGTTAGTTTCCCAGGTAGCCATTAAAGAATTGTAATGCTCAAATGAAATGACATGGGTTGGAAAATGAATATAAATGAGTTGTTTTTTCACTAATATAATTGTTTTAATGAATCTAAATGAATTTGAATAGGGTATGTAAATGTAAATGAAATGGATTAGTAAAGAAGAGTTAGTGGAAACTCATTAAATCTAGAAATGGTGGATTTTTTAATTAAAAGCGGGTTTTGTGGGGACTTTTGTGGTCAATGTGTCATGATACATATAGTGATGGTTGAGATTGTGATGATTGATGTGTGGGGTTATAGTGGTGATGTAGAATATTCTAGTGCAGTGGATTTTAACCTATAGGTTGGTTATTGTCTGTTATCTATATATCATATATTTTATGTTATTTTTATATTTGGCCAAACCAAGTTGGATAACCTTACTAATTCCCAAAGGTTTTGTGTTATGTGTGTTTTCCCCAATATCTAGGAGGGTGGTGATACAGATAGTTGGATGCCCCTTTTTTCCACGCCCTTCCTTTAACCGTGATGATATGTGTTGGTGTTGAAGTATACCCTCAAGTAATGTAATGTGATGAGGATGTGATGTGTGGTGGGGGTTATGCATTGTAGGAGACAAACATGTGGTTGATGTCCTTCATGTTCATGATACCCTACTACCCTAGTTATGTGATGACCTAGGTTTCTTCAATTGAGTGGTGATGTGATGACCTAAGTGTTTTCAAGTGTGGTGTTATGAGATGATGATTTATTCTAAAACTATATGCTATACCTTATGAGGGTGGGGTAGGTAGGGATTAATACTGATCCACATCCTAGATGGAAGGTTATGTGATGTGATATATATAGAAGGGATAAGGGAATATGATGTTTGGAGTTGGGGGTGAGAGTGAAAAATTAGTAGGAAAACATTAGTAGGGCAACTTTTTTATATATATAATACTATGTTACTATATTGGATGTGTGATTTGGTGAGTGAGACATGACAATGCTAGGTTTATTTACTTTACTGTATAGTTGGTTCTGGTTATGCTATTTATTCACTGACACAAACACATTCTCTTTTCACATGCGCACTAGAGACCTTGGGTATGATCCTAATAAGTATATATGTATGTTAAGACTATGTATATAAATTGTTTTTTAGGTTTCAATTAGGACTTTAGGGACTAGTTTGGGCATTAATAGATTGGGACTTGAATCTTCTATTGAGTCATTCCTATAGGACATGACTTTTGGCATTTACACTGATGTAAAAATAACTTATACCCACAGTTCAAAATCATGGGTATTGTCACAAACATGACTTATTTCAAAGGTATTTTTCAATTGATTTTCCATTATTTCTTTTTTGGAGGTTTTCCATGCATTTTGGTGGAAATGGTGGGTTTTCAAAATTTGGGTGAAATCGTGAGCCCATTTCCAAATTTAAAATTAAATTGTGTTTTTTATAACTACTTAATTTTTTAACATTTTAAACTTATTCCACTTCCCAATTGGAATACCCTTGTATATTAAAACCACTATATCCATTTGGACCTCATACGAATCTATAATAATGATGGATTTGGATTTTTTATTAAGGTGTTCGACCATCCCAAAATCCCATTTCATGCTTTAAATATTTTTTTAATTATTTAATATCACATTCAAAGTTTAAGTTTTTTTAGTTATTCCAACTCTCACCATATCCCACTTACCCAGGGCTCACCCCCATTCTCTCCTTCCTCTATTTAGAGCTCAATTGAATCGAAAATTTGGGAAAAACTTCTCTGGATTTCACAAATATCCCAAATTTGAATAGGTAAATTGATCCTTTCATAACTCCTTCCATTTTTACTAGTTTTTCCCATTCCAGTTCCTACAAGTTCTTATCAGCCTTATTTGAACGTCACTTTCATTTATGGTTATTTTGAAATTCAGATACTGGTGTATTTGGGTCGTTTTATCCAAGATTTATTTGGGTAAGTGTTTCTCTCTTTATTTACTTCCTTCTCCTTAGGATTTCCTCCCACTTTCATGAATTTATAGAGTTTCCAAAAGTTAGGGTTCAAACCTAGGGTTTGATTTGGGCTCCTTTTGGTGAAATCTTATGGTTTAGGGTTCGTTTTCACTTCCTTGTGGTGTAGTGGAGGTGCAGTGGAGGTGCGATTGAGGTTTCAAACCAAGATTCAAGGGTTTTGACTCAAAAGGTAGGTGATTCCATGTATAACTATTTTTTGATGTGTTATCTTGATTTTTTTATTCATTTATCTTGTTTATAATCTATTGTGTGTGGTGAAAAAACTGTTTTTGATGGATTTGGTTAAGATTTTATTTTCTTAGTTGCATTTTAGATTGAAATTGGGTGCTTTTCATGTGTGAATCTTAGGGTAAAGTTTGAGTAAATTTTTATAACATATGAATGTGATTTATTAGTGTTGAAAGAGGAAGAAAAGTATAGTTTATTAATACCTTAGTCTCATGTGGGACTTTAAGGGGGGGGGGGGGGTTGAATGTGAATAAGGTGTAAAACCATGTTGTACTTATTGAAAGTGATTTATAAAAACATTTGTTTTTCATGTGTATCTTTTGTAGTATTATTTGAGGTATTTTTATAACACTTGGGGTGGTTTAATAAATGCTGTTTGGGATTTCAATTATATTTTGTATCGGTATTGGTATGGTTTTGGTCATTAATTGGGATTTTGAAATGGGTTTTTTGTGAAAACCATGGTTATACCTCTTGGGTTTGTTTTATGAAAAATGTAAATGTTTTATTTGGTTAAAACAAGTGGGAAAAGGGTGTATATGTACTATTTGGGTGAGTGTGTTCACCTAATATGGGTTTTTAAAGGTATAGTGGTGATTTGAGATGTCAAAAATATTTATAATGTTTTATAAATTGCTGAGATGTTTTACTAAATCGTGTTGTGGGTGCGAAACATGGTTGTGGGCTGTTTCATATGAGTTTGTTGAAAAAATGAATTTTTATGGATATAAGGGTATTATGTGATATGTTTATGGGCTGTTATGTGAGTCGGAATATTTTTAATGGTTTTGTAAAAAAATTTGAAGGATTTTTGGAAGTGTTATAGAAATGTGAAAAGTGTTGTGGGCTATTTTGGTGTGAGTATGATTTCAAAATGAATTTGAATAAAAAAGTGGATTTTGTGGATTGTGTGATATACATGTGGGGTGTCTGGTAAATGTTTGATGTAGAAGTGGTAATTTTAAGAAAAAATTATATTTATTGACTTTTTAACTTGTCTGATCACAAGAGGGAAACCTGTGTATCTAGGTGGGTGGATGTGTACTAGTATGCTAGTGAATTCATGGGTTTTGGCCGCAGTTTCATGTAGCAAGATTGATGCTTAAAACACTAACTAAACTATGATGATAATTATTGGGGACCACTAGGTTATGGGTATGTTCCCTACTAGTGGATCATGCATGAGAACATATATTGTGATGGTTACTCTCACCGAGATACGAGGTACCTCAGACCCACATCAAGCTAGTACCTTGGGGTTATTTCACAATGCTTGTGCTCATTAGTTACTTTGTGCTTACTGTTGTCATATGGTAAGGTTGGATGGAATATTTATTAGTGTTGAAATTATTTTTGAAAGTGTTGATTCTTAATGATATCCCACTTTAAATATGTTTTAATTTTTATGTTGCATCTTTTAGAAATTGTAACTAGCATTTTTTGTTTATGAAAACATGCAAGCTTTTCATCTTTGAATGTTTATAAAATGGAATCTCTTAGTGGTTGTATCCTAATGGGAATTGGATCACACCCTACTTACACCATGGGTGTAAGTAGAATTAGTTATTTTTGTTTTCACAGGTTGGGTACAGTTTTTAGTGCCAGTGGTTCGGGTTTTTAGTAGGTCCTTGGCGGTGAGGTCTTGTGAAGGTAGCTTGAGGGCCGATCCTCTTGAAATGAGGGTTCTTGGGCTGTTTCCTTTTGTTTTTTACCCTTGTTATAGTCTTGGTGAGTTGTTTTAAACTATGTAATTTAGTTCTGAATTTTTGTAAAATATTGTTCGGTTTGAAAAATCCAGATTCGTTTTTTTGGATTCATTTGTTGTTTTAAGTTTATAAAATCGGGTAAATCATTCCCAATTCTCATTTTATGATAACCAAGAACTTGTTCCATCCCATGGGGATCGGGAACACCCTTCAGGCCTTATCAAGATCTGGGTTTGGCACTAGTTTCATTGGAAACCATATTTGGTTTGTGACCATACCGTATCAAAGGAGGTTCACACTTTTGGGTCATGTTATATGGAGAAATGTCAGGATAGTCTGGAGTAAGGATTGTCAGGACTTGACATTCCAGTTATAGGTAGTGTGCCTGGACAGTGCACCCCATGATGGGATTTGAGTCACCGGGGGAAGTTAGGATTTGTCTCAGTCCTTTGGTTTTCTTGGTTTGAATATGAATAGGGGAAATTAAAAGATAGTTGGGTTAATGGTCTTAGTGAGCTCACAGGGCCTGCCAAGACATGCAGATATGAGGATATTGTCTTAGAGAACTCTCTATGATGGTGAAGTGATTGGAGTATGGATTCCAACCATATTTCCAAGTCACCCACTGAAACTAGTTTCCTCTCGCATAATATTGTGTTCTTTAGTTTTGAAATCTAGGAAGTTTGGTTTTAAAGAAAAAATAACTTGGTTATAAGAAGAACAATGTTTCTATGAAATGATTTTCTAATAAAGAGGTAATGTTTTGATTTTTTAAATGGTGTAACTGAATTTTCTAATTGTTTTGAAATGGAAAATTGTGTGTTTACACCTCTTTTGAATGTCGGAAATTATGTTAAAGTTGGTTTTGAATAAGTTTTCCCAATAGAGTTTTCTAAAATATTGAAATGTTTTATAATGATATGAGATGTCTTGAAATTGATGTATATGAATTAAAAGGGAGTATTCATTTGAATTATTGGGATTTTGATTTCATGGTTAGTAGTCTTGAGAAAAATTAAGTATTGGTTGGTTGTTTTGGTTTTGAAAAGTGGAAGGAATTTTTGTTTTAACCATTGGTATTTTCGTGAGAAACCACATGTATGGGGTTATATAGGATGATGGATGGTTAATGAAATGACTAGAAGAGTGTTGGGATGGATATGATGAGGGTATATGGTGTGGCATAGAAATGTACATGTGTGAGACCCATGGGGTACCATTGGTGGATACGTTAACCACTGAACCATTGTTTTCAAAGAAATGTTTTAAAGGAAAACTTGATGTCTTAGTTACTATTTTAGGATGTTTTGTATTTTTTTTATTTTTAAAATGTTGATATTGTGAGATATTTTGAGTCCAATAACCCCTCATATTTGAACTATATTTTGGGTTTGTGTTTGGTCGGTAAGTTGGGTTGAAAGGCTGGTTAGTGGTCTCCTCTAAGAAAATTTCAAGTACACTTTACGGTGTTTTCCCTCACATGTTAGGTTCTGGTTTATGGCACATTTCGACCAATGTACCAGCATGGTCAGGTCCTTGGGTCCTTTCATTGGGTAAGGTACTCCCCCATTAAGGGTTAGTGTATGATTCAAGTACATCCCATATTTTTTCTCCATTGTAAAATCCTTCAGTTTATCAATACAAGGAACCCTTTTCTTGAGCTTTTGAGATTGAGTTTACACTATTTCCTTTATTTTGTAGACCCTCTTGTACCAAGAGAGTTCTCGTGGAAGGTTGAAAGAGACCTTAGTTTCTTAAGTTACCTGAATCATTGAAGGTGGAAGTGGTCTAGGATTGTTAGTGTGGATGAGTATCTGGATGATGTTTAAGAAGGCCTCTCGGTCCTTCATAGTCTCTTCGATGCAGGGGTTTATGTTAATCCACTAGTGTGGGAAATTTGGTCATGAGAGGGTATTATGGCCACTTTCTAGAATTGTGTGTTGTTTGGCGACTTGGAATAAGGTCCCCTTTCATGTATTGTTTCTATAAGTATCAATGGTCACATTCAGTGAGTCCTTATGATATCGTGCTCAAATTGACTGTAATGGTGAAGGTTTTACAATCCTCTCAGAGTATCAAACATGTTTGGAGTATGTCTCTCAGGGTAAAACTTCAAAATCCTCTATTTTAGAGGAAGGAGATTGTATGTGTCCTCTCCCTCTGTTGTTTGTCACTCGAATAAACAAGGTGTGATGTGTGTGTGCATCCTATAATCCCTTGTTTTAGTGAAATGATGGGTTATGGTAAAGTGGGTTTTGGAATGTGTTTTCTCTTGGTGAACCCATCTGGGATTAGGGTATAGTTTTCATGGCACCAAAAGGAAAAGCTCAATTTATGGGTTTCCAACACCTAACTACATGTCCGAAGATGCTTCAATAATTTGAGCTCTAGCCATAGGTCCTAGAGAGAAGCTAGTGCATAGTAAGGGGAAATCCTAGGGTCATTTAAAACTTTATACAAAGTACTATCCTTAGTATGAAAGATGGGGAATAGTTTAAACCTCTGATTTTTCCACCTTGATTTTTTTGTTCCCGTTCGATGGAAAGATGTGTGAGGACCTCATGTCAATGTTATCGCCCAATGTCATTCCTTTCCACTTTGGTTTCCATTGAGTTTTTGGAGTATAATTGCGAATTTGTCTAGAAAGGTTGAGCTCATGGTTTTTTCATGGTTAACAGTAACCATTCCTTAGAAAACCATGCAAGTAGAAGGATCCAAATGGTTAACACACAGTTTCTCAAACTGTGTGGACTAACTATGCGACCATCCCAACTCTTTAAATTTGGGTTCTTCCTGTATTAGCCCATGTTGGTCGGTTAATATGGTTGGCTGTTATGGTGGGAAGACCCAATTTTATTCTCATGTATGTTCATTTGGAAATTTATAATTGAGGTATACCCCTTGTACTGGGGAGTCCATTCATGCCTCCCACTGTTAGTGTTCCGATCCTATCTCAGGAAAATTTGAGTTGTATCTTATGGTGGGGAGCCCATTTGTGTCTCCCCATACTAGTAACTAAGATTGGTCCTTGGTCTTGGCTTGGTGGTAAGTAGTCTTTTTCAGAGCTATCTAACTACCTACATCCTCCTTGGGTAAATGTTGGGAGTGGAGAACGCCCAATGGTCTGGTTAAAGTAAGGTAAGTGTAACCTTGTTTGTTGTTGTTGTTCATTTGGGTAAATTTATAGAATCTTGTTTGGATAGAGTCTGAGGAGTTTTATTTTGTGATAAAATATGAATATACTTTATCATTTCAAGGAGTGGTGTATGTTTTGTTTGGTGGGATTATTACTTTCTTGATTGATCAATTTGAGGTGTTTTCACCTTTTGGGGGAGGGTGAAACTTGGAAAAGGAGTCCATTTTGGTCTTTCCATTGGGTTTGTTTTTTTCCTTTGGCCTTGCTGTGACTTTCCTTGGGTGGAATTTTTTATGGTGGGGATAATTGTCACACCCATGACTTAATTTAAAGGTATTTTCATTTGATTTTCTATTCTTACCTTTTTTGAGGATTTCCAAGCATTTTGGTGGAAATGGTGGGTTTTCAAAATTTGGGCCAAACCATGAGCCCATTTCCAGATTTAAAAATATTTTTTTCTTTTATAACTACTTTATTTTTATAAATTTTACCCTTATTCCACTTCTCAATTGGAATAACCTGGTATATTAAAACCACCATATCCATTTGGACCTCATATGAATCCATAATAATGATGGATTTGGATTTTTTATTAAGGGGTTGGGCCAGCCCGAAAGCCCATTTCCTAATTTAATTTTTTTAATTCTTTAATATATCATTAAAATTTTAGTTTTTTTAGTGATTCCAACTCTCACATGATCCCACTTACCCAAGGAATTCCCCCATGTTTTCATCCCTCTATTTGGAGCTCAATTGAATCACAAATTTGGGTAAAATGTCTCTAGATTTCACAAATATACCTTATTTAAAGAGGTAAATTTATCCTTTCATAAATCCTTCTAGTTTTACTCTTTTTCTCCCATTATATTTCCTACATGACCTCCACAGACTTATTTGAACCTCACTTTCATTTATGGTTGTTTTGAAATTCATATACTGGTGTATTTGTGTCATTTTTTTCAAGATTTTTTTGGGTAAGTGTTTGTATCTTCATTTCCATCCTTCTATTTTGGGTTTCCTCCCTCTTTAATGAATTTATAGAGTGTACAAAAGTTAGGGTTCATACCTAGGGTTTTATTTGGGGTATTTTTGGAGAAATATTATGCTTTAGGTTTCGTTTTCAGTTCCTTGTGGTGCGACGAAGGTGCGGTTGAGGTTTCACACCAAGATTCAAGGCTTTTGACTCAAAAGGTAGGTGATTCTATGTATAACCATTTTATGACGAGTTATATTGCTTGGTTTATTAATTTATCTTGTTTTTATTCTATTGTGTGTGGTGTGAAATCTATTTTTGATGGATTTGGTTAAGATTTTAATTTTTTTAGTTGCATTTTAGCTTGAAATTGGGTGTTTTTCATGTTTGACTCTTGGGGTAATGTTTGTGTGTATTTTTATAACATATGAAAGTGATTTATTAGTGTTGAAAGGGGCATAAAATTCTAGTTTATTAATGCCTTAGTGTCATGTGGGCCTTTAAAGGGTGTTTTTGAATGGGATTAAGGTGTAAAACCATGTTGTACTTCTTCAAAGTGATTTATGAAAATGTGTGTTTTTCATGTGTATCTTTTGTGGTATTATTTGAGTTATTTTTATAACACTCAGGGTGGTCTAATAAATATTCTTAAGGCTTCCAATTCTGTTTTTAATTGGTATTGGTATGTTTTAGGTCTTTAATGGGGATTTTGAAATGGGTTTTGTGTGAAAACCATGGTTATACCTCTTGGATTTGTTTTATCAAAAAATGTAAATGTTTTATTTGGTCAAAAAAAGTGGTCAAAGGGTGTATATGTACTGTTTGGGTGAGTGTGTTCACCTAATATGGGTTTTATAAAGGTATAGTGGTGATTTTAGATGTCAAAAGTTTTTAGAATGTTTTATAAATTGATGAGACATTTTACTAAATTGTGTTGTGGGTGTGAAACATTATTGTGGGCTGTTTTGTGTGAGTTTATTGACAAAATGAATTTTGATGGTTAGAAGAGTATTATGTGGTATGTGTGTGGGATTTTATGTGATTTGGAATATCATGGAATGGCTTTGTAAAATTGTTTGAAGGATGTGTAGAAGTGTTAATGAAATGTGAAAAGTATTATGGGCTATTTTGATGTGAGTATGATTTCAAAATGAATTTGAATGAAAATTGGATTTTTTGGTGAATGTGTGATATGGAAGTGGTACTTTCATGTGTAAATTATATTTATTGACTTGTTAAATTGTTTAAGCACAAGAGGAAAACTCAAGTATCTAGGTGGGTGGACATGTACTATTATGCTAGTGAATCCTCAAGGTTTGGATGCAGTTTCATGTAACAAGATTGAATCATACAACAATAACTAAACTATGATCATGATGACTGGGGACCACTATTTTATGGGTATGTTCCCTATTAGTGGCTCGTTCACGAGAACCGATATTTTGATGGTTACTCTCACCGAGATACAAGGTACCTGGGACCCACATCGAGCTAGTGCTTAGGGGTTATTTCTTATTTCTTGTGCTCATTAGTTACTTTGTGCTTACTGTCGGAATATGGTATGGTTGGATGGAATATTCAGTAGTGTTGACATTATTTTGAAAAGTATTGATTCTTTATGATATCCCACTTGAAAACTATTTTAATTTTTAAGTTGAATCTTTTAGAAATTGTAACAAGCATTTCCTATTTATGAAAACTTGCAAGATTTTTGTCTTTGAATGTTTATCACATAGAATCTCTTAGTGGTGGTATCCTACTGAGAATTAGATCACACGCTACTTACACCCTTGGGTGTAAGTAGACTTGGTTATTTTTTTCATAGGTTTGGTACAATTTTTAGTGCTAATGGTTTCGGTTTCTAGCATGTCCTTGGTGGTGATGTTTTGTGGAGATGGCTTATGGGCGGTGCCCCTTGCCATGAGGATTACTGGGATGTTTCCTTTTAGTTTTCACCCCTTTTATAGTCTTGATGAGTTGTTTTAAACTATGTAATTTAGTTATGAATTTTTTAAAAATATTATTTGGTTTGAAAAATAAAAATTCGTTTTATTGGATTCATTTGTTGTTTTAAGTTTGTAAACTAGGGTAAATCATTCCCAATTATCATTTTAAGATACCTAGGAACTTGTGCCAAACTGTGGGGATCGAGAATGCCCTTTGGGGCTTATCATGGGCCTGGTTTGGTGCTAGTTTCAGTGGTAACTAGATTTGTTTTGTGACAGGTATAGACCCCAAAACCGTGGGTATATCCTATACCCACAGTTTTGGGAACCATGTGAAAACCATGCATCAATATAGCTCCAAAACCTATACCCATAGTTCTTCCAAACCATGGGTATAAATGTTTTTCACTATATCACATCCTTATACACACTTTCCACCCTGTCATAGCCTTATACCCACAGTTCTAAAACCATGGGTATAAATATTTGAAAAATGAAGGTTGCAGGTTTCAAACCAGTGACATGGACTTCTAACTCGATGCGCCCCACCACTCCAGCTACATCACTTACGTATATATATATATATATTAATCTAATTATATTAACCTGACCATCTGTATTTGAATAAAAAATAGTAGTGGGTTTTGAACTCACGACTTCCTCTTCAAATATCAAGCACTTGAGCACTAGATCTATAGAACTTATGTTAATATATATCTACAATTATTTAAATATTTTAATTTAAATCATCGTTATTAAAAAAACAGGTGCTTAGTTTCGATCCCATAACCTTTGAGAAAACCATGCAGCACTTAACCAACTAACCTACCTGATTTTCTTTTATATAAATCTATATCGACCTAAATATATTAATCCAAACCGTGGGTATTGAAGGAATAACCATCAGTATAGGGTTTTCCCACCCTAATATTTTTCACCCAATTGCACGAGAAACCTCTACTCATAGTTCCCTAAAAAGGTGGGTATATGGTTTTCCACAAAAACCTATAATCACGGTTCTCATAGAGAAACATCAGTATAGGTCTTGAACAGAGACCTATACCCACAGTTTTGACAGAATCGTGTGTATAGATTCAGAACACAACGCAATACCCACAACTTTTGAAAAACCATGGGTATAGGTTCGAGCAGACCTCTGTATCCACAGTTTTTTCAAAAAATGTGGGAAGGAAGTCTTTTCCAGTAGTTTTACTTAGAGAATTTTATTGTATCTATTGACACTGATCATGCATTATATGATATTTTTAGGTTTAATTTTATATTATATGTTGATTTTTTTTGTGTTTGTTTATCATATCTCATGATACTATTTGTTATATGATGGTAATTCCTTTAATATGTGAGATTTTACGCATTCAATACATGTCACTAAATTGGGGGCCTACTGGAGATAGGAATCGAGGGTTATTATCTCTATCCCTTCATTGTCGGCCGAGGAGGGGTGCCTTTGGAGGGAGGGCATCATGAAAAATAACTGAAAACACATGTAATTTAATCAATAACTTGATATTTAAATGAAACTATAGAAAATATTAATATAATAATCTCATGGATAATAATAATTGACTTCTCAATGAATGGAATGATTAATATTTTATGTCATGATCTCAAACATCATGATATCTTTACCATAAAGACTGTACACTAAGGCTGTTTAAATTATGGGTAGGCATACACCATAAACTCATTTAATAAGGCTAGAAAATTTGTTTTTATTATGTGTCTTGTCAATTCATTGAGAAGATATATAATTATCACCCCCACCTATCACTACATGTCCAATTAATTCCCTATTTATTAAATGTTCAACTTGATTCTTAAAAAATATTCCTTATCAACAAATATTTTTATTGAGTAAAGAATATAGAATATTAATATGTCCCTAGTTAATCAAATAACTTTCAAAGTAGAATATCGTATGTTGAAATGGAATTCGATTTAGGAAATAATCATTTACATGATACAAAGAATATGGATATTTAAGATGAATTAAATGTATAAAAATCATAAGAAATTAAATGGGTCAAGAGAAATTAAATGGACAAAAAATTATTAAGAGATAATATATTACTATAAATTCATTAGAAATATATTATTTGTAATAAAATAATGTCATTTAGATAAATAAAGATAATTTAAACAAACCAATAAAATAATATTTCATTATATAGTTTTAATTTAAAACCATTTAATAGTTTTAGAAGAAACTAAATAGCATAAATGTTTATGGAAGTGGGATAATCTATTAGCGATGTATACATTAAAAAATTATTTCATATTACATTTTGTAAAAAAATATAAAAAATGACCCTCTTAGAATGAATTAGAAATATTCCTGTTGAAAATTTTAAAGACCCAACTTAAAATTTCCATGAGTAAATAAAAAATAATTTTGTAAAATAATTTTAAAAAATATGGACATGGAAGAAAAATATAATCGATCAAAAAGAGAAATAAGATCAAATTTTCATTTAAATATTATTTTTCTTCATTCAAGTGAAAAATAGTGTAAAAATTGGAATAAAATATGGAAAATCCTTAAATATTTATAGTGTAAAAAAAATAGATGGTGATTATGAAGGATGGATTACAATATTCTTTCAATCAGAATATAATAAATCCCCAAAAATGAGATTGTAAAATAAATTCTCACCTCTTTGGTAGCTTTTAAATGGTAACCCTTTGAATGAGTAAACATGAATTGAAATTTTAATTATATTAATAAATATATATTAATGTTAAATACATAAAAGGGGTAGTATATACACCACATAAAACAAAATATGTGCATAATACCAAATATATCTCAAAGGAGTGGAAATTGAGATAAAATCACTTACCTTACATTTATCCTTCGATGAATATAATATAACCTCTTATATAATGATTTTAGACATTTTATTAATTTATAATAGAAATATATTAATATTTATAATATCATATATTATCCTCTTATAACATATTATCACCCATTTTTTATCAATCTTTCATTATTATCATTACTTCATGTGTGAAATGTTTTATTTAATCATGTATGTTTTTTCATGGAAGTTCCAATAATAATAATTTTATTAAAGTTTGATCATATCCAAAATTTTAATAATGATATAAATATCATATATATTCATTAAATCTATCCTTATTAACATCCATGTAAAGTAGAAATTAAAAACGGATGACATTACTTCATGGAGGTGGTAGTCCACACATACGCACGAGCAACACTATAATTTTCCAATGGATTAGAAGGTAAGAAGATTGAAATGATATTATTATTTAAAAAGAATAATTATTTCATAAATATCATATATATTAATTTTTTTCATCTTATAACCATACAAGTAAATGGTTATAAAAAACAAATTACACTATTACATGGAGACGATAAACCATATGTGCTCAAGAGCGATGTTTTTCTTTACATAGGATTGATAAGAGGTGTAAAATGGTTGTAACAAAATGACAATAAAATATTATAAGATTTATGAAATTTTATTCATTATTTTAGAATGGTTACAATATATTTATAATAAGTATAAGAAGGAATAAATTTGAAAAATTCGGTAAGGACAATCATCTCTTCTTCAGTAGACTTCCTTTAGATATCCTTTTTAAGATCATAGGGCTAGACTTTTAGAAAGAAAATAACCTCTATATATTGGATAAGTATGTTTATAATATAAATTAAAATGTGTTTTTCAATATATTTTTCTCAATGTGGTGTAAAAAAAGGAGTGAACAAGTGTCCTTTTATATCTGAGGTGGGGGGGGGGGATTTTGGAATTACTAAAAGTAGTAATTTAATATAAATTATTTTTTTGTGTAAAAGTGGATCCAAATTGATATAATTAGAATATAAGATGAGTATTAGTATAAATATTTTCTTAAAATAAAATATGGACATGTTTTGGTTGTGGTTTCACCCTTATCTCTTATTTTAACACCTCGTTATTCCTTTTGACAATTACCACAATAAAAAATTTTTCTACCATTTAAGGGTCAATAATGTTACAATAAATGGCCAAGAAACCCATAACTAGAATATGATTGATATTTTAAACCATATACAATTAAATTTCATGAATATGTATATTTTTTATAAATTCTAAATCATTTAAGAAAATATTATTTATTATAAAATATCATTAGTGTCATTTTGGAACTATTCATTTAATTTAAATCTGAAAAAATATGAAAGTAAATTAATTAAAATATAAAACATTAAAAAATCCTTAATATGTTATATTTATATGTAAATTCATTGGACACTATTAATAACTCAAAAAATTAATTTTAGAGTTTTTTGAATAATTTACTTGATTTTTCTACTACATGCACAAGCCCTGTGTCAGTGTTGCGTAAGAATTTAAGTTAATTATTTTATCACTAAAAAATTACATGATAAAAAAAATCATATTTACAAGAAATATCTAAAACAAAAAATAACTAATTTTTATCTCTATATCAAAATATTAGAGTTATTAAAGTCAATAGAGAGACATTTTTTATTTATTATTTTCTTAAATTAATATACAGGTTAGTATTAAAGAAAAATAACACCAGTTATCCATAATTTAGTAGAAATAGTGTCTTTAATGTCTATGATATGACGTCATTTTTTATAAACTTATTCAAAATTTATCTCGGTTTTAACATAAACTGACGCCAACTATAATTTTGGTGTTCGGTGTTAGTTTTAAAGAAAACCGATGCCATAAATATCACCAAAGATTATATATAGTGTTGGTTTTTTACAATAAATGATGCCGTGAAAAAATTAACATTTTTTTACTAAATAAAACACCCTAAATTTTAAAAAAAACATTCGACTTTGGTTTTCCTAATAAATGACACCATTTTTAAAAAAAAATATAGGATCACGGTACCCTCATTTTTTAAGAAGTTTGAAAGTTAAACTTCATATAAATAAAGGACCCTATCATTTTCTATGGTTTTACCCTTAATTATAAACATTGGATTTATCATGGTAAAAGAATTGAAAACTCAACATCTAATGTTTATGAAAATATTCATAATGAGGTAGAGCATCATATTGAATAATTAATTCATGATTTAGATTTTGAAACCATAAAAAACAACAACTATTGAATGATTGTATGAAGATTCCAAGAAACCATTATTCCCAAGATGTAGTAAATATATATTTTTATTAGTAGTATTGAGATTAGTTAACTTGAAATCAAGAAATAGTTGGAGTGATAAAAGTTTCTCCAACTTACTTGATATTTTAAAAGAGTTACTTCTAGAAGGCAATGGGCTTCCAGATTCCAATTATGAGGTGAATAAAATATTATGTACAATGGGATTGGGGTATAAAAAGACACGTAGTTTCCCCAATGATTGTGTGTTATATCGGAAGGAATATGAATATTTATCAAGTTGTTCTATATGTGGGACATCACACTATAATATGAATGAAAAATTCAACTTAGATTCATTCTCAGGTACTGATATCTAATCTCAGGAAAAATCAATTTTGTACTTTCTAATGATATCATAAAATAATTCCTTTATATAATTCAGATAATAAAACTTGGATTCATTCTTAGGTACCAAAATAAAATTTTCTGCTAAAGTAATTTGGTACCTTCCAATAATTCCTCATTTGAAGAATCTATTTTCAAATTCTTGAAATAAAATGGTTAATATGGAAATCATATGAGCACATCTCTAATGGTAACTTACATCATGTTGCTGATTCACCACAGTGAAATAGATTTGATAAACAATTTCCTGATTTTGGAAGTGATGTTATAAATCATAGAATGGGATTGTGTACTGATAGAATAAATCCATATCAGAGCTTAAGTAACCAAAATAGTTCATAGCCTATTTTGTTGGTAGTTTAAAACTTATCCCCACATATATGTATGTAGAAAAAATATTTTATGATGATCTTGATGAAATATGGACAAAAAAGTTGGGAAATTATATTGATGTGTTTCTTTCACCATTGATTGCTGATTTGAAACTGCTATGGGAGACAAGTGTTAATGTTTTCAATGCATACAACAAAGAGTATTTTATTTTTTCGGGCTCTGATAATGTCTACTATAAATGCATTTCCTATATATGAAATCTTATATGGATGTAGTGTTACGGGATATAAATCATGTTCAATTTCTGAAGAAGAGACTTTATATTATCAATTGTAGAATGGAAGAAATATAGTGTACATGGGGCATCAAATATTTTTTCAAATTGATCATCCTTATAATAGATTGAAAAAAATCATTTAATGGGTTATAGGAATACAATATTTCCCCATGAACATTATTAGTTGAATAATATTATTAATGGGTCAAAAATATTGGTTTTACATTTGGAAAGAAAAGAAGTTATGGTCTTCAAAAAAATATCTGGAATAAACATTCAATTTTATTTGAACTATGTGATGAAACATAACAAAAATGTTATGCATGTTGATAAAAACATATGTGATAGTTTGATTAGAATTTTGTAAGATATAAAAAGAAAGAAAAAATATGTATTTCATGCTAGATTGGACTTGATAACAATGGGACTACATTTGGAGATAGATCCAACTATGAAAGGAAATAGAACATATTTACCTACCACTTGTCACACATTATGAATGATTGAGAAGAAGAATTTTTTTCAATGTCTTCATGGTATTAAAGTACACAATGTTTATTCTCCAAATGTGAATAATTTGGGGTCATTAAAGGATTGTAAATTAGTAGGTATGAAATCTCATAATTTTCATGTATTGATACAACAAATTCTACCAGTCATACTACATGGTATATTACTGGAAATTGTCAGAAATACTATCATCATGTTATATAATGTTTTAAAATCAATTAATAGTAGAGATTTTAATCCAAATATATTAGACGTGTTGGAGTAAGAAGATACTCTTATTCTTCGTCAACTAAAAAAGTTTTTCCCACTTACATTTTTTGATATAATGGTTTATTTGGTGATTCATTTGGTGCATGAGATAAGAATATGTAGACCTGTATATTTATGATGGATTAATCATTTTGAAAGATATTTGAAAATTTTTAAGAGATATGTTAAAAATCCTTTTCGATTAGAGACCTCTATTATTCAGAAATATATATCAGAAGAGGTGATTGAGTTATGTACTGATTATTTTTATGAATTGGATAATATTGGTCTCCCTATATATCGACATATGATAGTTGATAATGAAGGTAGAGGGATTCGAGGAATAAATGTAAATTTTATTCCATGTGATGAAGTGATGTAGTAAAATTTATACATTTTGAACAACAAAAATGAGTTTCAATCACATATCTCATCACATATTGTAGATTTAAAGTTATGATATCTGAAAAGAAAGGAAACTTGGATGATGATAGTGCATAAAAATACATTTGATTCATGTTTTAAAGAGAAAGTAAACATAGATAGATCAGTATCAGAAACATTGAAATGATTGGTAGGGGTACCATCTCTTAATGTGATCAGATGGTCTAGTTTTGATATTAATGGGTAGACATTTTATGTAAATAGGTTGGATGCCAATATTACTCTTCAAAATAGTGGTGTAATTTTCATTTTTGAAGGGATTAATTTTTCAAGTGAAAAATATAAAAACCCAATTGTATATCAATGCCATATTTTGGAGTTCATGAAGTCATATGGGAAATTTATTATATGTAATTTTGAGTTATAGTGTTTAAGGGTAATTGGGTTTTAGGTAATATCAATTTGAAAAATGATTAATATGGGTTTAAACTGGTTGATATGAAAATATTTTATTGTGATGAGGAACCATTTATCAAAGCCACACACAAAGAAAATATTTTATGTCATTGATCAATCGAATGACCAGTTTTCCATCATTTTGCAAGGAAAAAAATCTATTTGGATGATGAGAATGGTGATGATATTATTGATTTATATGAGTCTTCTTCATCTATTACATGATTTTTGGATAAGAATGAATATAATTAAAACATAGGGCATGAAATATAAAATGATCATATTGAAGGTATGTGGGAAAATACTAAATTAATTTCCTAACTAATATTTTAATTATTTACATTATATTTCTTTTTTTTAAAATTTACATCTGTAAAAACTATATTATTTAATAACTATTGGATATTTAATTATATATATTTGATTTTTTTTGTTAAATATTGATATTCCATGGATATGGTTAAACATTGTTTTATTTAAATACCCGATGTACTTTATTATATTTTGGTTTAATTTATGAATATGAGAACACCTTTAAAAAAATTGATATTTAAATTTTTAAATGTTTATATCTTTAAAAAAGTAATGTTTATATTTAATAGCTCACCTTGTATATATTTTTGTTAAGAATCATAACATCATTATTTTTTAAAACTTACACATGCGAACCAGTTTTTCCACTTACATATTTTTGTTTTCCAATTTTCTAATTACTCACTTGTGCAATTATATTTTGGTATGCAAGAATTTCATTACATTTTCTTTTTAAAATGATAGATATAAATATAGAGATAAAAGAACATATACTGTGGTATTTTTACTTTTTCATATTATTAAAGATTGAGTAATATAATTATTTAATGAAAGAAAAATTATAATTTTAAAAAAATAATCATAGGACTACTGATGAGACTTCTGTGGGGGAGTCTTCTGATTTTAGTTTTCTGAAATTGAATTCTTAAGATGGAAAATATGGGATTACATATTTAACAAAACTATCACATTCTTGTGTAGATGATCTATTACATATTAGTTTTGATGAAAATAATAATGCAACTAGACCAAATTCAATGCAGTTTATCAATTATATCGGCAAATAAAGCCATTGCAAGATTAAAATTTTATATTCTGACTGGATGTCTATCAACAAGGTGGTGATAGATTAGCTTTGGGAGTCGTTATAGATAAAATATATCAATTTGTTTATTTGATCTCATTTTTCAAATATGATATATTTTAAATGACTAATATTTATGTTATACAATTATAGACGGCATTCAATTTTGATGAGACAAAAGAAGTTAAGAAAAGATGTCTTACTTTAGTGGTTGTTCGATAGAGGGATTTCATAAAAAATTTGATAAAAAATTAGGTGTTTGGAAGGAAACAAAATGAAATCCCATGCCTAATGTATTTGTTTTTATATAAAGATACATGGAAGAAATTTATTTCCACTTGACAAGATGAAACATTTTAGGTATGATAATTATATTATATTATATTGTAAAATTTCATATATATATTTACCAAATTACTTATTTGTTTACTTATTTTATAATAGGACTCAAGGAAATACCATCAAGACATAAAATTTTAGAATGTATAACCTTATACTATATCACATTGAGGGTATCATTTATTGAAGAAAAAACTATTGAGGAAAAGTTTGAAGCTCTAAGAGCTCACTCCACTAGTGGTTTTGATGAGGTGAATTCAGTCCTCCATCTCCACCCACCCTCCATGAGATTTGGAAAAGAGAGAGAAGAAGAAAAAATGAAAATTATCTTATAGAGAAATATAAGGATGTATTTGAATTAATTGTGAGTAAATAATTAGTATTTTTCATGATTTTTTGTAATTTATAAATTAACAATACTAATATACCATTTTCATTTATCATTTCAGGACGAACTTTAAGATAAATTGAGACAAAGAAATTTTATTCCAGAGGGTAGGATGGAAATCCTAGCCACTACTTTAGGAAATAAAGAACACCCTGGCCGCATAAGAGGATATAAAGTGAGTGTTAGTATTCAGAAAGTTTTTGGTCATCAAAGTAAACAATCAGGAGACCTATAAATCACAACTTTAAAAGATTAGCTAAAAGATATGAAACAATAAAATGGAGATCAAATTCAAGAAGTTTTTCACCAAGCTATGTTAGAATAATTGGAGAGACAATCAAAATATATGTAGCCTGCCCAACCTACCCAGCCAACCTACTTTGATCCTCTACCTCCTCACTCAGACCCAACCTTATACTGTGAATTGTATGTAAGAGATCTTTATGTACATATTGTAACATTCAGTGTCTTTAATTTTTTGAGGGATTCTGTACACCACCGACCTATTCATATGGGTCAGTTTAGAGTGTCGATACATGATATTATTGATCCAACTACTATACTACCTTTCCCTACTATAGAGGTTACCAAAGTTGGGGATTATATGAGTCATTTTTTACTAAGGACATCTAGCCTTATTCTTCATATTTCATACGAGGTATGCATTTTTTTAAATATTAATTACTTCTGAATGAAAATTACATAATAATGTTTTATGATATTTAACTTATTTAGGATGATCTAAAGTCCAAATAAATGGAACAAAGGAAACAAAATTTTTAGAAACAAAAAACTATAGATACATCAGATATTTATGATGGGATTGAAAGATTATCTCATGATTCTTATTCCTTGGATAAAATATATGCATTTTAGATATTGTTTGACATATGTGGATGATACTATCCATTTATAATATTCAAGAAAGATATAATGTATCTAATTAATTTTGAAGAGCTCAGCATACCCGTGTTGCAGTTGTTTTCCATGTCAGCAAATTGATGTTTCAGTTTTTATTTTTTTTAAAAGATGGTTTAAATTGACTAACTATCTTAATTTTTTAATTAGGTATCTATGCACATTTCTTGTTCAAAATGACCCCACAAGCATATATGGTTTTATATATCAAGAATTAATTTCAACGGCTATGCTATAATTGTCGACTGAAAATATAGAGGCATATATATGTGAGAGGTTATTAATGATGAATAATGGGTGTTGGTTTTTTCAATTTCTTGATGGGTAAGAACATAAAAGTAATTTTGCACTAATGTTCATTATAATGTCATTAAATGTGAATTTTTTTATTATAGGGGAATTGGATGTTAGACATATTTAATACAAGTGAAAAAACATTATATTGGTTTTTCTCTTTATTTGGCGATGTTCGTAGAAAATTTTCCACCATATTAGACAAGTAAGTTTATTTATTTTTATAAGCTCATTATGTTTAATTCTTATTATTTATACATGTATTATTAGTTGATATATATATATATATAAATGTAGGTCATGATTTTTTTTAACAAATATCACTTGTCAATAACGAATCCAAATGCAATAAACTATATGAAAGTAAAGGTAATTATTTTTAATATTGGATATTATATTTATATATATATATATATATGTACATATTTGTTTTCATTATCAAGTTAATGTTTTATTAAGTGTAGTGTCATCTTCAACAAGGATATGTATAATTTGGTTATTATGTTCTATGATTCATGTGCGAGGTAATAAAACTCAGGTAATGACTGATTTTCATCAGGTTAGTCATATTAATTATTTTATATTTTCTTTCATAGTATTCTATTTTTTAATGTTATATCATTCAAAATTATTATAGACATTCAATGATGTCGATTTGTACATGAATGATGAACTTTACCATCTTCGATCTTTGTTTGTGAAATATTTTTTAAGTGTGATTACGATTTAAGGAATGTATATTCTAATGTTTCTGATTGGTATTACATTGTACTAATAATAAGTGTTCAAAAATGCGTTATTTTTTTATAATAGGTGTTTGAACATAATGATATGAAACAGATTCTTCAACAATAACCAACAATGATCATGTTGTAAATTTTAGGTATTTTTTAAATTATACTTTATAATACAAAGATATAGATAATTTTTTAATTAACTTGTTAAAAGTATTTATTTTTTATAGATTTTTAGTCACTGATAAATGTTGTTTGATGGCTGTATACTGTTTTTTTATTATATGGATTCTGATTTTTTATAGGGTGTAATATTTATAATTTCTAAATTTTATTTTTAACTTTCGGCATCAGTTTTCATAAAAACAAACACCTAATTAATTAAAAAAATCAAATGGTTTTACGCATCAGTTTATCTAAGAAACCAACGCACGAAACCGGTCTGGTTTACACTTTCGACATCGGTTTCTTAGGGAAATTGACACCAAAAATTTGAATCAGATTGGTTTTTTTCATATTTTTCTTATTTAAAACGATGTTGAAAATGAAGCCTGTTCACATTTCAACGTCATTTTTTAAAATCCAACTCCAGAAACCTTATTTTTAACGTTACCTTTATAGTCATCAGTTAAAAACTGACTTTAAATCTTGTTTTGCACTAGTAGTTTCAAAACATGGATGATAATGGTCAAACATTACTTATTAAATAGCATTAATCATTTTTTAGATAAATTTTAAAGGCTTATCCCAAAGTTTTAACCATGTTTAATCCATTTTACCCTTACCAAGGTGACATATATTTTCCATGGTTACTATTCATAATAACAAAAAATAAATGGTAACTATTTACCAAATTTGAACCTCATGATAAAAAATATAATATATATTTTTCAAGATTCATTTTATATAATCATTAGAAATTAATTTTAACATAAATACATTAAACACAATGAAAAAAAGTTTTTAGAAAAATATTGTTTTAATCATAAAAATTAACTTATTTCAAAATCATGATTTTTTGACTAAAATTAGATTATTATAAATAAAATGAATCACATTTTACTTTAATACCAAATCCAAAATATAATAGTACTATAAAATTATTGCATTTAACAAAAAAAATGACAGTATTAGAAAAATTGGTATTTTTCACTATTCAGTAGAAAATTAGTCATTTCAGAAAAATCCCAAAATTTCACACTAAGGTAATTTTGATATGATGATTTCATAAATGAAATTAATTTAAGGAAATTAAATGTAAATTTTTTGAGAATTTATGTTTCAATCACATTCTTTAAAAAAACTATTTGTATTTTACTGTTGTTTCTTTAAAAAGAAAAGCTTACTATAATTGAATATCAGGTGTTACATTCTTCCCTCCTTAAAAACTTTAATCCTTTAAATTTAAAAAATATTACCTCATAAATATATTCAGTTAGTTCTTCATAATAATTTATATAGGTTCCCATGATGCCTCTTTTATCCTATAATTTCTCTAAGGTACCATTATTTTCCGAGTCGTCCAATTCCTAAACACTTGTTCTCTAGTGTTCAGAATCTGCATATGATCTTCATAGTAAGATAGTTCTGGTACCAATTCTATTTCATGATAGGCAATAACATGAATTGGATCTAGAATTTACTTACTCAATAATGAGACATGAATCACATCATGTACCATAGAGAAGCCAGGTGACACTTTTAAAGGGTAAGCCACAACTCCAATTATTTCAAATTTTTCAAAAGGTATAATATACCTAGGGTTAAGTTTTCCTTTTTTTTAAAAACCTTTCAACAAACATACATAGTGATACTTTCATGAAAATGTGATCTCCCACATAAAATTCCAAATCTTTCCTTCAGTTATCTTTATAAATCATCATCCTTCTTTGAGCAGCTTTAATACGAGTTTGAATAGCCTTTATATTTTTTAATGTATCCTCAAAATGTTTTGGGACTATAAGATTTCTTTCACCAACTTCATCCCAATAAGTTGGAGTATGAAATCTCTTTCTATATATTTATTTGTACAAATCAATCTGAATACTTGAATTGAAGCTATTGTTATATGAAAACTCCACTAAAAGTAAATATTTATCCCACATACCTTGAATGTCAAGTGAGAACGACCTCAAAATTTATTCGAAAGTTTGAATAGCCCTTTCGAATTGGCCATCAGTTTGAGGGTGATATACAATGGTAAAATAAAGCTCTATATTTTGATCATTTTGAAGTATTTTCTAGAATTTTAATGTAAATCATGAATCACAATAAGTCACAATTAAAATAGGTTCACCATGAAGACTTACATCATTATTAATATAGAGTTGTTAAAGTAAAACATGAGGTAAATATTCTCTTACAGTAAGTAAAAGTCCAAATTTTTTAAGGAAATCAATAATAACCTAGATTGTATCATTATTTGTAGGAGTCTTTGGTAATATAGTGAAAAAGTCCATATTAATTTCATACCATTTCCACATAGTATTATGTAGAGGTTTCATGACCCCTGAAGGATTATGTCTCTGAACCTTCACCTGTTGGTAAACAAAAAATGTTGATACATAATTAGTAATTTCCCGCTTCATATTATCCCACCAAAAATGTTCCTTTAAATCTCAAAACATCTTGGTGCTACTAGGATATATAGTTAAATTTGTGCTATGATAATCATTGAATAATTCCCCTTTTAGTTTAGGTATAGATGGAACATGTATCCTATTTACAAATTTTATTACGTCATCTTCGTATATGATGTCTATAAATTTCCCATCATTCGCAAATTTAAATTTCTTTTGAAAATTCCCATAATTAGGCTGATTTTTTTAACAAAAAAATAAATATGGTTTGATAATAATTTGAAAAAGTAGTGATGTTTCCCCTTCTTTAATAATTATCATACCAATCTTTAATAAATCCATGAATATAGTATCCCTTTCAATCCTCATTTTGGTTAGGAATCCTTCATCTTTCCAATTCAATGCATCCACTACCTTATTTTTCTCCCCTATGCAGTATTAATATAGAAATCATAATCCATGAGTAACTCCAGCCATCACTTTTTCCTTATATTGTGACATTTCTATGAAAACATATACTTTAAGATCTTATAGTATGTATACATATCACATATTTTCCTATAGAGGTAATATATCCATATCCTCAAAGTAAATATTATGACTCCTAACACAAGATAATGAGTTGTATAGTTTTATTCATGAGACATTAACTATCTTGATTCACAAGAAACAAATTTACCCTTCTATATAAGGACAAAACCAAGCCCGTTCTTCGAAGCATAACTATATATTACAAATCCATAATTTATCGATAATAGATTCAAAATTAGAGCATTCACCAATACCCACTTCAATTATTCAAAATATTATTTACATTCCTCTATCCATTCACACGTAAACCCTTTATGTGTAATCTTGTTTAATGTGTTAGGAAATAATGAATTTTTTTAAGAAATCGACCATAATAATCTTCAAATCTAATGAAACTATGATCCTTAGTTATATTATTTGGTGTAGTTTATTCTATTGTTGCCTCTATATTTTTAGGATCAACTGAGATTCCATCATTAGAGACAATTTTTCCAAGAAAATAATCATTATGAGACCAAAATTCCTACTTAATAACTTTCGCAACTAATTCATTTTCTCTAAGAGTATTAAAAATGACATGAAAGTGATTATTAAAGTCCTTATATCTTTTATTTTACACAAATATATCATCTATATATACCATAATGAAATTTTCAGGATATTTATTGAATACTATATTCATTAGACTCAAAAAATAGAGGGTACATTAGTCAATATAAAACTAATTACTATAAATTTTTAATGTTTATACGCGGAACTAAATGTTTTATTTATAATACATTCAATATTTACTCTTAATTGTTTTTAAAAGGTTGGGGTCGAAGCCTCAATTTATTATTTAAAGAAAAGACCTCTTTAGACTGGGTAGAGGGTGACCCATTACATAGCTCGATGGCCTAAGGCCAAGTGGCTTGAATATAAGGCTTGCAAGACCATTTTTTGGCCCAAAGGACCCCTCAGTGAACAGTACTAATACAGTACCACGCTGCTATAGTACCTTCTACAGTACCGACACTGCTATAGTCCCTGTTACAGTCCCTGTTACAGTCCCTTCTGTACTACAATGTTTCCCAAAATGAAGGTTAGTATTTGAAAAATATTAAGCTCTATAATGTAGGTCAAACATGTCATCAATATGAGGGAGAGGATACTTGTTTTTATAGTAATAGCATTGGTTTTACTTTAATCAATTCATAGCCTCATAGATACATCTTTCTTCTTAATAAGAAGAATATGGGCTCTCCATGGTGAAACACTAGGGAGTATAAATCCTTTGTCACACAAATACTACAGTTTTTTCTTCAAAAACGCTAATTCTACAATGGTAATTATATAGGGAGTCTTAGATATAAGTATTTCATTGGGGAATAAATCAATGGATAACTAAAATTCATTTTATGGTATATATTCAGGTAACTCTTCAGGAAATACATCAATATATTCTTGTAAAATAGGAACATCCTTAATTTTAAGATTACCTTTTCCAATTGTATATTTTTTCTAATATTATCCCTTAAGAATATAATTAATAAGATCTACTAAAGTTGGATTAGGATATGACTTAGATAATTAATTATCCCCTCTAAAGGTAATGAATTATATATCCTTATCATGAATTTTAATTTCTTTCTATTGGAAATAAATATTTTCATTATAATTTGAAAGAAAATAAATACTAAGGATTATATAAAAATCAACCATGGGTATAATAATCAAGACTAAAAATAGGGAACATATTTGTGTTATAAGGGGTATTTACTCACACACCCTTATTGTGGGGAGATTTCCAATAAGAGTTTTTTACTAAAAAAATACCTTCTTAATGTCCTAGGGAAATATCTAATTTCTTGGAAAACATGGAAGATATAAAATAGTGAAATATCCAAAATAAAATAAAGAATTATCTAAATTTGGGAGAATGATTAAAGTACATGCCACCACATCTTTTGGAACTTCAACCTTAGCAATAGTGATTTCATAAGCTTGTCCTTCTCCCCTCAATCTCTTCTATGATAGGTTCCCCCTAATGCTTGGGACATTAGTATAAATAATTCCCCATTTATATATTATTTAAGCATTGGATAGTATTTTTTTCTTTATTCAACTTCCATTCATTATCCATATGAACCTTATCTTAACACTTTTAATAAACTACCATGCCCTTCAAAATTTTTTCCAGTTGTTTTATCCAAAATTTTCAGATGATGGAAAATGATTCATTCCCTTCCTTATCTTTGACACTACAATTTTATAGGTGCTCGAAAAACCTATTATTCTTTTTATATCTCTTTAACATATAGGATATTTAAAATTTCTTATCTATATTTATGGAACATAATATTATTTAATCGTACAATAATTTTTTTGAGAAACCCTTTCCCTGTAGAGAATTAGATTATGGACATCAGATAAATGGTTAATATTTCTATATAGAATACGAATGTAATCCATAGTATAACTGGATACTATTTTAATGGTAGCCTCATACTTTGGAACAATTTATTCTTCCTTTTAATTTAATTTGAGTAAATTTCTCTTCATTTGAGTTCATTTCCCATGAGGAAAATATATGTTGAAGAAAGTTACATTAAAATATCTCCCTTCCATATGTTATATTTCCTCTTCCTCCCTAGTATTCTAGATCAATAACCACCGTTAATCATAATTTCCTCTAAGAAAATGAACTACCATCATAATATTTTTACTTTCATTTCATCCCATGTCCAGTAATATCTTTTCAAGATTCATAATCCGTTACTCAGCTATCAATTGATTAGTAGTTCCAATAAAATTCATAGACTTATGTCATTTGAAATGATCTAATATAGGTGTATCATGTCATGGAACATCATGTTTCTATATATGTGTAAGGTTATTAGTCATAACTTAGGAAAAATACCCTAATATATCTATAATCTACTCAACTACAACACTAATTGTATTGGATTACTTAGAAGGGAGATCCCTACATTGACTATAGGTGTTGGTTCCATTTCTTAAATTAGGATCCAACACTAAATAATAGAACACACTTAATTTTCTCAAAATCATTATGAATATTTATCTACAGAATAAAAAACCATTTAATACTATATATTCTAAAATATTACAAGGGGTTATCATAATTCTCATGTTTGTTATGATCATTTAAAATCTAATTATCAAGGTTTCTACTAAACTTAATTCGATACCAACTGTAATAACCCCAAATCCAGTAACCCAGAGTTAGTGACTACTTTATTACATTGGCTTAAGATTAAGGGGATCCCATATTGAATAACTGATCATTTTAGTAGTTTTGAAGAAGCAAATAGACACTTGATTCCCATTTTATATTTTAAATATAATTAAAAAATTAAAAAAAATATTTTTATGGAATCCTTGAAACTTATTCAAATATTTATTCTCCATATCCTATGTAAAGAAAACAAAATAAGTGTAATCTCAAATGCTCAAGAAAGGTTAAGTTAAATGGAAGATATTATGGGTAAATAAGGAATAATCAATATGGAAGGGTAAATAACTGGAAACACATTCCATTTAATTAATAAATTGAGTATGAAATGAATCTATGGATAATATCAAACGAAATAATATCATGGATAATAATAAATAAATTATCACTGAATGAAATGAATAATATTGGACGTCATGACTGAAAAAATCATGATATCTTTACCATCAATATCTTTCACCAAGACTATGTAAACTATGGGTAGCCATAAACCAAAAACCCATTTAATAAGGCTATCCAACTGGTTTGTCTCATAACACCTATCATTGCATTAAGATGATATATAATTTCATGGCTCATCATTCACTACATTTTCAATTAATTCATAATATATTGAATGATCAATTTTATTATTAAACAATATGCCTTATCAAAAAATTCCCATATTGAGAAAATAATAAAAAGTATCAATATTTCCCTAGGCAATTAAATGAAATTCAATGTAAAACAATGTACATAGAAATGGTATATAGTTTCGGAAATAATAATATCTACGATACAACTAATATGTATATTTAAGATAAATGTAATTTCCACTGATTATAATAAAGTTAATGTTTCAAGAGAAAGTCAATGACTAAAAAATTAAAAAGATATAAAAGACAACTATAAATTCATAAAAAATATATGTTTTGTAATAAAATCATATCCTTTAGAGAAATATTTAAAACAGAAGAAAAACATTAGAATAATATTTCGTTAAATATGTTTCTTTGTAAAAATATTGAAAACTTATATAAAAATCTAAATAACATAAAATTATTATGGTTGTGGGAAAATTTCATTAATGCTGTATACGTTAAAAAACATTCATTTTTAATTTTTTTGTAAAATAAAGTTGAAAATAAAAATTTTGGAAACAATTATAAATATTCCATTAACAAAAATTAAAAATTCAATACAATATTTCCTTTGAGTAAATAAAAAGGACTTTTTTAAAATAATTTTGAAAAATATGGACATGAAAAAAAATATACCCAATCAAAAAGTGAAATGATATCAACATTTCTTTGAAATATTACTTATCACAATTCAAGTTGAAAAGAGTGGAAAATTGAAATAAAATATGTAAAATATTTAAATATCCATATGATATGGAAAATATATTGATTTTATTAAAAATATATTATGAGATTCCTTCAATGAAATTTTATGCATTCCCAAAAAATGAGATTGTAAAATAAATTTGTAACTCTTTGGTAACTTTTAAATTGTAATCCCTTTAATGAGTAAATGTTAATTGAAAATTTAATTAAAATTAATATATATATATTAATGTTAAATATATAAAAGCTTTGGTATATACACAACATAAAATAAAATAGGTGCATAATACAAACAAGTTAATTGAGTGGAAGTTAAGACAAAATCCCTTACCTCACATTTCCATTTAGTTGATAATTATTTGACCTCATATATAATGGTTTCAAACATGTTATTAAATTATATAGGAACTATATTAATATTTATAATATCATATATGATCCTATTATTACATCTTATGACTGGTTTGTTAATAATATGTCATTATTATCATTATTTCAATTATCAACTGCTTTATTTTCTCATGTGTATTTTATCACAAATGTTAGGGTCCTTATACATTGACTATGGATAAATAATCTCAATAATTTTAATAATTATAAAAATATCATATATATATTAAATAAATATATCCTTATTACCATATATATAAAGAGGAAATGATAAATATATCACATCGCTTTCTGGAGGTGGTAATCCACACATATTCACGAGCGACATTATCATTTTACAGTGGACTGAAACGTAAGAAGTATGTATGATATTATAATTAAATAAGTATAATTATGTCATAAATATCATATATATTCATTATTTACATCATTATAACCATCCAAATAAAATGGTTATGAAAAACGAATTACACCGCTATGTGGAGACGGTAAGCTGTACATATGCACAAGCAATGTTTTCACATTCCATAAGGTGTAAAAGATGTATAAAATGGATATAAAATATTCATAATAAAATCTATGTATATTTATCATAATATATTAATTATTTTATAATGGGTTTAATTAATTTAGATGAATTACAAGATGAAATAAATTTAAAAGTGTTGGTAAAGATGATTACCACTTCTTCCCTAGACTTCATTTAGATATCCTTTTAAGGGACCTAAGGTTTGTTTTTTAGAAAGAAAATCACCTCTATAATTTGGATAAGGATATTTATAATATAAATGTGAAAGTATTTTTGAATCTTAGTTTCTCAATGTGGTGAAAAAAAGAGATATGGGGTGTCATTTGATAAGTGAGGGGAGGAAAACTTTTGTAATTACTTATAGTATTAAATTAATATAAATTAATATTTATGCAAAACTATTTCCAAATTGATATAATTAAAATATAAGATTATTATGAGTTTAAATAATCTCATTAAATAATTTATTTACTGGTTTTTGTTATTTTTAACCCTTATATCATAGTTCTAACCCCCATTAACCCTTTTGAAAACTACCACAATATAATTTTTTTTGACCCTTTAAGGGAAAAAAATATTACCATAAAAGAAACATTGAACCATAAATGGAATATGGATGATATTTTCAACCATATTAAATTAAATTGGGTGAATATAATATGTTTCTGAATTCTAAATCATTTACCAAAATATTATTTATTATGAAATATCATTAATGTCATTTTTTAACTATTTATTTAATTTGATTTCGAAAGCAATATGAATGAAAATTAATTTAAATATAAACCATTAAAAAATTAATAATATGTTATATTTATCTATAAAATTATTTTTAAACAATAAATCACTCAGATAAAATTAATTTTCAATTTTTTAAAATCATTTTCTTGATTTTTTACAACTTGCAGAAACATTGTATTGGTGTTTCTTAAGAATTTAAGCTAATTATTTAATCACTAAAAATAAAAAAAATCACCATTAGAAAAAATAATAATTCATATTTCAAATAAATATCTAAAACTTAACATAACCTCTTTTTATTCTTATGTCAAAATATTTGAGATGTTAAAGTCAATAAAGTGATATTTTAAATTTATTATTTTCTTAAAATAATATAAAGTTCAATATCAAAGGAAAATGGCACTAAGTGGACATAGTTTTGAGAATTTGATGAAAATGGTTGAAATAAACCCATAAAATAGTATTAAGTCAAGTTTTATAAAACATTTAAAGCCTTATCCGAAATTTTTAACCATGTTTTACTCTTTTTACCACTACTAGCGTGGAAAATATTTTCCCAGGTTAATATTCATAATGAAAAAACTAAAAGGTTCATATTTACCACAGATTAACCTAATGATTAAAAATATGGTATGAATTTTTCAAGATTCAATTTATGTAATTGGAAGAAAATAATTTTGATATAAATTCATATAGTGAAATGAAAATTGTTTTTTAGAAAAATTAGTTTTAATCATAAAGATTAACTTATATCAAATTCATGAAATTTTTTTGTTAAAATTAGATTATTATAAATAAAATAGATCACATGTTACTTGAATACTAAATCTAAAATATAATTGGACATTTAAAATACTTGGTTTGATTAAAAGAAATGTCAATATTTAAAATATCATTAATTTTTACTCTTCACTGAAAAATAAATCATTTCCAGAAAGTCCCAAAATTTAACCATAAGTCAATTTTGATATTATAATTTAAAAAATGAAATTAATTTAAGGAAATATAATTTATAAAATTTTATAATCTAGGTTCTAATTAAATTCATCAAATAAAACTATGTATATTTGGTTATTATTTCTTTAAAAAGAAGATCATACTATAATTAAATCCCGGGTATTACAATCCAATATCCAAGGTCATTAACCTTCTGATTCCTTTAGATTAGTTTAAATAAATAATAATTTTTTCTTACCTTTTTTTTTCTTATTATACATATTTTGAGATTTTTGGTATGAAATGTTCTCTATTGGTAATATGACAAGAAATTCTTTTGCAAGATGGGAATGTTGATCACATCTTTTAAAAATAGTTTTCACAATATGGAATCTATTTTTAATATTTAATATGATTTTTCTGGTTTAATTTTTTGAGTGGGTTGATTCCCCATAAAAACCTTCCTCCAATTACTCTTGGAATTACTGTAGTTTTTATGATTTATCTAGTACATTTTTTCCACATACCAAAAAGCACCACAACACCAGCAATAACTATAGAAATAATATTTCACTTTGTAACATAAATTATATGTATATTTGTGAAACTATTTTCAATAAAAATTGTTAATTTATACTTTGGAACTTTTTTTTACCCAAAATATTTGGTTACCTCATGAAATATTCTTCTTAGCCTATACCAAATCTATAGTAGTAGTGGATTTTAGTTCAGGCATTGAAACCTTAGAAACATCTATTTTTTTTAAAATATTCTTGTTTTGGTTACAAACATGGTATTGTTTACTTAATTTTTCATCTAAACATATTCATTATTCTTATTAACTTTCAAGGATAATTATTTTTATCCTTACAAGTTTTACACTTCTTAGAAATTTCACCATCTACTGTAACTGGGTTTTGGGAATTTTGTAGTTTCCTGCTCAGCATTAATTTTTTTAACAAGTTCTAATTATTAGTACTTTACTTTTTTATATTCTTCAACATTTATTTTGAGGTTCTTATTTTCATTAATTAATTTTTTCATATCATCAATCTATTTTAGAAATAGAGATTTATCCTTATGAAAATATTCTTGATTACTTGTTGAAAGATTTTGTTTATTCAACTTGTTATTCTCCCTCTATAGTCCTAAAATATTTGCAAGACATTATTTAAAATATATTTTTATCATAAAATCCAATTGATTATATACATAGTTTCTTCAAGGATACTAATTTCGATACTGGTGAACTTTTCATCACTCAATTATTCAATAAGTACGTTTTTAACAGCATCATCACTAGTTTTTAGCTCATTATTCACTGTCATCATATTCCACATACTTAGACAGGAAGTTTTTTTATTTATAGAACTACTAATTCATTCTATTTATATAAGACTTTTATTTTCCTATATTTTTTTAGACATCTTCTCATCTTTATATCCTCTTCATCATTATTTATTTCTTCTTTAAATATAGGAAAATTTATAGAACAATTTCCAATAGCCTCACTACCAAAGTACTTCATAAGAAACTTTACATTATAATTTAATGTGCCTTTTTAAATTTTTTATAAATTAAAGACATAAATTCATAATTTTTTTTCAAAACTTGAATTTAGGGTCAAAGTCATTGTGTTCACCATAGATAACTTTTTTATACTTTCTTCACAACCTTTTCGCTTCCCATTCGATAATTCAATCTTCTGATTTGTAACTTTTATTTATTCACTTTATTATTTCATTAATATATGTTCTTCAACTTTTACCATATTTCTTTAGTAGTTATAATTTCATTAGATATGATAATTTAAATTTTTGAGAGACAGATATAGGGACAATTAATGATTTCTTTTCTTACCCATCATTCTCTAAATTATTATTATCATTAGCTGTTAATGGAAAATCTTCAGTATGAGGAGGGTAACCATGTGTAACAACCACAAGAACAACATAAATTATGGAAATAACATAATTCAACATTATATATTTTTATATATAATAGTTATTTAACTTGAATATAGGAACCCCCTTAAAGTTCATATATTTATAATCATCTATGAAAGACCCTCTATTCTTCAAAATTCATCAATGAGTCCATGAAGGGAAGCTAGATTTGGTACCACATAAATGGTCCATTAGGATTCACATGATCACTCAGATGGGGAGGGGGAATTACTGATATTCTATTTTTATTTTTTCTTTCTTAAGAATAAACCTTCTCCTCTTTCTAGTGAGATATAACTTTTATGAAAAAAAGAAAAAAATCACAATCATAAGAATGTAGGTTTTAAAAATTTTCACCACTTAATAAGAGTATTAAGTCTTTTTCATGGTATTTAAATAATTCAAGACCACACAAGACACTAGATAACATTCCTTTGTATGTGGTCACAATTAGTAGGTAATATCCTTTCACTTTCAAAGCACTATACTAAACTTGCGGTGCATGTTCTCCTCACATAGAAAAATGATATAATAGACTTTGTGTAACAATTGTAAGAGTCTTCACCAATAAGACTCAATATTTTCTCATTGTTATTATTGAACTTTCTTTAAACATAATTTTTATAAAAGTACTTTTTCCTATTCACTTTCTTTCTCAGCAGCCAGAAATGACCTTCTCCAGTCTGTGAAATTTCATTTGATGGGTTTACCTAGTATACTCTGTCTGATTTTTATTTAGTATACTCTATTTGGTTCCTTCTTGAAAAATAAAGAAAATTTTTAATAATTTATTCATTTGATCACCATAATACTCTATCCATTCTATACAACCTAATCGGAAACTGTATATGGTATCTTTCTGACTGTTTCCTCTTTAACTAATTCTTCAAATCATTTCTTCACACCATTTATTCAATATCAACTGATGGTAATCCTTCATCCAGTATTCACCATACTAATTCTACCTTTTAAAGTTCCTCATGTTGACCACATTCAATTATCCTATAAACTAGGAGGTTCCCTTAAGACCTGACATCAATGAGTTTCATCAAAATTTCATAAAACATGGTGAGAATCATGAATCATTCCTCTATGATATTTGGAACATTTAATGATTAGTGTAGAATCATCACATTTAATGTGTTTATGAAAGCTTCATAACTTCTTTTTAACCTTTTATAAGTTTATACCATTCATTCATCTGGTGACTATTTGTAGAAATACTTCTAACTAATGTAACTTAATTTGATGATCTTGCATAATACCATAGAAATGTATTATATTACTTCTTTCAAAAACTTCTATATTTTAATGACTTACATCATAACTCTTAGACCATTTCATTCACCTTCAAACCTCTAACTGATGAACTCCATACAGTATCTTCCATGTGATAACTTTAACCAAAACCATTTATCTGATGTCTCAAAAAATTCCATCCGATAATCCAGGAATAATTTCAAATTAATAACTATTTACACTTCCATTTGATATCTATTGTTAGTAATTAAACATATGTTAATAATTCAAATGTTTTGTCTGATGGATTCAAACCTATGACATTGAAATAGATCATCTGATGTTCTTCGTCTGATTAGTCTTCATCTAACAAAATTCCTCAGAAACGTTCCTTTATATATCTAAAACATTAATCTTATAAAAAATCATTATAAATGATTGACGGATTACACTTTTTATCACCATATCTTTAAAAACATTTATAAACTTTGAACACAAACTCCACTCGGCCAAACCACCGAATGATTTCTTATATCTGGTGATCTCCAAAGAACTTCGTAGTATGAAATTTGTACATGTGAATGAGTATTCTCCCACTTTTAACATATACTTGTATCATAAAAATTTCTAGTGATCATGATTTTAGGAACATTAAAAACAAAAAAAATTACCAAATTTTACATCACTGAACACTTTGTTCGATGAACCTTTTAAGCAATATAAGATAAACATTCAGCATGAAGCTTTAACTAATAACATCTTATAGATAACCCTCATAATATATGATTGGTTTATAAACTAAATAATATCATCTTCATATAATTACCTTTTTTATAATATTAAAAAATTTAAGGCGATTTATGTTAGACAAAAAAATACAACCCTTTTTAGCAAACTTTCTTTATACAAGACAAGCCTAACCAACATATTATTATCATAATATCACCACAAAACATCTCCAAATTTTTTGGTGTAAATATAGTGAGATAATTAAAAGAGTTTTATAAATTATTATGAAATATAAGTGATGATATATGTGTTTAAATTTTAATTCCATTCCTGTCTTGATATTTTTAAAGTCAAATTTTGTGAATATTCTAAAAAACGACTTTAAATGGTATTAATGTTTAAAAATTATTTTAAATCATTATAAAATCAGAAAAAAATTATATTGAGTAAATTGGATGGGAATTTTCTGATACTGTCATGAATTTTTCACATATGTGGAATTATAATTTTTAATATTACTTTCATAACCCGTAAATATTGATTTTTTTTTGAAAATGACATTGATTTTTTCTTATAAAATGAGACTCAATCTATGATTTCCCAAGGAACATATGAGTTTAGTTATTCTCAATATTATTCCTAAATTCATCTAAAATTTTCTATGACAATATCCCTAAACCCCTGTTGTGACCATAATCCTCTCCTAAAAAGGCCTTAAGCTTATTTAAAAGGAGGATATCCAAAGACGGGTTATAAGTTTTAACCAATTTCTTTATGTTTATTTATTATTATACTTTTTTCAAATATTCTGTGCCATACTAAAATAATTACTTAATTATCATAAATATACTGAAATTTTATTATATTTATGTAAACACTATTATCTACCTCATTTCCATCTAATGGGATATGAAAGCATTGCTCGTGCGTACATACAAACTACTGTCTCCACAAATCGATGTGGGTAATTTTACGTCATCATATATCATGGATGATTATGTAGATGGATTTATTGGATATATATAATCCTTATTAAATGTAATTATTCATGAAAGATAAACTATCATATACCTTTATCCCCTCTCATTCATCGAAGAATGATAACCTTGCTCGTGTGTATGTGTGGACTACCACCTCCATGAAGTGATGTTATTCATTTTTCATTTATGATTATCATGGATGGTTATAAGGATTTATTTGATTAATATAAAATTTATTTATGATAATATTATGATTCTATATAGATATATTATTATTTACCTTTATTTATTTTCATTTAAAAATTTGTACATCGCTCATGCATACATAGGGAGTACAGTCTCCAAGAATTGATGTAGTTAATTTTTTATAACTATTATATATGAATGGTTATAAAAGAGTATATAATGAATAAATATTATACATATGAGAATATTAAGGTTTTGAATATGATGAAACAATGACCAAATTGCAAGAATTAGAACCATCAAACTAAAACAAGCATGGAAAATGGAACATTTAACACATAGAACGATGATTTTAATGAATAACTATCAACAAAAACGTAATAGTATATTATAATTTAATCAAATATATTATGATAATTATGAATATGGCTCTGTATTATAAAGGTAAATTTATTATAACGGAGGTTAATATCACATATAAAGAAAGTCGGGACTTGAGGTAAGGGTTTCATATCTAATTTTCTTCTTTGATACATATTTTGTATTATGCACATATTTTTGTTTATATAGTGTATATGATTCCACTTTTAATAATTATATCTTGAATATATTTTGATTTATGTTATTTAAAGTTTCATTTCATGTTTTATCTTTTGAAGTGGTTTTGAATTAAATGTTATAAAACCTATAAGGGTTTCTCATCTCACTTCTATCCCTCTAAGACATATGATATATTAAAAACTTGTTTTATATTTGGTGGTGTATATAATAACTTTGAATTAATTTTATGATGATTTTAATTAAAAATATTTGTATTTATAAATAAATCTAATTTTATTTATTTCATGTTATTTTGATTCATATATTATAAGAATTGTAAGGGTTTATATTACAATATCATTTCTTTTTAAGACTATCTATATTAAATTTATAATGGGGAAATTATAAGATATTTATATTTTAAAAACCATATATTTTATTCTCATATGATTATTTTTTGAGTGTTCATTTTTTCCTTTAATTCTTCTCTATTTGTTCTTTAAAATGATTAAGAATATTTTAAGAAAATCCAACATTATTTTCCCTTTTTGTTCAGGAATATTTCTATTCCATATCTTTGTTTTTAAAATTATTTTATAAAATATTTTAACTATGATTTAATATTATAAAAATTTCATTTTCACTACCTTTTAATTTCTTTACAAATTATTAAAAGGAATATTTTCAGTGGATTTTGATACATCTCACTTTTTACTTTTTATAAGTATGAACAAACTATTCTTTTTTAATGTAAACTACATGAATAGATTTTATTATTATCATGTATTTCATTAATCATGAAGCTTAATTTAAATGTTTAAATGGTTTTAAAAAGAAAATAATATTTCTATTTTTTTTATGAAATCTATTTTTAAAAATTTAACAAAATGAAAGGAATGTTTTCTATGGATTTTCAAAGCATACTTTAAATTCTTTCATAAAAGTGGTTTTTCATCAATGAAAAAATAATTTAAGGATTTTTATGAATTAGTAAGGATATTATATTATAATAAAATCCACTTTATTTCTTTATATATATTATTATTATGGTTTTTTAATTATTAATTCATGAAACCTACTTTTTTCCCACAGTTTAATTATGCAATGATGAAACAATGAATAATTTTATGATCATGTGACTATCTTATATATGTATTTTATTATAGGATAGGTGGGAGAAAATTTATCTATTACTTTAATTAAATAGGTAATGTTTTATGTATTATAAGGTCAAATGGTACACGAGTGGTTATACCAAGACCAATATGGTACACAAGTATCCATACCCTGTCCATGAAGTTATATGGGTGGTTAACTGAAGCCTATTATGTAATGAATGTATTAATGGTAAGCCTTAACATATGATTTGGAAAATGGGTTGTTATCCCAAGCCTATTACATGATTAATTTCTTATTGGTTATATTTGGAATATTATTTCTATGATTATGTTTATTCCACATTATTATGTCATATTCTTTTTCCTAAGTTATGATATCATGGATTATGATTGTTTGATATTCCACAATCGTATAACTTATGTCTTATATTATTATAATGGTTTATTCAATTGATCATGATTTGAGATTTATATATATTGGTATGAACTTAATGTACCTCTATTATATTATCATGCCTTATAAACATCTTATATTGATTTATGATCTTCAATTGATATCTCTCATGTTTACCCTTACAGATCAAATGATCCAACCCTCTTTATGTTCCCATTTACTCAGGTTATAAAGAATAATATTATGAATGATATGTCTATAAGGGTATCCTATCTGGATAATTCTATTGGATATGTTTAAGTCTTCTCATGAAACATGAAAATATGGGTAAAATTGAGAAATGCACATTTGATGAGATAGACATGGGTTTTGTTGTGTAAAAATATTTTCCTAATTCTATAAAACATTAAACCTAAATGGTATTTGCTATGTATGTGACATAATTTTGGATACTAATACTGTATTTATAGAATGTTAAAATTGGTTCACTTTAATTGGTATCAAATCTAGTATGTAAATAATATGTTTTTAAAAATCGATCTAGGTGTATAGGTCTCATGATATCTTAGAGTAGGTTGCACATAATTTATCCAAGTCACCCATTTTAAATAAAGGTATGAAACACAATAAAGTAAAAAGACCATGCCTTCTCACTCTAAGCAGGTCACACATCCTGCTTCCCTTGTCATCCCTTGTCACTAAAGGGATACCACACAACAAAATCTCAATCCTACCCTTATCACTCAAAGGAGGTTGTACATAGTATCCCAAACTATCTCTTATCAGACAAGGATGGTTTTCTCTAACACTTTATCACTTAAGGTGGGTCCATTATCCTAACCACTACCTTATCACTCAAGGTAGGGTCCAATTTCATGTCACCACCTATAAATTATGACTCATGGTAGGGTTATTCCAAAACCTTATCACTCAAGTTGAGTCAAGGACTTAGGATCCATCATCAGCCACACCAAGACCCATCACCTACCACAGGAACACATAAGAAATAGAAATCAGGGCACAAAGCTTATCCCGCAAGATAAACATGTCTTCATTAGGTATTATTCATTTGGGACCTATACCCACACATCAATATATTCCTTATAATCTATCTGGCCTCATATACCAATCTTCTAAAGAACATTTCAGTCTCTTCTAATCAGAACCATGACGTGTCCAACACTATCTATGCTTGAATGAATCAATCTAGTTTGAAATTACTTAAGTGTAAAACCCCAACTCACTTCATTGCATCAGGCATGGTTCTATTTAACATAATAAAATTTACTTATACCTACTGTTTACGTGTCTAACTATGTTATCTCAACCCAACCTAGGCTTTGATACCAAAATTCAAACATCATCATCCAACACACAAAATCATGCATCATCATGAAACAAGAATCATACAAAAAAATTATAACTAGGGGACACATACAAAAACTATCATGCTTTAGAATATATAGAAGCTAAAACATGAGGTCAAATAGACCAAAATAACTCAACAAAGCCCCTACAATGTTCCTTTTAAAATAGTTTTTAAATAATTTTTGAAGATGATTTTTAAAATGAACCACATACTTTCTTACCCATTCTAGGACCTTGATAAAATTCTCTAAAAAAGGTTCAATAGAAAACCCAATTTTTTTTGAAATACCATTTTAAAACCAATTTATCAAATCATGACTTTTTCTGTGAAAGTACCATTCAAATCAAGCCCCATTTTAAAAATTAATTTTATAAAGGTAACCTCTTACTCTTTGAAATTAAACTCATTTCACCATATAGCCCATAATAAGGGCCACTGAAACTCATTCGACCAATGCACCACCATTGAAAATTATAAAAACATATTTGGTCTAGGTTGAATTTTAGGTCTATGTGAGCCCATACTAATCTTTGGGAAAGATCACACAAAGTATAAAACATATTGAAAATAATAATAATTATGGAACATGAAAAAATTAACAAATGAGAAATATAATCAATAAAGTCAAGGTCTCCAACCTCAACTGAAAAACTACAATTCCATCCAGGGATCATACCGACCTCCTTTGAGTCCATGAGCACCAATATCATAAATAAATACCATAAAATTAATAAACCAAAAATTTAGAACCAAAATCAAAAAACCAGTATAATAGAATCCAAACGCATTAGAAATTATAACGACACTAAAAACACAAGAAATGTGGTTCAGTATACACATGAAGTGCACCGAAAAATATGCCAAATAAAAGAAAAAAAATTAATTACCCCATTAAAAGGCACATTTAACTCCAAATGTACAAAAAAACTAAATAAATCCATGGTGAAACATAACTCAAGTCAAATGATGAATGATAGTTTGAAAAGACCTTCCCCAAAATCCTTATAAAATTCTCACATGAAATCCCCATAATGTGGGAATATTTCACCATGCTCTAAAACCATAATCATGTGAACTGAAATTAGAGAAAAACAAGGGTAAATAACTACATGATAATGGGAGAGACCTTAACTTGAATCTATGTGATGAACCACTAAAAAATATTCAAGATAAATGGGGAGAGTAAAGGATAAATTTAAAAGCTAAAGAAGGCTCCCCTTCCCTCTTAGTTTAATGGACGTAGAGGAACCCAGGGGGTTCCAAATAGGACCCCCAAAAAATTACTAAAAATTACTTAAATAATAGGTGTATAACTAGGCCAAAACATGACCATGAGTTTCATTAAAGGAAACAACCTCACCAATATTGGTTGTGGAACAACTACCCTCAGAGAGATGGGAAAACTCTCGACCAATCACTGTTGCGGCGTGACCCCCATGGGTCATGACATGACCACACCAAAGAGGCACTATTGTGGTGCAAAACCTCGTGGTCAAAGTGAAACTACACATAGGCATAAGGCCTGATCCATTAGACCACACCTTTTTGGTGTGAGCCCTCAGGGTCAATGTTGTGAATTCTACCTCCTTTAGAATTATATCCGCTAACACCTGATAACTTAATCTAGAAATTATTGCACTGAAATTTGACCCCCAAAACATCTCAAACATCATTTAAAAGGGGATCAAAACTCACACTCCTTAATTAAAATCCAATATTTAAAATTTACCATTATTTTTACTAACCCATAATTATTTGGGTTGTTAAAAACCCCACACCATAATGCTTATTATCTTCAAGAAGTCACAATGATTATACAACAAGAAATATTCACATTCTTTGATTGTTAATTCACCACTATATTTTCACTTCTCACCATAAAATTCCCAACATACTTCATTTATGTGACTCTAACACTAATGACTACTATCCACCATTATTCAAGAAAATTTATCATAAAGCTTCACATAGTTCAATCCATGACCACCAGCACACCTTTAACATCGTTTCACTTTGAGAGATCCATAAATGATCCTAATGTGGGTTATACATCACCATATCTATTTCCATGCAATAAAACCATTTGGTCCTCATCTTATGACAAATGTTCCAAGAAAAAACCTAGCTAAACCTATCAATGTGCTATAACTTCTACCTATTAAGATGCCTTGACTTCCTAAGGAAAAAGAAAATCACCAAAAAACTCAAAACAATTTCTGATATTGACATACATTGTAACTCCATGGATGGATCCTCATGCAACAAAATCTATTTCCATACTCCACCTATGAATATCAACGTGAATTTAATTTGAATCACTCTCATATTCTACCATATTATTAACCTTGACTAACATGAGGGTCACATACCCATGATGGATTAAATTATCAACCAATATGAGAATATTATCATAACCTCAATACACCAAAACATTGGATCTATCATTCCTATGTGTATTCTATTACCACATTTAATGACAGAGCATGACCACCTCACTCATACTTGAGAATAAACATAAAACACTAAGAACCAAACACCAAGATGGTTCTTAACCACACCCAATGATCCCAAAACATTAAAGTTTCAATAAAAATTGAATATATAGTCTTATGGTACTCACCACCATAAGAATCTACCCAAAATTGGCAGTGTTTCTTAATTGTGTTTCCCATAATAATAATTTATCATCAAAACCCAAAACAATTGGTCCAATCCATAGATCCTCAAACCCTCACATCCATCTAATTAATATAAATAGAAAACATTTATCTAATGATCTTAAGAACATGAATGGATCTAAAAAACCACAAAAAACCATCAAATTCACAATCAAAACAACTGATCTATACTCGATCCACCACTAAAAATAATAAAACTTGGTCTAGATAGGTACCAATTAATTTTCCCATTATTATAATAATCTGGGACCAAACCCTCTAACCACACTTGTATTTATTAGAAAACATGGTACACCATCCAAGAACACAATTAAAACATCTAGTCACTCTTGAAAAACATAATAAAATCCCAATAGCTCATTTTATACAGATTCCATTTGCTTATTTAAAAAAACTCATTCAAATCTGTTTAATCACTCTAAAAATCACTTGAGTTTTCAAAACACCCCTTGAAATATAAGGGTTTTCAACATAAACAAGAAGCATTAAAATCATTATTTAAGATAACCCCTTTCTTGAAAATAATCCTATTTTAAAAACCATGTTAAACCTAAATTTTAAAAACGTTTTCGCTAATATTTTTTCAAAACTAGAAGATTTCCACCCATTTCAAAATCAATGGCTCCACATATTGTTTTATGTAAAAAAATATAAAATATTTTCACACACACCTCAAGTCACCACACAATTTTTCATTTAATAATATAGGGGTTTTCTCTAAAACCAACCATTCAAAAAACCATTTCCCTATGACATCCAAATAATCACAATCACAATCACAATCATAATAAATCAGATAATCCCCTCAAATATTTATTAATATAATAACCCCTTAAAATTTATTTGAGAAAACGTAAAATATAAGATTACTTTCTTAAATTAATACTAGATTTTTTTGGAAAAAAATGTCAAAAAAACACCATAAATGGGCATGTGTATCATGAGCTCAGAATGGCATTATCATGATGCATAGACAACCTGCTGGCTCTCGATTGAGCCCTATGATTGATCCTAAGCCTCATACTTCCCATATTGGGATTCTTGATCCAACACATCTCTTATCCTAGAGTTACTAGTCCCGACACTAGACATACCCTAGAAGCTTGGGTTTCCAATGACATTATGTTGGACATGAATATGCTCGATCTACCTCTAGAGTCCCAATAACCCAACTTCCCCTATAATTTGTACTGTACTATCCCAAAACATGCTCTAATATCATTTTTAATTCTGTGACCTAGATTTCCTGAATGAAATCTATGTGAGGGCCACCACATGATCTCAAGATAACCTCTACATATTTTAAAGGCATGAAACTAGCATTGAGGGACTAAAATAGTTTTGGGGAGACTATTCACTCAAAATTGCGGCCCAATGACCATGCTCGAATATACCAAAAATTAAGCATAGGCTATCCATATAATATCCCCCAAAAACCTATAAACTAATAAACATAGGGAAAAGAGCCCCCCATGGTCTGGAGTAAAATGTTGTAAACTATCTACAAGATGAATTAATATATAATAGATTATAAAAAATATATAAACTTATAAAATGCATCATATAGATAAAAAATATATTTTTCAATACATATATTAACAAAAAAATGAAAAGATAAAATACCCTATAACCCAACTCACATAATCTTGCCTCATATATCACAACCTTTTAAACCTTTATCTCATTTCCTATTGAAATATGAACTTGTGCCTAAGATAATACATAAAGGTCTACCCACATACATAAAAACCCATGTCATGTACATGGGAAAAGGGTGAGTCCAACAACCTAATAGGAATCCCTAATTCTATAACAATACAGAGTAATGTTTTGATAAATTGGATGTGTATGAAATACATATACGGAGTTTCATGATCATATTAAAAACCCACCCAAAAACATAACACATAATAAACATATAAGAATACATGTGAAGCTATCATGTGCTAACCAGGACACAACGTCACCTAACCATTCCTTCATCAGATCTATTCTATAAGGAATTAATCTTATACCACAAATACCAACCCACACATAAAGATTCAAGGTAGGGTGTCTTACCAAGCTCAGATAACTACGCAAAGACTCTAGGTAGGTCACACATCATGTATCTAGGAAATCCCTTATCACAAAATGGATGTCACAAAATCAAGTAACCAGGTCACGACTTATCTCTCAAGTCTAGTAACATATTAGATTTCCCGGCCCATCCCTTATCACTGAAGGTATTCCACATAACAAAATATATTATACTAACCTTTGTAACTCATGGGTGGACACACATAGTATCTTGAACTATCCCTTGTCACATAGGGGAGGTTTCTACCAATAACTTCTTGCACAAGATGCGACCATTATCCCAACCACTGCCTTATCACTCTAGGTAGGGTCCAATGTAACATCCCCACCACTACATTTTCACTCAAGGTAGGGTTCTTAAAACACATTATAACACACGGTAAGGTTAGGCATCAAGATATACCATTGGACACACCATGATATATCACTTATCATATGCACATGCAAGTAACAACAAAGAAAGAAAGAAACCCATCTCAAAATCTCACCAGGTCATAATAATGTTGTAGTCATTTAGAACCTATCTCCACATCCTATAAAATTTATTAAAATCTATCTAGACTCATAGAACTATATTCTTAATACTGTTTCAATCTCTTATCAATTTCACCAAGCCATGTCCAACACCCCCTATGTTTTCCTATCCTGTAGGATCTATTTGACCATGAATGACTCAATATAATCCAAAATTACCCAATAGGATTTTCCCTATTCACTTCATTTAACTAGTCATGGTTAAATTTAACTTAATACAATTTTCCCATATATACCCTCTATAGTCTCAACTACATCATCTCAACCCAATATGGGATTTGATACCAAAATACAAACATAATTTACCACCAATCAAAATCATACATAATCATGAAACAAGAATCATACAAATTAATCATACCTAAGAGGAAAATAAAAAATAAATCATTCTTTATAAAACAAGGTACCATTCAAATGAGGTCAAATGGATAAAAAAAGCACATCCAAACCCCTTAGGCTTTCCATGTAAAACCAATTCAAAATCCAATTTAAAAATAATTTAGAAAAAGAACCATGTTCTATCTAACCCATGATATTACCTTGGCTAAGATATAACCAAAATATTCTTTGGAAAATCCCACTTTCATGTTGAACTAACATTTCATAACCCATTTATCAAATAAAAAAATTCACATTGAAATTCCCAATCAAATCAACCCCCTTTTTAAAAAGGATACATATTTCTCTTTGAAATTAAATTTATTCCACCAAAAAATCCATAATGAGGCTTAAAGTAACTCTTTTGACCAAGGATCTACTATAAAAACATTTATCACGATATTAGTTCCATTTTGATTATTATTATGATGTAATACCATCAAAATCTATGGGTGAGATCACATAAAGCATGCAACATGATGGAAATTATAAAAATAATGTCACATGAACCTAATGTTACTAAATGAGAGATATAATCAATAACAAAGATGTTGTAACACCCAAATATTTTATAATATATATATTTCTCTTTGGAAAATTTTAAGTGTTCAATGGATTTCTTTAGACATAGCACCAAGTTTAGATGAATAACTTTATACTATTGGAATATTATTATTAAATTTGAATGTTATCACATAAATTTTGGATTGATGGGTGTGAATATGACTAACTAAATTATGAAAAATATGTACAAATGTTTCCCATAATGAAAGGTATTTATCAAGGCTTAGGAAAGGAGTACTAAAATTTTAATGATAAGAATAAAATCATACAAGACCTAATTTTTTAAGAATTATATTTTCTAAATATTACCTTTTTACATAAATAAAATATATTGATAGCTAATGAAAAATGTTGAAAATATATTTATAATTTATAAAACCAATAGAATAATTATTTATAAATTTATTATTAATTGTCTATCAATGAATATAAAATCATTTTAGGGTAAAAAATAGATTTTTTTCTTCAGAAAAATGTTTTTATTGTGAAAAATGTATTTTATCATAATTAATTTAAAAAATCACTATTTATGGATGATATTAATGAAATTTGAAGATAATATGTTAATAAAAATATATTAAAATTAATATAATGGTTGTTACTAGGAAAGGAATTAAAATAAAATCATTTTTATGCTTAAAAATACATTTTCCCTAAAAATGGGTTTCACATGTTTTGTGCACGGATATTAGAATTAATTTCATCCAATTATAGGAATTTAATATTTTAAAATGGATACCATATTTAGAATCATCATAAATAATATTTTTTAAAAAGTTCAACTTGATTTTTATTCATAATTAATAGTTACCATGAAAAAAACTTATTACCATGGAAAGGGATAAAATGGGGGTTAACTTAAGAGATAAGGTTTTAAATAACATAAAACACTTGATTAAATGTCATTTGTTGATTTTATTTCAACAATAAAATTATTATATTTTAAAATATTATACTTTCTAGTCACTTCACTTGAGTTAGACATATCTTATATAATAAATTCTCATGTATTTAAAATTTTCCCACCCACCTCACTTATAAAAGGGAACCTCCTCTTATCACTTATCCACACCACTTGAGCTCTATATTTAAATAAACCTACCCAAATCCATTCCAAAATTTACTCCCCATGTCATAGATATTATTTTATCACAAAAATATCATCTCAATAAGGATTAAAATGTTAGATAAAGGAATATATCGAAATAAGAGATAGTTTTCTTTATCGATCTATTTCTAATTTATTTCTTCCTTAACCTCCTCCAAATATTCTATAATCATTATAAAATGATGAAATAAGTATATTTACTATAATTAATTTTTTTTTTAATTTTACAAACATTTTATATTATTTTTATACCTCATGGAAAATAAAAACATCTCTCATGCATACACATAGACTACCATCTCAATGAAGTGATGTATTTTATTTTTCAACATTTTCTCTCATGGAATGTTATATAAATGTATTTAATAGATATATATGATGTTTATAACATTATTATTATTATTTAAACATAAAATATTATATACCATCTTACCCTCCCATCCATTGGAAAATGAAACATCGCTCATTCATACGCGTGGACTAACACTTCCCCAAAGCGATGTGATTCATTTTTCATTTCCAATTAACATGGATGGTAATAATGATAAATTTAATGAATTTATATAAAATTTATGATATTATTATTATAATAATATATATTATTATATACCTTTATTTATTTATATTCATTGGAAAATTAAAACATCACTCATGCATATGTACGAACAGCCGTCTCCGTGAAGAGATGCAATTCATTTTTAATCACAAATTTATATGAATGGTTATAAAAGTTTATATAATGAATAAATATAATAATTATTAAATTTTTATGATTATAAATATGATGAAACCATGACTGAGGTGCAAGGGCCAGAATAATCAAACTGAAACTTGAATGGAAAACAAAATAGTTAACACCCAAATGTTTATTTTAATAACGAATTATTAATAAATGTGTAATTATAAATTATAAGTGAATTATATATTATATGAAAATTATAAATATGTTTCTAATATATATTTATAATAAATATTAACTTATCATACAATATTTTAATATCAAGTATAAATAAATTCATTACTTGAGGTAAAGGTTTATTTTAAAATCTCATTTCTTTTTGGGATTATCTATATTAAATTTCTTATGTGGGAAAATATATGATCCTTTTACATTTTAAAAGTGTGAAAATAATTATCTCTTTAAACATATATGGTTTGAAAGAATTTTTCTTATGTCATGTACTTAATTTTTTATGAACATTTCTTTTCATGTTTAAAATTTTGTACAATGAAAATCCTATTTTCATTTTTCTAGGATTTTTATCTTTTAAAAATCAAAAAAATAAAATGGCTGTTTTCTATTGATTTTTTATTCTTATTTTAAATGATTTTATAAAAGATATTTTTCAAATATTTCAACATCCTTTAAAGAAATTTATGCTTCACTATGGATATTCTCTTGTGATACCATCCACTTTCTTTCTCTATATGGATTAGGATAATGATTTTTTAAGGTTTATTTCATGAAAATAATTTCTTTCACACAGGTTAATTACACTATGATGAAATTATGAATTTCTTTATGATCTTATAGCATAATAATGTATAGTTTTAATTATATTATGGATGATCCCATATTTATATATCCATTAAACACATTGATTAAACATTTATGCATTATGAGATAATATGAACTTTAATTATGAGTGAATTCAATCTAGTAAGGTACTATGTACACTATGATATTATTGGGAGTATGTCTTGAATAAGTAAATTATGTGAATGGGGATTTAACTCAATAAACTATGTGACTTTTACAACTATTATAGTCTTGGAAGAGGTCATTGAATAAGGAAATGAATTTTTATTCTTATGCATATTCCAAAAAAATTTGTGTATTGATTATGATATTCTCTCATGTCTCATGATTAATTATTATTGACTCCATGCCCTTATTAAATTTTTTATAAAAAATCCTTATTCCATGACTCATGATTTATGGTCAATGACATGTTTAGTATGTTTTTATAAGTTACAGTCATGTTCTTATACCCCTATAATTATCTTTTGATAAATTATGATCATAAATTGACATCTCCCATATTTAAAATTACTAGGTAATATGAGCTCACCCTTTCTTATGTTTTCCTTTACCTATGTTATTAATAAAGGTATTAACAGGGTATATACAAAAAGGGCTATATGCAAGGATAAATTTTTAGGATATACTGGAGATATTTATTAAAATAAGTTGATTATGTATCTAGTCTCAAAATACACTAATCATTTATGGTTCTGGGGAGTATATTATTGTGATATACATTGAATAATCATATAAAATGATTTAATATTTATGTATTTAATTATTGGGTCACCTTAGTTGGTATCAGAGTTGGATTTGGTTATTTGTGTCGATTAGGTTATAAGGAAAATGAGGATAGAAACTTAGAAAACCAATAATAAAATGAAATTGATATTGGATGAACCTAAAGTGTCGTTGGATATAAAAAGGTTTAATAAATTAGGACATATTTATAATGAATTTCATGATTAAAATAATTATCATTATAATTAATTATTATTGATTCTCACACTATATTTTTTGGTTTTATTTAATGGATAAGACCATAAGAAATTTTGTTAACAATGAATGCGAAGGAAAATGAATTGACTATCTTCATGATAAAATGAATGGAATGAGTTTTCAAATGGAAACACTTTTTACTATGCTCATGAAACCCTCTCAAGATATGAATCATGATGATATTATAAAGGACCAAAGGAAGGAGTAATACACCTTTGAGTCTTTCAGGAGGAAACATCCACCATCCTTTAGTCAGTCCTATAATAAACTAACTTCCTTGTAATGGATTAGTATAACCGAAAATATGTTTTCTATTCTCTAGTGTTCATAGCATGAAAAATTAATCATTATTGTTTACCATTTGGCAGGTTAAGATAATAAAATATGTACTCTTATTAATAATACTAGGAAATAAGAATAGATTGACACCATGACATTTGAAGAGTTTAAGAGGGTGTTTTTCAATAAATACTTTTATGATACTCTTAACATAATAATGGAAATGGAATTCATCGAAATTTAATATAGGGATAATGAATACTTCAATAATTTCAAGTAAAATTTCACCATACTTGAAAGGTGAGTTTCTCATTTCATCATATACCTTTAAATAATGTTTTATTGATTATTTAGTTTCTTAAAACATGTAACACCCCGACCCCTCTAGACTGGAGATGGTGAATTACATGTTATATTGGAATGGTTAGAAGGAATGAAAATCCCAATGTAATGATCAGTTTAGTAGTCTTGAAGAATCTAAATACATAGATGTAACTCAAATTACATTGGAAAAGTTTACAAAATACAATACAAAAAAAAAAAAAAAAACTACATACACAAGAACTCAATAAATGATCTCCTCTTCATCACCTGTTGAAAGTAAACCATGAAATGGGTGAGATAAAATTATTAGTAAGGTTTAAAAATATCAGAATTATGAATAAATAATAACTGAATTTTATACAATTTGACATAATCAATTTGGCATAACAAATAAATGAAAAACTCACACCATTAATAATTAAAGAATGAATCTACATTCATAGATTTTTTCATAGTGAAAACCTCATGGATAGTGATATATGATAATGAATAAATAGAATGATTATTAATTAGACATCATATATTTGGCACATGATACTATAATACCATAAAAAAATTTAGTTCTGTGGGTAGAAACCCATCTGATTTTGGGAAACAAACTCGAAGGGTTTGTCACCAACTGATTTGTCTCACGAGACCTACCAATGAATTGAGGGGATGCAGCGAGCCCCACCCGCCGCTTCATGTCCAAATAATTTTTTATACGTCGATTCAAAACATGAGAAATATGACTTTACATTATCTGTATAGAATAATGGGTACAGATTCATCAATATTTCCACAGTCAAAACAACATTCAAAATTAATAACGTTTGTAAAATGGTATATGACTTAGACAATAATCATATCCATGATATGAGAATATGGAAATTTAAATGGAATATAATTTCAATTGAAAAGTTATCTCAAATGGGAAGTAGGTACAACACATAATAAAGTGTAGGTTCACAATGCTAACAAGTCACAATGAAGTCAAAATAGAGACAAAGCTCGTTACCATGTTGTAATCAATTGAGTCATATGACCAAAAGTTAATAACCAAAAAATTAATCATAGAATACCATGAATATAAATATAACCATGATAATATATATATAAGTTAATTACACCTATACCACATATAAGAAAGAAGAGGTGAACAATGGAAATCCCACAAAATTGAAAGTGAGATGAGAAAACCCCTTACAAACATTTTTGGCATGGTAATGAGTGTTCTTTACAGGGCTTACTAATAGGTAAAGGGGAATCCTATTATTTATATATCATAAGGTAAGAATATAGGAGGTGATAAAACATACCCCATCATTAGGTATTAAAAATAAAAGAGCACAACATAGGGGAGATTCTTGAACAAAAGTGAGGGAGAGGACCCCTTACCTTATGCTCGAAGGTGTTCTTGTTTGTTCTCAATGATCTAAATAATCTAATTTAGCTTAATTGATTAATAAGTCCATAACCTCATAAAGATGTAATTTATATGTTATAACCACATTAAGTTCATTAATGTCTTTTTTGATGAGTTTAAGAGATTCAATTTTATTGTTTTAGAAGCATTTTCTTACTTGGTTTCATGATTTGTTTACTAGTATTCATGAATGGAAGTTCTTTTGAAATGTTGTTAAACATAAAGAATTGTTAATATAAATTATTTGTTAAATTAATGAGATATAAATTTTCTTATAATGATTATGGTTATATACCATAAGGATGACTCATTCGATGAGTTAACAAACACTTGGATTTGGCTTGGCGGTTTTGTGCACAACAAACTTGTTTTGTATTATTGTTCAATTTTATGAGTGTGTAAGGATTCTAGAATATTAAACATGATAAAATAGATATATAATGATCTATTTCAACTATTGAAAAGGTTTAATGAACAGTCTTGAAGATATTAATGCAAATAGAAAACCTATCTTCCTTGAGTGTGATAAATTAACACATCTTGGACGGTGTTTGCATTTATAGTATAAAAGGAAGGGAAAAAAAGATATTATGATCAAATATTACATTAACATAATGAAAATTTAGTAAATGAATGGTACTAGATTTATCATAGCATTTGGATACGATGAGGTGAGAAGAGAGAAAAAAATAATGGAACTTGTAAAAGAAACTTAAAAAAGAGAAGAGAGGTTCACCTCTTGAGTACTCCTCCTTGATAATCTCATTAGGACCATTGATTTTGGCCTTTTTACGAGACTAGCAGGTATTAGATGTGGGGGAGGAGGTTAGGGAGCTATTTGAGCAGAATTTAGGCAAGGATTGACGCTTGAGTGGTGTGGGGTGAATTTCAGTGGTGGAGGGGAGAAGAGTTTTCTTAATATTATAATCATTAATTTATTCTTTCTTCTCAAGACAAGAAATAGTGAGTATTCATTGACTTAGAATAGTAATAAAATCATGTGAGTTCTATATTTGGGTGCTTACATCACAAATGATTCTAGTAATAGTTAATTTAATTTATAATGTATTTATATGGTAAATTAATGTATTTTACTATTCAAAAAATTCATATATTTCATAAAAATACCAAAAATTCTCCATAACCATTTTTCAATGTTTAGAATCAAAAAATGATATCCATTTTTCAAAAACTATTTTCTAAATATGATTAATTAAATATTTAATTAAAAACATCATTTTATCGAAAAATATAATTTAAAAACCCGTAAATTTCAAGGGAAATTTTTTCTTATTTTTCTTTGGGATTTTACGAGTATGCAGTTTCTGACGGCACCTGATTCTGAGGCCCGGTGTGCCCGGAATCAATTTCCAAAGTTTAGCTCGGGTACGTTCAGTGAACGAATAAGCGAGTTTTTCTAACTTTTGAACTACTGCTCAGAATCAAAATCTGAGGGCACCGATGAAACCGCAGTGCCGATAATTGCTAAGGAACACCTTTTATAGAGTTGCGTTTGTTCGAGTGTAGTTGTTAAAAAATGCACTAAGTTTAAAGTGAAATAAAAATCGTGTTACAATTTTTTATTCCACTTTCATAAGAGGTTTAGTCCATGTGAGGGAGTTGGGGTGGGACCCGCTGATGTTCTAACTCCCCTTGTGAGAATTTAAGATGAGGTGGGTCCCACACGAGCCCCCAAATTTTCATTTATTTTCTCTAACTCCTTTTTAAAACCTCTCTTGTCATTTATGTTGCCAACTTATCACTCCATTTAATTTTGAAAAGTTAAGTTTAATTAAATGAAGAGAAATCATTTTGAATGTTTGAATTTTAAAAAAAGATGGAAAAGGTAATAAAATAAGGCAAAGGCCTTATTTTATTTCTTGGTTGCTTTGTTGCGTTAAGAGGGGGAGAGCGTTCTTCATATTGGAAGAACTTCATCTTTCTGGTGAAGAACTTTTCTACCTCGACGAGGAACGCTGTCACACCTTCTTCGGAGAACGACGACTAGCCGCTTCTTTCTTCGGGTGAACGCCGACGACGCTTATGGAGCATCGATCCGCGACGCCGTCTTCCACAACACCGTATTCCGCAACTTCGTCTTCCACGACGTCCTTTTCCCACGACGAACCTCATTCGATGACTTCATCGAGGTAGGGGTTTTGAATGTTGTTCGTGAAATATTCTTGTCATTCTTCGTCTTTTATTTTGGGCCACCTGTTATCATTATAACGAGAGGAGGTCAGACCGCAAGAACACGGACGACCCTCCTCCCCCTTTGATGTTGTTTGTTGCGGCTTGAAAGAAGGCGGCGCGGTGCAACGACACCGCGTGGATACATAGAGGAATGTGGCGAAGAAGCACGACGTCGTCGCGCCCCGCCGTTGAGACCGAAAGAATCCGCGGCCGGAGTTGGGCCGCGGAAAAAGGGGCACGGCGCCGTCGCGCCGCGCCGAAGAAACACGAAGTGGCCGTGGACGGAGTGGGGCCGCGGCGGAGGGACGCAGCGCCGATTGGACAAAGGTCGCGACCTTTGGCCGCGGCGGAGTAGGGAGCGGCGGTCGGAACCACTGGCCGCCAGCGTATCGGAGGGGCGGGACCGCGGGGTCCTGCGGCGGCACCGGCCGGCCAGCCGGGCCAGCCACTCAGAGAAGGCTGGGGGTCGTAACCCCCGGCTAGCAAAGGGAGCGGCCCCCACATGGGGGCCGCGGTTTCAAAACAGGGGGGCAGCGCGCCCCCCCTTCCGTGGCGGCTCAGCCAGCGCCGAGCTGGCCATGCGGGCCGTGCCCGTGCCGGAATGGCTAGGCCGTGCTGGTTGGGCCGGGCTGCGCCCACCGGGCTAGGATGCGCCCTATTGGGCCAGACCTGGACCCGGGTCGGGTCGACCCGGTTCGGGCAGACCCAGGGGGTCTTGGGCCGGGTCGATCCGGGCCCAAAACCCCCTAAAAACTGGACAGTTCGTTTAAACGCCCGTATCTTGGGCCACAGACCTTTGATCAACGCACCTTCAGTTTTAATGTAATCCTTGGATCGAGGCGGTCGTTTCGGTATATTACACTCAAGGTTTTGAAGAACTTTGGGTATGGCCAGGTTGGTTCGAACACGAAACCAACCGGGCCCTCGGAGCGAAAACACATATAACTTGAGCTCCGAATGTCCGATTGATGTGCCATCGACTTTGTTGGATTCCTATTAGTGAGAAGGAACTTTTGGCTTACTCCTCTCGAGGTTTGGACGCATTTGGAGTGCGGTCGCGTTGGTTTTGACTTAAAAACCAACCGGGCCCCTGGAACGAAAAGGGCAACAACTCTCAGACCGAGCATCTGATTGACGCGCCGTCTGTCACGTTGAGTTCCTTTTGTCGAGATGGAACCTTGGGATACATCAATTCTAGACTACTTGTCAGTTGATGTATTGACCCCCCTTGGCTCGTGGAGCAGATCCTCCCAGAATCAAGCATGCTGTGTGCGGGAACCCTAGAGCTGGCTGTGACTGCGACGACGATGATGACTGCACTGAAATCCTCCGTGGGTTCGGCAGCGACGAAAACTGCACTGAAATCCTCCGTGGGTTTGGCAGTGATGAAGATTGCACTGAAATCCTCCGTGGGTTCGGCAGCGATGAAGACGACACTGAAATCCTCCATGGGGTCGACAGCGATGAAGACCGCACTGAAATCCTCCGTGGGTTCGGCAGCGATGAAGACCGTACTGAAATCCTCTGTGGGTTCGACGGTGATGACTACTGTCCTTGTATCCTACGTGGGTCTGGCAGTGTTTGACTCTGTTCTTGTATCGTACGTGGGTCTGGAAGATTAGTTGGTCTGTATCCTATGTGGGTCCGACATCTTAGCTGGTTTAGTATCCTACGTGCGTCCCAGCTTAGATGAATCAATGGCTACATCTGATCATCTCTATCACCTTATGAAGAAGTATACCTGTGTGAGCTGAGTACTGACTATCAATCATTATCTTCGATATGATTGACTTTCTTTTTCTATGTGGATTGGGTTGTGTTATCCTGTGTGGATTGGATTGTGATATCCTTTGTGGACGTGATCGAACTTGGGCTCGGATGTTGGAGCCGAACTGGAATTGATGACATAGGTATATGTATGGGAATATAGATAAGTAGTGTTGGATGTTACTTTGTGATTGTATTTTTCCTTTTTGTATTATCCTTTGTGGATTCTGGGAGACCTTCGGGGGTCTTGGGGTCCCTACGGAGTAGAGTATACTCACCCCTACACAGGCTATGCCCGCACTACGTTGTTTTGGATACAGACGATGGATAACGCTGATCGTGGTTGAGGCTTGTGGAGCAAGTCGGTACCTGGAGGTGGACCACTGGGCAGGACATACAGGGAGCGGACGACTGGACCGTGGAGCTGAGGATATTATCTTTACCCACCCTTCAAGTGGGACTTCCAGTGGATGACTCAATGTTGCTGCTTTACTTTCAGTTGTTGTACTTTCTTTCCAGTTGTACTTTACTTTCAGATTGGGTTTGTATTCTGGCCCATTTACTTTCCGCACTTACTATTGTACCCAGTTTTACTTAGTGTTCACTTCTTATTGCTTACTTTGTAGTGTTTTTTTTTACTTTATAAAGGAAATTACTTCCCCTTTTTGTTAGGATTTACGCCTTGGTGCTAGTCGCCAGCCCCTGGCCTATGGGAGGCGGGCTTGGGGTAGTCACAGCACGGGACCCGAGGACGGGTCGTGACAAATTGGGATCAAAGGAGTTCGGTTCTACCACAGAACTCAGGACTCTGATCTTTCTTCTATGTGAAGCAGTAGTGTTGAGGGTATTGAGTGTGGTTATCAGTCTAGGGAGTCCAGTGTTGGTGCGGCGGCCGACATATCCGTACACTAGGACCTTGACTTCTGATTTCTGACTCAATGCATGAAAACATTGATTGCGTGTGTGTTTCGAAAGTTTTCTTTGTGATTACTTTGAGTCAGCTCACTAGGTATATAGTTTTGACTGTGGTGCACCTATTTATTTTCAGGATAGACCCACGATGACAGCCAGCTAGGGTTCCGAGCTTTGTGCGATACGACAGCCCACTGAGTGATGAGGCCTCGATACAAGGCCCTTTTTAGCGGAGGCACCGGCGGTACCTATACCCGCCGAGCCACCGATGCTACTAGCCCCAACCGCTGAGAGTGCACGTCGCCTTAGTGAACTACATGAGTTTCCACATCAGAGACCGCCTAGGTTCCGCGCGGAGATGGACTCTCAGGAAGCAGAGGATTGGCTGGAGGCTGTGGTTTGAGTTTTTAGTCTAGTGGGAACACCACCTAACCTCATGGTGATCCTTGCAGCAAGCCTCCTACACGCAGAAGCAGGCAGATGGTGGAGCTTGATGCTCCAGGTGCACGATGAGGCATCTCTCCTATGGATGGACTTTGAGAGCCTCTTCTGCTCGGAGTTCGTCCCAGCCACCCTCCGTGCGGTGCAGACCCATGAGCTACTACAGCTGCGGTAAGGCAACATGACGGTCGCCCATTACTCGACGAGATTTACCGATCTCTCGTGCTATTCGATGGACATGGTACGAGACCCATTCTTCTGGGCCCGGACCTTCAAGCAAGGAATGAGGCATGAGATCAGGGAATCGATGATCTCCCTCAGATTTCTGACATAGGCAGGAGTACTGGAGCGATCTCTTCTCATATAGATCTTTCTTGATGAGCCTACACCAGCAGAGAGACCTACCGCACGACGTCACGTAGCAGAGTCATCTGCAGCTGGCAGTCGACGGATGTCACAGGGGTCCAGGAGGACCAGAACATCAGGTGGACGGCCTCAGGACACTAGCTCAGAGGTGTGGGGCACACGCAGAAGATCCAGTCTTACAAGTGGCAGATAGTGCTATGCAAGCGGTGGGCAGGGCAACATGGCTCGTGACTGCCCGAACCGCCATGAAGAGGGGAAAAAATCGTTGAGGGACCACCCAGGAAGAGGCAGAGGTTCGACCATGGTAGTTCTCAGGGATCAGGCGGACGAGGCTGAGGAGTTGGTCGAGCGGTAGGTGGTGGACGACGTTTTGAGGCTCTACCACCACCACCACCAGGAGGTCCACCGCGACCACAGGGGAGAGCACAACTTTAGGCAGCTGAATCTTATGATCATGGAGCTCCAGAGGTGGGTGGACAAGTGTAGGACTAGCTCCAGGCATGGAGGCCTTTTCCCATAATGCCTCTAGCTTTGTTGACTTCGTTGTTTGTGTTTCTTTGTGTCCTTGTACTTTGAGTTGCAGTAATAAAAGACACTTGCAATAATGACGTTTGATTTCTTGTCTTTTGTATGTTAATACTAAGAGGTTCCGGTTAAAAACTGTTGACTTGACCCTCAAATACAATATTCCTACTGGAGGAGACCCAGTGACCACACACTGATGCCGACAGTGTGACTCAACCCTTGGAGGCGAGAGTAACGGTTGGATCTCTTGGTAGTAGCGTCGAGGCATTACGACGTCATCCATGGCATGAATTAACTGATCATGACGAGATTGACTGTATTAGGCAAGGAACGTGGTTCATCCAGGGGATGAGACCAGATTTCTCTTTTCGGCAAAGAAGAAATCTTTGCAGCTTTGCATAACATTAAGGAAGAAGGGGAAACCCTTCGTGTGGTCACATCAGTTGAGGCAGCACAAGCAGAACTACGCTACCCATGACCTGGAGTTAGCAGCAGTGGTCTTCGCTCTGAAGATGTGGTGACACTATCTGATGGGAGAGCACTTTATAGTCTATTCTGACCACCAGAGACTCAGGTACATATTCTTTATAGAAGGACATGAACCTGAGACAACGACGATGGCTCGAGTTCCTCCAGGACTCTGACTTTGAGATAGTCTATACTCCTGGAAAGGGAAACGTAGTATCCGATGCTCTCAGCAGGACGATGGGCATTCAGCTACTCGGGGATGCGACAGAGCAGTTATCCGCTTTGTAGATATCTTTTGTGGATAGAGATGGAGCAACCTTTCTTCAGTCACTCACAGTCACTCCTCCACTACTACAGCGGGTCAGAGAGGCACAGCGTGGGGACGTTGACTATGAGATGCTACATGCGCAGATATCCTTAGGATAGGCACCTGATGGATTCTCTATGGGAGGAGAGCACATCGTCCTTTTCATAGGAAGTACCATAGTACCAACTTCTTTACAGGAGGAGGTGCTGAGAGAGTTTCACACTTCCCCTTTAGCGGTACATCCATGAGTGGAAAAGATGTATCCGGATCTTAGACGACAACACTGGTGGCCGAGTATGAAAAAAGTTGTAGCTGAGTTCGTTTCTCGATGCCTCACCTGTTAGCATGTGAAGGCAGAGCACCAGGTACCAGCAGGCTTGGTACAAACCTTGGAGGTCCCTGAGTAGAAGTGGGATGGGATATCTATGGATTTCGTGACTAGACTTCCACGTACTTCCAGAGGTCACGACTCCATTTGGGTGATTGTCAACTGACTCACCAAGTCGGCCCACTTCTTACCCATGAGAGAGCAAGGCTCAGTAGAGAGCTTGGGACGTCTCTACGTTCAGGAAATTGTACGGCTTCGTGGTGTGCCATCATCTATCATCTCTGATCAAGATGCACACTTTACTTCCCTACTTTGGATGGTGTTGTAGGAGGCATTCAGGATGTAGCTACGTCTGAGCACCACCTTTCACCCACAGACGGATTGTCAAACGGAGAGGACCATTCAGACCCTCGAGGACAAGCTCCGTGCTTGTTTCCTTGACTTTGGTCGCAGCTGGGAGGACCACCTACCCTTAGTGGAGTTCGCGTACAACAAAAGCTACCACTCCACCATCGGAATGGAACTATACGAGGCATTGTATGACCGAACTTGTAGAACACCTATGTGCTGGATAGACCATGGAGAGTCACCACTTTTGGGACCAGAGATGGTCCAGGCCATGATAGAGAAGGTCCAGGTCATCCAAGAGCGGATGAGGATAGCTCAGATCCGGCAAAAGTCTTACGCTGACAGGAGGCAGAGACCACTAGAGTTTGAGGATAGAGATCATGTTTTCTTGTGGGTCTCACCTCGATGTGGATTGCGGAGATTTTCTCGGGGCGACCAGTTATCTCCGCGCTTCATCAGACCATTCCAGGTTCTTAGCAGGATAGGCGAGGTGGCTTATTGCTGGACTCTACCACCTCAGTTGCACCGGGTGCACGACGTCTTCCACGTATCTCAGCTGAGGAGATACGTGCACGACCCGACGCATATCATCGACCATGGGGAGTTGGACATTGACGATGGGGTGACTTTTGCGGAGGTTCTGGTAGAGATCGAGGATCGACAGGAGTGGGTCCTACATGGGCGGTCGATTCCTCTAGTGTGCATCAGATGGCAGCATGGGAACCCCCAGGAGAGAACTTTGGATCAGGAGGCTCAGATGCGTGCTCAGTACCATCATTTGTTCCCCTAGTTTTTGATGTATCTTTACGGGGACATAAATCCCTAAGGTGGGAGTAATGTAAAAACCTGTAAATTTCATGGGAAATTTTTTCTTAATTTTCTTTAGGATTTTATTAGTACGCAGTTTTTGACGGCACCTGATTCCAAGTCCCGGTGTGCCCGAAATCAATTTCTAAAGATTATCCTAGGTACGTTCAGTGAACGAACGATCTAGTTTTTCTATCTTTTGAACCGGTGGTCAGAATCAAAATACGAGGGCACCGATGAAACTGCTGCACCGGTAATTTCTTAGGAACACCTTTTCTGGAGTTTTATTTTCTCAGGTGTAGTTGTTAAAAAATTCACTAAGTTTAAAGTGAAATAAAAACCGTGTTACAATTTTTTATTCCACTTTCATAAGAGGTTTAGTCCATGTGAGGGAGTTGGGGTGGGACCCGCTGATGTTCAAACTCCCCTTGTGAGAATTTAAGATGAGGTGGGGCCCACACGAGCCCCCACCTTTTCATTTATTTTCCCTAACTACTTTTTAAAACCTCTCTTGTCATTTATGTTGCCAACTTATCACTCCATTTAATTTTGACAAGTTAAGTTTAATTAAGTGAACAGAAATCATTTTGAATGTTTGAATTTTAATTTTTTTTGGCAAAGGTAATAAAATATGGAAAAGGCCTTATTTTATTTATTGGTTTCTTCATTGCGTTAAGAGGGGGAGAGTGTTCTTCATATTGGAAGAACTTCATCTTTCTGGTGAAGAACTTTTCTACCTCGACGAAGAATGCAGTCACACCTTCTTCAGAGAACGACGACGTGCCACATCTTTCTTTTGGCGAACGCTGACGACGCTTACAGAGCATCAACCCTCGATGCCGTCTTCTACGATGCTGTATTCCGCAACGTCGTCTTCCACGATGTCCTTTTCCCGTGACGAACCTCGTTTGAAGACTTCATCGAGGTAGGGGTTTTGAATTTTGTTCGTGAAATATTCTTGCCGTTCATCGTCTTTTATTTTGGGCCACCTATTATCATTATAACGGGAGGAGGTCGGACCGCACGAACACGGCCGAACCTGCTCTCCCTTTGATGTTGTTCGTTGCAGCTCGAAAGAAGGCGGCGCGGTGCAACGACACCGCGTGGAGACATAGAGGAATGCAGCAAAGAAGCGCAGCGCCGTCGCGCCCCGCTGTTGAGGCAGAAAGAATCCGTAGCCGGAGTCGGGCCGCGAAAAAAGGGGTGCGGCGCCGGCGCGCCGCGCCGAAGAAATACGAAGAGGCTGCAGCCAGAGCAGGGCCACGACGGAGGGATGTGGCACCGTCGCACCGTTCCAGTCCGACCAAGGCCGCGACCTGTGGTCGCGCCGGAGTAGGGAGTGGTGACCGGAACCACCGGCCGCCGGCGTGTCGGAGGGGTGGGACCGCGGGGTCCCACGACGGCACCTGCCGGCAAGCCGGGCTGGCCGATCGGAGAAGGCCGGGTGTCATGACCCCCAGCTGGCAAAGGGAGAAGCCCCCACGTGGCGGCCACAGTTTCAAAACAGGGGGGCAGCACGCCCGCCTTTCGCGGCGGCTCGGCCAGCGCCGAGCTGGCCATGCGGGCCGCGCCCGTGCCGGTGGGGCCGAGCTGCGCCAGTTTGGCCAGGCCACGCCCACTAGGCCGGGCCACGCCCTATTGGGCGAGACCCGGACCCAGGTCGGGTTGACCCGGTTTGGGCCGACCCAGGGCGTCTTGGGCCGGGCCCAAAACCCCCTAAAAACCAGACAGTTTGTTTAAATGCCTGTATCTTGGGCTACAGACCTCCGATCGACACACCGTCAGTTGAGATACGATCCTTGGATCGAGGTGGTCATTTCAGTATATTATAATCAAGGTTTCGGAGAAATGTGGGTATAGCCGGGTTGGTTCGAACACGAAACCAATCGGGCCCTCAGAGCAGAAACACTTATAACTTGAGTTCCGGATGTCCGATTGACGTGCCGCCGACTTTGTTGGATTCATCTTAGTGAGACAGACCGTTTAGCTTACTCCGGTCGAGGTTTGGACATAGTTGGAGTGCGGTCGGGTTGGGTTTAACTTAAAAACCAACCGGGCCCCTAAAACGAAAAAACCAATAACTCTCAGATCGGGCGTCCGATTGACGCGCCGTCTGTCACGTTGAGTTACTTTTGTCGAGACAGAACCTTGAGATACATCAAATCTAGACTACGTGTCAGTTGATGTATTGAGCCCCCTTTGATCGTGGAGCGGACCCTCCCAGAATCGAGCATGCTGTGTGCGGGAACCCTAGAGCTGGCTGCAACTGCGACGACAATGATGACTGCACTGAAATCCTCTGTGGGTTTGGCAGCGACGACGACTGCACTAAAATCCTCCGTGGTTTCGCCAGCGATGAAGAATGCACTAAAATCCTCCATGGGTTCAGAAGCGATGAATAATTGCACTGAAATCCTCCATGGGTTTGGCAGCGATGAAGACTACACTAAAATCCTCCGTGGGTTCGGCAGCGATGAAGACCGTATTGAAATCCTCCATGGGTTCGACGGTGATGACTAATGTTCTAGTATCCTACATGGGTCTGGCTGTGTTTGACTCTGTTCTTGTATCCTATGTGGGTCTGGAAGAGTAGCTGGTCTATATCCTATGTGGGTCTGACATCTTAGCTGGTTTAGTATCCTACATGGGTCCCAGCTTAGATGAATCAGTGACTACATCTGATCATCTCTATCACCTTACGATGAAGTATACCTGTGTGAGATGAGTCTTGAATTTCAATCATTATCTTTGTTATGATTGACTTTATTTTCTATGTGGATTGGGTTGTGTTATCCTGTGTGGATTGGATTGTGCTATCCTGTGTGGACGTGATCGAACTTGGGCTCGGATGTTGGAGCCGAACTAGAATTGATGGCTTAGGTATATGTATGGGCATATACCAAAGTAGTGTTGGATGTCACTTCGTGATTTTATATTTCCTTTGTGGATTATCCTTTGTGGATTCTGGGAGACCTTCAGGGGTCTCGGGGTCCCTACTAAGTAGCCTATACACACCCCTGCATGGGCTATGCCCACACTACTTTGTGTTGGATGCAGACGACAGACAACGCTGATCGTGGTTGAGGCATGTGGAGCAGGTCAGTACCTGGAGGTGGACCACTGGTCGGGACATACACAGAGCGGACGGATGGACCATGGAGCTGAGGAGATTATCTGTACCTACCCTTTATGTGGGACTTCCAGTGGACGACTCGACGTTGCTGCTTTACTTTCAGTTGCTGTACTTTCTTTCCAGTTATACTTTACTTTCAGATTGTGTTTGTATTCTGGCCCATTTAATTTCTGAACTTACTATTGTATCCAGTTTTACTTAGTGTTTACTTCTATTTTCTTACTCTGTGGTGTTTGTTTACTTTATAAAGGAAATGTCTTCCCCTTTTTGTCAGGATTTATGCCTTGGTGCTAGTCTCCAGCTCCTGGCCTATGGGAGGCGGGCTTGGGGTAGTCACGGCACAGGACCCGAGGACGGGTCATGACATATAAACACTTAAAATATTCATCTTCATTTTTAAGGTGCCTAAATTTATTTATAAATCCATGCATATGGATACCATTCATAAGAGTCATATTAGTATTCATAAGGGTAATTTACTATTCATAAGGGTCTGTCACTAATCATAAGGTTAGGTTATGATTCACCGATAATTAAGTTAATTCTATCAGACTCTAAATATCATCCTGAACACAAATGTGTATGTCATATTTTCAAAATTCAAAACACACAGATGGAAAATTTAATTTCAATGGCTAGGATATGACTATCTCCTAAATAACCATCTGTTATTTCAAAGAAAGTCAGTGCTTTATGAAATATAAATACATACCATAAAATGTTTTGGGTGTTACATTATTCCCTCCTTCAAAAATTTCATCCTGGAAAATTTTCATTTATAAAGACCTTCGAAACAATGTGGATGGTTCTTCTTCATAACATACTCATGTCACCACATTGGTTCCTCCATATTATGGGTTCTCCAAATAACCTTTACTAGATGAGTTTTCCAATTTCTCAATAACTTCTCTCTTGTGTTAGGAATCCTGATAGGCTCTTTACATTATGACACATCAGGTTCCAGTACTATTTATTCATAGGTGAGTAAATGTGTTGGGTCTGACATGTACTTCTTTAAAAATGACACATGGAACACATCCTGAACTTTGGAGAGACTTGGATACATCGCTAAATGGTATGCTACAGCTCCAATTATTTCCAGAATTTAAAATGGTCTGATGTACTTTGGCCTCAGTTTCCCTTTCTTACCAAAGCTTAAGACACCCTTCTATAGAGATACTTTCAGAAACACATGATCTCCCACATGGAATTCCATGCATTATCTTCAGTTGTTATCATAACTCTTGTGCCTATTTTGAAAAGATTTAATATGGGCTTGAATTGTCTTCAACATTTCCATGGTATCTTTAATAATTTCTGGTCCTACAAGTTTCCTCTCACCAACTTCATCCCAACAAGTTGGAGTTCGATAACTCTTTCCATATAATTCCCTATATGGGTCCATTTGAATACTAGAATGGAAACTATTGTTGTAGGAAAATTCCACCAATGGAATGTATTTATCCCACATACCTTGGAGGTCAAGAGAGCATGATCTAATCATGTCTTATAGAGTTTGAATAGTCCTTTAAAACTGTACGTCAGTTCAGTGGTGATAAGAAGTACTCATATGAACTCAGTATTCAATGCCTTTTGGAGACTTTTCCAGAATTTTGATGTAAAACATGGATCTCGATCATACACAATCGATAGTGGTGCACCATGAGGTCTAAAAACTTCATTAATATAAATTATTGTGAGGTGATCAAGTGGTAAATCCTCTCTTATAGAAAGGAAATGTGCTGATTTTGTGAGATGATCAACAATTACCCATATTTCATCATTCCTTCTAGGTCTCCTCTGTAGTCCAGTGACAAAATCCATCATAATTTTATCCCACATCGACATAGGAATAGGCAGAGGGTTCATCAATCTTCTAGGATTTTTTCTCTCTACCTTCACTTGTTGAAAAACTAGACACCTTGACATGTAGTTGGAAATTTCCCACTTCATATTATCCCACCAAAAATATTCCTTCATATCTATATAAATCTTTGTGCTACCCGGGTGTATAGATAAATTGAAGCTATGAGCATCGTCTAATATTTCCATTTTTTGCTCATGTACTAATAGAATGAATAATCTCTTCCCAAATTTCAGAACTCCTTCTTCATACACGAAGTCTTCCAATCTCTCATCCTTGACAAAATTAATTTTCTTATGTAGATTTTCATCATCAGATTGGGAGATTTTTATCTTCTCTAGTAAAGATGGTTTAACAATCATTTGAAAGAGGAAAGATTTTTCCAATTCCTTAACAATTCCCAAATCTATCTTTAGTATATCCATGAATATAGTATCTCTCTCAATCCTCATTTGAGTCAGAAGTCTATGATCTTTCCTGATTAATGCATCTGCCACCTTATTTTCCTTTCCTGGGTGGTAGTGTATTGAACAATCATAATCTTTGAGTAACTCCAACCATCCCCTTTGCCTCATATTGAGTTTGTTTTGTGTGAAAATGTCTTTAAAACTCTTGTGATCCATATAAATCTCAAATTCTTCTTCGTAGAGATAATGTATTCATATTTTCAGAGAAAATATTACGGCTTCTAACTCAAGATCATGAGTTGGATAATTTTTCTCACGAGTCTTCAACTGTATTGACGCATAAGCAATAACTTTATCATTTTTCATAAGGATGTAACCCCATCTATTCTATGATGCATCGCTATATATTAATAATCCATCACTTCCAGATTGAAGTGTCAAATTTGGAACATTGACCAATATTAGGTTCAATTATTCGAAGCATTTTGTACATTCTTTGGTACACACAAACTCAAATCCTTTATGTGTGATCTTGGTTAGCGGGTTAGCCATTCAGGCAAAATTTTGAATGACATGCCAATTGTAACCTGCTAAGCCAATAAAAATGTGTACCTCGGTTATGTTTGTTGGCGTGGACCAATCTTTGATTGCATTTTTCATTGTAGGATCAACTAGGATTCTATCCTTAGAGACAATATGACCTAGAAAAGAAAATGATTGAACCCAGAATTCACACTTTCTAAACATCCCATATAATTCATTTCTTCTAAGAGTTTTCAGAATAATCCTCAAGTGATCCTCACGGTATTCATAGATTTTTGAGTATACCCGGATATCATCGATGAATACCACCACAAAGTTATCAAGAGATTCCTTGAAAAATATGTTCATTAAATCCATGAAAATATAGGGTGCATTAGTCATTCCAAAAGGTATCATTGTAAACTCATAATTCCCATACCTGGTTTAAAATGCTGTCTTAGAAATATCTTCCTTCCTCACACACAGCTGATGATATCCAGACTGAAGGTCAATCTTCAAAAAGTATTGAGCTCCATGAAGTTTATCAAATAAATCATCCATCTGAGGCAGATGATACTTATTCTTTATTGTAATAGCATTGATTTCCCTGTAATCAATTCATATCCTCATGGATCGATCTTTCTCCTTGAAAAACAGGACTCGGACACCCCATGGAGAAACACTAGATCGAATAAATCCTTTTTTCACTCAACTCCTCTAGTTTTTTCTCGAGCTCTAATAACTCCATAATGGCCATTCTATAGGGGGTATTTGATATATCTATTTTACTAGGAATTAAGTCAATGGAAAAAATTAGTTTCCCACTATAGAGGATGTCCAATTAAATCATCTGGAAATACATCAATGTATTCTTGAACTATATGCACATCATCAATCTGAAGATTTATTTCATCACCCATAGATATTGGTTTATCTTCTTCTCCATGTATTTCATTCATTAGAGCTACTAGTGGTGGATCTAGATAAAAATTAGGAGGTGAGGTTTCAGATCTAAATATAATAGATTCTACACTATTTTCAAAAAATTTAACTTTCTTTTTCTTGTAGTAAATCTTCTCATCATAGTTTGATAGCAAATTCATACCAAGAATTATATCAAATTCAGTCATTGGTATGATGATAAGGTTAGAAACTAAATCACATTTATGTGTCATGAGGAAGACTAGTTGACATGCCTTTTTAGCAATGATTTATCCCCTAAGAGTTTTGATTGACAACTCCTTTATTAAATCAACTTGGATATGTCTAATTTTCTTGGAAAAATGGGAAGATATAAATGAATGCGATGATCTAGAATCAAATAAAGTTTTGGATAGGTTTGAGGAAACTATTAAAGTACCTACCACCACATCATTAGGAACTTCAACCTCTGTGGTTGTAATCACATAAGCTATGTCTTTCTCTTTTATCCTTTTCTAAGGAAATTTTCCTTGGTGCTTAGGACACTCAATTTCATAGTGTCCCATATCTATACAATTGTACCATTGAATATCATTGAACCAGTTCTTCTCCTTGCATTCATCAGATCGATGACTCTTTTCTTTGCACTTATACTAGACTCCCATGCCTTTCAAGTATTTATCGAGATGATTCTTTCCAAAGTTCTCACATAATGGGAATTTCTCCATTCCCTTGTTCTTTTTCGGTGCTTATCCTTTTCCTTGGTTATGAGAGTACCACTTCTTATCTTGGTTTCCTTTGAACAAATTGGATCTATAAAATTCATTCTCTATATTGATGGAACTTGATACAATTTCATAATGTGATGAAAATGATTAAGAATCAAGTGCCCTTTGAAGACTTAGATTAATACCTTTAAATAAATGATCAATATTGTCTACCGAATCATGTACATAATCTATGTCATACCTGGCTAGCCTTGTGAAGGTATCCTCATACTCTACAACACTGTCTTCTTCCCTTTTCTTTAAGACAAGAAATTTCCTCTTCATTTTGGTTCGTTGCTCATGAGGGTAATATTTTTTGAATAATATTTCCTTAAAAGTACTCCATTCCATATCTTCTGTTTCTTCTACCTCCATGGTATTCTGAATCAAGGAACACCATTGATCAGCTTCTCCCTTGAGACAATATATTTCCCGTACTACCTTTTCATTTTCATTGCATCTTAATTCCATGAATATCTTTTCAAGGGACTTCATCCATTTCTCAGTAACCACTAGATTAGTAGTCCCACTGAAAGATGGGGACTTCTACCAAATGAAACAATCCAACATAGGTGTGGAATGGTTATTTGTTACAACCTGAGTCAGTTGTCCCAATATGGTAATGATCTGATCTTCTCCAACATTTATTTTGTTGACTTTATCGGTGGGGAAATCCCTATATTATCCATGAGTATTGATTTTACTTCTTCCATTAGGCACCATTTTTGAAAAATGGTATACAATAGATTAGTTTATGAATCTAAAATAGAAAACAACTTAACATAGATTGAAATTACATGCATATATAATCTCATAAACATGGTTTCTCTGAGGAAAAATTTACATTTCAATCCCTAATAATGGATTGTAAAGAAAATATGAATTATCCAAAGCATATCCATTAGGTGTTTCATAACCAAGAGTGCAGGAAGGCCCATTTTCAGGTACCAAGATACCCCAGTTCAAGCCCGAAACTTCTTGTTGGAGCTTTCTCTCTTAGGTACATCTGTGCCAGAGCCACCTCTACCCGCTCATATCCAGACAAGGATGTATTGCTTGGAAGATCCAAAAAATCTATTCCTTACCAAAATACCAGGATGTTATTGTATGTTTGTCCTCAAATACTACCTTAGGGATTTGTTCCCCAATCTACATTTCCTAATCTAGTTCTATGTTTTCTACCAAACTTCCTCTCATACCAAATGTAACACCCCAATACCTCTAGACTGGAGCCAGTGAAATACTTGTTATATTTTCATGGTTAAAAATAATGAAAATACAAAAGGAAAGATCTATTTATTGGTCTTGAAGAAACTAGATACATATATGTAACTCAAATTACATTGGAAAAGGTTACAAAATACAATACATAACAAAAACTAAAATCTGCATCCGTAAGAACTCAATAAATGATCTCCTCTTCATCACATGTTGAAAGTAAATAATGAAATGGGTGAGCTAAAACTCTTAGTAAGGGTTAAAAATAGTAAAATCATGAATAAAAAGTAACTAAATTGTAAACAGTTTGATATAAGCAATATGGCATGGTGAATAAATGAAAAACTCACGCCATTAATAAACTGAGAATGAAACTGCATTCATTGATTTTGTCATAGTGAAAACCTCATGGATAGTAATATATGATAATGAATAAATATAATTATTATTAATTAGACATCATGTATCTAGAACATGATACTATAATACCATAAAAATAGTTTAGTTCAGTGGGTAGAAACCCGTCTGATTTTTGGAAACAAACTCGAAGGGTTTGTCACCAATTAATTTGTCTCGTGAGACTTACCGATGCATCGAGGGGCTGTAGTGGGCCCAAATTGATACTTTATTTCCAAATCATTATTTATACATATATTAAATAGAAGAGAAATATGCCTTTACATTATCCTTACAGAGTAGAGGATACAGATTCATAAATATTTCCACAATCAAAACAACATTCAAAATAAATACCGTATGTAAAATGGTATAAATATTAAATAATAATCATATCCATGATATAAGAATATGTACATTTAAATGTAATATAATTTAATTTGAAAAGTGATCTCAAATGGGTAGTAGGTACACCACATAAGAAAGTGTAGGTTCACAATACTAAGCAAGTCACACAGATGTGAAAATAGAGACAAAGCTTGTTACTATGTTGTAATCAATTGAGTCGTATGACCAAAAGTTAATAACCACCAAATGAATAAAAAAATAACATGAATATAAAGATAAAAATGATAATATATATCAAATTTAAGTAAACCTATACCATATATAACAAATAATAGGCGAACAATGGAAATCCCACAGAATTGAAAGTGAGATGAGAAAACCCCTTACAAACATTTCGGCATGGAAACAAGTGTTCTTGAGAGGGATTAATGAGAGGTAAAGGGGTATCCAATTATTTATATATCATAAGGGATGTAAGGATAAGGTGTAAAAACATACCCCATAATTAGGTATTAAAAACAAAAGAGAACAGCATAGGGGATATTCTTGAACAAAAGTGAGAGAGAGGATCCCTTACCTTACGCTCGAAGGTATTCTTGTTTGTTCTTAATGACCTGAATAATCAAATTTAGCTTTATAAATTAATAAGTAAAGAACATCATAGAAATTTAATTTTTATTTTATAAACTTATTAAGTTCATTAATGGCCTTTTTGATGGGTTTAAGAGATTCAATTTTATTGGTTGGGAAGCATTTTCTTACTTGGTTTCATGATTTGTTTACTTGTATTCATGAATGAAAGTTCTTTTGAAATGTTGTTAAACATATAGAATTATTAATATACATTATTATTTAAATTAAATTGATACAAATGATGTTATAATGATTATAGTTATATACCATAAGGATGACTCAGTTGATGAGTTAATAAACGCTTGGATTTGGCTATGCGGTTTTGTGCACAAGAAACTTGTTTTGTATTATTATTCCATTTTATGAGTGTGTAAGGATTCCAAAATATTAAACATGATAAAATACATATATTAAGATCTGGTTCAACCATTTAAAAGGTCCCATTACCATTATTGAATATATTAATTCAAATTGAAAACCCATCTTCCTTGAGTGTGATAAATTAACACATCTCGGATGGTGTTTGCATTTATAGGATAAAAGGAAGGAAAAAAGAGACATTATGATGAAATATTACATTATCATAATGAAAACTAGTACAATTATGGTACTGGAATTATCATGTCATTTTGATGAGGTTAGGTGATAAGAGATAACAAAAGAATGGAACTTGTAAAATAAATTGAAAGAAAAGAGAAGAGAGGTTCACCTCTTGAGTACACCTCCTTGGGAATCTACTTAAGACCTTTGATTTTTTTCGTTTTCATGAGACCATTAGGTATTGTACTTGGGGGAGGAGGTTAGGGACCTATTTGAGTAGAATTTAGGCAAGGCTTGAAGCTTGAGTGGTGTGGAAGGAAGAGGGGGTGTGGGGTGTTTTATATAGTGGAGGGGAGTAGAGTTTTCTTAATATTATAATCATTAATTTATTATTTCTTCTCAAGACAAGAAATAGTGACTATTCCTTGACTTAGAATAGTAATAAGATCATGTGAGTTCAATATATGGGTGCTTACATCTCTCATGATTCTAGGAATAGTTAATTTAATTTATAATGTATTTATACAGCAAATAAACGTCTTTTACTATTCACCATAAATTCAAGTATTTCAGAAAAATACTAAAACTTCACCCTAACCATTTTTTAATGTGAAAAATCCAAAAATGAAATCCATTTTTCAAAAATAATTTTCAAAATATTATTAATTAAATATTTCATTAAAATCATTATTTAATCGAAAAATATAAACACTTAAAATATTCATCTTCATTTTTAAGGTGCCTAAATTTATTTATATATTCATGGGTATATATACCATTAATAAGAGTCATATTACTATTATTAAGGGTAATTTACTATGCATAATGGCTGTTTAATATTCCAAAGGGTAGGTTACTATTCACTAACAATTAAGTTAATTCTGTCAGACTCTAAATATCATCTTGAACACAACTGTGTATGTCATATTTTCAAAATTCAAAACACACAAGTGGAAAATTTAAGTTCAATGGCTAGGCTATGACTATCTCCTAAATAACCATGTGTTGTTTCAAAGAAACTCAATACTTTATGAAATATAGAAACATACAATAAAATGTTTGGGATGTTACAAAACCAATTCCCTGAAAGGTGTTATCTTTAAGGGACTTTAGTTTCTTTGATGAAATCATTCGATGTGATGTCATGGTAAAAAAGGAGGGTTAAGACTCCCATTATTCACATGGTTTGGGGGATAAGAAAATAAAGATGGGTATTTTAGGAGATTTAAATATTAAAACCCATGAAGTAATTAAAATTTATCTTTATTTATGCTAAAAGTGTGAAAATAATCATGGGGAAAATTTTATCAAGGGGACTGGTAAAATTTTTAAGGGTAGAAAATATTTCCACTGAGAAAATGATTACTGAAGTAATGGAAAGAGTTCAGCCAATGAAATGAATGGATAAAAAGATCAACAAAATTTAACAACCAAAATACAATTCTATAATTTAAAGGACTATGAAAATTATTCTAATAAATTCATAAATCATAGGCTTAATGATCACAATTAATTGAAACAACTTCTTAATCTAAGGGATAATGTGAAAGATCATGCAATCATAATTGAAAATGTGGGTTTAGAAAATGAGGTGGTGAAAGGTACACATATAATCCACTCTAGAATAATAAATTTTTTATTTTATTCATGTTCTTTATACTATTTTATATCAAAATAATTTACTAAGGTTGTGACATCACCACCTTAATAATTAAATGTTTAATTATCAATGAAAACTATTAATGATGTGATGATCACATATGAAGTATATATCTCATCTCCAATAGAAGTTTGTGGTAATGTGATTCCTAAAAAACTTGATATTATCCATTTATTTTTGAATTTGATATGATATTGGTCATTAATTTCCTCTCTTTATATAGATCCTATATCAATTGCAGAGGAATAGAAGTCACATTTCATATTTTGAGTCAACTTATGATCATTTATAGTTGTGAGGATTAACATGAACTACCAATATGAATCAATTACATTATATGGGTCATACTACCCATTCATGAAGGGTATTCATATCAAATTATTTTTGTGAAACAAAATATTGAAGACAATCCTATTATTTGAGAACATGTCAATGTATTTATTGAATAATTTCTTAGTCTTCCTCCAAATCATGAGTTTTATTTTTTCTATAGAAATCATACCTGGTGTTATACCAATTTCCAAGTATCATTATAGAATGGAATAGATTTATATTTAATAAATGAAGAAGAAACTGTTAGAGAATATAGACAAGGTATTCATACACCTAAGTGTGTCATCATGGGTTATACCTTTTCTTTCTGTTAAGAAGAAATATGGGTCAATGCATTTTTGAATTGATTATCTGGAACTTAACAAGATTACTATCAATAAAAAATATAATCATCCCTATATTATTGACCTATTCGATTAACTACATAAAGATAAAAACTTTTAAATTATTAACCCTTGTTTTTGATATAATTAATTGAGGTTAAATAAAGATGATATACCCAAGAAAACCTTATTTAGGAGGCATAGTCATTTTGAATGTTTAGTGATTCAATTGGGACTTACTAATTACCCCTATATATTCATGAATATAAGGAATAATATTTTTATATATTACCTTAATAAGTTTGTAGTGGTCCATATATATATATATATGATATTATTATGTATTCAAAAAGTAAGGATGAGAATGAAGATTATTTGAGGTTTTTTTAAGACCCTAAGTAAAGAGAAACTATATTCCAAATTTAGAAGGTGTAAATTTTAACTATATAAAGTATCATTCATGGGTTATGTGGAGACAAGAGAAGGTATATTTGTGGATCATTCTAAAAACTATCTCATTAAATAATGTTCTGGACTAACCATGACGACTAAAAACCATATATTTCTTAGGTTGGATGGATACTACTAATGATTTGTGAGAAATTTTTCATCACTATCAAATTCAGTAACCACGTTAACATAGATGGGAGCCATGTTCTTTTGGATAGAAAAATGTGAATAAAATTTCAAGGAAATGAAGAGAAGGTTGGTTAGTGCACCTATTCTTACACTACCCTACGGTGGAGAAATGTTTTCCATATATAATGATGCAACAAATAGGGGACTGGGATTTTTTCTTATGAAAAAGACATTGCAATACAATATGCATCACGATAATTGAATATTCATGAGAAAAACTAACCAAATGATGATTAAATATGGGAATGGTTTTATATATTGACAATATAGATGCATTATATATATGGTTAAATGTGTAATATATATACTAATCATAAAATATTAAAGTATATATTCATACATAAATAATTGAATATGTTCTAAAGGATATTGTTGGAGTTTATTAAAGATTATGCATTATCAATAAATTACCTCCCTGGGAAGATGAAAAAGGAAGAAGATTCTTTAAATCAGAAGGACCATTCTAGTTTATCCATGATTAGGATTGAAAGAGATCCAATAGTCATATATTTTTAGAATATGGACATTGAAATCAAAAAGAAAATGATAAAGATCTTATATTTCTTATAATAATGTTCAACCATCCATCTATGTGAAGATTAAATACATGTCAGTGAAATATGTGGAGCTAAAAAAAGGGGAAGGATTGTTTTAGAGTTCAATATTGGCCTTGATGGAGTAATTAGATATATGAACCAGGTATGTTTCCCAATAATACAATATGTCATGAATCAAATCTAGTTTCCATAAAAATCGACACCAAAAATATTCCATGGAAAGGCCCAAAGGGCATTTCCTATCCCCATAGGCTGGCACAAGGTCCTGGGTATCTTAAATATTGGTTCGGGAATGATTTACCCAAGTTTAAAATCATTTACCAACCAAATACAATCAATAACCTAAATATTAAAATTAACAACAAAAAAGCCTTAAATAAAATTCAGAACTGAAAACATGGTCTTAAACATGACACAATATGACCACATATATATAAAATTATCAGAAAAACCACCCAAGGAACACCGTACAATAAGAGGTCATCTCCCAAGATCCGTATCCACAACACCACACCATGAAAGGAAACTAACAACCCAAACTACCATCACCCAAGGCCTTGCCTTTACCTTTGTCAAACATGATCAAATATACTTACACCCAAAGTTGTAAGTAGGGGGTGATCCTAATCCCAATAGGATACCACCAAAAGATTCTATATAATAAGAAATAAAAAATAAAAAAATGAAAGTTTTAATAAATAAGAAATGGTGGCAATATTTTCTAAAAAACGAAATATTTTAAAGTAAACAGTTTTCAAAGGGAAATTTCAAAAAGATAACTCATTTCAATAAAACATGTATTCTAAGGAATTTTCCAGCCAAACACACCATAATAAAATTATAAATACCAAAGAGTAAATGTTCACTAATCTTAGGAACACCCCTAGGCACTAGTTAGTATTGGGCCCCATGTACCACGTATTTCAGTGTAATGTAACCATAACCATATCCATTCTCATGAAAAATAAACTTGTAGGGAACATACCAATGACCTAGTGGTCCCCAATCATAATCATTATATTTTTGTTAGTGTTTTCAATGTCCAACTTGCTATGTGAAATAGGGACAAAAGGCTCCATATCACTAGCATGCTAGTACAGGTCTGCCCACCTAGATACCCAAGTTTTCCCCTTTGTGATAAAACAATTTCCACATGTTAACAAAGTATATTTGCACATAAAAACATTATTTCTGGTCAAAAACATTCAAAATAGTTGGTACACATTATTTTCACCCTTTATATAACTCAATAAACCACTTAGAATTCCCATAAAACAATTTCAAGGAATGTAACCATACATTGCACATAAAATTCATCTAAAACCTATCTTTGAAAACAAAATGTCCACCAATATTACCCAAACCCAAATTTTCAGTAGATTTTTTTTAATTAAACCCTTCCATGAATTATAAAACATCCCCAAGTGGTACAACATCGAACAAACATGTAAAACACCCATTTTCACACAAAAATAGAATTTAAAAATAAATTGTTTAACAAATTCCACCAAAAATAATTTTCGTAGAAAAAAAAATGAAGGAGGAGTATGCTAAAATTATAAATCAAGAAAAAATAACTCATTTAGTAGTTCTTACACGTGAAATCACCTACGAGAAGTGTCAAAAATTCCAAATCCTTGTGTGAATGTTCAACTGCACCACCGCCACACCCCAAGGATGTTAAATCAAAACTAAAACAACATGATTAGACCAAGAAATCCAAGATGAAGTCCTAGGTTCAGACAATCATGAGTGGCCTCTGAGTGGCAGGTTCCCTTTCTCTCAAGGTGGCTAGGGTTTTGTCCCCTTTAACTTATTCCCTCCTACGACATGCTTCTGTCCTTGGTGGCGTCTTCCTCAGGTGCTTGGTGTGGTGCATCATCAGCCCTAGTTCCTAACATCCTTAGTACTTCTGTAGATTGGTGAGCCTCAATATTTACTAGGATTAGGTGGATCAGCGTTATTTGGTCTCTGGTGGTGTATTCCCTAGAATAATGGCATGGCTCATTGTCAGTATTATTTCTTTATTCATTGTGGATTAGAAATTAGGCTTCTAATTAAGACATAGATCTTGGAACAACGACGTTAGCATGGCTCTGCGGTGACTCCTATGTTTCTGGTGGGGTTCATTGCAGTTTCTAGAGAACCTTAGTGGAGGGGGGATATCTGTTCCTCATTTTTCAGTGGAGGTTTTTATTTTTTAGTGTGATGGATTCATTGTGGGGTTTCATAATGTTTTGGAATTTGGAATTTTGTGGGTGGTGTGTGGTGTCAATGGAGATGACAAAGCCCTGCTCATGGTTCTTTGGGTTCATCTCCTACCTCTGGCAGTGAGTTAATCTGATTTGGCATCAAGTGAGGGTTCTACTTTAGTTATGATTTTATCAGTTTCAGCCCAGAGTGGCGATACTAGTCTGGTCATCTTGGTTCCCCTCCCATGTAGTGCCTCTATGGCACTGTTGTTGGGCTTTCTAGCCTTGGGTGGAAGTGGCCTGGCATCCTGCAACATGGAGTGACTGCCCTTTGGTTGCTTGCTGCTGCAGTGTCGAGAGTGGTTCATGGAAACTGTGGGGTGAGACTATGTGAGGCGATCTATAGTGGTGATGGTGTTTGATGTTTTAATGAAGTTGTTGGACTCGATCACTAGGAACGGGTGCTATAGAAGGTTCAAAGTTTGTAGTTCACCTATGTATAGTTTTTCAGATTTGGATGTTTGAGAGGTTATGGAGATAACCATTGGATCAAGCCTATTCTTTGACACATGACACTTTCTTGATGAACAGACATGTAATGGTGGAGAGCTTTATCACTATTCATACACTAGAGAGGGGCCAATCTACGTTTTCAGTCAGGGTATATTTTCTCACCATCGGGTTGTGATATGTTTTAAATCTATGATGACTAGGTTTCCCATAATTCCCTTAAATGGGGTTTTATTAATAATAAAAAATATTTAAGGCCTTCGAACCACTGGAAGAAAAACCATAGGTTCGAAGCCCTATTTTCTAGACAATAGAAACTTCAAGAAAAATTGAAGAAACCCAAAGAAAATGAGAGGAGGAAGGAAGGAAAACCATTTACTTGAGAGATCTTGAAAAAATAACCCCAAATACACCAATAGGTAAATCTCAAAGTATCAAAAAATAATATGGAGGTTCGAATAAATCTGAGGAGGTAAAGTGTGAATTGAAATGGGGGAAAAATAGTAAAAAATAAAGGATTTATTAATGAAATAAATTACATTTTTAAATATGAAAGATTTGAGAAATATTGAGAACTATTTCCCGAAACTTCGATGAAGATGAGCTACAAAGAGAGAAAAAATAACTTGGGGGTGAACCTAGTGTCCATGGGATCGAGTGAGATGTGGAATCAATGAAAATGAATAATAAATAAATAATATATAAAAGAAACAAATTATTTTTAAAAAAATTTGGAAATGGGCTCACAGGATGGACCAATACCTAAATAAATAACCCAAATCCACCATGATTATGGTTTCATAAGGGGTCCAAATGGATATGGTAGTTTTAATTGGTTTAGTGAGGCCATGTGAAAAGTGGAATGGGTGAATTTTTTTGAAAAATGGAGGAGTTATAAAATAAAAAAGAATAATTTTTAAATCTAGAAATGGGCTCACAGTTTGGACCAAATCATGAAAACCCACCCTTTTCCTAAAAAAATGCATAGAAAACCCCTGAAAAAAAGAAAATATAGAAATTAAATGAAAAATAACTCTAAAACAATTCATTTATGTGATAATTCAACCAACCATGAAAGACTTTTCTCCCCAGAAAGTCAACCTGAAGCTTGATCGGAAAACAAGAATGGGTACTCTTTCTCAAACCAAAACTTCCACTCCCATGTTTTGTGGAAATCATTCCCATTATACCAAATTAATTGAACCATTTTAAAAGACTTTAAATGAAACACCTTCTCTTGGGAATCAACTAATCGCACTGACTACTTAAAAATAGGAAAATTAGGCTCTATATCCAACTGCTCCCAATTGTGCACAAAGGAAGATCCAGGTTTTACTTTTTCAACTGGGAGACATACAAGCCATTATGAATGGATTCCAACTGAGAAGTAAAAGAAAAACTGTATGCCACCTTGAAAATAAGCTTGGTGATTTCAAAAGGTCTGACTTACCATGACGACATCTTCCCTTGCTTTCCCAAACAACGATGACCTAGACGAGGGGGAAATTTCAAGAATACCAAGTCACCCACAGAAAAATCTAGGTCTCGATGCCTCTGGTCCAAATAAGATTTATCGTGACTCTGAGCTATCAATAAGCACTTCCTAATCAACTTGACCTTCTCAGATGTATCTTGAACAAGACTTGACCCCAACAGTGAAGTCTCACCTATCTCAACCCAACATAGGGGTGACCAAAAAGGCCGACCATAGAAAGCCTCAAAAGGATCCATTCAAATCTTTGATTGGAAATTGTTATTATAGTAAAATTAAACCAATACCAAATGTATATCCCAAGAGCCTCTAAATTCCAAAACACATACATAGAGAATGTCCTATAGTATCTGATTTTTCAGCTCTATTGGACCATCTGTTTGAGGATGGTATATCGTTGTCTTCTTAATTTGTGACCCTAAGGCCTTCTAAAGGCCTTTCTAAAACTAAGAAGTGACAAAAGGTCTCTATCTGAGACAACTGCTGATAGAACACCATGAATCCTTACCACCTCTTGAAGATACAAATGTCCCAACTCATCCACTTTAAATGTATCTCTAATCGGAATGAAGTGGTCTAATTTGGTTAGAGATCAATCACTACCCATATGGAATTCATACCCTAAGGTGTACGAGGAAATATAGTAATGAAGTCCATGGAGACCTCTTCCCACTTCTAAGTAGTAATGGGTATTGGATGGAGAAAACCAGAGAGCCTTTGGTGCCGTGTTTTCACCTACTAACATATGTACCATCTCAACATGATGTCAGCTATGTCTCATCTCATACCTAGCTACTAGAACTACCAATGCACATCATAATACATCTTGGTGGCCCCAGGATGGAAAACCCACAGAGACTAATGGCTAGCCTGCATCACCGCCTTCCATAAAGATGACATAACTAATGATCAACCCTTAAATCACAAGATGCCATCCGGAGATGATGACCAATTAGAAGACATCTCCCCACAATGAAGAAACTACCTCAATCGCTGAAAAATCTCATCAGTAGGATGTTATTGCTGAATCAACTCTAATAGAGCATGATTCAAATGAATATTCTCCAAGAACACACCTCAACTGTGCTCCTTTGTCTCCACATGAATCTATGAAAAGAGCCCAGCAGAGTCCACTCATCACTGGAATTCCTCAAGGATTTTACTAGTAATTTTATACTCAAATAATCCCCACAATATTTACCTTTCCTGGGGTATAGAAAATGTCAATGTATAACCCCTACAAGTATTCAATCCAGTGGTGCTACCTCAAATTGGGATCCTTCTAAGAGAATATGTAGGCTAAGCTTTTGTGATCAGAGTAGACCAAAAAATTCTTCCCAAATAGGTAGTGACACCAAGTATTCAAATCATGGATAACTATTTCTAACTCCAATTTATGGGTTGGAAAATTCTTTTCATGTGGTCAGAGTTGGAAATAACCATACTCCACCACGTGATCACCCTACATAAGCACACACCTGAGACCCATAATTGAAGCGTCACAATACACCACATACCCACTTTCATCCTCTGGAAAAATAATCATGGGGGTAGTAGTAAACTGTTTCTTCAGCTCCTTTAAGGATTCCTGACATTCTGGGCCCCATACAAACTTCACCCCTTTATAGGTGAGTGAGGTCATGGGAAAAGCAACCTAAGAGAAATCCCAAACAAACCACATGTAGTAACTAGCCAGGCTGAGGAAACTCCTGATCTTGAACAAATTATTTGGATTCTACCATGACATAACCGCAAAAATATGGTTAGGGTCCATTGAAACCCCATGATCTGAGATCACATTCCCGAGAAACTTCACCTCCCAGATCCAAAAATTTCAGTTGCACAAATTTTCATAGAGGTGGTACTCTCGCATGGTTCCCAACAGGATCCGAAAATGATGTTTGAATTCCTCCTCAGATCCAGATTAAACTAGGATTTCATCTAGGAATACTACAAAAAAGGGTCAAGATAATGGTGGAACCACCTATTCATGAGTTCCATAAAGACTGATGGAGCATTGGTCAATATGAAGGGCATGCAAAGGTACTCAAAGTGGTCTTACCTGCTTTAGAATGTTGTCTTCAGAATATATTCCTCTTTCACCCTAAGTTTGTGGTAACCAAAATATAAGTATATTTTTTTAAAACCACTTTGACCCTTAAAAAAGTCAAAAAATTCATCTATTTGGGTCAAAGGAAATTTATTCTTTATAGTTTCCAGGTTCAGTGTCCGGTAATAAATACACAATTAGAGGGATCCGTTGGCCTTCTTTGCAAAAATAAAAGGAGCGGCCCAAGGAGAGACATTCAAGAGAATGAATCCTTTAGATTATAAATCATCTATATGAATATTTATTTACCTCATCTCTATGGGTTCCATATGATACGAGGGAAGAGATATTGGTTGTGCTCTTGGCACCAAATCAATCGAGAACTCTACGTCCCGCTCCGTAGGTAAGCCTGAAAAATCAGCTGGGAATACCTATGAAAACTCATCCACTACATGAGGTAGTCCACCTTTTAGAGGATGACAATAATACTCTAGAGAGAGTGAAGATAAATAGAAAAAAAATATTTTCTAACTCTGGGAGTGGAGGTCTTGTGCGACCCAACCGAGGATCCCAATCCCTAAGGAAAACCTGATGACTCCCATATGGTTTTGTGAAACTGAACCATCTATTTTTGTAATCGATGTGTGATTGAGAGTGTAAAAAACAATCGATGCCTAGTATCATGTCAGATAGATCCATATCTAAGACTAGAAGTTCCCAGTCCATCCCAACCCTGGCACAAAAAGCACACGCGACGGGAACCTGAGACCCTACTCCTTCTTTCCCAACGACGTCACCAATTCCCTCGCAAAATACAAAAGCTCAGTTGGAAAATTCTGTGTGTTCACAAAAAAGGTATAGATGAATTAAATAGAAGAAAATATATCTAAATGGGAAGAATATATATAAGATGAAATCAAAACGGTACCTCGTATAGTCGATGGTCCCCCCTTTGATCCCGCTAGTGCCTGATCCACCACATGAAGATGACTAGTATCTTCTTGAGAATGACTGCTCTTTTATGGCTCTGTCTTGAACTGAATCTTCATAAAAGATGAACTAAACCTGCCACCATGACCACCGAAATCGGATCCCATCATTCTAGATGGCTCTGAATTTATTTCCACCCCTCTAGAATCCATATATCTTGCCTCAGTCTAGAGTGGACGTGCCATCCTACAAAAGTGATTCAAGTGTTCCCTAACTCCACACTGATAAAAGGGATTCAAATAAGATGTTAATACTTGTTGTATGTTCCCTTTCCTCCTATACTAGTGGCACATTATGGACCTTTCATCAAAAGCCACCGAAGAATACTACCTGCAAGGTTGTCCGGAGTTGCCACCACCCTTCTTCTCCTTCTCATCTAGATTTCTTTTACTCTAATAAAAAATAAAACTTCCCATTCCTAATATTTTCTTAGAGAAACCATACATCCATTTAAGGTCTATCTACATCATGCAAGATCTATCAACCAGTTCAACATAGGTTTTCAGGTTGAACAGGAAGACCACGGAATAGATCTCTAACCGCAAACACCTCTCGAACTTCTGGGACTTCATATTCTCATTCGAGACCATTTTTAGAGCATACCAGACCAACTTAGAAAAATGGTTGGCATAATCCATCACTGAAAGATCCCCCTAAAAAAGTTCCATAAACTCTCAAGATCAAGAAAATGTCAGACTTTAGGGTAGTACTAGTTGTTGAAGATAACATTGAAGTCAATCCATATCATATGTTCTTGCTTCCTATCTTGAAGCACTAATTCCCACCACCTTCGGCTAGGACCCTCTAACAGTTAAGAGGACCATTTCACAATTACATCCTCAGGTGTTTCTAGGAACTCAAACTTGCGCTCGATATTTTTGAGGCACTCCTCTACTTCTCGGGGTTCTGTGCAACCACAAAAAGTAGAAGGCTTGGTTTTCAGAAAATCCAAGGATTTTTGCTTCCTAGTACCTATCTCGTCTTCTCTAACAAGAGTCGAAACAATATTATTTCTCTATCCTAGAGATTGGACAGCCCAAACCATATCCTCTACTAGCCTCTGATCAATCGGTGAGGGAGAACTCTTCCCGGCTTCCTCCTGTGGGTGCATGAGAGCTATCCGGGAGGCATGTTGCTACAAAAGGAAATAGTCACAAGAGAAAAAATCAGTACAACAGTTATGAAAATTTTTATCAATAACATTAAATATAAATAATCCAAACACATTACATCAATAAAAAAACTACTTCACCCCACCCGATGTCCACGTGCAGTCTGAAACCCACACATCTCACCTGGTAGTGAAGTCAAACAAACAATTCCAATGTCCCATAGTGACTCATGGTTTTTCATAAGAGGTGTGGGCCAGGAACCCTACATTAAACCTAAAATCTGAGCCCTGATAGTCCTATCCCCTTTATAGCCTGACTCATCCCAAAATAATAATATAACCCAAAAATATTAACGTTCTCTTATAACATTTTATCACAAACCAAATCTGATCATCATCAAAACATGAACTGAACCTGACCCACAGAAAGGATTGAAGGGCATTCTCTATCCCCATGGGCTGGAATGAGTGCCCGATTTGGTAATGATTTACCTGAGTTTAGAATCATTTAAAAAACAAAGACTATCAATAAACTAAATCTAAAAATTACCAACCAAACAAGCCTTAAATAAAATTTAGAACTGAATACATCATCTTAAACATGACACAAGAGGTCTAAATATATATAAAATTAGTATACAAACAGCCCAAGGAACACCACATGACAAGGGGTCATTACCCACGAGCCGTCTCCACAACACCACACCATGGAAGGAAACTAACAACCTGAACCGCCATCATCCAATGCCTTACCTTTACCTATGTAAAACATGATCATGTCTACTTACAACCAAAGGTGTAAGTAGGGCATGAGACTAATCCCAATAAGATTCCACCCAATATTCTATATAGTAAGCAATACAAGATAAAAATCATGCATGTTTTAATTAACAAGAAATGTTGGAAATAATTTCTAAAGAAAGAAGACTTTTAAAAGCAAATAGTTTTCAAAGGGAAATTTAAAAGAGTGAACATATTTAAATAAAACATGTATTCTGGAGAATTTTCTTTCCAAACTCACTATAATCCAATGATAAATACCAAACATTTAATAAGAACTAATCTGAGTAACACCCTTAGGTACTAGATAGTTTTGGGCCCCATGTACCTCATATCTCAGTGTAAAGGAACACACCCATATTCGTTCTCCTACATGAGACACTAAAAGGAAATATAAGCATAACCTAATCATCCCCAATCATCAATATTATAGGTTTTTAGTGTTGTAAATTTCCAACTTGATAAGTGAAATAGGGGCAAAACCACTACGGATCACTAGCATACTAGTACACACCCACCCACCTAGATACCTGAGTTTTCCCCTTTGTGATCAAACAATTCACACATGTTACCAAAATAAATTATCACATAAAAGAATCAGTTCAGGTCAAAAACCATAAAAATAGTAGATACACTTTCTTTTCACCATTTATATAACTCGATAAACCACATAGAATTTCCATAAAATAATTTCAAGGAATGTAACCAAACTTTGTACATAAAATTCATCTGAAATCCCTCTTTGAAAACTAAATTCCAACCAATATTACCCCAAACCAAAATTATAAGTATAGTTTTTTTTAATAAAACCCTTCCATGAATTATAAAACATCCCCAAGTCATACAACATCGAACAAACATGTAAAACACCCATTTTCCCAAAAAATGGCATTTAAAAATAAATTGTTTATCAAATTCCACCATAAATAAATTTCACAGCAAGAATAATGAATGAGGAGTATTATAAAAATATAAATCAAGAAAGGATAACACATATTGTAGTTCTTAAACATGGAATCACATACCACAAGTTTCAAAAACACCAAATACTTATGTGAAATTTCAACCACACCACCGCCGCACCACACGGGTTAGTGGGATCGAGTGATAGATGGAATCACTAAAATATTTTAAAGAATTAATAAGATATAAAATAAACAAATTATTTTTTTAAAACTAGAAATGGGCTCAAGGGATGTCTCAATACCTTAATAAATAACCCAAATCCACAATTATTATGGATTCCTAGGTGGTCCAAATTGGTATGGTAGTTTTAATAAGTTATGAGAGGCCATGTGGGAAGTGGAATGGATGAAAAATACAGAAAAATATAGGAGTTATAATAGAAAAAATAATTTATTTTTAAATCTGAAATGGGTTCATGGTTTGGACAAAATCTTGAAAACATACCCTTTCTTGAAAAAATTCATGGGACACCCACGTAATAAAGAAAAAATGGAATATACCTTCAAAATACCATTAAAATAAGTCATGTATGTGGAAAGCCTTAAAAAAATTAGAACTGAATATATAGTCTTAAACATGACAAAATATGTTCAATGATATATAAAAGTAGTTGAAAAACAGCCCAAGGAACACCACATGACATGGGGTCATCACCACGAGCTGTCTCACAAACACCGCACCATGGAAGGAAACTAAAAACCCGAATCACCATCACCCAGGGTCTTTCCATTACCAGTGTCAATCATGATCCAGTCTACTTACACCAATATATGTATGTAATGTGCGAGCCTAATCCAAATAGGATACCACCTACAGATTCTATAGAGTAAGCAATACAAGATAAAAATCATGCAGGTTTTAATAAACAAGAAATTGTTGAAATAATTTCCAAAGAATGAAACTTTTAAAAGTAAACAGTTTTCAAAGGGAAATTTTAAAGTGTGAACAAATTTCAATAAAACATGTATAATAATTAATTTTCTAGAAAAATACACCATAATAAAAAATTAAATACCAAATATTCAATGATCACTAATCTCAGAAACACCCCTAGGCACAAGTTAGTATTGGGGCCATGTACCTCTTATCTTGGTGTAAATTAACCATAACCATATTTGTTCTCATGCATGAGCCACTAGTAGGGAACATACCCAAAACCTAGTGGTCCTCAATCATTATCATTATTGTTTTTTAGTGTTGTCAATTTCTAACTTTCTATGTAAAACATGGTCAAAACCACTCTGGATCACCAGTGTACCAGTACACGTCCACCCACCGAGATACCCGGGCTTTGTGATAGCCCATGGAGACAGGGAACACCCTTCGGGCCTTTCCATGGGCCGAGTTTGGTGCCAATTTTGATGGTGACTAGATTCTGTTCGTGATACAATAATTAATGGAGTTACTGGATAAAGCTTATATCTCATCATTTTCTATTCATCCTAGAAGCATGAAGATGTATAAAGGTCTCAAAGATTATTTCTGGTGGGATAAAATGAGAAAGGATATTGTAGAGTATCTATCTCAATTCCTAGTATGTTAGTAAGTCAAGGATGAACATTAGAAGTCTATGGGTATTTTATAACAATTAACCATACCAGAATAGAAATGAGAAAAGATCACCATGGATTTTTTTTGTAGGATCCTCAAGGCATCTAAACTACATAACACCATTTGGGTTATAATCAATATCCTTATGAATTTAACTCACTTAAAATCTATAATGGATAATTTTTCTCTCTTGATCAGCTTTTTAGATATATATTAATGAAGTTTAAAGGTTTTATGAAGTATGCCATTCTATTTTTTTGATTGATATCTGAGTTTTACCTCAAAATTTTATTGAAGTATTTATAACAACCCAAACATTTATCAATGAAATTTCTCACTTCTTATATTAATTTAATATAGTATAAATCATATATAATCAATTATCAACCGTTATAAAAACATTATAAATGAATAGTTTACAAAATAAGAAGCATTTCTTGAATTTAAGGAACTAATACTTATGAAATAGTAACTTGACCTTAAGAATAGTAATATAACCCTTATGAATAGTAAACATGGAAAATGAATAGTAACCTCACCCAAGAAACTATAAATAATTTTTTTCATCTTATAAGTGAAAATATTATATAATTATATCATAGTATTAGTAATTAAATATGTTAAAAATAATTAATTATGTGTCGGTATTTTTATAAGTCATAGATATTTAATTACAATTTTATGATTAATTTAATTATTTAAGAGAAAATTTATTTTCATAAAACGTATTCCTAAAATAATATTTTGATGTATTTTTATTTTAAGTTAATTTTATTATACCTTACATATGTTTTCAGAGTGTTATAAAATCAGTTATAATTTTAAAATCTAAATTTTCCAAGTAAATAGCGATTTTAATTAAAAATTAAATTAATAATATTTAGAAAATTATTTTAATAAGATGGAGTTAATTTTTAAATTATATATGTTGAAAAATGGTTATGATGAATATTTGGTATTTTTTTAAAATACTTGAATTTTTTATGAATAGTAAAATATGATAATTTCTGATAAATGCAAAATATATGAATTATGGAGTCATAGATGATGTAAGGATGATGTAAGCCCAAAATATGGAACTGTAATTTATTGTTTTAATATATTTAGTGATAATTCTGAAAATATTAATAGTCTGGATCCAAAATAATAAATTAATGAATATAATATTGAGAAAACACCCCTCTCCTCCACTATAAATACCACCCCTCATCCCCTCTTCTCCTCACACTTCTCAAGATTTTAGACTTACCTATATTATACCCAATAATATTCTATAATTCCCCACCTGATGTATATGAACTCTTGGTCTCATCAAAATAACATGTTTATGTGCCTTGAGGAGGATCTCAAGATGAGAATTCAAGAGGTAAATCTTTTCTGTATTTCTTTTAACTTCCTTTCAATTTTATTTCTTTTTATTATTATATCCTCCCCTACCTTAATCCAAATGGAATTATAAATACAGTACCTTTAATATACTATAATTATATCATGTTAATGGATGATCCATCATTAAACTTCTCTCTCCCACTCTTTTATTATAAATATGAAATCATCGCCTGTGATGTGTCAATTTACAGACATCATGGGTGATGCACTTTCATTTTCCTTAAAAACATTCAAGGATGTTAATAAAAGAATTAAATGGTTTAAAATAGATTTAAAGTGTATGTTTCAACCCTCATTATTTTATGGAACTAATATTTATACATAATACTAAATGGTGAAACAAAACAAATTCATTATGATCAAAAAACCGCCAAAATTAGCCTAAAACGATCATCATTATCTTGTATATAATGATTTATCCTGATGTAATATAACCAAATTAATATTTAGATCATTAAATTTTTTTAAATGAAATTAATAACATATAATAACACTTTTGGATAATTATCAACATTTTACAAAAACTTTCATTCATGTATACAAGAAAACCAATCATGGAAACCATGAAAATGAATGCTCCCAAACAATGAAATTAAACTTTATAACTCATATAAAGGCCCATAAATAAAACTAATAAAACCATAACGAATCATATTAATTTATAAAATGTTTTTTAATTGTTAATTAATTAATCTAATGTGATTATACATGACATTAAAGTGAAGAAAGTGTTCGGACACAAGGTGAGGTGAATTCTCGAACCCAACTATCTTTATTTGGGTTTTTCCTATTTCACTAAATTTTAATATGGATATTCCTTAAATATCATTAATTAATCATTATATTATTTTTTCTTCAATATACATGTTTTCTACACGGGTTTATGACAATCACAATGTTTTCCAAAAGAACTATTCTTTCAAAAAAGCAAACCTTTTACTTATCGAGATTGTTTCTTCTCCTCTCAAGGATGATGATTATTATATCAAGTATTTTATAACCTCTTTCATTTGGGTACCCAAAGTTTATGAATGTATGATTTTTTAAATGAAACTAATTCCTTTCCATGGTTCATTATATGATCATGATTGATATATGTTCTATGTGGAATGCATGACAATGTATATGTTATGATGTGACGAGTGCACCTAGAATTATATAGTGCAATGTTAATGTAATGATGTGAAGGTTAAGACAAGAATTAATTAGTGTTCCAATGCATTGGGTAATATGATGAACCTTATTAGATAAAGTTAAATATTCATGAATATTATGCTATCTTTTTTCACAACTATGTGCGGTAGCTTACCACTAAGACATGATGTTTCATTTTTATTCATTGCCACATACCAAGCCTTATCTTAATGATTTATCCCATGATTATGATACTATGATTATGTTATAATTATTATTATAAGTTTATAGTCACCCCCATTTTATATTTTTTTCATGTTTTTATCTATCCTCTTACTGGGATTTTAGCTCACCAATTTATTTGATGTATATCCTTAGGTGATAACATGTACTAAGGAGGATTCAAGGGACAATAAGAATCTAGAGAATAATGAATTAAATTAATTTTTATGTTTTATTTTTTAAATATTATGTGTGGTCATAATTTTATTAAGATAGTAAACCTTTGTGCCCACGTTGTGTAATTATTCTATGTTGTTTTTATTTAAAATTTTGTAATAGTATTTTAAGAAAAACAGGGTCGCTATAGTTGGAATCAAGGGACGGTTTAGTTAATATTGGAATTATGATTAGTGAACCTTAGTGAAAACCATTAGTATGAGACTAAGTATAAGTAATCAGACAAGAATATTTTTTTATAAAATTTTAAACATAGGGATCTCACAAGATTTTACTTTACAATTAAATACACAAAGGGACACTGTAAAGATTGATCGAAGGACATACCCAATGATTTGGGAGGTGGAGTTCAAAATTTAATGGAAATTATAACCCAAATGTCTTAGGTTATGAACAATAACCTATATAAAGTGGAATTTTCATCATCACCTTAGATGAAAAAACTAGATATTGAGTGTTTTATGCAACAAAAACCGTCAATGTTTAGTGAATCTTATGATCCACTAGTCACAAAAAAGTCGATCAAATAAATGAAGAATATCTTTTCTGTGATTCACTATTCTAAGTTGGAGAAGGTGACTCTGTTCATTTATCATCTAGATTGATAGGCCAACCAATGGTGGGTGTTGATTAGGAATACCAAGTCGAGGGAATAAATTGAAGAGATGGAGTGGAAAGACTTTAAGAAAATATTTCTTAACAAATATTTCACTCAAACTCTTCATGAAAAGATAGATATAGAATTCATAGAGATAAATAAAAATGAAGGAGAATCTATCATGACCAATAGAAACAATTTCACAAGGCCTTCAAGGTATGCTGTGGATTTTGTTATCAATAATGATATCAAAATTATTAGATTCTTTAGTGGTTTAAAACCATAGTTTTAAAATGATATTGAAATTTGAGACTTCGGGAGTTATGAATAATTAGTTCGATGTTCTCTCAAAGTGGAGATGGATTTTGGAGAATAGTCCAATGGATATGGTAATTGTAAATCAAATATAGATTTTCATGTTGGAAGATCTAATGAGAAAGTGGGAAAGAAAAATCCACCGCCCACATGTAAAAAATGTACAATGAAGCATCTTGAGAACTGACTCAAGGGGAAATATAAATGCTTCATGTGTGGGTGATAAGGCCACTAATATCATGAATGTTAAAAAGACATGAGGAAGTAAGAAAATGTGATGGATGAGAGGAGAGAACCACCCATGGTCCAATGCTACAACTATAGGGAGAAAGGGTGATATACAAGCCATTTCACTGAACCTCGAGTCCTTGAGGGTAATAAGTGTCAACAACCACCAAATAAAAAGGAGAAATTTAAGGCTTATTCCATCACTACTGCAAAAGTTGATTAAGAATATGGAGCCATATAAAGTACACTTCCTATTCACTCAAGAATGGAAAAAGTCTTATTTGATTATGGTTCTACGCATTCCTTTATATCTTGAAATTTTTCTAGAACTATTGAATCAAATACCCAAAACCTTTAAGTAGAGATATCTATAAAAACACATAGTGGTGAAATCAATGCAACCAAAGTTTTGGACTATTCTCCTATTTGTGTATGTGAGAAGATTATTCTAGATAATCTCGTAATACTTACCTTGGTATAATTTGAGTATATAATAGGGATAAATTGGATCTTGTTATATATAAAACATTATAACTATCTAGGAAAATAAATATCTTTTTGTATTCTGAACTATCACATGCTCATATATTAATGAAAGGAAGATTGTGAATATCCTTTTGAAAATCCCTCAATGATATGTGTATTTATTCCCTAGGAAGAAGCCTACCTTACTCAAATGGTTGAGTCAATGGAATGTATCAAACTAGGGGAAATTATCAATCTGAAGGAATAATATGATATATTTCCCAAAGATTTACCTATACTTCCCTTAGATTGTGAGGTAGAGTTCTTAATAGAACTCATACTCAGAGCTACTTTTATCTCAAAGTTTCCCTATAGGATGGATCATATCAAAATGGAAGAGTTAATGAAGTAGATGCAAGAGAATTTGAAAAAAGGTATCATATGCCCTAGTGTATCACCTTGGGGTGTGCCAATAAACTTTTACCAGAAGAAATATGGGACAATGCAGCTGTGTATCAATTATCGGAAACTCTACAAGATCACCATACAGAACAATTAACCTCTTACAGGGATTGATGACTTGTTTGATCAGTTATGAGGAGATCAATACTTCTCAAAGGTGGATCTTAATTTTATATATCATCAGCTAAAGATGAAGAAGGAAAATATTCAGAAGACTCCCTTTTGGTACAAGGTATGAGAAATATGAGTTTCTGGTGACGCCCTTTGAACATAAAAATGCCTTTGAAATCTTCATGGATTTGATGAAAAGCCCCTTTAGACATTACCTCGAATTTTTTTGGTAGTTTTTATCAATGATATTCTCATATAATCTAAGAGAAAGGAGGAAGATGAAGAATATATAATGCTTATATTGGTGACATTAAGGATGAAGAAGTTGTATTCCATGTTCATCAAGTGTCACTTTTGGATGCATAAAGTCACATTATTAGGATATGCAATCACAAGTGAGTAAATTTCTATAGACCCTTAAAAAAAGGAAATTGAGGAATGGTACAGACCTTCTAGTGTTATGGAAATCTGCAATTTTTTGGGCTTAGTAGGGTACTTGTGATGTTTTGTAAGATATTTTGGTTGATTTTCAAGCCCGCTAACTAAGTTAATAAAGAAAGGGGTAAAGTATATCTGGATAGAAGAATGTAAGGAAATATTCAAGGATATAAATAGAAGGCATATCACTACACCTATATTCACATTACCAAAAAGTGGAGAGGAATTTTTATGATATAAATTGTTGGCTCAAATAAAGGATTGGGTTGGGTACTCATGAAAAATGATAAGGTGATATCCTACACCCCACAGAAAATAAACAACCATGAGCTAATCTACCTGACACATGATATGGAGATTGCATCTATGATTTTTGTGTTGAAAGTCTTGCAGCACTACCTCTAGGGTGAGAAGAGTGACATATATACCTATCAAAATAGCCTAAAGTATATATTCAGACATGATTCAAAGGATATGGTTAGATCTAATGAAATACTTTGATTTCTCTATTCACTATCATCCTAGAAAGGTGAACAAGGTACCTGATACACTTATCAGAAATGAACCTACTATTCTATCCATGTTGTAGATTAAGAGCGACCCTGTCTTTATGGATATTCAAAGAATGAATTTGGAAATCATAATGGAATGGAATACATCCTAACATTCAAATATTATTTCCCAACCATCTATCTAAGAGATGATTAAGGAAGCACGACGGGATGATCTAGAGTTACAAAATAAGTTGATTGTAGTAATGGAAGGGAAGATTCATGAGTTCCATATCGATGATGATGGTGTGATTCAGTTTGGAACAAGGATTTGTGTGCCTTCATCATCTAGGATAAAGAAATATCTATTGGAAAATGCACATATCTCAATTTTCTCTATCCATCATTATATTACCAATATGTACTGTGCTCTCTGAGGAAACTTCTGGCAGCACAAAAAAAAAGAATGAGATTGCTGAGTGTATTTCAGGGTGCTTGATATGTCAATAAGTTAAAGATGAGTGAAAAAATTCTAAATGGATGATGAAGCCATTGACTATACCCATGTCAAAATGTGAGAATGTCACTATGGACTTCATCACTGGTCTCCCGAAGACATCTAAAGAAAAAAATGCAATATGTTTTGTGGTAGATAGACTCAATAAGACTACCTACATTATCTCTGTTCAAGAAGATATCTTGCTTGATCAACTTAAAAAGATATATGTGAAGGAAGTGGTGAGACTGCATGGAGTTATACTCTCATTTGTCTCTATTCTTTATCTTAGGTTCACATCAAAATTCTAGAAGAGTCTTAAATATTCTTTGAGTACTGAATTAAATTTCAGCATGACCTATCACCCCCAAATTGATGACTAATTTTAAAGGACTATAAAGACACTTGAAGATATTCTAAGAGATTACTTTTTAGAATTAAAAGGTGTATGTGATCAGTATCTCTTATTGGTCGAGTTCTCATACCACAATATCTTCTACTCAAGTATTGATATGGATCCATATGAATCTCTATATGGAATGAGATGTAGAAATCCAACCTATTGAGATGAAGTTAGAGAATGAAAGATACATGGACCTGATTTTACGCAAGGGATGATAAAGAAGGTTCAGTGTATCAAGAAATATATCAAAGATGCTTAGAGTCAAAAAAAGGGTTATGATGATCACCATCAAAGGGAATTGGAGTTTGATGATGGAAATTAATTCTTCCTTTGAATATCACCATGGAAGAGAGTCATACAATTCTGAAAGAAAGGGAAGCTAATTCCAAGGTACATTGGCCCCATTGAGATACTTGGTCACATAGGATCTGTGGCCTATCGTCTTGCACTTCCACTAAATGTAGCTTAGGTTCATGATGTGTTCCACTTATCACTCCTGAGAAAGTATATACTAGATCCCTCACATGTACTAAACTTATAGGTGGTACAACTAGAAGATAATCTCTCTTATGAGGAGCAGCCAGTAAAGATTATAGGCCAGAGAGATAAGGTTCTTTTCAAAAAAGAAAACCCACCTTGTTAAATTTTTGTAAAAGAATGATAAGTATGAAGAAGCAACTTGGGAACTAGAGGAGGTGATGAAAGAGTAGTACCAACACCTGTTTATGTAAAACGAAATTTCAAGGGTGAAATTTCAAAAGGGAGAATAATGTTATGACCTAAACTTTTATCAATGGAATTTCTCCCTTATTATAGTAATTTTATATTATATAAATCAAATATAATCACTTATGGACCATAATAAAAAATTTATAATTGAAGAATTAATGAAATAAGAAGTATTTTTAGAAGTTAAGGAACCAATACTGAGGAAATAGTAACTTAACCTTAAGAATAGTAATATGACCCTTATGAATAGTAGACCAATCAAATGAATAGTATCCACACACATTAATGTATAAATAAAATTTCATAATCTTATAACTGAAAATATTACATAATTATATCATAGTATAATTAAATATATATTTTAAAAATTATTAATTTAGTGTTGGTTTTTTTATAAGTCATAAATAATTAATTGTAATTTTATGATTAATTTAATAATTTAAAAGAAAATTTATTTTCATAAAACATATTCATAAAGTAATATTTTTATTTCGTATGATTTTAAAATAATTTAATGATTTATAAAGTACAATTTCAAAGTGTTATAAAATCTGTTATAACATTAAAATATATATTTTCTAAGTTAATGAAGAATTTAATTAAAACATAAATTAATCATATTTGGAAAATTATTTCATTAAAAATGATTTTATTTTTGAATTATACATGTCAAAAAATGGTTATGTTTAATTTTTGGAATTTTTTTTGAAAGACTTGAATTTTTGATGAATTGTAAAATACAATAATTTCTGATAAATGCTAAATACATGAATTATGGAGTCATAAATGATATAAATATTATGTAAATGAAAAATCAAGAACTATAATTAATTATTTTAATATATTTAGTTATAATTATCTAACTATTCATAGTCTTGATCCAAAATAATAAATAAATGAATATAATATTGAGAAAAAACCCCTCTCCTCCACTATAAATATCACCCTCACCCCCTCCTCTCCTCACACTACTCAAGCTTTAATAATTGCCTATATTATGTCCAATAATCTTCCATAAGTCCATAACACATGTATAGGAGCTCTTTCTCTCATCAAAATACCAAGCATAATTGTCTTGAGATTGATCTTAAGAGGAGAATTCAAGAGGTAAATCCTCTCTCTTTTTTCTATTAATTTCCTTTTAAATTTCATTTCATTTCTTGTTATCTCCTCATCTACCTTCATCCAAATGAAATTATAACTTCTATAACATACATATACTATAATTATATCACTATAATGTAATATCCATCATTAAAATCCCCCATCTCACTCTTTTATTACAAAAATGAAATTATGACCCGTGATGTGTCAATTTACCAACATCATGGGAGATGCACATTCATTTTACTTAAAAAATTTCTAGGTTGTTAATAAAACCATTAAATGGTTTAAAAATGATTTTAAAATTTATTTTATAATCCTACTTATGTTGTGAAACTTAAATTTATAAAAAATACTAAATGATAACACAAGATGAATTCACCGTGATCGAAAAACCATCAAAACTAACAAAAAACGATCATCATTAACTTGCACCTAATGATTCATCAACATGTCATATAAAAAATTATTTATAAGATAATTAAAAAATATTTAATATCATTAATAACATATAATATCAATTTTTGATTTTTAGCATCATTTAACACGAACTTCCATTCATGTATACAAGCAAACCAATCATTAAAACCATGAAAACGAATGCTTTCAAATGATGAAATTAAAATCTATAACTAATCCAAAGACCCATAAACGTTAATAATAAAACCATAATGAATAATATTCATGTATAAAAGTTTATTAAATTGTTAATTAATAAATCTAATGTGACTATATAGGACATTAAAGTGAAGAAAGCATTCATACACAAGGTAAGGGGAATTCTCAAACCTAACTCTCTTTCTTTGGGTTTTCTCATTTTCACCCCATTTTTAGTATGTATATTACTTAAATATCTTTTATTATTAATTATATTATATTTTATAGGATATAAATGTTTTCTAAACGAGTTTATGATCAACACAATGTTTCCCAAAAGAATAATTCCTTCAAAAAACATAGCTTTTACTTCCCGAGATTTTGTCTTCTCCACTAAAGGATGATGATTCTTATGTCAAGTATGTAATTACATATTTAATTTGGGTATAAATTGTTTATTAATGTATTATTTATGAAATCAAAACCATGCCTTTCCATGGATTATTATATGTTCAAGATTGATTTATGTTCTATGTGGCATGCTTGATAATGTAAATGTTATGATGTGCCAGGTGCAACTAGAATTATATAGCATTATAATTCATTGGGTTATATGAATAACCTCATAAGATAATGTGAAATATTAATGAATGTGATTATATATTTTTTCACAACTATGTGTGGTAGTTGACCACTAATACATGATGGTTCATTTTTATGCATTGCCACATTCAAAGCCTTATCTTAATGATTCCTGTCATGATTATGATCATATTCTTATGTTATAATGATGATGTTGTATTTATAATCACCCCATGAAATATTTTTTTTCCTGTTCTTATGTATCTTATTTCTAGGATTTTAACTCACTCCATTCTTTGATGAATATCCTTATGTGATTACACATATTAAAGAGAATTCAAGAGCCAATAAGAAGATAGAGAATCAATAATTAAATAAATGTTTGTGTTTTATTTTGTAAATGAAATATGTAATCCTAATTTTAACAAGACCTTAAACCTTTATATCCTCTTCATGTAATGATTTTATGTTGTTTTTATTTAAAATTATATAATATTATTTTTAGAAAAAGAAGGGTCACTATAGTCTTCATCAGGCATTGAATAAATAATTTTTCCTTAAAATTGTATATCATCACTAAATATATGATCAGTTTCAGAGGATCATTAAAATACTAGAAGTTATTATAAAATTATGCTCTGTATATTTCAATGGTGGTTGGGATCAACACCTTCCTCTAATCAAATATTCTTACAATAATATATTTCACTCAATCATATAGATGCCTCCTCATGAATCCCTATATGGGAAAAGTGTATAAATCTAGAATTATAAGATAAAGTTGGAGAATGAATGTTATTGTAACCTAATCTAGATGAGGAAATAATAGATAAATTTATATCTATTAAATAGAACATCAAGGTAGCTATAAGTAGACATAAAATATATACTGACAATCATCAGTGGGCTCTAGAGTTTGAAAATGGTGATAAGGTATTCCATTGAATATATCCCTGGAATAAAGTTATGATATAAGGAAGTAAGGGTAAGTTTATCCCAAGATATATCAGTCCCTTTGAGACTCTAAATATTAATGGTATGGTATCTTATCACTCATTACTTTCACTAAACCTCTTCCAAGTTCACGATGTGTTCCATGAATCTCTTTTTAGGAAGTGCATACTTGATCCTTCACATGTACTGAAATCATAGATTATAACTATAGAGAATGATATTTATTATTAGGAGAAAACAATGATGATTTTTAATTGAAGATATAAAGTGATATATAATAATATTACTCATCTTGTCAAAGTTTTGTGGCAAAACAATCAGTTTGAGGAACTTATGTGGGAATCCATCGATGCGACAAGGTAGAAGTATTCTCATTTGTAAGTATGGTAATAGTAAATTTTTTTGTGAGAAATTATTCTAAGGTGGTAGAATGAAACTTTTCAAGATATTATAATATATACTTATCTTTAATTAATTTTAAGTGATCAATATCTTTATTTACACAAAAACATTAAATTTAGATGAACCGTGTTATATAATGGAAATATTATTATTAAATGTGAATGTTATCACATAGTTGTTAATACGTAAATTTTTGAAAATATGTTTAAATTTTTTTCATATTGACAATGTATTTATTAATTCCTTGTAAATAAGTACTCAAATTTTAATGATAATATTACAATTTCATATGAACTAATTTTTTAAGAATTGTATTTTCTATATATTATGTTTTTTATATAAATAAAATATATAGATAACTACGAAAAAATGATGAAATATATTGCCAATTTATATAACCAAAGGAATAATAATCTATACATTTATTATTAATTGGTATACATTATGGTAAAAGTATTTGAATTAAAAATAGATATTTTTCACAAAACTATTTTTAATGTTCATAACATATTTTATCTTAATAAATATAATAAATAAATGTTAATTAATGATTTTAATGAAACCTATAGTTAATATAATAAATAAAATATATTAAAATTCAGAAAATATTTATTACTAAGTAAATAATCAGAATAAAATCATTTTTATATATAAAAATACATTTTTCTCTAAGAATTACTTTTATACCTTTTTTAAGTAGATATTAGAATTAATATTTTCTTCTTATTGGAATTGAGTATTATTAAATGGATCTCACATTTTTAATCATCATAATTTAAATTTGGTAATATATTAAACTTATTTTTTTATCAATAATGAATAGCTACCATTGAAAAAACTTGTTACCACGATATGTGTTAAAATGGTTAAAGGGGTGTTGACCTAAGAGAAAATGTTTAAAATAAAAAAAACATGATTAAATATTATTGTTTGATTTTATTTAGACCTTAATCTTATTATATTAAAAAATATTAAAATTTGGTTCCACTTAACTCGAGTAAGATATATATTATATAATAATGTTTCATGTATTTATAAGTTTACCACCCACATCACTTATAAAAGGACATTTCTTGTTCTCAATTATCCACACCACTCGAGTAGTACATTTCAAAAAACCCTACCTATATAATTTCCCATGTTTCCTAAAAACATTATAGAGGTCTTTTTTTACTAAAATACCATCTAAATAATTCTTAAGGAGTAAACTAAAGGAAGAATCTTGAAGAAGAGGTAATTATCTTTACCAATATATTTCAGGATTATTTTTTCCCTAAACTCATGAAAATGTTCTATAACCATATTAACATGATTCATTAATTATATTTACTATACTAAAATGTTTTTATGTTAATGGTACAATAATTTTCTATCTTATTTATATCTAATGGAAAAAAATATCGCTCATTTATATGTCCTGAAAACCATCACCATGAAACGACATATTTTATTTTCCATAAAAATCACTCATGAATGTTTATATAAATATATTTAATGGATATATATAATATTTATAACATAATTATGATTATATAAATAAAAAATAATAGATACCTTCTCACCCTCTCATCCACTGGGAAGACGATAATGTCGCCTGTGCGTACATGTGTACTTCCCCTACATGAAGTGATGCAATTAATTTTTTATTTTTGATTAAAATAGATGGTTATAAGGATATAGTTAATGATTTTATATTATATTTATAATATTAATGAAATTATTTAAATATATTTTATTATTTACCTTTCCCTCTTTCCATTCCTTGTAAAATCAAAACATCACTTGTGTGTACATAAGGACTACCGTATCGACAAAGCGATGTAATTAATTTTTCATCACCTATTTATAAAAATGGTTCTAATATTTTATATAATTATTAAATATTATAATTATTACATGATTAATATTCTAAAAATTAAGAAACAATGACTGTAGTGAAGGGATCAGAACCATTGAACTGAAACTTTCATGGGAAACAAAATCGTTAAATGGGTAATTGAAATTTATATGGGAATGATATATTTTATGATAATTATGAAAATGGGTTTTTACAGATTTATAATAAATCTAAATTTATTATCTAGGTGGTTAAGTGAATGTATGAATACATTCAAGACATTAGGCAGGGGTTTATGTTATAATCTCATTTCTTTTCAGAATTGTTAATCTTAAATTTATAATGAGGGAAACTATATGATCCTAATCTCTTAAGCCAGAAATATTATATTATGCTTTAAATATTTATGGGGTTTTAATATTTTCATTTCATTATCCTATATTTATTACTTAAAATTATTGAGAATGTTTTTAAGAAAATACAACCTTATTTTCTCTTTTTGGATAAGAATCATTCTCTTTCATTTCCATGTTCTGCAAATAAAATTAGTAAAGGTTTTACGTATACCTAATTTTTTTAAAAATATCATTTCACTAAATTTTAATTCATTTAAAAATTATTAAAAGGATTTTTTTCAATTGTTTTTCATATGAATGACATTTTAATTTTTATAAATTGTGAAAAGAGTGTTATTTTATAAATATATGTGTCATGAATAGTTCTTTAGGTAGTCATGTCATTACTCCATTATGAATCTTCCCTTAAATTTTTAAAATATTTTATAGGGAAAATTCAATGCACAATTTTATATGAATTTAGTTTTTAAAAATTATCAAAATAAAAGTGGCGTTTTCTCTTAATTTTTAAAGTGTATTTTAAATGATTTTATAAAATAGATTTTTCATCTATATCAACCTATTTTAAGTATTTTTTTGCTTTATTAGGGATGTTATCTTATTATAGCATCCACTTTCCTTCCCTAGATGTGTTGTTATTATGATGTTTTAAGGATTATTTTATAAAACTCATTTATTTACTATAGTTTAATTATGATATGATGAAATGATTAATGTTTTTATGATCTTCTAGGACACTTATATATGGTTTTTATTATTTGATAGGTGGTCAAAAAATTATATTCCCCCATAATTCCTTGGGTATATATTTGTGTCTAATGGGATGATATAAATTATAATAAGAAGTTAACCTAGCCCATTAAGGGACTCTATCCAATATAAAAGCCTTAACAATAATCCTTGAATAAGGAAATGATGGGAATGAAGAGTGAACCCAATACATTATGGGACATTTTCCACTATGACAGTTTAGGAAGTAAGAATTGATTAATGAAATCATATTCTATGCTCATGTGTATTCCACAAACCTAATCCTTATGATTATGATAGGATATCATGGATCATGATTAATTATTGAATATTACACACAATTATGACTCTTTTCATTTGTTATTACAATGACTTATTCCATGACTCATGATTTATGATTTATAACATGTTGGGTTTGTTTTTATAAGTTATGATCATGTTATAATACCCTTATTCTTATACTATGGTCACTTATGATCATCGATTTAAATATACCATGCTTAATCCTTACTGATCATCTGATCTTACCGTTTCTTATCATTCATTTTCCTTAGGTTACGAAGAAATGTTTTAAGTAGGGAATTTCTAAGAAGGGTTATATATGAGAAAATAATTCTAAGTGATATTGAAGATATTTCATGAAATGGGATAATTATTTATTTGGTATCCAAATACAATAAACCTTAATAGTTAGGGGGAATTTATTACTATGATATGTATTGAATATTCATCTAAAATAATGTAATATTTAAGTATGTAATTTTTGAATTGCCTCAAATGCCACTTACCTCAACTGATAAACCATATTTTCATCCCAATTTCATACTAACCTTTTTCTACTCTTAAAACACCTATCTCATCAATTAACACTATTAAATTAATAAAATAGACATTTAAAAATAAGATCCCAAATCTACATAACTTATAAAAAACTCATTGGTTGGTGTAAAACCACTATTAATATGAGAAATGAGGTGTGGTCCACACCTGACATAGACTAGAAGCTAATCCCCAAAAAATCCTCAAATTGAATTCCAAAATTAATAACTAACATGAATCAAAGTCCCCAAAATCCTAAATAAATTATTGGGGATACATAACTCAAGTCAAATAATGAATAATAGTGTGAATACCTCCTCCGAGGACCTAATTTACAATACACAAATGAAAGAACCATCAAGAAGTATAGTTTCACCATACTTTGGTAAAATCATCTATTCAAAACCCTTAATGGGTGAATTAATAGAAAATAAAAAAAAGTAGAAGAACAAGAGGAGAAGGGGAGTGGCCTTACATCAAATTTATGTTCCAAATATCTCTCTAATCATCTATACTGATGGAGAAAAAATGGGGAAAATGAGATACAAAGAGATATCTCTTCTTCTTCTCAACTGAATAGAAGTGGAGAAACCCAAGGGGGTTCTAAATAAGATCCGACATAAAATTACCAAAAGGGACTTAAAAAGGCCTATAGATAACTCATATTGCAACCATGAAAGTTACTTAATAGTGTAACCTTACCAATTTAAATCATTGTGAAAACCTGATGAGTAATGGAATGACCAACACTAGGAATATGGGTTACCTATTAGCTAATAAACATCATGGTGTGACCCGCCAGACCATAGTGTGACCACCCTAGGGAGGCATTGTTATGGAGAGAACCCTATGGGTCGTGGTGTGACTAGCCTTGTGTAAGGGGAACGATCCCTCATCCAACACCTTCACGGAAAGACCCCTCAGGACCACAAAAATATTTATTCATATTAAATAATTTTATTATTTAACACAAAATACTCACTCCAAGTATTCTTCTACCAAATAACCACCCCCAAAACACCAATAACATCATTTTAAACATGATCAAAACATCTATTCCTTAATCAAAATAAAAAAAATTAAAAATTTCCAAGATGATTAGAAAACTATAATGACGTGAGTCATTACATATATATTTTCAACAATGACACCATGAGAATACAAATTATCACTATCAGTATCACAACCATCACCACCAGTATTCTCACCATCATCATCATTATTTCCACTAACATGATCAGTTGAATCTATACAATAATTTCAATTATCTTAAATCAATTACATCTGCAATAAATAACTATCAACAATTACCATACTCACTATATGAATTTGAAGAACATATAACTAATATATCTTTGATTAGATATTCATTCTACTAATTTTTATTTTTTCGAGACTCTTGTCAAGCTTGTTTCATTACATTCTCAATGGTTGAAATTAATTATTCCTTTATAACCATACCTATAGTTTTTTTCTTGGAATAATCAATACTCAATAACTAATATCTCAATGACATAATTTTATTTCCTAATATACAATGAACTTATCCAAGATAATCGTCACATAATACATGAAATAAATGATCATCTTGTCCAAAAGTGCCCACTTACCTCTTTAATAGAGATTTAATAGTATCTTATTATTAGGGTGATATTTTATTAGATAAAAATTTAAATAATATAAATTATGATTATAAAATAAGAAATATAATCAAACTAAATAAATAAAATCATTGTTATAAATTTTCCCATGTTTTCAAATTCATATCCCTTATATCATTATTATTTTTGCTGTAACAAAAAAAAGTCTAATCGAGTAACACATACATCGATACTCAATATATTGTTTTCATAAAAATACATATTATATAAAATAATAAATAAATATAAATTTCAAAATTATTAAGGGATGTGAAAAGGGGTCCCTTTACCCCCCAGTATATTCATTATAGTTCAAGACACTTTCAGTAGGTATATTAATAAAAGAATAAATGAGTGGAACATTCTTTATTTTTGGTGTATGATAAACATCACTGAGTTCACGCACCTCATATTTGGGGATGATCTAATTATTTTCATCAATTGAAGAAATAGGTACATTTAGTAACTTAATTGAATACTTGAACCAAACACAAATGGAGCATAACAATTATTAATAAGAGTTAGAGTAGTGTATCCAACTAAAGATGCTACTAAACTATTATGGGGGATAAGGATTTAAGATATACTGGGAGTGAAATAAATAAAATTCCCCATGGAGTATCTTAAGGGTTCACTCTCCCTGAGTAGAATTTGTATTCATCATTTTGATGGCTTAGTTGATAAGTTTCCATTATTATTATCAATTGAAAAAACATTTTCTCTCTTTTGGTGGATGTATCACCCTTGTCAATATCATAATCACATAGATACCCATGCATGTTTTTTTGATTATCAATGCTACTAAGGTAGTTTTTTTGGAATATAGAGAACATCATGTCCACCTTTATATGGGATGTGGAAGCCCAAGGCATGTATCATTGGTAATCTTAGGTTATGATGTTCAGAGGGGTTGAGGATGTGGACATCCGGCTTAAAAACATTATGAAAACCTTAAATTACCACAAGTCTAAGATAGATTTGGATTTCATGGAAGGAAGATCTTGGTTGGAAAGGTTCATGGGAAAACAATATGAGACACATCCAAATGGATTAGGTGGAGGAGGCTCCAACCAATGGGATCTGATCATTCATCACCTACCAAATTTTTTGTTCCACTCATGATGGATAGTGGGAAATGGTACATTAAATTTTTGGAATGAGAATGGGGTGAAGAGTGTGATGAGTTTCCTGGGATGTTCGACACCCGATATTTCCATCCCTCAATCCAGAAGGTTTCCCTCCTTTATCATTACCATTATAAACCCCCAACATATTTTAGTCTTCAAAGGTATTTTGATCAGCTTTGAAGCTAATAGACTTGTATTCATAAGATCCTTATCAATCCTTTTCTTGATAAGATCATATCAATGGGTCCTTTATGAAAAATATGAACTCAATTTATGGGGAGATACTCTATGATGAAATGAACATCCTACTGAACTTGATTTTATGGACTAAAGAATATGAAACCATACTATTCCTACTGATGAGCGGGTGCGATGCAAGGGGGTATACATCGTTTCTAAGTGAACATTCTATTATAGCCCCAAGGAATAAACAACCACCCAAAAGTTATTTAAATGGGATGGGATTCCTTGGTTTGGTGTGGCTTCAATACTGTCATTGGAATTGATCGTCAAATGGTCACCAACACCAAATTACATCACACATAGTTTCATGGAATGGATAACAACATCTACGAATGAAAGGAAAGATCACTGTTTATGGAAGATGGCTGTTGGATAATCTGAAATGCACACAAAAAAGAATGTGATGAGGGTTTAATTATTTTAGGAATGAATATTATTTTCATATCTAGATCAATGGTGGTCTAGTTAGTTCCTCACTTGAAGTAATGGAATCTCTCCTCTTCCCTGTGGTTCCTCATAGTGGGATGGAGTTTCGTACACTTTTATCAAAGAATTTAATTGCATGGGAAATGGGTACATTGTATTCCTCCTGAAATTAGACTAGATTTAAATTTTTTATGTCTCATATAGAAATGGTGAAATTTTAGGTGAGGTAGAAATTCATGATCATAATGGTTACATTATTCTTAATATTTTTTGTGGTTGTAGGGACTCTTTCATTATTGTAGCTTTGACCTGGGTCAAAGGGTTAGATCTTTGTAGCTCTCATGTTATTCCACTAGATTGAGTGGAGACTGAATCCCCTATTATTCATAAGACAAGCTGTGAGGATATCAAAATACCATGGGATATCACATATTCAGTTCACAAATTTATAAGCCTTTTCAATAACCGCATGAAGCTTACACACACTTGGCATGCAAGAAAAAAGGTGTACTTCTTGTATTCCTACGAAACCATTGAAAGTCCATGTATAATCTTTAATACCCCTAGATCCATTACCCCATGTGTGTTTTCCTTGTAAGAGATGATGCAATAGGGCTCCATTATTTTAGGCATCCTTGACCAAATTAGGAATTAGCCCCTATTTTCGATAAAATTTCTTATCATTGTATGGATAGTAAATCATTGAGGATAAGTATATTCTCAACACCAAAACTTATTATAATTCATCCAATGGTTAGTAATGCTTTGATTCCCTCCACATCTATCCCAGTTCTATTAATATAACTATTTTTACATTTTGAACATCAGAGGAGTTATACGAATGTTTTATATTAAAATAAAATTTATAAAAATAATTTATATATCAAAATTTCAAATGAATTTATAAAAATACATAATACCCATATTTCAACCTATATATTCCCATTTTCAAATAATCTTCATGTCTATATTATATTCAACCATTATTTGTGTGTGATTAATCTAAAATTAACTCATCTTAGTAAGATCTCATCTTTTACTAGAATATCTCTTCATAGGGATAAATGAATATATATTACACATAATAAATATAATTTTTTCAGAAAATATTTTACTTAAATATATGTTAAATATTTACTTGAAATAGTGTTTTATGTCACTATATCATGTACACAATGCGGTGAGATAACCATAAAATTGGGAATCCTGTGTAGTAGATTGTGGATAACACTAGTGGGTTGGAGGGAATGGTAATAATAGAGGAATAAACAATGTATAATTTTCGGATATATATGGAAGTGTATAAGGATAATTTTTTTGATAGATGATAAAATTTTGACAACCCTGTATGGTAGTAGTTGGAAACATATAAAATGGAGGATTTCACTTGTATGAGTACTATATAAAATATGATCGAATGATGGGAGGTAAACATCCTAGTGACTGTAGAGGCATAGGTTGTGATAAAAATAATCAATGAGGGAACTAAATATAGAGGTAGACTTATACTTCAAAATACCATTCATATCCTCTATGAATGAAAGATTCTTACCAATTGTAAATTTGATTAGTTCAAGGTTTATTCATAGTTAATAGAGAAATATGGTACTCATAAGAATGACCATATTTGTAAGCCATTCATATATGAATTAGTGATCTTTTTCCTCTATTTTCATTATATAGACATATTTGTAAGACATATTAACACGATAATGTATGATGTAATGCAAAACATTAGAAAAGTTTAGAAAATAATAAATAACAACAAAAATAGAAAGAAAATATCTACAGAGTAAATAATTAATGAAATAATATTAAAAAACAACTCAATGAATTTGAGCTACCTTTATAAATTTTAAACAAATGAAATAATATCAATTACACGGAAATAAAAAATTTACTTTGATCACTCCAAATATGATTATCTATTGCACTACATAGACATATTAAAAATACATATAGAAACATCACCATTTTTAGATAAGGTTAATGATCTAATTGAATTGAATTTATATTTAAAATAAGATTGATACTTTTAGGTTTAAAATAAGATAAATTTCAATAAGAAACTTCCATTTTATCCATTTCATCATAGTCATACAATTACATATATCATACCTTGTGAATTTTAAAAAATTCCAAAGGATAAATGTTTTAACTCAACATAGGACTTTAGATAGATAATTTAGACATAAAAAATTATCAATGAATCTAAAATAATATTTCAACAGAGGAAATAATTAATTACATCACATTAAAATTTTTTATGATTAAAACTTGTTAAATTTATTATTTCACGATTTAAAATAACTATACACTAAATGATAAATTTAAAAATAAGTAAATAATGAATGAACATCCTAAAAAATATTTTATAAAAAAATAGATACATACCTTATGTTCATGTTATTAGTTCTCTGCTATAATTTTAGGTTAACACTCTATTTTCCTAATTTTTCCCTCTTTTTTTCATATGAAAAATTTGATTAAATTCCAGCTAGTTCATCCAAAATGTTAACATTATATATTTTATTTATTAAAAAAATGTCTCAAATAACATAAAAAATGACACAAAAGTTTGATTTTAAAGGATCAAGGACATATAATACTTTCTTTTCTTATGATTATAGATTGTAAGGGTCATTGGTACAAAATATATAATTCTAGTATATAACATTAAATATGAAATTATCTATAATCTTTCATTATCATGTCATTAAGTCAAACCACTTTCATTTAATTATATAGACTTGACCAGGTTCAGAGTAATATAATATAATTATTTTATTGATAACCCCCTAATAAGATGTATTTTTTTATTGAGGTTTTATGTTTAAGGAACTTAAATAACAAAATATAATTTCACCTAATGATACACCTTCAGGCTGTGTTTCCTTATTTTCTACTCAATTGTTTATAATGAACTTATAATGATGACTTGTGATTTACACTCACACACCACATTATTCATACCAAAAAATGATTCTCTTATATCTTGAAAGAAATCATTTATCAACAAACTCTAAGTATAAAATATATCAACATATTAGTATAAATATTTAATATTTAATCCATTAATCTAAAAAGTAAATATCAAACGTTGATTCAAAATAACCAGGAAAATATTTATTATGAAACTAATCTCTCCTCTTAATAGGAAAAAAACAATGAATTATTTTTATAAATTCATTATACTCTCTTCATTTTTCTAAAAAATGAAGACATGTGATGTTATATGATTGATTATATAAGATCCATAACTATAAATATATATTTTATGACATAATATAAACATCACACACACCAAAATTGGATAATATTTTTTAATGATCTATACCCATCTCTTTAGATCTCCAAGTAAACAATGTAAACAATTTGGATATATCCTTCATTGGGGTGGTGATGTAAATTTAGGTTCGATGGGTTTGTATTACCTATATTTATTTCTTATGAGTTAATTATTCCTCATAGTGCCATTAACCATATTTAATGATCAGAAAATAATTCATTCCTATGATAAATAACCATTAAAAATAGATAATTTGGTTTTATTTTAATTTATCACATAACATTTCATTATTTACATTGATATTTTAGTAGGATACAACCAAATTCCTAAAAAATGCCACCAAATAGAACCTAACTGGGATGATTTATAGTCAAATGAAATATACATTTGAAAATTGAAGGAGGGAACTATTTTCCAAGTTATAAAGAATGACATGATCTTGTTTTTTCAATTTATTCACAAAATTCATGCTCAATATTTTATCACAAATGTATCAATAAAATTAACATAAGTAAATCATAGTTTCAATTACATTATTTGTGAGTACATAATGGATGGATATAGGAATCAACTCACGCAACATGAAATGATAATAAAGTGTTTTTATAGATTTTAATTTTACCTACATTATATTAACCCATTTTAAAATATAACTCCATTAACTATTTGAAATTTTTAGACTATCCAAAACATGATGGAATTATATCTTATATTAAAAATAATTAGAAGGAAATTAGAAATGATTATAAACAATTAACATTGGATTAATTATATCATTGATACCCTAATATATTAAGTTATGACGAGAGAAAAAATCAACTTGTTTCCCTTGAAATTTAAAATATTTACGGGCAATATTTCACAAACATTTTTCTCAATATTTATTACATATAATCATTTATGGAAAAATTTATTTGAATAATATAGAATCTGAAATAATATAATTTTATATCTCCAATTACAATTATAATTTGAAGGTGAATTAATTATATTTATATAATTAACTTTATCCTTTTTGATAATAGATCTCAAAGATTCAAGTTCTTTAAGGATATCATCCCATGAAAAAAATTATGGTGTTACTTATTTCTCTAAAACATTATCAAATTATCCATGATTTTTTCCATATGGATGATGTATAGGTAAAAATCATTGATTCCCTATAAATATTAATGTTTTATAAAGTCTTAATCTCTTATAAGGTATATTTTTTATACAAATTTGTCAAGAAAATTTCCTCTTTTTACTCTAACTATATATAATTTTATAAGCATGAAAATCATTTATCATCCACAAAAGTGTCACACACATTATAAAATATTCCCTTTATAGATCCACTATAAGATTTTATACCCACATTTTGATGTTCTTTCAATTAATATATCAATGGTTTAAATTATATATCAATATATTTCCATGACCATTAACTCTACATTTTGATATAATTATAATGTTAAATTAATTTCTCATTTACATCCACTAGGAATGATTATAAATGTGTATGGAAACATACCGCATACTGTGTGAACTATGATAATGTTGAAATGGGCTTAATCCGTCACAAGATAATTCTAATAAAACATTATATGTTTCAATTAATAAAATAGTACATTTCATATTAAAAATTTTCCATGATAATACATCTACAATATTAACTAATTTATCTTTATCAATATTTCATTCATCTCAAAGTAACTACATATTTATTCCTATTTATTTTAGTATAAAAAGTTTTTAAAGTCTCGAAATTAATGGGAAGTACCAATTTATTTTTTCTAGTACAAAAGAGTGGGTTCAATATTTTTTAGTCATCCATCATGATTAAATAAACTATTTTCAATCATTCATGTCTGCCTTCTTCTTTTATAATAAACTAAAATCTATAGGGAATTCATGAATCTTAATAGACTAATATCTAATTTTTTCATTTATCTTTTATTCCAATGTAATAAATCTCTATAATACATGCATTATCTAGTGGTAAATAATTAAAAAATGTTAGGAGATACATAATTAATATATTATAAAATCCATACATGTTGTACCCTTGATATATTCATATTAAAATTTTAATTCTTTTCATTTAACCACGTTACCAATACACAAGGGCCTGTGAATGTTCCATCAACTTTGTAAATTTCTCAACATAATCATCCATATAAGTAGATGTTAATAACATACTCATATTCATGTTTTTGTATTATAGTATACATATAGATTCATCTTTAGACATGAATGAAAAATGATATTATATCAAATTCTCCACACTAATCATTCTAATTGATTCATTATCATTCTCTACTTGAATATTCTATCTGTTATGATACCACACATAATTTTTTATAAATTATTCTTTATGAAATGGTAACTCTCCAATTTAACAGTTAAACATGATATTTTAAAAAATTCATGACATGGGCATCAGATTAGTCCTTTATTTGATGCATTGTTGTTAATAAAATCCAAAAATAATTACATCTTGTTCCAGAACTCTTTTGAGATCTAATCAATATTGAACAACAATCCTATATCAATTGTAATATAAAAAATTATATTATTATTATAAATAAGAAAATTTATTAAATTTAAAACTAAAATAAAATATTTAATTTAACAGATTTAATTTTTAAATAAGATAGTTAATGTGTAATTTTAAAACATTATGGATAATTAAATTATAATTACGAACCATTTATTTCAGCTTGATGAAGACTTATATCTATACTAATAAATAAAAATAACTATGGGTAAATATTTTTTTAATCTTGGACACTTAAATTTGATAAAGTTTATGAGGAACAACATCTATATATATTTAAGTGCTTATATAAAATTGATATAATACACAGATTTGATAAAATATTTTCATTTCCAAACTTTTTAAAAATTAACTAATTTTATAATTCATTAAAATATTAGAAGAATACTTTTGAAATTTGTGTTATAATAACAGAAAAAAAGTTTTTTCAATCAATAAGGAAAAAATACATCAATAGAATCCCAATAAACCAAAAGTTGATCAAGATATCCTAATGAAATAAACTTAAATTTTTCGAATGGTATGACTGTAAAATAAATAGAAATAAAAATTCAATGTCAAGAAATATAGTAAAATTGAGAAAACATAATAATAAATCGTTAAATCCATTATTAAATTATATCAAATATTCTTTTATAAATCAATTTAATTTCAATGAAAACTAAACAAATATTGATTATTATTTAAAATATTATCAATATAATCACATAAAATATATAAAATATAAAAAAAAATTATCTTCATTAATACTTCTGGTAAAAAATTTATTTATTTTTTATATCAATTTTTAAAAGTGTATATATATATATGAGCAAAATTCAAATAAGTACATAATTATCTTTATTTTTTTTTGAATTAAATATATTTTGAAAGAAGATTATATTCAGATTTTATTAAAAAGACATCTCATCTACATTTATTTTAAACATTAGATATATAAATAAAACTAACTAATAGGGTATTATTTTAAAAAATAATGTAATGAATTTTTTAAATAACTCATTGTTATAAATAATATATGAATAATATTCAAAAGTCCAAAAAACAAAAAATAAATATTTTCAAATAATGAACATTATTGAATAAAAAATGTAAAATTTGACTTACCATTCTAAACCTTCATGTAGAAAACGAAGAATCTATTTGAGAGTAGAGTAGTTCATAATGGGGATCATGATGAAATAATTATTCTTACCTCTAGGGAGCAGTGGATAAATCATTTGATTATAATTGGGAAGAAGAGGCACCATGAGGGGGTGATAGTAGTGCATAGGGAAGGTAGATTTATGCAGTAGGTGCACTGGACTGGTCAATTTCACAAAGAAGGGATAAAAATTAAGATTTTCATATAATAGGGTAGATAAGATGGGGTATATGTTTAGCGTATTGTATTTCCATGGTCATTAAAGACTATGGAATAATTGTTACTTATTTACATGATCTATTGGGACTATGGGAATACCCATGGATATTTACATATTTCACATAGACTGGGGCTTTAGGGTAATAAATAACCATGGTTTACATGGAAAAATTATATAGAGGAATGGAAATAAGTGGTTTTTATAATATTGTATGTATAACATAATTTCCTTAAGAAACTCATAGATTGCTTCTAATATAGATGAATTGAATTTATAAAATTTATATTTTTATATTTATATGAAACCAAAATCTTTTGAGACACATGTTGGGTTATATAACCATTACCACCCATGTGTTTATGATTAAAAGAAACATTTATTCTATGTATAATATGATCATATAAGTGTCTATATAATGACCTGACCTCAAACAAAACTACCACACTCCACCCTGAACGACCATAAAATCCTTCTTTAACCACTAACAAAATGAAAATCATAAAAAAATATCATTTTAGAATGATTTCTATTGGTTACGTAACATTGGGTTTGTAACATATTTCCACAAAACATTCAATATGTGTTGTTTTTTAAGGATAGTCATCTCATTAAAATATAGAGAAATAAACAAAAAATATATGTTACAAGATAATTTATAAGAGGTTTTTAATAATGAATTATGAATAAATAATATACTAATATTTTATTTGAACCTTTAATTTAACATATATTTTAATTACGAACTCTAAAAAAACTCGATAGAATTTTGTTTCCATAACTTTCCACCAACTATGTGAATTTCCAAAAAAAATTGAAAAATATTCTTTCTACAATTATATCATAGAGAATACTCTCACTAAATAATGAAACAAAGGAATTAAAATTTTAATTTTGAAATTTAAATGCGCTAGAAATCATATACATTTATCATTATTTTAATCATATTTATAAATACTATTTTGGATGCTCTAAGGATCATGTAAATATTTAATGTTATATAAATGATCCATAAAATAATAATTTGTAAATAAATAATATATTACACATATAAATAAAATCATTAATTCCTAATTTTTAATAATTTATTATGATTCATTATATCTCCATTAAAAATCATCTAATGATGTATAAATCAGTAGTATGAAAGATCAGGTGGAATAAATGAAGTGGAAGTGGTATGTAATACCACATATCACATGTCAATTTATATATATTTATCAATGAGATATATATGATAACTCATAACTCATATATAATTTGACATCATAAATGTAACAACCTAGTTTGGAGCCTTAGAGTTTGGCCTGAATCACCATAAGAACTCAAACACACTCCTTCATCATCATAGGCTAGTGTAAATGTTAATGGATAAATTCAATGAATCAAGATATGATTTTAGTTCTTTTATAATAAATCTTGGTTACTTATATATTCTATTGAAAAATATATATGACCCATATGTGTGATGTATGATCCAAAATTATGAAACATATACATCTTAGGGTGTATTCCATACCTTTATAATAATATAAACAACAGTCTATATTTACAAAAACCCAAAGAAAGCATATCCATTCATATATTATATCAGTAATAAAAAACTACAATGTAACCCATAATTACCTATTCTAAAACAAAATAACATTAACATTGAATAACTTTTAAGTTACCTCCCAATCCAAAAGAAAATTCCCTAAGTCCATCTCCAAGTTAGATGTCTATCTCTAACTCTAAAACATCCATCTTTATTTCATACACTACTTCCTAGGAAATCTCATATGATGTGAACATTCCCTTACCTTTATCACAAATAATATGTTCTATACACATCCCATGAGGACATGTATAGTGTATGAGAACATCATATCTAATATATGATCACGACTTATCTGCCACTTACCTACCACAACACCAAGTTCATATATTAACAAAATAAATTTAATAAAAATGGTATAAACATATTCATTTTATCATGTGAGATCATAAATTAAGTATATGATTTATCTTTTGTGTTTCTTTCTATAAGTTAGACAAGATAAGGTAGAAACCAACCTTACATACTTTGATCCAGGCTTAGAATCCATGTTTTTGGAAAATAACCTACCCACCAATGTGAACCTAGAAAAACTAATCATGTGTTAAAGATACATTCATATAGGTAAAGTAATAAACTAATTGTATATATAACAACCAAGATCTTTTTCAAGAGTGAATTAATTTATTTTTGAGTTTTAAAGGTCAGGTCTTTTAAAAATGGTAAAATGGTAAATTTTCACTAGATGTTGGCCTAACATTTTTTTGAAGGTTTTTGGAACTCAGTGTATGATATTTACTATTGGGATAAATTTTATTGAAAATGTGAGTTATATGAATTTTAAAGGACAAAAAATATTTATTAAGTAAATAAATATTTATCCTGTAAGTCGAGATATTAATATCTTATAAATAATATCTCAAATTAAAAATTATAAAACCATGGTTTTTTTCATAATAGGTTGTTTTCAATATCTTAGGTATAATATATCAGCTCAATTTTTGATTTGTGGTCTGAGAAATTATTGGTTTAGAAATTAAACCACTAAATTATGTAATAAAAAAAATTACTATTTTTATATTGATGGGTGGAAATAGAACAAATACATGGAAGTGACATGGAATTAACATATATTGATAGTGTATAGGTGTATCATTATAATATCTAAGAGAAAGTTGATTTCTTATAGAGAGTTTACCATTTTTACTGAAAGCATTTAATTTATGAAATTTTTATAGGGAAATAATGGTGATTTATATTGGGACTTATAAAAGGAAATTATTTCTTTCCTATAATGAATTTTATTCCCCTATTATAAATTTTCCCTCTCACTATTTTTTATTTTTAGTGGGGAGAATATATTAGGTAAATTCAACTCCCCCCATCTGTATAATAAAGAATAATTTTTTGTATTCCTCGTGTTCCTTATTGTGGTGGAGACAATTATGAACATAGAAATTTTTACAGTGACGATGATTTCATAATGTTATAATGGTAAATAAATGATAATGAGATAATTCTTACACTATGTGGTAGGAATTTTTATTAGCACAAACACTTTATTATTTACTATCTATGATTCTCTTCATATAATGAGATTCACTAATGATGAATGTGGTAACAAACAATATGATAATTAATAAATATTTATAAATACTAATATTTTATTATTTTATTATTTTTCTCTCATGAAACATGAGATAAAAGTGAAATAATTCTCTTTTTTTGTTGCGCAACTCAGATTAATTGAGAATTTATTCTAAAATCTCGTAGTAAGGAGTTATAGATTATTCAATTAAAAATTTGAGATATATTATTTTCTCATCACAAGATGAAATGTTTTCATACCGCAAAACTATTTTCTTCTTTAAATATGCTATAATTATTATTAAATTATTTAATTTTTAGCACTGAATAAATATGGGGATAAATCCACGATATTTATAAAAAATATTATTATTAGAAATTATCCTTGGTTTAATTTCACTGATGGAGTTTATTCATGGTGATGGAAATTATTATTTTAATTTATATTTGAAATTTTTTTGATAAATAAAACATTATTCAAACATTCATATTTTGTTAAGATATTTTCCACCATGAATATCAATTTTATACTCCACTCAAAATTGCGTTCCTTGATGAGCTCAAATATAAGATCATTCTTGGGAAATCAACTATTACTTACAAAACTACCTTCATGAATATTGTTGCACTATTCTTATAACATAAGTTTGATTATGATATCATGATGCTGAAGTGGAGGAAAACTAGAGAATTATGGGTTTGAGTGCTTAACAATAAAGATGTTACATGTTTTTTAAATAGTTTTAAGAATGGTTCAATGTGTAAGATACCAAACCATGAAAATGAATAAACACATTTTAATTTTATGAAATCATCATGTATTTTATTTATTTATTAATGTTTGAGGTGTTTGTAGGAACATGGTAGTTATTTATTGAAGTTGATCAGATATTTAGAGATAATAATTTCATTCATATAGCTGGAAACTACTATAGAGGGACCATCATGCTATAAAACATAGAGGATATTTTATGAAAAGTGTTTTTGAATTAATTTTTTATTTTATATTATTTTCCATTAATTTAAGAGAATAAACTTCATGACCTATATAATCATGAAGTGGTGATGATGGTTTGATTAAAATTATTAACGGTAATTCGCGGACCAAGACATTTCCAATGAATTCACAACATGGTAGGTGATGTGTAGGAGTAAAATCCTTGAATATAAGAGAAATTGTTTTAGCATGAGAAGTCATTCCATGGAGAAAGGTTTCATTCCATGACAGATGGTTATAAAATATTTTATTTATTTATTTTACTTTAGTTTAAGAGGATCTATATCTTGGCCTATGGTATTATAGAGTGGTGAGGATGGTGGGATTAAAGTTATTAATGTTTTGTCAAGGACTACATCACAAACAAGGGATTCATGGTGATTAAGGTGATTCATAAGAGTAAACACCTCAAACATAATAATAAATTTAGTGAAGAAAGAGAAGTCATGCCATAGGTAAGGGCATAATGATGTGATGATGACCTTTACATATGAAAACCCTATATTTTCTTTTTTGAATTTTGATAAGGGAGGCCGACCAGATTCTGGTGAAGGGTGGAACACTATTTCATGATTCTCATGAATTCCCTTTTTAGGAATTTTTAAAGTATGTAACCCTTACATATTGGATATAGAGACCCTTACATATTGTATGTGATAACTATTACATATTAATTTGTGAATTTTCACACGGGAGGTGGTCATGTTTTGACTAGTTTGTCAGACGGTGGAGGCTGGAGTGGATATATGCTTCATGCAGAGGTAAAACCATGGAGCTAAGCTAGGAAATTGCTTTGCATCGTGTTGGAGGAGGGATACATCTTGATTCTCTGGGGAGAAAAATTTAGTGGTTCTTCTTGGGAGAGGTATACCACATCATGTCTAAGGAAGGCCAAACTGTGAGGAGGACCCTTTAGGGTCATCTTGTAATGACTATTATGGTCACACCATAAATAAAAACCTAGAAATTATTTAAATAAATAAATTAAATAAATAGTTTTTTATACAAGGTTAATTAATAAGGTTCTTCCTATCCTATAATGATACACCTACCTCCCCAAACTCCTTGACCATACCCTTTTGAAGTGGATTATCCTTCATTATTATACTAAATTGAGCATCATTTTATTTGAGTAATATCTAGGGTTAATCCTTTCACTCTTATTTGATCCTATCATGGGATTCATTGCACTCTAATGGCCTTATCTCATTTATGGCTCCTTGTTCCCATTTTCATTGATTTTTTGTTAAAATTTTGATTTTATTCGTTTGAGTTTGAAGCATATTTCAATAAATAATTAGGAAAATTATATGAGACAATGAAGGTTGTCTTTAAATTATGTCTATCTATACTCCTGATTTTAACTTATGTATGATGTGCGATTGTATCAATCTAAAGTGCGCTTGACCTAAATGTTAAAATGTATTATATTTCTAATTTATGTGGAAATTTTTTTATTTAGACTATGTGCGCCCCATTGATTAATGTGAATCTTATAAATTTTCCCAAAAAGTTATTTATTCCTTGTTTTGTATGAAAATATAAAATAATATGGTATTTAGAGTGGGTTTCTTAAATTAAATTGTGTTTATTTTGAAAATAAAACCAAAACTTTATGTTTGGAAAATTTATTTGACTTGGAATGATAATAAATTGGGAAGAGGATATAGTATGAAAAATTATTTAACTATGAATGTTGGATTTTTTAGGGTGAGATATATGCTATCCTCCCCAAGGTAAATGAAAAAATTGTAAATGTTTTGGGGTAGGATACAACCACTCGAGTAATGATAAAAAGATAAATGTTATAGGGTAGAATGAATCCCAAAGGGTAAATGATAAAATGGTAATTATTTTAGGGTGGGATACGACCCCTTGGGTAATTATAATATCATAAAGGTTCCAGGGTGGGGTGGGGTCCCTCATGTAATGATAATTGATAAAATGTTAAAGGTTCTAGGGTGTGATGTTCCCCATGGGTAAATAAAAGATGATAAGATGGTAAGGTTCTTGGGTGGGATGTTACACCTAGAGTATTAATAAAATGAAAATAGTTATATGGTGGGATGAACCCCTCATGCAAATGATAAAATAGAAAATATTTTGGGGAAATATTTGATTCCCCCTAAGTGTTACTGGGTCATATTTTTCAGATATCTGGCACTGGACTAAATGGGTATGTTTGATCATGGGTGTCACTATAGAAAATAAGAATCTATAATGGTTTAATTGTTTATTATTTCAATTATCTATTAAGGAACGTTAATGTCCACTTATTTCAAACTAGATGTTTTTAGGGACACCATTTGTGGTGTCCTATAAGGGTTTACTCACACTCTCTTGGGATTCCCTAGGTACTCATGTAAGATTCATGGTTTTAGGTGAGGACAATGGAATTGGCCTTATGATTTATTGTTTATCAGGTTAGTTGATTTTTACAAAAAGAGATCAGGCTAGGAACTAGGTATGGTTTTACATATTTTTACTATTTTGTTTATTTTTTGGGTCTTTTTGTATACGATCTTCCCATAATTGATCTTGAATTACTTTTATAAGTTTTGTAGCATGTACATGATCCATTTGGATATGAAATGTGTAGTTTTATTTATTCTATTAGTGTTTGGCTATGAAGACGGTTATTCTGTCTTATTTCTTGAGTTTAATTTTTAATACTTCTATTATTTTTTTTGGTTATTTTATCCATGTGTTTTAATCTCCCTATTATGTTATTAGACCCCCGATGCTAGTCATAAGCCACTATAATATAGAGAGGCACGATTGAGGTTATGTAACACTATAAAAATGTTTCTATAGAGTGAGTCAAGATAGGGTTGTTAAAAGGTGGTATAAAAGACCTTTTATTATTTTATTTGTCTTATTATTTGAGAAATGTCTATAAGAGATGGGATTACTCCAAATATTGGGATGAATCTTATTCTTGGAAGTAACTAACCCATGCTTGAGGGAATCCTGAGTTAGTAGGGATGAGAATGTTATTATTAGTTTATGATTTTACTATTGAGTTAATTCACCTATTTTGATGAAAATAAATTTTGGATTTATGGTATATAAGATTTATATCTTAGAATGAGGTGGAAATAGAGCATTTGTTTATGCATCATGTTTGGCACATAGGATTCACATGTCATTTGTTTGATTTCTTGTAATTTTTTTTTTCTAGTTATGATATAGGGGTAGGTTATTTAAAGTGTCAACAACAACTTATATAGTTGTTTCCTATATAATTTGATAGTATAATCTTATCTAACTAATTTCTAGATGTATTTATTTGGTCTGTAGTGATTAATCATCTTAATATGTATGATATCTATTAAAAAATAATCTAATAAAAATTTATAAAATAATTACTCTATAAACTGTGAATGAAGATGTTATTTAACTCAACCACATATGTGATATCCTTGTTATAAAGGAAAAAAGAAATGTAAATGAAGTGAAGTGGATACTATGTGTACATGATCATGACCCTAAATTATGGTAGATGAGGGAAGAGAGGGCACCCTATTTATGAGACCTTTATGTTATTGGGTATGAAGGACATTAGGACATTATGCCTATTACAAATGTAAAACTATGATATTAAGAATTATAATAGAAATGGGTTTTGAGGAATGTGTTTCAAATTATAGAGAGATGCCTCTATTTTGACCACCAGTGGAGCACTAGGAGGCTAGGGAAGAGAATTACCCACTATTGATTAGGATAGATCCCATTGTTACATCGGGAACAATGATCGATGATCATCTCCCTAAGATATTGTAACAAGTTATGAAGTCTATAGTTAGAGAGGATCCATAAGCTACTCCTTCGATATTTTATTTGATCTTATAGCTCATGATTTTTCACATATATTTTTTTAGAGGCGAGGTTGGCCCCATACAATAGTGCTCTAGGGAGTGTCACTGATGGAGATTTTTTACCTCTTGGAGACACCCCTAAGAGTATAGTGAATTTGGAGGTTTATATTTTATGATAAATATATAGGAACTAATAAGATGTTCTAGTATGATAAGTCTAACAAGAAAGGTTATATTTTTGGTATTTATAGACATGGATCTCTAACCACTTATTCCTATAGAATTTTAGGTCTGAAAAATCCTAAGAGTTTATGAATATCCCCTAGGTTGAGATGTTAATTATATATGATTATTTCCATTGAATTAAGTTGTTATTATTTTCAAAAAATATAATTGGGGATGTAAAAAATGAAGGATTTTATTTGGATTTGGTCTTTGATATGATATATCGATGTATGTAAATATTTTTAACCTACCTACATTCTCATAGGTAGTGAATCAGGCCCTTATCACTAAGAGGAACCTGAATGATGGTAGAGGTATAGAGACATTGAATTATAATAGGGGATATGAAATTTGGTCCTATGGTTGTAGGGATATTCAATTTGATGGTTCCAACAAGGGTAGAAGAGGAAAGAAAAAATAGAGTGGAATTTCATCTCTTCCTTTTTGAGGAGGAAGTTTTATAGTCTTATTAGTGTGGTGGGTGAGAATATATTCATTATCAGTGCACCCGTCAACCATTTTACTATCAATTCTATGGAAATATATGGAACCTATAACTACCTTATAGGTATTATTAGTATAAAACCAATGGAAGGGAAGCGGAATAGACATAGGGTTTAGGGGATGAGTCATGCACTCCATAGTATATTGGTAGCTGATGTTCTGCCAAACATTTATATTAGAGTAGAGAACACAATGTATAGGGGAAAGGGTAGAAAAAATACTAGGGTTGTTCATTTCAGGGGAGTCAGAAATGGGATCATGGTTGGGGTTTTGGCTAGGTGTATGTTATTAAGAATACTCCCACTAAATTAGATGCATATCTATCTATTGTCCAATGTATGATTTTAGTGGATTCTATATTATTATATAATTTGTTTTACATGGGTTATTATAATTCCTTCATATATTATTAGTTTATTGATGGATTGGGGAAATCCATAGAGTATACATATTAGTGATACCAATCAATATACCTTTTGGGATATGTTCTAAGGAAATTCATAGGTTTTGGGAGTGTACCATAGTGGTCAGTCAATGTATATTCTTTCAGTGCAACTTTTTTCTAGGTATGATATATTCAGTGTGATTTGATGGTATGATATCAATACCTTATCAAATTTTATCATTGAATTGTGTCGTTTATCTCTTATGGGGGTGATAATGATGGATATGTTAGAGAGCGGGACAAATAGATACGTCATGAATAACTTGAGCTTCAATAGTTAGGTGGGATCTAGAACCAGTTTGAAAGTGTTATTTTAGATGATGGGGAGACACATCTGACAGTATTTTCACCCATCATTGTCCATTTTAAAGATGTTTTTCTTGAGTTTTTCTTGAAATTGACACCCGATCAAGAGGTCGAGTTTAAAATTGAGATATTTCTAGGAATAATTCTTATATAAATTTAACCTTTTTGGATAACTAGTATAACTATTGTGGAGCTCTAAGAGTTCAAGGCTTGGCTGGAGGATTTAGAGGTTAAGGTAATTATATGGAATAGTATGTTCCCTTAGGGTGGTATTGTTTTATTCTCCATTAAGGGAGATGTTTCTTTTAGGCTATATGTTTATTTTATGATGTTAAATAAAGTGATGGTCTAAAACTAATATCTCATTACTTGTATTGATGATTTATTTGATCATCTTATCTGAGATAATGAGAAATCTAAAATTCATTTGAGGTCTTGTTACCATTAGTTGAGGGTGAGGCCTTCTGACATATGATTCACTGCATTTAAGAGTAGGTATAGTCTATAAAAGTTCTTTGTGATACCATTTTATTTAAAAAATGTGATGAAAGTGTTCATGTTCTGGATGAATAGGTTTCTACATCCTTATTTGGATTCTTTTATTGTAATATTTTTTGATGATATCCTTCTATGCTCTCGTATGGGGGGATCACACTCAACACTTTGAGGTCATTTTGAGTATACTTACAGAGCATAAAATATATCCCAATCTTTAAAAAATTTAGTTTTGGATTAATCGGGTATATTTCTTGGAGAATGTGATATCAGAGGCTATTGTATCACTGAATTCTAAGAAGGTCGATACATTGATTTATTAGAAGTGAGTCATGAATGTTTATGAGATATGTATATTCTTATAATGGGATGAAATTACTAGAGGTTTATATAAAAATTTTAATGATTGGAAGAACTAATGATTATCCTGACGAATAAGAGGGTAAACTATTCTTGTTTTAATGCTTATGAGTGATATTTTCACGTACTAAAATAGAGATTAATGACTACACTGATCAGACGTTACTGGAGACGGGTAGGGATTATATGTTATATTGTGATGCGTCAGAATTTGGACATAGAGTGGTTATGATATTTTATGATGATGTAGTCCCTTATAGGTTCAGGTAGCTAAGGTCATATGAACAAACTACTCGATCATAATCTTGTGTTAGAAATAGTAAAGCACTCCTTGAGGTGTTGGTAATAATATATTTTGGGAGAGAGGTTTGTGGAATAAACTAGATACAAAATCTTGAAATATATTTTCACAAAGTGTGAATTGAACCTTTATTAGTAAAGTATGGTTTAATACTTATATTCCTTTGATTTTCCGTTGGAATAAACCCTGAGAAAAGAAATCATTGATGTCTATGCACTGAGTAGAAGGAATCAGGAATAAGTGTTGTAGGAGTTAAGTTGTGAGTGGATGATGATGACCATATTCATTGACATTCATGTTTATTCTTAGGAGTAATGATAATGGGTGATATTCATGTCTTTTCCCACTTCATTACTCTTAGATAGGGTGAAGATGAGTCAACTATTAGATTTAAGTTTTTTGGTGATAGGGGATAGCATATATGGTGGAGAGACACCAATTAATTTTTATATTGATGTTGATGAGATTATATATGTATGAGGAAATTCTTTGGTCTCTTCGATCATGTTTTAGGAGCCTGTAAGGGACTCACACACCTCAAGGTTAATCATACATTCAACTTTGATCAAGCTTTACTATTTTATACACAATCAGTATTGGTGGCCTAGGATGAAGAATGATATTTTGGGCCTTTTTACATGGTGATCCACCTTTTAGCAGGTGAATTTCAATCAGTAATGTCCCAATAGTCTTATTTAGTCACTATCCATTCCTGAGTGGATGTAGGATGATGTTGCTATAGATTTTTTAATGGGGATATCAAGGACACATTAATTCCATGATGTAGTGTGGGTTAATGTAAACTGGTTGTCAAAGGATTAACATTTCCAATAAATCTTAGAAACAATCATTGTTGATGAGTTGGGAAAGATATATTTATAAGAGATAGTACACCTATATGTAATCCTTGAAGTATTTACTTAGATAGATATACCGATTTTACATTGCACTTTTGGAGGGGGATATAGAAGGTGCTTGAAATATAGGTTCATATAATCACTTCTTATAATTCATAGATAAAAGGGTAGTTTGATCATACTATATAGATATTATAAGACTTTATATGTAATTATATCCAAGATTTTTAGGGTTCATAGGAGAACCATTCTATAATTTTTGAGATTTCTTTCAAAAAATTATTCGGTATCGATTCAGATATCACCTTTAGAGGATTTATATAGAAGTGAGTGTTTGTAACACCCTAATATATTAGTTTATATTCTTCTAAATTGAATAATATTTTTGATATCATGATCCACATACAACACTGGGCTTAATAAAATTATGATATACTATAAAAATATTATTATTCAAATATGACTCTTATAACCTAGTCGTTAGTTTGGTGAGTATAAATAAGTGTAATCACATTATAAAATATATTTTAAATAGTTTTCTTTATTAAAATTCATCAATTAGTGCTTAGGAATCATGTACTCTATTTTTAATAATAATAATTAAATCAAATTAGGATTAAAACCCTTAAAAGTATCAAAGAGTCATTTTTATATAAAATAAGGTTCTAATTATAATTTTTCTTTTTCATTTTAAATTTCAGTTTATGAATTATATTTAATAAAATGGACATAAGTTTTTATAACATCTTATCAAATATATCTTAGGGGTAATTTTTTGGATTTTTTTCAAAAAAGATTGATTTTTGGGTGAATAGTGAAAATACTGATTTTCATAAAAACTATCATTTCTTTTAACGTGTCTAAAAAGTATCATTCTAATTTAGATTGATTTTAAAGTAAAATTAGTCCAAATATATTAAATATAACTCAATTAATTAAATTTTAATAAAAATTATACATTATTTTGGTATAAAATGATTTTTATGCTTAAAATGAGTTTTATTAAATTAATGTTTTTGTTGAATTTCACACACTAATATTAAAATTTATTTTTCTTAAATAATTTAAAATGGATTCCATATTTGGAATTATAATATTAAAATTATTTAATATATTCAATGCGAATTTTATTTGTAATTAATAGTAAAAAATGGGAAATGTATATCACCACATAAAATGGTAAAATAGATTAAACGAGATTGTAACTATAGAATAAGGTATAAGAATAAATCCAAAACATTACTTTATTTAATTTCAAGAGTTTATTTCAACTATATTCATATTATATTTGAAAATATGTCATTTATTTTCCACTTTCCTTTGATTATAACCATTATATTTTCTTAAGTAATGGATAATTATAAAATGTCACTCAATTTATTTTAATATCACTAATATGTTCTCATAGAGAAACAAATATGTTATGAATGGTTATAAATCTTTATTTTGAAGATAAATAATTTTTATCATAACAATTTTTAAATTTTTATTGATCATATAATTACCTCAAATGCTTATGCAACACCAATGCAACACTTTTACAAGCAATCAAAAAATCCAATAAATTATTTTATAAAACATCATAAGTAATATTTTTTAGATAAACTATGTTTTTACATGAATTTATTTGATAATTATTAACTATAAGTGATAGTAAAATATTTTAAATATAAATTTCATTATCATCTTTATATATTTAAATTCAAGATGTGTGAATTGTCATTAAAATGACTGTAAATTGTATTTAATGTTTAAAGATTATTTTGAAATCATTAAAAATTATATAAAACATATATTATCTCAATGGTATAGGAAATTTAAAATTATATGAATAATTTTACAATTATATTTCACTTGAATTTTTTAAAATTACTTTTATGGTCCTTCGATATAGAAAATTTTGTTACCACATTTAAGATTAAAAGGTTTAATGTGAGTGTTAACCAAAGAGATAAGGTTCAAAATGACACTTAATATTTTCTAAAAATTAGTGGTTAAATTTATTTCAGACTTATATTCATTATATTATGATCTATGGAACTTTTTATTTATTTAAATAGAGTTTTACATATATTATATATTAACATTTTATATATTTATATTATTTCCACCAACCTCACTTATAAAAGGGAACCTAATCTAATATCTTACACACACCTATTGATCCATTTATCTCAACTTGGATATAACCAAATACCATCCAAATATTCCCCATCATTTACTATATGTTCTATTACCACTAAAATTACAACCTAGAAGGCTTAATGCATAATAAAAATGATGGTTTCTAAAGAATAGGTATAACTCCTAACCGAGTGTTTTCATGTTTATTTCTCATTCCACCTCCATAAAATTTAATATAACCATTATGATACTAAAACATTAGTATATTAAATATAATTATATTTTATTATTATCATTTTAAAACCCTTTTTCATCCCCCTTTACATCCTATGAGAAATAAAAACGCCACTCGTGTGTATGTGTGAACTACCACCTCCACGAAGAGATTTATTTTTTTCATCACTTCATCTCAAGTCTGGTTATTATAATGGATTTAATGAATATATATATGATATTAATGAAATAATTATTATTATTTAAAGATAATACATTACTTACCTTTTTACCCTTCCATCTGTTGGAAAATGACAACATCGTTTGTGCATACATGTGGAATACCACCTCCACCAAGCAATCTAATTAATTTTTCAAGAATAATATTTATAGATGATTGTGAAATTATATTTAATGTATAAAAATTATAATAATTTAATTATTAATATTTTTTATATTTTGGAACCATAACCCTATTGACCTTGGTGAACCTACCAAAATTATTTTTGGATGATGAAATGGATGTCCCCAAAATATATCACATGAACTTAATATATTTAATAACTATATAGGAAATTATAATAAAGGAAATAAAATGGATAATTATAGAAACCACAACTATAGTAACCCAAATATAGTGTTTACATTATTATATTGTTATAATATAAAAATAATCTCTCCACTAAGGATCGATCAATAGAGTAGTCTTGAAAAACTAGTAAATAAAAGATTCCTATATTTCATTGGGAATATATGAAAAAAATATATTAAAAAACATTAATGAATCCCTTATATCAATCATAATATACTTCTTAAAATCCTAGGGAAAGAAAAAAATAAAGTGTTAGATCATATGCACAATAAGGGTTACATACAATGGAAGTTATCATGAGTAAATAAGGAATAATAAATATTGAAGAGTGAATAATAAAAACACATCCATTCAATAAAAACATGAGTTAATTGAGTATCAATGGATAATATCAATATAGAAAACATAGGAATTAAGAAAAATGAATTTTTAATTAAGGAAATTCATAATTCTATATATTCATGATTAAGGCCTCACAACCAAGAAATCATGAATCTTACCATCATGGACTCTCAATTAAGAAGTCATTCTTAATAAATTGGTCAGTTTAAACCAAATTACAATATAATATGACTTGATATCATTTTTTTCTCATGATACCTACCAGTTTATCAAAGTCCTATCAATAACTAGGACCCGCCTATCACTTATACGTCTTATTAATTCATTATATTTTGAATGATCAATACAGTTCATTCTCAAAATGATTTATAAGTAAAAAATTATCCGCGTTGACTCAAGAATATGGAACATTAATACATCATAATCATAAACCATCTTGATAAATAATAAATATAGTACCATTGGATCATGTCCCTAGTAACATTAATGGGTGTTTTTATAGTTGAAAATACCTCTAAAATTTCTATAGAAAAGTTGATGAGGAAATGCACGATTCAGTTTCATATCACTTATTAAAATATCAACATTTACAAAATATTAAAGAAAAAAGTATATTTTAAAATAAATTTGGTAAATTTTAAATTATTCTTCTAATAATTTAGTGGTTATGATTGTGGGAAATTTTGTTCATGTCATTTACACTGAAGAAAATATTCCTTTTACCTTTTTGGTAAAAATTCAAATTACCTTTTTCAAAAAATGATACAGATATTCCTTTTTAAAAAATTAAGAATTCAATTATTGGTAAAAATTAATTTTAATAATCATATTATAAAAGAAAAAATATTATTTAAGACATTTTTAGGAAACATGGATATGGATGAAAAGGATTTCCGACTAAAGAGGAAACAAATGCTATTTGTATTGAAAACAATTTTTATATTTTTTAGTGAAAAAGAGAGGAAAATGAAAATATTAATTAAAAATTACATGATTAAACAAATTAAAAGAAAATTAAATGGATTTATCAATAAGTATCTTTTAATTATCTTTAATGAAAATTCAAACATATATCATCCTGAAATAAAATGATATTATAAATGAAATCATTTACCACAAGTTCAACTTTCTTTGTAACTTATTTTTAAATATTTTATAATAAATTTAGATTTATTTTAATTCTATACTAGATTAATATAAATAATTATAATATCATATATGATCCACTTGTGACATTTCAATCACCTATTAATTAATAACATCTTTTTACAATCATCGTTTCTAGGTATTAACCATTTTGTTTTTCATGAGAACTTCAGTTTAAAAGTTTTGGTCCTTTTAATTTGATCATAGTTCCATCATAAAAAGAATTTCAATAAAGATATAAATATAATATGTATTAATTATTTATTTAAATTTATCCAAAAAAGTTATATAAAGAAAAACTAATTACATCATTCATGGAGGCGGTAGGCTGTACGTACACATGAGCGTTGTTTTCACTTTTAAACGGATGGAATAAAATAATGGTAAATAATAATTAACCCTTAAAATCTTTATTTTATCATATATATATATATATTAATTAAATATATCCTTTATACCATCTATGTAAAGTGAAAATTAAAAACAAATAACATCACTTCTTGGAGGTGATAGTCAAAAGGTAAACACGAGCAACGTTATCGTTTTACAATAGATGAGAAGATAAGAAGATAGATATGATATTATAATCCCAAAAGAATTATTATATCATAAATATCATATATAAATACTAAATCCATCATAATTAACATTCATTATATATAGTGAATGAAAATGAATTGTATCACTATGTGGAGGGGAAAGTCCATACGTATACACGAGCAATAATTTAACATCAAATTTTATGGAAAAGAGGGGGAATAATGGTGGTTCAATAATAATAATAATAAAATTTTAGTATATATAGTAAACTTAAGTTATTATTTTATGAAGAATAACACATATTTTTAGGTGTTATAAGAATAAATAAATTTAAATTGGATGGGTAGGACGATTATATCTTTTTTATTAGACCTCCATTAGATCATTTATTAAGAACCCTTATAATGCTATTTTTAGAAGAAATGAACTTATAATTAGTTTCTAAGGAATTTGATAGGATAATAATTATGGGTTTTTGGGATAAATTTCTCAAAGTGGTGTAAATAAAATATAGAAGGAATTTCATTTTATATGTAATGGGACAGACACCATTGGAATTGAATAAAGTATTACATTAATATAAATTAATGTTTAGGTTAAGTGGACCAAATTTAAAATATTTTTCATATGGGTTGTATAGGAGTCTAAATAATATCATACATTAAAATTTGAATTTTTTTGGTGATTTTATTATCGTTATCTCTTTTTTTAACCCCAAAAAACCCATTTGAGAATTACCACAACATCAATGTTTTTTTACTCTTTAAGGGTCAAGAGTGTTACCATAAAAGAAAAATTGAACAATGAATGGTCCATGATTGATATTTTAAAGCATATCCCATTCAATTGTGTAAAATTATATAACATTTTTCCAGTACTCCTGAACCCCTCTTTTGATCATGATTTGGTTGGGGTTCATTTTGGGGTGCTTCGGGAGAAAAATTGAAAAAAATTGGATGGCTCATGGGCTATGCATGGGTGAAAAAACGTTAGTCCAAAAATGTGTTCACTTATAGATAAAACCATGTAAACATATATAGTGGGGGTTTAAATTTTTAGTTCATGGTTCATCAATCCATGTTCCCACTTAGCATAAATCATAAAACTCCCATTGGAGGGGCACATAGTTAGGGAATATGGTTTGACAAACCATGTGGCCCAGCCCAGCTAACCATTCATGTGGGATTAAAGTATTCCAAATATTGATTAAAAATTATCAAACCCCTATTTTAACCTCCCTCTTGAACCTAAATTCTAATATAATGATTTCCAAGGTTTATAAGGCTCTCAAGGACCCTTTTGTCTCATCCAAATCTTTTTCTAGGTAGGTCAAAGCATGTTGAATCCCATTTGATCTCCTCCAATTACGTGTATATTATATTTCTAGTCTGTCTCGATCTATTCCTCTCTGTTAATAAGTGTTTAGGATCTATTTGTTCTTGGAGGATATAATCTATGTTTTTTTATATCATGAATATAGGTTTGATTCATAGATCTCCTTTGTCAGCGTTCTTCATTTTAGTTTCTTATTGAAAGCATTGTGAGTCGTGATTTCCTTGTTTGTCTAGGTGGTTCCATTTATGATTGGAAAATTTATTTAACCCTAAATTTATTTATATAAATTAAATTAATTTCAATTAAATTTTGAAAAACCAATTTGTTGTGAATTGTGATTTGAATTTTAGTTTTCATAAAATTTGGGAAAAACCTTTAATTTCAATGAATTTTGGCATGTTTATGGAATTTGATGGAAAATTATGAAATTAAATTGTGGAATTTAAATTGTAAAACTAAATTGTGAAATTTATTTCAAATTTTATTTTTGGAATAATGGATAAATTTTTTTATATGAACCCATTGGTTTTATCATAGAAAAGGCATGAATTGATTAAAAACTAGTTTTGGTTTTTAAATGGGAATTAGAATATTGAAAAGAAAAATGGGTTAATTTTGTTTTAAATAGTTTTAGAATAAATTTTTAATTATTTGTTATTTTTAGACCACGTTCAATCCTAAGTAGTTAGTGAGTTATTTAGGGCAACACTCTATTGATGCTTTACAACTCTATCAAAACAAGATGCTTCAGGCCACACCCCCGATGGGATGGTGATGATTCCTCTTTAACCAGTGTCTAAGGGATACGTGTACAAATATTTTTGTGACCACCTATTCAAGTCTATGAGGATCCCATAACCTGAAACTATCATATCTCTTGTTATATGACCTTGTTGCTCATTTTGGATTATTTTGATATATTTATGTCATTGTTTATAATATGTTTCAAAAATTCCTTGTGAATTTAGGAAAACTTTTTTATATAAAATTTCCATTATGACATTGTTTAAAAATACTTTCCATCAATGGAAATGTTAAGTATGATTTTTTTGAATTATGATTTTTTATTTCCATATATGTTTATTTAAAAATGAAATCTTTATTGGTTAATCAATATGGAATATTATTATGGAATCTTTAGTGAGACCCTATAAGGATTTGAGCTCACAACCAACCTATTCCTTCAAGTGTTTTTAGATATCTTTTTCCAGGTTTGAGAAGGGTTAAAGCACCAATTGGAGGAGGTTATTGTTGTTGATCCTTAGATATTAGAGAGCAGTGTCCATTAGGAATTTGGTTGTTTATATTCATGTTTTATAATAACTGTTTGTTGTAATTTGGGTTTATATACATATCCAACTTCTAGTACTGTTCTCCATGTGGAGTTTTCTTTTGCTCATATTGACTTGTATCTGTTTTTTCTAATGTTAATGTGTAAAAACCATTCCCATCATTATCTTTTATGATGACAGGTGCTAGTCACCAACCTATGGGGATCGAAAACACCCTTCAGGCCATGTCAGTTCCAGATTTGTGTTAGGTACCAGGGTGTCTTGACCGGTTTTTTAAAAAGTGGTATGATACATGCAGGTTTAGCATATTTTATCAATGTCAGTATGTAGTTGAGTTTCTTATTGGGACATAGGATGTATATATGATTGAGTGTCTGGTGAAATTTCACCATAATTTTCTTTAAGTTACTAGGGGTAGTTGGGAATAATGTATTGAGGATTAGTTTTAGTATTTTCCTTACTTTTGATTTGAATATGATGAAATCCAAATCTTTTGTTCTGATCTGTTGGGATTAATTTCTCTATTGAAATTTTTGACTGTCAATTTATATAATGTTCTTACATCTTCAACATTGTTTACTTATGTTGTGTAATATCATGCCTCTGATAAGGCATGCGAATCAGATCTAGGAGGAAGCTTCTGATGAACCATAGTGAGAAAATCCTATCATTGATCAGAATATGGTTGGGGTTATCATTTGTGTTGTCCATGCTCTGGGATAGACACCTAAAAACATTCCAATTGAGTCTCTAGCTATGGAACCTCAAAGGGATGTTTTACAGAATCATGCTCAATTTTTTTTTTCCAAAATCGACAAACATTACAAGTCTCAAATTATCATAAACTAGATAGGGATTGTTAGAGAGATATCAGGATTCTATTTGAGAACTTAAAAATGCCCGATGAAATCAATGTGAGATGTGACACCTTTAAGATAGAGGTTCCTAGTAGGATATGGTGGGACATGATGGTGATAAAGAAGAATCAGGAGGTCTTAGATTGGAAGGAATTAAAATTTATATTCACTGACTAGTTCTATCTAGGTTCTATAGTGTTGGTTAAGGCTTTGGGGTTCTTCAAACTCAAGCAGTCTGATAGGACCATGACATAGTATGCAAATATTTTTAATATATTTGTGTAGTTTTCACCTGGTATTATGTCTAATGATAAGATAAAGTCTCGGTGGTTTGATATGGGACTTTGATATGATATTCACTAATAAGTTTTCTTGATGAAGCTTCATTCTTATATTGATGTGTTGGATAGGGTGTTGATTTTTGAGATGGACTTGAATTGCAAGTCAGGGTTAGTGGGAGTTCTCTTTTCTCCCAATGGTACTTCTATGGATTACTCTAAAGGGAAGAGGAATCATGATGTTCCTCATGGTGGTTCTCAATAGTATTTTTTTTAGAGCTCCTGAAATTTTTGGCAGAGGCCCTTTGATTTATTACCAGTGTGGAAAACTTGGGCACTTGAAATGGGTTTGAATAGAGGCACCCAAAATATGTGGTTCCTATAGATGATCAGGACACCTAAAAAGTTTCTTCCACTTCTATTCCACTCAACATAGTGGCATGATATCATCACCACCAAATAAAAATTTAGTGAAATCATATGAATCACAAACAAAGGGGTTCTATGTAATTCCCCAAACTTGATGTACATGGAAATTAATTTTTTTTGTAGAATACTTAACACATTACACAAATAGATGCCCAAAGACTATATTAGTTTAGTGTCATTGTATACTCATAACACATTCTTCTAGCTTGGTGAATGATCATCCACATCCCCCATAAAGATCTTACCCATTAGTTTTCCTACCTAAAACCTTTCTTTATATCATGTGGAAAAGAAAACATATGAAAAGGGTGAGCTTAAGTGATTAGTAAGTATAAACATTCAGAACATAAAACAAACCATAAAAATAAGAATTTAAAAACATTAAAATAAAGTTTAAATATCAAAATTATGAGTCATGAAAGAAATCTTGGTAGTACCCAAGACATAAATCATAAAGGAACATTAACCATGATAAAATAACATCGTTATAAAACATGGAATTATGGAAAAAAACAAGCACATAATCTAATTTCCATAGTATCAAAGGAATTTCTTCCAAGACCATCACAGTGGACAATTTCTATTACTGAACTGGGTTTACTTGTCGTTCTAGCCATGCAATACTGGTCCAGATTTACTTATCACTCCAACCCTGTAATACTGAATCAGATTTAATTTCCATTCTAGTCATGTCTATATCATGATATATAAATCTTTACCCAATTAATTATATAGAGATATAGGTATCACCCATATCATAATGAAATCATTCTTTTATGTTCCACAAAAATATAAATAATTCATGAAAGCATAACCCAAGAAATAAAATGGGTTTCATAAACATCATTCCATTATAACATATTTCATATAAAATATCATTCCATCATTATCAAAATAAAATCATAGTAATAATTGGGATAGAAACATAACTCTATTTAATAGCGTTATCTTGGATAAAAAATAATTTTGATAAAACACTTGATCATAATTCTTGAGGAAAATATCATTTGTTCTTCAAAAACATTTATTTTATCAAAATTCTATGAAATTTTAACAGAAAATAATTTAATTACAAAAAACATGAAATAGGGTAGAGGAAGATTCATGGAAATACGGAGTCCTGAAACTATAAGAAAATCCCATCATGTTGTATAAGTAAAAAACATTCTCCTCATACTTTTGATGGAAAGTTAAAAAGTACACCGTATGGTAAATAAAAGAAATTTTCCATCCATACCATGTAGTAAAAGTCAAAAATTTATAAAAATTATTTTAAATATAAATAAAAGAATAGTGAACATTTTATGAAAACATTTTTAGAAAACATTTTTAGAAAACTTGGTCTTGGATGATAAATATATCCCGAATAAATACTTATGTATAAACAATCTCAAATAAAAATGAGATTACAAATTTATCTCTTAAGTTATATCTGATATGCTTAGTATATATATAAATGTAACTTCCTGGGACTGGGTTCCACTCAACAGGTGCCCCGAACCGGTTGGTCACATGACCTCAAGCGCATTTCCCCAAACTCCAGAGGCTTCCGACTAGTAGTGAGGGCCTAGTTCTGAAAGTGGTGAAACTATGCCTTCATTTTTCAAAGTGTAGCACAACGGAATAAAATATACAACATACAACAACAACGGTAGCAATAAAACATACTCATTCAAATTGAACAACTGTAGTAAAAAGATAACCAATAGTTATATAGATAATGATGCAACATTTCTCAAGTTCTATGAAAACAGCCCGAACATGTTACACAACAGTACAATACGATGCAATAGGAAGTACGGGTACAACAGAACAAAACAATATCCGGAAGCATCGCGAGCCTAAGCTCGGTCCCATGCTCCCCTACTCCTCAGTAAAAATCATGTACCTGTATAGGGACCCTTTCCCTTATCGACACCTACGACAACATAGTTTATCTGGGCCGAATACATGACCCAAACAGGGTGTGAGAAATAAATCCCAGTAGGCACCCACTAAAGGCACGTGCCCAACTGTGTGAAAAATACTCAACAAAAGTGTACAATAGTAAAATTCAATAAAATAATCAGTACTCAAAAAGTAACTAACTTTAACAGTTATATTTCCATTTTATTATTCATTTGTAACCATTTAATTTAATAACATTCTGTGCTCAACACACTACGTCAAAATAAGCATTTAGAGGCGGTTTTTTTTGCGTTTCGCGGCGGTTTAAACCGCCGCTAAATGGATTGGCGGCGGTTTTCAAAAACCGCCGCTAAATGTGGCGTCGGGAAACTATTCGCGGCGGTTTTCAAAACCGTCGGAATGTTTCGCGGCGGTTTTTTAGCGGCGGTTTAAACCGCCGCTATTTTAATTTTTTTTGATTTTTTTTTGATTTTTTTTTGAATTTTTTTGAATTTTTTTGATTTTTTTTGATTTTTTTATTATTTGTTTATTTTATTATTATTATTTCTTTATTTCGTTTATTATTTCTTTATTTCGTTTATTATTTCTTTATTTCGTTTATTATTTCTTTATTTCGTTTATTATTTATTTATTTCGTTTATTATTTATTTATTTCGTTTATTATTTATTTATTTCGTTTATTATTTATTTATTTTGTTTATTTATTTCGTTTATTATTTATTTATTTCGTTTATTATTTATTTATTTCGTTTATTATTTATTTATTTCGTTTATTTATTTTGTTTATTATTTCGTTTATTTATTTATTTATTTATTTATTTATTTATTTCGTTATTTATTTATTTATTTATTTATTTATTTATTCCGTTTATCATTTATTTATTCCGTTTATCATTTATTTATTTCGTTTTCTATTTATTTATTTCCTTTTTTATTTATTTATTGCGTTTTTTATTTATTTCCTTTTTATTTTATCTAATTCACTTTTATTTTATTTAATTTCGTATTACTTTATCCATGCATGCATGCACATGCCCATGCAGCTGCCTGCATGGCAGCTGCCCATGCACATGCCCATGCAATATAAATAAAATCTGCGTCTGGTGAGATTTGAACCTCTGACCTCTTGCTTATTATTCAAAGACTTTACCACTCCAGCAAGCCCGCCATGTGGTTAATAAACAGAATTTAATATACTTATATATATTAATTGAAAAAACAAATAATACATAACTAATAGATAATAGATAATAAATAATAATAAATAATAAATAATAAATAATAAATAATAAATAATAAATAATAAATAATAAATAATAAATAATAAATAATAAATAATAAATAATAAATAATACATAATAAATAATAAATAATAAATAAATAATAATAAATAATAAATCATAAATAATAAATAATAAATAATAAATAATAAATAAATAATAATAAATAATAAATGGTAAATAATAAATAATAAATAATAAATAATAAATAATAAATAATAAATAATAAATAATAAATAATAAATAATGAATAATAAATAATAAATAATAAATCGTAAAAGATAAATAAATAATAATAAATAATAAATAGTAAATAATAAATAATAAATAATAAATAATAAATAATAAATAATAAATAATTAATAATTAATAATAAATAATTAATAATTAATAATTAATAATAAATAATAAATATTAAATAATAAATATTAAATAATAAATATTAAATAATAAATAATAAATAAATAATAATAAATAATAAATCGTAAAATATAAATAAATAATAAATAATAAATAATAAATAATAAATAATAAATAATAAATAATAAATAATAAATAATAAATAATAAATAATAAATAATAAATAATAAATAATAAATAATAAATAATAAATAATAAATAATAAATAATAAATAATAAATAATAAATAATAAATCGTAAATAATAAATAAATAATAAATAATAAATAATAAATAAATAATAATAAATAATAATAAATAATAAATAATAAATAATAAATTATAAATAAAAAATAATAATAAATAATAAATTTTTAATTTTTAATTTTAAATAATTAATGATAAATAATAAATAATAAATAATAAATAATAAATAAATAATAATAAATAATAAATCGTAAAATATAAATAAATAATAAATAATAATAGATAATAAATAATAAATAATAAATAATAAATAATAAATAATAAATAATAAATAATAAATAATAAATAATAAATAATAAATAAATAATAATAAATAATAATAAATAATAAATCGTAAAATATAAATAAATAATAAATAATAATAGATAATAACTAATAAATAATAAATAATAAATAATAAATAATAAATAAATAATAAATAATAAATAATAAATAATAATAAATAATAAATCGTAAATAATAAATAAATAATAAATAATAAATAATAAATAATAAATAAATAATAATAAATAATAATAAATAATAATAAATAATAAATAATAAATAATAAATTATAAATAAAAAATAATAATAAATAATAAATTTTTAATTTTTAATTTTAAATAATTAATGATAAATAATAAATTATAAATAATAAATTATAAATAATAAATTATAAATTATAAATAATAAATGATAAATGATAAATAATAAATAATAAATAATAAATAATAAATAAGAAATAAGAAATAAGAAATAATAAATAATAAATAATAAATAATAAATAATAAATAATAAATAATAAATAATAAATAATAAATAATAAATAATAAATAATAAATAATAAATAATAAATAATAAATAATAAATAAATAATAATAAATAATAAATCGTAAATAAATAATAAATAATAAATAATAAATAATAAATAATAAATAATAAATAATAAATAATAAATAATAAATAATAAATAATAAATAATAAATAATATATAATATATAATAATAATAAATAATAATAAATAATAAATAATAAATAATACATTATAAATTATAAATAAATAATAATAATAAATAATAAATATTTAATTTTAAATAATTAATGATAAATAATTAATTTTAAACAATAAATTATAAATTATAAATTATAAATTATAAATAATAAATGATAAATGATAAATAATAAATAATAAATAATAAATCATAAATCATAAATCATAAATAATAAATAATAATAAATCATAAATAATAAATAATAAAGAAATAATAATAATAAATAATAAATAATAAACAATAAATAATAAATAATAAATAATAAATAATATATAATATATAATATATAATAAATAATAAGTAATATATGATATATAGTATCTGAAACACATGAAAAAGTATGAAAAGGTGTGATAAGGGATAAAAAATCATGAAAACACATGAAAATAGATAGAGAAGCATGAAGAAGTATTAGAAAGCATGAGAACGCATGAAAACTCATGACAGCTCCTGAAAACTCTGGAAAACCTCTTAAGAATTTAACATAATCATCATAATAACCCCAAAAAACCATTGATAAAGATAAGAAGTCAGAGAAACCCAAATAAATAGTAATAAATAGAGCAACCATTAATATATATTTATAAGATTAGTTTTAAATACATTTATAAATTTTTTTATGTGTGTTTATGAATAAATACATAAATACATCTATACATACACACAATACACACACACACACACACACACAGACACATATATATTTACGAATAAATACATATATGTGTGTGTATTTGAAAAGCCATATAATGTTAAAACAACCATAACATATAATCTAGAATCCTATTTCAACGCCACAACCAGTCAAATCGAAGAAAATGAAACAATCTACGATATGATATGTGGTACAGGCCTAACGGACATCCGGATCGGAAGTTATACCTGTTTGAATTTTGAAAAATCGGGGTGCCCCGGCTAAAAACTCAGTTTTGGAGGCCTTCTAGGCCTTTTTTGGGGTCGAAAAACCCTTGACGGGGCTTGCCCGAGTCACAACGACGTAGAGCTCGTCGCAGGCTTCGATTTGATATGTGGTAGAGCTCAAACGGACACCCGGATCAAAAGTTATGGCCGTTTGAAGTTTGAGTTCCGTTTTCAACATGTTTTGGATCTTTTTTTAATTTTTTTTACCCTTCAAATTGTTATTAAATGTATTTTAATCGATAATAAATAGAAAATTATTAATTAATAATATTTTTTAAAAATATTTTGAAGCCATTTTCACTAAATTTCTTATATATTAAATGTAGTAGTCTATTTATATTTATCTAAAACATATTTATAATATATATATTATATTTATATCAATATAAATGTATTTATATAACAATATATTAGTTTTTTTAATTATTTTTATTTTTTTCATTTCATTTCGCGGCAGTTTTTTAAAAAACCGCCGCTAATCACCGAAAAACTGGAATTTAAAAAAAAAAAATTGCCGTTTCGCGGCGGTTTTTTAGCGGCGGTTTTTAAACCGCCACGAAACGCCACCCGGATTTTTTTTTAGCGGCGGTTTTTCTGTAGTGACAGAACCAACACCTCAGGACAACTAGAATCTTTCACTTAGGCAAATATAGTAAAACCTCGACCTCCAGCTTTCCCTTAGGCTATACAGTACCTTGCCCTCAGGCATTTCCCTCAGGCGAAATAGAATCTTGCCCTCAGGCTAAACTGAAACGAAACCCTCAGGTAATCATAATCTCTCACTCAAGCATTGCCCTCAGGCTAATAGAACTACACCCTTAGGCTAATCAACAATGCCCTCAGGCTAATATATCACTTCCCTCAGGCTAAACAAGTAACTGGGCCATTCCCAACATATAACATGCAATTTACATACAATTCCTATCAAGAAAAAAGTAATGCATAATGTAAACATAGAATTCCCTAGAGTATCCTGGCCAAATGGCTAAACAGAGGAATACACCCCCAGGGTGGTCCTGAATCCAAGCAGCGATCCCAAACAGCAGTTTATTATCGCATTTAATTACCTATACGATTCTAGGTATTTAAACATCCAAGGCCTCACCCACAAAACACCCCAATATGGGTTCGTAGAACAATGGTACACAAAAACAAACAACAGTTGGAATTTAAACACCAAGCCACCTACCTTAAATTCCCCTGATCGGTATACTTGAACTACGATCCTTGAAAAATCCAAGAACATCCTAGATCTGAGGTAAAAGGAAAACCCGTTCAAACATAAATAACATTCCCTTGGGAAAGAATTGGTAAGAACGGCCTAAGGAGAAGGAGAGGCTTACACGTATGGTTCCAATGAGATCGACAGAGGTGGAAACGGATTCCTAGCATGCAATTTGGATCTCATCGAAGGTTCAGATCTCTCTCCCAACTCCTCCTCCAGTTATAAGCCTTCCCTACGAACTGGGGAGGGTACATCCCATTTTAAGCGAAAAAAACAAACTACACGGTGTGTACTATTGACCACATAGCGTGTACTTTTCTCATTTAAATATTCCTCCGGCGGCAGTGTGACAGTGTTCATCTATCGACATGAGTACACGACGTGTATTCCTGATTACATAGCATGTATTGTTGTGCAGCTGGCAGTTGCTTCCACCACCTTACTATTTGCCTACCGACTGACTAAACGACGTGTAAATACAAACTACACAACGTATAGTCGGTTTTTCTATCTATTGTCACCGACAGGGCTACAAACACTTTGTACTCATCCCACACGGCCAAAGTACATGGCTTGTGGAAAAGTGCACGGCGTGTAGTCCCAAAATTTATGATTTTCCCCCATTTCCCTTATTTCTCAAAATCACTTAAGGAAAAGAGAAAAGGAGAAACCCATACCTCAAAAATAAGAACCGGGTTCTTAAAAACTTCCCCCCTTAAAGAAATTCTTCCCCAAATTTCCCTTACAAGGGTGGAGAAGATAAAGCTCAGAAAATCTCTAGCCACTAAGCATGTACGTCAGTTTCCCACTCCCAGGTTTCATCCTACACTCGGCCATGCTGCCATAGAAACTGTATGAGAGGAACTGACCGGCCTAGGAGAACCTTTGTGCTCCTATCAACGATATGAATCAGATGCTCCTCAAAGGACGCATCGATCTGAAGCTCAACCTTCTTTGGATGAAAGACATGAGACAGGTCTGAATGATAGTGGCACTACTGAGATACATGAAAGACGTCATGCATGGACTGGTACCTTTGTGGTAACTGCAACTAATAGGAAACCATCCCGACTCTCTCCAGAATCTCAAATAGCCCCACATACCTCGGTGAAAGTTTACCCTATCTTCTGATCCACCTATGTCCCAACCTCGGAGAAACATGTAAGAGAACCATATCCTAGACCAAGAACTATTAGGGGCGTCTGTGGCGACCAACATAAGATTTATGACGAGACTGTGTGGTAGCAATCCACTTCGGAATCAACTGGACCTGCTCAGAAATCTCCTGCATGAGCTGTGGTCCTAGTAAACTGCCTCACCTGCCATTAACCAGTACAAGGGTGATCGGCATGGCATACCATATAAAGCCTCGTAAGGTGCCATATCAATAGTTCCCTGAAAAGTATTATTATAGGCAAACTCGACTAGGAGTATGTGATTTTCCAAAGAGACCCCAAAGTCTAGGATGCATGCACACATCATGTCCTCAAGCACCTGTATCGTACGCTTTGACTGACCATCGATCTGAGGGTGGTAAGTTGTGCTCAGAAGAACCTGTGTACCCAGTGCCCTCTGAATACTCTTCCAGAAATGAGACATTAAACGTGCATCCCTATCTGAAACGATAGAATGAGGAACCCCATGAAGACGTATGACCTCTCAGATATACAACTTTCCGAGCTCGTCAACACTTAAGGTCACCTTGATCGAAGAAAAGTGATCTACCTTCGTGAGTCTATCCACAACAACCCACATGACATCATTGCATTGAGGTGACCTCAACAACCCAGTCACGAAGTCTATCGCGACATCATCCAATTTCCACTCCGGGATGGGTAACTATTGTAATAGTCTAGTTGGCCTCTGATGCTCCGTCTTCACCTGCTGACTAGTGGAACATCTCATAACAAAACCAACTACATCTCTCTTCATACTTAGCCACTAGTATTAATGTCTCAAGTCACGGTACATCTTGGTAACTCCAGGATGAACTTCCCAAGCTGAAGCATGAAACTCCCGCATCATCTCCTCACATATATACCCTAGAAACCATACTCGTCCATGGAAACACAGTACCTCATCATCACCTATCGTCCACCAAGGAAGAGGGTCCTCACTTGCCATTGAATCCCGTAGAACAAGGCCTTCCGAAATAGATAGCTGTCTCATCCTCACTCTATCCAGGAGGGTAGAGGTCGCAGCTAAAGATGAAAGATAGGTCTGCCCCTGACCGTCGTGCACCTCCAACTGCATCTTTGAGAATAAATCCATGAGCTTCCACTCACCACTGGCCTCCTTTACTGCATGTATCTGAGTCCTCCTACTCAGTGCATCAGCTACTACATTACCTTTACCAGGTGTATAGGCAAGCTCAAAGTCGAAGGACTGAAGGTATTCGACCCACCATCGCTGTCTCAGAATCAAGTCACGCTGAGTAAAGATATACTTAAGACTTTTGTGGTCGGTGAAAACCACAAAATGCTCTCCCAATAGATAGTGTCTCCAACATCGCAACGCATGAACAACTACAGCCAGCTCGAGATCATGCGTTGAGTAATTCCTCTCATGTGGCCTCAGCTGCCGAGAACCGTACGCAACAAATCGGTCTCCCTAAATCAATTCGTCTTGCAGACTAATACCTAATGCATCACAGTAAACTGTATAACTCTTCCATTTCTCTGGAAGTATCAGGACTGGTGCTGATGTCAACCTTCCTTTCTGGTCTTGAAAGGATATCTCACAAGCTTCTGACCAAACGAACTTCACACCCTTTATAGTCAGACCCTTCAAAGGTGCTGCTAAGTGGGAGAAGTCCTGTATGAAGCGTCTGTAGTAACCAACAATCCCCAAGAAACTCCGTATCTCAAACACGTTATTAGGCTGCTCCCAGGAAACTACTGCTCTCACGTTCTCTGGTTCTACTGCAACTCTTACATCTGATATGATATGACCCTGGAAGTGAATCTGGTCCATCCAAAAGTGGCACTTTGAGATCTTAGCATATAGCTTATGCTCTCCCAGTGTACTCAATACATTCTCAAGATGGGTGGCATGGTCGTGTCAAGTGTGAGAGTACACCAAGATATCATCCATGAATAATACCATGAAAGAATACAGATAAATATAGAACCCACGATTCACCAGATCCATGAAAACTGCTGGCGCGTTTGTGAGTCCAAACGACATAACCAAGTACTCATAAAGACCGTATCTGCTCCGAAAGGCTCTAAGCTGTATTTCCGATGGTCTCACGCTGATGATATCAGGATCTCAAGTCAACATTCGAGAACACTCGTGCTCCCCGAAGTTGATAAAAAGATCATCAAACCTTGGCAAGAGATATCAGTTCTTAACCATCAGCTAGTTCAACATTCGATATTCCACACAATGTCTAAGGGTACCGTCTGCCTTCTTCTCAAAGAGGACCGACGAACCCCAAGGAGAAGTACTGGGCAGACAAAACCCTTTGCCTATAACTCCTCTAACCGCCTCTTGAGCTCCTTTAACTTAGGCATGACCATCCTATAAGGAGGAATGGACACCAGTGCTGCTCCTAGCACAAGCTCAATAGAGAAATCCACATCACGCTCCGGAGGATGACCCGGAAATTCGTCCGGGAAGACATCCCTGCAACGATCAACCACTTGAGAGAAATCCATTTGACAAGTCCCCTGATAATCCAGATATATACTCACAATCTGGGCCATTACTCCACCTCACCCACAATACTCTGGTCCATCTCGACTCACTAGAACATCCCATTCACCTTTGTATAGAAACTCTCTGCCCTCTAGTGATGTGAAAATCACCCTGCGACAATAGAAATCTACAAAGGCTCGAAAGGGAACCAACCAGTCCATCCCGAGAATGACATCATAGCTCATCATCTCTAAAACATAGAGGTCTCATAGAAAGTGACACCCACCAACCTCAAGGGGGTACTCCTTGCACTGACACACACCCACCATTTTAATTCTAAATGGAGTGTTTAGCGTCATAACAGCAGAATTAGAAGAAACACAGAGCCCAAGGCTCTCCAAAACAGGCACAAATATAAAACTATGTGTAGCACTCGTATCGAAAAGTAATGAAGATAATATAAAAGCTACCTGAATAGTACCTCTTACTGTAGAAGGTCTGGGATCTTACTCCTGTTGGGTCTGTTGCACTGCATATGCCTGCCCAGTGTCACGGCCCAGCGACACAGCCTGACTACACTGAGCTATCCCGCCCTATTGCCTCTGAGATCCTGGTGTCTGGATACCACGACCATGACCACCATCTTTGCCTGCACGCCCTGACGTATTCCACTTTCCCGATTGGTAAGAAGCTGCTGGTCCTACTCCCGCACGCAGAGTCTGCACAGAACCCCTCTCACTAGCCACTGGTAAAAAAGACCTGCAAAAGCACTACAGATGACCCATCTTACTGCAAGCTCAGAACTCCACTGTGTCACATGGACACTGCGGTCTCTTGTGCCCCTCTTTACCACACTAGTAGCACCTGACCAGGCTACCTGAAGTAACTGCCTAGCTATTACTGCCACCGTGAGAGAAACTCATCTGTCGCTTCCTCTTTTCAGTAGAAATAGTACCAAAAACTGGTGCTGAACCATCCTAGTCCACACCATTAGCCTCTCGCAGGTTCCTATCAGTAATCAGTGCCTGGTTCACAGTAGCATGTACTGTAGGCAACCTGAAAACATTTAACAGTGGTCAGATGACATATTGAAGACAATCCTCAAAGAGTCTGTCCCTTAACATCTCATCACCCACTAGAACAGGTGAAAAACACAGAAGCTCTATGAAAAGAGTATAATAATCCATCACCGACAGAGCGCCCTTCTGCAGGTTCATGAACTATCGAGATCGATATGCCCTCATCGTCTCTGGAAAGAGTAAGTCATAGAAAGATTCTTGAAAATCTTCCCACGCCATGTCTCTGTGATGCTCAGTTTGAGTAGTAACATCCCACCACCTCTTGGCGGAATCACGCAGCATATACGTCACGAGCTTGACCCTCCGCCCTGGAGGCATCTTTAGATTCTCAAAGATAGTCTGTATAGACCCCAGCCAAGACTCCGCAGCCTGTGGTCCTCCATCCCCTGAGAACGTAGGCGGATGCTGCTGCTGGAAGATATGAGTCAGCTCAGCCATATATGTGGCATCTAGAGGTGCTCCCTGAATGGTCTGCATGAACCGTATAAAGCCTTCATGGAACTGCGCCTCCGCGCCTATGTCTGGAATAATAGATGGTGCCAGATCTGGATCGACTAGAGGATCCACTGGTAGCCCATGTCCCACCATATTTGGAGTGTGATCATTGCCGCTCTCTTGGCGAACAACAGATGGTCATCTTGGCGGAATGACTCTATAAGGTCAAACTCACACCTTAGATCAAGATTATCACAGTCTGAAAACGAAGGGACCAAAAGGGGAACATGAGGAAGACAAAATTCAAGATTTCACAATAAGACTACACGGTATGTATACTGACTACACGACATGTACCTAACTTCTCTTCCCCTACCCAGGTCCTTCTACACGGCTAAGCCACACGACTCCCATTGAAGAAAACTACATGGCGTGTTTATTAACTACACGACATGTATGGTGTAATTTTCCAAATACCAGTGTCGTTTGTGACATGACTGATTACTCAACTTTATACTACACGGTGTGTTACACCCGAACATGGTGTGTACACCACCCCGTTTCCCCAGCCACACGACTAAGTCGACACGGTCTTTCCTCATGCAAGACTACCCGGCGTGTTCCTCAGGCCCACAGCGTGTACTAGACGAGCTCCGCCGACCCGTGTTGTTAGTTACATGTCTGAATACACGACTCACACTACACAGAGTGTTCTATATAAACACGGCGTGTACACGATGGATTACACCGACCCATGTTGTTAGTTACACGGCCGGTTCCCCAGGACAGACTACACGACATGTGCCATAGTGGACACGACGTGTATGTCTTAAGGTCTCCTCCATCCGTGTTGTTAGTTACACGGTTAGACTCTGGGTCAACACTACATGATGTGTACATCAGGTACACTACGTGTTCACCCCAAGCATTTCCCTTCCCCGTGTCCCCGCCAACACAGTCCTTGACACGGGAAGCGACTACACGGCGTATACTTAGGGTACACGGTGTGTACTCAAAAAGTTTTTCTTTTCTTCCCGAATAGAAGAGCACGCGACGTGTGTCCGAGGAACTACACGGCATGCATACTGGGTTTTTCGGATAGTAAGTCTCAGATACTTCTCCAGAACACAGAAAACACTGAAAAATAACACCTAAGTGCGAAATTCTGATCCGTGAGGGCCCATACTCCCCGCGAATCAAAGTTTGGCATCTTATATGTGTTATAACAAGATAAACAGTTAATGATCCACAAAATTACGGTCAATGAGGGCCCATACTACCCAAAAACCAAAGTTTGGCATCCATTCTATCTACATTCTCAAACAAACATACCCTATCACATATCAGGTATTTATCAAAGCAGCTATCACAACAACATGCTTTTCTAGCACAACAATTATCACAACAACATGCAATTTCTAATGCACCTACATGGCATGGAACTCTGCCTGGCATGTGATTTCTAGAATGTGCCTAAATGATGCATGAGATGGAATACCCTAATCTCATCTGGTTGCAACTAAATAGAACTCATAGATAAGATATAAACCGCACAATCACAAGTGCGTCACCCAACGGTGAAATCAAATCAACTGTAAAATATGGAAAATTAGAAGAATTGCAATAACCGAGGTATACATTCTTTTCCTGGTAAACGGTTTAGCTACTCCCGAGCACAACTTATTACCAACTACCGTTTTCATCCTATCCCTGACTATGGATCCAAATAGAAATTCAAAGAAAATAACTTCCCTCTGATACCAATTTGTAACGTCCCAAGCCCGGGTGCCACCAACCTGGTTCGGGGCACCCGTTGAGTGGCACCTGGGCCCGAGAAGTTACAATAAACCTCTTTTATAGTTTGTTTAAACATATTATTAACAAGTAACAGTACCATTATAATATTTGTGATATCATATATGATTCAATTATGACTTTATATTACCCGTTCATTTATCATTTCCATGTTTATGAAACATTTTGAGTAATAATCATTTTATTTATCGTACAAGTTTTGTCACGACCCGTCCTCGGGGCCCGTTCCGTGACTACCCCAACCCCGCCTTCCATAGGCCAAGGGCTTGCGACTATCACCAAGGCGTAAATCCCAGTAAAGGTAAGGCATTGCATTTGTAAAGTAAACAATAAACACCACAGAGTAAGCAGACAGAAGTAAACACTAAGTAAAAACTGGTACAACAGTAAGTGCGGAAAGTAAGTGGGCCAGAATACAAACCCAACTGAAAGTAAAGTACAACTCGAAAGGGAAAACAACAACTGAAAAGTAAAGCCGCAACGTCTAGCCGTCCACTGGAAGCCCCACCTGAAGGGTGGGTACAGATAGCCTCCACTGCTCCTCGGGTCCAGCCGACCGCTCCGAGTACGTCCCACCCAGTGGTCCACCTCCAGGTACCGTCCTGCTCCGCGAGCCTCCACCACTATCAGCGCTGTCCTTCGTATGCAACCAACACAACGTAGTGTGGGCATAGCCCATGCAAGGGGTGGGAATAAGCTACTCAGTAGGGACCCCGAGACCCCCGAAGGTCTCCCAGAATCCACAAAGGATAAACCAAAAAGGAAAGATACAATCACGAAGTAACATCTGACACGGATTATGTATATGACCATACATATACCTAAGTCATAAATTCTCATTCGGCTCCAACATCTGAGCCCAAGTACAACCCAATCCACACAGGAAAGAAAAACGTAAATCCACACAGGATAACACAACACAATCCACACAGGAATGTAAAACAGGATTCAGCTCACACAGGTATATTTCTTCGAATGATGATAGAGATGATCATTGATCCATCTAAGTCGTCGGACCCACAAAGGATCGATAGGTACTAACCGCCGCAATGACCCACATAGGATCTGAGCCACACAGGATCGATAGGTAACTAACCCCCGCAAAGACCCACACAGGATCGGACCCACACATGATCTGTAGGCGTTGGCCCACATCGGACCGTTGAGCGCCGACCCACACAAGATCAGACCAACACAGGATCGGTAGCACTGACCCACGTAAGATCGCTGAGTGCTGTAGTCGTCACCGTCGAATCCACTAAGGATCTCTATACAGTCATCGTCATCACAGTAGCAGTCGCAGCCAACTCTAGGGTTCCCGCACACAGCAAGCTCGTTCGGGAGGGTCCGCTCCACGAGCCGAGATGCTGATACATCAATTGACACATAGTCCAGAGATGATGTATCCAAAAGTTCCATATCGTCAACAGGAACTCAACGTCACAGAGGGCGTGTCAATCGGACACCCGGTCTGAGAGTTATTAGCTTTTTCGTCCTAGGGGCCCGGTTAGTTTTTTAAGGAAAAACCAACCCGACCGTACTCCACCTACGTCCAAACCTCAGGAGGAGTAAGTAAAATGATCCGTCTCACTTAGAGGAAATCAACAAAGTTGATGACACATCAATCGGACGTCCGAAGCTCAAGATATGAGCGTTTCCGCTCCGAGGGCCCGATTGGTTTCGTGTACGAACCAACCCGGCCGAACCCAAGGTATTCCAAAACCTTGAGTGTGATATACCGAAACGACCGTCTCGATCCGTGTATCGCATCACCACTGATGGTGCGTCGTTCGGAGGCCCGTAGGTCCAGTTATGAGAAAAAGACCGAAAAGGTCAGGAAATGGGGGGTCTGGGCCCGGACCGACCTGGCCTGGAAAGGGCGGCCCGGACCGGCTGGGGTGCGACTCGGCCGGTGGGTCGGCTCGGCTCAGCTCGGCCGAGCGGCCGAGCAAGGGGAGCCGCGGGGCAAGCTGCCCCCGCAGAAAGAGGAGTCGTGGCCCCGCATGGGGCTGCGTTTGGTCAGCAGACGCGACAGAGCCTCGTCCAGTGTCTCACCGGACCCACGCAGTCGCGGGTCTGGTCGGCGTCCACCGCTGCGGCGGCTCCATCCAGCGGCGCGCCGGGGCGCCGCTGCCTTCGGCCGCCGTTGGATTCCGCGGGCCACTGGAGTTGCTCCGGTGGTCCGATTCCATTTCTGTCTACGCCGTAGCTCCTCCCGGGTCCCGTTATTCACTTCTGAATCAAAAAATCATCTCTGCGGCACGTTTTTTCATCGTCCGCCGTTCCGCACACCAAGAAACAAAGGTCGGTGGGTTCAGACTTTTTCGTTGGTCCGCACCCACCGCGTTATAGCGGTTTGAAACAAGACCATAAATCCCAGCAATTGATAAACAACATCCCGCAATATAAATCCATGGACCGACTTGTTAATTGGTTGATCTGCATTCTTTCCTTGGAGGAAAACAAACATAGGTAAAGAAATCATTCTCAAAACGACCCCTACCTCAACGTCGTCGTCGGGTGCGAGTATGTCGCAGAATTGACTGTCGCGGTAGTGGGTGATCGTCGCGTCGCGGAAGGGCGTCGCGTCATCGCGAAAGGGCGTCGCGTCGATGATCTCCAAGGGTTAATGAAACACACGGAATTAATTATAACAATTAAATCTATGTTGAGGATAAAAACCACAAAGGAATTTAAAAGATTTTAAATCTCCTACCTCAAGAAGTTGATTGAAGATTGTCCCGGGGATGGATCGTCGTGGAAGAAGCGCCGCAGAGAGAGAATCGTCGGTGTCACATCGTCGATCTCTGGGGGTCAGGCCTCTTCGTCGCCCTTCGTCGGAAGCCTGCGTTCTTTGCATTCTTCGCGTTCTTCATGGAGGGGAATGAAGGTATGGATTTTCCAAATCCTCTCAACAAACAATCCACAAGAAGACAAGTGTTGGTATTATTTTATTAATATGCCAACAGATGAAAATTAAAGTAAGAAACGGACAAATTAATTCATAGAATTAATTTTCCAAACTAACCACCCAATTAATAGGAGCGTTTAATTGTTTAAGAAAATGCCCCAGTTGACTTTCATTAAAAAGGGTTTTCGCAGGTGCGTTACTTAGTGGAAAAGAAATGGTGGGGCTCGTGCGGGCCCCACCTCACAAATATCCTACCAAGAGGGTAGGATATTTTGAATTGTACCCTATCCACTTTAACTCAGCTTAAGAAGCTTTAAGTGGATTTAAGCGGCTTTAAGTGAAATAAAATAAAGTTTTTCGTACCACGTTATTTTATTTCTTAACTTAAATCCCAAAAATTAAAAACCACACCCAAGAAAACGCAACTCCAGAAGAGGCGTTTCTAAGAAAACACCGGTGCTGCAATTCCATCGGTGCCCTCAGAATTTGATTCCGAGCACCAGTTCAAAAGTTAGAAAAACCCGCTCGTTCGTTCACTGAATGTACCCGAGCCAAACTTTGGAAAATGATTTCGGGCACACCGGGCCTCAGAATCAGGTGCTATTAGAAACTGTGTTCTTGTAAAATTCCAAATAAAATTAAGAAAAAAATTTCCTTGATATTTACGGGTCTTTACATCACTCCCACCTCAGGGCTTTATATCCCCATAAAGATACATCATAAGCTAGGGAAACAAATGTGGGTATTGAGCAAGCATCTGAGCCTCCCGCTCCCAAGTGCTCTCCAGGAGGTTCCTGTGTTGCCATCTGATCCGCACTAGAGGAATCTATCGTCCACGTAGGACCCGCTCCTTTCGATCCTCGATATCCACCAAGACCTCCGCAAAAGTCACCTCATCATCAATGTCTAGCTCCCCATGGTCAATGATGTGTGTCGGGTCGTGCACGTATCTCCTCAGCTGAGATACGTGGAAGACGTCGTGCACCCAGTGCAACTGAGGTGGTAGAGCCAGGCGATATGCCACCTCGACGATCCTACTGAGGACTTGGAATCGTCCGATGAAGCGTGGAGACAACTTTCCGCCTCAAACAAATCTCCATAATCCACATCGAGGTGAGACACACAAGAAGATGTGGTCGCCATCCTTGAACTCTAGTGGCCTCCGCCTCCTGTCAGCGTAAGACTTATTCCGACTCTGAGCTATCCTCATCTGCTCCTGGATGACCTAGACCTTCTCTGTCATGGCCCGGACCATCTCTGGTCCCACAAGTGCTGACTCCCCAGGGTCTGTCCAGCACAAATGAGATCTGCAAGGTCTTCCGTACAACGCCTTGTATGGTGCCATCCTGATGGTGGAGTGGTAGCTATTGTTGTACGCAAACTCCACCAAGGGTAGGTGGTCCTCCCAACAGAAACCAAAGTCTAGGACACATGCACGGAGCATGTCCTCGAGAGTCTGAATGGTCCTCTTCGTCTGATCATCCTTCTGAGGGTGAATGGCGGTGGTCAGACGTAGCTGCATCCCGAATGCCTCCTGCAACCCCTTCCAAAGCCGGGAAGTAAAGCGAGCATCTCGATCGGAGATGACATATGATGGCACACCGTGAAGCCGTACAATCTCCTGAACGTAGAGACGCCCCAAGATCTCCACCGAGCCATGCTCTCTGATGGGTAAGAAGTGAGCCGACATGGTGAGTCGGTCGACAATCACCCAGATGGAGTCGTGACCTCTGGAAGTGCGTGGAAGTCCAGTCACGAAGTCCATAGATATCCCGTCCCACTTCCACTCCGGTACCTCTAAGGGCTGTACCAAGCCTACTAGTACCTGATGCTCTGCCGTCACCTGCTGGCAGGTGAGGCATCGAGAAATGAACTCTGCCACAACCTTCTTCATGCCCAGCCACCAGTGCTATCGTCTAAGATCCTGGTACATCTTCGCCACTCCAGGATGTACCGCCAAATGAGAAGTCTGAAACACTCTCAGCACCTCCTCTCGTAAAGCGACTGGTACCAAGGTGCGTCCTCTGAAAAGGACATCGTGCTCTTCTCCAAAGGAGAAACCATCAGGTGCCTGTCCTAAGGATATCTGTGCATGCCGCGTCTCACAGTCAGTGTCCCCACGCTGAGCCTCTCTGACCCGCAGTAGTAGTGGAGGGGTGATTGTGAGAGACAGAAGGAAAGCTACTCCATCACTATCCACAAAGGATACCTGCAAAGCGGCTAGCTACTCTGTTGCCTCCTCAAGTAGCTGAATGCCCGTCCTCCTGCTGAGAGAATCAGCTACCACATTCCCCTTCCCAGGAGTATAGACTATCTCAAATTCACAGTCCTGGAGGAACTTGATCCATCGCTATTGTCTCAGGTTCAGGTCCTTCTGCGAGAAGATGTACCTGAGACTCTAGTGGTCAGAAAAGACTGTAAAGCGCTTTCCCATCATATAATGTCACCATGTCTTCAGAGCGAAGACCACTACTGCCAACTTCAGGTCATGGGTAGAGTAGTTCTACTCATGCGGCCTCAACTGACATGATCCATAGGCGATCATTGCCCACTCCTGCATCAGGACACATTTGAGTCCATTCCCTGATGCATCGCAGTAGACTACGTACCCTAATCCCTCCTCAAGAATCCTCAAGATAGGTGCGCTGGTCAATCTCTGTCTCAGCTCCTGGAAGCTTTGCTGACATCTGTCTGACCACACAAAGGGTTTCCCCTTCTTTGTCAAAGCTGAGAGTTGTGCCGCAACTCTGGAGAAGTCTGGAAAAAATCTCTGATAGTATCCAGCTAGTCCCAAGAATCTCCACACCGCTCCTGGGTGGATCCCAAGATAGCACTGCCTTGATCTTTGCAGGATCCACTGAAACTCCCGCCTTAGAGATGACGTGTCCCAAGAAGTGGACCTCACGTATCCAGAACTGAAACTTCGAGAGCTTTCCATAAAGCTGGTTCTCTCGGAGTGTGTCTAGTACAACCCGCAAGTGGTAGGCGTGCTCCTCCTCAGTCATCGAGTAAATCAAAATGTCGTCAATGAAGACTACGACAAATCGATAGAGGTATGGCTGAAAGATCCTGTTCATGAGGCCCATGAACACTACTGGAGCATTGGTTACGCCGAATGGAATAACCAAGAACTCATAGTGGTCATACCGACATCTGAAGGCCGTCTTCTGCATGTCATCGTCTCGAACTCTGAGCTGATGATAGCCTGAACTGAGGTCTATCTTCGAGAACCACCGTGCTCCCTTAAGCTGATCGAAGAGGTCATCAATCTTCGGTAGTGGATACTTGTTCCTCACCATCACCTGGTTCAGGCAACGATAGTCGACACAAAGTCGCAAGCTCCTGTCCGCCTTCTTGGCGAACAATATCGGGGAAGCCAAGGGTGAAACACTGGGTCAGATGAATCTATTTCCCTGCAAGTCCTCCAACCGTTCCCATAGCTCTCGAAGCTCAGCGGGGGCCATCCGATATGCTAGAGTGGATATCGGGGCTCTCCCGGGGTACAGGTCAATATGAAAGTCTACCTCTCTGCGAGGAGGTATCCCTGGAACGTCGTCGGGAAAGACGTCCGCGTACTGATCCACCACTGCAGGAAAACTAGGACTCCGCACGTCAACTGCTCCTAGGATGAGGCTAGCCAACTGATGAGTGATGGGCTGTCCTCTCCTCTGCGAAAGTCCATCCTATGCTGTGAAGGCTCCCTTCTCACCGGTGAAGGTGAACCTGCTCCCGTCGGTGCGTACACATCGCACCTTGCGCCTAGAACAGTCAATCTGTGCATGGACTGTAGATAACAAATCCATGCCAAAGATGACGTCATAAGGCCTCGACGCCGCTACAAGAAGATCCCAGCCGAAGCTCTCGCCTCCTAGAGTAAGCTCACACTGCCGACACCAGTGCGTAATCGTCGAGTCTGCTCCTGTAGGAGTCTCTAGCCGTAAGGATCGAACCAACGGCTCTGTCGGAATCTCCAAGCTCCGAACAAGGGCAGCGGCTATGAAAGAGTGACTCGCTCCTGTGTCTATAAGAACTGCAGCAAGGGTGGAATAGACACAGATAGTACCTCGAATCATCTCGGGCGCGCCGTGGTCGTAGGCCTCCGCTGCCTGGAGCTGTGCCTTTCTCTGCCCGCCAGCTCCTTGTGGTCGGGGTGGACCTCCTGGTGGTGGTGGTGTTAGAGGCTCAAAGCGTCATCCACCACTTGCTGCTCGGCCAGCTCCTCTGCCTCGTCCACCTCCTCCCTGCGGACCGCCATGGTCGACCCTCTACCTCTGCCTGGGTGGCCCCTCAAATTTCTATTGGTCCTCGGCATGGTGGGTCGGGCAGTCACGAGCCATGTGGCCCTGCCCGCCACATGTGTAGCACTGCCTGCCTCTCGAAGGACTGGCTCCACGCTGTGTTCCCCGCACTGCTGAGCCAGTGTCCTGAGGTCGTCTGTGTGAGGTTCTGGTCTGCCTGGACCCCTGATTCATCCGTCGACTGCCTGCTGCAGAAGACTCTGCTACGTGCCGCCCCGCAGTAGGTCTCGCCGCTGGAGAAGTCTCAGTAAGAAAGCTCTCGATCAAAAGGGCTCGCTCTAGTACTCCTGCCTGAGTCAGAATGCTGAGGGAGATCAGCGATGCCCAGATCTCATGTCTCAATCCATTATCAAAGGTCCGGGCCCAGAAGAATGGGTCCCGTACCATGTCGGTCGAGTAGCGCAAGAGATCGGTAAATCTCACCGAGTACTGGGCGACCGTCAAGATGCCCTGCCGCAGCTGAAGAAGCTCCTGGATGCGCACTGCACGGAGGGTGGCTGGGACGAACTCTGAGTGGAAGAGGCCCTCAAAGTCTGTCCAGAGAAGAGATGCCTCATCGTGCACCTGGAGCATCAAGCTCCACCATCGTCCCACTGCTACGTGCTGTAGGATCGCTGCGAGGATCACTATGAGGTCTACTGGTGTCCTCACTAGCCTGAAAACTCGTACCACTGCCTCCAGCTAGTCCTTGGCTGCCTTGGGGTCCGTCTCCCCGCAGAACCTAGGCGGTCGCTGGCGCTGGAACTCATGCAGTGCACTAAGGCGACGTGCATCATCAGCGGCTAGGGCTGGAAGCATCGGTGGATCGACGGGTAGAGCTATTGCCGGTGCCACTGCTGTCAAAAGGCCTTGTACCGAGGCCTCGTCGCTCGGTGGGCTGTTGTCATGCTCGACTCTCAGAACCCTAGCTGGCTGTCGTCATTGGGCCATCCTGAAAAGGGAATAGGTGCACCACGGTCAGAACAATATACCTGGTGAGCTGATACAAAGTAATTACAAAGAAAACTTGAAACACACATGCAATAAATGTTTTCATGCATTAAGTCGGAAATCAGAAGTTAGGGTCCTGGTGTACGGATACGTCGGCCGCCGCACCAACACTAGGCTCCCTGGACTGATAACCACACTCAATACGCTTTACACTATTGCTTCACATAGAAGAATGATCAGAGTCTGTGGTAGAACCGAACTCCTCTGATACCAATTTGTCATGACCCGTCCTCGGGGCCCGTGCCGTGACTTCCCCAAGCCCGCCTTCCATAGGCCAGTGGCTGGAGACTAGCACCAAGGCGTAAATCCCGGTAAAGGAAGGAATTACCTTTGTAATGTAAACAACAAACACCACAGAGTAAGCAGGCCGAAGTAAACACTAAGTAAAAACAGGTACAACAGTTAGTGTGGAAAGTAAGTGGGCCAGAATACAAACCCAACTGAAAGTAAAGTACAACTCGAAAGGGAAAACACCAACTAAAAAGTAAAGCCGAAACGTCAAGCCGTCCACTGGAAGTCCCACCTAAAGGGTGGGTACAGATAGCCTCCACTGCTCCTCGGGTCCATCCGACCGCTCCGAGTACGTCCCACCCAGTGGTCCACCTCCAGGTACCGTCCTGCCCCGCAAGCCTCCTCCACGATTAGCGTTGTCCGTCGTCCACAACCAACACAACATAATGCGGGCATAGCCCGTGTACGGGTGAGTATAAGCTACTCAGTAGAGACCCCGTGACCCCCAAAGATCTCCCAGAATCCATAAAGGATAAACCACAAAGGAAAGATACAATCACGAATTAACATCCAACACGGCTTAGGTATATGCCCATACATATACCTATGTCATAAATTCTCGTTCGGCTCCAACATCTGAGCCCAAGTACAACCCAATCCACACAGGAAAGAAAAACGTAAATACACATAGGATAACACAACACAATCCATATAGGAAATAAAAACATAAATCCACACAGGATAGCACAACACAATCCACATAGGAAAGTAAAACAGGATTTAGCTCACGCAGGTATACTTCTTCAAATGATGATAGAGATGATCACTGGTCCATCTAAGTCGTCGGACCCACAAAGGATCGATAGGTACTAACCCCCGCAATGACCCACAAAAGATCTGACCCACACAGGATCGATAGGTAACTAACCCCCGCAAAGGCCCACACAGGATCAGACCCACACAGGATCTATAGGCCCTGGCCCACACAGGACCGTTGAGTGCTGACCCACACAGGATCAGACCCACACAAGATCTGTAGCACTGACCCACGTAGGATTGCTGAGTGCTGTAGTCGTCGCCGTCGAATCCACTGAGGATCTCTGTACAGTCGTCGTCGTCACAGTAGCAGTCGCAGCTAGCTCTAGGGTTCCCGCACACATCAAGCTCGTTCGGGAGGGTCCGCTCCACGAGCTGAGAGGCTGATACATCAACTGATACATATTCTAGAGTTGATGTATCCAAAATTTCTGTATCGTCAATAGGAACTCAACGTCGCAGACGGCGCGTCAATCAGACGCCCGATCTGAGAGTTATTGGCTTTTTCGTCCCAGGGGCCCGATTGGTTTTTAAGGAAAACCCAACCTGAACGTACTCCACCTGCGTCCAAACCTCAGGAGGAGTAAGCCAAAAGATCCTTCTCACTTAGAGGAAATCAAAAAAGTTTACGGCACATCAATCGGACGTCCGAAGCTCAAGATATGAGGGTTTCCGCTCCGAGGGCCCGGTTGGTTTTGTGTACGAACCAACCCGGCCGAACCCAAGGTATTCCGAAACATTGAGTGTGATATACCGAAACGACAGTCTCGATCCAAGGATCGGATCGTCCCTGACGGCGCATCGTTCGGAGGCTCGTAGCTCAAGTTATGAGCAAAAGACCGAAAAGGTCTGGAAACGGGGGGTCTGGGCCCGGACCGACCCGACCCGACCCCCCCTAAGTTGGCCCGAACTGGGTCCGGGTTGGACCCGATGGGGCGCGGCCCGACCCGGCCGGGGCACGACCCGGCCGGCGGGTTGGATCGGTTCGGCTCGACCGAGCGACCGTGCAAGGGGAGCTGCGGGGCGTACTGCCCCCACAGAAAGAGGAGTCGTGGCCCCGTGCGGGGCCGCGCTTGGTCAGCGGACACGGCAGAGCTGCGTCCCGTGTCTCGCCGGACCCGCGCAGTCATGGGTCTGGTCAGACGCCGCGGCCGCGGCTTCAGCCGGGGCGGCTCCATCCGGCGGCGTGCTGGGGCGCCGGTGGATTCTGCGGGCTACCGGAGTTGCTTCGTTGGTCCGATTCTATTTCCGTCTACACCGTAGCTCCTCCCGGGTCCCATTCTTCACTGCGGAATCATCAAATCGTCTCTGCGGCACGTTTTGTCATCGTCCGCCGTTCCGCACACCAAGAAACAAAGGGCGGTGGGTTCGGACTTGTTCGTTGGTCTGCACCCACCGCGTTAGCGATTTGAAACAAGACCATAAATCCCAGAAATTGATAAACCACGTCCCACAATAATAATCTGCAGACCAACTTGTTAAATGGTTGATCCGTGTTCTTTCCTTGGAGGAAAACAAACATAGGTAAAGAAATCATTCTCAAAATGACCCCTACCTCAACGCCGTCGTCGGGTGCAAGTACGTCGCAGAATTGACCGTCGCAGTAGGAGGTGATTGTCACATCGCGGAAGGGCGTCGCGTCGTCGTGGAAGGCTGTCACGTCGACGATCTCCGAGGGTTAAAGAAACACACGGATTTAATTATAACAATTAAATCCATGTTGAGGATAAAAACCACAAATTAATTTAAAAGATTTTAAATCTCCTACCTCATGCAGTTGATCAAAGATTGTCGTGAGGATGGATCGTCATGGAAGAAGCGCTATGGAGGGAGAATCGTCAGTGTCACGTCGTCGATCTCTGGGGGTCGGGCGTTCTTCGTCGCCCTTCGTTGGAGGCCGGCGTTCTTCACGTTCTTTGCATTCTTCGTGTTCTTCGCGTTCTTCGTGTTCTTCGCGTTCTTCGTGGAGGGGAATGAAGGTACGTATTTTCCAAATCCTCTCAACAAACAATCCACAAGAAGATAAGTGTTTGTCTTATTTTATTAATATTCCAACAGATGGAAATTAAAGTAAGAAACGAACAAATTAATTCATAGAATTAATTTCCCAAACTAACCGCCCAATTAATAGGAGTGTTTAATTGTTTAAGAAAACACCCTAGTTGACTTTCATTAAAAATGGTTTTCGCAGGTGCGTTACTTAGCTGAAAAGAAACGGTGGGGCTCGTGTGGGCCCCACCTCACAAATATCCTACCAAGAGGGTAGGATATTTTGAATTGTACCCTATCCGCTTTAACTCAGCTTAAGTCGCTTGAAGTGGCTTTAAGCGGCTTTAAGTGAAATAAAATAAAGTTTGTCGTACCACGTTATTTTATTTCATAACTTAAAGCCCAAAAATTAAAAACCACACCCGAGCAAACGCAACTCCGGAAGAGGCGTTTCTATACAAACACCGGTGCTACGATTCCATCGGTGCCCTCAGAATTTGATTCCGAGCACCGGTTCAAAAGTTAGAAAAACCCGCTCATTCGTTCACTGAACGTACCCGAGCCAAACCTCGGAAAATGATTTCGGGCACACCGGGCCTCAGAATCTGGTGCTGTCAGAAACTGCGTTCTTCTAAAATTCCAAAGAAAATTAAGAAAAAAATTTCCTTGAAATTTATGAGTCTTTACAAGTTTCCACTTATAATTCTTGATATTATTACATAGATCATGATTTGAATACTTCAAAAATGTAAAACATGTTTTAATATCATAAATATTTATTATAGAGATATATATAATAGATAGATAAATGAAATGGAATACACCGTTCATGGAGACGGTAGGCCTTACATACGCATAAACGATGTTTTTTTCCTTATTGAATTGAATGGATGCAAGTAAATGACATATTCATATACATGAATCTAGTAGAATTATTATGTCATATATTTTATTCTTATTTATTATATATACATTATAATCATTCTTGATTTTTTAACGGGGATAATGAATCTCATCGCGTCATGGAGACAGTAGGTCATACGTACGCACGAGCGACGATATCATTCACTTATTGGTTAAATGACAAGGAATTGAATGGTATATGAATTTTAACGAAATAATATCGTGAAATATTAATTATTTAAATCCATTATAATCATCAATATACCCATAAAAATTATTTATTGTTGAATAAAAAATTACACCATGGTGTGAAGACGATAAGCCGTACGCACGCACGCATGGTGATACTGTTATTCGTAGGATGGATAAAAAGAGGTATAAGGTTGTAATATAATTATAATAATATCTCAGAATATATTAAATACTATATTCAGTACATTATCATAGGAACAACATCATAAGTGGATGTAAAAGAAGAAAATAATTTTGAAATAGGTGATAAAATAATTAACTCATTCTTGGATATTTACTTTTAGTAGGAACAAATGGTCTCTTTAATATGGATTTTTTCCCAAAGGGTGGACTATAGGATGAGGTGAGGGAAGTTCAGAGGAGAGTTGAGTAGGGTTAATTGATCCAAAGGGCTTTGGTGTTGTGATTAAAAGAGAAGGATAGGTTCCCTTTTATAAGAGAGAGTAGGCGCACCTTTGGAACGTCATGAAATATTAATTTATTATAAATTTATTTTTTGTTAATAATTATTCCAAACTCATTTATATCAAATATAATATGACTATGGGTTTAAATAATCTCAAAATAGAAAATTTATACAAGTTTTGAGTTTATTTTAAACCTTATCATTTTGATTTATCCTAATTTAATCTATTTAATTTTATTTATTCAAATAATATTTTAAATATTAAATGGTTATAAACATTTACTTATGTGTTATAGATTATCCATAATTAGATAATTTATGAAATTATTCACCATATAATTTTTAATTTGTAATTATTAATTGTTTTTGTGATTTTTGAATAACTTAATAATATGTTATTTTTATAAAATATCAATGGTGTCAATTTTGTCACGATTCATTTAGTTGACTTTAAATAAAATCCAAACAGAAGATAAATTAAACAGAAAATATTTCATACAATACTAACATGTTATAGTCACCTATAAATTTTTTGGATCACATTAATTAGTTCACATGATATTTATTTTAATATTTTTAAAATGATTTATTTGATATTTCTATCAATTAAATAATTTCTACATCACTATTGTGTCATCATTAATGGTACTTATTTAATCTCGAAAAATTATATACAAATTCACATGATGTATATAATTTCATTATATTTATGAAGACTATTTATTTTCTATGTTTTATCATGTTTATCATTATATTAAAATTATTATACTTATAAGACATAAGAGAGTGACATGTTGTCACTTTCTTTTGTTTTAATTACAATTACATCACTTTCATGGATAAAAGTCCATTAAATGAATCAATTCCAACCCTTAGATAATATTGGTCGAATTTAATTCATCAAATAGGATTTTGTAGGTGTTATGGAAATTTTAATATCTTTATAATATTGTTTATTACCGTAATTTAACTGATTTACCTTTAACTTTGGTAAATAAAAATGACCGTAGTTACTATTCATTATATCCAAAAAAATAAAAGAAACATATTAACATAATTTGGATCCAATGATTTCAAAAATTTAACCAAATTTTCATAATCCAAAACACATAACATTCATTAATTAATTTAAAATTAATTCTTATTGTCAAAAGTCGAAAGTAGGTTTTTTAGAAGTAAAAACTATCAAAAGATTGACATGTGTTTATGTCCAATTTAAATGTGAAATTACATTAAATGACCAAAATTGTATTAAATGATAAAAAATTAATCCATTTAAACTTTAAAACTAATTAAGAATAAAATCCATCCATATAAATAAATTAGATGAAAACGCAGTTTTGAATTAAAATGCAGTATTTTTTACTATTTATTAAAATATGAATTTTATCCAAAAAATATCAAGAATTTTACCAAAGTATATTTTTATATCCTAATTCCAAAAAAAAATTATTATTTTTTCAAATATAATATAAAAATGTGTTAAAAATAGATTTAAAATTGGTGCGCTATCAAAAGGCGGCAAAACTCCATTTTTTAATTAATACTTTGTTTATCCAAAAAATTTAATTTATTCTTATATAATGTTCTAGAAAATACATAAAATAAATTTTAATGTCATATAAAATTAAAAATTTAGTTAATACTATTCGTAATTTCAAGTTTATAATCTATTAAATAATAATATTTTGATAATATATCGTTGTTTAGGGAAACTCTGTATTGCGTACAACACAAGCTGTAGAGGAAGGTCATTGTTGCGTGTAGTGTAAGACAACAATAGTGTTTCATATACTTCAAAATATTATGGTGTTGCATATAGTGCAATATAATATTGGTTTAGAGTACTACACAAGAGATAAAATAAATTAAAAATAATGTATCTCATAAAATCTCACGGTGTTATATTATACCCCCCTTAAAATTAATTTCGCCATCGAAATTCGTCAGGGTTATAAAAGGTTTTCCACTTGAAAGTTTCTTTCATAGAAACCCACATTGTAGAAAATAAATAACAAAAATTCATTTTAAAAAGGAAATTTAGAAACATAATGGTTACCCAAAGTAACCCATCCCTAGGTTTCCACATTGGAGAACATAGGCAGGAAGTAAAAACATGGATATGGAAGAGAAATATAACCATCACATCTTGATGGATAGTGATAGAGAACAATGTTTGGAGATAGTTAACAACCAGAACGCCATAAATATGTGATGATTTAATGAACTATCTGATTCATCAGATATAAAGGTTTTAAGATAACACTTTTGAATTTCAATATCCTTTCCCTAAAGTTGAAATAGTTTTCATGATAATAAATACTTACATGATTTGGGTAAAATATCATCATTTTTTGTTGCTTAAAAAATTTCCACTTATTCTCTTATTTAAAGAAATGAAGTTGAATTTGACATTCTTGAGGTGTTAGCAGATCATGTGATAGAATTATAGGTCATTCTACCTGTCTCAACAAAAAGGTTAACATAAGTAATAAAATATGTATAAGTCCACCTATAGTGAGATAATAAATTAACATAATAAACTTCAAATGGAAAATGACTTATACTATCCATAAATGGATAATATTATAATCCATCCAAAAACTAAAAAATATAAAACTTTATGAAGAGGTTAACTAAATCGATATAACATTTATCTCCCATATCTCAAAAGGTAGTTCTTTATTGTCAAATTACAAACATGTGAATACCTTAATCATGTATTATCTTTAAACATTACTATATATCCTTAGTGAAAACATTTTTGTAAAAATTAACTCTTTCCACACACTAAAATACAAAAAATTCTATATTCTCAAACCATGATATCACTTTGTTCTTATATCAGTCATGAACACATTAATACTATCAAACATCTCATTATCTACTTACCCATTCATTATTCACATATCATGTGCTTTCTAAAAATATTTCAATCACTTTTCTTGGTTTTCGGTACCATATACTTATTGAAAACCACAATAGACCAATACATAGATACTCTAATATTTCAAAATACTATAAGAGATACTAAACAACACTATTTTGGAATCCCATTACATAAACACTTAATCATTCCACCACTTCGTTGTCATACTCAAAATTACCAATAGTGACCATATGTGATTTGCTGTGGCTTTGGATTTAAGATGTTGTTGGAATCGATAACCATCCATAACCCTTGGATTAGGACATTGCTTAGTATAATTCCCCATTTCCGTTCACTTGTAACACTAATTTGAAGCAGGTAAGCTCTTTGGAGCTTACTATTTATTCCCATTACTTCAGTAGTAAAATGATCGATGACCTTATTTCCTACACTTATAAAATCTATAGGTCCCCTAAAGATAGTTTTCTCCATGTGTCCTTCTACACTTTGAACATAAAGCACATATAATGTTTTTTTCTCTTTAATTTTTATAGTTTCCTTTGAATTTTATCTTTCCTTTCTTATCATAACTATGAGATAGAAGAGAAAATACAATATCCCTTTTTGTAAGAAGAATATGGGGATGGTATATAATGAAAAAGAAGTTATTGAACTCATCCAAATCCATGGATTCAATTTTATCTTGTTTCATCTAATTCTTGATAAAGTTCAACCACATATTCGCTTTAACTTCCAACAAATAAGCACCCATCTTAATCTTTTCACGTTCTGAACAGTGGAGAATGAAAAATAAATTTTCAACGGTACAAATACATTTCTACACAACTAGTGGATCGATTGTTCCACTAAAATAAGGTGGGTATTTCCTTAATAAAGATTCAAGAGAGTGGTGTTCCCACCATTGGTATTTTGAGAGCCTAATAGGATTTGCGTTCTGAGAAATAAGATTCTTTATTCAAGATCCCATAAAATTAGGTTGTATAGGAGGAAAAGCATTGCATTTCCCATCGCATATATCATTAACGTGTTTCCCTTGAGTTTTATCTATTGTCTAAAACCCAAAAGAATAGCGTGAGATGAAAAAATCATACTATGAAAATAACATAATCAACAGGGAGTACTATAAATCTCTAATATATCAGGTTTAACACTAGGTTATTCATGATAATTTCCATAATATTAGGACTATAAACTATAGTTAGGCTTACCCTTAAGGATATCCCTAAACATACCTTAGAAATATCTATAGGGATCTCACAAAAGGTTTTACATCCTAGTTTCCAAAGGTTAACTAAATCTTTGATATGATACCAATTGTAATAACCCATGCTTGAATTATATGGACAATACATTTTGTTTGAAAAATACTTAATACATTAAACAAATATATACCCAAATACCATATTATTTTAGTGTATTTGGAAACGTAGAACACATTCTTCTAGCTTGGTAAATGATCATCAACATCTCCCATAAAGATATTCCCCATTAGTTTTCCTACGTAAAACCTTTCTTTATATCCTAGGGAAAAGAATACATATTAAAAGGGTGTGGTCAAATGATCAGTAAGTGTAAACACAGAGAAAATAAAACAAACCACTAAAATAAGAATTAAAAAACATGAACATAATGTTTAAATATCAAAATCATGAGTCGTGAAATAAATCTTTGCAGTACGTAAGGCATAGATCATAATTGAACATTAACCATGATAAAATAACATCGTCATAGAAAATGGAATTGTGGAAAATAAATAAGTACATAATATTATTTCCATATTATCCAAGGAATTATTTCCAAGACCATAATATTGGAAAAAGTCCAATACTGAACCAGGTTTACTTTCCATTCTAGCCATGCATTATTGAACCAGATTTACTTGTCATTCTAGACCTGTACTACAGAACTGGATTTACTTACTCATCCAGTCATGTCTATCTCATGGGATATAAATCTTTACCCAATGACTTATAGGGAGATATAGGTCCCAACCATCTCATAATGAAATCAATCTTACATGTTCCAAAAATATATAAATCATTCATTATAGCATAACCCAAGAAATAAAATGGGTTTCTTAAACATCATTCCATCATAACATAATCCATATAAAATATCATTATATCATTAAAATAATAAAATAATATTAATAAAAGGGATAGAAACATAACAATATTTAAGAAAATCATCTTAGGTTGAAAATAATATTGATAAAACACTTGAAATTAACTATTAAAGAAAATATCCTTTCTTCTTAAAAAACAATATCATTTTTCAAAATGACATGAAATTTTAAAAGAAAAAAATTTAAATAAAAATAAAAATGAAATATTATAGATGAATATTCAGGGAAATAAGGTTTCATGAAACTGTAATAAAATATATTCATGCCATATAAGTTAAAAAAACTGTCTCCTCGTACTTTTTCCTGAAAAGTAAAAAATTACCCAATACGGTAAACAAAGAATGATTCCTACCATACCATGTAGTAAAGGTAAAAAAATGGGTAAAAATGACTTTAAATATATATATAAGAATAATAAAAAATTTATGAAAACATTTTTAGAAATCATGAACATGGATGATAAATATATCCCTAGTAAATACTTTTATATAAACAATCTTAGATAAAAATGAGATTGCAAAATTATCACTTACCTTATGTCCGATATTCTTAGTATGTATTCTAACATCATATATTGTTTGTTTTAACATATTATTAACTTGTAAAATAACTATAATAATATTTAGTATATCATATAAGATTCACTTATGAATTAATATTAACCATTCATTTATCAATTCCATGTAAAAGAAACATTTTGAGTAATAATCATGTTATATATAGTACTTGTTTTGACTTGTTATTATTGATATTATTAGTTATATCATGAATTAAATACTTATAGAATGTAAAAAAATATTTATATATCATAAATATTCAGTATATAAATATATATAATAGAAAGATAAATAAAATTGAATACACCATTCCTGGAGATGGTAGGCCATACATACGCATGAATGCTATTTCTGTTTCCTTATTGAATTGAAGGGTAGAAATTAATTGAAATATATATATAAATAAATATAGTAGAATTATTATTTCATATATTTAATTATTATTTATTATATATACTTTATAATTATTCTTGAAAGGTTAACGTGGAGAATGAATCTCATCGCTTCATGGAGACGGTAGGTCGTACGTATGCACGAGCGATGATATCATTCACTTAATGGTTAAATGGTATGAAATTGGATGGTATATGAATTTTAAAGAAATAATATAATGTTATATTAATTATTTAAATCTAGTATACTCATAAATATACCCATCCAAATTATATATTGTTGAATAACAAATTACACCACGATGTGGAGACGGTAAGTCGTACGCACACATTCATGGGGATATTGTTATTCATAGGATGGATAATAGGAGGTATATGGTTGTACCATGATTATAATAACATATCATAATGTAGAAAATAATGGCTTTATTACTCTAGTACATTAACAATATAATAAGAGGAAATAGAAGAAGAAAATAATTTTGAAATATGTGATAAAACAATTACCTATTTTTTGGGTATCTACTTTTGGTATGTACAAAAGAACTCATTAAGACGGATTTATTCCCAAGGGGTGGACTATTAGGATGGTATGTGACTGAGTATGATATAATCTATAATACCAAATGTAGGATCAGAATAAGAATGATATTCTCAGATACAAGGGGGGGGGGGGGGTGAACTGTACCTTTTAAAAATTCTTTTGGAACTTTTAAATATTGTTATGTTTAATAAGATTAAACAAGATAATTCACAAGACCTCTATGAGTTCAAATAGATTTCTTGATTCTGGAAAAGTGATTCCAAAAATGAAACTTAAAAAAAGTTACAAAGATTAAGACTCTACCTTAAAGCGTATAGAATATAACTATATCAGAGTACAACGATGAGGATGTATAAGAAAGTATAATTTCCTCAACAATACAAAATGCAGCGGAAAAACATGTAACAAAAACTAGTAACAAGTAATAAGTCTTTTAAACCAAAGAGAAGGGTATCCAAAAACCTTTGATAAAGGTCCCTTGATTTATACATTGAAGAAAGTATGTCTTACCCACACCAAGGTAAGCCCTCGATACGAAGATCAGAGTCTGTCATACTATCCCCGCAAGCCCTCAACTATTAGGTAGTCGGCACCTCTGTCTTCCTTAGTAAGGAAGCCCTCAACATCAAGGTGTTGGAACCTCTGCCTTCCTATCTCCATAAGCCCTCGATTTTACACAGAAGAAATCGGAGTCGCACGAGGAAAATCTCCACAAGTCAAAGTTTGAAAAAGTTGTTCAAACTTTCTGCACGAAACTTGAGAGTTGATAAGAGACCCTCTCTCTAGAAATCACTTCAGGATGTTCTGATCACCAGAAATTCCAAATGTTATAGGCATGTTAAAATGAGCTCCTATTTATAGGCGAAACTCCAACGGTCGGTTCCCTCATTCAACGATCATATTTCTCTTTGAATTTTGAAGGGACTTGTAAATGTGTCACTCAAATAACGGTTAGTTAATAACTGAAATAATGACATCGTTTCGTAATAAAACAAGTGTAAGCATAACTAAATTGATATTCGGAATAGAGTAGAAAATGAATGTTCAGAATGGAAAAGGTTAAAGTTTGGAATAGAAGTAAAAATAAATTCAGAGTCTATAGACTTAAGAGTATTCTGATTCTGTATTGTACAAATTTGAAACCTGAATTCTGTAGAAATACAGAGTATGATTTTCAAGGAAATTCATAGTCTGATTTCACTAGAATTCAGAACCAGAACTTATAAAGTTCAGAGTCTAAGTTCATGAGAATTCGGAATCAGACCTCATCAGAGTTCAGAGTCTAAATTCAGAGAACTCGGAGTCAGAATTTAGAGAATTTTGTAATCAGAATTTGGAGTGGAACTTTACGAGAGTTCGTATCCAGAATTCGGAGTGGAACTTCATGAGAGTTCATATCTAGAATTCGGAGTTGAACTTCATTAGAGTTCGTATCTAGAATTCAGAGTTGAACTCCATGAGAGTTCATTTCCAGAATTCGGAGTTGAACTTCATTAGAGTTCTTATCCAGAATTCAGAGTGGAACTTCATGAGAGATTGTATCTTGAATTTGGAGTGGAACTTCATGAGAGTTCATTTCCAGAATTTGAAGTTGTACTTCATTAGAGTTCATATCCAGAATTCAGAGTTGAACTTCATTAGAGTTCATATCCAGAATTCGGAGTTGAACTTCATTAGAATTCATATCCAGAATTCGGAGTTGAACTTCATTAGAGTTTGTATCTAGAATTCGGAGTTGAACTTCATTAGAGTTCGTATCTAGAATTCAGAGTTGAACTTCATCAGAGTTCGTATCCAGAATTCGGATCCTAAAATAGAATACTTCATGTCTAAGTACTATATGATTCCGAGGTTTTAGATATGAATCCAATTTTTATACTTAAAATAAAATTGATATGAACAATGAAAAAAATGTAGGGGTAAATTTCCTTTGGGAAGGAAATTTTTTTTATGGAAGTAAAACAAGGGAAAAATAAAATCTTCCTTAAGAAAAGGTGTTTATGATTTTTAAAACAAGAGGAATGGTAAAGTCATAAAGAAACCTTGATGACTTATCAATCTCCCCCATGAATGAAGGAATGGAAAAATTTAAAAGGGAAAACTTATTGACTCAACAATCTCCCCCCTTTTGGGAAGAAAAAACATCCTTATGAAAAATAATGTAACGACTTAGAATAAATTTCTAGACTTGTAATAAAAGCTTATCTCCCTTTGTTTATGGTCAACGGTGAATACGAATAACTCCCCCTTAGGCTTTGAAACTCTAAGGATCGTATTATAGATTTCCAGAGTGGGATTTTCATTATGAATATAGAAGTATTTGTAATGAGAACTCCCCCTTAATTTGGGATAGTTCTTATTATACTTAGAGAATTTTCTTCTCCCTTTTATATTTTTCCTTCTCCCTTTGGAGTTATTTTTCCTTCTACCCCTTTTGAGTTATTTTTCCTTCTCCCCCTTTGTGATTTTCAAAAATAATTTTAGGGAATGGAAAAACAATAAAGTACCTGAAACATTAGTAAGACATACAAATAATAAAAACTACCAAAGTTTTAATTATGATTGAAAGGATTTTTACAAGGAAAAATACAATAAAAGATTAGATTGGTCTATTTATCTTTTTTTTTCTTGGGTATTAGCTTCTTCAGAAGGGTTTTTATCTTTTTTAAGTCTTTTTGGTCCTCCTCAGCTTGTTTCTCCATGGTTGTGATCCTTTCTTCTTGAGTTTTCAGGAATTCTGCCTGATCCTTCATGGCCACTTCCTGAATCTTCAACAATTTATCCTGCTTTACAAGCTTCTCTTTGATCTCAATCTGGACATCTCTTTCCAACTTCTAGTTTTGAGAAACAGAGTTAAGCTTCCCATTTAGATCCTTCACCTGTTGATTCCGAGTATTTTTCTCAAGGGTTAGATTTTCTTAAAGATTATTCATCTTGGTATCCTCGGTATCAAAAGCTTATTTAACATCATTCTAAAAGGTATCAAGATCTATCAAATCCTAATCTATTTTATTTGACCATAAAGTCATTTTGCTGCAAGATTTTCTGTGGACCGCATAATTGATAAGAAAATGTTTTATGTTCAGCCACAATATTTACACATTTATCCATCACCATAGATACAGATTTTGAATTTTGATTTAAGTTGTGCTGAAGCATCAGGCATCTGGAGTCTATTATAGGAAATATTGGAATTGTATCCACCAATTTCTTCAGATAATCAACAACAAAATCGTGTCCCAGTGTAGATGAATCCGAATCTGACATCTTTCTCGGTGAATTTTCTTCTTAAATTTTGACAAGTTTTCTTTTTGAAGATCCACCAACATCCTTATTCATTATGATATCTTTTGTTGTGGTGTACATAAGAACTTTCTTACACTTATAAACTTTTAGAATGGTTCCCTCATCAGGAGTTTATTCCTCACTTTTAGATAGTTGAACAATTTCGTCTTCATCCGGTTTTTCCTTCTCTGCTCCTTCATCAACAATGTGATTTTCATAGCTTTCTTCCTCAGATAACTCATTCTCTATATCTTCTTCCTTGTTTTCATCTTTATTACCAACTTTCTATTCTTCCTTTCCCGGAGTGACAAGCTATGAGGACTTGGCCTTAGATGTTCGGAGTGGTAATTTTTCTGATGGATTTTCCTTTTCTTGATAATCTTCAACTTGTTTAATCAGATCATCTAAATCACCACTATCTTCTTCTTGTACTTCTACTTCTTCTTCTACTTCCTTTTATTCTACTCGTTTAACAACTTCTTTCTCTTTCAATTTTATCAGAGTGAAGAAATTCTTCCATGGAGATTCAGGTAAATAATCGACTAGGAAAGTTTCTGGTGCTGGAATATTTTCGGAAGCTACCTCTATGGCTTTCAAAAGAGATTGTACAACTTCAGCCTAAGACAATTTCTTCTTCATCTTCTTCTCTTTTTTTATCTTCTCAAGATATTCACCAGTATTCTCTATTAAAGACTTGGCTTCAGTAGGGCCCAATCCGAACTGAGGTTCCCCTTCTTTCCTCTTTTCCTTTTCTTCCCTATATTTTGCAACCACTTCATCAGGATACGCTTTCTGTTTCTTCGGTTTGGGAGGTGCAGATTGAGCTTCCTTAGCTTTACGAGTTTTATCTATCTCCTCCACTTCCTCCAGCTTCCTTTTCTTGCCAACCTTCTTCGATGGCTCAACTTTTTCAATATTTTCCAGGTTGGCTTCTGCCTCTTCCTCTGGTAGATCATAAAACTCTTTTTTCTCCTTTGAATATGCCATATTAATTCTATTCAGAGTGTCATCACTAACAAGCATAAGTTTTCAATTTCAAGACTTGGATTTGCATGCAATATTAAATGACTCAAGACACCTAACTATTATCTTTGAAAGTAAGGCATGAAACATGATAATTTGGGCTCTAATATTCCCATCCAGGATGTTCTTGATTGTAACAAGTACATGCCTCATCAAATTTATTTTCATTATATTTACCAGGAAGTATAAGAAATATATATCACTTTTCTTGAGGGTATCTTTGTCACCTTTTCTCGGTACTAAGAAACCTTTTACCCATAACTGAAGGATCCGGTTGTTAGAAGACATGTGAGAAATTTTAGCTGTCCTGACATCATCAAGTCCAAGACATTGTAAGGCCTTTACCCTAACAAAACTACCTAGAACATCCAAAAGTTTGTGTGAGTAAAACCCAGCTTCCCCTTTATATGCCAACCCCACCAAGCTTGCACCCTTGGTGTAAGTAAGTTTGTATTTTTCCATAACTCTTAAAAGAATTTTTTTTCTACCCTCTTCTTCTTCAAAGAAGAAAACTGATTCATAGAACTCTATGAGCAATTCTGGATACACCATGTCTTGATCACCTATCTTAGATATGCATACATCTTCCCAACTATTTAACTTGATATTCTTAGAGATGATAGAATCATACTTGAAAAAGTTCATATGGAACAACCTTTCAATGTATACATTCCATATTGAGATTGGCTTCGTGATAGACATTTCTTGAGAAGTGGCTTCTACAGACATTCAGATTCGAGGAAATCTGAGAGATTCAAAACGAGCTTTAAGAACTGAGGTAGAGCTTCGAGACGCCAGATCTTGGAAATCGATATGGGAAAACATTAGGGGTCCCCTTTATATTGGTGATGGAAGTGACCTTTAAACTTCCAAAACCAATCTAATGGTTGAAAAATTCTCTCATCTGATCTGAGAGTTGAAAACATGTCCACATGAAATCTTGAATCTGATCTTTTGAGGTTTTAAGAAAAAAATTCGGATTTAAGAAGGAATGAATCAGAGAAATTTTAAAAGAAAAAGAAACTACCATAAACTAAAAACAATTATGAAAACTTAAGTAAGGAAGTCATACCTTTTTGATTGGCTAGGAAGTTTATTCTTAATAGGTAATATTCTTCTTGAAGAAAATTTGACTACAAAAAAAAACTCAGTATGAAAAGCTCACTACGAAAAACTTAAAATCTAAAATTTTTTAAAAAGAACTTTGAGTACCAAAACTCGATTACAAAAATTATGAGTACGATAATTCCAATTACAAAAATTCTAATTACAAAAATTCTCATTAAGAAAATTTCTATTATAAAAATTTCATTATGAAAATTCTCATTACGAAAATTTCCTTTAAAAAACATTCCTTACGAAAATTTTCATTACGAAAATTTCCTTTACGAAAATTGACATTATAAAACAAAATTCCAGTATAAAAACTTCATTACAAAAATTTCCAGTACAAAAACATCATTATGAAAATTTTCATTACGAAAAATTCATTATGAAAATTTTGAAAAACTAATTATGAATTTTATTTGAAAAAACCATTACGATTTTTTTTGAAAAAGCTCAAAAAGAAATGTAATCCCCCTACGAAAAAGAGTTTTTTACTGTAACGATATTGGTTTAAAAAAGAGTGAATCAAGGAAAACTACCTTATGGTAATCATTCCTAACTTTTGTTTAGTATATTCAAATCTATAAGAATGTAATGATTTTGTGAAAATGTCAGCAAGTTAATCTTGGGTTCTGATAAACTTAAGAATAATTTCTTTTTTTAGTGTGTGATCCCTAAGGAAGTGATTCCTAATATCTATGTGCTTTGCACAAGAGTGATGTGTAGGGTTTTTACTAAGGGAAATGGAACTTGTGTTATCACACAAAATTTGAGTCTTAGTAAAACTCAAGCCATATTTTGTGAGTGTGTGTTCCATCCACAACACTTGATCACAACAACTTCCAGCTGCTACATATTCAGCTTCAGCAGTGGAGAGTGATACAGAATGTTACTTCTTGCAAGACCAAGAAACTAATTAATCTCCTAAGAATTGAGAAGTTCTGGATGTACCATTTCTATCCATTTTACATCCACCAAAGTCAGCATTAGAAAATATTTTTAATACAAAATCATTTCCAGAAGTATAAGAGAGTCCTAAAACCATGGTTCCCTATAAGTAGCGATTTTTTTTCACTACCTTTTAATGAGATTCCTTAGGATTGGCTTGATATCTTGCACATAAGCATACTGAAAACATCAAGTCTAGTTAACTAGCTATTATGTAAAGTAGACTTCCTATCATACCTCTAAAAGATGGTTGATCTACTGGTTTCCCAGCTTCATCAAGATCAAGTGTGTTTGAGGTACCAATATGAGTACTTATACTCTTAGTATTGTCATAAGATACTTTTTAAGAAGGTCTTAAATATACTTATATTGAGATATATAGATTCCTTCTGGTTTTTGAGAAATTTGAAAACCAAGGAAAAATGTTAACTCACCCATAATACTCATTTCAAAATCATATTTCATTAGATCTGCAAAGGAATCAGTTAAAGATTGCTGAGTTGAACCAAATATAATGTCATCAACATAAATTTGAATAATAAAAACATTTTTCTTATCTTTCATTATGAAAAGAGTTGTATCTACATTTCCCTTAACATAGTTGTTTTGAAGAAAAATCATGTAAGTCTATCATGCTAACTTCAAGGGGCTTGTTTAAGGCCATACAAAGCTTTGGTAAGTCTAAAAACATGATTAGGATGTTTTGTATCTTCTATTCTAGGAGTTTGTTAAAAAAAACTTCCTCTTGAACATAACCATTAAGGAAACCACATTTCACATCCATTTGAAAAAGTTTAAAATTGAAGAATGTTGCAAAGGAAAGTAAAATACGAATAGATTCAAGTCTAGCTACCAGAGCATAGGTTTCTTCATAGTATATTTCTTCTTGTTGATTATAGCCTTTAGAAACTAATCTAGATTTATTTCTTACGATGATTCCATTTTCATCACACTTATTTATGAAGACCCATTTTACTCCAATAACAGAAGTTTCCTTAGGTCTTTCAACCAAGGTCTAGACTTTATTCCTTTCGAATTCATTTAGTTCATATTTCATGGATTTAATCCAATCATCATCACCTAAAGCTTCATCAGTGATTTTTTGTTCTAATTGGGAAAGGAATACTAGATGCTCTACTTCATTTCTTAAGGAACTTCTGGTCCATACATGTTGATTTACATCACCAATGATACTATCACTTGGATAATTCTAAAGAAACGACTGGTTTGAGTTTTGTAAAACTTGTTCATCAACATAGGGTAGGAAATCTTATGGGGTAAATGTTTTAGAAGTATCTTCTTGAACATTTTCCTTATCAAAAGGATTTTCTATCAATGGTTGATAATCAGTTTTTGAAAACACATCCAAAGATTTAGTTTAGGGTTGTTTAAAAACAAAAGGATCAGTTTCATCAAATTTGACATGTACTGTCTCTTCAACAGTACAAGTGTTTTTTAAGGACTCTATAAGCCTTAGAAGTTATGAAGTAGCCTAAGAAAATTCCTTCATCAGATTTTGGTGCGAATTTGGGTAGGTTATCTTTAGTATTTAGAATGAATACCTTGTATCCAAAAACCTTAAAGTAGGAATGTCTAGGTTTTCTACCATTCCATAACTCATAAAGAGTTTTATTAAGAAAAAGTATAATTAAAACTCAATTTATAGTGTAACAAGAAGTACTTATAGCTTCAACCCAAAAATGTTTAGCTACAGAATACTCACTCAACATGGTTCTAGTTATCTCTTGAAGAATTCTATTTCTTCTTTCAACAATACCATTTTGTTGAGGTGTTCTGGGTGCTGAAAAGTTGTGAGTAATACCTTTTCTACTACAAAAAGTTTAAAAATCAGAATTTTTAAATTCTCCTCCATGATCACTATGAATAGTTTTCAATGGAAGGTTTTTTTTTCATTTTTAACTTGGTATATAAAACTTTTGATGTAATAAAAAGATTCAGACTTCTTTTCTAGAAAATAGACCCATGTAAATCTAGTGTAACCATCAACTAAGAAAAATACATAATACTTGCCCCCAATGATTCCAGTTTGTGTTGGACCAAAAAGATCCATGTGCACTAGATGTAATGCATCAATAGTTGATACTTCACCGATTGATTTAAAAATTGATTTATGTTGCTTGCCATATTGAAAAGGTTCACAGACTTTTGAAGAATCAAATCTATGCTCTGGTAGATCCTTAACTAAACCTTTCTTAGAAAGTTTTCATAAGTTCCTAAGGTTACAGTGTCCTAACCTTCTATGCCATAACCAAGAATGATCTTCCATTTCACTAAGTCAAGGTATGTCTTGGATCCTAAGGTATTCTAAGTTCAAAGTATATAACTTCTCTTATTGATGGGTAGAGAGATTAAATTCTTCATTGGAATTGTGTACTAGGAATTTATCACTACTAAAATTATCAAGGTAGCCTTCATCACATTGTTGAATTATGCTGATGAGGTTGTTCTTGATACCTTTAACAAATAAAACATTTGAAATCCATGTTTTTCCAAGAAAAATGATATTATCTATACCAATAATGTTTCCCTTAGCATTATCATTGAAAGTTACCTTTTCTCCTTTAGTTTTGATAATCTTTTCAAAATAGTATTTGTTACCAATCATATGCTGGGAAAATCCACTATCCATATACCAAGTATTACTGTTGGTACTTTCCCTATTTTCTTGAAAATAAGAAAAAGTTAGATTTTCTGAATCCATAATTGCTTGGATCCAGAAATTTCAGAAAGCAAAACATTGGGTACACATATCTTATTAGAAAAATAATCCTTATGAAATCCTAGAGATTGAGTTTTGTTTAGAGAACAATTCTTTTCCCAGTGACCAACATATTGACACTTTGTGAAAAATGGGGCACTTTGAGGAACAAATTAGTTGTTACTAAAAATCGATTTAGAAATTGTGTAACCAAAACTAGAAGTATTCCTTCGAGGTCGAATTTTTGAATACATTTTATCAAAATTTTCCATACCTAGGGTAAAGTTTGACAAACATTTACTCAAGGAAAATATTTCAGTTTTGAGTTTTATAACTAAGTTCTTGTCTTCAAAAACATTTGAACTAGATCTAGGCTTGAAAAAATCATTCTTAGAAATTACATTTTCTAGATCTTTTGAAAGATTATTCTTCTTAGAACTTTCTTCCTCAAGATTTTTTGAAATAATTTCAAAATAATAATTTTTCATATCAAGATCTTTAGAAATATCTGATATTTCCTTTGTAAGAATAATATTTCTAGAATTTTCCTTATCAAGTTTTTTCATGAGTTTTGAATTCTTCTTCTCAGGAAGTTTGGAAAACCTAGAAACTTATTCATAGGTAGGTAAAGTATTATCTTCATCAGAAGAGGATTCTTCATCTGAAGAGTTATAATATTTAATATCATTAGAATTCAAAGAATCATTGGTCATTGATTTATAATTGTGTACCTTAGCCATTAATAAATGATTATTAATAAGTATCTTAGCTAAAAGACCAAGATTCTTCTATCCAGAAGATTCATAATCCGAAGATTCATCTGAAGAGTCTCCACCACCGGCACTCTTTGTGTCATTGGATTTCAATAGTTTCTTAGCATTAGCTTTGTAAAACTTCTTTATGTTCCTTTCAGAATGCCTCTCTTTTCTTTCTTTCTTCTTATACATGGATTGGAAATTTCTCTGTCCATCTATCTTGTTAATCCTTCGAGAAATATTAGATAATTCAATTTTTGAGACTTCACTCTCACTAGATTCGGATTGGATAATAACTTTCTTAGATTTGGATCTAGTAACTCTCTCAGTAGTCTTGGATTTTATAAGGTTTGAAGTTGTAGTAAAATCAACAGTACCATTACCATTATTCTTATTTATGTTGTTAGAGTCTCTCTTCATTCTAGTCTCAAGTTGAAGAAGAGTTCCAAACATGTCATCAAGAGAAATTTGAGTAACCTTTCTGTTTTCATCGATAAAAGTTCTCTTTGATTCCCACTCATTGTGCATAATATCTATGATCTTGTCAATAAGGGCTTCATCATCTAGACCTTTCTCTCCCATTGATTGTAAACTATTCACTACAGTCATGAATCTCTGTTGTACTTTGCATATGGGTTCACCATAAGGAAAACTAAAACCATGATATTCAGCTCTAAGAATGGATCTTCTAGTCTCAATTACTTTGGAAGTTCCAAAGTGAGTAACTTCTAGTTTCTTCCATATAGAATTTTCTGCTTCACAAGATGAAATTTGGCTATATATATTTCTTGTCATTGAACAAAGTAAAGTATTGCGTACCATATAGTTATGTTGATATTCATGATTTTATTGATTTGTAAAGGCACTTAATTCTTTATCATGAATTTTGTATCCACCAGTAAGCATAAAAAATTTATCTACCCCAGTATTGATAATTAATGTCTTCATTCGATCTCTCCAATATTCGTAATCATTAACATCAAATATTGGTGGTCTGGTTGGATTGAGATTGTTTATGGAACCAATATTGATTCCTGCAATCTTTAATAAAAGTCTTTCCACATAAACTTGTTAGTAGAAAAAGCTTGTAAACAAAGAAAATATTCTAAGAAAGAAAATATAGAATAAAGGTATCACTACGAAAACGTAAATCCGAACTATGGGTCTGAAAAATAGATTCCGAAAAATATTAATCCGGAAGTGTGAATCTGAAAATTCAATTCTGAGAATTCTCTTCTGAATCTAATCATGAGATTAATTCAGATTGAACCAAATGCTCTGATACCAATTGATAGATTGGTACAGGGTATGAGGTTTCCAACCTCTGATACCAATTATTAGGATGGTATGTGACTGAGTATGATATACTCTATAATACCAAACATAGGATCGAAATAAGAATGATATTCTCAGATACAAGATTGGGGTGAATTGTACCTTTTAAAAATTCTTTTGTAACTTTTAAATATGGTTATGTTTAACAAGATTAAATAGGATAATTCACAAGACCTCTATGAGTTCTAATAGCTTACTTGATTCCGGAAAATTGATTCCTAAAATTAAACTTAACATAAGTTACAAAGATTAAGAATCTACCATAAAGTGTATAGAATCTAACTATATCAGAGTACAAATATGAGGAAGTATAAGAAAGTATACTTTCCCCAACAATACAAAATGTAGTGGAAAACATGTAACAAAAACAAGTAACAAGTAATAAGTCTTTTAACCAAAAGAGAAGGTTATCCAACAACATTGGATAAAGGTCCCTTGATTTATACTTTCAAGAAAGTCTGTCTTACCCACACAAGGGGAATACCTCGATACGAAGATCAGAGTCTATCTTGCTATCCCGGCAAGCCCTCAACTATTAGGTAGTCGGCACCTCTATCTTCCTCAACCAGGAATCCCTCAACTTCAAGGTTTTGGAACCTATGTCTTCCTATCCCCATAAGCCCTCGATTGTACAAAACAACAATCAGAGTCGCACGAAGAAAATATACACAAGGAAAAGTTTGAACAAGTTGTTCAAACTTTCTACACAAATCTTGAGAGTTGATAAGAGCTTCTCTTTCTAGAAATCACTTTAGCAAGTTCTGATCACCAAAAATTCTAAAAGTTTTGAGCATGTTCAAATGAGCTCCTATTTATAGGCGAAAGTCCAATGGTCATCTCCCTCCTCCCACAATCATATTTCTCCTTGAATTTTGGAGGCACATGTACACGTGTCACTCAAACAGTGGTTAGTTAATAACTGAAAGCACAACATTGTTTTGTAATAGAACAAGTGTAATCATAACTAAACTAATATTCATAATGGAGTATAAAATGAATGTTCGGAATGGAAAAGGTTAAAGTTTGGAATGGAAGTAAAAATAAATTCAGAGTATATAGACTTAAGAGTATTCAGATTCTGTTTTTTAGGAATTCAGAAATTGAATTCTGTAGAAATCCAGAGTCTGATTTTCAAGGAAATTCAGAGTCTGATTTCACCAGAATTCGGAACCAGAACTTATAAAGTTCAGTGTCTATGTTCATGAGAATTCAGAGTCAGACCTCATCAGAGTTCAGAGTCTAAATTCAGAGATCACGTAGTTTGAATTTAGAGATGTTCGTAATCAGAATTCGGAGTGGATCTTTATGAGAGTTCGTATCCAGAATTCAGAGTTGAAATTTATGAGAGTTCTTATCCAGAATTCAGATTTGAACTTTAATAGAGTTCGTATCTAGAATTCAGAGTGGAACTTCATGAGAGTTTGTTTCCAGAATTTGGAGTTGAACTTCATTAGAGTTCGTATCCAAAATTCAAAGTGGAACTTCATGAGAGTTTGTATCCAGAATTCGGAGTGGAACTTCATGAGAGTTCATTTCCAGAATTCGAAGTTTAACTTCATTAGAGTTCATATCTAGAATTCATAGTTGATCTTCATTAGAGTTTGTATCCAGAATTCAGAGTTTCACTTCATTATAGTTCTTATCCAGAATTCGGAGTTTGAATTCATTAGAGTTCATATCCAGAATTCAGAGTTGAACTTCATCTGATTTTGTATCTAGAATTCAGATCCTAAAATATAATTCTTCATGTCTATGTACTATATGATTATGAGGTTTTAGATATGAATCTGATTTTTATACTTAAGAAAAAAATTGATATGAACAATGAAAACAATGTAGGGGTAAGTTTCCTTTGGGAAGGAAATTTTTCTTATAGAAGTAAAACAGGGGCAAAATGAAATTTTCCCTAAGAAAAGGTGTTTCTGATTTTCAAAACAAGAGGAATGGTAATGTCATAAGGAAACCTTGATGACTTATCAACCTCCCCCATGAATGAAGGAATATAAAGTCACAAGGAAAACCTTATTGACTCAATGTGGACTCTAGGATGAAGTGAGTGAAGTTTGGAGGAGATTTTAGAAGGTATTTTCCAAGCCAAAGGTCTTTGGAGGTGTTATTAAAAGAGAAGGAGAAGTTCCCTTTTATAAGAGAGGGGAGGGGCACCATTGGAAAGTCCTGAAATATTAATTTATAATAAATTGATTTTCAGTTTATAATTCTTCCAAACTCTTTTATTTAGAAGATAAGATGAGTATGGGATGTAATAATCTCAAACAATAAAATTTATATATGTTTTTATTTTATTTTAAGCCATATCATTTTGATTTATTCTTATTTAATATATTTAATTTTATTTGTGGTAATAATATTGTAAATATTAAATGGTTATAAATTTTTTACTGATGTGTTTTAAATTATCCATTATTGGATAATTTATGAAATTATAGACCTTATATTTTTAACTTATTAATTTTTAAATATTTTTTTAATTTTTAAATAATTTAATAATATGTTATTTTTATTAAATATAAATAGTGTTAATTTTGACACTATTCATTTATTGGACTTTAAATAAAATCCACATAGAAGATAGATTCTAATAGAATATTTAATAAACTCCTAACATGTTATAAGAATCTTTAAAATTCTTATATAACATTAATTAGTTCATATTATATTTATTTTAATATTTTTAAAACCATTTATTTGATATTTGTATCAATAAAAATGTTCTACATCACCATTGTGTCATAATTAAAGGTACTTATTTAATCGCTAAAAATTCTAGATAAATTCCCATGATGTTGATAATTTCATTATATTATTTGGAGAATATTATTGTTCAAAGTGTTATAATTTTTATCACTATATTAAAATTATTGTACTTATAAGAGATAATAGAGTGACATGTTGTCACTTTCTTTTGTTTTAATTATAATTACATCATTTTCATTGAAGAAATTCCATTAAATGAATCAATTCACACACTTAGGTGATTTTGATAAACTTTAATTCTTCAAATAATATTTTTGAAGGTGTTAGGGTAATTTTATTATCTTTATCATATTGTTTGTTACCTTAATTTACCTGATTTACCTTTAACCGTGGTAAATAAAAGTTACCATAGTTTCTATTCATAAAATCCAAAACATAACAGTAAAATATTAACATAATTTGGACCCATGGATTCAAAATATAAAACCAATTTTTCATAATCCAAAACAACAAATATTCATTAATTAATTTAAAAGTAATTCCCATTGTCAAAACCAGAAAGTAGGTTTTTAAGATGTAAAAACTATCAAAAGATTGGCATGTGTTTATATCTAATTTAAATGTGAAATTACTTCCAATGACAAAAATTGGATTAAATGTTAAAAATATAATTCATATAAAAATTAAAACCAGTTTTTATGATAATCTAACTATGTAAATAAATTATATGGAAAGGAAATTTTGAATTAAGATGTAGTATTTTTCATTATTCATTAAGTAATGAATTTTATCAAAACAAATAAAAAATAACCACCAAAGTAAATTTTTAGGTATATATTCCAAATAATACATTTATTTTTTCAAATATAATATATAAAAGTGTTAAACAGTGTATTTAGAATTGGTGTGCCATCAAAAGCTGGTGAAAATGCATTTTTTGAAAAATACTTCTTTTAACCAAAAAATTGAATTTTTTCTTATATAATTTTTTAGAAAATACATAAGATGAATGTTAATGTTATATAAAATTCAAAATTTGGTTATTAACATTCATAATGGATAGTTTATACCCTATTAAATTATAATATTTTAATTGTATATCATTGTTATGAGAAACTCGGTGTTGCGTAAAACGCAAGCTATCGAGGAAGGTTGCTATTGCGTGTAACACAAGCCAACAGTGGTGTTTCATATTCTACAAGATAATATTATGTTGTGTATAGTGTAAGATATTATTGGTTTATCGTAAAATATAATACATAAAAGAGATTAATAATAATTTATTTCATAAAATTTTGGGGTGTAACATTCTAGCCACATGCATCTAGAACAATGATTCTTCATGTAGTAAAAGAGTATATAGAGGGAGAAAATACAGGTCCATAAACTATGAGAGGTACCATAACTATAGATTCATCATTAGTGTCTACTTTATTTGAAACTGGTGAATCACATTCATTTATTTCAATCTATATTTTCAATATGTTAAATCTTCCTATAGAGATTTTATCTTATTTAATGTATATTACTATACCCCTTATAATAAAGAGAGATCAATATCATTAGATTTATACTTGTGTGTTATCCTTGTCAGATATTGATCTTACCTTGAATTTTCTATTTATCAACATGAAACTACTAGACTTCATATTAGGTATGGATTGTATCATTATAAAAAATCCTAGATTAATTGTTATCTTTGACGGGTCTCATTTACTACACCCGATGGGGGTGTATCATATCTTTTATGGAGAATGGAACTCAATGTCAATTAGTGTTGGAAATTATTTTCTAGTGTTGGGGAAAGTGACATTAATATTCAATTTTGATTTAGATTGAGGATCTTTAAGTGAGGATCTCCCTTTAGTTGCTGATAAGTTTCCCGACAGTTTCCCTTCTGACTTCTCTGGTTTTTCACTGGTAAGGGAGGAATATTTTTCTATTTATTTAGTTCCTAGTCCTCTAAAAGTATCTATTAATTAGTACCACATGGACCTAGTTTAAATGAAATATTTAATGTCTCATTCAGATGATATTTTAGATAATGGTTTAATATACCCATATGTCTCACCTTGGGTGGTTTCTGTTTCCTTTGATAAGAAAACTGATAGGCCACATCACCTTTGTGTTGATTACCATAAACTAAATCAATTTATTGTAATTAAAAAGTATTAATTGTCATGGATTGATGATATATTTGATTACTTGATAGGGAGAAGTGTGTCTCAAAGATTTATCTTCGATCTGGCTACCAACAATTGAGAATAAAAGAATTTGACATTCATAAGACTTTTTTTCAGAGATGGTATGAAAATTCTATGTAAATTCCCATTCAATTTGTTGTAACCAATGCTTCTATAGTATTTATGTATTTGATGACCAGGATCTCCCATGAGTATCTAGATATGTTCGTGGTTGTTTTTGTGGATGAATAAGGGTGGATCTTTAGTTGATGGGAAGAAAAGGCCCTATTATCATAGTGATGCCTAAAGGTGGCGATTTACATGGATCTAACCCCTATTACCCTGGTGAAGGGGGGTGGGGGGGGGGGGGTGATCTCCCTCTATCATCTTTTGGTTATATGCATCTTCCTATCCTTGGATTCTCTTATACTAATTTCCTTCCTCCTTTCCCAATGATTTTGACTAGCCCTAAGGTTCTAGATCTATTCAACAGTTCACCTAAGATATTTATTTCGGATAAAGAGTTCATATAGGCTTTAGATCTTCTCAATATGACATTTGTGTCTCACTTCAAGAATCATCGACCATTGGTCGACACCTTCGATAGGTCCATATTTGGTTCTAGGGGTATTTAGGAATGAAGGTTTGTTGGTCTTCCCAACAACTGGAATATGATGATACACTTTTATTTAGAGGATAATTTGATTACCTCATTTTCTAGATCATCATGATACCTCATTGGGTTCCACATCTATATATTTCAATGGTCTCATTATTTTCACATGAAATGTGATGTTACTTCCATGATGGTGTAGGTATGTTTTCTAGAACTACCATTGGCTTTCCAAAATCCATCGATTATTACTACTCAGGGGAACATGGTAGGATGTTATTTAAATTACGATAGTAAAACTACTATTTTTTATCACCCAACATACCTAATATTATGTATTGAGGCCGATTTTTCAATTAATTAGATATAATGGATTTGGATAAGAGTCCGGTAATAATTTTGAGGGAAGAAATTGGTGGTTTTTGAGTAATGGACTAATTTCTACTTGTCTTGGAAATAGATGCATCAACTTATTTCATCATGTCATTAATGAAATCGGGATCATCAAGGACCTAAATCTATCCCAAGACCATCATTTAGGACAGAGGATACTAATGACCTAATAATGAACCATATTGTTATAGCACAAGATGATTCTATTCAACGTGAGGGACCCTCTAGTCTAGGAGGGGTTGAGGTGGTGTGTAGAGTTGTCTATGGGGAACTAGGATCCCTTATTACAATCCTAAACTGAAGTTAAAGAGGTGATTCAGGTCTATAGTGAAGAGACTCATCAGGACGAAGGGCCTAAGATAATTCCACTCATGAATCTCATTCTTTTCAGGGGTTTGGAGAATCTAGTGAGAAGGATAAGTCAATGTAAGGGTAGTTTGACTATTAATCTAAGTAATCATTTTGAAGGGTTGGATGAGGAAGGGACAAGGTAGAAATATAGGGCCTCAAGGTCAGTTTTGGAACAAGGGACTCAGGCTTTAGATTTTTTTTGGAGTGTGTACACCTTTATTATAGGATAACCCCATAGTTGACCAAGGATTCTATGAGGATGATTATGATGAATAGATATCTGGCTAATTCTAAGCTAACTGTGTGGTGGGAGCATTCCATAAAGGGATTCATAGTTCAACGAAGAAGAATAGATGGAATGAGAACCGTGATGCAGGAGGATGTATTGTGGTTAAGGATAAGAAAACTAAAGGTTGAAAGGATTACTCTTAGTCACCTAATCCAATGGAATGATGGTATTCTAGAAGAAAAAATGTAATGGTTAGAGTAAAAATGATGGAAGTATGGGAATGCAAGAAGACTCTAAATATACAATGTGGAAAGAAAAATACCAAGAGCAGTGTCCCTAAGAAACATGGGTTGGGTGGTAGGGTAGGGAAGGTGTATGGGGAAAAGGAAATAGAAAAAGGGAAAAATATAGATATCATCATGAATTTCAATGAATATTTGTAGTAAATGTCCTTCCAGATTAAGGCATCAAAGGAAGAGGTGGAAAGAATATTCGAAATAATACTTTTAATTGATTTCAATGAGAAAAATAGGGCTTGTATCACCAAATAAGACCATATTTTATCACGTGGCTTCAATGAAAGGAAGATAAATGTGGAGGAATACATCCAAGATTGGGACAAGCTAGACACCGACTTTAAAGACTTAATCAGCGAAGATGTGCATATGAAAGTACATGACCATAAATGGGGGCTATATTGGGAAATCAATTCCGATAATATGAGTCTTTTTTTAATGATTTTTTGATATCATACTGTGTTAACTGACCTATTTCTTTGAACTATTTCATTTTTTCACTTTTCCAAAAAAGTGATTTCAGAATAAAAAATTAAATTTCCATTGTTTTTGTGGATGAAATTATTGTTTACTCTATGAATAAGGAGGATAATCTGTCCTATATGATATTAGTTCTAGAATTGTTGAGAAATCACCAACTTTATACAAATATATTGATATATTATTTTTGGATTTAGAAAGTAATGTTAATTGGGCACATGATATCATAGAATGGTATTTCATTTGATCTTGAAAAGGTGGAAGATGTTATGACATGTGAGAAACCATGATTTTTTTTTGATATTCAGAGATTATTGGGTTTAGCTATTTCTTACCACAAGTTTGTCAATGAATTCTCAAAGTTGACTTATCTGTTGACTTATGTAACTCAAAATGGAGTAAAGATTTCCTGGGATGAAAAATTTGACTGTTCTTTTGTTGATCTGAAATGTGTTTTGACTTCTGCACTGGTTTTGAATCTTAAAGAGGCTAGGAAGGTATATGTGGTCTTCTGTGATGCATCAGGTTCAGGTTTGGGTTGTGTTCGTATGTAGAGTGATTATGTAGTTGCCTGTGGCTCTTATCAGCTTAGGCTACACGAGAAGAATTATCCAACCAATGACCTTGAACTAGATGTTATGATGTATGTACTTAAGAGTTATTGGAATTACCTTTTCTAAGAAAGGTTTACCATGTATTCTAACTACAACATATTGAGTAATATATTACATAAACAAGATTTGAATCTCTTCTAGAGGCATTGAGCCGAATACCCACAATATTTTGATTTTGACACCGCCTATACACTAGGGAAAGGGAATTCCATCATAGTTTATTTGAGTAGGAAACTTCTAACCCCTAACGTGTAAGAATCATCAGAAGAGTGGAACGTTATGGATCTTATTTCACAGTTTCATATAATATTTTGAGAATCAAGGGATGAGGTTATCTTGACCAGTGTTCAGTTGAATTCTTCTCTTTCTGATATGATTCTTCTGGAATAACATCTTTATGATGAGTTCCATTACATTAGATACTCTCATTATGGTAGAAAGATAGTTACTGATTGGTCATTATCTATAAAGGGAATTATATGTTTTCAAAATTGTTTTTGCTTCCGTTTTCTCACAGAAAAGCTATGTTGGGGTATTTCTATAATTTCTAGTGGGCAGTGTGCATAAGAACTGTGAAGATATTCTATGACAAGGGGTAATGATTCTGGTGGTTAGGTATGATATAGGGAATTTGGGATTTTTTCCCTCATTATTACACATTCCAATATGTCAAAGATGAGAACCATAGACCTTTTGGGTTTCTTTATCCACTTACAGTGCTGTCATGAAAGTGGGATGAGATATTTATAGACTTTGTGGTTGGGTTTCCACATACCTAGAGAATGAATAATGTGATATGGTTTGTGATCAATAGGCTGACTAAAATTTTCTCACATTATACCAATTCATGATAAAACCAAAGTTCAAGACCTTAGAAATATTTATGTGAAAGAGATTGTTTGTTTTCACGGAGTTCCATGTGATACAGTCTCTAATAGAGATCCTCAGCTTACTTCTCACTTTTGAAGAGGCATTCAGAAGGCACTGGAGTATTAGTTCACTTTGAGCATGGCATATCATCCACAGTCATATTTCCTGATAGAAAGAGCTATACATATTATCAAGGATACTCTCTGTGCCTATGTTCACAACTTCGGTGGGGCTTGGGATGACCATTTAGCACTGGTTGAGTTTTATTATAAAAATAATTTCCATTTCGTAATCAAGATATCTCCTTTTAAGGCCTTTTATAACCGACCTTGAAAATTTCCATTATGTGGGTTGGAGATCGGTGAAAGTTCCTTGGTTGGACCAATCTTGGTTCAAGAGATGAAAATAAAGATCTAGTTGATTCATCAGATAACGCTAACGACATAGATCTGGTATAAATCTTATACTGATCATATCCATAGATAATTAGATTCTTTATTTTTTTATCATGTGTTCTTAGAAGTATCACATCGTTTGGGCCATCGATGGATTGAGAGGCAAGAGAAGATTGGTACTCATTTTTGGGACCTTTTGAGGTTTTTGAGTTGGTGGGTAAAGTGGTTTACTATTTATAACATCCACCATAGTTGATGTCGATACGTAATGTGTTCCATGTATTTCAGCTAAGGAAGTATATTTATTATGCATCACATGTTCTGAGTAGTAGTGATCTTGATATTGAGTGTGATTTATTTGTGATTGAGCATCTAGCCACGATAGTTGATTCTAAAACCAAGGTACATTGTGGGAGGATGATATATTTGGTTTGAGTGTTATGAAATCATAGTTATGATACTCACGGGACTTGGGATAGGGAGTAAATGATGAAAGAGTAGTGGCCTCATATTTTTTGGCATAGAAGCTTCTTAACAGGTATTATGTGGACATAAAGTTTCTATAGTGGGGAGGTTGTAACATCATGTTACTATTTTAAGGTACTCCTCAACCCCTTTCTTGATTATTCTTTGTTATGAGATCATTTAGGGGTGCTTTGGGAGAAATTTTGAAAAACATTGGGGGGATGATGGGCTGTGAATGGGTCGCGCACAGTTTTCCCAAACCATGTAAACCCAGAGAGTGGGGGTTTTCATGGTTAGAGAATAACTCATCAAAATATGCACCCACCTAGTAGAAACCTAAAATTCCAAAAGTAGGGGAACACATTTAGGGCATAATGTTTGACAAACCATGTGGCCATGCCCATTTAACCATGCACATGTGATTAAATTATACTAAAAATTGTTTAAAAATACCCAAATATCTATTTTACCTTCTGCGTGGCCCTAACTTACCATACCATGATTTCCAAGGTTGATAAGGCTAACAAGGACCCATTTCCTACTCCAAAACCCTTTCTAGGTGGATATATTTAAATAGAATCACATTCAATCTCCTCTGGGTAGGTGAATCTTCTCTTCCTGGTCTTTCTCGATCTCTTCCCCTATATTCCATAGGGTTTGTTAGAAATATATGTTTTTGTAGGATCTAATATAAGTTTTCTTATATCTTGAATCCATGTTTTATTCTCAGATCTCCTTTTCCAACATTCTTTTTTTGTTTTTCCTATTTCAGGTGTTGTGATTTGTGATTTAATTTTTTTGGTAGGTGGTTCCATTTAGGATTGGCCAATTATTTTAACCCTAAATTTACTGATTTAAATTAAATTTATTTCAATTAAAATTTGAAAACCCAATTAATTTTGAATTGTTATTTGAATTATTATTTTCAAGAAATTTGGGGAAGATCCCCAATTTCAATAAATTGGGTCGTGTTTGTGGAAGTTGATGGAAATTTTTTAAATTAAATTGTGGAATTTAAAATGTGAAATATATTTCAAATTAAATTCGTGGAAAAATAGATTAATGTTTTTTGATAATAAACCATTGGATTTATCCTGGAAAAGGCATGAATTGATTAAAAACCCATTTTTATTTTTATATGGAAATTTTCATATTTAAACAATAAATTGGTTAATTGTGTTTTAAACAGTCTTGAAATAAATTGTCCATTATTGATTTTTTAGAGGACATGAAATTCTAAGTAGTTAGAGAGGTATTTGGGACATCAATTTGTTAACACTTTGTAACTCTAACAATACAATATTCAGTAGGCAATATCCCTGATGGGATAGTGATGAGTCTTATTTGACCAGTGATTTTGGGATGTGTCTATAAATATTACTGTGATGACCTATTTGAGTGTGTGAGGATTCCATAACCTAAAACTATTTTACCTCTTAGAAGATGACCATGCTCCTCATTTCTGATTATATTGATATATATATATATTCCATTATTAGTAAACTATTTTAGAAATTCCTTTTGAATTTATATAAATTTTTTTATATAAATTTTTTATTAAGCCATTGTTTAGAAATTCTTTACATCAGTTGAAATGTAAAGCACAATTTATTTTAAATATTCTTTTGTACTACAATGCCTATTTATTTAAAATTGAAAGATTTATTGGTTAATAAATGTAGGGTCTTATTATGGAATCCTTGGATATATCATACTGGGATTTTATATAATTCCCTACATGTTTCTTCAGGTGTTTATACATGATCTTCTTCCATGTTCAAGCATGTGTAAAGTTTCACATAGAGGTGGTTCTTGTTGTTTATCCTCAGGTCCTGGAGAGTTGGGTCTGTTGGGACATGGGTTGTTTATCTTCCTATTTTTTTGGTATTTTGTGGTTATACTTTGGGTATATATACCTATTGTAATGTTTTTATTGTTCTGACTGTGTAGTTTTCTTTTATGAATACCGACTTGTATCTGTTTCCTCTGTTGTTTATGTGGAAAAAACATTCCCATATTTATCTTGTATGATGTTAGGTTCTAGTCGCCAAACCATGGGGATTGGGAATGCCCTTTGGGCCATGTCAATGCTAGCCCAAGTATCAGGGTACTCGGGTTTCTGGCCAATTCATGAAAACTTGAATGAATCTATTATTTTTATAAATTTTAAAAAATTTAATAAAATATTAATTTTCATCAAATTCCAATAATGTCATTTTTAAAACATTTCTTTTAATTTGACTTTAAATTCACCAACAAAAAGATATGATTGGAATATAATCATTTAAAACATCAATATTAGGTTATATTTTTCTAAAAAATCCATGTAACACAATAATTCTCCTATATTTTAATAATTTTAATATTTTTAAAATGATTTGATTTTTTTAAATTGAATAAATATTGTGTTGGCATTACCTAAAAATTTAATGTGATTTTTCATTTAATAAAAATTAAAAATAAATTACCAGGATAAAAAAATAGTGATATTTCAAATAAATATCTAGGAAATAACTTAAGTGGTTTTTTATCCCTATTACAAAATTATATATATTTTAAAATCAAGAGAGTGACATTTTTGACATTATCCTTTACTTAAATATTATAAAGGTCAAAATCATAGATAAATGGAAAAAGGTCATATTTTCAATGTTTTGATGATTATGGATGAAATAAACTCATACAATTATATAAAGCAATATTTGAATAAATTTTAATCCTTATAACATTATTTTTTTATCCTTAATTACCCAATTTACCCTTTCTAAGGTGGAAAATATTTACTACAGTTACTATTCGAAATGAAAAAAAATAAAAGGGATTATTATCCAAATTTAGACCACCTGATTCCAAATATGGAATCAATTTTTCAATATTAAATTCTTATAAGTGGAGTAAATAAATTTTAATATAAATTTATAAAACACAATGAAAATTTGTTTTTAAAAAAATGTGTTTTATGCATAAAAATTAACTTATAACAAAATAATGTATTTTGATGATTAAAAATGAAATTAATTATATTATTATAAATAAAATGAATAATATTTTTCTTTAGTATAAAATTAAAAATATAATTATACTTTTATATTAATTTATTTTATGAAAATTGATAGTATTTGAAAAATCGGTATTTTTATTTTTCAATGAAAAATCAATCATTTCAAAAAAATCTAAATAATTTACCCTATGCTAATTTTTATTTAATAATTTCAAAAGTTATATCATTTTTATAAAATTAAATTTATAAAATTAGAATAAATTAATTATAATATCATCACACAAAATGTAATAAAAACATTTTTGAAGAAAACATATTTTTGAAGCATTAAATTGATTTTATGAAAATTGAGTATTTATTGTCTAATAATTAATCAATAATTTTTTATTAAATAAAATATTTATAAATATTTTTCATTAATGTTTAATCATATTAACCCCCCCAATCAAATTGTTAGGTGATAACTATCACATAAGGATATTCTAATAGTATGTCGTAGTTCATTTAAAATAAGTGTTGCATGTACAGAAAGCTTTCAAAGAAATTAAATTCATTTATAGAGACATATATCATAAAATATTGAACTATTACATGATACCCCCTAATAATAATTTCATTATTAAAATTTTATTACTCTAATTTAAACAACTAAGGATACTTTTCCTCATCACATCAGTGGTTTCTTATGTAGATTCCTAAATTTTTTGATTTAACCAAAACAATTTGACTAGGTGAGAGGTATTATGTCATAGAACTTTCTCTCTATGACCCATAATACAATTGGTTATTCCTCATAAAATAGATATTTTTCCAGTGGAATGACCTATGAGTTTAGTACGTGTGAAGTATTGGGTATGTACTTCCTTAGGAGAGATGTATAGAACACATCATAAACTTGAGAGAGATTGGATGAAATAACCAAGAAATAACCTAACATACCAATATGATAAATATTTCTTAAGGGACTAATATATCTGGGGATCATATTTATTTTTTTATCAAAATATCTTAACCTTATTCCAAAGATATTTTCATAGTAATAACTTTCCACTAATTTTAAACTCAAGATTTCACCGATGATTGTTGGTATAACTTTTTTGTCAGATTTGAGCTGGCCTTATTTGATATTTAAATACTCTAAATATATATACCATTTCTATAGATGTATCAGGACTTTGTATCTTTCTTTCTCCAACTTCTTTACATCACATTGTATTTCTTCACTTCCTTCCATATTGGTCTTCATAAAGAGCCATCTGAATGCTCGATTGAAAGCTATTATTGTCAGAAAATAACACCAAAATAATGTGTTCATCCCAACCAACATTGAAATACATATATCAATATCTCGTAACCTCTTATATATTTTTAATGGTCCTCCCAAACTAAACATTATTCTGATGGTGATAATAATTATTAAAACTTAACTCTATATCAAGATACTGTTGAATACCTATCCATTACTTTGATGTAAAACTTGGATCCCTATCAAATACTATTGAAAATGGTACTCTAGTGAGACTAAAAAATTCCTTAATTTATAACCAAATAATCCAATTAAGAGATAAATATTATTAAATAAACATATAATTCATTGATTTCAGAATGCAATCGACTATATTCCAAATAAAATTATATTCCTTAGACATTTGGGGATTCTGATAATGAAATCTATTGTAATGTTTTACCATTTCAATTTTGGAATAGGTAATGTTTGTAACATACCTTTATATCCCCATCACTCATCCATTACTTTATTATACACATATAATTATGATACATACTCAGCAATATCCCTTTTCATGTCATCTCATTAGAAACACTCATTAAAATCTCAATACATCTTTATTATTCTCAGATGAATAGAGAATGATGAATTATGGGATTCATCTAATAGATCCTTCTTCACATATGGTATTGAAGTAACACATTCTCAATTCATGAAACTTATCAATCTTGCATGATCATGGTTGATCTTAGGAAGATTCCTTACATTATTCTATAATTCCACATCTTCATTATGTGTGTTATTAATCCTCTCATAGATGGATTGTTGACCATTTATATGATAAATATATGATATATTCTCTTTCCTAAAGATTTCATGATTCAAATTCTACAAATCCAGAAGTACTAGATATATTTAAATCCTCATCCTAGAAAACATATCATGGTCTTTTTGACTCAGAGCATCAACCACATTGTCCACCTTCTCAAGGTGGTAATGTATTGAGAAGTCATAATCTTTGATCAAATCCAACCATATTCTCTAGAAAATATTAAACTCTTTTTGTGTAAATATACACTTCAAGATTTTATTATTATTATATATATCACACATTTCACAAAAAAGATAATTAATTTTTATATTTATGGAAAATATTACTTCTTACATCTCCAAATCATGAATCAAGTATTTTTTATCATGGGTTTTCAATTGGTGAGAGGCATAGGATATCACCATATCATTGTACACGAGGAAGCACCCCCATCCATTTTAATGCATCAATATAAATCACAAACCCTTATCCACTATAGGTTTGTGTAAGAATAGGCACACTAACTAACCTTACCTTCATTTCATTTAAATTATTCTAATATTCAACAATACATTGGAACTTAACACCCTTCTGAGTAAACTTGGTGATTAGATTAGACAGTCATTAAAAATATCTTAAAAATAGTCAGTAGTATCTATCAAACCCAAGATAAGTGAAGATATCATTTTGAATGGTTATTCTAGGTCATTTCTCAAAAACTTCCATCTTTGAAGGATCCACCGATATACCCTCACATGAAATTATATTACCCAATAATGACACTTTTATTTCAGAAATTCACAATTATTAAAATTTTCATATAGCTTAACCTTCCCCAGGGTTAGTAGAATAAATCCTAAAATGTTATTCATGGTCTTCCTTAATATTTATATATATATGAATATCATATATAAAGATTACCAAAAACAGATTTAGGTAATCTCTAAAGACCCAATTCATTAAATTCATGACGATAGACGGAGCGATAGTAACTCTAAATGGAATTACTAAAATTAATAATGAAAATACCTCATACAGAAGTTTATATTTGGTATATCCTCTTTCTTTAACCTTATCTAATAATATCTAGATCAAAGATCAATCTTGGGAAAATATTGAGCTCATTATAATTGATCAAAAATTTCATCGATACGGGTTAGAGGATACTTGTTCTTGATAGTGATCTTGTTAAGTTCTTGATAATTAGTTAAAAGACACATTGAACCATCTTTATTCTTAATAAAAAAAGTAGTTTTACTCCATGGTGAAGCACTGAGATAAATGAACCAATTATCTAGATTCTCCTAGAGTTTCTTATTTATTTCCTACAACTCTACCGTGAACATTTTATATGGAGTTTTTAAAATAGGTAAAACATCATGTATGAGTTCTATTCAAAACTCAACATGCATATTTGTGGGAAGACTAAAAAACTCTTTTGGAAAGAAATAAGTAAACTCTCATATAGTAGGAATATCCTCAATGTTGAGTTTCTCCCCAAAAATCTAAGATTAATATACATATTAAATACATAATAAAACCGATATGGTGGAAGTAATTTTAATTGGGAGTTCATGTTCATCCTCGCATTGATAGACATTTTTAGGTTGATTCAGAATATCGAATGCAACATCCCTTCCTCAAAAATTTATAAGGGAATTATAATAAGAGAGCCAATCCATACGAAAAATTACATCAAATTTAACTAAATGAAGAAAAAATATTTTTAATAATCATGTTCCCACAGAAATCTACCAGAGAGGAGGTTTAGACTTGTGATGTGATCATCTTACCATTAATAGTTTTCACTGTCAACTCAACATATAATCAATGAGTTGGTGATATTATACCATTATAAATTTATTTAGATAAGAAAGGGTGAGTAAAACCTCAATCAAATAAAAAAATTCACATTCATAGTAGATAATAAGTGTTCCTTTTACCATGTCATTAGGATATCTTATGTTGGATATAGTAATTTCATAAGCATGGAATTCTCCCATTATCTTCATCTGTGGAGAGTTCCCTTAACAATTGGGAAATTGGTTTGAATAATTCCCCATATTTTTATATCTTAAGCACTAGATAAGAGTGTGTTTATTATTTACCTTGTATTAAGGACCCTTATGATCCCTTGATCCGCAATTAAAACACCTCTTGTTCCCATTAAGCTAGTATCTAGGTCTTTCATTCCACAATTATCACATATTTGAAATCTCAGCCTCCTTTTATTATTCTTTAACACATTCATTTTGGTTTTTTTCTCAGCCAACCTCTTCTTTTCTTGACTTCCCTTAGAGATATAAGACCTATAAAATTATTTATATATCTTTATTTAACGTTAAATTATGCCATAATATAATGAACAATATTGAGAAACCAATTTCATTCATAGAATCAGTTTAATCTCATCAATGAAATGGCCAATATTTCTTTCCAAATTAAAAATGTTGTCTATATTATTCCAAGATAATCCTATAAAGTTATCTTCATACTCTGCTACACCTTCTTATTCCTTCTATTTGAAAGTGAGGAAATTACTCTCTATTTCATATTGATTTTATCGATGGAAGTATTTCTCAAAGAATATCACTTTAAAAGTTATCCATTCCATTATTTCTATATAATCAACCTCTTTAGTGTTCTGTATAAATGAACACCATTAATTTTCATCTCCTTTATAATAATACACTATCAGAATAACCTTTTCACTATCATTATATCCCAAAGCTAGAAATATATTTTTGAGGGACTCAATCTATTCTTTAGTATCTAATGGATTAGTAGTTCCATTAAAACATTGAGACTTATATTGCATGAATTGATCAAAAATAGGTGAATAAAAATTATGGATTAATATATTTTCTTATATATACAATGTTATTCATTATAACCTAAGCTGGATACCCTAATATGGCCATGATATATTTATTTCAAACAGCATTTATATTGGCTTGCTCAGTAGAAAAATCCCTACATCATCTTCAAGTGTTGATTCCCATTATCCAATTAGGTTCCATCATTAAACAATGATACTCACTGAGTTAGACCGTAATCATAATGAATACTTATCCATAAAATAAAAAAACCATATAATGTTAAAAGTTCTCAAATACTATAAGGGATTTTAATAATTCTCATATTAGAAATATTAATTTAAAAATATAGTTCACAATATTCCTACTAGAACATGATCTAAAACTCGTTGTAGAAACCAAATCATCATAAACTCATACTCAGTGGGTAATTAATTACATTGTTACAAGATACAATGAATCACACAATGCATGATTGATCAGTATAGTATTCTTGGAAAACTAGATATATATATGATTCCAATATTAAATTGGAAATATGAAAAAAAATTGAATAAAAAGTATTCTTAAAACCTTGATATCGGTCATAATATCCTCCTTCAAATCTAAGAGAAAGGGAAAAATAAATGGTGATCTCATGTGACACCCCTGTTTTCGAGTACTTTACCCTTTTTATGAATTTTGAACTTATAAAATGCTTGGGTTAAACTTCTAGAGGTTTTGACTTGTTTTGGAGGTGATTTTGGAGGTTCATAATTTGTGAATAGATAGTATAACCCCTAAATCACCTATAAAAAAGCATGAAACGTGTTCTAGGGTGCACAAGGTAGGTACATAGTTGGCACCCCATTTGACCAAATCGTGCAAGTGCCCAAGAAAAAATGTGTAAATGAAATCATGGGGAAACTAACGATTGGCACATGGTTTGTCTAATTCTGTGAGAAAACCATGCAAGGTAGGGGAATGAGAAAATATAATTTCATAGTTGGCACATTATTTTCTAAATAGTGACGCCTAAATCATGTGACTACTTTTATTTTCTAGTAGCATATATATGGTTGGCACATGGTTTGATAAACCATACAACCTAACTGTGTGACATATATTTGAACCCCCAATTTTTTTTGTTTAATATAGATTAAAGCCTTAAAAAACTCATGTTCACCCTAATATCATGGGGTCTCTAATTTATCTTCTTCCATAGGCTCTAACGGTGATTCCATTCGATCTAGAGATTACTCTGGTTGAATCAAATCTCGTTGGTGACCAAGAATCATTGCTAAGTCTTTATTCTTCCTCATTATTATTATATATACTTTTTAACTTTATCCCAAACCATAGATATTTTCTGTTATGGATAGATCTATGTTCTATAATCGATGTATTGATGATATATGATTGAATATTTTGAAGGAAGAAAGTTCCAAGGATGGATCTTAAAGATCGTAGCATCGTTCTATGTTTTTACCATCCATTGAGAGGTTAGTGGATTCAATCTCAAATACACTCATTCTAGAACTGGAAGGCTTAGTTTTTATAAAAAAATATTAATATAGTTGTAAAAAACATGTGTTATTAATTAAGTAATCCATTGTGCTTTATGTATTTATTTTGATATAAAAAATTTAAACTATTTATAAACTATTTTATAGAAAATGTGCTAATAAGTTTTGTCCAAGTGGCGAGTGTTGGGAAGTCCTTGGGGAATTAATTTTGAGTATATAATCACCCCCTTTAGGGTAATTTCAGTGTGTTTATAGATGTCATATACCAGGACAAAATAATGGAATGGTATCACACTTCTCTAGTGATGCACCTTAATACCGTGGGCAGTGTAGGTGGAGTTGGATCTTGGAGCTAGTTCATGAATTATTTTGGAGTATAACACATGTGTGTATTTGGATCCTTCTGTATTTATTTATTATCAGTTGGTGTATTTATTTATGATGTCACTTTGATGTTTTCATTTTATTATCTTTACTTTGGGTTTCATTATTTAGACTCATGCATCATATAGGAGGATTGAATTTTTATTGTTAAATGTTGATAAGTTGTTTTATTTATAAAGGGAAAATAATCCGCCAATTTTCTTTTCATCCCTTGTAATTTATTGCTAGAATTTGGTGTCATGGTGATTTCACCTAAAGCTAGTGGAGGCCTGCGACTTTTTAGTGCAATGGGGAGGGGTGTGATGCTTCCAATGGTATCATCTTGTTTGTCTTTTTGGGACCGTATCAAGGAAATTTTAATGTTCCAACAGGAAATGTATAGATTAAAATTTTATAACTATCCTTTTATAAAAAACATCAGGTTTCCAAGGTGGTTTGGATATATAAGTTTTATATGAAAATTCTAGGAGAGTTGTTATCTCATCATCATTGGTTTAGCTGATGAGGATTTTATATCATGCATTGGTTGTAAGACTACTTAATAGTACTAAATTTACTATTTTGGGTTTTATGATTTATGAAAAATGTTTAAAATTATTAAAAAGGATGTATTTAGAAAATAATGGTCATGTAATTTTTTGATATGGTAAATTAAAATTTCTAAGCCTTCAATTTCTATAGCAAGTAAAAATAAATAGAGTTCTTGCCTGATTATAGAAAATGGAACTGCTTTGACGACATAGGAATCAAACGGAAGTGTTAGTAGAAAATGTTGTCAAACCTTAGCCATCAGTGAATCAAAAACTTATCTAGTGCATTGTTTGTAATTTTCATGTTTTTGATAAAGGAAATTTAAATGATGAGCCTCTTTAAGTGGATCAATCCATCCTTTTTTAGAAATAAAATCCACACATCCTATGGGGGGATTCATAACCTGAAAAACTATATGTGTGGCTGGATAGGATGAATCTAATCTTCAATTTCCTTGTAAAGCCATTTGATCTAAAATTAAAGCAGTAAAAATTTATGCTTGGGGATTTTTTATGTAAATGTTGGGATTTATATGTTAAGGACAAAGTGTAACAAGGAATTCTATTAGAGGATTTTGAAGAAATTTTCAACAAGTATCTTTATCCTCACACCTTTTAGATTAATAGAAGAACATATTTCTTCAAATTAAATAAGGATAATGACTTTGTGATAGAACAATGTATTTATTTATAAAGGTCTATCTCTAGAAATACTGTTTTATGGAGCATGTTTATCCGCACAGAAATAGGTGTAAACTCTAATGATGGGAATATGCGGATGAAGCACTCTTACTTCTAAAGTGGCGGTATATCTCAGAATTAGACCATGAGATTAGTCAAATTACCTCATCATCCTAAACTTAAGCAGAGATGTTTCCAATGTGGTTCCTTTGATTCTCTCAAGAAATATTTTATTACACCACCTAGATCTGGTCACATATGTAACAATATTGGACATCTCCAGTTTTATTGTCATAGCACTCCAAATCATGGTGATGGGAATACATATCTTGTCACTAATACATATAATACTTCAATTGGAATATATCATCAAAATAACACTCATCCTCAAAACTAGGTGATCTAGGGTGATTATTGAAACACAATGACTCCACAAGATATAAAACATCAATGGGGCAACAAATAGTAAGGAAAAATGAGTAAGCAATTGTATGGTACTGAGAAAGTGATCATGGAAAATAAATATGTACCCTCAACGTTGTGAGGTGTGGTTCTTGTGAATTATACCATTATACATGCCTTGTTTGATATGTTCAAATCCCACTCATTTATTTCATCCCATTTTTTGATATTATAGGTTTTCATGTTGAGATTATGCCTTTTTTTAAACTTAAAACCCCTCATGGAAAACAATATCATTGATATTTTACATGTGCAGTGTGTATGATGACTGTCAATGTGGACGAATTGGTTTGGGAAATCTCTATTATTGAGATGGATTGTTAGGATTTTATTTTTGGAATGGATTGGTTGACATCGTTCAATGCCCACACTGAATGTTATGTTTTCCAAGTCAGTTTCGCATAATCTGATGGAATTAAACATCTCTTTAAGGGATACTGATATTCAAAAGAAACTATATATGGTCCATTGGTATTGGTTGTTAGAGAAATATCTTACCAATTGGAAGTGATGAATTTTTAATTGGTGGATGATATTGGAAATAGAGAGGATCCATCCATAGTTGGCTAGTTTCCTTACGTTTATCCTCAAAGATTCGTTAGTTTTACACTAAAAATAGAACTGGATTTTATGATTTATATCCTTCTAGGGATCAATACTATTTCCCTTATATCATATAGGATAGAACCAATAGAATTGATATAAGTAAAAAACCAACTGAATTAGTTATAAAGTAAAGGGTTCATTCATCTGAGCACATCCCCATTAGAGGCACCGATTATTTTTGTAAATAATATGGATTAAACTCTTAGGATTTGTGTGGGTTATTGTAAGATTAACCAAATTATAATAAATAATAAGAATCATATTAAGCTCATTTATGAATTGTTTGATCAATTAAGGGAAGCACAATGTTTCTCTAAATTTTACTTCTGATTGAGATATCACCAACTATGAGTTTGGAAAGAGGATATTCTAAAAATAGCCTTCAGGATTTTTTATAGTCACTATGAATATGTGGCTATTCTATTTTGCCAAATGAATTCAAAAAAAATGTTTATGGAACTAATGAATCAGATTATTCAAATGTATCTTGATTCAATTGTGGTATTTTTTGTTGAAGATATACTAGTGTATTCCATATCTTAGGCTGATCATGTAAAACATTTAGTTGTAGTGTTGAGTATATTTTTAGAGCATCATGCTTATACTAATATTTCAAAGTTTGATTTTTGGATAGAAGAGGTACATTTATTTGGTCAAGATGTTTATGAAAGAGGAGTTTTAGTGTATCTTGGAAAGATAGAAGTGGCTATTTCTTGGAAACCACATAAGAATGTTTTTGAGATATGTATTTGTTGGTCGGAGTGGATACTCAAGAGGGGGGGGGGGTGAATTGAGTTCCAATTTAAATTTCTGTTAAAATATATCTATATTAAAATCCCCCAAATTAAATAACAAGATAATATGTACTGAATTTGTACTAGAATAAAGGGTCAGGTAGATTCTCAAGAGATTTATTAGGTCTCAGTTAATTCAATCTGAAGATTAATTAACTTTTGAAGCTAAACTAATGCTTTACAATATATACAAACACTTTCTAGAGTAACTATCAAAGTAACTCTAAAACGATTTTATATTTCAAAGTAATTGGCAGTGGAATATTCAGTATAGGTTAAAACTAAAATAGGTAATCACAACAGTTTTAAAACAAGAGGATCCATCTCAAGCCGAGACTTAGTCCTCTCAAACAATTTATATAAATTTTGATCCACATCCTGGATCAGGGAAAACACCAGTACAGAGACTATCCAGGCACTAAGACCTCTACCACAGTTCTTCGTGGGAAACCAAAAACAATAGCACACAGGCTCTCCAGGCCACACTTAACATCTTCCATAATTCACAGTGGGATAAAGTAATGTGTAAGAAGTTTGGAGTGAGGATTTAGTATCCTCCAGTTCAGTCCACGAGTCAATGTGTAAATAAAACACACACTGCTCAAAAGGTAAATGAATGAAACACAATAGAGATAAACAGATAGAGATGAGTTTAGAGTGCTCTATGTGTTGTGAGTGAAGCTCTGGACTCCTTGAATTTATGTCAGTGAAGCTATGAGTCCTTCTCTGGTTTCTGTCAAGAAAACAGAGTGTTGTAGTTCTTGTTTCATCACTTCCAGTATAGGTGTTCAACTTGAATGTGAAAGTGTTCTTTTCAAAACTTCATCTTCTTCTTTGAACTTTTATTCTTGATGAGTATGAGTGTTCTTCGAGTTCCTCATGTGTTCCTCTTTTCATCTATGTGCATGCATGAAAGAAAATCCTCTTTTCTATCCTTTTCTCCTTTTTTTCTCTACACTTTTTACTGCAGCTCGATCTTCCTTATATTCCATGAGCTCAGGAAATAGGAATGATTACATTTTCATAGGTACGAGGTACGGTTCCCAGACATGCCAACAACTATAATTAAATATCATTAATTGCATCAAAAACAACAAATATGATCGTTGGAATTAAATAAGAGTTAATAGAAATTCAAATAGTTTTCATGAATATCGATGAGTCATTAGATCAGTAGGTCATTTTGAATCTGCATCGGTATCGGTGGGTTATGATCAACATCGGTATTGGTAGCTTGTGATTAGCATCGGCTTTAGTAGCTTGTGATCAGTATTGGCTTTGGTAGCTTGTGATCAGTATCGGCTTCGGTAGCTTGTGATCGGTATCGTCTTCGGTAGCTTTTGATCTGTATCGGCTTCGGTAGCTTGTGATCAGTATCGGCTTCGGTAGCCTGTGATCGGTATCGGCTTTGGAATCTTGTGATCAGTATCGGCTTCGGTATGACCATTGCCATTGGTGCAATCGTTCATAATTGGTGTGACCGTTCATCATCGGTGCGACCGTTCATCATCGGTACCTCATGAAAATAACTAACGGTGAGTCATAAACATGAAATTAACACTAAGTATCTGTTCAATCCAAAATACATCCAGGTCAACAGTAAAACATAAATTAACATAGATAAACATAATGTAGTCAAGATTTAAAAATATGTAAATATATTTTGAAAAAATTAAACAAAAGACTAAATTGTCATAAATAAAACAATGATTTGAGATTATTTAAATAACCATCATAGAGAGTTCAACAATCTCCCCCTTTTTGATAATCACAAATCAATGACATAAATGAAGAGAGAAGAGAGTATGTAATTTAGTATGCTCTACCTATATAAAAAAAATATACCAAAAGTTAAGCAGATCATCCGAGAATGACATTAGAGTATAAACATAGCAATACATAAGTATTCATTTCTCCACCTTTCATCATTTCTCCCCCTTTGGGATTATTGAATAGAAGGGTAGATTAAGAAGAAAAATCCCACTTAAAAAAATGTTCTTCGAAAGAGTACAAGAACTAGATACAGATGTTAAAAAGGGCAAGAAATAAACACCCTATCAAAAATGACAGGAACGACTACTTTATTGGGTGAAATGGAGCTTTCCCTTTCGAAGAAGGAGGAATGGATGGTCCATAGGGTGCTTTGGTGGAAGGTTGATATGGCCGGATGGAGAGAAGAGGCAAGATAGCTCTGGCTGGTAGCACAATGGGTGCTAAGGTCACTTGCTGAGGATTAGAATATCTTTCTGAAGGTGGCTGCTGAAAGACTGGCCTTATATTTGATAGAGCCTGAGACACTGAAACTTGACCAGGGGAAACATCTGATGAACTGAGAGGCTCTACAGTAGGAAGAACAATTGCCTTCATCTGCACCTAAAGATACGGTTTGAGTAGATTGATAAAATCTTGAATTACTTCACTACCATATTCCATAGACTTTTCAAATTCATCCTTGTTCTGCATGAAACTTTCCAGAGTAGGTGTGAAATCCTTCAACTGCTGGACTTGAGCCTTGAAAGCATGAGGGACAAGAGGGAGCCTCAAATTCTCAACCAAAACCGTAAACTGATCATTCAACTCATGATTGGTATAAATCTTAGAAAAGTTGTGATCCACTTTCTCTTTAATCTCTTTCTGAGCCTTAGTAGCATCAGATGAATACAACTGCACCATTTTGTAGATATGATCACTATTGTCTGTCATCTTCTTCAAGGAGTCCGAATCCAGGATCTGCGCAAGAGCTGCTAACTCATCTCTTATAATATCCTTTATGGTACTGATTTCATGACTAGTGATCTTGGATATTTTGGAGGAGCTGGCCTGAGCAACAATCTGAGCGGTCTCAACTTTTAACTTCCTTAAATCAACTTTCTTCACATGTTCTACCAAGTTTCTTAACACTTCCATCCTACCAGAGATGGTTGTTATAAACTCTCCTGATAAAGAGACTAACCCACTGCTTAAATCTTTGAGCGCTTGATTCAGAGAGGTAATATGCCTGCCAATCATATCACCAGTATTGCAGAGGTCTTGTTTGATGATACTTACCACTCTCTGGGTCATATCATCCGTAGAAGCCTTGGATAAGTTCACATGAGCAGGAGTAGGAGTATTAGATAATTCGTCTTTTATTTTCTCTCTAACTGCTTGAAGAAACTCAGATTTAAATCTGTCAAGATCAGATTGTGCCACTGTAGGATCAGGTCTAGATTGAGAAACTGAAGGACCATGTCTGTCTACTGTCACTTTCATATACTTAGTAACCAATCGAGCCTTAAGTGAATCACTCACACTTGCAGTAACCACTTCTTCTTCCTCTTCCTCTAGATAATCTCAACCCAAAAAATGAAAGACCCTGGTGTTCTTCCCATGTATCTTGGCATGAAGGATACAAAGGTTTCACAAATCTAGCTCTTCCAGAATTTTCAGGAGAGACTTCTTCATTCACATCAATCTATGACTGTACTGTCCTTTCTGTCTTAGGAACAGATTCTTGCTCATTTAGTTGGGGTTGAGGATCAATTTGAATCATATTTTGACCATCCACTGGTCGAGTACTTACATAATCATCATCATTACTACTTTCATATTTACTACTATCACCATAACTGCCATCACCCTCATTACCATCTTCACCATCATTGACCGATTGTTTATTTGAACTGTTTTTACTGTTGGATTCATACTGCTCAGAATTTGATTCTTCAGTCTCAATTTATTCTTCATCATCTAAAAGAGGTTTTATTTCTGGTAACTTGAGAGGTGGACTATCTGGTCTAAATTCCATTCTTCTTTTCTTCGGACTAACCATATCAGGATCACTCCTGTCATCCGGAGGTGATTTAGGCTCTTTTTTAGTATCAGATTTAGCTTCATCTTCTTCTTCTTTTGTTTCCTTCTTACTGGACTCACTGGTTCCTTAGGAACTACTGCTTCCTCTTCTTCATCCAAATAAACCACTTCTTCATCAGGTTTTAAACTAGGATCTCTCATCCCCTTTGGTCTATTTAGATGATCAATAGGATTGAAAGAGTCATACAAAATTTCTTCATCAACAACCCAAGCCTTCTTCCATGGGTTCTAGTTGATTTTAATCCTTTTACAGATATCCTTGTTAATACAGAAACTACTACTTGATGAGATACACTCATCTCCATCTTCAACATAGCCCAAGAACTTTAGCATGGCAGAGATTTTCTTGGAGTAGAACCGCATTGTAGCTTTCATGGATGGCTTCACCATCTCAGTAATATGGACAGAAAAATATCTACACACGTTGAACATTTCACCATTCAACAAAAGAAAGAATAGAAAAACATCTTGATACTTTACAGAAGAAAAATCACCTTTTCTAAGAAAGACTGGGTGTTGAATAAACTTAAATAGAATTCTACACTCAGCATCCAACTCAGCAGCAGTTATTCTTCAGGATTCAGAATTTCCAATCAACATCTCTAGAGCTAGCTTATAAGAAAAGTATTTAGTAGTAGGAGGGATATTACTAGTGTAATCCTCATATATTCCATTATGAGGTACTCTTAAACATTCAGCCCACTGCTTCGATGAAAAATTTATCTTTTTTCCTTTTGATTATCGATGATAATATCGCAGCTTTTGCTCCATCCAAAACAATACTTATGTTCAGATAAAAATCATGCAATAACTTCAGGTAGAAGACTCGGTCATTATCACAGAACCAGTCTTTCCATCCTTGTATTTCCAAAACTATAAAAAGAGAAGACTTGTTGGATGACACCCATTCAGCACTCACTTCCTTTTCTGCAGTAACTACCTGTTTTTCCAACTTAGGGTTTACTAACCTTTGAGTTATGCTGCCCAATTCTCCTCAAGCGTGTTTCACAGGATAGGAACCTTCTGATTCCTTTCATTGACGCTTTTTCTTGGCCATTTGGAGGTTCAAGAGGGTTGAGCGGTTGGAAAGGTTCGTAACGTTTGAAAGGTTTGGGATTCAGAAAATAAGAGAGAGTTCGGCAGAAGATGGAAGGTGAACAATCATTTATAAATAGCCACAGGTCATTAATTTTATCATTTAGGGTTACGATAATAAAAAAATAATAATAACACTTTAGTAAAACAACATCATTTTTATCAACACTAAAAGTTTCACAATCTATACCACTCAATCGGTAGCACAGATTAGTTTCACAGATCGGTTTCACAGATTGGTTTCACAGATCTATCATACCTAACTCTTGTTTGATAAAGTCTAACCATTCAGAGCTTATGGGATTGGTAAAAATATCAGCTAACTGATGTTTAGAGTCAATAAATTCTAGAGAAATATCACCCTTTTGATAATGATCTCTTAAGAAGTGATGTCTGACATCAATGTGTTTTGTCCTAGAGTGAGACATAGGATTTTTAGAAATGTTAATTGCAGTAGTTTTATCACAATTTATAGACACATGTATAAATTGATACCCATAGTCCAACAGAGTGTGTTTCATCCACAGAATCTGTGTATAACAACTACCAACAACAATGTATTCTGCTTCAGCAGTAGATAATGAAACTGAGTTCTGTTTCTTACTACACCAAGATACTAAGGACTTTCCTAAAAGATGACATGTTCCAGATGTGATCTTTCTATCAATCTTGCAACTAGCAAAGTCAGCATATGAATAACTCATTAATTCAAAAGATTTTCCTTTTGGGTAAAACAAACCTAAATTGGAAGTATTTTTGAGATATTTGAAAATCCCTTTAACAACATGAAAATGAGATTCTTTAGGATTGGCTTGAAATCTTGCACACACACACACACTAAACAAAATATCTAGTCGACTAGCAGTAAGGTAAAGTAGACTCCCAATCATACCTCTATAATTGGTTTGATCAATAGGTTTCCCAGTTTCATCATCATCTATCATACAGGTGGTACTCATAGGTGTGTCACTTCCCTTGTTACTATCCAAACCAAAACGTTTTAAAATATCCTTTGAATATTTACTTTGATTTAAAATAATACCATCCTTCTTTTGAAAAAAGTGTGGGATTAGTAATTCCTTTAGTAAAACTTTTTGAAATAAGAAAATTTGTAATTCTATCATACGATGCTCTTGGAGACTATTCTAAACCATATAATTTTTTAAGAAGTTTAAAAACATGATTTTGGAAATGGCGGTTTGTAAATCCAGGTGGTTTTTCAACAAAAACATTTTCAATTTCAAAACCATTTAGAAAAGCACTTTTGACATCCATTTGATATAACTTGAAATTCAGATGAGCAACATAGGCAAGTAGAATCTTTATAGCTTCTTAATATAGCGACAGAAGCAAAGGTTTCCTCATAGTCTATACCTTCTTCTTGACTATACACTTGTGCAACTAGCCTTTCTTTGTTCCTAAATATATTTCCCGACTCTTCAACTTTATTTCTAAAAACCCATTTAGTGCCTATGGTTAAAGTTTGTTTAGGTCTTTCTACTAATTCACAGACTTTTTATTCTTTCAAATTGATTTAGTTATTATTGAATAGACATTACCCAAAATTCATCATTGATAGAATCATTGATATTTTTAGGTTCTAACTATGAAAGAAAAGATCGATATTCAACATGATTTCTTAGAGAAGCTCTAGTCTGTGCCCCTCTATCAAGATTACCAACAACAGAATCTAAAGGATGATTCTTTAGAATCCTAGTTGATCTAGTAAAGGTAGGACTAGAAATTTCTGGCTCTTCTCTCGGTTTGGGTTCATCAGAAGTAGGTTTTGGAACATTTCTAGAACTTGTTGCCTTTACAACGGGTTCATTGAATTTATCACTAAAGTTCAGAACAGACAGATCTTCTTCAAGATATTCATGAGGAGGTTTAGGTTCATGTCCATCAGTTTCATCAAATTTTATTTGAACAGATTCTTCCACACACTTTGTTCTCTTATTAAACAATCTATAGGCTTTCCTAGAAATTGAATATCCTAAAAGGATTCCTTCATCACTATTGGATGAAAATTTGTCTAGATTATCCTTAGTATTGATAATGAAGACTTTGCAACCAAAAACACTGAAGTAGTTAACATTAGGTTTCCTATTGTTCCAAAGGTCATAAAAGGTTTTCTTAAGAATATGTCTGATCAGAACTCTATTGATATTTTAACAGGCTGTATTAACAACTTCAGCCCAAAAATAAATAGGTAGGTCGTATTCATTAAGCATTGTTCTAGAAATTTATAGAAGGGCTTTATTTCTTCTTTCTGCCACACCATTCTACTATGGTGTTATAGGGTCAGAGAAATTGTGACTATAGCCATTGTGTGAGAAATAAGATTCAAACTCATGATTTTCAAACTCACAACAATGGTCACTTCTTAGGGTCTTAATCTTAAGTCCAATAAGATTTTCTACAGACTTGGAGTATTTAATAAAGTAAGAACAAGATTCACTTTTGTGAGCTAAGAAGTATACCCAAGTATATCTAGAATAGTCATATACTAAGACATAGACATAATGTTTCCCATTTAAACTAGAAACTCTAGAAGGTCCAAACAAGTCCATTTGAACCAACTCGAGAGGTTGAGAAGTTGAAACTTATTTCTTTGATTTAAAAGAAACTTTATGTTGCTTTCCCTTTTGACAGAGATTACAAACTTTGTCTGATGGGAATTCAAGTTTGGGTAGGTCTTTAACTAAGTTCTTCCTAGTCAATTTTCTAAGTGAATGAATGTTGCAGTGTCCTAATATTTTGTCCCAAAGCCAAGATTCCTTATGAAAAGCATTTAAACAAGTAACATTTTTCTAGGATAGAGAATTTAAATCAACTGTATATATATTTTCATTTCTTAATGCATAGAATACTAAAAAGTTTTTAGAATTAAAAACATTACATGAGTCATTTTCAAACTTAACATTGAAATCATCATCACACAACTGAGAGATACGTAACAAATTATATTTAAGCCCATAAACAAATAAAACTTTGGAAGTTAAAACTGAATTAGTGTTACCAATATTTCCTAGGCCGATGATCTTTCCTTTAGAGTTATCACCGAAGGTGAATTGGCCTCCATCAACTTTGATTAAACTTTGGAAGCATGAGTAATCCCCAGTCATATGCCTTAAACATCCACTATCCAAGTACCACATCTTCTTATGAGAAATCTTTAAGCAAGTTTCCTACAAAACAGATTTAGATGGAAAATGATTTTGGTACCCAGATCTTCTTGGGTCTAGATAGGTTATCAAGCAAAGCATTAAGTACCCAAATTTGTCTTATGGGTTTAATATAATTTACAGAATCAATAGATTTTGAAATATAAACTTTATTTGATCTGTAACTACATGAGTAACTAGTTGAGGCATATGAATTTCCAAAACTTGAACTAGCACCATTCTGTTCAGATTTAGAAATAAATCTAGTTTTAGTAAATTGTCTCTATCCCGGATGATAGCCTAAACCAATAGTATACTTTGGTGCCACTTGTTTTCCTAGCATTTGAGTAAGATTATCTTTTCCATTTGTGAATTTTTCTAAGTCCTTCCTTAATTTCTCATTAGACAATTTTAGTTCAGTATTTTCCTTAAGTAATTGAGCATTCTTTTCCTTTTCTATATCAAGTGAAGATTTAACAAAGCTGGTCAAGGCATGCTGTTTTTTCAAGGTCTTATATTTTTCCTTCAATTCATTACAGGTTTCTTCTAGCATATTACAATATTCAAATAGTTCTTCACTAGACATATTTTCAGATTCAAAATCAGATTCAATTCTAGAATAATATGAATTTAAGGCAGGAGTATCTAATTTTACCTCAGAGGTGTTTGTCATCAAACACATATTAGCCTTTTGAGATTTTTCATCTTGAGTAGAATCAGAGTCACTTGAAGTGTCTTCTGAATCACTCCAAGTTACTTTCATTGCCTTATTATATTTAGTGTCCTTGTATTCATGTTTATTCTTGAATTTCAACTTTGGACAGTCTACTTTTACATGTCCTTTCCTTTTTCACTCATAGCAGAAAATCTCATCACTTTTATCATACTTTTTCCAATCATTCTTCCAATGACATTTATTTTCATACCTTTCTCTATAATTTGATTTTCTGAAGAACTTCTTCATCCTATAGAACTTCTTAAATCTCCTAGATATTTGAGCCATCTTAGCATCACTGTCAGAATCTGAACTTTCACTTGTTGAGCTTTCAGTAGGTATGTGAACTTTTTCTTTGTCCTTGCTCTTTAAGGCAGTAGATTTAAAAGCCACTGATTTCCTTTTCGGTTCATTATCCTCTTCCATATTTTCTTTAATCTCTTCTTCATACATCATAAGATTTCCAATAAGCTCCTTAATAGGCAATGTACCAATATCACATGATTCTCTAATTGAGACAGATGTGCCTCTCCATCGGTATGGCAGACATCTTAGTATTCTCATGATTTACTCCTTTGTAAGAACAACTTTTCCAAGTGAGCTCATAGTGTTGAAAATTTTATTGAACCTGAGATACATAACAGAAATAGGTTCATCAGTCTTCATTTTAAAATTATTATATTTAATGGTATAGGTGTTTAGTCTCATTTCCTTAACATTGGTTGTTCCCTCATGGGAAATAGCCAAAGTGTCCCAAATTTCATATGCAGTTTTACAAGAAGATATTCTATTAAATTCCTCATCACCTAAAGCACAGTACAAGGAATTCATTTCTTTACAGTTATTATTGTAATCAGTTTTAGTAGGTTCATCCCAAGTAGTTCTTTGAGTTTCTATAATTTTATATTGAGTCTCTACAGTAGTCCAGATGTCAAATCCCATACTTTCTAAATGAATTTTCATTTTAAGCTTCCACTGGGCATAATTCGTAGCATTAAATAAAGGTGGCCTATTGGTAGCAGCACCTTCTAATCTATTGTCCATTGTTAGATTTTAGCTAATATATTTAATGAGATAAAATTTAGAACAAATAGAAATTTAATATCTTTAATATACTACTAAAATCATAGTTGAAAAACAGAGTATTTTATAAACTTTGATAAACAAAACTAAATCCTTTGATACCAAATGTTGGTCAGAGTGGATACTCAAGTGGGGGGGGGGGGTGAATTGAGTTCCAATTAAAATTTCTGTTAAATCATATCTATATTAAAATCCCCCAAATTGAATAATAAGATAATCTGTAGTGAATTTGTATTAGAGTAAAGGGTCAGCTAGATTCTTAAGAGATTGATTAGTTCTCAGTTAATTAAATCTGAAGATTAATTAACTTTTGAAGCTAACCTAATGCTTTACAATATATTTAAACACTTTCTAGATTAACTATCAAAGTAACTCTAAAACGATTTTATATTTTAAAGTAATTGGTTGCGGAATATTCAATACAGGTTAAAACTAAAATAGGTAATCACAACAGTTTTAAAACAAGATGTTTAGTCTCAAGATGAGACTTAGCCCTCTCAAACAATTTATATAAATTTTGATCCACAACCTGGATCAGGGAAAACACCAGTACAGAGACTGTCCAGGTACTAAGACCTCTACCACAGTTCTTCATGGGAAAACAAAAACAACAGAACACAGGCTATCCAGGTCACACTTGACCTCTTCCATAATTCACTGTGGGATATAGTACTGTATAAGAAGTTTGGAGTGAGTATTTAGTATCCTACAGTTCAATCCAAGATTCAATGTGTAAATACAATACACACTGCTCAAAAGGTAAATGAATGAAACAAAATTGAGATAAACAGATAGGGAAGATTTTAGAGTGGTCTATGTGTTGTGAGTGGAGCTCTAGACTCCTTGAATTGATGTCAATGAAGCTATGAGTCCTTCTCTGGTTTTCGTCAAGAAAACAAAGTGTCATAGTTCTTGTTTCTTCACTTCCAGTATAGGTTTTCAGCTTGAATGTGAAAGTGTTCTTTTCAAAAATTCAACTTCTTCTTTGAACTTGTATTCTTGATGAGTATGAGTGTTCTTCGAGTTCCTCAGGTGTTCTTATTTTCATCTTTGTCGTGCATGAAATAAAATACTATTTTCTATCCTTTTCGCCTTTTTTATCTACACTTTTTTCTGCAGCTCAATCTTCTTTATATTCCATGAGCTCCGATAATAGGAATGATTACCTTTTCATAGGTATGAGGTACGGTTCCCTGACATGCCAACAACTATCATTAAATGTCATTAATTCCATCAAAAACAACAAATATGATCGTTGGAATTAAATAAGAGTTAATAGAAATTCAAGCAGTTTTCATGACTATCGATGAGTCATGAGATCGATAGGTCATTTTGAATCTGCATCGGTATCAGTGGGTCATGATCAGCATCGGTATTAGTAGCTTGTGATCAGCATCAACTTTGGTAGATTATGATCAGCATCGGCTTCGGTAGCTTGTGATCAGTATCGGATTTGGTAGCTTGTGATCAGTATCGACTTCGGTAGCTTGTGATCAGTATCAGCTTTGGTAGCTTGTGATCAGTATCAACTTCTGTAGCTTGTGTTCAGTATCAGCTTTGGTAGCTTGTGATCAGTATCAGCTTTGGTATGACCATTTCCATCGGTGCAAGCGTTTATCATTAGTGAGACCAGTCATCATCGGTGCGACCGTTCATCGTCGGTGCGACCGTTCATCAACAGTGAAACCGTTCATCATTGGTGCGACCGTTCATCATCAGTGCGACCGTTCATCATCGGTGCGACCATTCATCATCGATGCCTCAAGAAAATAACTAATGGTGAGTCATAAACATGAAATTCACACTAAGTGTCTGTTCAATGCATAATACTTCTAAGTCAATAGTAAAACATAAATTAACATAGATAAACATCATGTTTTCAAGATTTAAACATATGTAAATACATTTAGAACAAATTAAACAAAAGAGTAAATTTTCATAAATAAAATAATGATTTTTGATTATTAAAATAAGCATCACAGAGAGTTCAATAGTATTTTACGTGTCTTAGTAGGATACTAATAATGTTTTGTTAATATTTTTCCATTTCATACCTCACCAGTGATAGATTTGATAAAGAAGGGTGTTGATTTCCAATGGAAGGATGAGTTCCATAAATATTTCCCTAAGTTTAAGGTTAACCTTATATCAACACCTATCCTGGTATATCTAGAATCAGGATAGGGGTATGTAGTATATTATGATTCATCAGGATCTTTGTTGGGTTGTGTTTTCTTGTAGGAAGATCATGTTGTTTATTATGACTCATTATAGTTACAGGTGAAGGAGAATAACTACACAAAACATGATTTATAATTAGTGGTTTTAGCTCATGCTTTGAAGACATATCATCATTATTCTTTTTGTGGAAAATTTACAGTGTTTACGAATCCAAATATTTTAAAACACATTTTCTCACAAAGCTATTTTAATATTAAAAAAGAATATTGATAGAATATCTTAAAATGTTTCACTTTGCATTGATGTATACCTTGGGTAAGTGAAATTAAATTAAATATTAATTAGTTAGGAATTCATATAAACAGTTGGATAAAAAAGATTAAGATCAATGGCAGTTAATGTCTATCATAGAAGATATACCTTTGAAGTGTTCTGAGTAAGGTGACATTAATGAAAAAAATTAGTTTCTTGTGTTCTTTGTTTAGTTGAGCAGGTTATATATTCTTAGACATCATATCTAGAATGTTATACATTTAGTAAAGACTCAATGGTGGGGAGACCATTTGGGGATATAAGATAGGTGGTAAATCTGTGTTACAATTTAGATATTAGATTGTAGTTCCTCTAAACTACAAGTAACCTATTTTTTTATGCCTACCACAATTTGGGATAGTTTACTCATCCTAGAATATAGAAGATGTATACATCACTGAGGTAACTATTTTGGTGGGTTGGCATGAAGAGAAAAGTGGTAGAGTTTTTTTTAGATACCTCACCTATTTGTAGGTCAAGGAAGCGAATCAATGACCAACTCTAATGTTTCACTATTTATTGATCCCCATAGAGAAATGGGAATATATAGATATTGATTTTTTGAATGGTTGGCCAAGAATGGTTCAGAAACACAATTCCATATGGGTGATTGTGAGTCGACTCAGAAAGTCAGCTCACTTCATCCCTATCTGTGAGTCCAATATGATGGAAGATTTCTCAAAATCATACATTTTGTAAGTGGTAAATATGCATGGAATTCAAGTTTCAGTTATGTCTAAAAGGTAACCTAGGATCACATCCTAGTTTTAGAAATTCTTACAGAAATCTATTGGAACTCAATTGACCATGAGCACAACTTATCATCCTCAAACAGGTGGACAATCTGAACCAATGATCCAAATGTTATAATACATTCATAGGGCATGTGTGATGGTTTTTGGAGGCTCATGGGTAGAGAATATATCATTAGTAGATATCTCATATAGTAACAGTTATCAGGACTCAGTACATATGGATCATTTTGAATCATTGTATGCTCATATTTATCATTGATTACTTTTTTGGGATGAAACAGGTTAGGCTTCACTTATCGGACCTATACCAGTGTATGATAATACGGAGAAGATTCAAATGATTATAATTAGATTAACGATGAATCAAATTAATCAAATATATTATGTGGATAAGAATTGACAACCATTATCATTTGGGGCGACAAATAACGTTTTCTTGGGAATATCTTCCAGCCCAAGGCATCGTAAATTCGGTAAAGAAGAAAGATTTTATCCACAGTACATTGGCCCTTTTTAGAAACTTCAATGAGTTGGTGATGTAGAATATCGATTGGATTTACTACCAATGATTAGTTTTGTTCATAACGTGTTTGATGTTTCTCAATTGAAGAAGTGACAACCTGATCTTGACCATGTGATTTGATGGGAACATATTGATTATTAATCAGATACTAAGATGATTCATTTTCCAGTACAAATTGTGGATACACAAGATAAGCACATAAATAAAAAAACCATTAGTTTAGTAATTTTTTTTATAGTATCATGGTTAGATTCAATAATAGAGGTAAGTGCATGAAAATAGAATTTTAGAATATTAGACCGATCTCTTCAGAACAACACTGGTTCTCTACTTTTTGAGGAGGGAAATACCAATGGTGGGGAGAAAGTGACACCCCCTATTTCAGGTGATTTACCATTATTTTATGTAGTTTGAACTTATAAAATATTTGGGTTAAGTTTTAGAATGTTTGAGGAGGTTTTTATTGTTTTGGATAGTTTTATGGAAGTTCAAATTTTATTCACGATTAGTATAAATTGTGCCCCACCTACATAAAATCATGAATCATGTTTTGGGGGGTCATTGGGAAAGCACATGGTTGGTTCATGGTTTAGACAAAGCATGCGAGTGTCTAGGGGAAACAATGAAAAGAAAAATATAGGGAAAATCATTTTTGGTGCCTTGTTTATCCAACCGTGTGACGTAATCATGAAAGGTAGGGGTATTGAGATAATATCATTGTACTATTATCACATGGTTTTTCAAAACTTATAGCCCAAACCTTGTGGCTACATGGCTTGTCCAGTAGCATGTGCATGGTTGGTGAATATTTTAACAACCCTCATGACCTAACCATATGACGTATAATTGACACCCCAAATTTTTGGTTTAATTAGAGATTAAGGCCTCATAATACTTATTTTTTATCCTAATATCCCAGGGTCTCAAATTATTTTTCCTCCATAGGATCCCCAGCTGATTCATTTTGATTTAGATACAACTTTTGTCGAATAAAAGTGTGTTGGAGATCCAAAATTATCAGTAAGTCATTATTTTTCCCCAGTTTTCTTAGATATACTCTTATCCACTCTCTTGGTACCATAGATCTAGTCTGTTATTGATAGATATATTTTTTATAATGGGAATCTTGATGAGATATTAATGAATATTTTGAATGAAATAATATCCAAGTCTAGATCTAGAATATATTAGTACCATTATTTATTTTTTCCATCTATTAAGAGGTAGGTGACTTCTATCTAATCTTTAATTATTCTATAACTTTAGTCTTAATTTCAATTAAATGTTTTTTCTTGAAATTACTATGACTACCTTATGTGATTATTGAAGGAATAAATTATTCTTTATGTTGTAGTTTTCATATAAATTGTTTAATATATTTTTATATCATTATATATAATATGTGCTAACAAGTTTTATCCTTGTGGCGAGTGTTGGGAAGTCTTTAGGTAATGAATATTGAGTTTATACTCACTCCCTACTTGGGAACTTTGGTTTTTTTAGATTTTATATATCTGTACATAGAAAAGGAAAATGTATCATACTTTTCTTGTGATGAATATTGATACTCTGGGTAGGGTAGATGGATTTGGATCATGGATTTAGTTTGGGATTTACTTGGGAGGATAACACATGGGTTTCTTTCAGTCATATCATCTTTATTTTATATCAATTGTTGTCATTATTTCTGTGGTCACTCTATGGTTTTCATTTTATTAGATTTAATTTGGGTTATATTATTTCTAATCATGCATTATATATGATGAGTTGAATTATATTGTTTATTGTTCATAGGTTGTTTTATTCTTAAAGGAAAAATCATCTCCCAATGTTATTTTTATCCCTTAGAAATTATTGTCAGCCTTTAGTGTCATTGGGATATCACTTAAGGCCAATAGAACCCCATAACTTCTCAAAATAATTGGGAAGTGTGTTATGTTACTGCTCATATGCTCAGTAATGGTTACGTGCAACCTAATTTATCATGAGTAAATAAGGAATAATCAATGTGGCAGGGTGGATAATAAAAAAACATGTCATTCACTCAACACTTGTGTTAAATGAGTATCCATGGACAATATCAACATAAACTACACATGGATTAATAAAATTGTATTCTTAATAAATGAAATTCATGGTACATGGAATTCAATATAAAGGCCTCTCAACCAATATATCATGAATCTTACAGTCATGGCCTCTCAACCAATACCCCATTATTAATAAATGTTTATGTATAAACCAAATACCCATATAATATGGAATGCTATATTTTTGTCTCATGAGACCTGTCGCTGTATTAAGGTGATATTTATAATTAGGCCCCACCTACCACTTTCACATCTTATGCATTCCTTATATTTTGAATGATCAAAACAATTCATTCTAAAAATTATTTATAAGTAAAAAATTATCCATATTGAATCAACAATACAAAATATGAACACCTAGTCATCATGAAACATCCATAGAAATAATAAATATGGTGTCATTTGATCATATCCACAGTTACATCAATGGGTTTTTTCATAGTAAAAAATACCTCTAAAAGATCATTGGAAATTTTATTGTGGAAAAAACCCTTCTCACTATGAGATCACATATTAAAATATAAAATTTTACAAATACTAAAGAAAAAATTTAATTTTAAAATTAATTTCAAAACTGCTAAAGGAATCTTCATATTAAGAAGTCAAAATTTTGGGAAATTTCATTCATTCTGTGTATGTTGAAACAAATATTCGTTTTATATTTTCAGTGAAAATAGAAAAGTATCTTGATTGAAAAATTATAATAATATTCCTTTGATTTTTTGATAAATTAAATCATGGGTAAAAATTCCTCCAAAAAATCATATTTTAAATTCATAACAATTATTGAAACCATTTTTAGAAAACATAAATATTGTAGAAAAATATTTCCAACTACATAGGAAATAAAGTATATTTTTTTAAGAAAATTTTATCAATATTTTTAAGTAACCAGGTGAAGAAAATGATAATATTAAGTTAAAATTACATTAATAACTAGAATAGAATAAAATTAAAGGTTATTATTTGATAAGTACCATATATGTTTCCTCAATGGAAATTCAAACATTAACAATCCTGAAATAAAATGAGATTTTAAAAGAAATCTCTTATCTCAAGTTTGACTAGATTCATATTTTATTTTAACCTCCCATATAGTAAATTTTCATTTATTATAATTATATACCATATCTATGTACATAATTATAATGTCATATATGATCAAATTATAACATTTCAATCACACATTTACTAATAATTTCTTATTAAAATCGTCGTTTCTGGTTATTAACCGTTTCATTTTTCATAATAACTTTGATATGGTAGTTCTAGTCCTTTTACTTTGATCATGGTTCTATAATATAAATAAATTTTATCATGATATAAATATCATATATATATATATATATATATATATATTTATCCATAAAGGTATAGATAGAAAAAATAATTACACCATTCAGGATGATGGTAGGCCGTACGTACGCATAAACGTTGTTTTCAATTTTCAATGGATTTAACCAAAACAATTTAAAAATAAATTACCTTAAAAAACATTATTATATCTTATAAATCATATATATTCTTTAAATGTATCTTTATAAGTATCCATGTATCGTGGAAACGTAAAATGAATCACATCACTACATTAAAAATGATGTCGACATGTATGCACGAGTGAGATTTGAATTTTCAAACAGATGGGATGGTCGGAAGGTTAATATGATATTATAATTATAGAATAATTATTATTTCATAATTTCATATATAAATATTAAACCCATCATAATAACCATTCATGGACATTTTTGATGGAAAATAAATTTTATCACTATGTGGAGGCGGTAGCCCATACGTACAGAAAAATGATACTTTCACTTCTTATTTTATATAAAAGATGGTTATTAATGGTGGTTTTATAATAATAATAACATTTAAATATATTTATTATATATAATTTATTATTTTATGATGAATACCATATATTTAAAGAGGTATAAAAAGAAATAAATTTAATGAGGCCGGGTAGGATGATGAACTCTTCTTTGGTAGGCCTTCTATAGATATTTTATTAAGGACCATTGTAAAGGTTTTTTAAGAATAAAAAAACATATAATTCATGTATAGGGAAGTTTTAAAGATAATTGTTTAGGTTTTGGATGAGCTATATGGGTCAAAGTGGTGTAAAAAGAGAGAGAAGGGGTATCCTTTATAAGTTAGGGGTTGGGCACCCTTGGAATGTATTAAATAAATATAAATTATTTTTCCTATTAATATGGATCCAAATTGATATATTTATAGTATAAGATAATCGTTAGTCTAAATACACTCATCCAGTAAAATTATTTCATGTTTTAGTGATTTTTCACCCTTATATATTTTCTATAACCCTCTATTAACCCTTTTGGCAAATACCACCACATCAAACATTTTTACTCTTTAATGGGAAATAATGTTACCATAAATGTACAAGTAACCAATAAATATATCATGGTTGATATGTTCAAACATATCCCATTAAATTTGAAAAATATAGGATTTTTATTATTTTAAATAATTTAATAACATATTTTTTTTCATAAAATTCCATTTATATCCTTTTTTCCATTATCCATTTAATTTGACTTTAAAAACACAATGAAAAATAAAATTCAAATATAAACTTTTATAAAATCTATAATATGTTATATTTGTATAAAAACTTTTTTGACAGAATAATTCACCCAAATCGTATTAGTTTTATTATTTTTAAAATTATATATTTTATTTTTCTATTAATTGAATAAATATTGTGTTGTTGTTATGTACACAGTTAATGTAATTATTCAGTCACTAAAAATTAAAAAAAATTACCATGATAAAAAAATAATTTATCTATAAAAAAAATTTAGGACTGAAAATAACTTGTTTTTATGTCTATCAAAAAATATTATATATATATATTAAAAGTAATAGAGTGACATCTTTTACTCTATCATTATTTAAATATTATAAAATCCAAAATCAATGATAAATGGAAACAAAGAGAATATTTTCAAATTTGAATTATTATAGGTGAAATATACTAATAATATAAAATAAAGGAACATTTTAATGAATATTAATCCTTATCGCATTAGTTTTCAATCTTACATACATGATTTATCCTTATCGAGTTGAGAAATATTTAATACGGTTACCAATCAAAATGATAAAAAATAAAAGAGTCATATTTACCAAATTTGTAAAAAATGATTCCAAATTACAAATACATTTTTCAAAATTAAATTCTTATAAATGGAGGTAATGAATTTTAATATAAATGTATAAAACAGGATGAAAACTAGTTTTAAGAAAAATTACTTTTAAGTATACAAATTAACAAATATCAAAATCATGAATATTTATAATTAAAAATTGAATTAGTAAGATTATTATAAATAAAATGAATCAGATATCACTTTATGATAAATTTACAAAATATAATGGTACCTTTAAATTACTTGATTTAATGAAAATAAATGACATCATTTGAAAAATCTGTATTTTTCAATATTCAATGAAAAATTATTCATTTCAGAAAAATTTGTAAAATTCGCCAAAATATAACATTAATTTTATAATTTTAAGAATGATATATTTTTTATAAAATTCCATTTATAAAATTTTAATAAATCAATTATGATATCCCCTCATAAAAGTGATAATTTGTTTTGAATAAAACATATTATTAAATAATTAAAAAGATTTTCAAAATATAGATAATTGTTTTCCTAAAAATCAATAAATAATTTTTTATTAAATACAATATTTATACATATTTTTTAAATTTTTTTTAATCCTAATCATACCTACCTATCTAATGGTTATGATGAAACTATCACATAATAAAATTAAATTAATATATTGTGGTACATTTAAACTATGTGTTTCATGTAAATTAGGCTATCAAAGAAATTCAATTTATTTTAAGAAATATATCATAAAATATCATAGTGTTAAGATAATGATATGGTAATAAAACATAAAATGGTTATTAATTCTGTAAATAGTTAATTCAGGTTTATTATATAGGATTTAAAGAACATACGTGGTGAGTTGGACTCAAGATAAGAGACTTCTAGTATCATTTTATTTTCTTTGAGACTCATGAAATTTTCACTGGATGTTTTATTTTTTGTGGTTTATATTCTATAATATGGATTTATTTTATCATTCCATGGATAAATTTAAATCAATTTAAAAATCCTTTTGATTTCATCTTCTTCAATCTGTTTTTGATTCAAAAGTTACCAAAGTGGAAATGGATCTTCTTTAAAAACTTATTTTACAGTTTTTTTCAAAATATTTCTCTTCCATGTCCATGTTATTTATAATTTTTATAAAATTTTATTTCTTTTATTTCAAATATTTTCATATGATATTTTTAACTAGCCTTTAAGTTTATTAAAGGGGTAAAAAATAATTAAATTTTCTCAAAATGGGTCCCTTTTGATACTTTTTACAAATGTGAAAAAGAATTATTCATTAATTTATATTGAATAAATTTATATTCCCACTATCATGTATTTTATTCATTATCAATATTTATTTAAAATTTCCCATTATTTTTTAGAGATCATAATTTTTTCGCTATTCTAGTAATTTTTAGTTTTAATTATTTTCAATAGAAAAGTATATTTCTTCTTGTTTTTATGAGACAACTGAAAGATAATTTCTTATGAGATATAATATCAATTTTATTGTTTTTATGATTAAAATTTTAAGTTATAAAATGTTTTTATTTCAATATTTGACAAAAAGTGTATGTTAATAATTTTTTTTTATTTTAAAAAATGACACGTGGGTTTTATTGATGAAAGAGGGAATGAAGTGTGAACCCAAATCCTTAGGGGATTATTTCCATTATATTATGGGTGATTTCATTAAGTAACACTAATTAATTGGGTAAAGATATGAAGTTAAATAATGTATGTAACTTCTCAGATAATGTTGATGGATTTGATTAATGATATTAATAGAACAATTTAACTAATGTAAGTTAATCCAAAGAGAATATGGATAGAGTTAATTATTACTATGAAGTGACTAATTTTACTGATGTAAGTTACTCTTAAGAGAATATTGGAATTATTATTTTTATGTGATTATGTGGTGGATGTAAGATGGCCATGTTTCCTACATCGTTTCTCTATTATTAAAAACAAGTTCTCATCAAAATATTTTGAATTCATAATGTAAACAATGATTTTATGATTTAAGGAAGGTTTATGATCATATTAAGGTTAAAGGTTTGTTTTGATTTTAAATATTTCATGAATTATTATTTTTATTTTATGATTTCTTAGAAATGTTATATGAAAATATTTGGGATAATAATTTTATTTCAATAGTATTTAAGTGATTATTTCATGTTCATCTCCAATTATGAGAAATGGAAAAATCTCATTTGGGTATTCATGTTTATCAAAGTACTAATGATTTTACATTCTTTTTTATATCCCTTAGTGATATTTATTTTATGAAAAGAAGCATTCAAATGTTTTTTATATGGATTAAGGATGAGTATAAACTATAGAAAAGTCTTTCTTTCCTTTATGGGGATCCATATTAAAAGAAGAAAACATATTTTGAGTGACGAAATAATTTAAAAATAAGAATATTATATTTATGGAACAAAATGGAAATTTAGTGTAAGTGTTCATTTTTTACAATAAATGTGTGATATATAAGAGTTTTTTATGATTCTATAAACCTCTAAACTGAAATGTTCCTAAAAATGTATGAAATTGAAACCCTTGCAATAAATCATGTAATTATGGGGTTTTTAATTTACAGAACATTATAGTTTTCATCAAAAGAAAATTATAGACAACTTTAGAGGATATGATTATTCAAATGAGAATATTTTAACAGTTTTAGATACAATTATGGGTTATTAATTCTAAGGTTTATAATAAGTTTGAAGTCATAAATACACCTTTTGAGGTTTTTTTGATGGGAGATTAAGATGGTTAAGGATATTTCTTGGAGAAATTAATGGGAATATAACCCTTGGGTTTACTATATCATTTAATAAAAATGTTATCCAAGGGAAATTTATTTTCTATTTTTTGGACATAAGTTGAAATTTAAATATAACTTTTAGGTTTCATACATAATTTAATGTTTATTTATTTAGGATAAAGGGTTAATAAATTTTGGGAACACTTGTTTACCTCCAAAATTGTTTTTTTTATTTTTAAAAAATCAACTTTGAGGATAGAGTGGGAACGACACATCACATTCAAAATTTAAAATCAAGGTGCAGTAACAACCTTAAAAAAAGGAATCACCCCAGGACTGTCACTTCAACAACTAATCCCTAAAATTATGTATCGGTCTAGGAAATCTTGCATCATTGAGGCTACTGCGTCCTCACAATACCACCATCATTATCACAACACCATTGTCATCATCACAACATCACTCTCATCATCACAACACTATTATCTCCATCCGAAGCAAACATCATTTCCATATCCAGTGCCTACCAGCGGGATGAAAAATCAACATCTGTCGGAGTACAACGTCGCCACCAGAAAACCAAACCACCATCATAGAGAAACCAAACTAAACCCACTAAGCAGATCATCCTAGCTGAACCCAAAGATGAATATGAGGTCATCACAAGAGACACCGGCTTGAACACCATTGAACACCAAAACTCACATCCAAAAACACTGTAAAACCAGCTCGCAGTTCCTACTTGGAGAAGAGTGGTGGAGTCCTAGAAGAAGACCAGAGTGTGGAACTGAAAAAGGCCTCAATAGAGAGCTCATCTCCATGGCCTCTCAACACCAACGAACACCACCACATCCTGAAACAAAAAAAAATTGACATCCAAAAAATATTATTTCATGATTTTACACAAAAACAACAGAATTTCATCATGGACTGAGGAAGAAATCCTGAGCAATACATCAGAAAAGAATCCAAATTAACAGGAGAAAGCGAAGTCCAACACAGGTGTGCCTAGAATGTCTAATATCACAGAACTTCGTAAAACAAAACCCATAGTTAACCACTTCTCCAGATCTAACATGGAGAGTCACGGAGGAATGAGGGGTCAGAGCTGTGGTTTGGAATATAATTTGGCGACTATGTGATTAATGTTATTTTATAGATAACCATGGGATTGAAACCCCATAACTCAAAACCTTTATGTAATGTCCAACACATTTATTATTGTATAGATAACTATGGGATTGAAAAGTGATTTGGTGACTAAGTGATTAATTTTATTATTGAATTATTTCACTATATTGGAAATATTATATGATTATAGTAAATTTAATACTGTTGGATAATAAGGGATTTTAATTTAGTAATAATGGTTTAGATAAATTTTGGAAGCATATATTAATTTTTTCAGTTTTATAGTGATTTTAATTATTTTTTGAGATTAGTATATTTTGGGATAATATATGATTTAGGAATATGCATTATGGTAAGTGACTTTTAAAGTTATTGATGTTATTTGGAGACAAATTTTATGTTTATCTTGGAAGAATATGTGATAAATTCATTCTAATATTTAGATTTACAATTTTTGTACAGAATATTTTACAGAGTTTTAAGGTTATTTTTTATCAAATGATTTACGTTTAGATTTGGGTATTATTGTTGAGGTTTTAAATATTATTCTATGAATGTTTATTCATATTGGGTATTATCATAATTTTTTTACCCATTTTTGGTTTGGGTTAATGTATAAAGACCATGTAAATAAAATTTTATCCTTTTGTGGATCTTGTGATCCATTGAAAGTTAATTTTAGTGCTTCAAGCATGCAAAATTAATCATTTATAATGTGATATAAAGTAGTGGTGTAAAATTGATTGAAACACAATCAAAGGGAAAAAATATTCTTATGGTTTGAAATGGATACAAGAAACTATACTTTATATTTTTATCTATCTTGATGGTAAAATTATTCCTTAACTTAAGTAGGAGGAAGATAAATATATTATTTATTTAATGGATAATATCACTAATATCTGAAGGAACACTCTAGGATACTCTTTCACCACACGAGGCTCATTATGGTTAATGCATAGTTTATGAAATATGTACGAAATGATACGTTTCATAGTCTAAACCAAGAAATCAAATTCCTTTTGATTAGGTAGTTTTATCAATTAGTATTAAATGATATTTATTTATTCTTATGTATATTTATCTTCCACGCATTGTATTTGATTATAAAAATGTTTTAAACCCATTTTATTGAACATGAGACAAAATTATGATGATGAAATATCTTTAAGGGGATAAAATAAAACACCATAATATTTTAGTTATATTTATTTAAAAATAATACAATGTTTAATAGCATGTCCCACACACAACACTGAACTTAAGATAACCTTGATATACTATTGAAATATTATTATTATTAAAATACAACTATTATAACCTAGCCATTGGTTTGACGAGTATAAATAGGAGTAATTAAATTTTGAAATATATTTTGATTTTTTTCATTATTTATATTTATTTAATAGTTATAAATAAATAATAAATCAATTTTTAATAATAAAAATTAAATCAAATAAAAATTAAAACACTTTAAAATATAAAAGGGTTATTTTTCTATAAAAAAATTCTTTCCAATATTTTATATTTTCATTTAAAAAATAAATTTATTTTTTTAATAAAATGAATTATGTTTGATGTCATAAAATACAATATATATTTTGATGAATTTTTAGGATTTCTCTAAAAAGATTTATTTTAGGTGAATATGGAAAAATATTAACCTTTTAAAAAAAATTTCATTTCTTTAATTTGATTAAAATGTACCATTCTATTTTGGATTGATTTTAAAGTAACATTATTCTTATTTTATTTAACATAATCCAATTAATTCAATTATAATCAACATTCTATATTATTTTGGTATAAAATCCTTTTTATGCTTAAAAAAAGTATTTTTATAAAAATATTTTGTGTTGCTTTTCATGAACTTATATTAAAATTAATTTTTCCTCTTATAGAAATTAAGTAATTTTAAAGACCATGAAATTCTATGTAAGTTTTTTTAAATTAATTGGGATTATTACGAGTCTGTTAAAATTCATGGTGCTTGATTTTGAGGCCCGGTGTGCCCGAAATTGAATTTTGAACTTGTTTTAAGGTACGTTTAGTAAACATATGGGTGACATTTTCTAACTTTTGAACCGGTGCTCAGAATTGAAATTTTAGAACACCGTTGAATCTGTAGTGGTGAGTTTTTCCTAAGGGAATCTTTACTTCAACCATAATAGGTTAGGAGAAAAAGATAAATTTTCAACTTTACAAAAAAATAATAAAATGACTTAATAAAGTTATTTAATTTATTTTTTATAAATATTGAGGGATGGTGGTGGGACCCAAGACTTGTCAGGAAATTTAATGGATTGACTCTTCAATTTTGTAACGTCGACATTGTAACATTACATGCGGTTCATAAATGAACAACATTAATGTCATGCAAAACGTTTGGATTCTACATCTATTTAATAGAATCTCGGGTGTTGGATTTTGGAATGAAGGTAGGGAACCTCTGATGAAGTGTTGTGGTGAATTCCCCTGAGGAACGGAAGCTTGGACAATATCATTGAAGGAATCGAATCGGGAATGATGAAGGCCAGTGGCTTCGTCAAGTGTAGATTCTCCTTCCACCACTGCAAATTTTCCAAATAAATCTGAGGTTGGGGGGTTTATGATTATGGTTATCCTTGGAGAATTAAAATTACTCCCATCTAGTTATAATGCTAATGCAGAGGGCGCGGGCCAAACGAACAAGGCCGGACCCTCTGCCGCTTCATTAATGTTGCATTCTTTGAGGGAAATGTTTTTCAAATCGATATAAAGTGGAAACCGGGAGGCACGCAATGACGACGGCATCCTGGGAGGCTCGTAGGTGCGTTAAGAAGGAAGAGTGGACCACTGGAGCCTAGTCGGTGGCCCGCGAATGTCCCGTCGGTGCGGCACCGATGCAACGGTGGTGAGCACTCAACGATCGCGGAAGAAGGGGGTGCCACTCGGCGCCGTAGTAGATAGACAGGCGGCCGAATCTTGTCTTAATGCGGAGGAGGGAGGTAGCGCACCGTCATGCACCACCGTGAGTAGGCCACGACTAAGAAGCCACTACGAGTGAGGGGAACCGCTCTATGTGGGTCCGGTGGTTGACGAGGCGGTGCCATATAGCGTCACCATAGAAATAGTTGAACGGATCTTTGAGAAATTCAGGAGGCGGACATCACGACCCCCGCACTGGTCGCACCAGCCGGCAGGCCAGGTCGGACCCATACTGGGTCAGGTCAGACCAAACCCAGACCCCTCTCAGGCCCTGATATGCTCAAAAGGTCGTATCTTGAAAACCAGAGGTCCGTTTGATGAACCATCTATGGAACTGGGATCCACGAAGTAAGAAAATTCTTTTGAGAAACCCCATGAGTATTTTAGACAAAATTGGAGTATGGACAGGTTGGGTCAACCACGAATCCATTTGGGCCCTCAGAACTAAAATACCAATAACTTACAGACCAGGGGTCTGGTTGACGTTCCATCTATTGCGTTGGAACCCTTATAATGTGACAGATCTTTAGGTAACGTCTACGTGGGATTGCACGCATGTTGAAATATGACCAATGTATTGAGGATTGATTTCTCCCTGAAATAAGCGTACTATGAGCAGAAATTATGTGGATGGATGAGATGTGATGAATGAAGAGAAATTATGTGTGAATAAGCACTGAGCAATTCTATGTGAATCAACACCCAACAATTCTTTCTGAATCAACATCGAGTGATTTTGTGTGAATCAACAGCCAGGGATTCTATGAGAATCAGCACCTATCGATTTTTTGTGAATCAGCACCCAAACTTTCTATGTGAATCATCACCCTGCGATTTTGTGTGAATAAGCGCTGAGCGATTCTGTGTGAATCAGCACCGAGCGATTCTATGTGAATCAGCACCGAGCGATTATGTGTGAGTCAGCACCCATCGATTCTGTGGGAATCATCACCTATCGATCTTGCGTGGGTATTGCAGGGGTTAGTACCTATCAATCATCTGTGGGTAAGCAGAAGTGCCTCTTGACAGAGTAAGATGATCTAGCCTTACAAAGAATTATCTTTACTAGTATACTCGGTTATATCCTATTTGAGCTATGTCTATTTCTTTTTGCTTTTTGGCTGAGATCATACTTGTGGTTTTCCTTTTTGGAAACTTGAGAGACCTTCAGGGGTCTTGGGGTCCCTACTTTTTATTTTTATACTCATCCCTACATGGGCTTCACCCGAACCTTTTTGTGTATTATGCAGATGACGAGAAGCCTTGACTAAGACCGAGGGAGCTAGGACCTGATAGTGGACAGTGGTGATGGTTGACATGGAGAGCTGTGGAGACGATCTGTACCTAACCTTCTGGTATGATCCTAGGTGTACGATATCAGGAGCAGTTTCCTATTTTTTATTGTATTGTATCTTTTAGTTGGGCTTTTATTACCACCACTTTACTTTCCATACACAGTTTTACTTCAAATGTTTTATTACGTGGTTTAATTTGTTGCATACCAAGTCAATGTGTTTGTATAGGTTTAAAGGCAATTCATTCCTGTTTGAGGGTTATTCCTTTCTGGTGATAGTCTCCAACCCATGGCCTATGGAAGGTGGGTTTGGGATAGTCATGTAACAGGCCCTAGGGGACGGGTCATGACAAAGTGGTATCAAATTAGTCGGTTCTACCAAAGAAATAAATCTTTGATATTTCTAGTGGAGCAATATTGTTATGTTTTTTGAGTGCGGTTTTTGGTTTGGGGAGTCCAGTGTTGGTACGGTGGACGATGTATCCACACAACAGGACCCTGAATTCTAATTTTTGACTAGGTGCATGAATACACTAATTGCGTGTGTTTTGGAAATGTTTTTACTTTGATCTATTTTATGTCAGCTCACCAGGTATAACTTATTGACTAAGGAACACCAGTTTCTTTTCAAGATGCCGCCATGTAGACAGCGAGCCAGGATCCTTGAAAGAGTACATGATGATGTCCCACTGAGCAATGAGGCTTTGGTTCAGGGACCTCATACTGTGTTAGCACCTTCCTGTGGTGCACCGATAGCACCACCACCCGTTGGGCTGCGGTTTCCACGAGCCCCACTATCAGACTCTACATGCCAACTAAGTGCATTGCACAAGTTCCAAATGTAGAGACCTCAAAGATTTTGAGGTGAGATAGATCCTCAGGCAGATGAGGACTGGTTGGAAGATGTGGCTAGAGTTTTCCTCTGAGTTGGGACACCAGCGGAGCAGATTGTTATCCTAGCTGCAAGTCTTTTCGTAGGCATGATAGGAAGATGGTGGATCCTGATGATCCATTTACATGATGATGCAAACCTCACCTAGAAGGTCTTTGAGAGACTCTTTAGGGTGGAGTTCTTTCCAGCGCTACTACCCTCGGTGCATATCCTGGGGCTACTACACTTACAGCAGGACAGCTTACCAGTGTCCCAATACTCGGTGAGATTCATTGACCTCTCACGCTACTCAACTGAAATGGATTGGGAACCATTCTTTAGGGAACAAACCTTTGATTGGGGTCTCTGGTAGGATATCAGAGTGTCAATGATATCTCTCAATATCCCGATGTAGGATGGAGTGCTCGTGTGAGAATTATTGGTGGAGAGCTTCTTAGTTGAGCATGAACCAATAGTGAGAGCCATCACTGAAGAATAGGTATCTGAGTCATCTACAGCAGGAAATAGGCAGATGACCTAGAGGTCCAAGCGAACAGACCTTCTGGAGGGTGACCCCTTGATATAGGGTCAGAGGTGTGGAGCTTCCAAGGAAGATGGGGTCAGAAGGGAAGAATATTATGTTTCACATGCGGTGGGAAGGGCCACATGGATCGCGACTAACCGACCCACCATACCGACGATCAGGAGACGGTTGAGGAACTACCAAAGAAGCAACCGAGGTTCAAGTGAGGAGGTCTTCAAGGCAGTGGACGTGGCATAAGAGCAGGTCATGCAGCAGGTGTTGGACAATGGGTTGAGATTCTACCACCACCTGCCCCAGGTGGTCCACCCCAACCACAGGGAGCAGGTGGACAAGGGCGAGCTCGGCATCATGCGACAGAGACCTACGACCACAGTGCTCCAGATATGATTAGAGGTACGATCAATGTCTATTGTTCACTATATTCTGTACATATAGACACAGGGTCCATTCACTCTTTTATTTACATGACACTTGTTTGGAGCTCAGAGATTCTGTTGGATCCATTGGCTCGATCCTTACGATTAGTGAATCTTATAGGAGAGGAATCAACAATTACGAACTGATGTAGATAGTGTGAGCTCACTCTAATAGGTGATATACTCAGCTGTGATATACTAGTAGCAGTGTCAAGGCCTTACAACGTCATCTTGGGTATGGACTTTCTATCTACAATCCATGATCCAATCGATTGTTTTAGGTGAAAAGTGTGGCATGTCCACGAGGTTGAGATCATGGTTACCTTCACCAGTGAGGAGGAAACCTTTTCCGCACCAAATGTACTATATCAGAGGAGGGTGTAGCCGACTACACATTAGTTGGCCTACCTCCACCCTCGGAGAAGTTGACGTGAGGTGTCCGAGTTATCCTATAGTGGTGGACCAATATACTGATGTATTCCCTGAGGATGTTCCGGGACTACCTCCTCTCAGAGAGGTTGAATTTCACATCAACCTATACCCTGGGATGACATCGATATCTACACCAGCATTACGATGGCTCCCATGGAGCTTCGTTGGCTGAGTGTATAGTTGGAGGACTTGTAGAGTAATGGGTTTGTAAGGCCCAATGTTTCCTTATGGGAATCCACAATATTGTTCACTAAGAAGGAAGATGGGAGTCTAAAGAATTGTGTGGACTATCAGTGCTTGAACTAGGTGACTGTGAAGAAAAAGTATCCTATGCCATGGATCAACGATCTCTTTGACCTGCTGAAGGGATATTGCTGGTTTTTGAAGATAGACCACAGATCAGGTTATCACCAGCTCAGGGTACGAGATGAGGACGTACTGAAGATATCCTTTAGATGTTGGTATGGTCATTACGAGTTATTAGTGATGCCTTTCAATGTGACCAATGCTATAACTATGTTCATGGGTATCATGAACCGGATCTTCTAGCCATACCTTGATCACTTCTTGGTGGTCTTCATTGACGACATCTTGATATACTCATTGTTTGAGGAGGAGCACACCACACACCTGCAGATAGTTCTGGATACATTCTGAGAGCACCAACTTTGTAGTAAGATCTTGAAGTTCCAGTTCTGGATATGGGAAGTCCACTTCCTGGGGCATGTTATCTCAAAGGCTGGAGTCACAGTGGATCCGAAAAATATAGAGGCAATACTTTCTTGGGAGCCACCCAAGAGTTTGATCGAGGTGTGGAGTTTTCTAGTATTGGCTGGGTACTACAAGAGATTTGTACCTGAAAACCCTAAAGTAGAGGAACCCTTTTCATCATTGAATAATAAGGGGAAACCTTTATTGTGGATTGAGAAGTGCCATCATGATTTTAAGTAGCTAAGGTAGAGACTGAAGAGTGCCCCCATAGTGAGGCTACCAGAAGAGGGAATTGGGTATGTAGTCTACTATGATGCATTAGGGACCAGTAAATTTTGGATACTGATGCCGGATCGAGCAATGATCACCTACATCTCATTGAAGTTGAGGCAGCACGAGAAGAACTACGATACCCACGACCTAGAGTTAGCAGCAATGGTCATTGCACTGAAGATGTGGTAGCACTACTAGATGGGTGAATGGTTTACTGTTTACTCTGATCACAAGATTCTCAGGTATATATTCTCATAGAAGGACATTATCCAGAGATATCGATAATGGCTAGAGTTACTCCCGGAATATGACTTTGAGATAGTTTATACTCCTAGGAAGGGGAACGTAGTAGTAGACACACTCAGCAGGAGGTCTGGTTTACTGCTGCTTAGTGAGGTGAAAAAGCATCTAGTCATTTTTCCTACATCCTTCATGGATAGAGATTTATTATCTTACCTCTAGTCTATGACTATCACTCCCCCACTTTTACATTGATATTGGGAGGTACATCTATGGGATATTGACTATGAGGCCCGACATGCTCAGATATCTCAGGACAGGCTCCTGAATGAGTTTCTAAAGGTGGGGAGCATGTCGTCCTATTCCAAGGATGCACTATGGTTCCAGTGATGCTATGAGAGGAGGTATTGAGGGAGTTCCATACATCCCCTTTAGCATTACATCCCAGAGCGGTAAAGATATAACATAACCTCTATCATCTGTATTGGTGGTCGGGATGAAAAAAGTAGTGGCAGAGTTTGTATCCCAATGACTCACTTGTCAGTAAATGAAGGCTAAGCATCAGGTGCCAGTAGGCTTATCTCATCCACTTGAGGTACTAGAGTGTAAGTGGGATGGTATCTCCATGTAATTCATGAAAGAGACAACACGTACATCCAGGGGCCACGATTCCATCTGCGTGATCTTTGACGGACTCACCAAGTCGGCCCACTTCATACCCATGCAAGAGTAGGGATCCATAGAGGGATTGAGATGACTCTACATGAAAGAGATTGTGAGACTACCTGGGGTGCCATCAACGATCATCTAAGATTGAGACACATGTTTTACATCCCTCTCGTGGAAGGGATTGTAAGAGGCATTTAGAAATCATCTACACTTGAGCACCGCCTTCCATCATCACATATATGGTCAGACGGAGTGGAAAATACATACACTCAAGGACATGGTCCGTGCTTGTGTCCTTGATTTTGCCCGTAGTTTGGAGGACCACCTGGCCCTGGTGAAGTTTACATACAACAACAGCTATCACTCCACCATCAGCATGGCTCTGTTTGATTCCTTGTACAGACAACCAGGTAGATCACCTCTTTGCTGGAAAAACCCAAGGGAGTCAGCACTTATGGGTCTAGAGTTGGTACAAGAAACCCCATAGAAGGTGTAGATCATCCATGAGGGGATGAAGACTACATAGATCGGGTATAAGTCTTATGCCGATAGAAGATGATAACCTTTGGAGTTTAAGGAGGGAGACCATGTCTTCCTATAGGTCTCACCTCGATGAGGGTTACAGAGGTTTGAAAGGGGCAGCAAGCTATCTTTGAGGTTCATCGGACCTTTCCAGATCCTCAGTTGAGTAGGATAGGTGGATTATCTTCTTACTCTTCCCCCTAGATGCACCGGGTGAATAATGTTTTCCACGTGTCGCAGCTGAGGAGATACGTGCATGATCCATCACAAGTGATCGAATGGGGCGAGCTGAACATCGATGATGGGGTGATGTTTACGGAGTTCCCAGTAGAGATGGAGGATTGTCGGGAGTGGGTCTTTCATGGGCGGTTGATTCCTCTAGTGAGAGTATGTTGGCAGTATGAGAATCTTCAGGAGGGCACATGGGATCGGGAGGCTCATATATGTGATCAGTACCCCCATTGGTTTCCCTAGATTCATTGTATCTTTTGGGGATGAAAATACATAATTTGGGGAGAATGTAAAGCCCCAGAAATTACAAGTATTTTTTTTAAATTATTTGGGATTATTATGAGTCTGTGAAAATTGACGGTGCGTGATTCTGAGGCTCGTTGTGCCCGGAATAGAATTTTGAACTTTTTTGAGGCACATTCATTAAACTTAGGGGAGACATTTTATAACTTTTGAACCGGTTCTCCGAATTTAAATATGATAGAAAACTTGAATCTAAAATTCCAAATTTCTCTTAAGGGTAGCTTCACTTCGACCGTAGTAGGTCGGCAGAAAATGATAAATTTTGGACTTTAAAAATTAATAAAATAACTTAACAAAGATATTTTATTTATTTTTTGTAACTATTGAGTGGCGGGACCCATGACATGTCAAGCCATTTAATTGCTTAACTCTTCTGTTTTGTATCCTCAATGTTGGAACATTAAATGTAGTTTATAATTGAACCACATTAATGTCAGGAAACATGTTTGTATTGTATGTCTATTTAATAGAAGCTCGAGAATGTGCCTTTGGAATGAAGGTGAGGATCCTCTGATGAAGTGTTGTGGAAACTTCCACTGAGGAATAGAAGCTTAGATGACAACGTCAGAGGAAATGAATCAGGAATGACGAATGATGGGTGCTACATTAAGCACAAATTTTCCTTCCACCGCCGTGACAAATCCAATTAAATCCGAGGTAGAGGGTTTATTATTAAGGTTAGATTTGATGAATTAAAATTACTTCCTCTTGTTATAATGCTAACGTGGAGGGAATGAGCCAAATGAACAAGGTCAGACCCTTCACTGCTTCTTTCATGTCACATTATTTGGGGGAAAAATTTTCTAACTCGATTGAGAGCGAAAACTGGGAGGCAGGAAAAGGAAAAGGCGTCCCCAAAGGCATGTTGGTGTGTTAGGAAAGAATAACTAACCATCAGATCCCACCCGATAGCTTGTGGAAGTCCTTCCAGTGCTGAGGTGCTGGAAACTGGCACTCTCCAGTCGCGTAAAGAGCCAATGACACTCAGTGCCACGGTGGATGGACATGTGGCCTGATCTCGGCTGGCTGCGGAGGCGTGAGGTGGCACGCCGTCACGCACCATGGCGAGTAGGCCGCGGTTAGGAAGGCATGAAGAAATAGGAAACCCGCTCCCTATGTGTCCCGCATGTGACACGACAGCCTCACCTAGAGCCATATTTAAAGATGCGAATAGCTCTTTGAGACATTTGAGAGGCGGACTGCGCAACCCCTAGGTGGGTCACGCCAGCTGGTGGGCCGAGCTACCATGGACCAGCCCAGCCGATGTGGGATGGGATGGTCCGCGGCCCAGTGGGCTGAGCCTACTATGGACTATACCAACTTGTTTGGTCTAGGCCGGTTCGGGCTAGGCCAGGTTGAACCCGAACCGGGTTGGGTTGGCCCAGGCTGGGTCAAACCGGACCCAGACCCCTCTCGGGCCCTGATATGCTCATAAGGCAGTAGTATCTTGTGAACCAGACCCTTGTTTGATGAATGTATATAGTGTTGAGATCTTTAGAGCACGAAGGTACTTTTGAGATACTCCATAAGAGTTTTGGGGAAAATTGGATTTTGGTCAGGTTGGATCCACCCCAAATCTAACCTGGCCCTCGACACTAAAATGCCACTAACTTACAGATCGGACGTCTGATTGACGTGATGTATGTTGCGTTGGAACCATTATAATGTGACAGATATTTGGGTAACTTCTACGTGGGACTTCGTTCTAGTAGAAATATGAATGATGGTTTGAGGAGTGGTTTCTCCCTGAAACAAGTGTACTATGAGCAGGAATCCTGTGGCTGGCTGAGACATGAAGAATGATGAGAGATTATATGTGAATCAACACCGTGAGATTTTGTTTGAATCAAATCCCAAAGATTCTATGTGAATCATCACCCATCGATTCTGTGTGAATCATCACCCATCTATTCTGTGTGAATCAGCACCCAACGATTCTGTGTGAATCAACACCCATCGATTCTGTATGAATCGACACCCAACAATTCTGTGTGAATAAACACTGAGATATTCTGTGTGAATCAACACCCAATGACTATGTGTGAATCAGCACCTAGTGATTCTATGTGAATCATCACCTAGCGATTCTATGTGAATCAACACCTAGCAATTCTTTGTGAATCAGCACCAAGAAATTCTGTGTGAATCAGCACCCATCGATTATGTGCGAATCTACACCCAACGATTCCTTCTGAATTAACACCCTACAATTCTAACTGAATCTGTACCCAACGATTCTGTGCGAATCAACATCGAGTGATTTTGTGTGAATCGTCACATAGAGATTCTATGTAAATCAGCACCGAGCGATTCCATGTGAATCAACACCTAACGATTCTTTTTGAACCAACACCTATCGATCCTATGTGGGTCTTTCGTGGGTTAGTACCTATTGATATTGTGTGGGTCAGCAGTAGTTCCTCTTGATAGATTAAGATGATCTAGCATTCTAAATAATCATTTATACTATTATACTCAGTTATACCTGGTTTGAGCTGTGTCTGTTGCATTGTGCTTTGTGATTGAGATCACGCTTGTGGTTTTCCATTGTGGAAATCTGAGATACCTTCCAGGGTCTCAGGATCCCAACTGGGTATTTTTATGCTCACCCCTGCATGGGCTTCGCCTGCACCTTATTATGTCTTGTGAAGAAGACGAGAAGCTTTGACTGGGACTCGGGGAGATAGAACCTAATTGTTGATAGCTGTGACGGTTGACATGGATCGATGTGGAGATGACCTGTACATACCCTTTAGGAAGGATCCCTGGAAGACGATCTCAGGATCTGTTTCCTATCTTCCATTGTATTTTATCTTTCAGATGGGGTTCTATTCTGACCCCCTTATTTTCAGTACACACTTTTACTTCAACTATTTTATTATGTGGTTCACATTATTGCGTACCTAGTCTCTGTGTTTGTACAGGTTTAAAGGAAATGCATTACCATTTTAGGGATACGCCTTTGCTGTGCTAGTTGCCAACCCCTGGCCTATGGAAGGCGGTCTTGGTCTAGTCATGGCTCTGGCCCCGTGGGACGGGTCATGACAATCATATTAAATGGATTGAATATTTTTAATCATCATAATAAAATTATTTAATATGGCCATTTTTTTATTCAAAATGAATAACAACAATTATGAAAGTGCATCACCATAGTAAAGGGTAAAATGGGTTAAACAGGATTAAAACCATTAGATAAAGTCTACAAGTCAATAAAAACCTCACTTTATTTCTTTGTATGAGTGATTTTAAACTAGAATCATCTTATAATTTAAAATATAGAATTTTGGTCCACATTCCTTTGATTATAATATTTATATTATTTTAACTTAAGGACAATTACAAAATGTCACTCTATTAATTTTAACATATAAAATAGGTTCTTATAGAGATAAAGAAGAAATTTTTAATGGTTATAAATTTTTATTTTGAAGATAAATATTTTATTTTTATAAATGATTTATTTTTATTTTTATTTATTTTATAATTACCTTGAAGACTTATGCAATGTTGAGGCAATTCTTGTGCAAAAAATTGAAAAACAATGTAATTTTTTAGAAAAACATTAAAAGTAATATGTTTTGAATGAACTATAGTGTTTCACTGATTTCATGGAAAATTTAAATGTATAAGTGGTGGTAAATGTTTTTTTATTCTAATTCCATTATTATCTTGATTCCTTTAATGTCAAAATAAGTCAATAGCCATGAAAATTGGTTTAAAAGATATTTAATGTTTAATGATTATTTTAAAATCATGAGAAAATTACAGAAAAAATCTATATTAACTCAAGTAGATTGTAAACTGTTGAGAAAATAATAAATGGTACATGTATTTTCTACTTGTAGTTTTTAAAATATCACTTATAACCCTTATAGATTGAAAAGTTTTATTAAAATAGTGAATGTTAAAAGGATTAAAAAGGGGTTGAACTAAGAGACATGGTTAAAAATGCTACATCAATTTGCCTAAATTCTATTTTTTAAAATTATTTCGACAATATTATATTTATACATGAATATATTATTTTTGGATTAATTTTACATGAGTTAGACACATATTATAGATAAATATTTCATGTTTTTTTCAAGATTTACACCTACCATACTTATACACGAGAACCTCCTCTCATCTCTCTCTCACAGATCTTGTGGAATTTATCTCAACCAATATCTACCCAAATACATTTAAAACCTTCTTAAACATGTATTAATGTTTTTTTTCTCACAAAAATTCACACCTATAAGTCTTAATGTTTATCTCAATGGAGGTTTTCCAAAGAAGTGGTATATATCTTAACCAAGTGTTTTTAATGTTTATTATTATTCCACCTCCATAAATTTTTATATAAAAATAGTGACATAATAAAATGTTTACATTATACTTGAATGTTTTTGTCATGTTGTTTTAATAACCATTTTTAACTAATTTTCCATCCTCTGGGAAATGAAAACATCACCCGTGTGTATGTGTGAATTACCACATCCACAAAGTGATGTGTCTCATTTATCATCACCACATACCAAGAAAGGTTATTATGATGTATTTAATGAATATATATGATATAAATTTCATAATTATGATTCTATAAATATAATATTTTACTTACCTTATAACCCTTCTATTATTTAGAAAATGATTATGTCGTTTGGGCGTACATGTGAACTGCCAACACTACGAAGCAATGTGATTCTATTTCCATATCCTCCATTCATGGATGATAATAAAATTTTATTTAGTGTATAAATATGATAATTGGGTTGGTTTTTATATTATTTATATGATTTAACCACAATCCCTTTGAATTTGGCCAACCTACCAATGTTTTTTTGGGATGATGAACGGAATGTCCTCAAAATATCCAACACTAACTTAATTGATTTAGTAACTATATAATAGATGGTAATAAATAAAATACAAGGGATTATAATAAGTTAATAATCTTTAAAATGGTTATTACTAAAGTAAATAAATAATATTTTTTTAGATAGGTGTAAAAGAACATATGGAGTGATTCGGTCCTAGGGTAAGGCATTTCGCATTTCAATTTCCTTTCTTTTAGACTCATGACATTTTCACCACATATCGTCTTTTTTACGGTGTATATACAATAATATGAATTTATTTCATAATTAATTTTTTGAAATTCATGTAGTATAAAAGTAATTTTAATTTTCTCTTATTCAATCTCTTTTTGATTCAAAAGTTAAGTGGTAAAAGATTTTATTTAAAGCATTTGTTTCAATGTTCTCTTTTCAAAATCCTTATCTTCCATGTTGATGTTCCTTAAAATAATTAAATAATGTCCTTATTTTCATTTTAAATATTTTAAAATAATTTTTTAACTATTCTTATTATTTTAAAATGTTTTTAAAAATAAAATTTTATTTTTTTTCAAAATGGGTTACTTTTTTAATCTTTTAAGAAATGTTCAAAATAATTTTTTTAACATATAACAGATGAGTTTTTTCCCATTATAATTTCATTTATTATTTATCAATATTTAGTTACAATATTACCTGATTTTTTAAAGAATATAATTTTCTCATTGTTATGTGAATTTATAGTTTGTAATTGTTCTCAAAAGAAGAGGATATTTATTCTTATTTTTATAATATAACTAAATGTGTATTTTATTATATGATAAAATGCCTATTTAATGGTTCTTATGATGAAAAGTATAAGTCTTCATATATTTTTATGTCATTATATGATAAAAAGTGAAAGTTATTAAATTTTTTTATTTTAAAACATTACACTTGGGGATTATTGATGAATGCCGGAATGGGGATTGAACACAAATCCTTAAGGTTATATTTCCATTATGTGATGGGTGTGATCATTAAATCCCTACAATGCATTGGGTAAAGTGATGAAGTTAACTAATGCAGTTTAATCTTAATAGAACATGGAATGAGTTGATTACACCTATTATGTTATGATGTTAAGTGATTTAAGATAACTGTAAGAGAATATATATAAAGTTAATTAGTATTATGAAGCATGTAATTTAACTGATGTATGTTACTACTAAAATAATATTAGAATTATCATTTTATGTGATTCCATGAGAAGAGAAAGATTCCCCAAGTTTCTTATATGTCTTCTTTATACATTAAAATTTGTTTTAATCAAAATAATTTTATTTAAAAAGGTAAATAATGAGTTTATGGTTTAAAGGAAACTTTATGATCATCTAAATGTTAATGGTTTTTTTCATGATAAGGCTTTCATAATTTTTTTTTGATTTATGATTTCCTACAAAATGTTTTATGAAAAAATTTGGGAAAACAAGTTTATTTCAAGAGTAAGTGATTATTTTGAGCTCAAATATTATTACGAGAAAATGAAAATTTTCATATGAATTTTCATTTTTTATAAAGTACTAATGGTTTTCCATTATTTTTATATAGCTTACTGTGATTTGTTTTTCTCATTCCATGTTTTCAAATATTTTATACCCAGTATAAGGTTGAGTAGGAACTATATCATGGTGTATCTTTGTGATATGAGGATCCATCATACATAAGGAGAACATTTTTTGAATGAAACATGAGTTTAACTTTAAGAATCCTATTATTGTAGAAGATAATAGATATTTAGTGGAAGTTTATATTTTTTTATAAGTATTCAATATATCATATTTTTTCCTAATCCTCTAAAACTCTAAAACAAAAAGATCCAAAAAGTGTAATAAAATAAAATCCTTGTTATAAATTATGTAATTATGGGTTGTTTAAGTTATGAGGAATTATAATGTCAATCATCGCTATCATGGCTAGAGAATAGAGTGTTAGAGATTATTAGATTGAGTCTAGTATATTATACATCAAATCATATCTAGATATTAATGAAGTGTTTGTTGACATTTTAGAGTAGCAATAGTTGATATGGTGACTAGTTACACTATCCTATAGAGTTCAAGGTGGGTGATCAGGTATTTTTATAGGGTTCCCCAGATAGAGAAATATTTGTATTCAAATATAGGTGAAATTTCAACCCATATATGTGGTGCCATTAATGATTATGGAAATAATCGGTACAGTGGCATGTTGGTTGGATATTCCTCATAGTTTTTGTGCTCTAAGATACCTGTTCTCTATATCATAGATTCGATGAAATCATCTCATTATGTATCATGTGATCAATTTTGAAGATTTCAATATCAACAATGATACATCATTTTTGGATCATATAGTTTATATAGTAGATCATAGTGAGAATACTGTGTGTGGAAAAACAGTTCCTCTGGTAGTGGAATAATGGGAATCTCCAGGAGTATACATAGGTGTGAGAGTCTAAAATATGATTTTAGTGGATAAATTTATTCATCAATGAAGCCCAATGATGTTCAGGATTGTAGCTGAAGGATGGGAATCTATGTGGTGGGGTGTATGTAACAACCTTGATCGTGATGAGGTATGAACCCATTTTAATTTTAGCTAAACCTTGTGTATTTTATTTGTATATAAATTTTTTATGTGTTTTGTGAATATATGAGTTATTTCTAGAAGAAGGTAAATAATTTGTGGTGGATAATTTTCTAAATATTGATTGAAATTACTATAGAGGGACCAATACGCCATGTCGACTAAAATTCAATATGTGCTCAGTGTTCTTGAATTAATTTATTATTTTTTTCCATTAAGCTAGGAAGAGAAACACCATTGAATATGGAATCACGACATTGTGAGGATCCTTTAATTAAAATTATTAAGGGCTAGTTCATAAACATATCATTGCCAATTTATTTTCAATGTGGAAGGTGATGTGTAGGAGTAAACTCCTCAAATATAAGATTAAATTTTATGGAGTGTGAGAATTCATTATATTCTAAAGAGAATCATTCCATGATTGTGACCTTTATGTATTAAAACCCTATGTTTTACAATTCAAATTTTAGCAAGAGAGGTGGGACTTTTTATGATGGAGGCTTCTCTCTATGGTGGTGATTCTAATGCATGCCCTTTATAAAATTTTTAAAATTATAGAACCCTTACATATTGGGTATAATGACCCCTAAGTATGGGGTGTGATGACTCTTACGAATGCATTTGATAATTTTCTTAGGGGATGTGGTCATAATGTGGAGGAATAAGAGAGTTTAGGTCATGAGGGGGATATATCATGGAGTTAAGATATAAAATATATTTATTCCATAAAGGAGGAGGGACACATCATCATGGATCATGGAGCCAAATTCGGCGATTCTACTAGGAAGAGGTGAACCATGTTGTTGCTAAGGATGGACACACCACAAGTTGAACCCCATAGGGTCGTCACACTATGAACAAAGTTGTCACAAAATGATGAAAAACCTAGATAATTTTTAAGTTAATCAATTAAATAAATGATTTTTACTAAAAGGTTAATTAATATGGTTCCTCCTATAATACAGTAACACAAAAACCTCTCCCATCAATCTCTCTCGACCCTACTCTTCTCAAGTGAGTTATCATTTTTTCTTCTACCGATTTGAGTGTCATTAAATAAAAGTTAAAGTTATGGGTAAGCCTATTACTGTTATTTGATGATTTTTTTATGTTCATTCGCACTTTAGTAGCCTTACACCAGTTATGGACGTTTGCTCTATATTTAAGTTCGTATTCTTTAAATTTTGAATTCATTCAATAGAGTTTGATTCATATGACAATATTCATTGATGACCCTTATAGGAATATAAGGTAGGTGTTTCCTAAGTAATATCTAAATATATTCTTGAATTATACAAACATTGGATGTGCGGTTACACCGAACTAAGGATGGTTTGACCTAAAACTTAAATATTTGGTTTATATTTCTAATTTATGTGGAAAATATTTTCTTCATACATAGAGAGGCATGTTGATTAATGTGAATCCAAGAACATTGGCTTCTAGGTGAGGTGTTCTATGTTTTAGAGAAAAATGAGAATTTAAATGAAATCCTAAGTGGGTACCCTAAATAAAATTGTGATTCTTTTGAAAAGAAAACTAAAGAGTTATGTTTAGGAAAATTATGTGATTTGTTATGAAAATAAATTGGGAAGAGAATATGATGTGAAAAATTCTTGAACTATGAATGATAAAGGTTCCAAATTGGGATGAGGTCCCCCCAAGTAAATTGTAAAATGGTAATTGTTCTGGGGTGGGATTCCCCCCAGGTAATGGTAAAAAAACAAATGTTCTAGGGTTGGATTCCTACTGGTTAAATGATAAAATGGTAAAGGTTCTAATGTGAGGTGACACCCCATGATAATGATAAAATGATAACATTTATGGGTTGGTATGTAGCCCCAAATTATTAACAATTGGTAAAATTATATAGGTTCTATGGTGTGATGTGATCCCTTGAGTAAATGAAATATGATAAGATGGTAAAGGTTCTAGGGTGGGATGTGACCCTCATTAAAAGTTGAAATGAAAACGGTTCAAAGGAAGGATGTAATATCCCATAGGTGTTACTATATCATGTTCCAAGTCATCCAATATTAGGTTAATAATGCATGATTGATCTTAGGAGTCACCATATAACACGAGGATAAATGATTCTTTATTTATTTATGAATTTAGTTACTTATTATGTCACATCAACATACTCTTATTTCAAACTGACTATCTTTATCGAAATCATTGGTGGTGGCTTACAGAATTGTATTCACACTTTTATAGAGTCATCATGGATACCCGAGTAGACTTCATGGTTGTAGGTTGGTATAAAGGAAAAATCTATATCATTGATGGTTGATTATAGTAATTGATATAGATCAAGAGAGATGGTTCTGAGCTAGGTCTCAAGGCTAGTTTTGTAGTATTTCATGTTTTTTTAATTTTTTGGGTCCTAATGTATACAACACATCTATTGAGTCCATTGAATTTTCGATATGTTTTCATGACATGTAAAATACTCATTTTGATATATCATGTGTTGTTTAATGTAGTTTATTAGCGTTTGTCTGTGACGATGGTTATTCTGGATTATTAAATTAACATTATTAGTGTTACATCCACTACTATTTATGGTTATCTATACTATGGGGAATTGTATTTCCATGAATTTATTTGATCCCCACTACTAGTTGGAAACCTCTAGCATACTAGGAGGCATGCTTGAGGTCAAATATAACTCTGATATGGTTATTGTACATTGACCCATGTTAGGGATGCTACAAAGATAATTGATTTAATGATGATAGGTATCTAGAAATAATCCTACAAAAGTATTTTATATGATTTGAGGGGGATAGTTTCCACTAATAGTGGAGGAATGGTAGGTAAAATAGGTGAAAAAAACCTTTATATCATGGAAACAATGTTTTAAGGATTTTGGAATTTTAGAGACAATATGACGTACAGTCTCAGATCATACACCATGTAATTAAAAATCCATAGTTTCAATGTTTTCATTAATATAAAATGACATATGATCCTAGAATTATTTCCATGTAACACAAACTCCACAATGATAGGGTTTTTTTATTGTTTTAAATAACCTAGGTAATGTATCTTTGGGATACAAATGGTGTATCTTAAGACCAAATATTTTTATGTATAACCATATATAATAAAACACTATGAGTTAACCTCACATGAAATGTTTCATATTTACACACAATATGTATTTCAAGTTGGGTGGATCAGTATGTATGGGATGCATATGATAGAATCCACACTAATATACATTTCAAGTATCTTGTAGAAATGCCTTGTTATAATAATGTTATGTTACAAGACATGTACCACACTAGAAAAGTTTTTTATATTGACATCACACAGATTAAGCTATGATAGTATAATACCAACCTTTTCCAGGGACCTACACACCGTCCACCTTTCCAAATACACTGTGTATTGGAGAATTTACAAAATTCATTGTGATTATTCACTTAGATGTTCATTTTGGACATATGAGTAGCCCTTTTCATGTATTTCTCCATGTAGAGTCTTTCAGTAAGATATTTTTTGTTATTGGATGCTTTCGATGATATTTATTGAGGAGTTTGAGGATATTTTTTCTGTAGATATGATGACAGGGTTTGGGTGAGGTGTTTGGAGCATATATAGAGTTTAGGTACTCCCTCATGATTTGAAGCACTTATCTCCTTGAATGGAGTTTAGGAACATCCTTGAAGAAATTATCACAATAGGGTGTGGTACCTCATATAATATACCGAGTTAGTAATCTCCCTATGTGTTAAAGTGTGTTCCTCAACGTGTGGTGTTTACAATCCCCCATGTGGTAGGGATAAATTCTCTATAATGTTTAGTTATTATTGGTTTGATTCATAGAAAAAGCGTGCGGTGGAAAGTGATATATTAAATTTTATTTTAATAATCATTACCCAAAACCAAGAGCAAGGATATTGAATGCAAAATTTGTAATTAATTTATTTAATATCTAAAGAAATAAATAATTGGGCTTAGTAACTTTCTTTGTTGATGATTGTTGATCATAAAAAATGTCCCTTATAGATTTCCTTCATTGCTCTTGTAAGGATCTAAGGGTAGATCCCCTCTAGCGGTAATCCACATGTTCTTTAATGGTCTCTGAGAAAGACCAATCATTCTTCGGGTACTAGCGTCATGAATCGAATGTCTTGTGTTTTCTGTTCTTGACTGGTCATTCTTCGAATTTGATGAAATTATCTCTTTGGATTCTTGTTCTTGAGAGGGATAGATGAGGAGGATTTGAGAGGTAATTAGTTGTATAAAACAATTCTTTATTACTAAACATGGAATTGGTTTCAAATAAAATACACAATATATGTAGATGTCTATTTATAGAGTTGAGATTTTAGTTAAAAAATTTAATTTTATAACAACCACTAAATATAAATATAACCATTAATAAAATCCCATGCCACATAATAATAATAACATAATTATTATTTTTTGGTGTGATAACTTGTGAAAAATGTATAAATAATATCTACAACTCATAAATAATTATTTTATCATCATACATGGTCTTGGTCCATTCAAAATCATCTTGTATTAATTGAACACCCAAATAAATATTTTATTATCTTAAATAAATATTTTAATCACAAAATAGTAAATAAATATTCTTTAAATATTCAATAAAATAAATAAATATATTTTATTCACAATTAGGTGAATAAATATTTATTTAATTTATGAGATCATTATAACTTAAATAAAATTATTCTTTAGTATTGAGAATAATATTCATTAAATTAATTAAATTCAAATATAATTCTATTGAGACCACTGGAAACACATAGTGTGTGACCTTCTAGGATTTGTTCTCATTGGCACTAGTCTAGATTTCATAATGTCCAAGATTACTATCTAGGTAACCCAATAGAAAGAACATAATGTTGCAACAAAAAATCCACATACGAATGATCACTATGTAATATAATCCCATTTTCAGAAATATCATCAAGCAGGTTGCATGACGGTGTCATCAATCAGGTTTCATGACGGTGTCATCATTTAGGTTGCATGACAATGTCATCATCCTATATGATTGATACATCATTCCTTGAATATCTGAAATAAAATCATCACTACACCATGACCATGGAATTTTGGGAAACAGTTATATTTCAATTAAAGGGATAAGATATCAAATTCCATAAATATGGAGGGGACATGTCCTTTCTTGACTTACCCATCAATAACAGGTCATTCATGACGCACCCAATGTACACTATTTCCTGCCAACATATGGAATGATGGTTTTGATTAGAAAATCTAAGTGCATGAGTCATGACATACATTAATGATAATATTAAAGTCTAAGGACCATTAAACATTCTCGGAGATAGGAATATCAGATAACACCAAAACATGCAGAATTCTTACTGGTGAGTATATTCTCATAATCTCCCATCTTGAGGATTTATAAGGGAAAACATCATGAGATGTAGTTTCATATTCTTATGAGTAATCACACCTGAAGGTCTATATAAAATATGTCCCATAATTATATGTTATCCAACCACAAAACTATATTGAGAATATTTTCATATCACTTCATGTTTCTCATCATAGCTAGTAACTACTATGAACTTATCAATGAAAAAAACAATATATCTCATTATTACATTATGTTAATAGAATAATGAACAATATTTAATAAGATATTTAATTTAATATTTAATACATCAAATATTCATGTAATCAAAGTACAAACAGTTTGTTCTAAGACCCTAACTCTAACATACTCCCACTTGGACTAGAGTAAACTACCTATGAGTTTCAGTCTACTATACCTCACATGATAATCATGTTTCTCATAAGCCAAGGATTTAGTCATGGAGTCCACTATATTGTATTCCATGGAAGTACTGCTCACATCAACTTCAACTCTCATAGAAAAATCCATCAAGAGATGAAACTTCTGAAGTATGTGCTTCATCCACTGATATGACCTTGGCTCTTTTGCGAGAGCCACCACTAAGGTATTGTCATAATAGAGTATGTTGAGATCTTTTTTGAGAGGTACCTTATCAAGATAGTGTAAAAAATGTGCATCAAAACTGCTTCTTTAGCTTCCTCAGAAGCTGAAATATACTCAAAATTTATGGTAGAATCTCTAAGCATAGCCATCTTTGAGCTCTTATGGTAGAATCTCTGACCATAGCCATTTTTGATTGTTCTATACTAAATCACTTCAGTATCTTGTCAATGTATGTACTTTGAATTATGACTAGAAACTTATTATATCTATCATGATGGATCTTGATCCCAAGAATACATGCAGCCTCACCCAAGTCTTTCATGGAAAATAATTTATTCAACCTTGCCGTAATAGATGGTAAGACTGGTATTTTATTTCCAATATGTAATATGTTATAAACATATACTATTAAGAAAATGGAATCAATCCCACTAAACCAATTATAGAAACAGGGATTACATTCGTTCTTTATAAAACCAAATTCAATTATGGATTCATCAAAATTAATGTTCCATGACCGGAATTTTTACTTTAATCCATAAATGAATTTATGAAACTTGTATATCTTATTGGAATCATATGTAGTCACAAACACATCAGGTTATTTCATGTATATGTATTTATTAAGGTTCCTATTAAGGAATTTTATTCTGAAATCCATTTTCCAAATATCATGGTCATGGTAAAATGTAATGTAAAGTAGCATTCTAATGGATTTAATCATTGAAACTGGTGAAAATGTTTCATCGTAGTCAATACCATGATGTTGTTTAAACCCTTTTTCAACCAGTCATGTCTTAAAGGTACTAAATCATCCTTCTATGTCCAATTGCTTCTTGAATACCCATTTTCAACCAACACGATTTACATCCACTATATGATCTATGAAAATCCATACTTGGTTTTAGGACATAGAATCCATTTCATAATTCATGGCTTCTTTCCACTTGGAATTTTTTTCCACTAACTAATTATTTGTAGGTTAGAGGATCATTATTATTAACTAATAAGGAGTCACTGTACTTTTTAACTATAAAACCATACTAATATGGTTCTATTACCTCTCTTGTACTACTATGAAGTTCTTATGTCTTTAGAATAGTTTCTTCTTCCATAGGGCTTTGTGGAATCTGATCATATACCAAATCTTGTGTGCCTTGAGCCTCGACATCATTGATGTTTATCCCTCTCCTACTATCACTTTTAGATATTTGATCCCTCTAATATAATATATCATGTATTTCCACTATAACCATTTTTCCAAGGGGTTGTATAGATAATATCCCTTTGTTTCCTTTGGGTATCCTATAAAGGTACACTTTGTGCAACGTGGTGGAATTTTGTTACCTGAAGAGGCCATAAAAAATTCTTCACTTCCTCACACATTTAAATTCAATAACATTGTTTTTCTTCTACAAAAAAATTCATATGGAACATCATTTATCAATTAAGTTGGTACTTTGTTTAGTATGTGTGTCGCTATTTGTAATGCGTATCCCCAAAAGGATAGTGGAAGACTTAAATGACTCATCATTTATCTCACCATGCCCAACAAGCTGTGGTTCGTCCTTTCTCCTACACCAATTCACTAAGGCTTGTAAGGAAAAGTGAGTTGGGATAGGATCCCAAACTCCTGTAAGTAAACAATGAAGTCTTTATTAAGATATTCTTCACCTTAGACTAAATGAAGTTTCTTAATCTTCCTACCAAGTTGGTTCTCAACTTTATTCTTGTATTCCTTGAATTTATCAAAATAATCTAACTTATAACTCATTAAGGAAATATATCCATATCAACTTAAATCATTAGTAAAATTTATGAAGTATGAGTACCCACCCCTTGCTTCAAAAGGAAATGGTCCACACACATCAGTATGAACTAATTAAAGAATCTTATTACCCCTTTACCATTTCCCTCTAAATGGGGATTTTGTCAATTTTTGTTATAAACATGCGTTACATACACCATGTGGTTTTAGTTTGAATGAATATAAATATCCATCTTGATGTAAAATTTTCAAGTGTTATTAATTTCCATAACATAGATGGTGATTCCAAAGTTGGGTGAGGTATGTTTCATATGAAGTAACTTCGTTATCAATTTTCATTACCTGTTTCATGTACTCCAATACGTAAATACTATTATGTAAATGTGTCTTACCATAAAAAAATATATCTTTATAAAAGAAGAAAAATGCATTTCTAAATTTGAAAATGAATCCATATGTATCTATTCTGGATACAAAAATAAAGTTTTTGGTAACTGAAGGTATATAATATCAACCCTTTAAAACAAAGATCATTCGAGTAAACAATTTTAGGTGGTAGTCCCTGATAGCTACAACAATATGTTTATATCTATTGTCTACCCGTGGATCTAAATCACCTCAGTTGATTTTTCCAAATAAACTTGGTTCCTATATTTGAACACATATGTGATCACCACAAGATGTATCTAATACCAAATGTTTTTAATAGATAAATTGACCACATTAATAAATTCACTAGAATCATCCTCTTTCGTCTTTAGCTGGGTGTAGTTTTTATTCCAGTAGCCCTGCATAACACATGGAAAACAGACAAAATCATGTTCCCTTGACTCCCTTTTGATCTTCTTCTTCTTGGAAGTACGTGAAGAATCTTTGAGCTTAATGCTCTTTGATTTCCCTTTTTTTTGTTAAGTATAAGGATAGAATGGTTTATTTCACTTTTTATATTTATCTATATGGAGAAATAGGATAATAATATTTGAAAAAGACTTCCCGATGTTGTTCATATTAAAATTCACAACAAAAATTGATAATCTCTGTGGGAGTAATGTTGAAATAATATCGGCGTCCGGTTTGTTGGGAAGTTTAAACCCTAGAATCTCAAGGAACTCAATGTAGACAATGAGCTTGACTACAAGATCCACAACTGGGGAACCCTCTCCAAGATTACTCTGAAAGAGATCCTTGGAAATCTCAAACTATTCCTGTCTAGCTCTCTCTGGGTAAAGACCATTGAGGTGATCAAGCATGCTATACAAATACATATTTTCATGAGACATCATTAGTTCACTAGACATAGATGAAAGCATCAAATATTTAATTTAGATCTCATTATTATTATGTTTTTCAGAGACTAAGAACTCTTCATCACCCACCTATTGAGTAGGCAGACCATTCATTGAGGATTCTTGCAAGTAAGAATTCATTTCCTGGTGTAGAACATCCCGAAGGAATCTAAACCATTGTTGAAAGTTACTGTCAATGAGGAGATTATCTTTATCCTATATCAATTGTAGGGATAGTTATATTGTCATTTTATTCTAAAATTAAAATAACATATTATTATTAATTTTCCGGATTACAGATTTTTCGAGAAAGAATTAATTCATTTTATTAAATTTCCTACTCTTTTATCAATCCTTAATATCCCTCACCATTGAACGTGGAATGTCTAGTTTCTATGACATTATAGTAGTAAAGATACATATTCCCCTTTGCATAACCCCAACAAGGGTTGGTCGAGCTATTTTGAAGGTATTTAGGTAAGAAAGTCTTTTCCAACTATGGGATTGCAACTCCTTGATATGTTGAGTGGACTCTCAAATCCAGACATCCTAAATTGGATTTTGTCAATACTTTCCTCCTAATTACACAAATTATAGCAAGGTATACCCCTATTGATATAAAATGGTTAAGTCAACCTGAAACTTTCATAACAAATTTGTTTATAAAATTATATTTCCCAATAAGAGTTGGTCAAACACATAGTTCTATTGAGTTTTATTCAATATAATGTAATGGATGGCTTAGTATGACTTAATATTAGATTAAAGGATTTTATTTTATTATGCATGAATTTTTATCTTGTTTTATCTATTACATGCCATGTTAACATTTAAGTGGATTTTTACTTAATTAATTTACCACTTTTGGATAAATTATTTTTGCATAATCAATTTTATGTAAATTATTCCTTTGAATATTAATTCATTAATTTATCTTATCACAGTCTTGCATTAATAAATATAATTTTATTGCATTAGACATAAAATAATTAAATAATTAAATGACCAAATCATGATCTTATCTAATGGTTCATTTAATTAACATACATTAAATAAACCTATGACATAGGGGAAATGAATTCTTATTCTGGACGTGTAAAGAGCTAAAACATTCCACATGTCCACCGATGTATCACCGATTTGGTGTCATTATTGTTCCATCTTGAACCATCCTCATGCACCTTGGGATTCTCCATTAATTACAAATATTTATTGCTCACACATAGGTGGTGGAACCAAAGGATTGGTTAAAGGGAATTACATAAATATAATTGGACATGAAGATCCTATATAATAATGAAGGGAGGGATGGCTCGTAGTCAATATTTTAATTTAATATTAAATAATTTAAAACCCATGAAATAAATGTAATTAAATAAATGCCAACACATATATAGGTCTTCGTCGAACTCATGAATGGTAAATAATGCAACAGATACACACAAGTAAATGACTAACATTAATTTATTAGTTCTTTAATTATTTAAGATAAATGTGCTCACATTAATTAATTAATTAATAAATTTTCAATCACCTTAATGACAAACCGATATTACTTGGAGATACCCATAATTAATGGAATTAATGGAAAATAAAAGGTATAACTAATAACAACATATTAATTATAATAAATTAATATAGCATTTTAAAATTATTTAAGACCATGATTAAATTTTCAAACAGACAACCATGCTCTAATAAATAATATAAGGTTTTAATGCTGAAATTTAAAATTTAATGTAATTTTAATTTTTTCCATTAATGGGAGACAACATGGCATGTACATGTAGCAACACTCCATGTACATTAGTTGTCGTATATCCAAGTCACACACTTATAGATTTAGTGTGTAGAATCGGCCATACTACATGGTGTGTACATGGCAATTACACATGCTATATCTAATCTTCATGTCCCAAGTTGGCCCGGTCAACACTCAGTGTGCAATAAAATCACCACATGTAATTAATTAGTCGGTGCATCTTGATACATTGTGTATGGGTTTACTGCCTATGCTCCGGTCGCACACCATGTAACTCAATTTTACTGGCCAATTACTTGGCACATCCTGATGGAAACTTTGGCCATTATTCTTTTTTTCTTAAACATTTAAGAAAATTAAACACTTAAATTAAAATGATTAATATATCAACAACATGTCAATTCAAATTGGATTAAAGAATGAATAACATGAAATAAAATTTAATCATAATTTTTCATAGACCAACAATCAAATAAATAATTATAAATTAAAACTTGACCCCTATGATACTACTTGTTGGGTTTGGGCTCAAAGAAATCATTCGTTTATGGGTGACTTATTAAAATTTATTTTAATAATTGTTGTCCAAAACCAAGAGTGAGGATACTGCACATCAAATTTATAACTAATTTATTTAATATCTGATGAAATAAATAGCTGGGCTCAGGAACATTCTTCATTGATTATTTTTGATCATACAAAAAGGACCTTTGGGATTTCCTTAGTTGTAATTATGAGGATCCATGGGTAAAATTCTTCTAGAGGTAATCCACTTGTTCTTTAATGGTTGACGAGCAATGGAAATTGTTCTATGTTTTCTAGAACAATGAATCAAATATCTTGCAATGTTTATTCTGGATCTCTCATTCTTCAGTCTCGAAGAAAATTTCTATTGGGTTTCTCATTCTTGAGAGGGAGATATAAGGAACAGTTGAGAGATAATTCATTGTGCACTACAATTTTCTAACCCCAAACATAGAATTGGTTTCGAATGAATTACACAGTTGATGTAGCCATCTATTTATAGATCTTGGATTTCAGTTATAAAATTTAATTTCACAATATCCATTAAATAAAATTGTAACCATTAATGAAATATCATGCCACAAAATAATAATAATAATAATAATAATAATAATAATAATAATAATATTGTTATTATTATTATTTTGTGGTGCTCCAACTTTCAAAAAATTGATAAATTAAATTTACCGACTCGTAAGTAATTATTTTATCATCAGACATGGTCTTGGTCCATTCAAACTCCTGTTATATTTATTGAACAATCAATTAAATATTTTATTCTATTAATAATTTTATTCACCAACTAGAAAATAAAAATTTATTAAATATTTAATAAAATAAATAAATATATTTTATTCACAATCTAGTGAATAAAAATTTATTTAATTTATAAGATCATTATAACATAAATAAGATCATTCTTTCATCTTGGAAATAATATTTATTCCATTAATTAAATTCAAATAAAATTAAATTGAGACCCCCAAAAACACTTGGTGTGTGTCCCTCTAGGATTATTTCTTATAGGAATTAGGTTGTTTTGCCTAAAGTTCAAGATTACTATCTTGAAACGGGTTAAGGTACCCAAGAGAAAGAACTTAATGTCTCAACAATTAAAACCAAATATGAGTTCTCACTATGTAATATAATCCAATTGTCACATAATCTCATCAAGCAGGTTGCATGACGATGTCATCAACCTATATTATTGATACATCTTTCTTTAACTATGTAATATAAACTCGTCATTATATCATGTCCATGGAATTTAGGAAAATAGTTCTATTTCAATCAAAGGTCCAAGATATCAACATCCATAAATGTGGAAGGGGAAAATCATTTCTTGAATTTCCATTAATAACTAGTCATTCATGATGCACCCAATGTACCCTACTTCCGGCCAAAGTATGGCATGATGGTTTTTGTCAGAAAATATAAATGTGTGGCCATGACACACATTAATGATAGTCTTATGTTATATGGACCATTACACATTCTCAAAGATAAGAATCTCCAGTGACAACCAAACATGCGTAATTTCTACTAGAAGATTTGTTTTCATAATCTCCCATCTTGGATATTACCAAGTAAAAACTTCATGAGATGATGTATCGTCTCCTTAAGAGTACTTGCAACTAATGGTCTAATGTTTCACATAATAATTTATCTCATTAAGAAAAATATTATTGTATGAACCCTAATTTTACCTATTTTGATTAAATATTGAATATAACTTAGTTCTTTGTTAAGAATGATTCCTTAGTTCATTAATCATGTATTGAGTAGTTAGGTAATTATTTACACTAGATGTTAAATGAATTAAAAACCATATAACCACACTTTACCTCAGTTGAGAGGTTTCATTAGTGGTGAAGTAACATTTGGGTTTCATAAAATAGGATGGAATATATTAATTATTTAGTCTTGATGGATCTTCCCCCCAAAAAATACTTCTTAAATTGAAATAGAAAATCATATAAAATACATTTTCATTGTGTATGAATAATATAGGTAATGATAAAATTAAATAAAATATTTTAATGACTGACTATTATCCTCTATTATGTTATCAAATATTAAGACCTATATTAATATAAAATTCACATTCTTTATATTAGTATTTCATAGTTTTTTTTATTTCAATACACGCACCTTATTCTTATTTCGATGAGTATGCCTTGGTTTTTTTATGATATGTATTTTATACTATTTGGATAGATAACCTTATTCTATATTAATGACTTTCATCACAAATTGTATTAAATTTGGTTTCTTATTAGTGTTATTTAATCTCCTCTTCATTGTGATTTTAATTTGTCATTGAATTTGGATATCATTATAATTATGGTGTACATTATTGATTGAAACATAAATTTTTTCCAATAATAAAATGGATAGAATCTGGATGTATCATACCAATAACATTTCAACCATGATTTAAAATAATTTGGATAATTTGTTAGATTTTGAATTAAACTATGTTTCAGATGGAGATTGTATTCAATGTCCATGCTATAATTGTGTTGGAAGGACATGGTAAATTCAGTAAGAAGGTAAATACTAGATAAAAAAATCTAGATTTCAAATAAAATATTTCGTATGATATCAAAATAGAGAGATGAGAAAATCCTATACTATTTATGAACATAAAGAACAATGTGGTATAGAGAATTTGATATTTGATCGGTTTATATTTGTGCATCGTCACAAGAGAGATAATATGAAAGTGAATGAATAAAATGATATAAATATGCATGTGAAAAATTATTAAGATGATGATGTTGAGAGAGTGAAAAAAATAACGGATGATACCATAACTCATGTATATCAGGAATGTACTAAAATGTCAAATTTAGAATTTTTAATGTGGCTATATCATGGAAACAAAATGTATGGAAATTTTAATACTATCATGGATTATATTATTACTTTTTGAAGGAATTTGTTTCTGATGGTGTAGATATTATCTCAAATCATTATAAGTAGTGGAAGGTAATTAAGCATCTTAGATTTTCTACAAATAAAATTCATGCATGTTTAAAAGATTACAGATTATTTAGAGAGTAAATAGCAGAGCTTAATGACTGTAAAAAATCTGGTGCATATATATGGAAGGAAAAAATAAATGGAATACCATCACATGTTATATATAAATTCATGTGTAACTTTTCATTAATTCCAAAGATTTAAGATATATCCATATCTGTTGAAATCTCACCAATATCCAATGAAAAGATACTGATAGAATTAAAGGTAATGATGAGTTGGTTCATCCTACAGATGGATTACCATGATAGACATTTGATGTAAAACATCCAGATTTTGTAGCTAAGGAGAATAATGTTAGGTTGGGTATATCATGTGATGGTTTTAGTGTGTTTGGTCTTATGATTACCGGTCACAACACAAGACTGGTTTTTATTTACATTTATAATCTTCCTATATAGATTTGTATGAAAAAACCTTTTACTTTATTGAGTATAATAATATATGGACCTGCTAAGTTTTTCAACTGATGTAGAAATCTACTTGTAACATTTAATAAAAGAGTTGAAGAATCATTGGGATACGGGTGTGTATTTATTCAATGTTTTTAAAACAAATATATTTCAGTTATCTGATGGACATATATGATGTATAAATGATTTATTTGGTTATATATTGATATCTAGTTGGCGAATGAAGGGAAAACTACCATGTCATTTTTTTGGAGAATAAATGATCGATAATGATTAAATACCATCACAGTTTCAGTTTCATAGGGAATCAATGATTCTTCCTGATTGATCATCAATACAAGAAGAATCACCATAGGTTTGACAATAATCTTGACACTGAAAAACCACCTCAACGTATGTCGTGAACTTATGTGCTTAATGAAATTAAATATTTCAGTTTTTCATTAGGGAAAGTTCAAATAAAATATAAAAGAGGAAGAATGTTGACCCTGAATCCACTTGCAATTGAAAAAAGAAAATTATCTTTTTTGAGATTCGATATTGGTCTACCAATTTGTTACATCATTGTTTAGAGGTCATTCAAATTGAGAAAAATAAATGTGATATTTTTATTTTAATTATTTTAAATATCAATGGGAAGACCAAATATGACATCTGATCACACCAGGACTTGTTGGGTTGGGTTATTTGACCAGAACTGCTTCTTTTTTATATAAGTGAAAATAAATGGAAAGTTTCTTGTACTTATTATTTAATTAAACCTATAAATAAAAATAAATTAATGGATGTATTGGAGAATATTAAGGTTCATACTGTTTATTCCACCAATATATCTAAATAAGTCATGATAAGGGTGTTGAAACTAAAATCTCTAAAAACTCACGATTATCACATCCTTCTTCATGAATTGATTCCAATAGACATCTTTCATTTACTATCCAATAATGTAAGGGTGAAAGTGATTATCTTGTGCCATTTTTCTAGATACCGTTGTGAAAAAACGTTATCTATGTCTTTCTCGATAAAAATACTGTAAGAGGAACTATTAATTTTATATGAGTTGGAAAAAAATTACTCTAGAATTTTTTAATTACATGCTACATTTATAAATTCATTTTCCTACTAAAATACATTTTGGGGGACCCGTTACTTTTTGGTGGATGTATCTTACTAGAATAAATATCTGTATTATGAAATATTTTGTCTGAAATAAGAATCATACTGAAGGTTCCATTGCGAGAGGTTATCTAGCTTAAGAATGAATGGATTTTTGTTCAATGTATTTGTATGATGTGGGAAAAATACATAAGTGGCCAAAAAGAAGTTAAGATATGAAGTATGGGTAAATTGATCCATCATTTACATCTCTTCCCTAAACATGATGAATTATTGGGATATATACATTGGATAAATTGAGACTTGAAGAGCGAGATATGAAACTTTACACAGTCGTATTTAACTATGGTTTGTTTGATGACTATATAAAGTAAATAATTTTAATATTTATATTTCATCTCATAATAGGTCATTTCACATATACCTTAAACTTTTATTATCATTTTATGAGGGGAAATTAAACAAATTATAAGTATAGTTCATCAATCTTTGTCTTTGAGAAGGATATAGGCTTTATATAGCATAGAGTTTCATTCTTGATTGAAATAAATGCTATGAAAATTACTTTAATTAAATTATAAAATATATATTCACTTAATTTTATTATTCATATATATTTTTAATATTGATTTTATAGATTGAATCTATATCTCAAGAATTAATAGTGTTGGATTTTGGTTCCAATTCATTGGTTCGTGAATGAAAATCATTAATAATCAATGGGTATAAATTTTATACAACTGATTGAGAAGTGAAAATGAGAACATACCATGATGGTGTTATGTTAACTATAACAACATACTATTATGTCAGTACATTACATAGTAGGAATCGATACGAAAGTGTATCTTATTATGGAAATATTGAGAAAATATTTTTATTGGATTAATGCTCTCATGGTTGAGTCACTATGATGAAATGTCAATTGTTTGATTTAATGATGCGACATGGTACATTTATTGATGACTATGGATTCATATTTATTAACATGAATTTATTCCTTGATATAGATGAACCATATATTTTGGTATTAATGAAAAAACAAGTGTTTTATTTGAAAGCTCATATAATACCAAATTATAGTTTCATTATTGAAGTTATCCTAAGACATATTTTTTAGGATGATGGGGATGAAATTGACACCATTGATTACCACATTAGCACTGACCAAAATATTTCATTTCATGTCTCAAATTGTCCCATTGTGAGAGTTGATGTTGAACCTGAAGTAGTGGTGCGTAATATATAGACGTAACCATATATGTTCATAGTTCATTAATTTTACCATTAAATGGGTTTCTTCGGCTGGTAATACTATAATTACATTAATTTAGTTTTAGTTTGTAATGATATTTTTGTTTTAGTATTTTTTTTTCATTTCATTTAATTATATTTATTTCAATTTTGAAAATCATGTTTAAAATGGGTTTAAAGAGAATAAATAACTTGGTTTTAAATTATAGTTGTTAAAACATATTAAGAGATTGTTTAGAAATTATTTTAATTCTAGGTTTCATTCATGGTTTTTAAAGACTATTTCAAAAAAATGTACGTTTCAATATTATGTAGATTATGAAAAATATTGAGGAAGTTCAAAGGAATCGATTATTTGATAATGAATGACAGATGCATGAGCTCATGCCTCCTCCTTTAGTTCCCTTATTGAGTATAACAAATTTAATATTTTTTTATTTTTTATTACATTTAATTTCATGTTCTTATTTTTTATCAATTTTTTAGGGATATATTGTTGAACCATATTTGAATTCTACTTAGGTTACTAGTCTGGGTCCCAGAGGGGGTGCTCCTAGACCTAGAAAAGAACCCATTATACCCATTACCACCTTGAACTACCAATAGAAACCCCATCTATAACACATTTCCATCCTCGAATTGAGCCTCCAGGTATGTTCCTACCCATACCTCCATTATCTTCTCATTTTCCCTCTTCTTCCCATACCATGTCTACTCCACCTCCAGAGATGTTCCCACTATTACCATATCCATATCCTTTGATGTATCCCCAACCCTACTACCCATATACAACCATGTCTATACCACCTTCATTTATATCTATCCATCTAGTATTTTAGAATATGTTCCTTTATCTTCTACTCCAGCACATAAAGATCACCAAACAAATGAATTTTAATGAACACATCCTTCAAAATATACTGATTTAGGACATCCCACAGATCCATCAGAGCCTAATGAGTAGTCTGCATCATGTTTTTTTCTTAAAAGTGTGTCAAATTATATCACATAATTCTCTTCCTATGGTAAATTGTCCTACTTCATTTTTTCCTTTGATATTATTTTGGTGGAATCTTCTAGTAGGTGATGTGGGAACACCCGTATGCATGAAGCCTGGAATCACCAAACATGAATAATGAAAGATTATAGTGAAAATAATCTGATTATAGTTAAAAATTACAGGAAGTGTAAAAGCTTCATGGCAACTTTATCCAAGTACAAGGATATCATTCCAATAAAACTAGTATTAATGAGGCATATTAGTAATGGAATCAAGGAAACATCATGAGTGGAGATATGGGTAAGAAAATTTGTTAAATGTCTATCTATATTATTATTTTATTAATATGAATTAAATTTTTTGTTTTCAGTTGGACTAATTATACCTATAGTGAAGATTCTAATGTTGCACGGTTGATGGATCCTGGGGTGTTCTTGATATCATATAAGCCTGAGTTATATGTTGGTTAGAATAGTAGAGTCTATTTTGATTTAGGGGGTGTACCAATATTCCTCGACTATCTAACAACATAATATCAAGTAATAATCACATATTATAAGAGTGATTAGTTTAATGGATTCATAATATTTAATGGGTTGCATAGAAAATTTCATTTTTATTAATTGTATTTCATTTATGTTTTTAGGATGTGGTGGAAAAAACACAAAGAAAAAATATTCAATGATGTATTTTTACCCATTGAGGTTCACTAAAATACCTGAGCATGAGAGGCGCTACGTACTTCAATATGAATAAAAATAATATCTATATTTATATTGTTACATAGTTATATTTTCTTGTAAAAATTTATGTTTTACTTTCTTTATTCCCCTTAATATAATAGTGTAAATATCTCTTTAAAATGGCCAAATGGTCAATAGGCCAATTGGCTTAAATGACCTAAATGGCCAAATGGAAAATCAGCAAAATGGTCAATCATCTAATCATCCTATAAGACTATTTCCCTAATTCCCTAATGGAATAATGTAAAATTGGGAAATTGGATAATTTTCTAAGTGTAAACATGTCCAATTGACCAACTGACCTAATGGACTAATGGCCAATTGTCCAATTTCCCAATTGGACAAATGGCCAAATGGCCAAATGACCCAATGTGCTAATGACATAATTTCATAATTCCCTAATGACATAATATGGTCAAATAGACAAATGAGAAAATGGCCATATGGGAAAATGGATAAATGATCACATGAAAAATTGAGCTAATGTCCTAATGGACACTTATCCTAAAGTCCTAATGGCTATTTAGCATAATAGCCTAATGAACAAATGAACTAATGAAATAATGGACAATTGGATTAATAGGATAACAAACTAATGGCATTATTTCCAAATTAGAAAATGTCCAAATGGCCTAATATGAAAAAAATGGACAAATGGACAAATTTCCAAATGGCCAAATGGACAGATGACCAAATAGACAAATGAAAAAATTGCCTAATGGCATAATGGACTAACGTCCTAATGGCCTAATTGAATATTGTCCTAATGGAAAAATGATCAAATGGGAAACTTTTCTAATGATTTAATGGCCTAATGTACTAATGACCTAATGGACTAATGGATCAATGAATTAATGAAAAAATGACCAAATCACAAAATGGCCAAATGAACAATTAGCCAATTGGAATAGTGGATAAATGGCCTAATGGACCAATGTCACAATGGCCCAATGGATGAATGGACCAATTTCCCAATGTCCCAAGGGCCTAATGGCCCAATGACCTAGTGGACTAATGACCCAATAACCCAATGGAAGAATGGATTAAGTTCCAAATGGGATAAATGGAGCAAACAACCTAAATGGATGAAATAGACCAATGACCTAATAAACCAATGGATGAATGGACTAAATGGACTAAATGGACTAAATAGACTCAGTGGCCTAAAATGGTATAAATGGTATAATTTTCCTAAATTGACCAAATAAATGGCCTAATTGGGAAAATTTTCCTAATTGGGATAAATTGTCCTAATTGGACTAATTGGCCTAAATTTGCCAAATAATTGGCCCAATTGGATTAATTGGTATAAATTGTTCTAAATGATCTAAATGGCCTAAAATATATAATTTATATAATTATACTAAATAAATGGCCTAATTGAAATACTAGGATTAAATTTTTTAACTTTTCCTAAATGGCCTCATTGGATTAAGTTGGCCAAATAAATGGCCCAATTGGCCTAAATATACTAAATGGCCCTAATTGGCCTATATTGGCCAAATAAATGGTCTAATTGATCTAATTGGCCTAAATTAACCTAAACAGAATAGTTTTTCTAAATTTCCTAATTGGTTTTAATGGACTAATTGTTCAAATGGACAAAACTAAAAAATGATGAAATGAACAAATGAGAAAATAGCCAAATAATGTAACAAAAATATATTTGGACTGAAATGAACATAAAATTGTCTAATTTGACTAAATTACCAAATGGTCTAATGGGCTAATGGAAAAATGAAAAAAATGATAAAATTCATAAATGAACAAATGAACAACTGGATAAATTTCCAAATATCCAATCGGCCAAAAGGCCCAACGGAAAAATACCCAAATGGCCAAATGGTAAAATGTCCAAATAATGCAGCACAAAGAGAATTGGACCGAAATGAACATACAATAGGAATCCATATCATTCCAATGTTTAGAATTCTATTTAGTATGTATTGTTTATGTTATGACACTAGTATTAAGTTTCTAATTAAATGAATATTTAGATTCTTCTTCATTTTATGTATTCCTTCAATAAATATAAATTTACTTATTTCTATGTTTACATCCATATTATTAAATAATTAATTATTATACAAATTGATTTCATTTGAAGCAAGTGGAATTTTTCATTTAATGTCGTATTCCATGAACAATTTTTTTTCGATTGAGTAGGAATAAAAGGGTTGGAACTACTATAAATGCACAAACATAAAAAAAACATGTTAGTTTTTTATTGATATTTCAAACTTTGATACATATTTCATAATTAAATATCTTTTTTATATTTTCAATAGTGGTCCCTATAGGCCCTCGAGGAGAAATAAGATGAAAATTTCTGAAAAAATGATCATTTGAGATAGATATTATGTGAGGATCACCAGGGGAGAGTCCTATTTGAACCTGGGAAAACATAATCCCTACTAGGTACTGGACCTCATCAGGTGCCTCTAAAACCTATCAAACCACTAAGTTACAAAATTATCATTCATAATCATTTGAGACAAAAAAATAGATTTGAAAGAGTGTGAAAGAAGTAAACAGATCACTGAACACTTCCTGGAAGCTATATCAGTTGTAAGTCCACCAAATCCATCATAGGCTACTATAATATTTTATTTATGTATGGAAATAGTACCCTATTTATGTGATTCCCCGAGTGATGTCGGTGAGGGTCCTAGTGGTGGTCTAGCTGATGATACCCGTGGTGGTGGTTGAGGCAGTTTTAATGATGATAATGATGATGTTGGTGCTCCAGAAGATAATGTTTGTGATAGTGGTTCCGATGATGTTGTTGATGGAGATGAGGATGAGGATATGGGTGATAGGGGAGATATTGATCCCCTCCATTTTTGAGTTAGAAAAAAGAAGACCTATTGATGTAGTTTAATTACTTGAATTGATTGGTTGTATAGATCTGTATGTATGTTATATTATTGTCAATGTTTTTAAAATTATTACAAGAATTTGTTTGAATTATAGATATTCAATTTATGTATTTCATTAAATGTATACTATGGGTGGTGTTTTGTTTATTGTTTCAGGATGGGCTGCTACTGCTAGGCTGGGAGATGTATTTATACCCATGGTTTAATGAATCATGGGTATATAGTGTTTGGTGGGAGAAGCTAAACCTATGGTTCTACAAACCATGGGTATTGATATATACCCACAGTTTAACTAAATTGTGTGTAATATGAAAATATACAAGGATATACCCATGTTTTCTATAGAAACAATGGGTATAGATCTAATCTTATTACTCCATCAGCCATGGTTCATAAAACCATGAGTTTAATCTATACTGATTATTTTATGGGATATAACCACAGATCCAAATCATGGTTATAAGCTATTTTCTCGTTAGATAAAAATGACATTAATGACATTTTATAATAAATAACGATTTATTAAAGGATTTAAAGTTACTAGAAATATTATCTTTAACCATGTTAATGGGATATGGTTGGAAATATCAACCATGGTCTATTTATGGGCCATGTTTTCTTTATTATTATCTTTCATGAATCATTTATTGTAAAAATATTCGATATCACAATAATCATCAAAAGGGGAAATGAGATGTTAAAAAAGTGGTAAGGGTAAAAACATTTACCTAAACAACTCAAAATTTTATTAGATTAAAAATTTTAGACCCATAATGATATTATATTCAAATTATACAAATTTAGATCCATTTTTTTTCATGAAATTTATTTTATATTAATTGAATAGTTTTAGTAATTCCAAGTGTGCATCTCCACTCACTTATAAAAGGGCACCTTTTATCCTCTCCTCCATACAACTTTTGATCACTCTACTTTGGAAAATAACTACCCATGTCTCTCCCAAAAGTTACTATCCATGTTCTAGAAGCCCCTTTTTTGATTATAAAACTATCCTAGGAAGGTGTTTTGTGTAAACCTTAAGATATTCTCTAAAGTAGAGGTAAAGTTCTTAACTAAGAATTTTAATATTATTTCTTCTTCTACCTCATTAAAATTAATTTAAACCATTATAAAATAATAAATCCATTATATTTCTTATACTAAGATGTTATTATGTTAATTTAATAATAAATATACACCTCCTATTCCATAAAATGGGAAACAAAACAATCGTTCATGTGTATAGTGGACGAATGCCTCACGAACTAATGTAATTTATTTTCCATCACTGCCTCTCACAAATAATTACAGTGATGGATTTAATGTATATATTTGATATTCATGGAATAATAATAATTCTATAAAGATAATATAGAATCTATTTTCTTACATTTCCATTCATTGAAATATAATAACATCGTTCATGCGAATCTGTGAATTACCACCTCCAGAAAATGATGTGATTTGTTTTATATCTCCACAACACATGGATGGTATATATAAGTGAATTTCAAGATATTATATGATATAATTATAATTTTAGAAATATAAAATAATAATTACCTTATTTCTATCCTGATTATTGAAAAATAGAAATGTTACTCATGGCACGTATGACCTACCATCTCCATGATTGTAACATAGTTCATTTTTCATAACCATAATTCATGATTGGTTTTAAAATTATAATTTATGTATAAAAATGATAAATATTTCATGATTATTATTCTGGATAAGATTATATAATGAGATCTTTGACCATATCCAACCTTCTAAAGACATTTTTGACATATGAGTTGAATATCATCAAAACGTACGACATGAACTTAAATGATTAATTAATTGAATATAACATGGTAATCAATAAAAAAAGGAATAAAAAACATAATTTTTTTTATTAAAAATTGAAATATTTAACATAATATTTTTATTCAGGAAGATAAATAATGTACGTGATGATTCAAACTTAAGTAAATGTATACTTTACTTTAAAAATGTTATTTAAAATGATTTAAAATTTAATATTCTAGATATTTTTATTCCATGACCATATTATTTAAATTATTTTTATGTGTGTATTTGAAAAGATATAAATGAATTTTAAAGGTTGTTTTATATCTATTGAAATTTCTTATAATTTTTTTTAAAAGGAATCTTTTTATGGAATGTTTTCGACTTTCTTTAAAAAAGATAAAAGTAATGTTATATTTTATCATATATGGTGTCAGCTGATTTTCCTGCATACACAATTGTTATTTTATGTTCTCATTCATTTACATGTTTCCATATTGTATTCAATGAAAACCCCTTGTTCCCTTTATTCTTAAAATTTTAGTCTTCAAAATGGGGTCTTAAATAGAAAGGGTATTTTGATATCCAAAAATGTCTTGGATATGGGTTCAAGAGAGATTTTCATGGTTTTTATGATGAAAAAGTGAAAGTATAAAATGTTTTATTCATTATATGGTACTTTATAATTATATAGGAAGTTGGGTTAGCCCGATATAAGTTTTATGATGGGTGAGACCGATAAAATATATATGATATGTGATCATGATATAACTATCCAATGCATTGGGTAATATTCTTTATATTCAATGGAAATGATGGATTTAACTAGGGATATTTGTCCAATAGATTTAACTAGGCCGTATTTATTTCCTACATGAGTGAATATGGGTTATGAATTTGATGCTATATGTTTAATAAAACGTTTTCTATTTGATTTCAATTGGGTTTAATGTTTTTCTTTGAACTAAAAGTGTGTGGTTTTCTTGTGAATCTAATTTATTTCATCCACACAATGAATATTGGGATAATGGTTAATTTTTATGTGTTTTTATGTTTTCCATTGGCCTAATGGAATCATTTGTTTTATGTCCCTTACTGATTTTTTGTGTGTTCATTACATGGTTTTAAATTTTATTCAAAATGTTTAAGGTTGATTAAAAATAAATAGAAATCAAGTTGAAATTCATGAATAATTTTCATAAAAATAAAATGTGTTTTATTTTAAATGTATTAAATTATAGGAAAAATGGATACTAAGTAGAAGTGTTCAATTTTTAATATATGATTTTTTATGTGTAAGTTATGACTAAATTATATAGAATTATATACTGTAAATATACTTGAAATGTAATAAAGGGAATTCTTGACTAAAAATTCAAGATTATGTATTTTTTTAAAGCTATGTTCTTTTATTAGCATCTCACTTATTTTAAACAAAGAGTTCAAGAATTCATGTGACCAATATGTAGTTATTAATATAATGGAACCCACCATATTTAAGATTAATCTATGTGGTTACTCATATCCATGCAATAATCACAAACTAAACATAAAACCTAGACTTAAATAACATGTATGTTTACAAATTTCTGGGAATAGTGTGCTAACTATTCTTATGCCTCTAGAAAGATTCTCCTCCCCTAGCACAACTTGGGATAATGGTTAATACTAACTAGGCACTAATCATGCACCCTTTTTTACTTCAACATTTTATGTAATTTCAAGCATTCAACTCCTATAACTCATAAAAAATAAAATAAACAAATAAAAATAAAATTAAATAATTATGTATGAATGATCAGAGGGGTGTCAGAATTCCCCCACCCTGCCACTGTTTTCTACTAGAAAATAAATAGTGATCTTCATTGAAGAATAAGTAAAGTAATTTCTGATTTATTAAATCCTCACGATCCCATTTCTCTTGTTGTAATGGAAAAAAGTCATTTTAACATCGATTATTTTTAATCTTTAACTTTGGTTAAAAGGTGAAATCATTAAATCCAATGTTAAAAGGCACTAAAAAAATATTTATTGATAGCAGTAGTTTAAATATCTACAATATGGTTCTCCCATGGTTTCCAAAAAATGATACTAAAGTTGGTGTAAATATCCAATGCATGTTAGTTTAGTCTATTTAATGAATGTTTTTTGGAACTTTCCTAGAGATTTTTTTAGCGGTTATTTTTTTTAGTGGTGGTTTCCCCTTCCAAAAAATATTGAAGAAATAACATCAATTTAAACAACTTCTATCCACTCTCTATTTTTTGGGAAGGGAAGCCTCCACCAAAAAAAATCAAACTTATAAATTGTCACTTTAATTAACCTCGAAACAATAATTGGGAAGATATAGCGGCAATTTAAATCACCTCTGTATATTTATTTTCAATAAAAATACAGTTGTAAAATATGTACCCATAGAACAGCTGAAGAAAAAAATAACAAATATGACAATATACAAAACAAAATAATCAAAATAGTAATATGAACATAATCAAAATAATAATAATTATAACAAATTATTATTCACATAGAAAACTAATAATTGAATCCCATATGAAAAATCAACCATTCATTGAAACCATTAACTAAAAATCACATTTTATCAACCAAGGGGTGGATCCACCATATTATAATATTACAGTGTGAAATAATTAAAAGGAGGACATAAATATTATTAAAAAAAATCAAACCAATTTTTATCTTTCAAGACAATTAAGAAATTCAACATTATAAAAAAACAAAAATATAAAGCAATCCATACAAGAAAGAATGTAAAAAAAGGAAAAATAATATTAACAAATCATAAAATAAATAATCAATAATAAATAATTAGTTTTACAAAGTGAATATAAATATAAGGTGATATGAAAATAATGAACAATGGGAATCTGAAAGTTAATATGATAAAAAATGGATAAGTATCATTAAAAACTCATTAAAAATTATTTTCACAAAAACACATAACTCAATCAACCAGAAACCACTCACCGTCAATGGTAGAAGCAAAACCTTATAAGGATCTGAACTCTACCAGCCTTATTCAACCAATTACATAAAATAATATCCTATCATACACTAAATTAAACCATCACTACTATTAGGGTTATAGGCGAACCAAAAATCAAGAGGAAGGGGAAGGAGGAAGGATAAAGAATATAAAAAAATAAGATTACCATTCAAATAAAATATAGATCTGAGAAGAAATTGATTTTTAATATTAGAGGAATAATGAAGAATATCTACTGAGATTTCCAGGGGATGGATGAAGGGTTGATTTATAAGAGGTAATCCCAATGAGATAAAATGGTAAAAGTTAGGTCCACTAGGCTAGATACCCTGAGGGGGGGGGGGGGGTGAATCAGGTATGACAGATTAAAACAGCCGCCCCTTTTGATCTTGTTTTGTTGTTAGACAAGACTCTCTTCTCCCCTATTCCTGTTATAGATTTAGAAAAGGCCATAAAGCAAAGACATGACACCTCAATTTTACTTGGTTCACCCTCACTAGGCTACGTCCAAGGAGAAAACACTGGAGATGTGTCGATGCACCAAATCCACTATAAGTGCATTGTTGTTTAAATTTTTAAAGTGGAATCACTATAAATCTTTGTTTACAACCAATCACAATTTGAAAGCACACTGATTTCTCAAATGAAGTGTGATCACTACTTCTTTAGAAGATCCACTCACAGTTTAAAAACATTTATATTCTTTCATTATCACTAATGAATGCATCCTCCACTATATGTATATTCCATTTGATGTCCAATTTTCATCTATTGATGAATAACACTTTTCCACTAAACTATATGTAATACCTTTGGAAATTAATTTCGTAAAACTCACTACTTCTTAAAGCTTCCAATTTCAAAAATCTAAAACAAGCCTTCACGATGTTCCTGCCTCTTCGCAAATCCCACACCATCTTAGAGAACACTACTGTTGCTCCGATGATTTCTCCGGGGCACGCGCATCCGTCTGTGGGGAGGACGTGCTGCTTGTTTCCCCGCATTCCCGCTTTCCAATGGCGGGCGACATCCGTTCCTTGTTCAGGGACATCTCCTCCTTGATTGAAACTGGGATGATGGGATGTCAGTTCTTCCTTATGTGGATTCCTCCTCGGAGATCATCACCTAGTCCGAGTCTCCCTCATATATTTAAGACAGGTTTGTGAAGTTCATTCCTGGCGCCATATCTACATGGATTCCAGTTAATTATGCTACTTCCATCAAAACGCTCCAAGGGGTCTTGTCGGGGCAACAACCTTCGGTGTGGATAATGGTCATGTTGGGGTGTCGTTGGCATGTCTGTCTTCGGTCCCTCATCACAGGGCTTCTCGAGGGTGCGGAAGCCCGAGGCATCCCACATCGGACGCGGGGAATGTGTACCATCTGTGGCTTTCCTCAGCTTCCCATGTTTAACACGGGGTATGCCACGAGTTTAACGTCTTGCGTAGACGGATCGAGTTGAAGGGCCCCTAGGGGGGAACACCGATGTTGGGGCCAGCACGTGGGCAGCTTCCCAGATGCTGTGGAGTGGGATGGGGTGGCATGATCTCACCGGGATGTGGCGGCCCGGGTAAGGATCAGGATGGATGGTGGAGTGAGACATGGGGCTTACGTTCTGAGATGACCCAAGAGGGGGAATACAGTTTAACGTCATGCGGGACAAGATACAGTTTAACGTCTTGGGGGATGATGGGTTTGGGGCTTATGCTCTGAGGAGGCCCAAGGTGGTCAGGGAACCGACATGGAGAGGTCAGGACGACTGTGTGGTGGGCTTGAACCTTGTGGAGGCTTCCTACGTACCGTGCGTTAGCACAGATCAAAGTACACATAGTTCGCTGGGATGGGGCTAACACACTGGGGTGGCCCATAAGAGGATGTCATGGTCGGTGTACGCTCTAAGCCCACGTGAGTCATGCTCAGTGTTGGAAACAAGAGGCAGCGGGGACCAGACGATCACGTTGCAAAGGGTGCGTTCGTGAGAAGCAGAATGGGGCTTACATGTTGAGCGGCCCAAAGAGGAAACAGGAGCTTACGCGTGGTTAGCGGCCCTTGTTTCCAGGGATTAATCCAGGGTGGAGGCCCGTGGTGCGACAAAGCGCAGTGGGAAAAGGACTCCACTGGCCTCGGAAGGGGGAATGTATCAAGATGCATGGGTGCAGTCATCCGCAAGAAAGGCTAGGGGCTTACGCTCTGAGGCGGACCTTACCCCGCGGACAAACGCCGCTCTGACAAGGAGGATCTCATTTAATGTGAGGAAGAGTCCATTACCGTGGAGACGGGTGACGTAAAAAATGTCCGATATGGGGGGACCTTGCGTGCGAAGCACGGGGTCAGACCACAGTTTAACATCTTGTGTTAAGGACAAGGTGCTTAGTAGTTTAACGCCCTGCAGTTTGGACAAGGTGGGTTTGCTCCACACCCCTAGGGATTACATGCCCAATGCAGTCTACCCCTTGTGGGAGGGAAGGCATCGGCAAGGCCGTAGTGAAGGGGGGCCGCAGGGAAAACCACCGGGGGGTCCACGTTAGCGTGGCTATGCGAAGAAGCAATAGCCGTTAGAGTGCCTATGCGTAGAAGCATAAGGCAAAGCAACGCAATGGGAAACACGGCCCAAGGGACCTTGAGGTTACTTCGCACAAGCCTGGAAGGCCGTACGAGAAAACAACGCAGGGCGTGCATGCCCGGCAGGGGAGACATCAGGTGCCGGTGCATGGGGCATCCAGGGGGCGTCAAGGTGAGAGGTCTTTGCACGCAAAAGGGAAGGTTTGCATGCAAAACACCAGGACGACATGCAATTAGAACAATGGAATTGCGTGTGAAGAGGGAATTACGTGCAAGTTTTTGTGCGCAAGGCAGGGGATTGCGCACAAGGCTAGAACCCGGGGGAGGGGGAAAATTCACTGAAGCCAGTGGAGTTGCGTGCAAAGGCGAACTTCGGGGCAAGGTTGCATGAAATGAGGGATTACCTGGATGTCATCTTGCACGCGGGGGGAGCCGAATTGCATGCACGAGAGTCGCTTCGGATTCCTCAACCCCCAAACCGTTCGGGGTCACCTTCTATTTATAGGCGACCTCCGGCGCGAAATCCAGGCGACGCACGATATAATTTCTTGACAGGGACGGCGACACGAAAACAACAACCACGCGGGACGCGGGCACGAAATTATTACGCGCTGGCGCATGAACTTTTCGCGAATCCCGGGTGCCTTTCATGCGGGACGTCTTTTTTCACGCACCTCATCCAATTTTTCGCGCACCACTTCCCGAGCCTCCGGATCGGGCCTCTGATTCCGAATATGACTTCGCTTCTTCATTTCGAAACATCCTCCAAGAGTTATGGGCTTTTTTTCAGCGTCAATAAGTACTTATCAATGTTCACTACTTCGTAGAGCTCAATTCATTGCAAAGATCAAGCCTTTGTGGAGATCATTCCATCACAGAGTGACTTCCATTATGAAGTTCATTGAGCCAACACAGAACACCCCTTCTTTGAGAAGCTCTCAAAACATAGAGTCATTGACTTTGGTCATGACTACGACAGTCTTTTCACAAATATCAAGCCTTTCTTTGAAAACATTCTTCACGGATAACCCATGGATTTGCAAAATCAAAAAGACTTCAGATTTTTTCTCTTATGCTCCTTTATAATGAAGATGGGTAGCCTCTTATTAATTGGCATAATCAACCATGGATCTCCTTTTCTTTCAGTGTGATTTACAGATCGGTCAGCATCGTTTCTATAGTGCATCTTCCCTTCACAAAGTATCACTGAAATTTCTCATTATCGCAATTTTCTCTGTCAAAACCTTTTTTCCACTAAAATGATCCCTTGTGATTATTTTCTCCTCTATTGTTCAGAAAGATTGTCGAAATCGCATATATCACTATTAAATTTCTTTACATATTTGCAAAATCTAATTCATGAACCCCATCTTCACAAAACTCATGTATTCTCCATATTTTGATAAGATATTCAATGAAATATAATTTTAAAAATTCTCACCAAACTCCAAATTTTGGAACCCAGAAATTTGGAAAACATTGGAAAATGGTGCTATCTTGTATATGTTCTTTTTTTACCTCCTCCAGAACTTCCATTATTTTGTCATAGTTCTTTGTCAACACGAGTTGTCAAAAATATCTATGGAACTCAACAATCCACCATGAAACCCTACTTTTTCAAAAAACAAAACCATCCCAAAAATGATGAAATGATACCTTAAGAAATATTTTCTCAAAAGAAAAGGTGTATTAGAAAACTCACAACATAATGTTTTTTGAAAAACCCATTCTTTTCCCATATAGTATATCAAAATAATAAAAAAATCATATCATTTAGAGTAATCAAGATTTACCCCTCACACATTTTTCTAACACAGTTCTTTAAACCATATTAAAACCATGTATACCCCACTAGAGAACACCCCAAGTCTATGAATAACCCACACAGTTCACCCTAAATGTATGGTTTTCCACATTATTTTTAGTAATCCATGAACTAAAATATTGTACCAAAATTCTCATGTGTATGTATTTTTTCATGCTCACTACATAAAATGAAAAGGTCATGAACTAACTTTGTTCCATAGGGAAATAACATACGTAAGATTCATTTTCATTTTTCCCCTATAGAAAAGGTTTTATGCACAAATACACCTAGCCACATGAAAACCTCTCATTAGAAAAAATCCTCTAAAAAATAAAAGATAACTTCCAAAACTCATAAAAATCTAAAAGACCGGTAATTATATCATATTTAATATATGTTTTGCATGAAGGATTCATGATTTATCATCTAAAAAATATTCAAGATAAACAAATCATAATGTAAACATAGGAATAAAACATAGAAAATGATACAAGTATATAGATTTTCATGCCCTGTAAGAGAAATATAGATATCCCTAATAGAAACCACAGCATGGTTTCTGAATCACCATATTAGTGATATGCTAACATAATTTTAGTTTCACATCATCTCTAAATCCAAAGTGAATACTAATCAGTACCCGATGAACTTTGATCGACACCCTCTCAGTCTCTATCTTCACTCTATACTACCGGCACCTGCATGAATTTTTTTTGAAAAATAAACAGTGTTGTATATTAAATTTAAAATTGAAACGAATAAAATTTAATGTGCTAAATTATTTTGATGTTTTGTGATTTACCTTCTCACTACCATCCATTGTGGAAATATCTTTGGGGATAGATCTAGTTGTCTTCTAATATAATTTAATCAATGCTTTATATAAAGTAATGACATTTTCATCTTGCATATTTATATGTTCCCCATGTTCTTAAATTATTCTACGAATAACAACAAACTCCCTCGGAGCATCTCTAGGTAAATAGTTACTACAACCAAAGACATATTCGGCTACAAACCTCAGAGGCATACCAAAGACCACAAATGGTAATGGTCCCAAACCCACCCCGTGCATGTGACCAAGATGCTCTATCCCAAGGACTTGACCAAAAGGATCATCTTAGGAGACCGATAAGGGCTGTGTAGGATTGGCATCCAATAATAATTTTATTTTTACTTATAAATCAAATATCAGTCATATTTTAATCAATACATATTAACTTAGTGATAACTAATAATAAGTTATTACAATGAAAAAGGAATTCATACGCCAAATTCTTTAAGAGACACATTAACATAACTACAATCAAATTTTGTATGAACATGAAACCAAAGTTTTGTTCATGAGACTTGGTTCCCCAAATCATTTAACTAAATTAAAAATAGATAAATCAACAATTCAATATATTAAATAGATAATTTTATCTTATACATATTTAAAGAAATTAAAATATTACAAGAGTCTATTTTTTCTGAAAAAAACTCTTTAACTCGACAGTGTGGGGGATGATTTTATTAGCTCGAATTCATGTATTTTTCTTTGAAAAATCCTGAAATAAATAACATGTAATTTAATAGTAATTTATGAAATTTCATATCCATTTCATATGAATTTATATATGTAAAATGAGATTAATATAATAATATATATTTCAATACCATGTGCTTCTCAGGAAGATGGATTTTATGAAAAACCATTCATTTCTCTCTAGGTACCCCATCGACTATCTTATCATACAACTATTGAGTGGCCAACAAAGAATCCATGAATTCATTCCAAAATCTATATTTTAAACCCATTCATTCCTTACCCAAATTTTTTAATGTCCACTTTCGTGCGATAATATCTTCTGTGGTAAAGTGGAATAACATCTATACAAAGAGATTAATTTATAAAATATCATAAAATAATAACATAATGTTATTCAATTACACCATAATGTATTAAAATTACCTTTACCAGGGAATCATAAACTTTATTTTTTCATGAATGAGGCACATGCCTCCAATCAGCATAGGTAATGGGTAGGGTAATCAGATTTGCCTCTAGTTTTCCAAGAATATGGCTAAATAATCCTAAGATATCATCCATGAGGACCCCATAATTGTTAAATTGGACACCTTTATTCATTCCATTCATATTATAGACCTATAAACCATTAATATTTTTCTATGTAATAATATTGTTTTAATATTTAATAAAAAATAGTTAGTAGTATAAAAAAAGTGAAACAAAATTTATTCACATTAGATTTTGTTCCTAGAACTATCACTCTCCAATATCCTTAGGAAGAAATAGGTGTGACAAATTTTTCCCTCGTTGCTGAACCTACTGAATGGGGAGGCACTCTCTTAGATTTTAATGGGATGGAGAAGGAGGGTATTCCAAACAATGATGGAATGGATGGTGTAAGAGATTATAATGGGGTAGATGGAGTGTGTCTCAGATACAGTAGGGAGGGAGACTGATGGATTATCCATTGTCAGTTTGGTAGAGGGAATATCAACTAGGAGTTGGTTGGGATTAGTGAAACACTTATTCCATGGAATTCCTATCATTTAATCAAATAAAATTAACTTCAGAACAAATATTTCAATAAATACATACAAAAAAACTATAAATGATAATAGATGAAATTTACAAAAAACAATATAGCTATGATAATGAATGACTTCACATATAACACAATTAGTTAATAACTTAATGGATGATTTTACATACAATCATTTTGTCCTTCAATCATGTCATTTTCATGCTACATCATTACTTATTCTACTTTATCCACCATTATAATAACAATAATTTCAATATCATGATTGAAAAATAATTTTGTTTCTTATTATTGATCGGATTCAATGTTAGATGAAAAATCTTCCACTTCATCACCAATATCTTACAAGTCTCTATATTTTATGTGAACAACTAAACTCCACCCTTTATCCATTCCACCTTCCATATAATATTCCGTTTTCACTTATGATGAGAATATATAGTGATAATGTAATTCTTGGCCACCGACATCCATCAAGTGAGAGCTGTTCACAAAGGCATGTTGCAAGAAATCTCTTTTAATACACCAGGTAATATCGACCAAATTGAATTTGAATAAAACAAATGAAAAATGACTATGGTAGTTTAATTAGACAATATCAATAAATTTTCCATAGTACCCAATTCAAAAACTATAAATACACCACTATTATGCATTTTCAAACCCTCTCCCAGATTGACTGTATGCAATTTAGAGCCATTACCATTGTAAGAATCGAATATTCATGCCCATTTTAGAGGACCTTGAGCTAGAAACATAAAATATTCTAAAATTTCAGCCCAAGTATTGGAATTAATGATTTAAAAAAATTCATATGCATTATTATATTTAAAAAATATTTTTAAACATAATATCTTTATTAATTTCAATATTTATGAACATCTATGATATGTAAACCATTATACCATCTCTTTATTAACATATTTTGTTATATCTTTCTCATTTCATGTTTGGCCTCTCATACGTCTCTTTGTTTGTATCTGGATCTCTTCAATAAAAATATATGAAATCTCACTATTCAGAAGAACATATCTATGTTCCTATAATAATTCCATTTTAGTCATTGTAACATTTGTGATCCTATCAAACAATTAACCAATAGTTGGAATGATTTTTTATTTCCCATATTGTTGATATTAAGTAGATGTCTCATCAACACATCCAACTCAATTTAATATTATCTCAATATCATATAAGTATATAAATCAAAGGTAATGCACTCCTTTGATAAATAGCCTTCAAAAATAGATCCTTTAGGTTGAGCTTTGTTTTCTATGTATGATTTCAAATGGATAAGATATCTATGAAATAAAATAAATAAAACAAAATAATTTATTTAACGAAATTCCAAGATTTTTTTACTTAAAAAGAAAAACATATAAATAATTCATCTCTAAATTAGATACATATATCAATAATGTATATGACCTCCTAATTTAGTTTCTTCGACCAAATCCACTGTTAAATGAATTAATATAGTAAAAAATGATGGAGGAAAGATCATCTCCATTGCACAAATTGATAATACAAATATATTTTTAAGGATTTGAAATTTTACGGTTATATGGTTTTCTAAAATAGTTTAATGAAGAATTTAAAAAATTGGAGTATAACTACATTCACCTTTTTAGGTAATAATTCACATAATGCCAATGCTAGTACATGTTGTAACAAAATATGTGAATCATGGATTTTCAATCCATGTAACCTATGATGCTTTAAGTATACACACCTTGAGATGTTACTTGAACACCTATCAGATACCTTCACATGATTTATAATTTGAATAAATATATCTTTATACCCATTTTTCATTGAAAAAATTTCCAGAGAATACATTCCATTCTAATCTGACCAGAGGTCTTGCAATATATTCATTGTTTGTATGTAGTTTTGAGCATTGAGATGAAATTTTATTTTACAAGATCATTAAGAAACATGAAGATCATATTTTCCCAATCATTCTTCTCAAAATAAATAAAATCTAGATTATTCCACAATAAATTAAAATCTTAACATAGAATTTTGAATAATATAATTTTTTGCACTATTTTATTCAAATTTCACTTGATAATGAACTTCAAACTTGTTTCCCAATATCATTCAAATAACGCACCTCCCAAAATTGTGTTTCAATAATTTTTAGTTGTTCAATTATTTCATAACTTTTGAACAACTTTGGAGGCAGTATATAATCTATAGAACCACTGAATTTTGAATTTTTCAACCGAAATTTATGAGATATATTAAGAAATTTTTGATGAAATAAGAAGCACCATTTATTTACTATAATGTAATCTATTGGGGTCAAAATAAAAGTTACAAATAATAAAATACAAAACCATGTAATTATTCCATCTAGATAAATTCCCATGTTTAGGGAAGTCACAATTGGTCCACATTAGAGTAGTGTGCATTTTGAACATGGTTCTAGAAGAAGAATCATATGTCTCAACACCGTTGCACCATGAGTTCTATAAATCTTCAATTGGAGGCATTAGTATATATAAACATCATTTCCAGACATTTTATTTCAGTAATAACAAAAAAATGAAAAAGGAATTTTTTACATACACATCCACATATGTAGATTATAAGGGATCAAAAAAACTGGCCAAATACTATAACTGATGCTCAAATTCCCAAATGGGTATAATCCATTGGTTTACAATCCCAATCTCACATTCCTTGGATTAGATAGGAAATATGGACATAATAAATCAAATTTATTCTACGGTTTTGAAACTCTTGGATATCGCATTAACCCACCATTGTTATTATCTATAGAATGCTGCTTCATGTGATCGATGGTTTTGATGACATGAATAATCTTTTCAATTGAGTATTTAAAGGGAAGTAATGAAAAACCATTATAGGTGTGTTACTTTTCTTCTTCTTCATAGTAGTATGTTGATTCATACTTCCAATATCTTCCATTAAATCCCATCTAGAAGAATTTCTTTTGCAATACTATCTGCTTAAATTCTATACTCTATATAGTACACAATCATTGTGACAGGCATGCATTTTTGTATATTTTAGACCAATCTTATTAACAAGTTTTTCATATCATAAAAAGATTAAAGGATATCAGCTTTAGGAAATTCATCACATAATAATTCCAATATCATTGACATCACTTTATTTCTAATTCCACATATGCATTTTATATGATATAATTTCAGAAAAAAATAATGTTTTGAATATTTCAAACATCCGCCATAAAACTCTATTTTCCATCATCAACTAAATCAGGAAATTCATTTTTCTGCTCAGTGAATTTATATCTTACATTAGTCTCCATATAATCAATATGAGGATCCAATAATATGTTAAACTATTGATTGAGTTGTCCTATAGTTAAAAAATCATCACTTGTCATGTTACTATTTATAGAACTCTCAACTGGTTGTTCTGATTTTTTTGATGTTGTTGGATTTCAATGTTGAAAGAATCATTTATAACATTTTACATTTTATTTCCCATTTTTGATGAAGTTGTGAGCTCATTCTGTTGATTGACATGTGTGCTCAAACATTAAGTAATGTTCGATTCTCCATTACAATTACAACACAATCAGGGATTAGGGAATTTATTCAATATCAAGGGTTCCTAAATTTCATGTATCTTTAAACATATTATAAATTTAAATTTTATCCATGGAAATATTATTGTCCCATCCACAGATTGATTAGAAATTGAAAAATAAAAAACATCTCTAAACCCTTATCACAATGAGGCGTGTTCCTCAGTAATGTGATCCAACTTGTATCCATATATCACAATGTGCCTACACATCATTAAGGAAAATTAAAACACGTAAAAAATATTATGTAATTTAATAAAAAATATTAATTTTTTAGAAATTAACAATATAATTTTTTATGCCTTTTAATTTTATTACGCTTTTGAAGAACATCATTTTTTAATATTTTAATTCAAATGTAGATAATAAATCACATGGTGCAAGAGGAGTTGTTATAAAAATTCTCCTTTAGAGTAGTATAAATTAAACCTTGAAATAGAACCCCCCACACTAAAACCCAAAAATTTTATGAGAACCTTAAATCATTAAGGTATAACAACAACAAATAATTACACAATAACTATAAAAACATAGAAAATCTATAAACAAGATAGAAAAAAATGAAAAACACAAATAATTCTATTTAAAAATGAATTTCAATGATCCCCACATTTAACACCAACATATCCCTTAAATACTTTTATATATTAATTAATGTTAACTAGAGAATTTATAAAAAAACTATTATACAAAATGAATTAAAACAGATTTTTAACTAAATTATAAATTATATAATTTTTTATAAATTGCAGTAGATATCAACTGAAACTTGATTTACCATTCAAAAAACTATTAAACATATTTATTATAATCATTTTATATCTAAATACGGAATTGAAAATAAAAGAAAGTCAGGTTCTAGAATTTAATAACCTAAAATAGGGGAACCTACCAAAAACCCACTGCCCATGAAAGGGATGATGAAATTCCACCAAAAAATATCCAAAGACATCAAAAAAATTAATAGGAACCTAAAAATAAAAAAATAACTAATATAATGTTTCAAAAATGAAAAAATAATACAAAAACCTACCTTAAACAGGGTAAAAAATGTCTCCTTTAATGAATGTCTCTATAATGGGTCCCAAATCCCTCATCACAAACCCAAAAAACCCAAAAATGGATAATACAAACCACCCACATTCATTATGGTTCATCCATGGGCTAAGATTAATGAAAAATGGTAGGAGGAAAGGGGGTGGATTGGGGAGAAGTAGTGATGGATATGGGGAACCACATTAAGGGGGATGCAGCTAGTAGTGAGGGGGAATGAGGGGTTGTGGAATGGAAGAATGATGGAGGGGATGAGGGGTATAGGGGGGGTGGCTGTGAGGGTAGATGTTGGGGGGCTCTAGGATCGGTGGTAATGGGGGAATGGGGAACAATTATGGGGGGAATGAGGGGTGGTGATGAGGTGAAATGGGGGATGGGAGTCTGGGTGGAGGACAACTGCTGTGGCTCAAGCATGTTCTTTGGGAGAGAGGGATCAGGGGATGGAAAGAGGAGTAGAGAGGGGAGCTTAGTAAGAGGGGGATGAAGTTATTTTTTTAATAAATACAAAAAATTTAGGGATGGTTTTTAAAAACCATTGCTAAATATTTGAAATATTTTTAGCAATGGTTTCTAAAACCACTACTATAACCCTGTTTTTCTATGGTGAGTAATGTTTCTACATTTATTATAAAAAATTTACATTGAATAAAATTCTCAAATTTCGATTTATTAAAAAACGATATGGAAATTATGAAAAAATTTGGTTGAAAAATATTTTTGATGCCAATATTAATTATATATAACATTAAAACAATATTTCTACAGTGGTTATAATTTATGTTGATGTGGAATGTCTGAAAAAAAGACCCTAGAAGTGATTTTTTTGATGTCAATTGTATAAAATAAGCCCCATTTAAAGAGTCCCAAGACTTTATTTATTATAATATCCAACATAGGAAATTAATTTCATAAAAAATAATAGAGAAACAAAATACCCCATCCTAGTTAAAAAAAATTGAAGCACAATAAGAAAAAACATGAACTAAAATCTTCCATAGTAGAATGAAAAAACAAATAAAATATAATGCACAATTTTATAAAATATTATTTCAAGATAATAAAAATAAATGAAACTTTTACATATATATATATATATAAATTAACCAATCCTATAAAAATAGTTTGTAAATAAATCTTGAAGGGGATTTATGTCTTCTGGTGAAAAAGTGTTAACATCATCAAAGAACAAAAAATCATAAATTTTATAAAATTTATAGTACAAAATATTAGTTTAAATAATAAGAGATATATTATAACTAAACCTGTCAAAATATTTCAACATTCCCATTGTGATAGTCTCAAAAATGCATCATAAAAAATTGTATTCACAATCAACATGTCCTCTTTGACTATGACTTGGTATTTATGAAATAAAAAATAAAAAATAAAACAACCCATATATTTAAGATAAAAAATAATTAACTATACTATAAATACACGAACCTTCACTTGCACATAACTAATTTCATTTGGGTTCTTAATTGATAAGTAATTTTTTTTAAAACATCGCTTGAGTAGTTTTGTTTACATAGATTAATTACTAAAAGAATTATAACATAATAAATTTACATAAAAGGACTAATAATATGGTATAAAACTTTTGAATTCAAGAAGTATAAAATATAGTATTGAACTGCACCCAAAAAATATCATAACCAATATGCATTGTGTTCATGTGGGTAGAATATGTATAACATATAATTTATACTGAAACACAATTTTTTTAGCATGGATGATATTATAATCAATTGTAGTTCTTAATTCTATAAGTCTTATTATTTTTTAATGAATGGATAGAACCAATACTTAATATATGTGTTTCAAAATATCTCTACTATATATTTCAATATAACATTCTTCCTCAAGTATTGAACGACCATTTATATAAATTATATATCAAAAAATATATATATGTAAATGCTCTCAAATTATAGGCAATGATACTATTGATACCTAATTAGATAATTAAAAAATTAAATAACTTTAAAATATTTTTATTTAAATAAATAAAAATTTTAATATAAGTTTACTTTCATGGAAAAAACAACAATATGGGTATAGAGATCTCATCACTGATAAAAACATCCATGATTGTTGTACCTTACTCACTATGATTGTTTTAAAGATCAAAAATACAAACTATGTTTCTAACATTTTCAATTAATTGTATTTAATTTATTATGTAAATTTAGTTTGAGAGTTATTTGGGTAAGATAAAGGTATCAAATGGATTGCATTGGTTATGTTCAATTTCCTACACAATCTGGACTCACCAATTACCCGGTGGACTGTCATCACCACCCGATGAGATCTGGACAATACTGATTTACTACAAGTAACTCACTGACTACCGAGGTGAATCCAAAAGCTACTCAGTGGAGTGTAAATTCCCATGGAGAACAACAATAATCTCACTATCTATCCAGTGGCATTGGTCAGCTATCCAATAGACTTGAGTTAGCAAGTCAAAGGGTGTATTAAAGATGGTATTCATTGGCTCTGTTGATCCCATTACTCATCCAACTTGACCTATAGACCACCGAATCCTATATGTATAACTCATATAAGGTTTTTCCAGCTGAAACATAAAACCTCAACAAATGTAATTTATCTTTAGTGAAGGACAACTAGAATAAGATACAAAATAAGTTACATTGTTCCTCATCTTGATATGTATTTGTATTTATTTCTCCAAATACTTAATCTCCAATATTTACCTCTCACATTCTCTCAATTTGATCTCGAAAATATTTATATTGAATTGAGAACATTTATTTACAGTTTTTTCCCAAAGAAAACCTCATATTTTTCTTAATTTTTTATTTCATAGCAAAGCACTAAAACCAAGGTCTTTATTTTTGGTTTCTTAGACATTTCTAAAAAAGGTCTTTTTTGGGTTTCTTCGATACCAATAAAGTCATAGGGTTTTTTGTTTCTTATATTTATTATGTAATGCTAATGTTAAGTTCAATTAATTAATACAACCTCATGAAACTTTGGTGGGATATTTAGGGGCTCATAATTTAGAAATTTTAAAACTCCCATAATAATTTGTGCTCTATGTATATTATTTTCTCTCTATATATATATTTTAATCAATTTTAATCAATTAATAAATTAATATTTAATCATATAAAACACTAAATACCTAAACTTATATAAATAAAAATCTCTCATATTTAATGTATCATTTACATTATACTTATTCTTTTTTAATTACAAATATAGTTATCAATAAAATTTTTCTTAAATTGATTATTTTTGTTTATCGATGAATTGTATAATTGCATCACTTTATTTAGTTTTATTTTTTGAAAGGAAATTCACCACCCTATTTCCTTAATACTACAAAAAAGAATGGGTATCAAAGGATACATTATTTTCACAATGTTTTTAGTTCGTGTTTTCAAAATTTATTTTAAAAATATTAATCGATACCAAGGAATGGTAATAAAAAAGTATCCCCTACATATAACACCCAAGGTGCTCTTGAAGGAAATTAAATGGGTCTCAAACATTTATCTGATAAAAAACTATATTATATTTGAAAATAACATGTCTATTACTATTGTAAGAATAAGTTTTTCTATTTAGAAAATTTTCATGCATGGTAACATGCAAACTAATGAATCAGAAGAAAAATGGACTCCGGATGAAGTACTAGTTTTTAATTAGACAACAAAGAAAAAAATTCTCTTCATTATGGTTTATATTACAATTTATTTAACCGTATATCCACATGTAAAACATCCCATGAAATTTGGATATTACTTGATGTTAAACACTAAGGAACTAATAATGTTAAAGATACTATACTTGATATGTATAAATAATATTTTGAATGTTTTACTATGCTTTTTATTGAATTGATTTTTTAGATGTTAATTAATCATACTAATATTTTAAAAGGTATAAGTTATCTTGGTAATGATATTTCTATAAAAAACCTTGTGAGGAAGATAATTTGGGTTATTCTATGTTCATGTGAATCTGAGGTAATACTGATTCAAGATGAAAAAGGCATTATGAAAATTCCAGTTGAATAACTCATTGGTTCTCTAATAACCTATGACATTCCCATGAAGTGAAAATACAAAAATTAATAATGATACTATGGGAAATGAATAGATTTTATTTTTAAGAAGAAAATGACGAATCTTTAGAAAGTAATATTAAGATGGGACATCTAGCCGCAAAACTAAAAAATTTATAAAGAAGAAGGGATCCTTCCACCATGATAAAAGGGAGAATCAATGGGAATAATTTGAGGTCAACTGTTATCATTGCAATAAAAAAGGACACATCAAGACCAAATTCCCTTTATCAGAAAGGAAATGAATAATATAAATAAAACACTGAATGTTTTTACTTGGAGTATATGAGATGATTACCTCTCTACTTCCAAATCAAGTGACAACAATGCCAAATGTCCCATAGAAAAAATTAAGGGGTGTGGTTATTCTAATTATCACACTTATTCCACTTATTATTGTTCTGCCACTTCTTATTATTTAATCTAATTTGGTTATGAAGAGTTAGATGATGAGTTTTTTGGACTTGTCACAAAATTCAAAGAACTCAAAAACAAATACAATAAAGTAATTTTATAAATTAATCAACCTTATGATAAAAATTACAAGTTATATTTGAAATAAAAAGAACAAACTAATGTTACAAAATGAGTATAAAAATCAATAATGAAGGATCTAGAAAATTTAATTTCTAAATACATTTAAGGTGTGAAAAATGTAAATAAAAAGTAAGATTCTCAATGGCATGTGAAAAATTGATATGGTTTTGGTTTAAAAAATCAATAAAGAACATAAAAAATACTAATAATTTTTCATATAGATAATATAAATATAAAATTTTCAATTATTCTAAAAAAGCATCCTATTTATGAATGTTATTGTAAAAATGCGATTTATGGTTGTTTTAAATCGATATAATTGGCTTCTAAATCCTTTTTAAGAATTCTTATGGAAAATATTATGCTAAACAAGTATGGATTATAAAATTTATTTTAGAAAACACATGTGGACCCAAATTTGGGGTGATTAGATCATTCTTTTCATATTCATTTTATGGGAAAATTGTATCAAGATAAATTTAGATAGATCCAATTTTCAATTTTGATAATGGGTTCTCAAGACACATGTGTGGTGAATAATATGATTTTAACTCAAGGAGTAAGATCTTGGGAATTTTAACTATTGTTTTTTTCAAATTTTTATTTTATTAAAGATGTTTAATTATGTTTTAAATGTGGATGAACTTCATGAATGTGTTAATCTCCAAAAACCCCTCACTTGGACTTCTCAATATTATTAGTGGGATCTAGGTGGGATTATTTTATGCCACTAACTATTAAATTGAGGTCAGAATGAGTTTTATTTATTAATTTTATTTTTTAAATTTTTTCTAAATTCAAATTTATCTTTTATGGGTTACAACCTTTCAATTTAAAAGGATTTAAAAATTTATTTTTATTTTTATTATGAGTTTAGTATTTTAATTGTTTTAAATATCATTAAAATTATTTTAAATTTCAACACGATCTTTAATTTATTTGTTATTTTATTATTATTATTTTTAAATATGTTTAAATCTAAATATTGTTTGATTTTTATAATGATTTAAGTCTAAAATTATAGAATTTTTTAAAATGTTATTTTTAATTAATTTTCTTTCAATTGAGAATGACTTTAATATTTCTTTCATTTTATATTCTATTATATTAAGTTTTTCAAATCTGAAAAATTTTATTAAATAAATATTTTGATATTTGTGTATTTAATTGATATTTCATTTTCTCATATCTTGTACTATTTATCTTTCTTTCTAAAATTTATTTTTTAATTTATTATTTGATCTTCCTAGGATTTCACAAGCTAATTGGTATCTCTCATTGGAGAAATACTGGATGTAATATCCTAACCCTAAACATTGGATTCGAAAGATAAGATGTGCCACTAAATTTAGGTGAAGTCCCAAAGACAACAATGGGTGGAAATAAATTTAAAGGGTTTACTAATATATAGAGGTTTAATTTTCTCTTTTAAACAACAAAAAATTATTAGGACAAAAGAAAAAAAACCAAACTAAACTATATGATGCATTCCATATAATCAATAAAACTAAAATTAAAAAAATATCTATGTACAAAGGAAATAATAATCCATAATAGAAATACTCTAAAATAAAGATGAAATCGGGCTCCAGTTTGGGACCAATACAAACACCATGTACATGACCGAATTTAATGCTTCGACTCTTAACAACTACTTCAAGGGACACCATAATAGAAATATAAAATCATTCTCTTTAATATCATTGAAAAAATGTCTGTATAAGCACCAAAGAGCATATAAAGGGGGCGAGTAATCATACCCAAAATGAAATACTCGAAAATCTTTCCACACACTCTACTAGAATGAGAAAAAGTTTGATAATAGTTCAAAATATAAACTAAATAAAATATTGGAACAACAAAATAGTCTAATAATTTAAAACAATATAAAATATATATAAAAAATATTATCCAATAATTACACTTGGTATACCCATCCAAATTAACTTAGTCATGCACACATTCATACTAGTTGATAGTCCCAGACTCATAATTGGTTACTCATCGATACATTAAGAAATTACTAAGTGACCATTCCGTAGATGCCACTAGTCTAGAACCTCATGTCCTATCCATAATAGAAAGTCCATGTTTAATGAAATGATGAACACACAGTACCAATGTATTCCACATTACTATATTAATTCATTTTTTAAATTAATAGTTATTTCAAAATCATTTAATAAAGCATCATTTATGAGTCATATCAAATTCATAATTTAAAACATGGAATAAAAGATATTTTCAAAAAAACATTTCAAATCATTGATTTCGTAACCATCAAGAAAATAGATTTTTCTTAATGAAATTAACATGAGTATCATTCAAAATTAAAAAAAACATTTAATAAATATAAATCCTTCATGTTATAGAGAAATTAGAGAATAGAGATAATCTAATTACCTAATAATGTTTGACAAAATAGATGAACAATAAAATTAAACCTCTAGAACTGGTCTTTAAATTTAATTACATAACTAGATCTAATAAAAATATAACCAAAACAACATCATAGATCATATATCTATCCTTAGCAGATCAGATATAACAATCAATGTGGGAGTAGATGATAATATCAGGAAGGGAAGATATAAAAAAGAAACTTACCATTGATTTCTAATATCCAGCTCACATAGATATATCAAGACTAGCTTCTAGTTCAATTAAAATCACCAAAGTCACAAACATGAGTTTTTTGGTTTGAGAGCCATGGTAAATAAGATAAATTGAAATATTTCAGGTTTAAATGGAATTAAAATAAATTTTTGGATGTTATTAATACATTAATCAAGGTTAGGATACATAATTTACAAACAATGTTCCAAACATGTGATTACATCTAGACAACCCCTATGACTGCATGGTTGTGTCACATGGTTTTAAAAACCATGTGCCAACGATGTGTAATAACTATGTCTCAAAATTCCCAATTCACCTAGTTTTTCCAAGCCATGTGCCAAACCATATACTAGCTGTGTGGTTTTCTAGAAGGCTACTCTAACACTTACATGCTTTCATTGGGAAACTACAAGGGTTTACCTAATAATACTCAAACTATTTACCCTTCAAAACCTCACTAAAACACCCCAAAACATCATAAACCTTATCGAGGCCTAACCTAAAAATACTAAAAATTAAAATGATTCAATAAAACCCATAATTACACAAAAAAGGGTGTTACATTCTTCCCATAATAACGTTTTATGCCTGTCTAAAGACAGAGTCTAGCGGTGATAAGACATAAGGTCAAACCAATAGTTTATCATAAAAGGATTCTAACCCATACAATTTTTAGAGATTTATATATACTATAACTTCTAACATAGAAAAAGTATGAATCAACCTGAAATGAGATTATCATTTTTGAATTAAGGTATGAAAGACTATGAGAACTAATTATACCAATCATTCCAAGAGTGACATGAGCATTAGAAAAATATAACTATAATATTACTCACTAAATGACCCTAAATATATTAAAGTATTGTGTGAATTATGTCGAATTAAGAATGTAATTATATGGAATAAACAACCCTATTGATTTGGTTTGGGATTAAAAATTTTTCCACCAATAAAAAAATTAATATCCATCGATTACTAAGGAAATAACTCTTTAAATCCTTAAATCTATGAAGAACAAATGATCCTTGATTAAAAAAAATGGAGAATACTAACAACAAATAATATAACTTGAAATAAACATAGGTGATAATACGATGCTCCAAATAGGGTTATATAATGATTTCATAGATAAATGGAAACTTGTGAATGCTCTGGTTAGGTGAGATATCCTTTCAAGAACTAATAAAGTTTATCACACACTTTCCCCAAGATTAATGATTGACATGGTTTCCCCTTTGATCAAAGTTGGTATAATGTACTTACAGATAAACTAACTTATAAAGGATAATTTTTTAACCACACACCTAGAATAGAACTATTTTTTAGTCAAAGATAAGGTTAATTGGAACATAGTGCAAGTTCATTATTTCCCAAATAAACTCTATAACCTAAACATCACAGACACTATTCTCTATACAGAAATTAAATATGTTGACTTAAGATTCAACCAACACGGGCCTCAATGAAATCAAGATTCTTAAGACAACTAGTGTTAATGTCTATGAGAATTATCCTATCATATTGGAAACATATATATAATAATTATAACATGCCAAATGATTGGTGTGAGACAATTTACACTATGTGTGCCTTCCCAACATCTGGATAGAAATTCTTCTTGAGGTTGTCCAGATAGAAATAGGAACTTGATTTAGATCCCGATATTTTCTAGAGTATTTTCATTACCTTTACACCCTTCAAGGGATACCCACCATTAAAATGAAACCTAATAGTTAGAGTATCAAAATTCTACCACTAAATGTCCATGGACTTGGTTATTGAAGTCAATAATCAGAGCTTACTGATAGAAAATAATGAAATCAACTTGGTTAATAAAACTCAAGCTAATGTCAGTGATTTAAGACATGGATCACCATTTATTTAAAATTTCACCAAACCAACACTAATAGATTTGAAAGATACGACAACCACTACCAAACTACTTATAAATATATATATGTTCCCATAGAGGCCATTATTGAGACATTAAATGATAAAATAAGGAGAAAACACTATAAATAACCCATTAATCACAGAGGGTATCCGTATTCAAGGTATTTATGGGAAACAACTCACTCATTCAAAAAGTCAAGGAAAAAACAAACACACCCAATCCCTATAAAACATCAAAGAAAAGAACCAACCCTAAACTATTCATAATGACTTTTATTAAACCCATAAATTAAAATAAGAATATATTGAAACAAAAAAGAGATGGTTACTAACTCACCTCCCTTAATCTTAAATGAGTAATGTCCCTACCATGATGAAAATATGAACATTTCCACCAGATGGCACAAGCATAACCCCACAATCGGACTAATTAATATTCCATTGAAAGTTAGGAAACAATTTATTCCTAGGATTACAATAAATACAACATGAAGATAGTGAATTATACCAACGTTGGTCCATGTTAATGGTCATTGAACATGGATACTATTGTAATTTCTTGTATATTTCTCTACACATGAAAGGTCTTGGTGATCATCCCATGATTCATTATCTCTTTATGAAACAAATATTTCCCCCCGGTGCATTACATTCATCACATAGTGAATAATTAACCAATACAAAAAGGGTGAAAAAATACAAAAATAACCATAAAAAATAGAAACAGGAAAGCAAAATCAGAATGAAAAGAACAATAAGGAAAATAATAAAAAACATCAAAATCATAACAATAATAATAATGACTTATAGTAGCACAATTTCGCAAGAAAATATACAACAACAAATTATTTAAGAACAATACATTCATACTACCCATTCAGGTAGACCGTGAGGGTTTTATTCCATAAATATATCACATAAAAATATTTCCCTAATAACCACATGAAATGTTCTCATATTTCACAAGTAAAGATTTTCTTATAAACATGCTCTTTTGTAAAAACCCAATAAATGAGAATAATTAAATTGAAACTAAAATTCAAATACTTGTAAAACCATTTGAAATTTGTTCTATAAAAACCATTTTGACAAAATCATGATATAATATAACCATTATAAAACAAAACTTTCAAAGAACTAATCGATAGTAAATTTCAAAATAATTAATGGTTTTAATTTTTGAAAATCGTTTCCTCAAGATCCACTAGAATAACACTCTTTAAATATTTTTATAAATTTATTTTTTTAATTTTTCTATAAAAACTTCTAGAAAATTCTTTTGTAAAACATGTTTTAATTTTCTAAAAATATTTCAAACAAAACCCATAAAAAAATTCTCTAATTTTAAAACGTATTTATTATCAATACATGGTTCATAAATCAAGATAAAATTAAAAGGAGAAACCAGATCATCTAACCACAAATAGGTAAAATAATATGTTTTAGTCATCTTATATACATGAAAATATGATCAAATGTTTATTAACTCATTATTAATAAACTAGTTTAAGGTAAAGGCCAATTTCTATATTTTCTAAAATCACAACAATTTAAAATTATTTATAGACAGTAAAACATCATGTGAGAGATACTCTACCACCATATTTCGTGCCATTATGCTTAAATTTTAAGCATACCATTTGAAATATTATTCTAATAATCATGCACGTCTAACTAATGAATAATTTAATAGAGTTAAAAATTTAAACATTATATATTCCACATTCTTCCATAACTAATGAACTACTAAATTAAATGTTTCTAAAAACATAAAATATTAAAAAATAATATTCATATAAAAATATCTCAAATGTATTGTTTTGTTTAAAGATATGTTTCTTTACTCTATCAGAACGAATAACCATAACATTCTATTTTTATTAACCTGTGAAATTACCAAAAAATAGAATCATTTTTTCATGCTTTCGTAGATCATAATTAAAAAATTATAAAGTTCAATTATAAAAAGATTAAAATTTCCTATTTAATTTGACATACCAATATTCTAGTTTCTACCTTATTCACTATATTGAGAACAATTCACTATTTAAGAATATAAAAAGGTATAACTATAATATTTTATTCTATTTAATCGATCATGAGATTAACCAAGGAAATAATAAATAAAATTTATAGAATACTATTTTTTTAATCCTAGTCTATATGATTCAAATTTAAAATCAATAAATTAATTTTACACTTGGATTGTTTTGAAGAGAATAAAATGGAAGGCTAAACAAAAGGCAATCAAACATGTATAAATGTTCTCTATGGTGGTGAAATATAAATAGTAACTAGGGATAGGAAAATAATAAAAATGTAATTGTGCATTGAATTACTCATTTTAATTTTTTTTAAATATCATAAAATAGAATGGATTATAATGAATAATTAGTCAATTATGAATAATTGTAGTTATTTCAAGTCTAAGTTCTAGTTACATACCAATGTCACATTTCATTAAGAAATAAAACACAAAAAAGCCTAAACAGAAAAAATGCTAACAATAATCAACACAAAACACCAAGGAAATGAATATTTATCATGTTCTTGAAACCATTTCATTGAAACTATAGATTTACTAAAAGTAAAAATGATCAATTTTAGTAGACAGGTAATCGTGTTTCCATCTATTATATCCTGAAAAAATATCACATGAATGATGAAATCCTTATGGAAAGTCTCTTTACTAATGCATCATACCAAGATATATTTGTATAAGACATTAAGGATGAGGTTATGAGAAATCTAGAAATGATTCAAAACAATTTTCATACCCATAAAACCATAGTAATAGGAAGTTTAGTATAAAGAGGTTACCTACACATTTTTATGCTCTATATTTCTAGTCCTAACACATCATATCCCCAAGAATTCCATTAGAACTGAAGGGACACATAAAATGATATTATTTATAACATCTCAACCCTAACCATTGGTCTGGAAAGATATGAGGTTCCACTAATCATAGCTAACATCCCCAAGACCCAAAACGATAGTAATAAATGGTAATGGATTACAAAAATTTTGGGGGATGATTTTATCTTTTAAATGACCATAAACTATCAATACAAAAAAACTACCAAAACAACTTATATGATGCATGAATTATAAAAAAACTCAAATGGAACACCAAGACACCAAAATAAATCATGACTCAGGCACCAAGGTGGAACTAATATCGACTCCAAGTACATGACCAACTCTAACTCTCTGAATCCAGATGACTATATAAAGGGACACCACTAGAGGAATATAAATTCTTTCCCATACTAATGTGATGATAAATAGTGTTAGCGTACACACAATAGTGCTTATGTAGGGGTGATTAATCATGCCTATTAAGCATGTCACGAACCTAACGAGGTGGACCCAAAATCAGGCACCTGATCTGGTCCACCACAAAGCCGAATAGGCATTCCAAATCCTCTTGGGATGATAAATAGTGTTATAAATCAAGTATAACTCAGTTGGGAATGATTTGTCCCATGAAAAAAAATACAAATAGAACATAGAAATGAAATAAACATTATTAGTGAAAAAATCAATCTTATAAACATACCTCCATGTGACCTCATAGGTCATCACCGAGCAAAAAACTAAGATCGCTCTTTATGTGATACAAATTTAGAATAATCTTCAAATTTAAAATTATAAATTAGGTTAGGAAAATAAGATTAATAGGGATGGAAAAAGTGAAACCATACCCTATGACTTAAATTTAATGATATAACCATTTCATGCTAGTTTGAAATATATATAATTAAAATATCGTTTCCATTTCCTTTTAAAACAATTAATAAGAATGTAATTTCAATAGAACCATTTTATTTTCCATTTTCAAAAATAGTTTCCCCATAATGAAATAATTCATAAAAAATCATTATAAGATGTAACATGAAGTAAAATAAATAATTATGTAAAAATGTAAGTAATGGAAATCATATCACAAGATATTACCAAAACATATAAAATTAGTATGAAAGTAAATATGTGGTGATATAAAATTTTCCTATAAAATATTAACATTTGAAATTATTTTATAAAAACATCAGAAAATGATGGAAAATATGATTCTTGTATAATTGTTAACATGGGATACTCTTATAAATCAAATGAAGAGACCCAAGACATACTCAGTTAGAAACCATATGTCGTCCTGTCGATGTGATCCATAGTCAATAACCAACCAAACTTCTCTCACTAGCCTTACTAGTGCAACAAACCACATGAGATTTCCCTACCATAGGGATATAGTCCTTCTAATCAATACTAAATAGAAAAACTCTCTTGACTCTCAATATGATTCTTAGGATCCCATGGATTTGAAAAAGGTAAGAAATTAGGAATAAATCACAAGTACAATATCTCAATCATGAAGATCCATGATACATACTAAGATGAACATACAACACAATCCATTTCAATTCCCCATAGAGTTGAAATAATCCATATAGGTGTCCTCCTTTCAGAAAAAAATAAATGGTACCAATTGAGATTTAGCATTTGAAATCTAACCCTTACTATTTGAAAACCCCTATTCTAACCAAATCTATTTAATTTTAAAAAGACACCCTTTAACCTTATACACAAAAGAACATATATATATATATATATAAATACTTTTTTTCTAATGTACATACTCCAAAAACCATAATTAAATATGAACAAATAGAATATCTATATATATCCATATTTTAATGTGTATAATACATATTTAAAAATGAGGAAGAATTTAGAAACCATTATGATGATCTTAATAAATACAATATTCTATTTGGACTTTATAAAAAACAATCCAAAAAGAAAAAATATACTAAATATCTCTAACGTACATAAATAAAATAGTGGGGAAAATAAACCAAGCACTCGTTGTGGTCAACCATTGAAAAAATATTTTTAAAACATGTTTCACCGGGGACATGCAACGACCATATCTTAATAAAACATGAAAAACATGAAAGTGACCAATTTCATACATCAAAAACATTTTATATAATTTATTTACATTGAAATGTAATGAAAACACCTAATAAAACCCTCAAAAAGTTATATTTTCCAATTTAATGGCTTGAACATAGGGTAACTTACCTCAAAATTTTTCCACCTTCTCCATCAGCGACCCAAATGTACATCATGAAGGTCTAAGGAAGTCCAGAAAAATAGGAAAAATCAAAATGTCACTAAATACATAATGAAAATGAGAGATACTATGTAATATAGGGAAAACCCTACCCATATTCGGCAGATAACATGTCACCTTCGACAACTATTTATAGAACAAGTCTAGAATTCTTCCTCATGAACCTTTAGATCCTATAATCTCCAAAAAAACATCCAATTAAGTTATGGTTTATAAATGGTGCATGAACCAAATGAGATAAAAAAACTAATAAAAAAAATAATTTGGAAGAGGAGAATAAGAGAAGATAATCTATGATGATCACACCTAGAAAAGGGAAGAAATCGGAGAGGAGAAGATTTAAATGAAAGGGGGTGGCACACACAAGAGGGGAATATCACCTTAGGGAACGGTCATGTGATAGAGGGAGGGTAAATATTTATACTAGGTTTTATTATTATTATTATTATCAATTTATTTTTTTCAGTTCAGAGAAACTCACATGGTTAGGCTACACATTTTACTAAATTGTGCAACAACTATGCATTCTTCACTGGAAGGACACACAAAACATAAAGGGTTGGGTTTAATGGTATATAAACTATGTCAAAACCATGAATGAAAATTTTGTTAAAAAATTAAACACCTCTTAATGTTTGTTCCACAATTTGGTCAAACCGTTCACAAGCCATTCACCAGCTCCCAAAGACCACTAATCCCTCTGCACGACTTGTCTTATGACTCACATGGTTTAAGATCAACCATGTGCTTCCTGTGTGTGTCACAATTTGTGAGAATAAAATGATTCAGAAACGCACCTTGTGTAGGTTACTCATAAGGGTTATTTCATACCATGCACACTAGCTGTACACAGAGCCAAAAATTGACCCAAAACATCCAAAACATAAAAATGTTACTAGAAAATCAAATTGAAAAAATCAAAAAAATTAATCACCAAGAAATAATTAAAATAATAAAGATAATAAAAATCAGGTTGTGAAAAGATAATTCACAAAACCTTCCCACACACAACACTAATAAAAAACATATTATCTCATAGTTCAAAATATAACTAAAATAAAAAACATTTAATACCAAAAAATTGGGGTGTTACAATGAAGTTAGGACAGCCTCAATTATTTATCATAGGGGTATAATTATTCCTATATTAATTTTTTTTGTCACAATTCGATTTTCCCCTTATACTTATTTACCATGATCTTTTATATTCTACTTTCACTGTCTTTTTATGAATTTAAATGTTTTATTAGAGTCACCCATAACCTTGGTTGGCATTCTTCTTCTATAAAAACAAGGCTCAGTCTTAGTTCTTCCTAGGTGGAGTTTTCGTAATATGATCTCCTCTCATCAAACTCATGTAAATGGATTATTAATATTCTATGATTCTGTGAGGTAGACTCAAAGACTTATGATACTTTGTTTTAATGTCTTATATGGAATTACCAACAAATGTATTTTGATATTATTGTAAGTGTTAAGAAAAATTCTTTATGTCTCCCCAATATAGTTTAAATAAAAAATATTATGAATAAAATATGTCACTATAAATTTATTAAAATGGGATTAAAAAAACTCAAAATCAAAATGAATTTCTTTGGTAAATTTTACTAATTAATTAATTTTAATAGATAAAATTCATAATTAATTTAATGAAAATATATTTAAGATAAAAAAACAGGACTTTAAAATCATAAAGTTCAATGAATTCAAATAAAAATATTATTTTAGTTAAAACTCATAAAAAACTTCTAAGTTATTATTATTATAAAATCTAGGAAACTTAGAGAAAATAATTATTTATCAATTTAATATAAAATATAATTATTTTCATAAAAATATTCAATCAATAAAAATGATTAGAACTAAAAATATTATCAATTAAAACACATTTGTTTCATTAAATAATTATATTTTCTTAAAATTGATTTAGTAAATATGTGAAAAAATAAATCTACATTAGTCACATTTTTAAAATACTAAAATATCATAGATAAGTTGACCCTCACATACCCTAATAGGAATGGGATTTTATTTTATAACAACTACATACATGAGATTCACCACCATGAAAAACCAGCGCAATAAAATAAGAGTGAGGAAAAAAAATAAGATAAGTGGGGTGTAACCTTGAACAATTTCAATAGTGTTTATGAATATTTACCATGACATACCAAGAGGAAATGGAAGGGTCAATTTGGGTGGAGATTTATGAATATTTATGATGAAATGTAGGAGGTGATAAAATGAGTAGGGGTATATTATAAATTTTAAATATTTATAAATTTTATCTATAACAACCCAAGTAATGTTAGAATAAATATTTTTCATGTATTATTAATAATGATTATATAGATTTTATAGAGATATATTTTTTAAAATAATACTAATTAATTTTAAAATAAAAAAGGACATTGTTTTATTCATACTAAATGTGTTAACATATATTATATGGTTTTATTTAAATACTTTATTTATAAATTTTATGATTTAAATATAAAAAAATGAATTTTATTTTTTAAATAATAATATGAAAAATTCGGGCAGGGATGAATTTTCGAGTTACTTTAGTAGGGAACTGTAGTAGCGGTGGAACTGTAGCGGCGACAGCACTGTAGCAGCGGTGGAACTAAAATATTGATTTTCATTAAAAATTAAATTTTTGGTTCACACATTTAAAAACATCAATTTTCTATCAAAATGGTTTCAATGAAAAATTGGCTCATTTATATTATATATAATATAAATAACTCAATAGTAACCTTATTTATACCTTATTTTCATATAAGTTCATTTTTGGGCATAAAAAACACATTTTTTTCTAAAAAATGTTTTTAAATGTGTTTTGTGTTCTTATATTAATTTCTGTAACCTATATAAATTTATTATTGAAAAATTGATTTCATATTTGAAATAATGAGGTTCAAATTTGGTAAATATTTTTTTTATTTATGGTAATTATAAATAATATCCATTGTAAATATTTATCACCTTGTGAAGGGTAAATTGGGAGATTAATGTTAAAAACAATGTGATAAGACACAAAAATAACCTTAATAATTGTATTTATTTTATTGTATAAGTATGTTTCTACCTTTAATAGTAAATATTATATAATTTGGTAATTTTGATCCACTTTCCTTTGAGTATAACACTTATATTATTTGAAGTAAATATAAAGTCAAAAATGTCACTCTCTTGATTTTAATATATATAATATATTATGAGTGGAATAAAAAACATATGTTTGGTTATAAATTTTCACTTGAAATATAAATTATTTTTTTATAATTTCATTTTTTTAAAATTTTTAGTGATGAAATAATTATCTTAAATTGTTACATAACACTGACACAGTTCTTGTACAAGTAGTAGAAAAATAACAAAAATTATTTTTAAAATTATTAAATATAATTTTGTTTAACTAAGTTTTAGTTTTTCATGAGTTTTATAGATAAAAATACTTTATTATGTAATTATTAGTGTATTAAATTTTAATTAATTTACTTTAATTTTGTTTTGAAAGTCAAATTAAATGAAAAGTTCCAAAAACAACATTAATGATATTTTATAAAAAATATTGTTTTATTGAATGATTTAAAATTCCAAAAAATATTATATTTATCCCATTTAATGTGATATGGTTGAAAATATAGTCATTCGTCCATTTATGGTCCAATTTTCCTTTTTATATTAACTTCCATGACTTTTTTACTGTAATAACATATATATCATAGTAATCGTCAAATAGGGTAACAAGGGGGGGGGGGGGGTAAAACAAAGAGATAAAGGTAACAACATCATATAAACGTTACAAATTTAATTGGATGAGATTATTTCGACCCATACTCATATTATATTATAATTATACCAATTTAGATCCATTTTTCTCTAAAAATAAATTTATATTTATTTTATACTTTACGTAATTCCATGAGTGCACCTCCCCTCACTTATAAATGAGAACCTAATATCCTCACTTACCTGCACTTGTTAAACATTATTAATTAGATAATACCTACCAAAGACTCTCTAAAACCTCACTCCAAATATTATAGAGGATTTGGTATGATAATAACGCCATCATAGGAAGTCTTTAAGTGTAAACCTAAAGAAGTTGTCTGAAGAATTTGTATAATTCTAAATTAATGATTTTCATTTTATTTATTCTTATACCTCCATAAAATATATTTCAACCATTTTAAAATAATAATAGAAGTATATTACATGTAATTTTATTTTATTAAGTTAATATAATAATCCATATACTTCTCCTCTTCCATCAAATGGGATACACAACTATCATTTCTGTGTACAACATATTACTGCCTCACAAATTGATGCAATTCATTTTCCATCATCGCCTCTCATAGATGATTACAAATAAATATTTAATATATATATATATATATTATAATAAAGAAATAATTGTTATTACATGAATAAAATATATCATATATTTTCTTACCTTTGCATTCTTTGAAAAAGGTAATATTGTTCGTGCATATGTGGGAATTACCACCTTCATAATGTGAAGTGATTTGTTTTACATCACCACATCAGATTAATGGTACTCAAAAGTTTATTTAAAGAAATAATTTAGTGTTTATGTTATAATTATCATTATTTAAATAAAAAATAATACACACCTTCTCTCTATCGTGATAATTGAAAAATGGAAACATTATTCACAAGTTTGTAGGACCTACCATCTCCATGATTGTAACATAGTACATTTTTCATAACCACCCTTCATGGATGATTTTAAAATTATAAATAGTTTATAAAAATAATAATTATGTCATTATAATTATTCTATAGATTATAAAATAATGAACTCTCTGACCATATCCATCCTCCCGAAGTCATTTTGGACATATGAGTTGAATATCATCAAAACATCTGACATGAAAATAAATGGTTATGTAATGGAATATAAAAGGGTAATAAATAAAATAAAACTAACAATAAATGTGGAAAAGGTTCTTAAAAATGTAGATAATTAACATATGTTTATTATTTATGATTATAAATAACATATGTGAAGAGTTAGACATAATATAAGTGACACTTTACTTTTAAAACATCGTTTTTAATGTTTTAATGGTTTAATTTATAATTTTTTTTTATTCCGTGACCATATTCTTAAAATTATTTTTATGGGTGTATTGATATAGAAATAAATTAATTATAAAGGGAATTTCATCTATATTTTTAATTTCTTACAATGGTTTTTGAAAAGGAATCATTTTACAGAATGTTTTTGAATTTTATTACGAAAGATAAAATGAATGTTATATTTTAACATATATGATGTCAATTGATTTTACCACCTTAATTTAAATTATATGATGTTTTTATTATTTTATATGTTTCAATATTTAATGCAATGAAAAAATCTTCTCCCCTTTTTTTGAGAAATAAATTTTTTAAAATAGGGTCTCAAATAAAAACAATATTTCAATATCTGAAAATGTTTTTCATATGAGTTCAAGAAAGTTTTTCAAGGTTTTTATAATGAAATATTGTAATAATAATTTTTTTAATTCATGATATGTTATTTGAGAATTATATATGAAGTTAGATGAGCCATTTATAGGTTCTACTATGGTTTATCCCAATACACCTTATAAGAATGTTGAGTACAATATAGCTCTTTAATTCATCGGATAACATTACTTATAGTCAATGAAAAGAAGTAGGGAGGTAACCGGGTAATTTTATCCTATATATTTAACTAGACCATATTTATTTATGACATGACAGAATAAAAGTTATGAATTTGATTCTCTAACTTTTCTATAAGGTTTAATATTTTATTACAATGGGTTTTAAATGCTTTATTTGTGTTAAAAGTGTGTGATTTTCATGTACATACTATTTATTTCACATACTCAAATAATATAGTGATAAAATTAATAATTTTATGGGTTTTAATGTTTTCATTGGACTAATTGATTTCTTTATTTTATGCCCCTTACTTATCTTTTTGTGTTTATCCCATGTTTTTAATTTTTTCTATAGGGTTTAAGGATGAGTAAGATCCAAGAAGAAGTCATGTTGAAAGCCTGAAAGATTATTCATGAATGTAAAACGTGTTTTATTTTAAAAATTTTATATTATGGGGAAATTTTATACTATGTAGATGTTTTCACATTTTAATATTTGGGTTTGTTTTGTATGAGTTGCGAACTAAATCTATAAAATTGTAAAACATAAAGATCTTTTAATTACAAGAAAGTGAATTATTTACTAAAACCAATAAATTATGTAATTTTTTAAGGATAGTTCCATATATTAGAAGATTAAATGTTTTGGCCTCATAGTTTATGAAACCATGTGTCAACTATGTAGTTTTAACTAAAATAGAAATCGCCCTATGTAAGAATCATTTTTATGGTTACTCTTAACTGTTAAATAATTAGGAATTAACCATGAAACCGTACCTTACATAGCATGTATGGTTTCATAGTGTTGGGAGCCCTGTTCTAACCATTCTTATTCCACTAGAAATATCCTCTACACTTCACATGGCCTCGGACCATATTTAGAACTAATGGTGCACTAATCATTTACCCAATTCTCCTTCCACATTTTTGGTACTTTCAAAACTCCAATATTAATAAATCATAATAAATAAATAAATAAAATAATCACATATATGTGACTCTAGGGGTGTCACAATTCTCCCCACCCTACCACTTTATACCTCTGGAATGGACTTAGTCATCTTTATTGGAGAACAAGGAAGGCCATTTCTCTTTCAATAAATCCTCATTCTCTGAAGTCTCATGTCATAATAGAAAAATACCTTTTAACATTGTTTATTTTTAATATTTAACTTTGTTTAAAAGGTTACATCATTACAAACAATGTGAAAATAAATGTTTCCACATAGATTATAAAAACAGTAAATTGAAGAATAATTTAAAAATTTTTTTTATTAAAAAATGATGTGGAAAGTATGAAAAAAATTAGGATGAAAACGATTTTTGACATCAATTTTATTAATAAACAACATAAAAATGGGCTTTCTATATTGACTATAATAGATTTCAACAACTAAAGAATGAAATAATGACGTCAAAAGTGGTTTGTTGATGTTGATTTTAAAATAGAACTAACATTGAAAGAGTTTATCGACTTTAGTTATTATAATAAATAGTGTTGAAACTTAATTGTTTTTCAAATATTCAAGAAACAATGTACTCCCTCCTAGTTAATAAAAAAAACTATACAACAAAAAAAATAAACCAAAACAAATTGTAACAGTTAGAAACAAATAAAAACACAATGGAAACTTTTATACAACATTTTTTCCAGATAATAAAAATAAATGAAACATTTACATATATATATATATATATATATATAAATTAACCAATATTATAAAAAAAATTTGTAAATAAATCTTGAAGGGGGTTTAATTATTCAGTTGAATAATATTTATCATCATCAAAGATGTAAAAAATTATAAAAAGTATAAAATTTACAATACAAAAATTTTGTTTAAATAGTAAGAGATATAGTGGAACTAACCTTGTCAAAATTCTTCACCATTCCAGCTATGATAGTATAAAAAATGAATCAGTAAATATAATATCCACATTAAAGAATTTCTATTTGATGACGAATCTATATTTTTGAAATAAAACATTAAAAATAAAACACACCATATATGTAAGATAAAAGGTATTAATAAAACTATAAATAAGTCAAACATCACATGAATGTAACAAATTTCATTTGTGTTATTCATTAGGATGTGAGTTTTAAACACTTTAAATGTCCTGTTGTGTTTTGATACAATAATTACTAAAACATAAATTATTTAAAAAATTAGATGAATGGACTAATAAAATAGTATAAAACTTAAAACTTCAATAATTATAAAATACTATCATGAAATTAGCCCAATAAAGATTGTAACCAATATGTTGTGCATTCATGTGGGAAAAATATGCATAACATACACTGACTACTAAAACATAAAAAATTTAGTATTTATGATATTATAATCACTAGTAGTTTATAATTATATATGTCTTCTTGCCCTTGAAGGAATGTTATGAAGAAATACATTATATCTATGTTTTATAATCTCTCTTCCATATATTTCACTATAACATTATTCCTCAAGTATTTAAGAACCATTGAAATAAATTATAGATCCAAAAATATATAATTTAAAATGCTCTCAAATTGTTGGAAATGAGTGTGTAGATACTTAGTTAGATATTTAATAAATGCAATCACTATAAATCATATTTATTTAAAGAAATGAACATCAGAATATAAATTTAATTATATGGAAGATAGATCCACCATGGGTATGGAGATCTCATAATTTGTAATAACATCCATGCTTATTGTATGTTACTCTCATTTATTTTTTAATGATAAAAAACAGTAACTATTTTTCTAAACTTTTAATTCAAGTGAATATTAGTTATTATAGAAATTCATTTTTAGAGTTATTCATGTATGAGAAAATCATCAAATATATTTTAGTTGTTATGTTCAACATCCAATAAAATATGGACTCATTGGAAAGCTGATGGAGTGTCACCAACCACCCGATGAGATATGAACAATACTAATTTTTTGTTAGTAGCTCGGCTACTATCCACTTTAGGCTAGTATATACTCAGTGGAGTGTGCAGTAGCATCGATGCCAACAATAATCCCCTCATATAGATAGTGTCATCGATCTTCTAGCTAATGAAATCTATTTATCAAGTCAAAGTGTGTATTAGAGATGATCTTCAATGGATATTTTGACACCACTACTCCTATAACTCAATATACATAACCCTTGATCCTATAAGTATAACCTATGTGGGTGTTTTAAAGATATCCATAAATCTTCAGAAAATTTCATTGATCTATAGTGAATGAAAATGAGAATCAACTACAAAATTAATTCAATTGTTCCTCCTGTTGAGATGTCTATGTATTTCTTTCTTCAAGAACTTGATATTCCATATTTATCTCTCTCAGTACCTCAATTTAATCTTATATATATTAATAAATAATTAATATCATTTCTTGAGAGGGTTTTTTTCTTAAGAAAACCACATATTTTAATGATGTTTTGGTTTCTTAGTAAACTGCTAAAACCGAGGACTTTCTTTTTGGTTTCTTAGTGAACTACTAAAAATATGGTCTTTTTTTTCAGGTTTATTGGTTATCGGTAAATCAATGGATTATATTATTTTTTAGGTTTCTTATATATGACTAAAGTAAAGGCATATTAATTCATAAACCCTCAATAAATATTTGTGGGATATATAGGGGCTCATAATTGAGCTATTTGAGAACTCCCTTAACAAGTATTATTCCTGTTCATTTATTTACTTTCTGTATATTTTACTTTTTAATCACTTTCATTCAATTAATCAATTAATCATTAATCCTATCAAACACTTAATATATTAACTTATATAAATCAACATTACTCTTATTTAGTATATTATTTCAACCATTCTTATTCTTTTGAATTCCAAATACGCTTATCTATTATGTTGTGCTATGATTATTTTAGTTTATCTCTCAATTACATAATTGAATCACTTTACTTAGTTTCAATTTTTAAATTGAAATTCAAACCCCACATTCAATGGTACTCCAAAAAACAATATTTATCAAAGGATTCCATGTATTCAAAAAAAAATTAGTCCATGTTTTTAATTTTTCTAAAAACTATTAATCAATTTCAAGGAACGATCATAAAACTACAGGATCTACCTGTAACATTGAAGGTGATATTGAAGGAAATTCAATGGGTTGTGCCGTTTTCTTTGATAAAACATACTATATTTTTTAAAAAACTAACATGAATATTATTATATGAATTATATGTTATTCCATTTTTAAAATTTTCATGCATGGTTATAGACTAACTAAAAAATCAAAAGAAAAATGGGCTCTCAAAGACATTTCCACTTTGGAACTAGAAAAACAAGAAAAAAATGATCTTTATTATGATTTAGATCAAAATGAATTTGATAATGTATTCAGATGTAAAAATACCCATGAAATTTGAAAATTAATTGAATTTACTCCTGTAGGAACTAATAATTTTAAAGATACTATACTTGATATGTATAAATTAGATAATAAAAGTTTTACTATTGATTCTATTGAATTAACTTTTGAGATGTTTTCTTACATCAATTTTTTTTCAATGGTATAAAATCTCTTGGCAATTTTATTTCTATAAAAACTATTATGAGGAATATACTTTGGGGTTCTCTATGTTTTTGTGTGCCCAATGTAATAATGCTTCAAGAAGAAAAGTGCATGAAGGAAATTCTAGTTGAAGACCTTATTAGTTCTCTCATGACCTATGATATCACTATGAAGTGTCATGATAACAAATAAGTAATAATTGTAAAGGAATAAATTTTATTTTTTTAAGTAACCAATGATGAATCTTTTGAAAGTGATGTTGAGATGGAACATTTATCCAATTAATTAAACATATTTATTAAGATAAAGATACCATTACACAATGATAAAAATAAGAATCAACGAGAAGAGGTCAAGGTAACTTTTTATCATTGTAATAAAATGGTTCACATCAAGCTTGATTTCCCCTTTCTAAAGAATTAAAATAATAAAGTGAATAAATCCCTCAAAGATTCTACATGGATTTTAAGTGATGATTCCCTATCCACTTTTAAGTCAAGAGATGATAATTTCAAATGCCCCATATCCAAAATCAATCTATATGACAAAGTTAATTATCTCAATTCTTCCACATATATTTATACCACTTATTCTTATACGTCAATATAATTATATTATAAAGATTTAGATGATGAATTTTTTTATCTTACCACAAAATTCAAAAAACTCAAAAAGAAATATAGTCAATTTATTTTTGAAAATAATCTAATTTATAAATAAAATGATAAGTTATATTTGAAATTAAAAGAACAAAATAATACTCAAAAATTTGTATCATTAATTAAGGATATCAAAAATTCATTTTCTAATTTCACATATCATTGGAAAATTCAAAATAAAAAATCGGGTACTCAATGACATTTACAAAATTGTTTTTGTTTTTTTTAAATCAGGAAATAACCTAAAAAATAATTCCAATTTTTCATGTGGATAACCTCAATATAAAATTTTAAATTATTCTAGAAAACTAAGCAAGTTATTTATGAATTTAATTTAAAAAATTCTCATTTTGGTTGTTCTAAACCAATAAACTTATGTTCTAATGCTTTGTTTAGGAATTATTAAGGAAAATATTTTTCTAAAAAGTATGTATTCCAAAATCTATTTTAGCTAGCATATGTGGATCCAAATTTTAGGTACCAAAATATTTAGTTTCTTGATCATTTGATAGGGAAATATTCTCAAGAGAAAATTACATGGAGATATTTTTTACTTGGATAATGTGTTCTCAGGAAACATGTGTGATGACTAATATGAGTTTAAATCAAGGAGTAAGATCATTAGAACTAGTAATATTGGTTTTTTAAATTTTACCTTTTTTAAATAAGTTTAATTATATTTTAAATGTAGTTGAACTTCATGCAAGAATTTCTCTTTATAACCCCTCACATTAGGACTTATTTATTTTATTAAGGGTGTCTAGGTGGGGTTCTTTTATTTCAACAACTATTTGATTGATGTATTCATGAGTTTTCTTAACTGCTTTTATTTTTAAAATGTTTTCTAATTTATAATTTAACTTTTAATGAATTATAACCATTTTTTTTCTAATGATTTTAATTTTAATTTTAATTTTAATTTAGAATTGATTGGTTAGACTATTTTAAATCTCATGACCAGGGTTTTTTATGTTCAATTATATCATTAATCAATGTGTGATTTTATTAATATTTTCATTGAAATAAGTTTTTTTCCAAATTTTTTTTATTTTTATATGGATTTAAATATAAAAGTATAGAATAAATTGAATTATTATTTTTAATTCATGTTCTTTCAATCGAATCTGATTTGAATTTTTCTTTCATTTGATCCTTTATTGAATTATTTTTTAAAAAACATTTTGAATTGTATTTAATAAAGTTTTTAATTTTAATGATTTAATTGATCTTTTTTCTCTGTTTTTTTCTATTTATCCTTCATTCCAATATTTATTTTTAAATTCTCTATTTGATCTTCCTATGATTTTATCAGCCAAATGGTAGCTCTCACGAGCTAGTTGGTGGACATAATTTCCCAACCATAAACATTGTCTTAGAAAGAGATATGGTGCCACTGACTTTAGGTGACATCCCTATAACACTAAACTATGGAATTTAATTATATGGGATTAATAATACTTGGATGGATGACATTCCCTTTTAAACCAAAAAAAATTAAGAAAAAATAAAAACAACCAAAGAAAACTATGTGATTCCTGATGTATAAAAAATACCACTGAATTTGAAAAAAATACGAGTATAATAGAATAAATAATCCATAATAACAATACAATAAAGTAAATAATAACTCAAGAACCAATTTGAAACCACTCCAAACTAATAGTGATGAAAAAATCCCAAGCTTTGAATCCAAAAAACTAAATCAAGGGTCACTATTAGTGAAAAATGAAATATTACGCATTCCAATATTATGAAAACATTATCTTCATAAGTTAAAAATGGCATATTCAAGGAGTGTTTAATCATTCCCAATACGGAATCCGCCAAAATATTCTCACACACTCTACTAGAACAGGAACATGGTAGCTCATATTTCAGAATATACACTAAAATAGAAGATTTGAACATTAATTCAGTTTACCAATTTAAAACAATGTAAATTAAAAGTTGAAAATTTATATCTATAATTGCACTTTGAATTCCCAAAAAAACATTCTTAATAAAAAAATGAATTCCATGTGATAGTCTCATAATTATAAGTAGTTACTCCTCGATCCATTAAGTTTTTACTAAGTTACCATTCTCTAGATGCATCTATTCTGGAACCTCACATCATGTCCATAATGGAATGTCCATATCTAATTAAATGAAGAATATACTACACACACATATGTGAAGTTCCCACACCAATTCATTTCTTAAATTAGTAATTCTTTTTAAATCATTTAATCAAACACCTTCCTTGTTTTATGTGAAATTCAAAATATCAAACATCAAAAATTTTATTTTATTAATCCATTAAAATCAAATATTTCCAAAGCATAAAGAAAATAGATTTTACAACAATAAATAAACCTGAGTATACTCTAAATTTAAAATAAAAACAATTTATAAATACAAATAATTCAATTTATTGAACAAGTATAGAAAAGATCGAAGCCACCTACCTCATAAAGGTTAGAAAAATCGATGAATAAACAAATGAAACCACTGGATTCAGGCTTGAAATTTATTTCCTTCAATAGATCCAATAAATATATCATAAAAACCACATCATATATCAAAGATATATCAATAATAGATTATATCTAACATTATATATGGGATTAGATGAGAGATCTAGAGAGAAATATAGAAAATAGAGACTTACCATTGATTCTTGAGATCCAACTCACTCATATCTATAAAATAGTTTTATGGATCATATGGAATAACTAAAGTCACATAGAAGAGTTATTTAGTTTTAGATCCATGGTAAATAGGGGGAAAAGGATATTTTTTTAGGTTTAAAATGTAATTAAAATCAAAGTTTAGGATGTTATTAATGCATGCCTCAAGGTTAGGCTGTATAGTTTATAAACTGTGTGCTAACCATGTGAGTTCTACTAGACTACACCCATGGGATGCAAGGTTGTGCCACATGGTTTGAAACAACCTACGTTAACAATATGTAATCTTATGTAGAAAATTCCCAATTCACATGGTTTGGAGAAACTGAATGCCAAACCATATTCCAACTGTGAGTTATATAGAATACTCCTCTAGCTCTTACATGGTCTCCCAAAGAAACCATAAGGTTTCATCTAATAGCACTCAAACTATGAACCCTCCTAAACCATAGTAAAATAACCCAAAACATCAAAAACCTTCATGTGTTCTAAAAAACAAACCAAAACAAAAAATTAACTAAAAAAACAATAATAACATAAACTAAGGGACCATAAGGTTTCATAACCTCAAAAAAGAGTCTAGTGGTGTCTATATATAAGGTCAAACCAATAGTCTATAATAACAAGATTTTAACCCCTATTTTTTTAAATACTCGTCTATAATAGCACTACTAACATAGAAAAGGTATACATAAACCCATCCCGATATTATCATGTTCGACTCAAGGTATGAAAGACTGTGAGAACTAATTAGATGAATTATTCCAATAGTGAAATGAGCACAAGGAAAAGATAAATGTAACTTGATTCACTGATTAATCCTAAAAGGATAAAGTATGTTCCACATTATATTAAATTAAGAGTGTAATGCTATAGAACAAACAAACCCACTAATATGGGTTAGGGTTAAACAATTTCCACCATTAAAGAACTAACATCCATATATTACTTAGGCAAAAACTATTTAAATCCCATAATCCATAAATAACAAATGATCCTTGATTAAAAACACATAAAAAGAATAAAAAAATATGATAACTCTAATTTGACATAGATTATAATGTGATTATCCAAATAGGATCATATAAGAAGTCCATGGGTAAATTGAAACATATGAAAGCTCTGATTAGGTGATCTATCCTTCCATGAACTAATAATATTCATCACATACATACCCCAAGATGAAATATCGATATTGTTTCCCCCTTTGATCGATGTTGGTATCCTATAATAATAGATAAGCTAGCTTACAAAGGCCAATTCATTAACCACTAACCCAGAATGGAACTTGGTTTTAATCATATATGAGGTTAATTGAAACATGATTCAAGTTCATTAGTTCCTGAAGATACCCTGCAACCTGAACATTTCAGACACTACTAACTAAATAGAAAAGAAAAATGTTGACTCAATGAGTCATCGAACATAAGATATGATGACATCATGATTCTTAAGACAATATGTGTCAAAGTTTATGAGAATTCACCTATCATATTATAAAGGTAAAAAAAATCACCATGACATGAAAAATAGTTAGTTTTAGACATTTTCTACTGTGTGTGCCTTCCCTACACAAGGATATAAAATCTTTTTGAGGTTGTCTTGATGCAATAATGAACCCCATTTAGATCCTTATATGCTTGAGAGTATTTTCAACCTCTATCCACCTCATGATGGATCCCAGCCATTAAGGTTAAAAGTAATGGTATTACTATGGTTATTATACCAAAAAATATCATTAGGCACAATTATTGAAGTAAGGAATAAGATCATACAGAGAGAAAACCGTGACATTATCTTTTTCCATACAACTGAAGTTCGTGTAAGTGATCTAACCCACAAATCATCCTAGATCCAAAAGTTTACTAAACCATCACCTAGAGACTAGCGAGATATGACAACCACTACCAAACCATATATTAAAAGTGATAGATGGCCAAAATAGTCAATATTGAGAAATGAAATGAGAAAAAATAGACAAAAAACTGTAAATAATCCACTAATCATGGAGGGTATGAGTCCTTTTGTTATATAAGGAAAATAAATTTCTCTTTCCTAAAGCTAGGGACAAAACAATGTGCACCCCCACTCCATGGAAAATTTCACAAAATGGTACCAACTGAAAACTATATTCAATAACTAATATATATGTGATACATTCAACTCATAATAGATAGAACAAAATAAGAGATGGTTCCTAATTCATCATCACTAATATTTCCAAACTATTTTACCAAGATCAATAAAAATATGTTCATCTCCTTCAGAAGGCACAAGAGTAACCCACCAATCACAGAAATCAATATTCCATTGAATGAGAGGAAGCATTGTATTCCTCATATTAAAACAAAGACACCTCAAAGATAGTGAATTATATCCAATGCGGACCATGTTAGTGGGAATTGAACACAGTGACTATTCTATATTCTTGTATATTTCACCACCCAAAAAAGGTATTGATGCTCATCCCAGGATTCATTATCTCTTGATGAATCTACTAGTTTCCCATGACACATTACGTTAATCAGACAATGAAAAAAATATCCTACCCAAAAGTGTGGAAAGTTACAAGTATATCTATCACAAAAAACAATAGAAACACACATGCACAATCAAAATGAAAATAATTATAAAGACAAAAATATGAAAACAAAATCAGAAAAACAAGGTGAATAACTACTTCTAGCTGAAAAATTTCTCAAGGAAATATATTGAAATATATTTTCTAAGAACAGTTCACCCATACTACCCATTTAAGAAAACCATGAGGGTTCCCATCCAAAAATTCATCACATAAAAAACTATCCCCCATGAACCACATTAAAATTTCACAAGTTCTCAAAACACTAAAAATATTTTCGATAAAGGATATGTTTTTTAAAAACCAAACTAATAATTTTTTTTAATTTACCCTAATAAAAGAATGGTAATAAAATTGTTTGAATTTTTTTTGATACAAATCATTTTAAAAACATCACACAATAATATGACCACTATAAAACAAAAATATCAAAAAACCAATCATGTGTATATTTCATAAAAATTTAATGTTTTCCTTTTTTTAAAATCAATGTCTCATGATCCAATTAAATAAGTGTATTTTTTAATTTTGATGAATTTGAAATGTATAAAATTTTTAATAAAACATTATATAAAATCATTTTGTAAGTTTTGTTTTAATTTAATAAAATGATTTTAAAATAAAACCCTGTAAAAATATTCAATAATTTTAAATCTTATTTATCATAAATGCAGGATTCATCAATCTAGATCACATAAATATGAGAAAAAAATAATATAACCACCAATATGTAATAATGTATGTATCAACCATATTATATTCAAGAGAATATGACCAAATTTATTATTAATGCATGCTTAATCAACTATTTTAAGGTAAATACCAGTTTCATTATGTGCCAAAATCTTAACCATTTGAAATTATATTTAAATATGACAACATTATTTGAGAGATACTATACTACCATATTTCATGCCGTTATGATTCAAGGTTAAGAATACTATTGGAAACATTATTTTAATAAGTAATCATTTTCAATTAATGAATAAATTTGGATAGTTAAAAATTTAGACATCATATATTTCATATGATTTCATAACCAATGAAATGCTAAATGATTTTTTTTCAAAAAACTGAACAAAATATACCTATAAAAGTATGTAAACTTTATTATTTTTGTTTAAAATATGTATCTAATTACCAATATGAAAATTAATAACCTTAGCTTGCTATTTTTTATTTAACTATAAATTTACCAAAATTAGGTATACATTTATCATGATTTCATGGATCATAATTAAATAATCATAAAGTTAAAATATAAAAACATGACAATGGAATATTTCATTTAACATACCAAAATTATAGTTTCTACCTTATTCACAATATTTGACATGATTCACTATTTATAAATATAATAATGAATAAATACAATATGCTATTATTTTTAATCAATCATGAGATTAACTAAGGAAATAATAACTCATAGTTATAGAAAACTCTTTGTTTAATCCTAGTATATATGAAACAACATTAAAATAAATAAATTAAATTTTTAATGACTTGTTATAAAAATCTTAAAATGTTTCGCTAAACAAAAGGAAGTCAAACATGCATAAATTCTCTCTATGGTACTGAAATTGAAATAGTAACTAGGCACAAGAAAATAATAAACCTGTAATTATGCATTGAAGTACTCATTTTCAAATTATTTAAAGTATCATAAAACATCATGTATTCTAATTACCATTTATTTAATTATGGATAATTAAATTTATCTCCATTTGAATTTTTAGTTTCATGTTAATTTCATGTTTATTTAAGAAATAAAATACAAAGAAGGCCTAAATAGAAAACAATGCTAATAAGATTGAAAAAATAACACAAAGGAAAAGAATATTTATCATGTTCTTGAAACCATTTTATAAAAAATAAATTTTTCATATAAATAACAATGATATATTTTAGAAAAAACATTATCATGTTTCCATCTTCTAAAATCATGGGAAAAAATAACAAGAATGATGAAATCATAGTGGAATCTATCTTTACTAATGCATGATACTAAACTCTCTTTGGATAAAACCATGATGATGAGGTGATGAAAAATGTAGAAATGATTCACAACACTTTTCATACCCATACCATCCTAGTAACATAATGATCTATAGAAAGAGGGCAGATAAAAAAAATTATTCTATATATTTATAGTCCTAACACATCCTATCTCCACACATACCATTAAAACTAACAAACTAAAAAAATGATACCATTTGTAACATATCAACCCTAAACATTGGCTTTGAAAGAGATGAAGTTCCACTAATATTAGTTGATATCCCTAAGATACTAAAGGCTAGTAATAAATTCCAATGTCTTAATAAAAATATAGGGATTATTTTCCCTTTTAAATTACCACAACCTATCAAGGAAAAATAAAAACAACTAAACAAAACTATATGACGCATGAATTATAAAAAATAAAACTCAAATGGAACACAAAAAAACAAAAATATCAGAGTACAACCAAAAAAATAAAACAGAACAAGAAGAAACTAAAATAAAGCATGCCTTAGTCACCAAGTTGGCACTGCTCCTGACTTCAAACACATGACCAACTTGAAATCTCTTACTCCAAATGAATTAATAAAGGTACATCACTAGATAAATATAAATTATGTCCCTTTCATATTTCAAGGAATATAATTTCTTCATTTGTAACAAAGTGTATATGTAGGGTGTGGCTAATCTTACCATGTAGGCATGTCATGAACCAGCCTGGGTTAACCCTAAATTGATAACCTAAGCCGGCCCACAACAAGACCTAATAGGCATTCCCAATCCTCCTAGGCAGGATACTAATGTCGATTATCATGTAAAACTCAATCGGGAATGATTTATCCAATGAAAGATGAAATAAAAAATAATAGAGTAATTAAATAAACACAAGAAGCAAAAAATAAAACTAATTAATAAAAATACCCCCATGTGACTACATAGTTAACCACCACGCAAAAAAAACTAATCTCACTCCTAGAGTGATCCAAAGTCAAAATAAACCTAAATATGAAATTTATAAAGTAGGAATGAGAAGTAAGATCAGTAGGGTTTCCAAAAGAGAAACCATTCCATATGACATACATTTAAATAGAAAGAAAATTATTATTAGTTTGATATAAATATATTTAAAATAAGGTTTCCATTTCCTTTTAAAACAAGTAACAAGTTAGTAATTTATAATGAACCATTTTCTTACCATTTTCAAAAATAGTTTTCAGAGAATGAAAAAATTTCCAAAAATCAATTTATATTAAGGAACATTTGGTGAAATAAATATCTTAGTGAAATTTAAGAAATATAAATCATATCACAAGATATAACAAAAAAATAGGAAAGTAGAATGCAAGTAAACAAGTGGTGATATAAAATTTTATAGAAAAATATTAATAGTTGAAATGATTTTATAAAAACATCACAAAGTGAGAGAAAATATGATACCTATAAAATGGGTACCATGTGATACTCCTAGAAAAAAAGTGAAGAGACCCTAGAAATACTCATTTTGGAGTCATATTCTTGCCTATCGATGTGATCCATAGTCAATAACCAACCCGTATGATCTCACTATCCTCACCTCTAGTACAACCCACACAAAAATTCCCTACCACAAGGATCTAATACATATAATCAAGACTAAATTACAACTATCTCTCGACTATCACTAGGATTCTTAAGATCACACGGATTTACAAAAATGTTGGAGGTGGGGAATAATGCCCAAGTGCAACATATAATTCATGAAAATCCATAAAACATGCTAATACCACTCCTAAAACCATCTCTGCGAGTTCCCCCCTAGAGAGGGGACCACCCATGGAGGTGTCCTTTTTTCACAAAAACACTCAAATGTACCAACTGGGCATTGTAATTTCCAAAGTAACCCTTATTATTTTAAATATCCTTTTTGAACCAAATCCTTTGAATTTTCCAAATTCACTGTTTAACATTATACACATATGCACCTATATATATAAATACACTTTATACTAATGTACATATTCCCACAACCATGAGTGAATATGTACAATATATATATATATATATATATATATCTATTTATTTTTATGTGTATAAGCAATGTTTAAAAATGAAGGAGAATTTTGAAGCCATTTTGGATCTCTTTTGAAATAAAACACGCAATTATGCCTTTATTGAAAACTGGCCAGAAGGATTAAACATGCTCAATATCTTTAACATACATAAGTAAAATAGTTTGGAAAATAAAACCAATATTAGATGATCTCATCCTTTCAAAATATATTTTTAAAACATGTTTCCCCCAGGAAATCCAAAGTCCGAAGCTTAATAAAACATAGTGAACATGAAAGAGGAAAATTTCATTCATTATAAAGAATTTATATAGTTTATTTAATTTGAAATATAATGAAGACACCTAATAAAACACTGAAAAAATTATAATTTTTGATTTAAAGGATCTTACATAGGGTAACTTACCTCAAACTTTTTCAACTTTTCCAACGATAGCCCAATTATACCTCAATAGAGTCCAATGGACTCTAGGAAAACTTAATAAATACAAATTTCACAAAACAAATAATTAAAAATATAAGTACAAAGTAAATAAGAAAAAACCCTACCCATATTCGCCGAAGAACATGCCTTCTTCAACAACTGCAACAAGAATGGGTCTCGAATCGGTCCATGTGATCCCTAGAAACCAATAATCACCCAAGAAACACACCATTCAGGCTAGAGTTTTTCCATTGTGCATGAAACATATGGGTGAAAATAAATACCATAAAAATGAATGATTAAGGATAACAATAAGAGGAGAATCTAACATAGGATAATCACAACTAGAAACAAGGAAGAAATTAACTTGGAGAGGAGTACGTCGGAAGGGGGTGGAACATGAGTGAGGGGAAGCCCCCTAGGGGATGGGTTGTGTAGGAGACGGAGGGGGAAAGAGGCATATTAGGTTTTAGTTTATTATTAGTATAATTATTAATTTAATAAATTTTATTTTCAAGTTAGGGAAACTCACATGGTTAGGATGCATAATTTACCAAACCTTGCGACAATTGTGCATACTTCACTGGAAGGACACAACAACCTTGAACAGTTTGGTGTCAAAATTTTTAAACCATGTGGAAATCATAAAAAACACATTTTTTTTAAAATGTAGACAACTCAGAAGGCTTTTGACACATTTTCCTCAAATTATGCAGAAGTTGTGCACTAGCTCCAAAATACTACCAAACCCTTGGAACACCTTCTCCTAAGAGTCACATCGTTTAAGATAAAACATTTAATACCTATGTGATACAAGACGTGTGAGTAGAAAATTATCTTTCAATTACCCTTACATAAGGTGTCCTCATGGTTAATCTCAAATAGTTCAAAATGATCGTGAATGGTGCCAAACAAACTGACCCAAAATACCCAAAACATAAAAATTTTGTCCAAAATTGAACGAGAAAATTAACTAAAAAAAACCACCAAGAAAAAAATAAAAAAATAAAATGAATAAAAATCATGGTGTGATAAGGTAATCAACCAAAATATTCCCACACATGGAACTAGGAAAAGAAGATTTTAGCTAATATTTCAAAATACAAAGAAATTAAAAACCATAATACAAAAAATTAGGGGTGTTAAAATGGAGCTTTTACAATATCTATTATTTCTCTTATGGGTATAATTATTCCTATATTGAAAATTTATTTTCCCCATTCTATGATTCCTATTCTGCCTCTTTATCATGCACATTAATGTTCTACCTTAACTATATTTGTTTTGGATATTAATTCATTAGTTTTTTACCTTGTTTTCATATCTCTTTGAACCTTAAGATAATTCTCTATCTAAGGGGGGTTAATCAATTTGATGAAAATATTTTGATAATTAAAATTCTTCTTATCAATGATTAATTCTTTTACACTCCCTTTTAAATACTTGTTATGAAGTTTCAGTGATTTAAATATCTATTTTAGGCCTTATACATGATTATCTTTGTTATATATTTTCTATCCATTATTATGTCTATAGTCATTTCCTAAACCCTTTTAATTGACCTAATTTATCAAATTATTCTTATGATATATTATTTATCCATATAAACCTTTTTCAAGATATTATTTTTATATAGGTAGAATGCTTTGATTTATCTTGAGGGGGAAGATAAAGGATTGATTTCAGTAATGGTTTTCTAATGATTTTTTTGAAACTCCACTTATGATTAAATTGTATTGATAATATTGTTTTACCCTTATTTAACCTATTGGATTTTTTATTTATCCTTAGTTAACCACATGTAGTTTATTTTTTATCCATACCTAAACAATTGGAATAACATCTTTTGAATGTATTTGTCTTTTAAGGGGGATATTTTTTATTTTTTATTAGATATAATTGGTTTTCTATATCTTTTATAATTTTATTTTTATCTCACCAAATTTATGTTTAATAATGGTAATGTTTTCATTATAATTATTATTTTTGGTAAAGTGATTATGATTTTACTATAAATGAAATCCCTATCCAGATACAAGAAAGTGGATGTGGTTTTAGAATAGATGAACCTGAAGGTTATAACCACCTAAAAGACTAGTTATATTTTTAATATTATCTTCACCTTGGGAACAAGTAGTGGGATTTTATTTTAAAAATAGTTTAAAACTCTTGGTGAATATGCTCTGGATTATTCACATAATCCTTCTAAACATTACTAATGGATTATAATTTCAAATTGTCTTTTAGATTATTTATTTTACCAATTTTTTCATGATTTAATGTGTAACTTACATAATATTTTATTGATTTTAAATACATTATGTCTTTTTATTTGTCTCTTGAATTTTATTTTTTATAGATACATATATTTTTAATAAATCTATTAAGGGGTAATTATCTTGTTAATTCAGAAATTTTCTTATAGAAGATAAGCAATTTCAATCGTGAGCATAAAAAAAATTATACATAAATGTTTTTTTTCAATATTCATCATACTAATTATCCATTTTCGAAAAATACTATGAAATGTTTTCTATAATTTAAAATTGGTTTTTATTTCCTATATTTGAAAAATTTAAAGGATTCTTAGTTATTTCTAAAATCTGAATTTTTTCTCTCTAAGAGGATAATTAATAATGAGTTACAAAATTTCATTTTATTTATAACTTTTGTAACATAGTTAATGTTATTTGTTATTATCACAATGAAGGATAATTTTTTTCTAAAGGTATTCTACTTCATGGGTTTAACTTTTAAATTTATTTCTGTATTCTTTGAATTTTTTCCTGATGGGTGAAAAGTTTTTTTCTTTCAGAGAATATTAATAGGAAATTCTGTTCCCAAGGGCCCATTTTTAAATCTAGTTTAAATAGAAATTTATTTGAACTTGTATTGTGTTCAATCATTTTGAAATCAAGTTGTATTAATCTCGTAAGTATAGAAAATGGAATTGTCATATTACTTGAATTTCATTATGAAATATAAAAATTCATTTTGAAAATTTTTTGGGTATATTTTAAGTTTCTGTGATCATTAAAAGGGGGAGATGGTTAAACCTCACTATCTACAAATGTTTTGATGATCAAAAACACCAAATATGTATCTATCCTTTTCTATTAATTTAATTTCAATTATTAAGAATAAATATTCAATTTTATAGTTATATTCGAAAATAAAATTCATCAAACAGAGTATGGTGATCATGTTTCATATCTCATAAAAGCTAGAATCTCTGGCTGCCTTGTATATTGGATCGTAATGTATATGTATATGACACAACACAAGAGGAGGTGAATTTTAGGTTTTAAAAAAAATTCATTTTTATCCCTAAAGGAATTTAGTTTAAAATAATTTAAACTAATTCATTACATAAAACCTATTAATGTATTGAAAAATAATTTTAAAGGCCCATGGGTCCAATTGTAACACCCCAACATCTATGGTACACTTCTCTTTCAATAATACAATATCATTTGTTGTATGCACCTTCGAGTTCTAACACACCACAACCAATCAAACTAGAAGTTATGAATAGTAATACCCAATTTTTGAAATTTTATAAATTTTATCTTAAAAAATGGAATTCATTTTTGGATTCAGAATATCAAAATTATCTTAGGGTGATCTTTTGGTATTTTTCTGAAAACATTCAATTTTTGATGAATAGTGGAAAACACTGAGTTATAGTTTAAAAAAAAAATTATTTAAATAATTATTCATTTTATTTAAATTTATTTTAATTCAAAATAGATACCTAATACCTATATAAGTTCAATTTAATTCATTGGAGTCAGTTTATAATAATTTTGGACATATAAATATTTTATTGAACTTTTTACAGTCTTTTACCCACGTCCTAAGAGAATTTGAAAATTTACATTAAACCTAATTTTACCTCTTCTGTGAGTTGAATTTAAAAAATCAAAAAGACACAGTTGATATCAGTAAGTAAAATGTGGTTCAATGAGATGAAAATTGTTATTGGTGAATATTAACTTTTGACTTTTATTTACTACGGTTAAAAGTAAATAGGGTAATCAAGGGTAAAAATGATATTATAATTACTCTAACACATGTAATAATTCTATTGGATACATTTTATTCGAGAAAAAAACCTTATGAATAAAATATCATCCTTTAGGTCCACTTGGATTAGATTAGGACATTTATTATTATTTAATTCAAATAATAGTTAAAAGTGTTAAAATCAAAGTTTAATAACGAAACCATTTTTAAGATAAGGTTATACATAAGATAAATTCGACTATAAATATTAATTAGAAAGATAAAAATATTTCCTACATAATGGTATTTTATTTATAATTTTTATACATTAAAAAATTTAATTTATTTATGACACAATGATGATGCAGTAATTACCTTATTACTGAAATATTAAAATTATTGATATTATAAATACCCAAATTAATTTAACATGAGACTTTTTATGAATTAAAACAATTACCTAGGTTAATATGACATGTTAGTATTGATTAAATGAATTTATCATGAATAAATAATGCTTTTATGAATTTAGAAAAAACAAAATACCAAATAGCTTCAAAATTGACATAAAATAGTTTTTAAAACAAATATTATATTATTAATTGGTATTCTATTCCTAAAAACAAAAGGATCAGAAAAAGGGATTAAATACTATTATATATGTCATTAATGAACCACTTGGGGTTCTCTTGGATGTTTATAGTAAGTTTATTAACCATATAATATAAAAATACAAAGAGACATGGTAAATGTTAAACTATTTAACTAAGAGTTTAATCTAAAAGATAAGGTTCATATGGTTACCGAAACCTGTCAAAAACCTAATTGTTGAGTGGTATTCGACCAATCCCTACCTTATACTTTAAATAATTAATTTTTGAGCCATTATAAACCTAACAAGATTTTATTATAAAATAATATTTCAATCTTTTTTCTAAGGTGCCCATCACCCTCTTTTAAAAGGGAACTTACACTTCTCTCCAATTCACAACTTCAAAGTCATTTGGCTTGGACAATCCCTACCCAAATATCCTCTAAACTATCCTCCCTTCATCCAAGAGGCCTTAGTTTGACCAGAATTCCAACTTATGAATCCCTTTTTATCAAATCCATAGGAAGAACCAGAATAAGAGGAAAATTTCACACCCCATCTTTCAAGTTATTTTCTTCTTCCACTTCATCTTTCTTTGTTGTTTCCATTATAAAATAATAACTCCAGTATCTTCTATATACTATGATTTTATTATTAAAATGGTACAACCATATTCATTATGTTATCCATTCTCTGAATAACATGTCATCATACGTGCGTACGTACGTCTTACCGTTTGCACGTCATGGTGTAGTTATTATTCAAAACATTATTATTTTTATGGGTATAATAATGATGTATAATTGATGTAAATAATATATATAAAATGTTAATTATTCTGTATATATGATATTCCATACTTTTACTTATGATTTTAATTACAAAATAATGATATTTTCGCTCGTGCGTACGTACAGATTACAATCTCCAAAAACGCGATGAGATTAATTCCCCACCGTAATCATTCAAGAATAATTTTCATGTGATGATTAAAAATAATATTTAAAGAACATAATATCATTTTGAATATGAATCAAAGACACTCTATCCATAACAATCATGTCTTACGTAACTATACATATAAAGGAAAATGAATCACTTAACAACCGAAATGATGATACAACTAAAATATCATTAAAAAATCAATATTGGAAGTTCATATAATATATAATATTATTGTATATGGTTCTTGTATAATTTAATAACAATTATTTCACCATTATACATAAGGTTAACCTACCCTCTTCCATGGAAAGTTACAAGGTAAGGGTTAATTTTACAATCTCTTTATTATATGAGGTTGTTTTTACATAAGTATATATTGGGACCTATTTTTCATCCACATCCGTGTTTTCCAAAAAATGTATTCCAATTTTTTTTAATATTAAATAGACTATGGGTTAAAGTCTTTTATACCCTTATTTAACCTTATACGTTTTTAAAGGAACCTTTCTATCATTTTCCAATCAAGTTACTTTATGGCCTTTTTGACAAAATTAACATTAGAATGTTTTTTAACTTATACGGTGGGTGTGGCTATATTCCGCTGTTATAACATCATCGATGATTACCTCAGAATATTATAAGAATATTTTCAAAATAAATATTTTCTTTTATAATGATGCAAAATTAAATGATTTAAAAAAAATAATGCGATATTTCTCTCAAACATGATTGATTTCATCTATGTAAACATCCTTTAATGGATTTTAATCTTTTTGAAGTTGATTAATTATGATACAAATCTTCCATTTTTTTGAAGGTTTTGTGATATGTTTGACTGTGAATGTTTTATTTTTCTACCATTCATGGTTTATGGATAATTTATTGACATTTTGTCTAATAGTTTTAATAAGAATGTTTCGATAATGTTTAAAACTTTTCATATGAGGAATGAATTGGACTTAATATGTGACGGGTGGAGCCCGCTATAGCTCTTAGATGAATCGATATGTCTCATTAGAAAAACTAGTGTCTTGACACAAGGACATGAAAAAATCTTATTTGTAGTCTTGGCACAAGGCCTTGGCTATGTGGTTATGAAGTTTGGCATTATGCATTCCATCCTTATGAAAGTGGCTATTGATATTGCATATGATAATTCGACTAGTAGAATATCCATGTGAATAAGTAAAAGAAATTATTTTATTTTATCTTTTCCATATTATGCTGAATTTCATGTTTAAAAGGCTTTTGTTTTAGTCTTATACATTGCCTTAAATATTTATGATTATTTATGAATGTTTCTTCTATATTGTTATCCTTTCAGATCATCTGAGCTCACCCCTTTCTATGTTTTATTTTTCCCAGGATGTGAAGAAGTATATTATGACTGACCTACAGGGATAATATATGAGATATCAGTGTTTTATATTGAAACAATGTTGTTGTAGTTTTACATTTTATGATGTAATTTAAACCTTATGAATATATCTAGTACTTCCAAGGCTACTAAACTAATCGGTCTTTCGAGACATGATATTTTTTGATCATGCCAATGTTATGTAATAATGCACCGACTCTGGGTTTCTAGGGTTGGGGCATTATAGTTGGTATCAGAGGAAGTTTAGTATAATCCTTGGAAGCTTGATTTAAAAAAACACTGATTAGAGAACATTATCCTAAGATAGACTTTGAGGATTAGTATAGAATAACTTTGTAGAATTTTGGGATTGTAGATATTTTGTGAGTTTTCTAAAGCAATACATCCCTATCTGGATACGACTAGGTAGAGGTGCCTCTAGAACAGATGTACCTAGGGGTAAAACCTGAAAACACCTCTTTGAGCAAGACTCAAATGGGAACTGATGCATGACAATGGGCCTTTCTTCACTCTTGGTTACAACACTACTGGGGGATATGATTAGGATAATCTACATTTTCATTACAAACCATTATGAAAGATTTATGAGTATATACCCCCTCAAAGAATTTTTTTATGATTATGGATTATATCCATAAAATGTTCAATTTATGTTAAGTATGTTATAGGTTTAGAATTATGTATTGCGATTCATAAACTAATGTAGTGTATTCCATTGTTTAGAAATGGCGCCAAGTGTATGGAATGGAAACTATATCCATTCACACACTCCATGTAGGGATTACCCTCCTACTAAAGATAATTATAGTGGAGTTGGTGATACAATTGGTGCGGATCAGCTTATCATTATACTGGGACAACTCACTCAGGTTATGAATAATAACATTACAAGTATGGAGCACCCGGATCCGCAGCGTGGAGGATCAATGTTAGATCGCTTCATGAGGAAACAAAAACCAACATTCAATGCGGGTACAAATCCATTAGTAGCTGAGCAATGGATTAATTCTTTATAGAAAATATTCCACGCCTTGGGGAGTAGCGAAAGGGAAAAAGTTGTCATGGTAGTTTACCGCCTCACTGGAGATGCAGATCAATGGTGTTCATTGATTCAAAACACAAAGGAAGATGATGAAGTATCAAATATAGAATAGTGGTATTTTAATGATATTATCTTCCAAAAATACTTTCCTTGTGACCATTGAGTTGATATGGAAAGGCAATTTTTGAGTCTAAGGCAAAAGGAGGATGATAATTTCGCAATGTATGTGGCTAACATTACAAGGCTAGAAATACATGCATGAAATTATATATGTTACCCAAGGAGTAAGATTGATTGATTATTTGATGGGTTAAAACCTTTTCTCTAGCGAGCATTAGTCTCACAATCCTTCTTGTCATATGAAGATATTGTCTTATGTGATATCATGACAGAAAAGGAATTCTCTAAGTCTTACGAATTTAAATAAAAGCAAGAGAAGAACAGATCTGCTGAACACTCTAGAAATGGAAATAAGGGGAAGAAGGGAAAAGTTGAATATGTATCTTACAATAAATGTGGGAAGAAACACCCTGGTACTTTCCTCAAGGGAATTGGAGTCTGTTACATGTGTGGTGAAAAAGGCCAACATGCTCGAGAATTCAAGGGGAAGAAAGAGGCTGTCAATGTTAAATGCTAAAATTTTAGAGAAAGGGTGAATTATGAAAATGAATGTCCTAAGAATCAGAGAAACTTACCTCATAAAAGTCCAAGGATCATGGCCAAGCTTATGCAATAACTAATGCTAAGGTTGAAGCTATGAAAGACGAGGTGGACGGTAATTTAATGGTTTCCTCAAGTTTATCCAATGCTTTATTTGATTTTGGATCATCGCATTATTTTATATCTTCCTAGTTTTCCAATAAAATTAGATATTTCCAATTTGATTTAACAAGGGAGTTTTCAGTAAAAAATTATAAGGGATATATCATTGAAATAAAGTTTTGTGAATCAGTCCCCATTAGAACATATAAATATTCTTTGTCAGCTGATCTCATCATCATACCCATGATTAAATTTTATATAATAATTGGTATGGATTGTCTTTAGGACCATGATGCCAAAATTTATTGTAAGAAGGAGGTTACAATTCTCAATGATGATAAGAAGTACCTTATCTTTGGAGCAGAAACATCACCATGTGATTCTTCTCTAGATCTACCCCTAGTAGCTATACTAAGTTCAATTATTGGGAAAGAAGAGAATGAAATGACTATGGTTAAGGAAAATAATGTTTGAATAGAGGACACACCTATTGTTCAAAAATATGTTGATGTGTTTTTAGAGGATTTACCTGGACATCCTCCAGAACAAGAAAATGAGTTTTCCATTGACTTAATTCTTGGTTCAAGGAATATATTGATGACCCCTTATAGAATAGCCACTATGGAATTAATGGAACTAAAGAAACAACTAGAGGAATTTTGTAATAAGGGATTTATTCTCCCTAGTGTTTCTCCATGGGGAGCCCCTTTTTGTTAAGAATAAAGATGGATCTATGAGGTTGTGCATTGACTACAGGGAGATCAATGATTTAACAATAATGTTTAAATATCCCCTACCTCGCATTAATGATTTATTCGACCAAATTCATGGAGCTCAATACTTTTCAAAGATTGACCTTCGATCTGGATATCATCAGTTTTTTGTAAACAAAGAAGACATTCTGAAAACAACATTTTGAACTAGGTACGGGCATTACGAGTTTACAGTAATGCGTTTTGGTTTGACTAATGCACCCTCATTATTCATGGATCTAATGGATATATTTTTCAAGGAATATCTTGATGAATTTGTAGTGTTATTTATGGATGGTATTTTGGTATACTCCAAAAGCTAATAAGATCAAGAAAATAACTTTCACATTATTCTAAAGACTCTTAAAAGACATGAATTATATGGGGAGTTTAGAAAGTGTGAATTATGGCTTCAGAAGATTTCTTTTCATGGCCATATTGTCTCTAAGGATGGAATCTCCATTGATTCTTCTAAGACCAAGGCAATCCAATAATGGCCAGAACCAACCAGTATAACCGAGGCACACAGTTTTATTAGTTTAGTAGGTTATTATCAGCATTTCATCCAGAATTTTGCCTGATTGACTAACCCATTAAAAAAGATCACACGTAAAGTGGTTAAATTTGTTTGGAAAAAAGAGTGTGAAGAATGTTTTGAAGAATTGAAGAGAATAATAGTCAATTCTTATATCTTGACTCTACCATCAGGGAATGATGGGTTTGTTATTTATAGTGATGCATCAAAGAGAGGACTTGGTTGTGTCCTTATGCAGAATGATAGGGTTATTGCCTATGTATCACAACAGCTAAAAACACATAAACAAATCTATCATACTCATGATCTTGAGTTAAAAAATGTAATATTTGCATTGATGATATGGATACATTATCTCTATGGTGAAATATGTGAGATATATACCGATCATATGAGTTTGAAGTATATTTTCTCATAGAAATAAATATTCATGAGGCAAAGGAGATGCCTTGAACTACTCAATGATTATGATTGCAGCATAAACTACAGCCCGGGGAAGGAAAATAAGGTTGCAGATGCTTTTAAGAGAAAGGATCATGGAGTTCTGAGTAAGATGAGTGTTGAAAAGGATCCCATATTCAAGGATCTAGTAAAGTTGGACAAGGGGATAAACATAGTAGGTGAAACATCAACACTTTTTCAAATGTTTTCAAAACCATCTTTACAATAAATCATAAAGAGTTCTCAGACTGATGATGAAGAGTTTCAAAAAAAGATTAAAGATGTGAATGATGGGAGATTGAGTTACTTTGTCTATGAAGATGTAATTTTGAAATTTGAGAAGAGGCATTGTGTTCCAGATATACATGATCTAAAAAGGTAATTTTTGGATGATGTTCATAGTTCTAAATTCTATATAAACCTTGGTTGCACTAAGATGTATAAATATTTGAAGGAACATTTTTGGTGGGACAACATAAAGAGGGAGATTGCTGATTTTGTGTCTAGATGTATGGTTTTTCAACAAGTGAAAGCTATAATTTAATAGCCTATAAGAGTCATTCAACCTCTTCAAATACCTTAGTGGAAATGGGATAATATAATGACGGACTTTTTTCATGGGACTACCAAAGACTCCTAGAAGGAACGATGCAATATGGGTCATTATTGATTGTCTTACCAAGTCAGCACAATTTCATTCTATCAGAGAAAATTTACCACTTGAACGTCAAGCAAGAATATATATTAATGATTTTGTGAGACTTCATGGAGTACCCCAATTGATTGTTTCTGATTGTGATCCACGATTTACATCAAGATTCTAGAAGAGTATTTAGAAAGATCTGGATACTGAACTTCGTCTGGGCACTACCTACCACCCCCAAACTGATGCACAATCAGAACGGACTATTCAAACCGTAGAAGATGTGATTAAATCATACTGACCTGACTTTCAAGGTATGTGGGATCAATATTTACCTCTATTAGAATTTTTAAACAATAATAGCTTCCATTCAAGTATTTAGATGGCACCATATGAAGGGTTATACAGAAAGAGATGTCGCACACCAACCTGTTGGGATGATGTTGTTGAAAGAAAACTCATAATCTTAGAACATGTGGAGGAAATGATGAAAAAGGTGTACGTAATCTAAACCCACATCAATGCAGCTCAAAGTAGGCAGAAGATCTATATATGCTGATAACCGAAGGAAGGATTTGGAATTTCAGGTATGAGATCATGTTTTCTTGAAGGCATCTCCATGGAAGGGTGTTAATAGTTTTGGTAAAAAAGGAAAATTAAGTCCCAGATACATCAGACCTTTCAAAATTCTAGAACGAATTGGGGCTATATCGTACCATTTGGCAATGCCGCCAAGTCTCTCCAAAGTTCACGATGTGTTCCCCGTATCACTATTGAGAAAATACATTCCTGACCCAACGCATGTACTCACCTATGAGGAATTAAAACTAGAACCTGATTTTTTTTATTGCGAAGAGCCTGTAAATGTTCTTGATACAAGAGAACAAGTTCTGAGAAACCGGACGACTCATCTGGTAAATGTTCTATAGAGAAATCATAAGATGGAAGAGGAAACGTGGGAACCCAAGGAACTTATGATGAAGAACCACCCAAGTCTTTTTATGGAGAAATACTCTAGATATTTCGAGGATGAAATTATTTTAAGTAGGGGAGAATGTAACACCCCAAGCTATCATGGTTCACTTCTCTTTGAGTAATACAATAGCATGTGTTATACACAACTTTGAGTTATAACACACCACAACCAATCAAACTAGCCATTAAGAAAAGTAATACCCACTTTTAAAAATTTTATAAATTTTAACATTCAAAATGGACTTCATTTTTGGATTCGGAATATCGAAATTAGCTTAGGGTGAATTTTTGGAATTTCTCTGAAAACATTCATTTTTTGATGAATAGTGAAAAACACTGAGTTATAGTTTAAAACCGAATATTTATTTAAATAATTATTTTATTTAAATTTATTTTAGTTCAAAATAGAAACATAGTACCTATATAAGTTCAATGTAATTCATTAGTGTTAGTTTATAATAATTTTAGATATATACAAATTTTATTAAACTTTTCCCCATCTTTTACCCACCTCCAAGGAGAATTTGCAAATTTACATAAAACATAATTTTACTGCTTCTGTGAGTTGAATTGAGAAAATCAAAGACACACAGTTGATATTAGTAATTAAAATTTGGTTCAATGACATGAAAATAATTTTTGGTGAATATTATCTTTTGACTTTTATTTACTGCGATTAAAAATAAATAATGTAATCAAGGTTAGAAATGATATTATAATTACCCTAATACATGTCATAATTATCTTGGATAAGTGTTATTAGACCAAAACCAACCTTAGGAATAAAATATGATAATTTAGGTCCACTTGGATTAGATTAGGACATTTACTGTTATTTAATTCAAAGAAGAGTTAAAAGTGTTAAAATAAAAGTTTAAAAACTAAACCATTTTTAATATAGGTTTATACATAAGATAAATTCGACTATAAATATTAATTATAAATATAAAAATATTTCCTACCTAATGGTATTTTATTTACAATTTTTAGAAATTAAATAATTTAATTAATTTATGACACAATAATAATGCATTAATTACATTATTAATAAAATATTAAAATAATTGATGTTATAAATACCCAAATAAATGTATCTTCAGACTTTTTATGAATTAAAAAAATTTTCTAGGTTAATATGATATGTTATGGTTGATTAAATGAATTTATTTCGAAGTAATCATGCTGTCATGATTTTATGAAAAACAAAATACCAAATAGTGTCAAAATTGACATCAAAGAGTTTTTAAAACACATATTATATTATTAAATGGTATTTTATTCCTAAAAATATAAGTTTCACCCAAATGGATTAAATAATATTATATATGTCATTAATGAACCACATGGGGTTTTTTTGGGATGTTTATAGTATGTTTATTAATCATATAATACTAAAATACAAAGAGATATGGTAAATGTCAAACTATTTAACTAAGAGTTAATTATAAAATATTAGGTTAATATAGTGACCCAAACCTATCTAAAACCTATTGGTTGAGTGATTTTCGACCCATCCCCCGTTAGATTTTAAATAATTCATTTTTGAGCAATTAGAAACTAAACATGATTTTATTACAAAATAATATTTCAATCTTTTCCTAAGGTGGCCCTCACCCCTCTAATAAAAGGTCACTTTCCCTTATCTCAAATTAACACCTTCAAAGACATTTGGCTCAGCCAAACCCTTCACAAATATCCTGCCAACTATCCTTGCTTCATACTAGAGGAATTATTTTTATCATAAATCCAACTTAATGAGCCCTTTTGATCAAATCAAAAGAAATAACTCGAAGAAGAGGTAAATATTTCACCACCTCTTTCAAGTTATTTTCTTCTTCCACATAAACTTTATTTGTTGTTTCCATTATAAAATAATAACACCAGTATCTTATATATACTATTATGTTATTATAAAAATTTTATAACCATATTCATTGTGTTATCCATCCTATGAATAACAAGTCACCATACGTGCGTACGTACGACTTACCGTCTCCACATCGTGGTGTAGTTGTTATTGAATACATTATTATTTGTATGGGTATAATAATGATGTATAATTGATCAAAATAATAGATATAACATGTTAATGATTATGTATATATGATATACCATCATTTTACTTATGATTTTAATTACAAAAGAAATATATTGTCACTCCTGCATATGTACTGATTACCGTATCCACGAACGCGGAGAGATTCATTCCCCATCGTAATCATTCAAGAATAATTTTCATGTGATGATTAAAAATTATATTTAAAGAACATAATATCATTATGTATATAAATCAAATACACTCTATCCATAATAATAAGGTCTTACTTAACTAAGCATATAAAGGAAAACGAATCAGTTAACAACTGAAACGATGATACTACAAAAATATAATTAACAAATAAATATTGGATGATCATATATGATATCAAATTAATGTATATGGTTCTTTTATAGTTTAATAAAAATTATTTCCCCATTATACAAGAGGTTAAACAACCCATGGCCAACGAAAAGTACAAGGTTAGGGTTAATTTCACAATCTCTTTATTATCTGAGGTTGTTTTTACGTATGTATTTACTGAGACCTCTTTATCAACCACATCCGTGTTTTCCAAAAAAATGTATTCCAATTTTTTTTACTACTTACTAGACTATGGGATAAAGTCATTTATTCCCTTATTTTACCTTATACGTTTTGAAAGGGTTCTTTCCGTCATTTTACAAACAAGTTACATTATGACATTTTCAAACAAAATAAGGTAAAAGTGTTTTTTAACTTATACGGTGTGTGCAGCTATATTCCTCTGTTAAAACATCATTTAAGATTCCATTAAAAGCTATAAGATATTTTATAAATAAATGATTTCTTTTATAATTATGTAACTTTAAATTATTTAAAAAAAGAATGAGATATTTCTCTCAAAGAGTTTTGATTTCATATATGTCAACATCCTTTAGTGGATTTTAATCTTGTTTGATGTTGATGTATTATGATTCAAATCTTCCATTTTTTATTGAAGGTTTTTTGATATGTTTGACTATGAATGTGTTATTTTTCTACCATTCATGGTTTATATATAAAGTATTGACTTTTTGTATGCCATTTTTGATACAAATGTTTATATTATGTTTAAATCTTTTCATATGAGGAATGCATTGGACTTAGTATGTGATGGGTGGAGCCCTCTATTACTCCTCGATGCATTGGTAGGTCTCATGAGACAAACTAATGTCTTGGCATAAGGCCTTGAAAAAAATCATATTTGTAGTCTTGGAACAAGGCCTTGACTACGTGGTTATGAAGTCTGGCATTATGCATTCCATCATTATCAATGTGGCTATTGATATTGCCTCTGATTATTTGACAAGTAGAATATCCATGTGAATAAGTAAATATAATTATTTGATTTTATATTTTCCATATTATTATGAATTTCAAGTTTAAAATGCTTTTGTTTTCGTCTTATACATTACCTTAAATGTTTATGCTTATTTATGAAAGATTCCCATATATTGGTATCCTTACTGAGCATCTGAGCTCACCCCTTTCTATGTTTTATTTTTCCTAGGATGAAAAGAAGTATATTATGAATGACCTACAGGGATAGTCTATGGGATATCAGTGTTGTCTATGGAAACAATGTTGTTGTAGTTTTCCAATTCATTATGTAATGCAAACCTTATGAATGTATCTAGTACTTCCAAGGCTACTAAACTAATCAGTCTTTTGAGACATGATCTTTTGTTATCATGCCAATGGTATGTAATAGTGCACTGACTCTAGGTATCTAGGGTCGAGGCATTACACCAGTTATAAAATTATCTTAATTGAGTTTATTGAGATAATGTAAACCATATGTCCTAATTAAAATTAATCATATTCATGATTGAAATGATGTAAAAAGTATGAATGTAATATACCAAACTAAATATGGTTACAATGTCCAGATTAAAAAAATACAACAATTCAATCATAAAGCATACTGAATCACACTAAGTAATTGAAAAAATCATAATTACTGAAAATGTAATTACAATGATCGTAATCAGAGAATATTGTTAATGTATTGTAATCTGATTGGTTACTATAAAAAAAATGCTATAGAAAAATGAATTTATAAAATGATTCACTTTATATTACAAAGTAGTGTAAATGTAAAAGAATATAATTCTATTAACCCAAATATAATGGTATCTAATAGCCATGGAAAGAGGTCCCTTGATTTATACTTTCAATCAAGTATATCTTACCCACACCAAGGTAATCCCTTGATTCATATATTAGATTCTATCTTACTATCCTCACAATCCCTTGATCAAGAAGGTGATCAGTTCCTCTTTTATCCTTGCATTGGAAGCCCTTAATCCCCAAAATATCAGCACATCTGTCTTCCTATCCACTAAATCCCTCTATATAAATCACCAATGATCGGTGTCGCATAAGGGAAACAAACTCTTGAATTTCAAATGTATATAGAATGATCAGTTCACAAATTGACTTCATAGTTATTCACATGAAAAAGAGATTTGATTGAGCTCTCGTAGAATGTCTTGAATTTGTCAAAAGTTTTGAGCTTGTTCAAATGAGGTGGTATTTATAGACCAATATACGAACGTGCATATTGGATTCCAACAGTTGGATTTTCTCCTGAAAATATTATGGGACATGGTTAGTTGGCACTCCAATGATCATCTTGTAACTGAAACAATGACATCATTATATAATACATATTGGAACAGAATACACGACATCATTTTGATAAAATAGATTTCCTTTAGATACGATACTATTTTCTAGATATGATAGAATGGTTCCAAAAAGAATTTAGATCTCTTGATAAAATGAAATTTCAAACAATAAATGAGTATGATGATTTTAGTTATATAGTGAATACAATTTATCTTGTTAGTAAAATACCGATCAGTGTATATGATGGAAATCGTAATCGACGTGTCCGATGAAAATCATATTTAGTGAGTATGATGTAGATCGTATCTAGGGTCATAATGATAATCATGTAAAATAATAATTCTTATGGGTATGATTATTTTCATAATCAAATGAAAAATTGTAATGAATAAAAAAAAATCCTTAAAGTAAGTAAATTTTATGAATTCAATTGAAAAGAGGGTTTGTGATTTCCAAAAAAAAGTAATAGAAAATTAAAATTAAGAATTTTGACATAACAATGTATACTTTTTTAGAAATAACAAAACATGAGTAAAAAAACTACGTATTACAAAAGCAAATGAACTTTTCATTAAAAAGTGAACATTTTTACTTATCTCCCTTTGAGTTTTTTTAAAAATCTTCTGAATATAATTTGAATACGACTATCCTCCCCCTTAGGATATCAAAATCTATAAGGATCATATTATATATAAAAAATATCCCCTTTATTAAATGTATTATTCTTTTAATTATCATTATATAATTCTCTCCCTATTGTATACATTATCCCCCTATACAACTCGTTCTCCCCCATTGGGATTTTCATAATGGAATTGGGAAGATCATATAATACTTGCAAATGGTTTAGAGAAACAAAACAGGAGAAGAAATAAATAATTTTATCATCTATAAATGTTAAATAACATTCATAAAAAATGGAAATCATTCAATCTAAATATATTTATATGTCAAAGGTTTTCTTTTGAGATTCAAAATAGTATAATAAGAGTTCAAAAAGATTCATTTCTTTTTCTTATCCTTCTTTTTATCCTTATTCATGTGATATAAATCAAATATCTTCATTTTTTTATACTTTTCTATCTATTATGATATTTTTAGTAGATTCTTGTTTAGATAAGAATTTTTATTTTTAATATTCAAATAACTAGTCCTAGGTACTAATTAGTTCTTATAAAGATTTCATCTTCTCTTCCAAAGTATGAATTTTTTCTTCTTAATATTTTCCCTTCATATCTTGGTAATCAATCCAATCAATCAACAAGATATTTTTATTTTTCAACTCACTGATCTCATCCTTATAAAAAAATATTTTTGAAACTACAGATTTAATGTCATTCATTTTCTTTTCAAACAATTTGAAATCCCCACACATGCTTCCATGTGGATCTTTTATTGTTTTCAATTTCTAATTAGTATCACTTTCTAACCTATTGAATGCAATGGAGAGTTAATTCATGATCTTTAAGATATATTATATTGAGTATTCATGCGAATTGATTCTTTCCTAAAACTTGCGATAACACTTCAAAACATAATTACAAGAATTCATGTATTCTTTGGTTCTTATTTATAATAATTTTAAATCAACCATGAGTTTCATCAGTCATTTTCTTTGAAGCTTGATAAAGTATGATCACCTTTTTTGGTTTTCTGCAAAAAAAAATCAATCTTAACTTTTATTATTGATATATATGGAATTTCATTTTCAATTTTTCTCAGTGCATGAAAAATATATTGATCTTTTTTCAAATCCATTTTCTCTTCCGAATTAGTTCCTTCCACATAATTGGGAAACTTTGTACTATGTCCTTTAGCATCTTCATCATCTGAATTCTGATTTCGATTGACGTCAAATCTTATTTCTTATTCATTTTCTAGGATATGGATGGATTTTTGAGCTCTGGATTTCCGATCATCTTTGGAGAAGGATTGTACTTTAGGGGATGGAAGTTTACTTGATATGGGTTGGGATAATCTTGCAAGTATTGTATCTGAATAAGAATTTTGTTCACGAGTAGTTTGTTTTTCACCTTTCTCTTTTACTATTTCATTTTTTTTCTTTTTATTCTTCCTTATATTCATTCTCATTACTTTTCTATTTGATTTTATCTTCTTATTAATTGAAATATAAATCTATATAACACAATTTTGTGTCCTCTTGATCTCTAGAAACTTGTTATTTTGATACTTCATATTGTGCTAATTCTTATCTCATTTTTTGTTTATTATTTCTTTCAGTTTGATCAGAGGGGGTGACTAATTATTTTTGAATTGATTCCCTAACACTTATCCTAAAACATTATTTTTCTATTACTTTCATAAAATTATCTATTTAAATAACATAGGAATTTATCTTCATCTTTTTCTTTATCTTTTGACTTCATTTTTGAGTTTCATCAACCATAATGTTTTCAAAAAGAGATTCAGTAGGATTGAGACTGAATTACAATCTCCTTATTTCCTTTTATCATGTTCTTTTCTCTACTAGGACACGTTTTCTGCAATATAAAAAATTTTCTTCTTCAGAATTATAATACAATAAGACATGGATTTCTTTTCTTTTTCTAAAATATTTGGTATAGATTGTTTTGGTATTCCATGGATTCCTCATACTATTTCTTTTGGCGTTTTATCTTTAACATCCATAGTGATCAATATAAAACTTGGATAAAAATGAAATTCCATTCCTTGTACTATATCATCATTGATCCAAAAAATTCTCATATTCCTCAGTATTTACTTAAGTGAAATATTTCAAAACATCAAAATTTCATGAATGATCTTACTATCGATGTTTGGAAACATGATCAACTAGGACTTGATTTCACCAGACATTATTTTTTAGGCAGTTTTAAAAAATACAACCAATTATGTTGATATTCCTCATACTCAAAATATAATAATGTGTAATGATATCTAAAATTTTGAGAGTTTCTCTATAACCACTCATAGGGTTTAATAATCCTTGCATCCAGAGTACAACTAGTCTGTTGTCGGCTGAAAGATGAGTGTTTGTTCTTTTATATTCATGAATCTCAAAAATATATTAGACATCAATTTACTTTAAAAATGTTCCTTTTTTATTCAAAAAATTATGAAAGGAACATAAATAATCTCTTTTAGATTAAATATTATGAAATTTTTCTTCTTGTTTAGCTGAAATACTGATTTTGTTATTGTTTATATGAAAATATATCTTCAAGTCATCATCAACCATAACAGTTTTATAGAATTATATCACTTCATCCATGATGATCAGATATTGGTTTTTAGGTTTCTCAACACATAATTACTCCCATCCTTGATACTAAATGACTATTTTCAAAGATGAATCATACTTGTCATAAAACTCTCTGGTTATCTATATTCCCTAGAATAACATCATTTTTGAGTAATCTTTCAGTTCCATTTCCACTGGAGAAGTAGCTGATGATTGAGACATGAGTATGATTGAATAAACTGAGTAACGAAATATTCAGTCTTGGATATTTGAAGAACAACAAAGCTTCATCATAAATAAGAGGACAATAAATGTGGTACTTGGTGGGTGATCCCTTTATATAGGTGAAGTAAATATGACCATTTAACTTATACGGTTCAGATTAGATGAAGGAGATCCAATGGTTGAGATGAACTCTTTAGGTTTTTATATTAATATTTAAAAAAAAACTAATTTCATTTGAAATGAATCTAATAAAATTTTAAAACAAATTTTAATTACCAACAAACATAAATAAATAGAAATAAAATTAAAAAGTAAAATAAAATTTGACTTTCAGAATCTCAAAAAAGATTTTTAGGTTGAAATAAATTTTTATTCAAAACAAAATAATTTTTTTAAAAAAATGAAAAATTATAGAAAAATATTTGAGTATGAAAATAAAAGTACCAAAATTCTGAGTTTGAAAATTTTGAGAATGAAAAAATTTGAGTACAAAGATTCTACGTATGAGAAATTCAAATTTGGTTATGAAAAAATTTGGTTACCAAAAATTTTGGTTATGATAAATTTTGGTTATGAATTATATTTATCTACAATATGTACTCCCCCCCTTTGAAAAAGAGTAAATTAATGTAAGTATATGATTTAAACAGGAATTAGATGTTAATGATTACTTTATAGTTATCATCCCTAGATTCTGTTTAATGCATTGAAATTTGTCGAAAGGTAATAGTTTTGTAAAAATATCAGCAAGTTATTCTTTGTAATTCCCCAACCCTAGTTACCTAGAGTCAGTTCATTATTACATAACATGTGCATGATCACAAGAGATCAAGTCTCTAAAGACCGATTAGTTTAGTATCCTTGGAAGTACTAGATACATACACAAGTTTTATATTACATCAGGAAATAAAAAAACAACACTATGTCCCCTTTGAACACACTCATATCCTCTGGCCTATGCATACAGGTTAATCATAATATACTTCTTCACATCCTAGAAAAGGAAACATAAGAAAGCGGTGTGCTCAGATTCCCTTTAATAATAACAATATATCTGAAACTACCATAAATAAGAATGAACATTTAACGCAATGTATAAGACTAAAACACAAGCCTTTTAAACTTACACTTTAGCATAATATGGAAAATATAAATAAATTAATGCCATATACTTCTTCACATGGATATTCTACTAGTTGAATAGTCACATGTAATATCAATAGATAATTTTATAATGATGTAATACATAATGTCGGACATCATAACCACATAGTAAAGGCCTCATGCCAAGAATTCAAATAAGATTTAGTCAAGGACATGTGCCAAGACACTAGTTTGTCTCACGAGACCTACCATTTCATTGAGGAGCTATACTAGGATCCACCCATCACTTACTAAGTCCAATACATTCCTCATATGAAAAGGTTGAAAAATAACATAAACAATCATATTAAAATAAGCATATGAAATGTTAATACTTTAACCATAAACTATTAATGGTATAAAAAGAACACACCCATATTCAAACATATCACAAAACCATAAATACAATATGGAAGATTATATCATAATAAATCAGCTTCAAACATGTGTAAAATTCATAAAAGGATGTTGACATAGATGAAAACAAAACTATTTGAGATAAATATCTTTTACTACTTTGAAATAATTTAAAAGTAACATAATTATAAAAGAAATTATTTATTTTTAAAATATTCTTATAATATTATAATGTATGATTTTAAGGATTTATAATGGTGGAAAATAGCCGCACCCACAATATAAGTTAAAAAACATTCTAACATTAATTTTTCGAAAAGGTCCTAAAGTACCGTGTTTAGAAAATGACTGAAAGATTCATTTCAAAACATTTTATAAAAAGTAAACCAAGGGTATAAATGAATTTAAACCATATTATAGGAAATACTAAAAATGTTTTGAAGTAAAATTTTAAGAAACAAGGATGAGGATGGTAAATAATTCCTAGTAGATGCTTACGTATAAATAACCTTGGATAATAAAGAGAATGAAAAATTAACCCTTACCTTGTAATTTTCGTTATTCAAGAGTATGTTAACCTCCTGTATAATAGTTAAATAATTGTTATTAAATTACGCAAAACCACATACAAAAATATGATATCATATGTGATCTTCAAATATTTCATTGTAAATAATATTTCACTATTCTTATTACATTGGGTGTTAACGGATTCGTTTTCCTTTATATGTTTTGTTATGTAAGTTATATTTTTTATGGATACGATGTATTTGATTCATATCCTGAATGATATTAATTTCTTAAACATTATTTTTAATCATAAAATGAAAATTATTCTTGAATGGTTATGATGGAGAATGAATCTCATCGTGTTCGTGGAGATGGTAATTCATACGTACGCATAAGCGACGATATCATTATATTGACGGTGAAGTAGTATGTAATTGGATGGTATATTAAATATACATAATAATAAACATTCTATATTTATTATTTAAATCAATAATAATAATTATTATACTCATTAAAATAATGAAGTGTTGAATAACAAACTACACCACAACCTGGAGATGGTAAGTCGTACATACACACATATGGTTACCTTTCCATTAATGGGATTGATAGAAGAATGAATATGGTTGTACCATATTTATAATGACATCAAATTATTTAGAAGTTACTAGAATTATTATTTTGTTATGGAAACAACAAATAATGAAGAAGTGGAAGAAGAAAAAAACTTTGAAATAAGTGATCAAATGATCACCTCTTCTTGGGGTTCTTCCTTTTGATTTGAACTAAATGGATCCTTAGGTTGGAATTATGATAAAAAAGGCCCTTTAGTTGAATTTAGGTTTTGGGAAGATATTTGAGCAGGGTTTGGATGAGCCAAATAGCTTTGGAGGTGTGATTTTGAGATAAGGGGAAGTACCCTTTAATAAGAGAGGTGAGGGTCTCTTTAGATAATTCTGGAAATATTATTTTATTATAAAATAATTTTTGATTTATAATTTCGAAAAATGTATTTAGATCGAGGATAAGTTTGGTATGGGTCTAAAACCTCTCAACCAATAGGTTTTATATAAGTTTAGGTCACTATATTAACCTTTTCTTTTAGATATAACTCTTAGTTAAATAGTTTATCTTTTAAAATTTATTCTTGTACTTTTATATTACATGGTTAATACACATACTATAAAATTAAAAGAGAACCTCAAGTGGTTCATTAATTAAATATATATCATTATATAATTCCTTTGTCTGAACCTTAGATTTTTAGGAATATTTTATCAATTAATATTATAGTATTTTTTTAAAAAACTCATTTATGTCAATTTTGACACTATTTAGTTTTTTTTTTGTGAAAGTAAAAAAAAAATTAATTTGAAAAAAATATATTATATAAATCCTAAAATGTCATATTAACCTATAAAATTAGTGTAATGGATAAAAAGTCTAAATTGACATTTATTTGGATATTTATAATATCAATTATTTTAATCTTTCATTAGTATGGTAAATACTACATCATCATTGTGCCGATAATAAATATAATTAACTTATATCTAAAAATTATAAATAAAATACCATTATGTATAAATCTTCTTATCTTAATGATGAATATTTATAGTAGAATTTATCTTATTTATAACCCTATATTAAAAATGGTTTAGTTATTAAAATTTGAATTCAACACTTTTAACTCTTCTTTAAATAAAATAATAACAAATGTCCTAATCTAATACAAGTGAATAAAAAGGATAATATTTTATTCCTAAGGTTGATTGTGGTAGAAATACACTTATCCCATAGAATTATAACACGTGTTATGGTAATTATAGTATCATTTGTACCTTTAATTACCCTATTTACTTTTAAGCGTGGTAAATAAAATTCCATATTACTATTCACCAAAATTTATTTTCATTCTATTAAACAAAATATTACTTAATGAGGTAAATTGTGTCTCTAAATTTATTGAAATTCAATTCACTGAAGTGGTAAAATTACGTTTTATGCAAATTTGAAAATGTGTCTAGAAGGTGGGTAAAAGGCGTTAAAGAGTTCAATAAAATTTTATATATAAAATATTATTATAAAATGATTCCAATGAATTAAATTAAATTAATATAGCTATTATGTAACATTTTTTATTTTCAAATAAATTTAATTAAAAATAATTATTGTTTAAAAAAAGTCTGTTTTAAAGAATAACGTAGTGTTTTCACTATTCATCAAAATTTGAATGTTTTTAGAAAAATAACAAAAATTCACCTAAAGGTAATTTTGATATTTTGAATCCAAAAATGAAGTCCAATTTGAAAATTAAAATTTATAAAATTTCAAAAAGTGGGTATTACTATTCAAAACTATTTTTTAAACGACTAGTTTTATTGGTCATGGTGTGCTAGAATTTGAAGTTGCGTACAACACAAGCTATTGTATTATTTAAAGAGAAGCGTACTGTGGAAGCATGGGGTGTTAAATTATTCCCTATTTAAAATAATTTCTCCCCCCAAATTTATAGAATATTACTACATAAAAATATTCAAGTGGTTCTTCATCATATGTTCCTTAGGTTCCCACGTTTCCACTTCCATCTTATGGTTTCTCCATAGATGTTATACTTGATGAGTTGTCCGGTTTATCAACACTTGTTTTCTGGTATCAAAAATCTTGACAGGCTCTTCACAAAAAGAGAGAACGAGTTCCAGTTCTATTTCGTTAGTGGTGAGTACATGCATTGGGTCCGGTATGTATTTTCTCAACAGTGATACGTGGAACACATCATGAACTTTGGAGAGACTTGGAGGCATTTCCAAACGGTAAGCTACATCTCCAATTCATTCTAGAATTTAGAAAGGTCTGATGTACCTGGGACTTAATTTACCCCTCTTACCTAATCTTATAACTCTTTTCCTTAGAGATACCTTCAAGAAAACAATATCTCTTACGTGAAATTAAAAATCCTTCCTTTGGTTATCAACATATCTCTTTTTCATACATTGAGATGCTTTGATGTGGGTTGGGATAATCTTCACCTTTTCCATTTTTAACTCAACAAGTTCTGGGCCTATGAGTTTCTTTCACCAACATCATCCCAACAAGTTGGTGTGTGACATCTCTTTCCATATAACTTTGCATTTTATTCCATATGAATATTTGAATGGATTCTATATTTATATAAACATTATACTATAGGTAAATATTGATCCCACATACCTTGAAATTCAAGTGGGAAAGATCTCAACATGTCTTCTATGGTTTAAATAGTACGTTCTGATTGTCCATTAGTTTGAGGGTGGTAGGCAGTGCTCAAATGAAGTTCAATGTCTAGGGATTTCTGAAAACGTTTTTAGAATCTTGATGTGAAATGGGGATGATGATCAGAAACAATCGATATGGGTACTCCATGAAGTCTTACAACTTCAAAAATAAATAATCTTTCTAAACATTGAAGTGGTAAATCTTCTCTTATAGCTAGAAAATGTGCTAATATGGTAAAATGGTCAACAAGGACCCATATTGCATCATTCCTTCTAAGAGTCTTTGATAGCCCCATGAAAACAACCATCGTAATATCATCCCATTTACAATCAAGTATGGGAAGAGGTTTCATGAATCTTATAGGATGTTGTCTTCTAGACATTAACTGTTGAAAAACCATACATCTTAACACATAATAAAAAATCTACCTCTTCATTTTGTCCCACAAAAAATATTCCTTCAAACCTCTATACATTTTAGTGCTATTAGAGTGTATAGAGAAATTAGAGCTATGCGAATCATACAATAATTCCATTTTTAGATCAGGTATATCGAGAACACAAAGCCTCCTCCCAAATTTCAAAATTCCATCTTTATATACGAATTTAATCAATATCCCATCTTTCATAGCTTTAATTTTCTTTTGAAACCCCTCACCATCAGTCTGAGAAAATTTTATCCTTTCTAGTAAATTTAGTTTGGAAACCATTTGAAAAAGTATCGATGTTTCACCTTCCATGATTATTACCATACGTATCATTACTAGATAAATGATCATAGGATCCCTTTGAAATCTCATCTTGTTGAAAACTCCGTGATCCTTTCTGATCCAAGAATATTCCACCTTATTTTCATTCCCTGCGTGGTAGTGTATAGTGCAATCATAATCCTTGATTAGTTCAAGCCATCATTATTTCCTCATGTTGATTTATTTCTATGATAAGATATTCTTCAAACTCTTGGGATCGGTATATATCTCACATTTTCACCATATAGATAGTGTTTCCATATCTTCATTGTAAATATTATAGCTTCTAACACAAGATCATGAGTATGATAGTTTTATTCATGAATTTTTATCCATTTTGATTCATAGGAAATGACTTTATCATTCTACATAAGGACACAAACAATTCCATTCTTTGAAGCATCACTATAAAAAACAAACCCATCATTCCCCAATGGTACAGTCAATATAGGATCACTGACTAATCTTCTCTTAAGTTCTTCAAAACATTCTTCACACTATTATTTCCAAACAAATTTAACCCATTTTCTTGTGATCCTGGTTAAGGGGATATCCAATTGGAATCAATTATTTCCAAAACATCGATAATAACATGCTAAACTAATAAAACAATGTACCTGAGTTATAATTATCGATGCTGGTCATTCTTGTATTTCTCTTGTCTTAGAAAAGTAAATAGAGGTTCTATCCATAGAAAAATTATGGCCAAGAGGAAAACATATCTTGAAGCCAAAATTCACACTTTCTAAACTTCCCATATAATTCATTTCTTCTAAGAGTCTTCAGAAATGTTTGAATGTGATTTTCTTGATCTTCATAGATTTTGTAGTATACAAAGATATCATAAATAAATACCACTACAAAGTCATCAACATATTCCTTGAAAACACTATTCATTACATCCATGAAGAGAGTGGGTGCATTAGTCAGTCCAAAAGGCATTACTGTAAACTTTTAATGCCCGTACCTGGTTTGAAATGCTTTCTTCGGAATGTCCTCCTTCTTCACACACAACTGATGATATCCAGATCGAAGGTCAATCATTGAAAAATATTTATCTCCATGAAGTTGATTGATTAAATCATTAATTAAAGGTAGGGAATAATTTTTCTTTATTGTTATAGAATTGACCTCCCTATAGTCAATGAAAAACCTCATAGATCCATCTTTCTTCATAAGAAAAATAACAGGGGCTCCCCATAGAGAAACACTATGGAGAATAAATCCATTATTACTCAATTCCTTTTATTGTTTCTTTAGTTCCAATAATTCCACAATGGCCATTATATATGTGGTCTTCTATATGAGCCTTGAACCAGAAATTAAATCAATAGAGAACTCAATTTCTCATTCTGGAGGATGTCTAGGTAAATCCTCCAGAAATACATCAACATATTATTGCACAATAGTTACATCCTCTATCTAAACACTCTTTTCCTAACCGATAGTTATTTTACTCTCTCCCTCTCCAATAATTGAATTTATTAGAGATACTGGGTGTGGATCTTGATTAGAATCAAATGGTGATGTTTCTAATCTATTGATAAGGTATTATTTATGATTATCAAAAATTGTAACATCCTTCTTCTTAATATAAATTTTCTCATCATAGTCTGAAATCCAATACATACTAAGGATTATATCAAATTCAATCATGGGTATGATAATGCGATTAACAGATAATGCATATTTATATTCCATAATGGTAACTGATTCACAAAACATTCATGAAATGATACATCCCTTATACGTTTTGACAAAAAAACTACCTCGTTAAATCAAATTTCAAATATATAATTTTCTTGGAAGACTGGGAAGATATAAAAGAATGTGATGAACAATAATCAAATAAAGCAGTGGATAAATGTGAGGAAATGATTCTTGTACCATCCACAAAGTCATTCAGAACTTTAACCTCTGTAGTTGTGATTGCATAAACATGACATTGATCCATTGGCCTCGTCTGAGGTATGTTTCCTTGACGATTAAGAAATTAATATTCATAATTCGGCATTTCTTTAAAACTGAAGCATTCAACATTGAAAACCTCTTTCTTCCCTTTGCAATCACATGCTTGGTGGTCTTTTTCTACACACTTGTAACAGACTCCCATTCCCTTCAGGAAAGTACCAGGGTGTTTCTTTCCACATTTACTAAAGGATAAAAATTCAACTTTTCCATTCTTTCCCTTACTTATATTTCCAGGGTGTTTAGAAAATCTATCCTTCTCTTCCTTTGCTTTAATGTTGTATGACTTAGAGAATTCCTTTTCTATCTTGATAGCACATGAAGAAATATCTATATATAATGAGAAGGATTGTGAGAATAATTCTCAGTGGATAAATGGTTTTAACCCAAAAAATAATCGATCAATATTACTCCTTGGGTTACATATATAATATGTAGCAAGCCTTCCTAACCTGGTAATGTTATACCCACACATTGCGACATTCTCATCCTCCTTTTTCCTTAGACTCAGAAATTGTCTTTCCATATCTGCTCGATGGTAATGAGGAAAGTATTTTTCTACGAAATGATATTTAAACTCCCTCCATTACATATTTTATAATTCCTCATCCTCCTTTTGTGTTTTTAATTAATGACCACCATTGATTTGCATCTCTTATGAGGCGATAAACTACCATGACAACTTTTTCCCTTTCACTTTTCCCTAAATCATGAAATATTTTCTCTAAGGAACTTATGCATTTCTCTGCTACAAATGGATTTATAGTACCAATGAATGTTGGTGGTTTTTTCCAAATGAAGTGGTAAAACATTGATCCTCCGCATTGTGGATTAGGGTGCTCCATACGGGTAAGGTTATTATTCATAACCTGAGTGAGTTGTCCTAGTATGGTTATAAGATGTTCATCACCTGTTGCATCACCAGCTCCACTATAATTATCTTGAGTAGGACAGAAATCCCTACATGGATTATGTGCGTTGATAGGGTTTCAGTTACTTCCAATAGGCTCTATTTCTAAACAATGGAATACACTAGATTAGTTTATAAATCACAATACATAATTTTAAACGTGTAAAATGCATAACATAAATTAACAGGTATATTCATATAATCCATAATCATAAAAATATGTTTTCTTTGAGGATTTATTTAATCAAAAAAATTTCATAATGGTTTTTAAATAAAATGTGAATTATCCTAAGAATTTTCCCCAGGAGTGTCATAACCAAGAGTGCTGCAAGGCCCATTGTTGTGCAACAGTTCCCGTTCGAGTCTAGCTCAAAGCAGTGTTTTGAGGTTTTACCCCTAAGATACATCTATGCTAGAGCTGCCTCTACCTGATCGTATCCATAAAGGAATATATTATTTGAAAATTTCACAAAATCTATACATTACCAAAAATTCTATGAAGTTATTCTATACTAATCCTTAAAGTCTATCTTAGGGAAATTTTCTCTAATCAGAGTTTTTCTAAATCTATTTTCCATGGTTTGTACTAAACTTCCTCTAAAACCAACTATAACACCTCGAACTAAATTACCCAGAGTCAGTGCATTATTACATAATATTGGCATGATCACAAGATATAAAGTCTCTAATGACCGATTGGTTTAGTATCCTTGTAAGTACTAGATACACACATAAGTTTTATATTAAATCATGAAATTAAAAAACAACATTGTTTTCCCTTTTAAAACACTCCTATCCTTCGGCCTATCCCTAGAGATTAATCATAATATAATTCTTCACATCCTGGGAAAAGGAAAACATAAGAAAAGGGTGAGAAAAGATTCTTAGTAATGATAACAATATAGAGGAAACTATTACAAATAAGAATAAACATTTAACGAAATGTATAAGACTAAAACAGAATACTTTTAAACATAAAATTTAGCATAATATGGAGAAGATAAATCAAATAATTCCATTTAATTATTCGATTGTATATTCTAATAGTTGATTTTTCACATGTAAAATGAATAGCTAATATCATAATGATGGAATGCATAATGCCGTACATCATAGCCACATAATCAAGGCCGCATGCCAAGACTATAAATATGATCTTTTCAAGGCCTTGTGCCAAGACACTAGTTTGTCTCATTAGACCTACCTATGCATCTAGGAGCTATAGTGGGCTCCACCAATTACATACTATGTCTAATGCATTCCCCACATGAAAAGGTTGAAAGAAAACATAAACAATTGTTTTAAAACTAGTATATGAAATGTTAATACCATAACCATAAACCATGAATGGCATAAAAATAATACATCCATAGAAAAAATTTTCACAAAAACATCAATACAATATAGAAGATTGTATCATAATAAATCAACTTCAAACAAGTGTTAAATCCAACAAAGCATGTTGACATAGATGAAATGAAAACTATTTGAGAGAAATATCTCTTTTTCATTTAAATAATTTAAAAGTAACATATTTATAAAAGAAAACATTTATTTTGAAAATATTTTTATAAGCCTATAAGGGAAGCTTCAAAGGTTTCATAATAATATAAGATAAATGCAGCCACCGTATAAGTTAAAAAACATTCTTACCCTAATTTGTCGAAATGGTTATAAAGTACCTTGTTTGGAAAATGAAGGAATGATTCCCTTCAAAACATTTTATAAAAAGACAAACAAGGGTGAAAATGACTTTAACCCATATTCTCAGAAATAGTAAAAATGTTTTGAAATACATTTATATGAAACACATATGGGGATGATAATGAATTCCCAGTATATTCTTATATATAAAAAATCTAGGATAATAAATAGATTGTAAAATTAACTCTTATCGTGCAATTTTACATAGTAGAGTGTTAGTTAAACTCATATATAATATTGAAATAATTGTTATTAAATCATACAAGAACCACATACCTAAATATGATATCATGTATGATCTTCTAATATTACGTTGTTAATAATATTTTAGTAGTATGATTGATTCAGGTGTTAACTAATTAATTTTCCTATATATGTTTTGCTATGTAAGTCATGTTTGTTATGGATATGATGTATTTAATTCATATCTAGAATGATATTAAGTTCATAAACATTATTTTTAATCATAAAATGAAAGGTATTATTGAATGGTTACGATGGGGAAAGAATGTCATTGCGTTTGTAGAGATGGTAATCCATACGTACGCACAAGCGACAATATCATTCAATTGATGGTGAAATCGTATGTAATTGGATGGTATATTATACATATAGCATCATGAAAATTTTATATTTATTATTTTAATCAATTATACTCATTCTTATACCAATCCAAATAATTAATTGTTGAATAACAAACTACACCATGACGTGGAGACAGTAATCCATATGTACTCACATATGGTGACTTTGGAATTAATAGGATGGATAGAACAATGAATAAGGTTGTACCATATTTATAATAACATCACATTATGTATAAGGTACTGGATTTATTATTTTGGCATCAAAACAACAATGAAAGGGGAAGTGGAAGAAGAAAAGAACTTTGAAAGATGTGATGAAACAATTAACTCTTTTTCAGGTTCTTCCTTTTTATTTGAACAAAAGGGATAATAAGGTTGGCTTTATGATCAAAGTAAGGACACTAGGTTGAAGGGAGGGTAGTTTGGAATATATTTTAGTAGGGTTTGGCTGAGAAAATGGCTTTGTAGGAATGATTTTGAGAGAAAGAGACACTACTGGAATTAGATGTTTTTCCAATGGATTTTTACCAGCAGTTTCTTCAAACCATTAGTATACTGTAAAAAGGAAACATCTTCCAAAAATTTATTCAAACCATTGAAAATTTGTTAATATAGTTAAGATTTTCCAACAGTTTGACAAAACTGTTGGGAAATCATTAGCTCATCTATGATATACCAACATTTTTAATAAGCAGTTGGTAAAGAGAGGCTTTCCCAACAGTTTTTAAAAACCATTGGGAATATTTTCCCCCAAATACCCAGCACCCTGGCTCCCACTCGTCCCTATTTCAGACATTAATCCCAAGCTCCTACAAAATTTTTCTTAGCCATGAAACTCTTTCTAGCCATAGATCCATCTTCAAGAAATCATTTTTTTATTTCTACACAACAAATTAGTACGTGTTACCTTAGTTTTAATGTTCTCCCTCTATTGGTTTTTATTTTTTTTGTTTTTATTTGAGATAAATTAGAGTTCATGTGGTCTATGGAGTAGAAAACCCTTCGATTTGTTTTTTAGTTCTACACTTCAAACATGGTAAAGGGTTTGTTTAGTGGGGTGATATGGTAGTTTATGTGGACTTTGGTTTAGTTGAAAATTGGAATTGGATTTTATATTTATAGTTTTTTTCAAGGAATAATGGGAAGGTTATTGATATTGAAGGTTAACTGGATGTTGGTTGGGTGATGGATGGGAATTGTGGACACCCCCACCCCACCCCCTCCTACACCTCCCACCCCTTGGACATCCCCCCCCTGGGCCCCCCCCATTGGACAAACCCCACCGCCTTGCACCCCCTGGACAACCCCACACATTGGAAAACTCCCTCCCCCACACCCCTAGAGACCCCCACCCCCTACCCTCCCTAGACACCCCTCACCCACATGGAAATCCCCCTAGACACTCCTACCCCCTTGGACACCCCACCCTTTGGATAACCCCCCCACCCCCACCCCTTCGACACCCCCACCCATCGGGACACCACCACCCCACCCTCCATGGACACCCCTCACCCCCATGGACACCCCACCCCCTTGGACACCCCCCACCACCCCCACCCCCCTCGAGACCCCCACACCCTAGACACCCTCCACCTTCTTGGAGAACCCCCACCCCCCTTAGATAGCCCCCCCTGGATACCACCACAGCTCCTAGACACCACCGTGCCACTTAAGTGTTTGGACCAATTTTTAAATTGGAATTAACAATGTAGTTGATTTTCCCATTCCCCAATTACATTTTCTAAGTGACCTATAGATCCTTATAAATTGAATTTTTCATGTTTTGATAAATTTAATTTGTCATGTTTTGATAAATTGAATGGGTTTTTTGGAATGAAATGGATAATTCATAATGGTTTCCCTATCTTAATGAATAAAATGATTATAAATAAAATTACCCTAAGGGGGATACTGTAGGAGTGAGGGATTTCCAAGTGTGTGGGGTTGTCCAGGAGGAATGTGGGTTGTCAAGGGGGTAGGGGGTTGCAGGGGGGTAGGGGGCTACAGGGGTGTGGGGGAGGGGGGGTATGGGTTGCCTTAGGAGGGGTGTGGGATGTCCAGGGGGGGGTCGTGGTGGTGTGTCTAGTTGGGGTAGGGGTGTGGGTTTTCCTGGGGGTTGGGGTGGGCACTGTTTTCAATGGCGGGTGACTCAGCGTGCCTTGGCGTGAGGCGCGGCAAGGCACACCTGGTGCGCCTCACCATCGGTGGGGGTGATGAAACCTCATGAAGGCGCGCCTTTGGCACGCACCTCATGCGCCTACCAGAGAGGCACTATGGAATGAGGCTCGGAAAAGGTAGACCAGTAGCCCCCAAAATCAGAAGGAATAAGGTAGTAGAGATCATTCTTAGATGGGGCGGCAGAAATTGATGGCCCGATGGAAATCGAGGGTGTGATGGAAATCGTGGGGTAGGATGAAATTGGGGAAATCATTGGGAATCATGGGGGAGCCAGTGGAAATCGTGGGTAAAAGCAATAGAGATCGTTCTTACAGGGGATGATAGATATTGGGGATATTTTCTCAAAAGTGAGTTGTACATCCCTAAATATAACATAACATTTAATATATTAATAATAGAAGAACTAAATCAAACTCTATAAAAATAGAACCATATCTTGACCGAAAGCAAGAAAGGAATAAAACTAAACACATTTAACATAACATGATGATTTGGATGTTTATTTTCTCAAACTCATTTAAAATTGTAGAGAATAGTAGAAATTCATTTTACATTACAGAAGATATATAAAATAACATGATGATTTAAATGTTTAGGCCCTTAATGATTTATTATTTGATTATGATTTGGTTAAATATTATCTGCATATATTTATATTTGTATTATTTTGATTTAATTTATGTTTTTTTAATTTAATATATTTTTGTAAATTGTATATATTTAATTATGTGCACTTGTTCTTTAGTTGCGTCTCACATCGCATCCTGAAGCAGCCTTTGCACCTTGTTTCACCATGTGCCTTTGACTACACTAGGGGTGGGCTGTCTAGGGGGTGAGCTATCTAGGGGGGTGGGTGAGGGGATTTCCAGGTGGGGGAGGGGGTGTCTAGGGGGAGGGGATGTCCAGGTTGTGGTGGTGGGGGTGGGATGGGGGGGTTGCCTTGGTGGGGGGGGGGGGGGCTGTTCTGGTGGGGGCTATCCAGGTGGGGGCTATGGGCTGTCCAGGGAGGGGGTGGGATTTCTGGGGGGGGGGTATCTAGTGGTGTGTGGGGGGGGGGATGTCCATGTGCAGGGGGGGTTAGGGGAGGGGGATGCATGGGAGGGGGGATTGGGATGTCCAGGGATGTGGGTGGGGTGTCCAAGGGTGGTGGTGGGTGGTCTATCCATGTGGGGGAGGGGGAGTGGGATGTCAATTGGGAGTGGGAGGTCCAAGGGGGGTGGGGGTGGGCTATCCAGGTGGGGGGTGGGGTTGTCTAGGGAGGAGGGGGTGTGTTGTCTAGGTGTGGTGGGGGTGTCGAGGTAGGGTGGGGGATATCCGGGGTGGGGGGATATAGGAGGGGTTGGGGAGCTGCCGGTGTGTGTGTGTATGGTGGTGGGGGGGGGGGGGGCTATCCAGGGTGGGGGTGCGTTTTCCATTCTGATACTCTACAAAAACCATAATAATCACATATAACTAATTAATAGTTGCTTTCACACGTTAAGACTTTTCTTGATATTCCAAACCAACACTCACTCTTACCCTTCCAAGAATAAGTGATCTTTGCAAATAAATTTCACTCGGGTTCTTATCCACTATCCATACTGATCTCATACAAATTTAACATTCAAACAAATCCAAATCACCTAATGATATAAAAAAGGCTCATACTACTATGAGTAGTGTCCCATCGATCCATGGCTCGTAAAATCCGATCCTCATGTGATATTTTGTGGTGTGTTTACAATTTGATGTGTTGTGATTTATATGTATGATATTCATGGTTTACACCAATAGGCTTCTCGGTCATCTATAATAGGCTTGAAATGATGATATAATTTGATAAAAATTTGATTATATGACCCTAGTTTGGGGGTGGACACCACTACCACCCTGGACAGCCCCACCACCCTCCTGGATAGCCCACCCACCCTTCGTGGACAACCCACCCACCCCTGGACACCTAGTACCCCCTTGGAGAGCCCCACCACCCCCGTGGACAGCCCTCCCACCACCTCGAACCCCCTTGGACAACCCCACCACCCCCTGGACAGCCCGCCCACCCCTGGACACCTCGTACCCCCTGGACAGCCCCCACCCCTGGAAAGCCCCCACCCCTGGACACCACGACCCCCTGGACAGCCTTTCCACCCCCGTGGATAGCCCGCCCACCCCCTAGACACTCGTACCCCCATGGAAAGCCCCCCAACCTTATGGACAACCCACCAAAACCCCTAGAAACCCGCCCACCACCCCCGACACCCCACCCCCCCGGACACCCCACCCCTAAAAATCCCCCCCTCCCCTGGACACCCCCGACCCAACTGCATAGCCCCGCCACCACCATGGACAGCCCACCCACCTCACATGGACAGCGTGCCTGCCCCCTAGACACCCTGTACCCCCCTGGACAGCCCCGCCACCCCCATGGATAGCCCACCCACCCCCTGGAGAACCCGTACCCCCTGGACAGCCCCACCCACCCCCTGGACGTCCTGCCCAACCCCTGGACACCTCGTACCCCTAGATTGCCCCCATCCTCTAAAAATCACCCCCACCCCCTGGACACCCCAACCCCCTAGACATTCCCGCCACCCCCGTGGAAAGCCCTCCCACCCCCTAGACACACTGTACACCCTAGAAATCCCCCACCCCCGTGGATAGCCCGCCCACCTGGACGCCCTGACCCCTCTAGATAGACCTCGCCCCATGAACACCTCCGACCCCTCTCGATAGCCACACCACCCCCCAGGACACCTCGTACCCCTGGAAGGCCCCCACTCCTGGAAATCCCCCCACCCCCTAGACACCCTTGACCCCCTGTATCACCCTTCCACCCCTATGGATAGCCAGTCCACCCCCCTGAACACCCCATACCCCTATGGACAACCCCTAACCCCGTGGATATCCCACCCACACCTTGGACACCCGTCCACCCCCCCAGACACCCTCCATCCCCTCAAACACCACCACCCTCTAGAAAGCCCCCCTCCCTCCTAGACACCCTAACCCCAATGGACAGCCCCGCCACCCCCGTGGACAGCCCACCCCCCCCCCCCCCCCGTGGATTGCCCGCCCACCCCCCCCGGACACCCCATACCCCCTGGACAGCCTCGCCACCCTCGTGGACAGCCTGCCCACCCCCAACACACCCTGTACCCCCAGGACAGCCCCACCCACCCCCTTGACACCCCGCCCACCCCCTAGACACCTAGTACGCCTTGGAAAACCCACACCTCTGGACACCCCCAACCCCGTGGACAACCTGCACACCCCATTGGACACCCCATACCCCCTGGACAGCACCCCCACCCCCATGGATAGCCCGCCCACCTGGACACCCTGACCCCCTAGACATCCAACACCCTCTGACCCCCCTAGACTGCCCTTCCACCGCCTAGACACCCCATACCCCTAGACACCCCCACCCCCTAGGGAAGTGTTTGTGATCACTCAAATAATCTAATAAAATATATAATTTCTTCGATCTAAAATTTACTCAACTTCTGAGTAATTCTCCTCCACAAGTGTACATGTTATTTTACCCTCATGTATAGTTCTTCAAAGATATTTTTTTATAAATATAGTATTTTTTTGTCTTTTATATAATGATTCTCATATAGAGTGGTTTTTCAGTTATGATTTCATATAATGTGTAAAATTCTCATTTACTTAAATAGATTTTCGATGAAACTTCAATCATTTTGAATTGCTTTTTATGAAATGAGTTATAATTTTTTTTATAGAATGGATAAAAATTTGATGTATGAAACTGATCAAATTTCAAGTGATTTTTAAAATAATTTTGAGAGGTTTTCTGATTTTACATTTCACAATGCTTTAGATAATGGTCACATACACTGCCCCTATTACAATTGAGTTGTAAGACCTTGTTTAAGCCATGAATAAGTCAGCTACCACATAACCAAATACGGTTTTCAAGAAAAACCCTTTGTGTGGCATCACTATGGGGAGAAAATGAAATCTCGAATTGCTGATGATCCAAATGAGAGGACTGAATTGGACAATTTTTTATATGAACAGTTTCTTTTTATTCATCATCATAAAAAAGAAAGGATTCCGACACAAGAAAATTTCTATATGAGAACACATGATGCATCTAATGAAAATGATGATGTTTTTAGGGTGAAAAAATTGAATGATTCTACCATGACTCTAGTATATCGACAGAGCGGTAAAATAAAAAATATGTAATTTTTAATCTGATTGTTTCATGGGAAAACAATGTATGGTATTTCTAATACTTCCATCGATTACATTCTTAACTTATTGAGGGAGTTACTTTCAGATGATGTACCCTCAAACCACTATATGGCATAGAAATTATATGAGTAACTTGGATTTTCAAGAAACAAAATTCATGTTTTCTTGAAATATTGTAGTTTATTCTGGGTGGAAACTACTGAATGAAATGATTTTATGAAATCTGGAACACCCCATTGGAAGGAAAAAGGTGACGAAACACCATCCCATGTGACACATAAAGTAATGTGGAACATTTCATTGATCCCTATACACTAGAATCTTTTTATGTCTGATGAAATATCAATAAATGAGTGATGGAATGATATTTAGAGAAATAAGACTAATGATGAGTTGGTTCACCCTGTAGATGAATTTTCGTGGGAGAGGTTTGATGCTCGATATCCTAATTTTGTAGCTGACATGCGTAATGTGAGGTTGGGTCTTCCATGTGATGATTTTAATTTTTATGGGATGATGCTTAAGTCGCACAACACATGGTTGGGTTTTATACACATTTATAATATTCCCCCATGGTTTTTTATGAAAGAAACTTTCACTTTCCTGAGTATACACTAATATATGCCTTCTGATCCTGGCAATGATATAGACTTATACATGAAACCTTTAATAAAATATTTGAAACTTCTTTGGGATGTGGGTGTGCACACATACAATGCTTGTTCGAAGGACATATTTTATATGTGTGCTTCACTTATGTGGAAGATCAATGATTTTACTGATTATGCCATGATCTCTAGATGGATCACAAAGGGAAAACTATCATGTCCTATTTATATGATGAATACATGATCCATAGTACTAAAACATAATTGTAGTTTTAGTTTTATGGGACATCGATGATTCTTGGCTATGGACTATCCATATAGAAATAATTTTCGATGATATGATAATACCATGGAGACCGATGATCCACCTCAGTGTATGTCTGGAACTGATGTGATTAATAAGTTGAAATACTTTAATTTTTCATTTGGGAAGTGTCAAATGAAATATGGAAAGAGAAAGAATGTTTCCACTGAAACCTGTTACAATTGGAAGAAGAGAAGTATCTTCTTTGATTTTCCATATTAGTTAACCAATTTTTAACGTCATTGCGTATAAGTAACGTACATTGAAAAAAATATATGTGAAAATTTTTCTTTTGATTCTTCTAACTGTTAAAGAAAAGTCGAAAAAGTATTTATGGTCTTATTGTGACATGGTGGATTGGGGAATCAAACCAGAAATGCATCCTCTGCATATCAGTGAAAATAAATGTCAAGTTCCATGTGATTCTTATGTGATGAAACCTATAGAAAAATATAAATTTATAAAATTAATAGAGACTATTAATGTTTTTGATGGATATTCCAGAATTATATCTAAATGAGTCAACCTAACAGTGTTGAAGCTAAAATCTTTTAAGCCTCATGATTATCACATCCTTCTGCATGAGTTTATTTCAATAGCAATTCTTCATCATTTTTCCAATCATGCGAGGGTGGTTTTTATTCGGTTGTGCTATTTGATGAGAGATATTTGTGCTAAAAAGTTTTCCAAGTCTTTCTTGAAAACAATGTTTGCAGATTCCCCATTTATTTTGTGTGAGTTAGAGAAAATATTTCCTCTATCATTTTTCAGATGCATGCTGCATCTAACTGTCTATATTCCAACTAAAATACTTCTCGGAGGACCTATTTCTTTTTGTTTGATGTATCCAACTGAAAGAAATATGTACACTTTAAAGTCTTATATCTATAATAAGAATCACCCAAAGGTTCTATCATGAATGGTTACATGGCTCAATAATGTATGGATTTATTTTCTATGTATTTTTCTGATCTTACTACAAAAATAAACAGGCCAATGAGAAACAAAAAAAGAACAGTATGAGAAAATTGAACCTAGTTTTCCATCACTTCATCAAACAGGTTGAATTCCTGGATCATATACATTGACGACATTAACCGTTGAAGAGCAGGAGATGGCACATCACACAGTTTTGTTCAACTGTGATTTGTTCAATAACTACATCTTGTATGTAAAATGAATATTTATATCTTAAACACACACACACACACATATATGTTTGTATATATCTTTTAAAATATTTATATTTTTATCTATAGGGATCATAAAGTGATGATAAATAGAATTCATCGTTCTTTATATTTGAGAAGTAGGAAGAATTTGCATAGCAATGCGTTTTCTGCATGGTTTAAATTAAAGGTAATAATATTACTACTTAAAATCATTAAAATAATATTTAATTAAGTTTAATATTCATTTATATGTTCGGTATTGAGTTTTCATGTAGACTCTATCTCAGAGGAAATAAGAGCATTGGCTTTTGGTGCTAATACCGTGGTTCGTGACTGTAAATAAATTGTTATGAATGGGTACAAATTTATTATCACTGAACAAGAAAAGAACATGAGAACACCACATGATGGTGTTATGGTTACTTTCACAATAGATTGTTATGCTAGTGAATCAGATAGTAGACTACGATTTGAAAATGTAGGTTATTATGGAGTCGTTGAATAAATAATAATATTGGATTATTTTTCTCATGGATGAGTCACGATGATGAAATTTCATTGGTTTGATTTGATGATGAGGCATGGCACATTTATTGATTATTGTGGATTTCATGTAATTTATATGACTCAAAGTCTTTCTACCGATGAACCATATGTATTGGCATCAATGGAGAAACATGTTTTTTATGTCAAAGATCATATTCGACCTGAATTTTTTGTCATTATTAAAGTTATGCCAAGAAATATTTTTGGTCATGGTGATAATGAAATTGACACCATCCATACTACCATTGGAAATGATCCATTTATTTATTTTGATGACTCCAATATCTCAATTTTTAGAGTTGACTGTGATACTGAATTTGTGGTGGGAAATATATAGATATCATCCATTCATGTTTTCAATTCTTTTGGTTTACTTCGACATGGGTTGTTAAGGTGGGTACTATTCAAATTTATTTAATATTTATTAAAAATATGTTGTATCCAACTTGAAAATTATGTGAATTTTCATTGTTTATTTGTTGCAATTTTATTTGAATTACATTTTTTAATTTTGAATTTAACTGTATTAAAACCAATTGAACGATAATTCTTAACTTGGTGAACATTTCAATACTTAAACTATGATTTTTATAAAATTAGTATAACTCAAAGACCTATCTTTAACATTTTACCAGGTAATGAACATGATGGTTTATATTTTTCTCTGAAACATCTATAAAAACCTACATCATCTACCTGGGCTAAGGAAATTAAATTTTTCCTTAATTTCAACAAATGGTTTACCCCTTATGAATATCCTAGAATCAATGTTCCGTGATTTTAAAATACTGATGAAACATAGTATATAACCAACCTAATAAAAATTAAATTTCTTTATTACATCTTGTACGATTTATTGACTTCATTATAAATCTATTCCAGCTCACCTAAAATAATGGATAGTTAAATTTTCCATGAATCCCCTATTCCCTCTCATTTATTTTGTTTTTTGGGTTACATGTTGGTTATACTTTTCTAGTTACTTCCATATTTGTTTTCAAATGTAGGAAATGAAACCAATTGAAGAGAGGTAATAAAAACAGATGATGGACAAAAATCGTCGCATGAATGAGTTGGGCATTCCACCACTAGTACCTGTAGTGAGTATTTTATTTCAAATATATATATTTAAATAATATATAATGTAAAGTGATTAATTTTATTTTTACCATTTATGTAGGGTCTATATATTAGCTGATAGTTATTTGATGAGAAGCCTAGTTTTGGTCCAAATAATCAAGGTTTTCTTATGAGGGGGATGGTACTAGAGATAGACGATCTAGTCGGCGTACACAATTAAACCATGCCCCTCCCACTGACATACCATGCATCACACATTCTGATCCTGGTGTGTCGTTAGAGTCACATGAGATATTTATGCCTCCCATGTTTTCCCCACCCTTTACATCTAAGCCTCCTCACTCGTCTGTACCATATCTGATGATGATTCCCATTCCCCATCCATCATTCGGCCAACCATCCCTGTCATCTTCTTTTACTTCTGCTTCCCTCTGTTCAGGCTTTTATATTCCATCTTCTTCAACTCCTGCTTCACTAGAGTTTGTCCCTGTGGAGCATAAATTGGTACCCACTCCACCTGTACACAGTGTTCCTTAAGTTTATATGGATCTAGTGGCGCACATTGATCAGACCACCGCAGGTATAATTATACAACACTATCAAATATGTACACCATTATTTATTTTCATTATAACATGTATTGATAAAATAATTGTTTTTATTTTCTTACAGATACATATACATATAGGAGGCTAGGGAGGGGGTGTACAGACATGCGTGTAGTGTGGAACTGCTGTACACATATGGTGGGGGACTAAAATGAAGATAGTAAAATGATTGAGAAATCAAGGTAGTAATGTCGGCGTTTTTTGACGACACTTGCAAATACTCTGACAACATTCCTGTGAACTAGATATTAGGGAGAAAGTTTCCAAATGAAGTCAAGGATAAATCTTTGGCAGAGATATGGGTAAAAAATATGTTTTATTTAATGAAATATATTATTTTACTATTTATATGAATTAATATTTTCATTTCAGCTTCGATTTAATTTCCCTGATTGTGAGGGTGCACGACCAGCATGTTTAAAGGATTTAGGTGAGAATTGGAGAGCATAAAAGCACAAGATGTATATTGGATGGCATGCAAGAGTTGGAATAGAGCTAAAGGTAGTCCTTTCCATGAATGATTGTCTGTTAGAACAGTATTGACAGATGATTACTCACTGGATGAGTAGCTAGTTTAAGTTATTAATCACATTAGAGGTATTTAAATGAATATATTCATGTTTTTCATTAATTATAATTATTTAATTTTATTTAAGAATCATCCAGAAGAAATAAAAAACATTGATGCTAAAAAATACATCCACAAATTGGGATGTACTATGATTCCAGATCATGAGAGGCAACATGTATGACAATTTATAATTTTTCTTTACGACTTGCACTTTATATTGCTTCCACCATAATTTATTAGATTTATAAAGATGTTATATAATTTTAGTTATGCAATTAATTATTGGTATACAATTTTTAATTATTTTATCCTACATTCAATGTCATTTTAGAGGCATCAATTGAATATAGAAGGACATGAGCCTCGTGCAAAACTGTTTTGGTCGAGTAGAGGGAAGAAAGATGGAGGTGTGGTTAATGAACCGACTCAGCAGTAGATTGTAAGTTTTATATTGTAGATTTAAATATGTAATCACAATTTTGTAACATAATAATCTATTTATATTTGTAACATGATACTTTAGTGGCCATTGTTTCCCAGGAACCTGTCAATTATGGGCCAAATGATCACTTACATCAGGTGTTGGGAGATGACCTCCATGGTAGAGTATGCTGCCAACCTAGGAAGAGTATAATTCCGATGAGGTATTGGCCCTACTTAGGTATGAGTTATAGTGATACTAAGTTTCATCAGTTTAAGGCATAGGAAGAATAGGATGAAAAAATGTCCATAGAGACGGCAGAACAGTCTATAAGGGAAAAAACTACATTTATGAAACTGATGAAGGTTTTATGTCAAACACTTCCTCCAGAGGCCTTCACAGCTTTTGATGAATACATGCCGTTGATGCTCTCTATATATGGTTCACTAGGGGGAAGTTATAGTGTTGGTCTAGAATATGGTGAGGATGAGGATGAGGAAAAGTAGGAGGGTGAGGAGGAGGCTGTGGTTGAGGAGGAGGGTGGTGAGGAGGCCGAGGCGGAGGAGGAGGGTGATGAGGAGGCCTAGGATGAGTACAAGGGTGAGGAGGAGGGTGTTCAGGATGGGAGGAATGATGATGTGGACGACAATGAGGACAAGGGTGAGGTTGATGATGACGGTGATGATAGCGATAGTGATGTGGGACAGATAGATCCGTTACATTTTTGACTGATATTACTGACCTTTGATGTTTATTGATTTGTTGTGCTTAAATATGACTGACTGGGTAGGTTGCATTATCTTTATTTTTTTATCTATAAAAAATAAAACAAGACTTGATGATTTTTTGTGACTGATTCACCCCTCCCCTAGACATCCCCCCCGACCCCCGTGGATAGCACCCCCACACACGTGGATAGCCCACCCACCCCTTAGACACCCCATACCCCCCTGGATAGCCCCACCCACCCCCTTGGAAACCACGTATCTTACTGGATTTCCCGCCCACCCCTAGACAACCCCACCCACCCACCTAGATAGACCGGCCACCCCTGGAAATCCCCTCCACCTGTGGATATCCCCCACCACTGTGGATAGGCCGCCCACCCCCTTGGACACTCCTACCCCCTTGGACAACCCCGCCACCCCCGTGGATAGCCCGCCCACCCCATGGCCACCACATACCCCCTGGAGAGCCTCTCCCAACACCCTAGATAGCCTTCCCACCCCCCGAGAGAGCCCCTACCCCCGTGGATAGCCCCCTCCCCTGTGGACAACTCGCCAACCCCCCTTGGAAACCCCTACCCCCTGGACAACCCACCCACCCCCTGGACACCCCCCCCACTTGGATAGCCCCACCCCCTATGACACCCCCTACCCCCTGGATAGCCCCACCACCCACGTGGATAGCTCTCCCACCCCCTGGACACCCCATACCCCCTAGAAAGCCCCTCCGACCCTCTTGGATAGCCTACCCAACCCTTGGACACCTCGTAGCCCATGGACAATCCCAACCCCTAAAAATCCCCCCACCCCCTAAACACCCCGACCCCCCTGGATAGCCCCGCCAACTTCGTGGACATCCCACCCACCCACCGGACAACCCCTCCCCCCGTGGACATTCCCCCAACCCCTTGGATAGTTGACCCACCCCCCTTGGACACCATGTACCCCCTGGACAGCCCCGCCGCCCCTATGGACAACTGTCCCACCCCTGGACACCCCGTACCCCCCTGGACATCACCGCCCACCCCCTAGACACATCGTGCCCCTAGACAGCACACCCACCCCCGTGGCTAGCCCGCCCCCTCCGTGGATAGCTTACCCACCCCCGTGGACAACCCATACCCCCTGGATAGACCTACCACCCTCGTGGACAGCCCAACGACACCCTTGACACCTCATACCCCCTAGACACCCCCACACACATGGAATGCCTGACCACCCCTGTGGACAGCCCGCCCACCCCCTGGACACCCCATACCCCCCTCAACATCCCCGCCACCACCATGGATAGCCCACCAACACCCCTAGACACCCTTCCTCCCACAGACACCCCCACCCCCTTGGATATCCCACCCACCACCCTGGACACCCCCTACCCCTGGACAGTCCTACCACCCTCGTAGACAGCACACCCACCCCCTAGACACCTCGTGCCCCCTAGACATCCCCCGCCCACGTGGATAGCTTGCCCACCCCCAGAAATCTCCCTACACTATGGATAGCCCCGCCACCCCTGTGGATAGCCCCACCACCCCCTTGGATAGCCGACCCACCCCCTTGGGCAGCCCGCCCACCCCTGGAAAGCCCTGCCAACCCCCCTGGGCAGCCCGCCACCCCCTTGGTAGCACCTCACCTTGTGGACATCCCCACCCTCATGGACATCCCTACCACCCACCTTGGACACGCCTACCCCTTCGATAGCCTCTCCACCCCCATGGAAAGTCTTTCCACACCCTAGACATCCCGTACCACCTGTGATAGCCCCGCCCACCCCCTGGAAAGCCCACCCACTGACTGGACATCCCTCCACTGGGGATAGCCCCGCCACCCTCATAGAAAACCCTCCCACCCCCTTGGACACCCCTACCCCAGGATAGCCCCGCCACCCCCGTGGATAGACCGCCCACCCCCATGGACACCTCGTACCCCCTGGACAACCTCACCCACCCCTGGACTGCTCGCCCACCCCTGGACACCTCATAACCCCTAGACAGCCCCACCCCTGAAAATCCCCCCACCCCCTCAACAACCCCAACCCCACAGGACAACCCCACCACTCCCATAGAGATCCTGCCCACCCCCTTGGATAGCCCCTGCCCCCGTGGACACCACCTCCACCCCCGTGGATAGCCTGTCCACCCCCCTTGGACACCCCTGCCCCGCAGACTTACCCCCACACCCTGTGGATAGCTGGCCCACCCCCTGGACACCCTGTACCCCCCAAGAAAGCCCCACACACCCCCTAGACACCTCGTGCCCCCCTGGACAGCCCCCACCCCATGGATGGCCTACCCACCCCCATTGATAGCCCGACCACCCCCTTGGACACCCCGTACACCCTTTACAGCCCCGCCACCCTGTGGACAGCCCCCCCCCCCCCCACAGACACCCTGTACCCCAGGGAAAGCCCCCCACCCTCTTGGACAGCCCGCCCACCCCCGTGGACATCCCGCTCGCACCCTGGACACTCCCTACCCCCCCCCCCCGACAACCTTGGCACCCCTATGGACAGCTCCCCACCCGTAGATATCCCCCACCCCTGTATATGTCATGCCCACACCCTATACACCCCCCTACAACCCTGGACATCCCCTCCACCCATGTGGATAACCCGTCCACCCCCTTGACACCTCATACCCCCTAGAGAGCCCCCACCCCCATGGACAGCCTGCACACCCCCTTGGACACCCCCCTACCCTACTAGATAGCCCTACCACCCCTGTGGAGAGCCCTGCCACCCCCTTGGACAGCCCACCCACCCCTTAGACACCTCTTACCCCACTAGAGAGCCAATCCACCCCCATGGGCAGCTCGCCCACCCCTGGACACCCCTACCCCCTGGACAACCCCCACCCCCTTGGACATCCTACCCACTCTCATGGACACCCCTACCCCCTTGAGCAGTCCCCCACCCCCGTGGATAGCCCACCCACCCCTTTGGACACCTCGTACCCCCTAGACTATCCCCCACCCCTGTGTAAAGCCCGCCCACCCCCTAGATAGCCCCCACCCCTGGACGCCCACCCCCATGGACATCCCCCACCACCTAGACACCACCCCACCACTTGGAAACCCCCACACCCAATGTGGACACCCCCACTCTGTCGGATGGCCCCCACCCCCTGGACACCACCCCACCACCTAGACACCCCCACCCCCATAGTTAGAAGCACAAAATGTAACTCTCACTATCACAGGATCTCTGAAATGCAAGTGTCCTCTCACCATTATGAGATGTATACACCAAAGAAATTGAAATGGGTTATTTGGAAGAGTGGTTGTCATGTGAATATTGAAATGGGGAAAACTATGTTGTGGTACATGTTATGGTTGTAATAGTCTATTGTTTTTATGTGTTATTACAGGTGTTTTTTTGTTCTATTTTAAGTGTTGTTTGCAGGTCTGTTTGTAGGATTATGAAATAGAGGGGATGGGTGACTGCTGTGCTGGAATCTATGATATTTTCTAGAAATACACAATAACAATGATTTAAGAAAGTTGGTAAAGTCTTTTTTGAGACTATTTTTACCAATGGTTTGAATAAACTGTTGGAAATACACTATACCAACGATTCAAAACCGTTGGTAAACTGTATTTATAGAATATTTTTATGAACGTTTTTAAAGAACCATTGGTAATACTATATACCAAAAGTTTCTAAACTGTTGGTAATATATATGTAAACTATATATCCCAATGGTTTATGAACCATTGGTATAAATATATACCAATGATTTCTATAAAACTGTTGGTATACTGAAGGTTACATTGCCATATACCAACGGTTTGAGAATAATCGTTGGTATTGGAATTTCACAATGGAATACTGACCAACAATTTGAAAAAACATTGGTATATAATATAAAAAAGGTTTTGATGCCTATACAAATAGTTTTAATCCATTGGTATATATTGTATTTCTAGTAGTGGGATGTACCTTTTTATAAGAGAGGTGAGGGTAACTTTAGGAAAAGATTGAAATATTATTGTATTATAAAGTCCTTTCCAGTTTATAATGGCTCCAAATGGTTTTATTTTTAAGATATGGTGGGTATGGGTCTAAAAAATCTCAAACAATAGGTTTTAGACAAGTTTAGGTCACCATATTAACCTTATATTTTAGAATTAACTCTTAGTTAAATAGTTTAAGTTTTACAATGTCTTCTTGTATTTTTATATTATATGGTTAATAAACACAATATAAAATGAAATGATTACATAAAGTGGTTCATTAAAAAAATAAATATCATTATATAGATCCTTTAGACTAAATTTATATTTTTTGAAATATAATATCATTTAATATTATAGTATTTGTTTTAAAAACTCATTTAGGTCAATTTTGACACTATTTAGTATTTGGTTTTTTGAAAGTAAAAATAAATTTATTACTTCTGAAAAAATGCATTAAATCAATCATAACATGTCATTTTAACCTATAAAATTAGTGGAATGCATCAAAAGTATCAATTTACATTTATTTGAATATTTATAATATCAATTATTTTTATCTTTAATTAATAAGGTAATTACTTAATCATCATTGTGTCATAAATAAATTTAAATATTTAACGTCTAAAAATTATAAATAAAAAAACATGATATAAAAAATCATTTTAGCTTTCTAATGAAAATTTATATTCTAATTTATCTTATGTATAACCCTATTGTCAAAATGGTTTAGTTATTAAAAATTGAATTTAACACTTTTAACTTATCTTTAAATAAAATAATAATAAATGTCCTAATCTAATCCAAGTGGATGCAAAAGGATAATATTTTATTCCTAAGGTTCATTATGGTTGAAATACACTTATCCAAGAAAATTAAGACATGTGTTAGGGTAATTATGATATCATGTTTACCTTTAAATACCCTATTTACATTTAACAGTGGTAAATAAAATAAAAAAGTTACTATTCACCAAATATTATTATCAATATATTGAACAACATTATACTTACTGATGTTAACCATGTCTCTCTAATTTTTGAAATTAAACTCACAAAAGCGTTAAAATTACGTTTTATGCAAATTTTCAAATTTTCCTAGAAGGTGGGTAAAAGGCGTTAAATAGTTCAATAAAATTTTATATATCTAATATTATTATAAAATGACTCCAATGAATTACATTGAACTAATAAAGGTATTATGTATATATTTTGAATTTAAAATAAATTTAAATATAAATAATAATTATTTAAATAAATGCTGGTTTTAAACAATAACGTAGTGTTTTTTCACTATTCATCAAAAATTGAATGTTTTCAGAAAAATACCAAAAAATCACCCTAAGAAAATTTTGATATTCAAAATAAAAAAATGAAGTTCATTTTGAAAAATAAAATTTATAAAATTTCAAAAAGTTGGTATTAATATTCATAACATATTTTTAAATGGCTAGTTTGATTGGTCGTGGTGTGCTAGAACTCGAAGTTGCGTACAACAAAAGCTATTGTAGCATTCAAAGAGAAGTGTACTATGGAAGCTTGGGGTGTTACATTCTTGCATTCTGATAAATTATAAAGTGATATCTCTTTTAAGTGTGTGATCCCTAAGAATATAATTCCTAATATCTATGTGTTTTTAACGCGAGTGATGTGCATGGTTTTTACTTAGATCTATGGAACTAGTGTTATTACATAGTATTTGAGTTTTCGTAAAACTGATGTCATAATATGTGAGTGTGTGTTGCATCAAAAAAACTAAAGCACAAAAACATCAAACTGCTATATATTCAACTTCAGTAGTATAAACCTCTAATAATACTAATTGTTGGATCGTAATGTATATGCAGATGGAACAATACAAGAGGTGGGGTGAATTTTAGGTTTAAAAACATTCATTTTTATCCCCAATGGAATTTAGTTTAAAATAATTTAAACTAATTGAATTAATGAAACCTCTTAATGTATTAATATTGTAATTAGACAAGGCCCTAGGTCCTATTATAAATGTATCATAATCGGGATGGTTGTGAAAATGTAAACCACATGTTGTAATTGAAATTAATCATATTCACAATTGAAATGATTAAAACAACGTAAGAATGTAATATATCGTAATCTCTATGGTTATCATGTTCAGGGTAAAAAAACACAAAGATTCAATCATAAAGCATACTGAATTGTATTGATTAATTGAAAATATCATAATCATTAAAAATGTAATAAAAAATATCATAATTAAAGTATATTATTAAAGTATCATAATCTGATTGGTTACGATAATGAAAACAAGAAATTGAAAAATGAATATATAAAATGAATCAATTTCTATTAAAAAGTATAAAAAATGTAAAAGAATCAAATTCTTTTTACCTAAAGTTAAGGGTATCCAATAACCTTGGATAGAGGTCCCATGATTTATAGTTTCAAGCAAGTATATCTTACCAACACCATGGTAAGCCCTCAATACGATGATCGAATTTGGTCTTTCTATCCTCAAAAGCCCTCAATAAATAAGGTAATCAGTGTGTCTATCTTCCCTGCCTTGGATGACCTCAATCAGCAAAATATAAGCACGTCTTTCTTCATATCCATGGAATCCCTCGATCAAAATGTCCAACGATTTGTGTCACATTAGGTAATGAAAACAACTTGAAAGTCACAAGTATGTAGAATGAGAAGTTCATAACATGACATCAAAGACTATCTCATTAAGAAAAAATTTGATAGAGGTCTTATAGGATGTCTTGAATTCTTCAAAAATTTTGAGCTCATTCAAATTATTGGGTATTTATAGGCCAAAATCCCAATAGTAATCTTGGATTCCAATGGTCATGTTTTCTCCTAAAAATTCAGAGGTACTTGGATACCTGGCACTCAAACTGTCATCATGTAACTGAAACAAAGACATCATTTCATAATAAATATTGAAACAAAATACATGACATCATTTTGATAAAATAGTTTTCCTTTCATTATGGTACTATTTTATGAATATGATAAAATTTGACTGAAAAGAATTTAGGTCTTCCGATAAAATATAATTGTGAACAACAAATTTGTAAGATTATTTTTTTTAGATAGTGAATACGATTTATATTATCTGTGAAATAGTGATCAGTGCATATGATGGACATCATAATAAGTGTGTCCGATGGAAATTGTATTCAGTGAATACGATGTATATCATATATGGGGTCATAATCATAATCATTTAAAATAGTAAAACTTATGGGTATGATTATTATCATAATCATATGAAAAATTATAATGAATTATAGTAAAACAAAAATCCTTAAACACTACTAGAAAAAAGAGTTCTCCCAACACTTATATCCCAACGGTTTACTAAACCATTGGGAATAGCCATCTATACCAACGGTTTCTGATAACAGTTGGTATAGATGGTTTTTTGGACGCTTTTACCAATGGTTCATCGCAACCATTGGTATAGGGGTGTTTCTACCAACGGTTTAATGAGAACCATTGGGAAAAGTGGGATTTCGGTGACAGAACCATTGGTATAGGTTTGGGATGGAGTTTTATACCAACGGTTTTTAAAAACCGTTGAGAAAACTTTCCCCCAAATTTCCAGTAGCCGATCCTCTCCCCCATTCGCGATCCAGAGCCCTAAACGGGAGCGCTTGGCCAATTTTGGAGGCGATTTTGGAGGTGCTTCGAGTTCTCTTCCTCCAACCCATCCAAGGCTGAGGTATTTTCATAGTTTATAGTTTCGATTTTGATGTGGGATGAGACCAATTTCTTTTCTCATATTCTAGCCGAATTTCTGTTCCAGCCCAATTTATGTTTCCATTCTTTATTTAGATTCCATGCATATTCTAGCCCATATAGATTGCATTAGACAGTTGTCTAATTTTTTGATGTGCCTTTCATGTTTCATTACCAAGAAATTTTTATTATATGTTATAAAATTCAATCACATGTTTAGTTTTAACATTCATTGTTACTTTATTATCTTGTTTTAATAATTTATATTAATATTCTTTTCATATATTCCATCGTTGAGTGTTTTTACTTGTGGAATATAATTCCAAGCTCATTTTACTTCATACAGATTATTTAGATTTCAAAGTGTTTTATTTTTCATGTTAAATTTATTAAAAAGTTTTGGGGACTAATTAAATTTATTAGATTCCAATTTCCATGCTTCTATGCTTGTTAAGAATTAAAAGAAATATGATGGTTGTAATTAAATAAAAGTCAATGTTCATTTTTTATCATGTATGGGTGATTAATAAATTGGAATGTGATGAACCATATAATTGAACCATTTTTGATGCACATTATATACCAAAAGGTTATTGAATAAAAGTTATTCTTGTGAATTTCGTTACATCATAGATAAAAATGGTTGTGGTTATATGAGAGATACCTCTGATGGTTCTTTGATCATTGTTTTATGGAGAATGAATGGTTTAGGTCCGGTATTAATAGTAGCTTCCAGTGAGACCATTTTAGTATAAAGGGAAACGAGATTATGATCTACAAGGGGGTGATTGAGTTGGTAGAGACCAAACATTCTTTGTTCCTTGTGTTCAAGAACCATAAATAGAGTGTTCCAATTAGGTGGTCATCAGTAAAGATGTAGGTATTATTTCCAAGTCCTATTTCATGAAGTTGAATATGTGGTGCATTAGTGGTTTTGGATTGTCTTAGGTACTCTTAGTGTATTATAAACCCTCATTTGTTCCATATTCATTTAAATTGATTTAATATCATTTTTTTCACACACACCATTATATCCTCTCAAACTATATTTAGAGTGTATTTTCATTTGTATGGTGTTAAATATTTTAGTAAATGTCCATACTAGCTTCTTTTATATGTTCTAGGGGTTTTGACTAATGACAGGGCTGCATGATTATTGTGGGGGTATTCTTTTCATATAAATATACCTATACACCCCGACCCACTTGGACAACCTGACCACCCCCACGGACAGCCTGCCCACTTGGACACCCCAACCCCCCTAGACAGCCCCCACCCCCTGGACACCTCCGACCCCCCGGATGGCCCCACCACCCCCTAGACACCCCGCACCCCCCTGGACACCCCACACCCCCCTTGGACAGTCCCGCCACTCCCATGATCCTCATCCTACTCCTCATCTTGATCTACTTGATGAAGTTAAAGTATAAAACTCATATACTCCCAACAAGACCCTTAAGGATTATGTATTCCTTGATCCACTTCCAATATCTTACTGGTCAATCCTTGAATATAGGCATTAGAAATTTTGTATGTTATTTTCTTATATACACTGTATTTTGTTGTATTTCTTAATTTGATTTTCATATAGAGTAATGTGTCAGTTATGATTTTATATAGAGTAAAAAATTGTCATTTACGTAAATATATTTTTTGATTAAACTTTAATATTATTGAATTGATTTGAAATGACTTATTGTGATTTTTTTACAGAATGGATAGAAGTTGGATGTACGAAACTGATCGGATATCAACCGATTTTCAAAATAATTTGAAATTCTTTCTAGATTTTGCATTTGGCAAGGCTTTAGATAGTGGTCGCATACACTGCCCATATTTTAATTGTGTTGGAAGACCTTGGTTGGGCCGTAAAGCAGTTAGCTATCATATAACCAAATATGGTTTCCAAACAAACTATTATGTGTGGTATCACAATGGAGAGAAAATGGAATCTCAAAATGTTGATGATCCAAATGATAGGAATGAATTGGAGAGTTTGATATATGATCGGTTTCCATTTATTCGACATCATGAGAAGGAAAGGATGTACAGCCAACAAGATTTCGATACAAGCACACATGATGCGTCCAATGAAAATGATGATGTTGATAGGGTGCAAAAATTGAATGATGCTGCGACGACTCCAGTATATCGGCAATGTGATAAAATAAAAAAGTTGAAATTTTTAATCCGATTGTTTCATGGGGAAACTATGTATGGGATTTCAAATACTGCAATTGATTACATTCTTACCTTCTTGAAGGACTTACTTCCAGATGATGCAGATATTCCCTCAAACCACTATATGGCATGGAAGTTGGTTGATGAACTTGGATTCTCAAAAAAAAATTCATGCTTTCCCGAATGATTGCAGCTTATTTTGGGAGGAAACTGCTGAAAGAAATGATTGTATAAAATGCGGAACCTCCCAATGGAAGCCAAAAGATGATGGAACACCATCTCGTGTGTCACAAAAAGTAATGTGGCACTTTCCATTGATCCCCAGATTACAGAAACTTTTCATGTCTAATGAAATATCCGTAAAAATGCGATGGCATGACACCGAGAGAAAAAAGAATAATGAAGAGTTGGTTCACCCTGCAGATGGATTTGCATGGCAGAGATTTGATGCTCGATATCCTGAATTTGCAGCCGATGTGCGTAATGTGAGACTGGGTCTTTCATGTGACGGTTTTAATCCATTTGGGAAGATGATTACTTCGTACATCTCATGGTCGGTTTTCATACAGATTTATAACCTTCCCCCTTGGTTGTGTATGAAAAAGCCTTACACTTTCTTGAGTATACTGATATCTGGCCCTTCTGATCCCGGCAATGATATAGATGTATACATGCAACCTTTAATAAAAGAGTTGAAACTTCTTTGGGATGTGGGTGTTCCCACATACGATGCATGTTCAAAAGACATATTTCAGATGCGTGCTGCACTTATGTGGACTATCAATGATTTTCCTGCTTATGCAATGATGTCTGGATGGAGCACAAATGGAAAATTGTCATGTCCTGTTTGTATGAAGAATACTCGATCGAGAAGACTGAAATATTGTCGTAGTTTTAGTTTTATGGGACATCGACGAATCTTGCCAATGAACCAAACATATAGAAACAATCGTCAAAGATTTGACAATACCATGGAGAATGATGATCCACCTTAGCTTATGTCTGGAACTGATCTGCTTAATGAATTGAAATATTTCAGTTATTCATTTGGGAAGAGTGTAATGAAATCTAGAAAGAGGAAAAATGTTTCCAATGATACCTATTACAATTGGAAGAAGAAGAGTATATTCTTTGAGTTGTCATATTGTTCAACCAACTTGTTACATCATTGCTTAGATGTAATGCACATTGAAAAGAATATATGTGAAATGTTTCTTTTGATTCTTCTAAATGTCAAGGGGGATACAAAAGATGATTTATGATATCGGCGCGACTTAGTAGATTGGGGGATCAGACCAGAATTGCATCCTGTCTGTATCAGTGAAAATAAATGGCAAGTTCCATGTGTTTCTTATGTGACGACTCCTGCTGAAAAAAATCAATTTCTGGAAGTTCTAGAGACTATTAAATTTCTTGATGGCTATTCAAGAAATATATCAAAATGGGTCAACAGAAAATAGTTGAAGTTTAAATCTTTGAAGACTCATGATTATCACGTCCTTTTGCATGAGTTGATTCCAATAGCTATCCATCATCTCTTGTCCATTTAATGTTAGAGTCTCAGTTATTCAGTTGTGCTATTTGTTTAGAGATCTTTGTGCTAATAGGTTGTCCAAATCCCTCGTGCAAAAACTGTTGGCAGAGACACCATTAATTTTGTGTGAGTTAGAGAAAATAATCCCTCCATCATTTTTTACATGCATGTTGCATCTGACTATCCATCTTCCAACCGAAATACTTCTTGGATGACCCGTTGCATTCCATTGGATGTATCCAACTGAAAGAAACATGTTCAAATTGAAATCATATGTTCGGAACAAGAATTATCCCGAAGGTTCTATTGTGAACAGTTACTTGGCTCAAGAATGTATGGATTTCTGATCAATGTATTTGTCTGATCATACTACGAGAATAAACAGACCAATGAGAAATGAAGAAGAATAGTATGGGAAAATTGAACCCATGTTCCATCACTTCCTCAGATAGGATGAATTCTGGGATCATATACATTGACAACATTAAGCCTTGAAGAGCGAGAGATGGCACATCACACAGTGGTTTTCAATTGTGATTGGTTCGATGAGTATATCAAGTAAGTTAATTGTACATGTATCTATTATCTTATCTCTTGTAATTTTAAATATTTGTTAAACTATTATTATTTTTATCTATAGGGAACATAATGAATTGATATATAGAAAGCATCATTCTTTATCTTGGAGAAAGAAGGAGACTTTTCATAGCAAAGGGTTTTCTGCTTGGTTGAAATTGAAGGTAAAAATATTTATGTAATAACTAAATAAAAATAATATTTAATTAAGTTTACTATTTGTTTATATTTCAGGTATCGAGTTTGCCTACAGAATATATTTTTGAGGAAATAATAGCTTTGGCTTTTGGTCCTAATACCATGGTTCATGCTTGTAAATCACTTGTGATCAATGGATACAAATTTATTATCACTGAACGAGCAAGAAACATGAGAACATAGCATAATGGTGTTATTCTAACTGCCACAATAGACTGTTATGCCAGTTCATCGGACAATAGACCTCATTCTGAAAATGTTTCTTATTATGGTGTCGTGGAGAAAATAATAATTTTGGATTATTACTCGCATGGTCGAGTCACGATGATGAAATGTCAATGGTTTGATTCAATGACAAGGCAAGGAACCTTTATTGATGATTGTGGATTTTGAGTTATTGACATGACTCACACTCTTGCCACCGATGAACCATATGTATTAGCATCAATGGTGAAACAAGTTTTTTATGTCAAAGATCATTGTCATCATAAATTCGGTGTAATTATTGAAGTAAATCCCAGACATGTTTTTGATGATGGTGATGATGAAGTTGACACTATCCCTACTGCAATTGGAAGCAATTAGTTTATTACTTATGATGACCCCAACAGCTCAATTGTCAGAGTTGATTGTGAACCCAAAGTTGTGGTGGGAAATATATAGAATCGTACAGTCATGTTCTCACCGACATGTTTCACCTACATCATTCAGAGTGTGTATCCTAGTATTTACCTTTATAACACCATAATTCTCTTGTTTTATTATGTTCTTTTTATCATAATGGTTTTTCTATATTTTGTTTTTTAGGTTACACATTAGTTATCTGTTTCTAATTACTTCCATATTTGTTTTCATTGCAGGAAATGACACCCACTGAAGAGAGGCGGCAGAAAAAGATGACAGATAATAATCGTCGCATGGTACAGATGGGTGTTCCTCCACTCATCCCTGTTGTGAGTATTTTATTTCAAATATAAATATTTCAATAACTTATAATATCATGTGTTTACTTTTCTGTCAAACTTTGTTTCAGGATCCACCCCCTAGACGACAGATATCTGACGAGGAGCCTGATATTGCTCCCAGTAGAGAGGTTGGTGTTAGGAGGGGGGTGGTGTCAGAGATGGACGATCATCTAGTGGTCCCGGTACTGAGGCCGGTGGTACAAGGGCTCGTAGGGCGAGAGTTAGATGAACCACTACCACAGACGTATCTTCTATGACCTATTTTGATCCTGGGGTGTCTTCAGGGACATATGAGATATTTAGACCTCCGATGTTTACACTACCAGCTGGCCAGACGTCTATGCCATCATCTTTTGCTTCTGGTTCATTATCTCCGGGCTATTATATTCCACCTTCTTCGACTCCTGCTGCGACACAGTATGTAGCTGAGGAGCATACACTGAGGGACACTCCACCTGTACAGGATATTCCTTCAGCATATGCACCCATTGATCCGACCACCACAGGTATATTTATATAACTCTATCAAATTTTTATAACAAAATTTATTTTTATTATAACTTGTATTGATATTATTTTTCTTTAATAACAGATTCATCTACAGATAGGAGGTGGGGGACGGGAAATACTCGCTTGCGTGCGGTATGGAACCGCGAGACACAGTTGATGGTTGAATAAAATATTGATGGAAAAATGATTGAGAAATCTGGGCAGCAATTTCGGGGTTTTTTGGCGACGCTAGCCAAATACTCCAATATCATTCCGGTCATCCCTCTCTCTTAGAGACATCTGCCACCCGAAGTCAAGGATAACGCGTGGGCACAAATAAGGGTAAAAAATCTATTGGATTTAATGTAGTATATTTTTGTATTTAAATGAAATAATCAATTTGGTTTCGGCTTCGGTTTAACTTCCCCGATGGTGAAGGTGCACAACCACCGTGTTTAAAAGAGCTAGGAGAGCTTTGGAGAGCTTATAATCATGAGTTGTATGTTGGCTGGTGTGATAGAGTGGGCACGGAGTTAGAGATATTACCTATTGTGGATGACTGCCCGATAGAGCAATATCGCCAAATGATTACCCATTGGGCAACTGCCAAATTTAAGGTATTAATCTCATTTGATTTATTTAAATGAGAGTTTTTATATTTTTCATTAATATAATCTTATTAATTATTAATCATTATTTAGGAATCTTCTGAAAAAAACAAAAAAACATTGATTCAAAGTAATACCTCCACACTTTGGGGCGCACAACTATGGAAGATCATGAGAGGCAGCAGGTACGATATAGTTGTTTATAATTTTTCTTTTGGACTTTCCCTTTTTAGTGGATTCTACTTAAATTATGTGATTTATTGAATAATGAATATATGATTATAATTTCACTTTATATTGTTTCAATGTCATTACAGAAGCACAAAATGAATATTGAAGGATGTATCCCTCGAGCAAAATTGTTTTGATCGAGTAGAATAAAAAAAGATGGAACTGTGGTAAATGAACCGACCCAAGAGAAGATTGTAAGTTTTAATTTTTTTATTTCAATGTTTAATATCGAATTTGAAATTTAATAATCTATTAATATTTTTTACAGGCTTCTTTAGAGGCTCTTGATGCCCAGGAGCCTGACAATGTTGGGCCACACGATCATTTATATCAGGTTTTGGGAGATGAGCACTCTGGTTGAGTATGCTGCCGACCTGGTAAGAATATAGTCTCGACGAGGTATTGGTCGTCTCCAGGTATCCATTCTAGTACCACTGAGTTGGAACAGGTCAAGGAGCATGCAAGACAGTCTGATAAAAGGGTCACAGAGTTGGAAGTACAGGTTCAAAAAAGAGACAGAGAATTTATGAAACTAATGAAAGCATTAACTTCATCACTTCCACCAGAGGCTAGTGCAGCTTGTTAGACATTTATGTCATCGATGGGTGCATCATCCAATGCACCAGGTGGCAGCTCTAGTGGCGATCGAGATGATGACGTTCCTGGTGATAACGAGGATGCTGAAGAGGAAGAGGGAGAGGATGAGGATGTGGATGAGGGTGAGGATGGGGCTGAGGGTGAGGATGGGGCCGAGGGAAAGGATGATGATGAGGATGAGGATGAGGCCGACGATGAGCATGGGGACGATGACGAGGATGACGACGAGGACAGAGATGGCGGCGAGGAAGAAGCTGATGATGAAAGTGGTGATGGTGATGGTGATCAAAGGAAGATTGATCCATTACATTTTTGAATTCTGTATAACTCTTTATTTTTGAACATGGTTTTCCACTTTGGGGTTTTCCTCTGCTTCATAGGGACGTTGCATTCAGATTCTGTTTTTTGCACTTGATTCTTATTGTATGATTAGTCTACTACCTAGACCTTTAGTATTCCTTGGTACTGTGATACTCATTTTTCTATTTTTTTTACTTAGCTTTCTTAGTTATCCAGGTATTTCATGTTTATGCATGTGGAAAATGATATGGAAAATGTGCTTTGAAGTAGTGGCCGACACCACTCAAAGTGTCTAACTTTTATTTGAAATGGACAGGATTTTAAGTGAAAACAACAACTAGCATACGGAAAACAGACCAAACGCATTCATATTCTGTTTAAACTATAGGACAACGATCCATGGGTCATATGTGACATGTACGAGTAAACCCCACCTCAATCCAAGGGCCGATGTGGTCGGTACCACTCAAAGTGTCCTTCTTTTGTTTAAAATGGATGCGCTTTAAAGTAAAAAAACCACATACGGAAAATGGACCAAATGCATTCGGATACTGTTGATACATTAGGACATGTATCCATGGGTCATATGTGACTTGTATGAGTCAACCTCGCATCAATACGAGGCTCGGTGTGGCCGGCACCACTCAAAGTGTCTAACTTTTATTTTAAATGGACAGGATTTTAGGTGAAAAAAACAACTGGCATACGGAAAAAAGACCAAACGCATTCAGATTCTGTTTAAACTATAGGAAAATGATCCATGGGTCATATGTGACATGTACGAGTCAACCCCACCTCAATCCGAGGGCTGGTGTGTCCGGTACCACTCAAAGTGTCTTTCTTTTGTTTAAAATGGATGCACTTTTAAGTAAAAAAACCACATACGGAAAATGGACCAAACGCATTCGGATACTGTTGATACTTTAGGAAATGTATCCATGGGTCATATGTAACCTGTATGAGTCAACCCCGCCTCAATCCGAGGTGCGGTGTGGCCGGCACCACTCAAAGTGTCTAACTTTTATTTGAAATGGACATGATTTTAAGTGAAAACAACAACTGGCATACGGAAATCAGAACAAACACATTTGGATTCTGTTTAAACTATAGGAAAAATATCCATGGGTCATATGTGATGTGTATGAGTCAACCCTGCCTCAATCCGAGGGCCGGTGTGGCCGATACCACTCAAAGTGTCTTTCTTTTGTTTAAAATGGATATGCTTTTATGTAAAAAAACCACATACGGAAAAGGGAACAAACGCATTCGGATACTGTTGATACTTTAGGACATGTATCCATGGGTCATTTGTGACTTTTATGAGTCAACCTCGCCTCAATCCGAGGCACGGTGTGGCCGACACCACTCAAAGTGTCTAACTTTTCTTTGAAATGAACAACAGTTTAAGTTAAAACAACAACTGACATACGGAAAACCGACCAAACACTTTCGGATTCTGTTGAAACTATAGGACAACGATCCATGGGTCATATGTGATGTGTACAAGTCAACCCCGCCTCAATCTGAGGGCCGGTGTGGACGGTACCACTCAAAGTGTCTTTCTTTTGTTTAAAATGGATGCGCTTTTAAGTAAAAAAAACCACATAAGGAAAACTGAACAAACGCACTCGGATACTGTTGATACTTTAGGAAATGTATCCATGGGTCATTTTTGACGTGTAAGAGTCAACCCTGCCTCAATATGAGGCGCGGTGTGGCCGGCACCACTCAATGTGTCTAACTTTTCTTTGAAATGGACATCAATTTAAGTTAAAATAACAACTGACATACGGAAAACTGACCAAACGCATTTGTATTCTATTGAATCTGTAGGACAACGATCCATGGGTCATATGTGACATGTACGAGTCAACCCCGCCTCAATCCGAGGCGCAGTTTCGCCGGTACCACTCAAAGTGTCTTTGTTTTGTTTAAAATGGATGCGCTTTTAAGTGAAAAAAAGCACATAAGAAAAATTGACCAAACGCATTTGGATACTGTTGATACTTTAGGACATGTATCCATGGGTCATATGTGACGTGTAAGAGTCAACCCCGCCTCAATCCAAGGCGCGGTGTGGCCAGCACCACTCAAAGTGTCTAACTTTTATTTGAAATGGACAGGATTTTAAGTGAAGAAAATAACTGGCATACAGAAAACAGACCAAACACATTCGGATTCTGTTTAAACTATAGTAAAATGATCCATGGGTCATATGTGATGTGTACGAGTCAACCCTGCCTCAATCTGATGGACGGTGTGGCCGGTACCCCTCAAAGTGTCTTTCTTTTGTTTAAAATGGATGCGCTTTTAAGTAAAAAAACCACATACGGAAAATGGACCAAACGCATTAGGATATTATTGATACTTTAGGACATGTATCCATGGGTAATATGTGACATGTACGAGTCAACCCCGCCTCAATACGTGGCGTGGTGTGGCCGAAACCACTCAAAGTGTCTAACTTTTATTTGAAATGGACATGATTTTAAGTGAAAACAACAATTGGCATACGGAAAACCGACCAAAGGAATTTAGATACTATTGATACTTTAGGAAATGTATCCATGGGTCATATGTGATGTGTACAAGTCAACCTCACCTCAATCCGAGGCGCGGTGTGGCCGGCACCACTCAAAGTGTCTAACTTTTATTTGAAATGGATAGGATTTTAAGTGAAAACAACAACCGGCATACGAAAAACAGACCAAATGCATTCAGATTCTGTTTAAACTATAAGACAACGATCCATGGGTCATATGTGATGTGTACGAGCAAACCCCGCCTCAATCCGAGGGCCGGTGTGGCCGGTACCACTCAAAGTGTATTTATTTTGTTTAAAATGGATGCGCTTTTAAGTAAAAAAAACCATATACAGAAAATGCACCAAACACATTCAGATATTGTTGATACTTTAGGAAATGTATCCATAGCTCATATGTGACGTGTACGAGTCAACCCCGCCTCAATCCGAGGCGCGGTGTGGCCGACACCAGTCAATGTGTCTAACTTTTATTTGAAATAGACAAGATTTTAAGTGAAAACAACAACGAGCATATGGAAAACCGAACAAAGGCATTCAGATACTGTTGATACTTTAGGAAATGTATCCATGGGTCATATGTGACGTGTACGAGTCATCCTCGCCTCAATCTGAGGCACGGTGTGGCCGGCACCACTCAAAGTGTCTAACTTTTATTTGAAATGGACATGATTTTAAGTGAAAACAACAACTGGCATACGGAAAATAGACCAAACGCATTCGGATTCTGTTTAAACTTTAGGACAACGATCCATGGGTCATATGTGATGTGTACGAGTCAACCCTGGCTCAATCCGAGGGCCGGTGTGGCCGGTACCAGTCAAAGTGTCTTTCTTTTGTTTAAAATGGATGCAGTTTTAAGTAAAAAAACCACATACGGAAAAGGGACCAAACACATTCGGATACTGTTGATACTTTAGGACATGTATCCATGGGTCATTTGTGACGTGTACGAGTAAACCCCGCCTCAATCCGAGGTGCGGTGTGGCCGACACCACTCAAAGTGTCTAAGTTTTCTTTGAAATGGATAACAGTTTAAGTTAAAACAAAAACAGACATACGCAAAACTGACCAAATGCATTCGGATTCTATTAAAACTATAGGACACCGATCCATGGGTTATATGTGACGTGTACGAGTCAACCCCGCCTCAATTCGAGGGCCGGTGTGGCCGGTACCACTCAAAGTTCCTTTCTTTTATTTAAAATGGAAGCGCTTTTAAGTAAAAAAAACCACATAAGGAAAACTTACCAAACGCACTCGGATACTGTTGATACTTTAGGTCATGTATCCATGGGTCATTTGTGACGTGTATGAGTCAACCCCGCCTCAATCCGAGGCGTGGTGTAGCCGAAACCACTCAAAGTGTCTAACTTTTCTTTGAAATGGACAACAATTTAAGTTAAAATAACAACTGACATACAGAAAACCGACCAAACACATTCGGATTCTGTTGAAACTGTAGGACAACGATCCATGGGACATATGTGACGTGTATGCAACCCCGCCTCAATATGAGGTGCAGTGTGGCCGGTACCACTCAAAGTGTCGAACTTTTCTATGAAATGGACAACAGTTTAGGTTAAAACAACAACTGACATACGGGAAACCAACCAAACACATTCAGATTCTGTTGAAACTGTAGGAAAATGAACCATGGGTCATGTGTGACGTGTATGAGTCAACCTCGCCTCAATCTGAGGGCCGGTGTGGCTGGTACCACTCAAAGTGTCTTTCTTTTGTTTAAAATGGATGCGCTTTTATGTTAAAAAATGACATACGGAAAATAGACCGAACACTTTCGGATTCTGTTGAAACTTTAGGAAAATGATTTATGGTTCATTTGTGACGTGTATGAGTCAACCCCACCTCAATCCGAGGCACGGTGTGGCCGACACCACTCAAAGTGTCTAACTTTTATTTGAAATGGACGAGATTTTAAGTGAAAACAAAAACTGGCATACAGAAAACCGACCAAACGCATTCAGATTCTGTTGAAAGTTTAGGACAACGATCCATGGGTCATATGTTGCGTGTACGAGTCAACCCCGCCTCAATCCGAGGGCTGGTGTGGCCGGGACCACTCAAATTTTGTCACTTTTCTTTGAAATGGACAACAGTTTAAGTTAAAAGAACTGGCATACGAAAAATGGACCAAAGTTATTCAGATACTATTGATACTTTAGGACATGTATCCATGGGTCATATGTGACGTGTAAAAGTCAACCCTGCCTCAATCCGGAGGCCGGTGTGGCCGGGACCACTCAAAGTGTCTTTCTTTTGTTTAAAATGGATGCGCTTTTAAGTAAAAAAACCACATACAGAAAACTGACCAAACACAGTCGGATACTATTGATACTTTAGGACATGTATCCATTGGTCATTTGTGATGTGTACGAGTCAACCCCGCCTCAATCCGAGGCACGGTGTGGCCGACACCACTCAAAGTGTCTAACTTTTATTAGAAATGAACATGATTTTAAGTGAAAACAACAAATGGCATATGGAAAACCGACCCAACGCATTCAGATTCTATTGAAACTTTAGGACAACGATCCATGGGTCATTTTTGACATGTACGAGTCAACCTTGCCTCAATCCAAGGGACGGTGTGGCCGGGACCATTGAAAGTGTCTTTCTTATGTTTAAAATGGATGCGCTTTTAAGTAAAAAAATTACATACAGAAAACCGACCAAACGCTTTCTGATTCTATTGAAACATTAGGACAATGATCCATGGGTCATTTGTGAAGTGTACGAGTCAACCCCACCTCAATCCGAGGCACGGTGTGGCCAGCACCACTCAAAGTGTGTCACTTTTCTTTGAAATGGACAACCATTTAAGTTAAAACAACAACTGACATACGGAAAATAGACCAAAGGAATTCGGATAATATTGATACTTTAGGACATGTATCCATGGGTCATTTTTGACATGTATGAGTCAACTCCGCCTCAATCCGAGGCGCGGTGTGGACGAAACCACTCAAAGTCTCTCTTTTATTTTAAAAGGAAATCATTTTAAGTGAATACAACTGAAATTTACACTCATCAACGATAGTCGCAAACTCTTTTTTATGAGTTGGGTAGTTTCACTCATGGGGTCATAAGTGACGAGACTCCTAGGAAAATCTTTTCACCATATATTATAAACAATACAAGTTCAATGCAAAATTCATCACAAATCATTACATACCCAAACCTATTATCATAAAAAATGGGATTTGAGTCAATTTGAATGTCTTATTCAACTCTAATAGATATTTATCAAACTATTCTTCCTATTAGAATTTTATTGGTGAGGTGAATTACAACCAGATGATTATTGTCATTGTGTTTTTTGGGCTATTTTAGGTGTTTTTTATACTGTTTAAAGTCTGTATGTGGCTTTTGTGATATTTTTTATGTAGGTGTATAGTGGAGGGTATAATGGAGGGCTGTGGTGCACTGTTTTTTTATGCAGGTGTATGGTAGGTCTTCTAGAGGGCTTCTGGGGGCTTCTGGGGGCTACTGTGTTGCAGCTCTGGGAAAAGCTTTACCAACAGTTCAGAACCTTTGGTAAAGCCTTTTCCTGAATTCTGGAAAAAGCTTTGCCAACGGTTCAGAACCGTTGGTAAAGAGTTTCCCAGAATTCTCAAACACCTATACCAACGATTTAAATGAAACCGTTGGTATATGGATTTCCTCATGGCTAACTGGCCAATGGTTTGGAAAACCGTTGGTATACCCTATACCAACGGTTTTCTAGCCTATACCAACGGTTATAAACCGTTGGTATAGCATACTTTTCCAGTAGTGAAAGTAAGTTAAATATATGAATTCATTTGAAAAAAGAGTTTGATATTTCCAAATAAAAAAGGAATATAAAATTAAAAATAAGACATTTGAATCCACATAGTAAAGTTTCATCGGCTAGCCATTGGAACTATAATGAACCAGAAGAGATACTAGAATTTCATTGGATACCCAGTGGAGCTCACCTACCACCCGATGAGATCTTAATAGTACTATTTATTTTATAGGTTACTCACTAGCTACCTAATGAATTCTTGCAGCTACCCAGTTGAGTCTATAACAGCATGAAAAACTACAATAATACCCCCAACTAGTTGGTGGAATTAGGTGGCTATCCAGTTTTTTCGAGTCAACAAGTCAAAGGGTTTATTAACTATGGTATTTAATTGCTATGTTAATCCCATTACACCACCAAATCAACATAGAGACACTTATATCCAATAAATAAAACCCAAATGTTTCTTTGAAAGCTATAACATCAATCTTCGATGAATGAAATTGATCAATAATGAACAACCTCAAGAATCAACTAAAAAATTGACTCTATCATTCCTCATATTGAGATCTCATTGATTTTTATTCTTTAAACCCTTGATCTAAATTATTTATCTCTATCATTCCCTTAATTTCATGTTCATTATCTTTCTTGAGAATTGAGATTTTCTTCCAAGGGTTTGTCCCAAATCAAACCTTTACTTTTCCTTACTTTTCAGGATCTTGGTAAACCACTACAACCAAGGTAATTCCTTTTGGGATCATTATAAAATGGTAAAACCACGTTCATTTTCTAGGTTTCATGGATACCACTAATGTCATAGGTTTTTTTATTTTTTAGGTATCTTGGATATCAAAAAATTCAAATTAAAAAAATTCCAAAATCCTCAAGAAATTAGAGTGAAAGATGTGGGGAATCATAATTGAGATATTTCTAAATCCCCTTATCAAATTGTGTTGATTTTATTTTATTTACTTTACATATATTTTACTTTTTTATATATTTCATCCAATTAATAAATTAATCATTAATAAAATAGATGAATTAATCTATTAATGTATAAAAATAAATCTTGCACTTATTTAATATATTTGTTTCTATATGTTTATTACATTGAATTAATAATATACATATCGATTGTATTGTGCTTAGTTTTATTCTTTTAGTTTATCAATCAATTCCTTAATTATATCTCTTTATTTTTTTTATTTTTAAATGGGAATTCACCCCCTCCTTCCATTTTACATCTACCAACAATGATATATTTTTTAAATATTATTAATATATAGTCTCTCCAATATATTTTGGTTTTAATAAAAAACTCATAATAACCCTCTAATATAAAATAATTAATTTATTATTTGGTTAAACATTGAGAAATACAAAAAGTATCTAAACATGCGGGTTCTTGAAACTTATGATTATTTTTTAATGAGTCACTATATTTTACAGACTCCTACATAATGTAAATGTATGAATAAAATAAAACTAATTTAATATTAATAGTAAATAAAAATTGAAGAAACAAATATACCTTATATACTAACTGAAGACAAAGACTAGCTAGTCACATTAAAAATGACCCAAATTCCATCAACTTGTGGACAACTCCTTAGTAGGTAATGACACTAGAGAAGTTGGATCAATAATATCATGAACCATTACTCTTACATAATATATCTACATAATATAGTGATGTATGTAATTCCACAAATTATGTATAATTTCATATGCTAAAATATGTGATTAAGGATCCTCAACATCCAACTCACTATATAGAGTCATTTATGAATAAATACATAGAAGATCCATATAGATTGGATGTGTAGGTTGAGAAGTCTAGGTTGTTGGGGGAGGCTGCATCGGTTGCATCATTTCTAAAAACATATCTTGTAGAAATGATTTAATTTGATATTCTATTTACTGATTCATCTCCCAAAAATCATCCTTTAAGAAAGTTATTTAATCCTTATATTCTTCCCACTTCAAAGATGAACTAGGATGACCAAAACATTTTCTAATACTGAAACCTGGGTCATAACTTCCAAGACATCCCATGTATTCTTGATTTCCTAAAGTTGTATCAATAATTCACATACAAACCTTAAGGATAAAAGTACACTATGTTAATTTCCTTTTAAGGGGATCCTGAAATAAAAAATGAAAATGTCATACTAGTGTGATGAATTTATAAAACAATAATATTTGATAAAAATAATAATTAATTTCTTATTATATAACTGGAAAATTATCTTAACTGATCCATAAGAAACCGTCCCTTTGTTAGCATCTTCAACATTTTCAAATTTTCATGGTGAGTGGAGGGAGATGGAGTTCTGAACTAAACCACTTTTGGGCCAACACTAGAGTTATCTCTTAATTAAACAAATTTCTTAGTTATAATTAGATCATTTAATAACTAATACCATCCACATGATAATGTATAAAACTATAAATTCTATGACAAGATATCTTGGTGAGATCTGATGGAGGCATGTTATATAATAATAAATAAATATGTTTTTATGTAATTAAAAAATAATTTTACAAATTGTTTTTATAATCAATAATTATCATACATGAAAGGATTACCCCATTGACTAGTGAATAAATTCTCCTCTATATATTCATCATAAAACCTATATTTTAGGCATGAGTTTTCATTCTGTTTTTTCTTTAAAATATAACACGAAGTCAATTTTGTTTTAAAAATTCTAAATCTAAATAAAGAAAAATATATACACCAATTTTAATTTTTTTTAATATCATGAATGTAAAATTACATCAATAATTTATTAAATTAAATATTATTCATAAAATATATATCATTTCATGAATTGAAAAAAAGGATGGATAATTTTATCATTATGGATTCCCGCATATGATCTTTCCACCTTTTATTGATGATTTTCTGATCAGGATAAAAAATTAATCATAAAACGTATTTGGATGGACATATAACTCTAGAAATGCATTGATTTTTTTCCTATTTTATTTTTATTATCATCAAAATTCAATTCTTAATGTATTATCCCATTGGGTGAGTGAATGTTTTAGTAAATGGTTAATACCATGTCTACCAATGTTAGATATCATTTTCTCTAGAGAAAAAGAAGTATCTACTATGAGAGGCTCACCAGTACTACTGTAAAAAAGTTTGGCAATTTTTTTTACATTAATAATTTAATTATTTTTGATATATCAGTATGGGGAATTTTACACATACCTCAATAAAAATTCTTCTACCACCATGTACATCAATTAAATAGATGAATGTAATGAAATTACATGTACCTATATTTTATTAATATAAATGATTATTAGATGTAAAAAAATTAATTTTTAATGATAAAAATTATATTACATCTATTATGTTAACTAATAAATTTTTTGATAAATGAATATCTAAAAATGAAAAATAAATTGAAAGAATCATATAGAAATAATGAAACGAGGCTTATTTAAATATAAAATGTGTAACCATAATTAATGAATATAATTATTTTTGTAACAATCACAAACATAATTCAAAATTATAAATTCAAATATCTAAGTCAAAAAATATTGACATTACATGTGTAATTTTTCAAAAAAATTAATGATATCAGGATTTTCAACCAAAAAAGGTGTATGTAGCTAATGAATATAAAAATTAATTAAAAAATTTAATTTTTTTAATTTATAGAATTAAATATCCAAGTTATAGTGTTTTAATTTTTTTATATTTCCTAAAAAATAATGATGTAAGGTGTTTTTAACAAAAAACATTTAACAAAAAACGATGAATATAGAATTTAATAAAAATATGAAAATATGATCAATATTTGTAGATTTGAACATTCAAGATAACATTTTTAGATGTATAATTTCACAAAAATAGAAAATATATATTTACTTAAATAATTAGTATAATAACATTTGTTTTTTCTTATATATCTTATACGTGATCATTTCATATAGAATGAATAATGTCCGCATCACTATCATTGATAAACTTATATAATTGTGTTATATATAAATAAATCTCATATAAGTGCTCAACATCATCAATATTCTAATCACCCATTGAATTCCAACCCCCCCCCACAAAATGATGAATAATTGATTGATCAATGAGTCAATGGCCTAAAATATCCATTTTTCATGCATTCCTACAGAAGATAATTTCTCGTTTCAATTAAATATTTTATAATAAAAATGTGTAAATCCATACTCATTATATTTCAAACCACTGTTATTGTCAACCTAAGGGCACTTAAACACTATAACTGAAAATTTAGTATAATTAATCACACATATATCTCCAAAAACTCTAAAATAAGTTTTTAATGAAAAAAATTGGGGGTTATCTTTAAAACTAGAAAATTTTAGTTCTTTCATGAAAAACATTATTCCACTATTTTTTATAGTACACTTGTAATTTTATGTTTTTCAAGAAAATTAATAACCATTAATATTAAAACCAGACCATGATATCACATTAATTCACAGTCCCCCACTAAAAATTTCAAATTTTTATAATAATGATAAATTAGTGTTAATTTTATCCTTAAACCCAAAAACAACTATATTTTTATGTTTACTCATAAATAATTTCATTTTTTTTGGATATTCTAACTTTAATAAATTTATATGTGAAGATATATATGGCAGAACCTCACTATTGTTGTTCAAAATGTATAATTGTTCCCACATCACTTCATCAGATATAGTTAACTACATCTTGACGCTATGAAACACTTTACTGACAATATCGAATGTCAAATTTAATGACATTGGGAGACTAAAAAGCTCTAATTAATAAAAATAATCAGTAAAAAATCATTCATATATTATGATATATATTTTTGAATAAAATAGGTCTCGGGTTGACATATATTTTTGATACTCCCTTTAAAATTTTCATGTATATTTCAAAAGGATACTTCCAATGGTAAATAAACAAGACTACATATTATTATCCCTCTCACTAATTGAATTGTTAGCTCAAATATTATATAAAAAATGATTGTAGAAAATACATTTCTATTTGAAAAATTATGATTATAACATCATTCTTAAACACATCTAACTAATTTTAATCTATGGATTTTCTCCAAATGAAATTAAGAAAGTAACACTACCCAATGATAGAATCTCTAATAAGTATCATCAATATTCCAAACAATGAAACTGGTAGCAACTATTTCATCAGTAATTGATTAACATTATATTTATTACCTATAAAATTTAAATCATTCAATGAAATGATATTTTTCAAATTTGAAGAAAAACCACTGGGTATTTAATACTAGGAAGACATTTTTTTATCTTCCCAGTCCTTAATGTATGAATAGCCAAATATTAGTATGTTATATTTCATTTAATAGTGTGAGGTAACTATAAATGAATTCCCCTAAATATTAAATGCAATATTGCATTTAATCCACCTTTTATTTTTTCCATTCACGTTGAAAGAAGTTATAATCAAACTATCTCATATGTTTTTCTCATCATTTATAACATCAATGTTATGTTTTACCACTAAAGATCTATAATAAGGTTGTTCAAATAAGATGGATTGTTTCTTCTATGTATTTTTTAATGACTATAACTTCTATTCATTTCAAATGCAACATCGATTTTTTTCACCTCATCATAATATCATTAATTTCAAAATGGTTATGGAGAAAAACCATACTGTTTAAACCATTAAATTCATTTTGTAATCTCCGATAAGAATAAAACATTTTAAAAACTATTTGATGTCCCATTTACACTCTCTTTATATTATTCTAAAATTTATGATATTAATTATCTTATTCGTAAATTTGACAACCATTATGATCCTTTACACCATATCTAGATAAGGTTAATTTGTTGGAAATTAATTTATAGTGAACATTACTATAACACATAAAACAAAATACTATTTATTGTATGCACCCAAACTATAATAACTAATTTCCATAAAAATTCTAAATTATAAATCAATGGTGATATATTAACAACAATATTGGTCTATAATAATCAAACTCATCATAACAAATTATTTAATCACACAAATCTATAGGGATAACTTATACACTTCCATCATAAAAAGCTAAGAACAATATGGGATACTGAGGCTCTAATATGTATATATTCCATCTATGCACAGTCCCATTTTGATATTTCTAACTCTATTTTCAAAATTTGGATTTTTTTGATCAAATCTATTCGATTATGGTGAATCACTGGGATAATATAGGTTTCCATAAAATATTCACACATCTTTATTCCTTCTTATTATATTTGTATCATTTGAATTTGAAAATAGAAGCTTCAAATATATAATTATTGGATGATAAAATATTTTTTAGTAGGAGACTTGGTTCTAGTTATTGAGAATAAATCATAGTTGAAATATTCATCCATTTTATATCATGATGTCCCACATTTAGAATATTCTGATAAATAATCATATTCCTTCCTATAAAATACATTGTTGTCAGGGAAATAATGTATTTTATTACACATAATCTCACTAGACATAATATGTTTTCATTATAATTATAATATATAATGGATTTTTCTTATAGATGAAAGTCATTAAAAATTTGAAGAAGTACAGTGAATGTTTTTCCACGAATATAAATTTTTTTCATTCAAGTTAACCAATCTCAACATTATTTATGGCACTATAAATTTAGTGAAACCTAGGAACAATGTCTTGTCAACATCTCAAAAAATTCATTAAACAATTTCTATTTTTAATGGTTTTAATTAAAATATAATGAATTAATTCATCAAGATGATCCTATATCTCATGATGAACATCTTAGTCAATATTAGATGTTGACTTCTTTGTCATTTCACCATGACATATCTATAAAATATAACTATGATTAAAACCATTACAAATAATTTGGTTTTTGATTTCTATGTACCCTAATATTCTCCCGGTCGAACACTTCATGCATGGATGTAAAATCATGTATCTTTTTTTAATTTTTTGTTTAGAAAACATCATCTAACCATCAATATTTTTATCATATTTGTCATTAGTTATTCATGAATTTATCCAATTTTAATCAATTAATTGCCAAAAATTAAAATAAAACAGATAAATATATTAAAAAAATTAAATATTTAAACATATATATATGTATATGTACATATGAATTTAAAGAATATAAACACATAAATATAGAAATTTTTAAATTTAAATCAGATAGATTCTAATTATATATAGATATATAAAAAACATATAATAAAAAATTAATTAAATATATATTTATACACATTTAATCAAAATAAACAATTGCAGAACATAAAAATTAATTCAATAATTTAATAAATACAGTATAATAAATGAACTGAACACTAATTCACATATAAGTAATAAAAAACAATAAACTAAATATTTATTCATAAATATTTAATCAAAATAAAAAATTATACAATATAAATATTACTACACTAAATGAATGAATAAAATATGACAAGTGGATACAAATTTTTTTTTCAATAATAAATAAATGAATAAAATTTAAAATCTTAAACATTTAATAAATCTTAATAAAATAAAATAAAAAATTATTTGAAATAAAATATAGATAAATACATCATATTTATGATGAGGAAAGAAAAATTAGTAATAAATGAACATCATATTACATTGAAATAAATAGACATACGCTGTACAATAAATGAATAATTACATTTTAAAAATTACAATCATTTAATAAATCTTAAAAAAAATTAAATAAAAATTTAACTAACAAAAAAAATAGATACAAACCACATATCTGTAAAGAAAATATATAATTCAACAATGAATGAATTTTATACACCACGAAATTAAGATGGAGTACTGTAAATAATAAATAAAATATAACTTTATGAAAGTAATAAACACATAATAAATATTATAGATAAATAAAATAAAAATTTAACTCACCTAACATATAGATGCATACACTATAATAGTAACAAATAAGGGGAAAATAATAAAAATTTTCCTTTACAGTGAACACACTTAGGTGGGAGCATGATAGGAAAATAAAATCACCAATGATAATGGTGTAACTTAGAAGGGAAAAGAGGAAGTAGATGTGGTTAGTGAAATGTGAAAAAATGATTAAAGTATAATGAATCAAGTGAAAAATCTTGTAATTAGGGAATGGAAAGGATGGATCGGGAAGAAAATGAATTAATGGAGGTGTTCATCACTCATGAAAGTTAATGTTTTTGAAAATATTTTAAATTTGAAGAGAACAAACATGAGTTTTAATTTATTTAATTTTTTTTACAATTGGTTTATATGATAAATAGAATTTATAACTTTGTTTTAACATAAAGGAACTTACATTAAAGACTTAACTGATGATCCTTTCATGTTTGTTGTTATTATAACTGATGTGAAAGCTATAGGGATCAAGGTTTTCTCATTAGTTTTACTAATAACCAGAGTAAAAAAATACATAAATAGAGTTTTCATTCTATTTTTTATAATAACTAATGTGAAAACCCAAAAAGTTATATTGTTCACATTATTTACTAATAAACTATGTTAAATACCCAAACTGAAATATAATTTTTCTACTAGTGGTGGATATCTTTACCATAGTGATATAGAACAAAACCCAAATAAATAAATTTTCCTTATAAAATATTATTATCATGATCCAAAATAAAAATAAAATACTCAATGGTGATGGTGTCCGGTTCTAAATCAAAACCCCATATTGAACCATGCAATATGGGTCTGGATGATAGCCCTTAAACTAGGATACATGAAACACATCATGGATATATGTAAATTGGGATGCGAAGACAATTGTTATTCCAATTTAATGATATTCTTCACCATCTAAAATGACCCAATATATAATAACATAAAAATACTATATTTACCCATCCAATGATGTCTTGGTTGGGGAGAAATTATAATAAATACCCAATCCCCAATAGGTAATTCCAAAAGATGATAAATATGTGGAACATATTTTTTCTAGTGACTTTGAGTCATCTCCAATATCTTTTAGACCAGCTAAACATTACTAGTCATATATTGAATAATGATAATTCCTAATAAATAAACAATCACATAGTTTTTTCCAAAAAAGTGGGAACTGACATGGTCTCCTAGAAAGATCTTAAATTGGAGACATATTTACTAAAAAATTATTAAAATTATTATAATAATATTTTACTAATGTCATGTGTTAATACTATGATTTCATAATGTCGATCCTCTAAGCATATATTATATATTCATGAATTTGAATAACTCATTTTATCATACCATCTATATATGTGTTATACTTCTTGATCCAAATAATATAATAACTCATCGATTCTTAAAGGAACTTCTAGATTTGAGAAATAAAGCATGGGTCCTGATTAGATCAATAGAAGATAGAATTCCATGATTTTTCATGAAATCTTATACATAAATTTTTCCAAGATCTTCTACATTGATTGAATATTTTATAGAGAAAAAGTGTTTGAATTTCAATAAATAACAAAAAATAACCCATATTCTATACTTTATTTTAGGAGGATGAGTCAAGGAAATGAACAAATACATAGAAATTACATCCCACTTCTATAATCAAATGTGAAATGATTTTACAAACACCACAATATTTTGTTGTTTATCATTTACCTTTTCATAAGTAAAGCATTAAGACATGAATTTGAAAATAACCTACTTCATACTGTTCAAAAAATACTTAAATTATAGGTTATAAAAAATATTAGTATCACCAAGGTTCACTTCTCACCTTGAATGGAGCCCATTTATTATTACCTCCTATCTCAAGGTTAAAGAGATACCTAAAATTTTCCTAAAAAATAACACCATCATGACAATAAAACCAATCACCCAAGATCTCCACACTATTTAAAATTCTACATATATATTGAAAACTTTGATTTGAAACATTCACGTATAGAATCAGATCAACCAAGATGGTGTGACTTGTGTACTAACCAAGAATACCTGATAATATTTCTATTTCACATATAGATTCAACTAAAAAAATTCATATGAAATACGATTCATCTTATTATTCCTTTACTTCCTCATTCCATCCAAATTTAAATTTTTATTAAGCCATTTTGAAGAAACATGGGATACCAAATACACATATAAAACCACTATGTGCTAAACGAGCCCACAAAATTATTAAACATGAGACTTAGATTGCCCGAGTTAGCTGCCCTATAAATCTCCCATTTCAAAGGAATAACCTATGTTTCTGGGTCCTCTCTAATATGTTCATCAAAGTTGGTAAGCATCCTCTCCATTGTCTGGATGAATTCCTCTAAGTTGATTTTACCCTGATTGAATTCCCTAGCCAGAATTTGGTCTTGTTTTTCTATCAACAACTCTTGCTCCTCATTGGCATCAACTTGAAACCTTCTTTCATAAATTCTTTTGATCTCCTCTTATGAGAAATTGGTATGGACAACATTGTCTAACATTTCTTCCATGGAATTAAGAATCAAATTCAAACACCCCAAGGACTCTTCCCTTTCCCCTTTCGCTAGTGCTTTGCTTCTATTTTTCTTGTCCATACTGGCCGACCTTGTCCCCATCGGCTTTGGAAAATGTGGGTAATTCGTGTGTCCCTTGGGTTTTTTTGCTTGGACCACTATAAATTTCCCAGAATCATGAGCTTCTTTTCCCATTCTTCTTTCGAAGGCTATGCAACCCCTTCCCTTGAATGCATTCCATGTTGTCCCCCAAGAGTTGATTGTACCATTCATCTCCTGAAGATACATCCTCTTGAGACAAGGTGGGTTCATGAACCTCCAAGCCCTCAAATCGGTTCCCTATCTTGATCCCCGACCCTGCATTGATGCCCCTCTTCTTGCCTGGATACTCCCCCTTTCCTGCTTTGTTCTCCCATCCATTCTTCTTCCCCAATTCTCTACCTTTCACTGAGGAGGAAGGGTATCACCGATAGTGTTAGGGTCTAAGGACCCCAATGTAGTCACTCCATTAGGCCTCTTTTGTCCGCTTTGAGTTACTGTTTGAACCAGAAAATTTTTCTCCTACACCATGTCTGAACCTGAGTTCATTTCATATCCTCTTCCCATGAACTGTAGATGCTTGCTAGTGTCTTGCCATCCCTGACCACTATTGCCACCGGTAACCTGAGCATCCCCTACAGTCCATTCCATCAATTCATTTGAATCTGTTGTACCCACTGTCTTTGCCTGTATTCCACATCCCTACACAACCTCCTTTCCACCCTCCTGTACTGGAGTAATTATTAAATCCTCTTTCAAGCGCGCAAAAACATCTGCTACCCTCAGTTCTGCCATCTGCAAATTCACACATTTCTCTGCCTCCGAGGGAACCAAAGTAAGCTAATACACCCGGGGCCTAGGCTTCACTTCTGTACAGTCTTGATGAATAACTAATTCCACTATCTTTGAAACAGCCCCTTTTACCTCATCACAATTGCCCATTACTGTATTATCCTGGTCATGTAGGGTTACAGGTTCCACCTGCACTTCATTCCCCTCATCTGGACTTGCCGCTGGAGTTGATATATACGAACCGCGGTGACAACTTGAGACAAAATGTCCCAATCAACGGCTCCCAAGGAAAAACACATGCCATGAATCAAAGACCACATTTTCCTTCCATCTAAAACCTTCATCAACTGAGATCCATAACCAATCCGTTGTGGCCTTCGAGACATCCACCTCGACACACACTCCAGGGGAGATTGGATGAAAAACCGCAGCGGTGCGGACATCAGAACACAAATACATTCTGACCATATTACCCAGCATACCGATAATCGAAGGGTTTTGAAAATGGAGAGGTAGGTCAGGGAAACATACCCAAACCGCTGTCGAGGCTGCATCCCGATTCATGCTGAACTCAAAGGACCATCAAAGGAGGTGAAAACCATAGTTGTTGAAAGTGCAAGGGGAGATTATAATTTTTTCATCGTTATACAAGATATAATTCTCTTTGAAAATATAGTGATGCCATTTTTTAGTCATACATCACCACTTCTAATACCTTATCATGGACGGGGTAGTTCTTCTCATGAGGGAATAACTAGAAATATCTATATTCCATAACATGATCATTCCAAATCAAAACACACCCAAACCCCATACTCAAGGAATCAAAATACATAAAAAGGACATCACTAGGATCGCGAGGAATTAGAGAAGGAGATAATGCCAACCTTTATTTGAATTCATAAAAAAATATATATACTTTATTATTCTATTTAAATTTTACTCCCCTATAATTTAAATCCATAAAGGGCTATGATAAAATTGAGAGGTCCTAAAACACTTCCTATAATATCCACCCTGACGAAAACAATTTATGATTTAAATTATATTTCTGTGTATTTTCAATGTTATCCAGACTTTATTTTCTCTAGAAAAATATTAATTCCTTTATCTTACACCACATGGCCCAAAACGTTCACTTCGTGGATCCAAAATTAGAACATAGATAACTTGGAATACATACGATTATCATTAAAAAATTATAAACCATCATCAATATGGTTCTGATTTTCTTCTTTCATCATAGATTAAACTAAGATATCATATTATAACACTATGAATTTTTTTTCAATACTGGTTGAATAATTAGTTCATCAATTCAATGTAATATTCATGAGAATTGGTAAGTCCAAATAGTATAACAAGATACCAGTAAGCCCAATACTTTATCTTAAAAGTAGTATTAGGAATTTTTTGTCCCTCCACACTCAAATAGTGGAATCTTAATCTAAGACAGATCATTGAAAACCAAATTTCTCACTAGAGATGATCAAATAGATCATAGATCCTAGAAAACATGTACTTATTCATTCTAGTCACATTGTTATTCTTCAAATAATCATTGAAAAATTAAAATAATTCCATACACCTTCTTTGCAAATAGATACAATGATTCTTTTGGTTAAGAAATAGGACGAATAAAACTATTACTCTCATGATCTTTTGCCTATACCTTTAATTTATTTAGCTCATTACAATCCATTCGATAAAATGTTAATTAAATTAAGAAAAGTACCAAGGAAAATATCTGTAAATAATTACACCTGTTTAAATGGTGGAAACCTGGACTAATCATCAAGAAAAACCGTGTAATTTCAATCCACTACTATAAGAATATGGTCATATGAACTCCCTTTAATATCATATATATACAATATGGATATATGTAATGAAATTGAACAAATATTAGGAATTATCGTCCCTTAGCTACCCGATCTTATATCCCAATAACCTTGGAAGACCCAATTGTTTTCTTCTAAAGAAAGTAATAGGACCTTCCATTAATGTCAATAAATATCACCTTTATAGATAATCATCCAATCCATACTAAATATAAGATCAAAGATATCAAGATCACGATTTATATATCCCCATAAAATATGAATACAAGAAACCATCAAATGGATGAAAAAACATCAAACCATACTCCTTTATTCTAAAAGGACATGAAATATTTAATACTTATGGTATCAACCTGGAATTTATTCCTAATGAATTAATAAATTTAGTTAAGATAAAGGAATGAAATGAACCTATGTCAAATATGTTGTAATAGTGGGTTCCCAAGACCCAACTAAAGAGTAATTTTCGATTACCGTACCATGTATACAATGAGTTTTATGTGATGTAAACTTATTATTATAGTGTTGATATTTTCACATTAACTATTTCAATAATAATTTCTATATATTATATGTCGTATCGAAAGGTTATAATAGTTCCATGGAAATAATGAGAACCAATAGATACTATGAGATTAATATAAAACAAATGTCTTATGGTATAGATACATCCTACTGACTAGAAATAATTGATGTTGAACTATCAGGTGTTAGGTGATCATAAGCATTGTGACTTATTCTCATTATGTTCACATGTGGTGATATCTAGTAGGTGAGAATGTGAAGATAAACCCACTAATAGGATAAGTATATGTTTCATGTTTCATTGGTTATTTCTATCTATGGGAATGTGTATTGGTCTCATGATTTGAGATCATTATCAATGTTTAACATTTGATTAAATAGATTGATGCAAAGAAATAATAATGTCAATTATGTTAATGAGGGGTATCTTGTGTTGGGTGTGTCATTGGTGGTATGTCATTAGATGAGTTGTCTTCCAAGATGAAGAAGTAATATCTCAAGTTGAGTTGATTAGGATGGTAGTACCTTTATAAATCCCTAGGAAAAAAGTCAAAGTTAATTTTATCTAGTTAGTTAAACAAATAATAGACCAAGAATGGACAATGACACAACTGTGTGTCCTACTTTATGAGATATCATTAGACAAAGTGATTGTATTACATAGTGCATGTTCATCGGATGGTTGTCATTGATTTGAATTTTTCTTATCTTTTTTGGGGTCTTGATGGGTTTATAGACACTAATCACTATCTGAAAATAGTAATCACTTCTATAGAGATAAGGTCTTAGAGGGTCACACATAATAGCGTATTCAGGACTCTATCCTATTCTGGTGAATAGGTATATTGGAAATGGTGGTCCCAAACCCCAGGTATGAGATTTATCAAATTATTAACAATCACTAATGAATTAATAAATTCGTTATTATAAGACAATAAAACAATTGGATTAAATTTATTTATTAAATGTATTCATGAGATATTTAGTGAATAATGGAAAAAATATTAAACGAATGAATATTATTTAATATTAAAAGTCCATTTAATATTTGCAGGAATTTTAAGTTGAGTAAAATCACTTGGGTTTATCAAGTTATATATTTATTATATATTACAATGGGGTGATAAATTATAAATGATGTTTATGAAATATTTATTTCATCATTACATGTCATTTACTCCTTATTCAGTGGGCATAATATTTTTCGGACTAGGGAACCCTTTTAAGGTATTTGAGCCTCCCAATATATAATAAGGATAGAAGAATTTATTTATAGACTCTTCATTCCAATAGAATGAGATCATATCTCTCCACCTGCTCCCTAGATAGAGAAAGTCTCTCTCCAAGAAATTGATTCAAGACCACCTTTAATGGATCGAAGGGATGAGTTCAATATTATCGTCATGATGCTGAGGGATTCTTTGGAGATCCTTTCTAGTACCCAAAATTTGTTGAATTAAAAGTGCATGGATTATTTGCACTTGTGTGGATGATCTATATGGGTTTAGCTTCAGATCCGTCAAGCAATGATCGCCAACGACCAGATGCAATTGAACGTGCCTCTGAATCAGATGATGTAATTTTTTATTTATTTATGCTCTTATTTAATTCATTTGAGATAATCATACCTCTAATGGGGATCAAATTATTTGAGACTACCTAGTTTCATTGCTCCTGTGATGAAAATTTTTAAATTCCTGACCCAAAGACTTATACTACATGCCCAATAACAAAAATTGGTAACAATGTGATCATATGAGTTTTATATGCCATGAAACAAAATTATTTCCTTTAAATTAAGTAGAGGTTTTACATTTGGTTCCAACAGAATAGATCGCGCATTGATCTGATTTCGGATGGCCAAGTTATGACCATAAAATTTGAGTAATACAGATCATTTGTGGTTTATGGGTTAAAAAAATCAATAACATTATATATATTTATATGATCACATTTTCATTTTTTCAATCATTGGAATTTTGGTTCACTTAAACCAAAATCAAATCAATTAATTTTTTATAAACAGAATACTTTTGGGGGGGACCCTTTTCTGCTGTCCAAAAAAATTGGATTGGATTGCATCAGAAGCTTCTCTAAGCTGCGATCACCACCTCCACTAGCCCTTTCCAAGCCACCCACCAGTCACTGCTAGTCTCCCAGCACTACTCACATCCCTGGATAGCTTACCGTGCCATAGATATACCTTTTCTTCCATTTTCATGTCCACGTCCCAATGTCTTCCTTGTACATCATAGCTACATCCTTTTTTGACGTTCCCACCGAGCCCACCACCACAGGCTGGTCCCAGATGATGTTGTCTGCCATCATCCCTTACGTCATATCCATCTCCCCTTCTATTTACTTTTATTTATATTAGATTATAGAAAATATTAATTTTATTATTTCAAAAAAATAATTTAATTTCTTCCATAAAATTAAATTATTAAATTACATTAATTTTGGAAAAAAAATTAATAATTGGATCAAATTAATTAAATTATTTGAATTTATATAAATACTTTAATTTATTTAAATTTCATCATACTTATTTTTTTTGTAATTAATATTTTATCATGTTGCACTTTTACACATTGACTGGTCTTGTGGAGTGACCAACCCACCTATTTATCTGGATTATTTTATTTAATTATTTATTATCCATGTGCGATGCTTGTAATAGTTAATTCGTTTTATTGATGGTTTACAAATCATAATTTTAATTCAATATGTATATGGTTATTCACGTCCATTAGTGTTTTAGTATGTATTTTTTAATTCATAAGTTCTTCTTGACTGTATGTGAGTATATTTGTACTATTAATGATGATATCATAAGTCACAGACCATACCAATTTGAGGTGGAAACTCAGAAGAGATATGAATACATTGGACCTGGGGCGAGCTACTTCATGAGTTAAAACCCAACTCTGGTATGATTCCCCAAGATCATGGTTGGTCTGTTATGTTTAATTAGATCAACAAATATTATATGCTCCAGACCAGTTAGGTAATTTTATTTCCTTTATACATTGTTTAGTATTTTATGAATATGTTTGTCTATGAGAAATACATAAAATAATAAATTAAAATTTGAATAAATAATTGATGAATGTATTCGATTAATTTTCAGAAGTGATGAAGACAACATAGCATGGACATATTTAATATAAAATGATTACATTCATTGAGAAATATTAAAACCCCTCAAAGAAATATTAAGTCGCAAACACCTTCCATCATTTGAATTGGAATAAAACATGGTGTATCGGGTGCTCATCAGCCAAATTTATGGGTGCCTCCTACTATCATAGAGTTTTTATAAGATTTATGGGTTTAGTTAACTAATGTTAGAAACAAATAAGTATCCAAATCAATATTCTTTCATCTTTAGAGTAAATCATTAAGTAAATATTTTTTAGATTTTAGAACCTTGGAATTCACTCAATCGATCATGGAGCCACATGTTAATGCGGTCGTCCAGTCAAATGCTTATCTAGAAGAATAACAGGTAATGACATAGCCTATGTATTTAGACTATGAGGATTGGTTTAAAGGATCCCTACCACTAGAATACTAAAGAGATAGAGTATTCTAATTCTAGTACATAGGGTTTCTAGATTTTGATAAAATAGTGGGAGACATTTAATGATTTAATTAATCATTAATGCTTAATAAGTAATCAAGATAAATTTAAGAATATTATATATGTTTTTTTGTAAAATGGAATGTAATACGTCAAGTAGATTGTGATACATATTGGATAGTGAACATTTCTAAACTGAAATGAGTTTCTTGGAGCAGTAGAAGCGCTTTTGCAAAGTACTAAATAATATATTCAAGGATTTGGTGTTCCCAATACCTATTAAGACATCTTAGGAAGTGAGGGTCATAAAATGATGATATGAGACTTATGTATGACACAAATGATTGTTATTTTATAGTGATATAATCAAACAAATATGTGTGTTATTAATACAAAATATAGAAATGGATGATTTCACAAGGTGTCTCATCTCCGAGAAGATTACAAGGATAACAAAAGGGAAGATATGTTTGAATGAGTAATTATTACACTAGATATGTGTAAATGAGAGGAATATCATGATCCTTCAATACATCCCTTTATTACATCTCATTCACTAATTTTCTCTATTTTAGTTTAAGATTAAAAAACGAATAGTATAGAGAAAGCACTTAATTGCCTTTTGGGTAAGGTTCTCCAAGAAAATACAAACTTAAAGAATTTACAATAAATAATTATTATGTTGAACAATATGAAACCCAAATGGAAAATTATAATGGAAAGAGTGACACCAAAGGAACCTTTACAATGTCCTTCAATGAAAAGATTTATTCAAGAGGAGGTTATTTTCTTCACATGTCATGAAATAAATATTTTAATGTTTAAATTAAATTAATTGAGTCGGAGAAGCAAGTAGTTAATCCATCTTCTGGTATATTAATAAATTCTAAGTAGTTTGTATGTTATAATTTATGGGTTTTACAGAAAATATGGCTATTACATATGCATATTTAAGTATAGTAACCAACTGAGTATGGAAACATTGGTATAAGTAGTGTGTTTTCTCTATAAAGATGATAATGGGCGGTTCCTAAGTCAATAGATAGAACCGCACAACTTCTAATTTTATTGTAAATGATTCTAGTTCAACTTTATTTAAGTATTACCAAAAAACTAATCTCACATTTCAAATGGACCCATGTATACATTTTTCCAGATATTAAATGAATGTTGTTTGGGGTGTTCAATAATCCACTAATAGTTTAGTAATACATGAATCATTTAAAATATGAGATGGATATGAAATGTAAGAATTATATACCTAGTTGTTTAAAGATAATATTTTTTTCAAGAAAAACTATTTTTTTCTCAAATATATACCAATTATGGGTTTATACTATTTATAGTTATATACCATAGGTATTTTACAATCTTATATACATTGTTTTGGACAATGAAACCTTTAGAAATAAAGGTAAGTCAATAATATTTTGGAATTAGTTCAGTTGGAGAGAAATAAATATTCCAAAAAGATTCTAGAGGTATATTAATATACTTATTAAGGTTCCTTTAAGAGTTTTAAGTAATGTTAAAATGAATTATGATATATGCATGGTCAAAAGATATGAGTTTATTTAGTTCCACATGATGAGGAATATCATGACCATGTATTCCTCGATCAATATAATGTAGTGTGAAGTAATTTCTAAATGAAAATTACCTTCTCCACCTCAATGCTATGATGTTTACAAGAAGGATCAATAATGTTTCTTACTTGTTAACATTGATAAAAAAAGTATCGTGTGAGAATTCCTAAATGTATATTTTCTTACACACACCAGAGTCATGATATATGTAAAAGAAGTATCAATGTTGCAACTTATATCCATTATAGGTTCTTAATTTAATTTTCAAGACATGTATTGTAGATAACAATATTTCAATATAAAAATATTCCAACTATCATGAAAAATGGAAATCAAATGAGTTATAGTATGATAAAAACCCACCATTTCATAAGAATATGCATTTAGATGCAAAGCATTTATTTTGAATATAAACAAAATCTCATTAAAAAACACAATGTATATCTAAAAGTTGACATAAAATAAATTTATAAAATATATTTTCATAAATTTTGTAGTAATGTGTTAAAATAAATTTTATAAAAGTGTTCACATATCTACTTGATATAGTGGGAGCAAGATTGACTTGGGTGTAGTCAATACTAGAGATGTAAAAATAATTTACATAAGAACAAGTTGCACAAGGCCTTATGGAAGAGTAATGTTCTAGAGACACATAATGTGTAAGAAGGATAAAGCTACAGTGGCGGTTTTATATAAATTATAGCTGATGACACATTATTCATTAAGAATAAGAATACATTAAAGTAACCAATATATTGAAATCAGCTAATATTGGGAAGATCAATTAAAATTCAATAATGGATTCCATGTTTCAACATATAATGGGATTATTATTTTTGAATAACGTGGTGGGTATTAAAGTGAAACTATACATGGATGGTAATAATAAGTCTCTATTGGTCACACTTTGTCATCATGCTTATTCCATTAGAAGTTTACTTATCGCAATTAATTTTTATGATAATTTTATCGAAAATTTTGTTGTCAAGGCCACCAATCATGGAAGGTTTATATAAGACACAACCAGAAAGGGATGGTGACACCCGAGAATGCCAATAAGGGGAGAATGTAACTGAAATACAGTTTAGTATTAAAGAAACAATATCATAGAAAATTCATTTGGAATGAATATTTTCTACGATTCTAGCATTGGTTAGAAGGATCACCATTGTTTTTTAAGTAAAATATGTTAGGTGACATATGGAAAATAACTATTGGTCTTACTAAAAGTTAAGACCAAGCAGAATGGAACTCTCTAGAGACTAACTTAAAGTAGAAACTGAAGTTCTAGGTAACTGGATCTACTATGGAAAACCAAATGGTTTATTGGACAACTCAGTAGTAAATATAATGAAATAGTATTGAAAAATAAAATTTAAAACAATTCCAGAGATAACTTTTCCCAATGTCACGTGGAATAAATCTATCTAAGAAGACATGCATGGGAATACTAGGAGAGTAATGTGGTAAGATGAATTCCATATTCTTCTCAAATGGATCAATCACATATTCCATGATATGTACAAGATAAAATATTTAAAACATATAATTTATAATAGAAAAAATACCAGTTATATCTAGGAGAAATATAAGAGAATCATTCAGTACTAACCAATTGTACTTAAGCAAGTACGAATGGTATGTACTTCGTAAGTAGAGAGGATCGGGTTATAGTTACAAGTGGATGAAAACTAGTCATACTTAGATCAATTTGATCTAATATCACAATCAGGTTAAGGTAATGAGAATGAAAATATCATTCAATATAGTGGTAGATTCATCTATAAATACCAAGTTCATTATGCTTCAGAGGTAGATATAGAAGAAGTGAAAAATATTCAACAATTTGTGCTAGTTCTTGGAATAATACATTGTAAGTAATGTTTTATCATGATGATAATTATTTTTTGGTACATGATGAGATGTCATGTTTCTATAGTGGAAAAAAGGAATACAGTGAGGAATATCATCTATTGAGAAGTTCTACTCAAGGTGGTGAGGTCATAGATATTAGAATAGGCACGCACTAGAGACATAGAAGGCCCCATGACTAAATACATAACTCAAAAGAAACACTATCTAATCACATGAGAGATAACACATATATATATAAAGATGGTTATAGTTTAAGTGGTAGTGTTGTAATTTTGGATGCACTAGACCCAACTAAACAATACTTTTTATTACCATACTGTATATACAGTGATTTATACAGGATATACAGTTACCATTATAGTGTTGAAAATTCTACGTCCGTTATTTAAATGGTATTTTCCATAGAATAATTTTTATTTAAAAACATTATAAAAATTCCAAAGATATAATTAAATCCTAAATATGTAATGAAATTAATCTTAAACATATGTCTTTTTTGGTCTACATACACCATAATGAATGAAAATAGCCTATGTTTGACTATCAGGTGTTGGGGACTCATAATAATTTAGAATCCTTCTCATGAAGGTCACACATTGTGAACATTAGTAGGAGAGATAATTAGGAAAGAACGTCCAATAAGAACACCACATGTTTTTGGTGTCATTGTTTGTTCCTATTTACAAAAATGTTTTTTGGTCTCTTAACTTAATTTCATTACTAATGTGTTATATTTGATCTCATACTTTTATTCAAGGAAAAAACCCTAGCAATGAAGTTGTGATGAGGTATCTTGTGTTGGGTGCATCATTGGTGGAAATAGATTGGTCGAATGGTCAAGATAGAATTTATTTCTTATTAGTTAAGGATGTGATATCATAGTCCAAATTGATCAATATGGTAGTACCTTTATTAATCATTGACCAAGGTATTTGAAGGTATTTATGTCCAGTTAGATCAAAAAATAATAAACCAAGAATGGGAAATGACACAAGTTTGTATATTTTAATATGAGATATCATTAGACAAAGAGATTATATTACAGAGTGCATTTTCATAGGATGATTTTCATTGCTATGAATTTTTCTTCTCTCTTTAGGTACAATGATGGGTTACTATAATCTAGTCTTGTTCTGTGAATAATATTAATTACTATTAAGATAATTTCCTAGAGGGACACACACAATTGTGTATATTAGACTCTTCTATATTCTTATGAATAAGTATACATGACATGGTGGGATCCCCTTAAATTTTTGAGAGTTGTCCATGTAAGAATGATCAATGAAAAATTAATAAATTAATTATTATTTTAGTATATAATAATTGGACTGAATTTAATTATTTATTGTATTGATGAGATATTTATTGAATACAAAAAAATAAATTAAATGAATGATTTTTTTTTGTATTCAAGGTCCATTTACTTTTAGTGGTAATTTTGAGGTGATTTAAATGACTCAGGTTTATCATGTAATATATTTATTATATATCACAAGTAGGTGATAAAATATATATAATGTTTATGACATAGTTATCTCATTATAATGTATCATTTACTACGTATTTAGTGGCTGTATTATTTCTATGGGCTAAGGAATGATTTTTGTGAATTTGAGCCTCCCACTATATAAGTATGAGAGACGCATTAATTTAGAGACTATTTATTGAAATGGAATGAGAACCACTCTCTCATCCAACTTCTTAGAGAGATAAATCCTCCCTCTGAGAAATTGATCAAAGAATGAGCATTATGGATCGAATGGACTGGGTTGAGGTGACTATTGTGACATTAAGGTATTAGTCGGAACTCTGCGCTAGTACTCATAATTTGATGAGGGATGAGAATGATTTTTTTTTGAGAATATGTGAACTATCTATAGTGGTTTAGATTCATATCCTATAATAAATTATCACCAATGAATAGCTCCAATCGAACACATCACCAAATAAAATGAAGAAGTAATTTATTTATTTATGTTATTTTTAAATTAATGTGAGATCCTCATACCTCTACTGAGGATCAGAGCATCAGAGAAGATATAGTTTCATCACTCTAAAAATGAATTTTCTTAAATTCTTGACCCATCAACTTTGGGTTTTCACTTCGGTACCAAATAAACAAGGCCAATACCATAGAAGAATCACTAAATAACATAAATCTAATGGTTGTTCGCCTGAGCTAAAATTTCACTGGCACATGCTCTATTACATATTATAATATGAATTTGAGCCTACTATGAGATTTCATAGTAGGATAAGAATTCCATTTAATCTTATTACATTCTTCTCATATCTAAGGGTGAGACCTTACTATATTTGATGAATCTGACTATGCGTAGGATCTTATGGTATAAGAGTACGAAGAATTATTACTATAATGAGTTCACATTCAAAATAATTTTAGATTATGTAGTGACCCACCCAAATGGAATGTTTTAGGAGATTCCTAATATTCTAATTTAGAGTGACATGAATTACCAAATTGGAATCACCACTATAGAATATGAAATTAAGGTATCATGGGAATTATATTAGGGGTGTTGTACTCCCACTACTACCTCATTGAGATTCCTCAGACTTCTCAATTTTAAAAGATGAGAAACTTTATCTTCATTAGGTAGTGGTGGAGTCACCACTCAACATAGTTTTCCCTAACATATCCATTTCAACATTTTCATCCCTTTTTAACCCCTCAACATAATTCATCAAGAATAAAATAAAAATTATTAATCAATCCTCTGGCCTCCCAACCAATCTCAAACCGTCGATCCATGAGTTTTTATTTAAGAGGATTCCAAAAAATATTGGACTAAATTTGTAAACCAAGTTGTATATTCAATCATATAATGATTCCACTGATTTAGAGTCACAAAAAACATAGAATTCACTATTTTCGCATTTTTTGGGTAAAAATACTAGTTGAACATCTTGATGAACATATCCCATGCAAGGTCTTAATATAGCCTACCCTCTAAGATGAATTTTTATTATATTCAACTCAATACATGTATCCAATATATATGTATTAAAATTGAATTTTAAAGTCTCAAGGCCATAATGGAATCCATGTATATGTTCAATTTTTTCTACCCATTCTTCATGTTCTTGATACCCTTAGTTACTAAAGAATAAAAGTGGGTTATTGTTATAAAACTCTTGAGCATGGTCCACCACTTGATCTTGATCTCAATCACATTAATAACCAAAAGATTGAATAGTTTTAATAACTAAATGAATAAAAATAATGTCTATAATGGGGTTTTCATGTAGAAAATTTTCAACTTCTCCAAATATTATATTTTCTTAAGTCTTTAAGGGAGGAATATTTAAAAAATAGGAAACACAAAACTCAATCAATACATAAGTCAACTATAATTAGTAATGATAAAACTAAAAAGATCACCCAATAAATTATAGATTAGTAAGAAAAAAAAAATATAATTCTAAAATATCCAAGTGGAGAAAACATTAAAATTTTCAACATTTTATCAATATTTATGATTTTTTTCTTATGATTTTGTAGACCGTGTGCCAATTGTGCGGCTGCCACTAGAGAGATAGAGTGATGTAATGAACAATAAGTTAGTTCCAAATACATGAATCACAAACATTGGAATTAAAACACTAGATGTTTTGGCTAGTATGTGAATTTAGATTAATTTTTTAAACATTTTGAAATTGGGTAGAGGTAAATAGAAGTTTTTATTTTGAAGAAAAATCGACAAACAATTTATTTTTGAAAGAGATTTTAAAATCACTATCAGAAAATTGACTTATACTTGATAAATTTTATTTCAAGAATTTAATGAATAATTTTTTATATGGGTTGAGTTATAAAAAATGATAATACCTTCATTAATTATCTTACTCCTTGAATTATAAAAAAATGTGGAATGAACTCCTTCAATTTTATTGATTTGATTGAATTAAGATAGGTAACCACACATGTCTCTTAAGAAACCACTGTCGAGGTACTATATTATTTCATAGTAATTTCTCAAAAGACAATTTTCCTATAAAATTAAATTATAAATGATTTTGGTACCCACAAAAACATGGGTCTTATTATGTTAGCCAATAATTATTTCAAAATCTATATTTTCTTATGAATCTTTCTTTTTTAAATGTTGGATGAATCATTAATTAACTTTGTTTTCAATATCAAGATTTTTTTAAATCTCATCCATAGATTTAATTATTGACCTTTTCACAATAATTATTAATTTTCTCGAGAACCAACTTTTAAAAAAGTGATTTTATTCATATTTTTAGAAGGGATATAACTATTGGAGTAACCAAATACAACCTATTATTTTCCAATTTTTTATGATCATGATATTCAATTTAATTGGTTTTCACCTTGGGTGAATTTGAGAATAGTATTATTCAGGTATTTAACAGTGGATTCATGATTATCGACATTTGGATGATTTTTGATTTTGATGATGAGATTTAATATTTATTTTATGAGGGGATCCTCTTCTACTTTATGATTATCTTTTTCTTAAATGACTTTATAATATATTATTTTGAGTTCTAGATATGAAAAATGAAGTTGATGATATCTATTATTTTTTTAATGAATATTTTAAATTATCATAATTTATGTGACTAGAAGATAAATAAGAATAATAGGAGATATAATAATGAGAATAAGACTGAGGATAATAGGGAAAAGAAGAGGAAGTATGGAAGGAAGTACTAACCAAGAAATCGTCATGAAAATGTTATATGATTCACTATAGGCTTTAGTCACTTGATGTGGATAATGATATTGAATCCATGGAATAATCACTTGAACTCTACCTAGAGACCATAAAATCCTTTTTAGTTTTATTATTTTATTTGATATTTTTATTATAGACAATGAAATATGGCATGATGGGACGTTTATTTTTATCTTTGTAGCACATCACCTTCAGTTACACCTCTTTATTTAAATTTTTGGATTACTTATTAATGTTCTTATTTTGAAAGTGATCTAACAAGTTCTTGTTAAAAAGTGTATAGTCACGAACCTCAACTTTAGATTGTTTATCATTGGGGGTTTGGAAGGAGATGATTTTATTGACTACTTGGGCCTTATTGGTCTCCATTTCCTCTTGGAGTTTCTTTGTGATTTTAAATGTCCTTAAGGCCCATATGATTTCCTCTACCACCATATCTGTCACATCATTGGATTCTTGGATAGCCATTACATTAGGATCCTAGGAGCTAGGTAAATCTTATAATATATTCATTACAATAATTTCTATATACAATTCATCACTGAGGATCTTTTTATCATTAAAGATGTTAAAAAATGTCAAAAACATGTTGTAATAAATTCATAATAATAAATTTCAAACCATTCAAAATATTGAAGAAACATATCTATTAATTAACCATTTTCATTATTTGTTCCTTAATGGTTTTTTCCAAAAGATTTCCAAATCTCCCAAGGTGTTTTTCATGGAGAAAATAAATTAAAATAATTTTTATCAAGTCAATAATTTAAGCCATTAATAGATTTTTATCCAACTCAAAATTATTAATATATTAGGGAGTCTATTTTTATTCAGATTTTTTAGTGAGAACAAACTCATATATTACTATTTTCTATATAGGATAAGATATAATACCAAAGAAAGTTAAAATTATATTCTTCCAAAAGAAGAAATCAATTTCTTAAAAAATTGAATAATTCAAATTGGAAATATATTCCATAAAAAATATTTTTTTTGAAATCAATTAATGATTTGAATTTTTTTAATAAAAGGGTTTTGATAAAAAAGTATCCTTTGATACTAATTATTGTTAAGAGATTATTGAAATAGGGGGGGGGGTGAAGTTCCCTTAAAAAATGTATTTAAAAAAAATAATAACATGAGAAATAAATTATGCAATAGTTGATAACATCGATTTGAGTTTATAAAGATAATGTCAAGATAATTAAATCCTAAAAACTTCCATATCAAAATTATTCAAGTATATGAGCTTATGTAAAATTATGAAAAGTAGAAAAGTAAATAGAATACAAAAAAATGATAAGTATTTCGGCTGCAGCTTGTTACATGCCCCATACATTTAAAACCCTCTACTATAGAGGTCTATTATATAAATCCCTTTGGTTTTAATGGAGACATTGATGTTGTAAATCATTATGTGGATCATGAGATCCCTCTTAAACTTCATCTCTAGCCAAGTGATGCATCCCACAATTCTTTATAGTTTGAACCATTGGTAAAAAGAGGTTGAGAGAAGAGAGGGTTTCATTAGAAAAACCCTTCACACGCCGCTAACTAGTCTCTTTGATGGAAGTAAAACGAAGAATGAAAGATTGTGAGAATAGTTCAAGAGCCTTTGAGGGAACTGGGAACTTTATGGAACTTGATATGGGATGAGAACATTAATTATTCTCCAGTGAATTGGAACCTAGGATCAAGTTGGTAACAATTTTTGATCTTAAAGGGCCAAATATTCTGCTTATATTGTATCTAAAAATGGTTTGGAAACTTTTAAAATTCACTAGGAGAAACAAACTTAGAATGAACTTCCATAATGGTTTTTTCACCATTATAAATGTGATCCTAATGAACATTTGATAACACATTCAGGTACCCAGTATCCTCAATTAGGTAGCCAGTGGGATGCCTTTAGCTAGGTAAATTTGATATACCTCCACCATAAATCCTCTAATAGCCAGTGTCTATCTAGTGTCCTTTAGATAAAACTATTACACACTTACTGGGTCCAAAAATTGGTGAGTGATCCTCCAACGGGTAACCATTGGTACTGCTGCATACCTGTTTTCTACCATTATTGAAACAGAAAACATGTCGTTCACCCAAAAGTGAAATTTTAGATGAACCAAACATGCAACCCACCTGAAAATAATTTTTCATGGTAGACAAGAAGGATACAAACAAGATTCAATCCTTGTGGGAAAATTTGTGGTTTCATGTGTGAATGAATTATGCACCAAAGGTGAAATAGAGTTATTTGGATTCCCCCAACGATGAAGTCGCACCCAAGTTCCATTCACACAAGAAAGAATATTTTCATGAAATAAGGGAGAGTTATGTGAAAACCCATCATGAATCCATCCAACTACACGACAAAGGAAACATTAACCAAAATCTCTTAAGTAGACAAGCCCTAGTGGAAAAATCCATATGTTCATGCAACCTTGTTCTGCTCCCAAGAAGTTTCATGCAAAAAGCTATAGATTTTGTCTATAAATAGATCCTCACCCCACTGAATATATAGTGGCTCTTTAAAAGAAGAAATGCCACTCTCGTGTGTGTAATCTCCTATCTTATGTGAAAATAATCATCACCAGAGATAATGGACCCTCAAAGATAGATAACATGTGAGAAAATACTCTTATGGGACCAAACAAGACTTGGGCCATGGTAGAGTGATCCTTGCACAACACCTTATAAGGCTATTTGGGTTTGAGAAAAGAGAATATTCCTTCATGAAACTATATTAAACACACATCACAATAATTCATTGAAACCATGCCTCTTGAATCCATGATTTTCCCTTGTTCTAGATCAATTTTCTGGCACAAATCGTTTTGTGGGTAACCCAGTAAAGTTGCATGCCAAAACATACTGATCATGACATGAAGTTATCTATACTTCTAGTGTATAAAATACCTACCTAATTCTCCTAATCATAGTCACCCTAATTCCTTTTCATATAATCATAGGAAACATAGCATCCAACCTACTAATTTCAACTCCTCAAGGGAAATATTAATTCCATGTATATCCCATAGGTGCATGAGAGGTGGTCATGGATGCCCTAGAGGAGGCATATTCAAGGGAAAATGCAAAACTGTCATGTCATGGATTCCTTATTAATATTCCCACCACCATGACATGGCCCCCTTGAAGAGTAACCCCATCCAAATCCAAGATTCATGATATAAAACTTCCTAGATCTATGTTCTAGTTGTAAGACTTTAAATTGCACAACAGCATCCTTAGTACATAATGTTTACTCGGTGCTATAAACAGTGGATTCACAATTTACGACTCACATGGGATGATGCCACACCTCTTACCCTATGAGATAAACATAGGATTCTCCATGTACGGTCATAATGGGATTCCACCTTCTCTTCCACACTTAGGGATGAGACACCCGCAATGGGAATATTCCATGAATATTCCCCACAACATCTTCTCAAGAGTGATCCTCTTGCATAGGGAAGATTCCACACATAATACCCACCCAAAAACTCATATATTCTCATTCTGAGACACAAGAATCCTTACTACATAATGTTAGACTACATGGATTGGCCCTATCACACAATCATAAAATAGAAAATTGAACTACGTGGGTTTTTGATCCATGTATCTTAAAAAGTTTATGTAGGATGCCTCCTAGACGTTCAAACCTAGAAAACATCAAATACTATTTTGAAATTTACCCTCCTAGGGAAAAAAACCCATCGATCAGTCTCAATAAGATCTTTAGATACAAATCCATAAGACGTTAAAATCATACCACATTCCACTTCAACAAGACATTCTGATATGTAATCCTGGTGTGAAATCTTTCCTCCTTGGGACACACCCCATTGATCCATAACAATAGTATTTTTTGATCCATAAACACAAGATGTTCAAATCATGCCTCAATCAATGTTAATAAAATGTTCCTTTTCGTAATCCTGATGTGAAATCATACCTCTTAGGGACACGCCCCACTGATTCGTCTCAATAGGACATTATGATCCATCTCCACAAGAAATTAAAATCATTCCTTGATCCATCACAATAGGATGTTCTAATCTATGACCCTAGTGTAAAATCATCCCTTCAAGTGACACACTCCATCAATCTGCCTCAATTGAACATTCTGATCCATCTCTATAAGACGCTAAAATCATGCCTTGATCTATCTCAATAAGACATTCTGATCCATCTCCACAAGACATTAAACATGTGGCTTGATCTATATGAATAGAAAATTTTGATATGTAATTATACTATGAAATAATCCCTCATAGGGACAAACTACATCCATATGTGTTAATAGGATATTGCAATCATCTCCCACAAGAAATTAAACTTGAAACTATCCTATCCCTATAATACATTAAAACAATTCCCATCATATCCCCACAAGAGATTATACCTAAGTCCATCTCCCAAGGACATTAAACTCATTCCCTGATCTAGAATCCCGATCCCATGAAATAAACATGGGATTACTTAGGTAAATATCCTTGGAAGACATACTCCCCTGGAATCAATTACCTCAAGATTGACATGGGATGTCTTTGGTTTTACACCTAAGAATCCTCAAAAGAGATTCCTCTCAAAAGGAGAATAATTTAAAGGTTCCCAATAAACTCAATGTCCAAACATTCCCAAAAATTCCAAACATGACTACTCCCCCGACCATAGGTTTGTTCAATATCGAGATAAAAGTAGTGTAATTGATCAACTTTGAAATTGATGTGGTAAAGGGAATTAGTTCCATGAACATGAATTAATATATGAGGGAGATCCACAATAGGAAATGAGCCCTAATGAGGAATCCATAGTAGTGGAACTGACATACCATCATCCCATTTTGATTAAGCATGAGACATCACCAATGAAATAGATAAAAGACACCTACCATTGAAATGTGGGAATGTGGGGAAACAAAAAATATGTGTGTTATCCACCAAGAGAACTTGTAGAAATATGACCCCAGTGAATGTGTTGGATACAAAAAATAGTTAACCTGATGTAAAATTCTTATACTCATCCATTTAGAATAGTATCATTCCAGGCATCAAAAAAATTTCATGTCATCAGATCCAGATATCAATCAATATGTCCCATCAATGAAACGGTGTGACCTGTATAAAACTTAACTACAAATTAAGGATTTTATCATTTGTAATCGTCAATCTATGATATATTCAGCATGGATCTTTCTCCACTTAAGAATGATTGGATGACGTTGGGTAATTGGGAATCACTTATAATATACTTCTATGGATAGATGAATCTACATTCCTTACATTAATCAAGTTATAGGAATCCAACAACTTGGTTCTCACAGGAAATAGGGATAGAGAAACATTGATTCAGTGGCCCAATATAGCTATTCCTCTACCATGAATTCCACTTCATCTTTGATTGATGGGTGACCATGACCCATCTCACCCTCTAAGATCATCCAGAGGAGGGTGATAAAAAACCAGGTGTTTTGGTATGAGATGAATGGGGTCATTTCCTCAAGGTACACTACCCACTAGGACCTAGATATATTGGTTCTTCGTTGAAACTACTGGCTATGATGGCCATATCAGGGGAAACTACCCCCATTCTGATAATGAACTTCTTATGGACTCTATCCATGTAGCTATCTAATGAAATGATATTCTATGTCAAGGAGGTATGGGATGTTCAATTCACACTTCCAAAAAACTACTACTTTGGAGATGCCAAGGAGTTCTCCAACTAGGCTTTGTCAATGACAGCACTGTTTGTTCTTATAGGTTGAGGAGTAGTTCGATTTTATCCCCTCTCTATCGGCCCTAGTCTAGCACACTCGATGCCAACATTGAGGGAAGGCCCAAGATAGTTCCCAAAAAGGGGAATCTTTTAATGCTCATGTGGACCCTTCCATTATCGGTGTATCCCACTAGATCCCTGTAGTATGGGTACAAGGCACCATATCTTCATAATTAGGATTAAGACCCCAACCACCTTATAGGTAGGCCGGGTTGACTCTATCAATCTCTAGTACCATTGAAACTATTATGGGACATCTTGTGATTAGAATAATCTGTGCGGAGGTCCTCCCCACAACATGACCAGCCAGTATAGAGGTCCTCCGCATGCTCTCACTATTCAACATAGAGGTCCTTCCCATATTCCCATCATTATCATAGCGGTCCTCCTCTTGCCGCTACCAACTAGATTTGAGGTCCTCGAAGATCATTTAAAAACAAACATGGAGGTGTTTCCCATGTTACCATTAGTTATCCCATTGCCCCCCATTCCTCTAAAAAATAAAGATAAGGTCTTTATCACACATTCACTAACAAACACGGAGGTCCGCCCTATATTCCTATCAGTCTATAAAAAGGTCCTCCCCATGCCACTACTAACTATAGTGGAGTTCTTCCACATTCTCTCACCAATCAAAGTGGAGGTCATCCACACACTTCCACCAACCAGTATGAAGTTCCTCCTCATTTCAAAGAAATAAAATACCTTGAAAAACTATTATGGGGTAGGTGTCCAACCACTTGTTGTCAAAAGAAAAATTTGGTGAAGTGCCACATTGTTGTTGAACTCTCAAATTCCAAGGTGAAGAACAAATTCATAATGAAACCATCACCAAAACTAGAAGAATAGGGGTAGAAACCTCATAGTTAAGGATTTACATTCTTGAAGCCAAGGTCTATAGGATCCCTATATCTCTCTACAGGTATCTATAGGTGGAGGACATTATGGCCCCCATATAGGGGCTCATAGGGAATCCATGCCCCTAACCAGTAGTTTCCTTCTTCTCTACCGATACAAAATATGTTCGATAGATTTCAGGTAATGGTTTGAAACTTTCAGATTGTGAGAATTCCACTAAGACAAATATGGATGTTACATCCCTCTCTCATGATGTAATGGTGAGAACCCCACTCTATAAGGACATGAACATGAATATAGATCTGCACCCAAGATATGTCTTGACATGCAACAAAATTTTGACCCAGGCAAAAGTCCCTCATTTGGTAGAGAAGTAACAAGGGATGTCAACATCATGCCCACCACCCATATCTCAGATTGCGCCAATCAAAGAATATGGAGACAAAGAGGAGGACACTTCCTCTGAGCAAGATGGACTATGGGGGGCTTTGGCCACCAACCATCTATCAGTGGTGTTATGGACACTAGATAATTTAATAATTGACATCCCAAAGGCTCCCACAAAGGGCCAAGAAATGTCTTTACACTAGATTATCTAGGGTAAATTTCACTTCCATTAAGATCATCAGTTTTCCTACTCAAGAATCCCTAAGTGCTTCAATGACATTGACTAATAATATAGAAAGGTTGAGATTGTAGCGCTCCCAGTAGCTCATACCCCTACGTCCTGTAGTTACCACAAGATCCTTCAACAAAAATATATCAATAGCCTCACAGTGCTTTGTCATGTTATGGAATAAGTGTTGCCACACATTTAGAGAAAAGTATGGGGACAATATGTTTCTCTTCATTTTAGACCTATCTTGAAATAGTCTGACCTATCCTCCAATGATGGATGTTCTACTCCATCTACCACCATGGTATATATGGTCATCAATGACTTGCCCAAGGATCATCAGAATAGGGCCACCAACACAACACATGGTAGGGAAGAACTGACCCAAGGGGTGACATGGAACTAGGCATACCCTTCGGTAGGTGTCTTCACTCATAAATAGAGGCATGCACTCAGAATTTGAAGCCCCCCCAAATGAGGAATTTCTAACCTCCCATAAGAACATCTATAAATGGAAAGGATACATCGAGACCTATAATAAAGTTTAGGTAAAACTGAAAGTAGATAAATAACCCATGGTATCCACATTTCTCCCAAAGATTGAGAAATACAAAAGGTTTACCACTGAACTCATTGATGAGCGGTGCCCAGATTACTGAAATTCTTTAAGGGACCCCATTTATCATGAAGTGGAGAACCAATTACTCCAAAAACAAGAACCCCCATTTGATCTTGGTATCCTCACACAACTAGTTAGAGCCGAATCTAGAGTATATGGTAAGTGACTGAGGTACAAGTAGCCAAAACCTCTAGAGAAACATGACTACCCACCTTGGGATCTAGGACGTTCTCCTCCTTGAGTTGATGAGTCCGTTCCTCGAGTTAGTGAGCATGTTAATTTATTGGTGTATAAAGACCCTCACCAAGATGACTTGATATATTCTCTCACTTCTCACCTCAAATCCCTACCAACATGGAATTTGGTGATCCCGCCTGAGGAAAAACTATTCCCGATGTGAATGGACAATGTCTGAGCACCCCTGATGTTTGGAAATCCCAGTGTCACCCCATTCAATGGGATGGATGACCCATTGCACCACCTGACCCACTTTACTTCAAGTCATGGTCCTATGTTGGGGGCCCCAAAATAGCATGAGACTACCATGTTATGATTATTTGTTTATAAAATGTAAAGACTGGCATTTGTATAATATAACTATCTTCCCATATAGTTTATTGTAGATTACGATGATATTTGGAGAAAGTTTCTATACTAGTTCAGATCCACCACAAAGAAGATAAGTATCACTGACCCCTTAAACTAAAAACAGATTCCTAATGAGAAATTTACAAACATTGACCCTTGGTGAAAAGGCCTCATGTATTCACTCGACATTCCACCATCCCAATACTAGTTTCTTGAGATGTGTTTGTGAAGATTTAAGAGTTATATGGTCCCTACCCTCATCACCTAGAATAACCTAGGTGGATTCCAAAAGTTCACTGAAAATGATTATCATCTAGAATCATCCTTGTAGAAGTGTAAAATCACACATTTTTAAATATACACCCTATATTCTATAACCAACAAGATATGCCGCATCATGCTTAAATGAATAACTGCATATTATTATTCAAATTTGATCATTATCACATAGCCATTATAATGTAGGGTGTAAATATGTCTAACTATATTATGTTTAAACCTGTTTATATTCTTTTTACATTCAGTCAATATATTTTAAAGGAATAAGATATGAAAAAAATCCAATTTTATTCATAAAAAATGCATCTTTCAAGAGGGCATTTTTTCATCCTTTTAATGGAAAAATCATTTTAAAACTAAATTTTGACAATTTTATTAGTTTTATTTAAAAGAACTATTTTTAAAAGAGAAAAATTAAAATTTACTTTGGATATATTGTTTGAATTTTTCTAATAAGTTTCATATTTTTAATGAATAGTGAAAATACTACATTTTAATTAAAGTTCGAATTATAATCTAAATAATTTATAATGATAAGTTATATTTTAAATTGGGTTTAATGTAAAATTAAATTATTTTAAAAAAAATTGTTTTTAGTCCCGTTTGCAGGATTAAATTTAAATTAATTTCAATAACTTCTATGAAATGAATGTTTAAAAATTGAATAAATATTTAGAATAAAAAGTTCTATATTTTTTTAAATAAGTACATTTTATTTTTATATTATATGATTAATAAATTTGATTAGTTTTTTTACCATGGTTCATGGTAAATCGGTTAAAAATCAACTAATAAAAGGTACAAATAATATGGTAAAGGTTAAAAAATGATACTTAAACTTTCCATAATTTTATTGGATGAACTAATTTCATCCACAACCAATAATGTTTCAAATACATGGCCTTTTTCCCATTTATAAGTGATTATTAAATTTATAATATTCAATTTAAAGAAAAGGAAAATATGTCACAAGCATATTCCTAATAACTAAATTTTATTAATAAGTGTTTATCAAGAAGATATTTTTTCCTTTAGTTAGTAATTTAAAATCTATAATATTTATATTAATCATGGTAATTTGGTTTTAAATTTTAGGGACCAAATAATTACCTTAAATTATTTCTCAATAGTGATGTGGTAGTTATTTTATTAATAAAAATATCAAATAAATGGTATTAAAAGTAATAAAATAAATATATTTTTATATAAAAAATGTGATAATGTTTTATGGATTATCATGACATGATAGGGATGCATTAATTTTTTTCTAGGTTATCTTCTTGTATTGATATTTTTAATAGTTTATGAAATTAATAGCGTCAAAATTGACAATAATGATACTTTAAAATAAATAATATTTTTTTAGGATCGAAATAACAATGTAGATGTTCAATATACAAGAGGGGGGTGATTTTTACACTTTAAAAAATCCTTTTCAACCTTTAAAGTTGGTTACGGATAACTATGTTTTCCTTAGACAAGGAAAATTCTAAGTTTAACAAAGTTAAACTACACAACTTCACAACACTTCTAATCACCAACGGGAAAACTGGAACCAAGGTTTACAATATAAGATTCTACCTTAAATCATATAGAATCTTAAACTAATCAGAGTACAAGTGTAAGGAAATAGAAGAAGGTTATACTTTCCTTTCAATACAATATGCAGCAGAAACAAACAAGTATAAAATCTGCAAGTAATAAGATATAAGTCTTTTAACCTAAAGAGAAGGGTATCCAACAACCTTGGATAAAGGTCCCTTGATTTATACTTTCAAGAAAGTCTGTCTTACCCACACCAGGGTAAACCCTCGATACGAAGATCTGAATCTCTGTCTTGCTATCCTCGCAAGCCCTCAACTTCAAGGTAGTCGACACCTCTGTCTTTCTATCCCCGGAAGTCCTCGAATGTAATCACCAATATCCGGAGTTTCACAAAGAAATCTGAACGAGCGGTTCAGTATGCACAAGTCATAAAAATATTCTCTCTCTAGATATCACCTTAACAGCGTGTGTTCTCTAGATTTATCAACTTGTTCATCTCTCTATATGAGCTCTTTCAAATGAGCTCCTATTTATAGGAAAATTTCCAACGGTTGTCTCCCTCTTCCAACTGTCATATTTTACATGAAATTCGGAGGGACCTGTAAACATGTAACCCAACCAACGGTTAATTAGAAACAAAATAGAAGACATCATTTTATAACAAACCATGTATAACTGAATGCACGACATCGTTTTGAAACAAAGAAAATGTAAGTAAAAGCTAATCAATAGTTCGGAGTGTAAGAAAATAAAAAATTTGGAGTCTAACCAAAAAGAAGTTTGAAGTCTATGTTAAGAAATATTCAGATTCTGTTTTATCGGAATTCGAAGTCTGGTTTCACCAGAGATCAGATTCTGAACTTCCAGAGTTCAGAGTCGAAACAATGAAGGAGTTCGGAGTCAAAATGCTTAAGAGTTCGGAGGCGAACTACTTGAGAGTTTGGATTAGAACTTCTTCAAAGTTCAGAGTCGAACTACTTGAGAGTTCGGAGTCGAAATTCATCAGAGTTTGGAGTCGAACTACTTGAGAGTTCGGAGTCGAACTTCTTCCGAGTTCGGAGTCAAACTTCTTCAGAGTTTGGTGTCAATTTTCATAACATTTCGGAGTCGAACTACATGAGAGTTCGGAGTCGAACATCTTCAGAGTTCGGAGTCGAACTACTTAAGATTTCGGAGTCAAACTACTTCAGAGTTCGGAGTCGAACTGCTTAAGAGTTCGAAGTCGAACTATTTGAGAGTTTGAAGTCCAGAATTTGGATTAAAACACCATTACAGATCACATCCAGAATTCAGATCCTAAAAACAAAATCCTCCAAATCTTTTTCATTATATGGATCCAGAAATTTGGTTATGAATCCGATTTTTGAATTTAACAATAATATTGCTATGTATAAGAAAATCTAGGTTAAGGTAAATTTCCTTAAAGAAGTAAATTTTCCTTATGGGGGTAAAAATAATATTTTCTAAAGTATAAGGTGTTTGTGATTTTCAAAATAAGAAGGAATGGAAAAGTCATAAGGAAAACCTTATTGACTTAACAATCTCCCCTTTTTGGAAAGCACAAACATCCTTTTGAAAAATCATATAAGGATTTTGAAAATTTTCATTAGACTTTGAAAATTAAAACTTATCTCCCTTTGTTCATGGATAGAAGTGAATACAACTAACTCCCCCTTAGGCATTGAAACTCTAAGGATTGTATTCTGAGTTTCTGGAGTAGAGTTATCATTATTGTAAGAATGAAAAACTTCGTATTGGGAAACTCCCCCTTTCTTTAAGGATATTTCTCTAAGAAATTTTTCCGTTCTCCTCCTTAAGAGTAGTTATTTTTCCTTCTCCCTCTTTGTGATTTTCAAAAATAATTGATGGGAATGGAAACAAATTATAGTACCTCAAACATTAGTATATAACAATATGCAACCGACCAGATAACCATTTCATTTGAGTTGGGAAAAAAATTTACAAGGAAAGACAAATACATCAAAAGATCGAAGTGGGATCATTTGTCTTCCTTTTCCTTCGAAATGAGATGCTTTAACAAGGCTTTGAGTTTCTTCAAGTCTCTTGGATCTTCCTCTCGTTGCCTCTCCAAGGATTTTACCTTTCCTCTTGATCTTTTAAAGCCTCTGCCTGAGCCTCTAAGGCTTATTTCTGCTGAAACTCAATCCGGAAATCACTTTCAGTTTTCCAATTTTGACATTCTGAGTTTAGCTTCCCATTCAGATCCCTAACCTATTGATTCTTGAAATTTTACTCCTAGGTCAACTTCTCAGAAATCTCATTAACCCTTTTATCCTCCATTTCAAAAGCATTTTGAACTTCATCCGGAAAATTCTCAAAGTGAACTAAATATTCATCAACACTCATAGACCACTTGGTTACTTTACTGCAGGACTTCCAATGCACATCATAATCGATCAGAAAACTTTTCTGTTCAGCTTCCAACTTCACAAACGTATCCATTATAATGGATAAAGAATCCGATTTCTGATTCAGAGATTGTTGCAGCAACTGAAATATAGAATCTATTGTTGGAATAATTGGAATTCTGTCCACCAACATTCTCAGAGATTGAAGCACAAAATCATGCCCGTGGGATGATGTTTCCGAATCAGAAACTTATTTTTGAGATTCCTATTCTTCAACTGGCATCAGCTTCCTTCTAGAGGTACCACCAACCTCTTTCCTTCTAATTACATCTTTAATAGGTGTCTCCATGAGAGATTTCTTCCCTTTATTAGCTCTCGGAACAGGTTCCTTATTAAGTGATACTTCCTCGGATTTAGAAACTTAAACAATATGATCTTCATCTGGTTTTTGTCTTTCTTGACCTTCCTCAAGAAAATTCATCTTATAGGATTCTTCTTCATCATAGATAAAATTTTCTTCTTCTTCTTCTTGATGTTGCTTGCTGGCTTCTTCATCTCCCTTACCTGAGGTAACTATCTTTGCGGATTCAGCCTTATCTTTTAATTATGTACTTCCTTGATCAAAGTATCCAGATCTTCACTCTCCTCTCCTTCTTCTTCTTCGTCAACTTCTTCCTCTACTACTTCAGCAACTTCCTTATCAGCTTCTACTACTAGTTCATTACCCTTTTCCTTTTTCGAAGTGACAAAGTTTTTCACTGGAGTTTCTGGTAAAGAAGGTTCAACACTGAAAGTTTCCGGAACTGGAAGCCTTTCAAAAGCCTTTCGGAAGCCAACTCTGTAACTTTTAGCAATGGTCGCACAAGTTCAGATTCAGAAATCTTCTTTCTCAACGTATTTTCTTTCGCTTGTCTCACTAGCTCCTTAGCATCTTTTTCCATTAATTCTTTAGCCTCAGCAAGGTCCAGTACGAATTGAGGATCCCCTTCCTTCTACATTTCTTTATCTTTACTCCACTTTTCTGCTACTTCATCTGTATATGTTTTCTGCTTATTCGTCTTGGGGGGAGAAGATTGAGTTTCCTTAGGCTGAGGAACTTCTTCATCAGTATCCACTTCCTTAGCCTTTCTCTTCTTCCTTTGATTTTTTGAAGGTTCTAGAGATTGTGTTTCTTTTTTAGCTGCTTCAAACTCCTCCACAGATAAGGGGAATAATTCTCCGGATTCACTGGAAAATCCCATCTTCATCCTCTTAAGAGTATCATCACTGACTAGCATGAGTTTGCAATTCTGGATCTTTGATTTTCATGAAACCTTGAAGTATTCTAAGAATCGAACTATCATCTTAGACAATAAGGCAGTAATCATAATAATCTGAGCTCTCAAAATACCTTCTTTGATATTTTTTGATCGTAACCAAGACATGACTCATCAGATTTATCTTTCTTAGATTTACCAAAAAATCTAAGACATAGATATCACTCTTCTTAAGATTATCTTTATCTCCTCTTCTCGGAACCAGATAACCTTGCACCCATAGTTGAAGTATTCTATTGTTCGGAGTGAGCTGAGCATTATTAATTGTCGAATCATCCTTAAGCCCAAGACACTTCAATGCCTTCTCCTTATTGCAAATCCCTTGCACATCGGGAAGTTTGTGAGAACAGAATTCAGCTTCTTCCGCTTATTCTAAACTAACCAGGCTCACTGTCTTAGTGTAAGAAAGTTTATAAGTCTCCACATAAGACTTGAAAGAAAACCTTTTTCTGTCATCTTCCACCAGGAAGGAAACAGACTCATAAAACTCTATCAACAAATCAGTATAAAATAGATCCTGTTTATCTGACATCGCTATGCATACATATTCCCATACATTCAGTCTAATATTCTTCGAAATAAGAGAATCATGCTTATAAAAATCCGGGTGAACTAACATTTCAATGAAAACTAGCCACTTTGAGATAGGTTTCACAGTTGACATATCTTGAGAAGTTTCTTCAACAAACATTCAGAGTGAAGTAAACTGTAGGATTCGGATCAGCTTTACAAGGTTCAGAACCGGCCTTGAGAGGAGAAAAAGAGCTTCGAGACGCAAAAGCTTGAAAAAACGATGTAGGACGAGTCTCGGGGTCCCCTTTATATAGGCAAAGAATTTGACCATTGGTCTTCCAAAAGCCATCTAACAGTTGAAAAAGCTCTGATCTGATCTGACGGTTGATAACAATCCCATAAGGAAAAATTTGACTCCGATCATTTGAGGTTTTTAAAGAAAACATTCGGATTTGAGGAAAAACTAGAATCTGAACTTTTAAAAACAAGGAAAATCCCAGTAAGCAAAATTTGATTACAAAACTATAAGTAAGATAATCATAACTTACAGATTAACTAGAAATATTATTCATAATTGGTAATATTCTTCCAAAAAAAACTTCATTACGAAAACCTCATTAAGAAAAATCCAGTCTGAAAATCTTGTTATGAAATTTATCAGTATGAAAATTCCATTCCGGATGTTTTTTTGTACGAAGACTTCCATTTCGGAAGTTCTCATTCCGAGAATTTCAGTCCTGAAAATTTCAGTTTTGGAAATTCCCATTACGGAAATTTTTGTTTGAGAAATTTCCATTCTGGAAGTTCAGTTCCGAAAGGTTTTTTTAAAAAAATTTAGTTACACTATCAATCAAATTTACCCCCCACCCCCCTATAAGGAGGAGTTTATTTCTGTTAGGATAATTGTTCCACAAGAAGTTAATGAAGAATTATTACCTTATAGTTATCATTCCTAACTTTTGTTTAATGTATTCAAATCTATTAGAGGGTAAAAATTTTGTGAAAATATCAGCAAGTTGATCCTGTGTTCTGATAAAATGAAGAATGATATCTCCTTTAAGTGTATGATCCCTAAGAAAGCGATGCATATTATCTATGTGCTTTGCACAAGAGTGATGCGAAGGATTCTTACTTCGGGCAATAGTACTTGTGTTATCACACAATATTTGAGTCTTAGTAAAACTCAGGACATAGTCTGTGAGTGTGTGTTTCATCCACAACACTTGAGCACAACAAATTCCAGCTGCCACATATTCGGCTTCAGTAGTGGAAAGTGCTACAGAATGTTGCTTTTTGCAGGACCAAGAAACTAATGAATCTCCTAAGAAATGACAAGTTCCGAATGTACTTTTTCTATCCATTCTACATCCACCAATGTCAGAATTAGAAAAGCTTTTTAGAACCAAATCATTTCCAGAAGTATAAAATAATCCTAGATCCATGGTTCCTTTTAGGTAGCGAATTTTTTTTTCACGGCCTTTAGGTGAGATTCCTTAGGATTGGATTGATATCTTGCACATAAGAACACTGAAAACATTAAGTCTGGTCGAATATCTATTAAGTACAGTAGACTTCCTATCATACCTCTAAAAGATGTTTGATATACTGGTTTCCTAGATTCATCCAGATCTAAAGAATTTGAGGTACCAAAGGGTGTACTTATACTCTTAGTGTTGTCATAACCATACTTTTTGAGAAGATCTTTAATATACTTATGTTGAGATATATAGGTTCCTTCTAGTTTTTGAGAAATTTGAAAACCAAGGAAAAAAGTTAACTCACCCATCATACTAATTTCAAAATCAGTCTTCATCAGACTTGCAAAAGAATCAGTTAAGGATTGCTGAGTTGAACCAAATATGACGTCATCAACATAAATTTGAACATTCAAAATAGTTTTCTTATCTTTCTTCATAAAAAGGGTTGGATCTGCATTTACCTTAACATAGTTATTTTTAAGCAAAAATCCTGTTAGTCTATCATACCATGCTCTTGGGGCTTGATTAAGACTATTCAAAGCTTTGGTAAGTCAAAAAACATGATCAGGATATTTTGTATCTTCAAAACAAGGAGGTTGTTTAACAAAAACTTCCTCTTGAACATAACCGTTATGAAAAGAACATTTCACATCCATTGGAAATGGTTTAATATTGAAGAATGCTACAAAGGCAAGTAGAATACGAATAGATTCATGTCTAGCTACTGGAGCATAGGTTTCTTCATAGTCTATTCCCTCTTGCTGATTATAGCCTTTAGCAACGAGTCTAGATTTATTTCTTACTATGAATCCATTTTCATCACATTTGTTTCTAAAAACCTATTTTACTCCAATAAAAGATGTTTCCTTAGGTCTTTCAACCAAGGTCCAAACTTTATTCCTTTCAAATTCATTTAGTTCATCCTTCATGGCTTTGATCCAATCATCATCACCTAAAGCTTCATCAGTGCTTTTTAGTTCTAATTGGGAAATAAATGCTAGATGTTCTACTTAATTTCTTAAGGAATTTCTAGTCCTCACAGGTTGATTTACATCACCAATGATACTATCACTAGGATGAATCTTAAGAAACACCTGATTTGGGTTTTGTAAAACCTATTCATCAACACAGGGTAGAAAGTCTTTTGGGGTAAATATTTTAGAAGTACCTTCTTGAACATTTTCCTTATTAGAAGGATATTCTATCAAAGGTTGACAATCAGTTTTTGAAAACACATCCGAGGATATAGGTTGGGATAGTTTAAAAACAAAATGATCAGACTCATCAAACTTTACATGCACTGTTTCTTCAACAGTACAAGTATTTTTATTAAAAACTCTATAAACTTTAGATGTTGTTGAATAACCTAAGAAAATTCCATCATCAGATTTTCGTGGGACTTTATGTAAGTTATCTTTAGTATTCAAAATGAATACTTTGCAACCAAAAACCTTGAAGTAGGATAGTCTTGGTTTTCTACCATTCCATAACTCATAAGGTGTTTTATTAAGAAAAGGTGTTATCAAAACTCGATTTATAGTATAACAAGCAGTACATACAGCTTCAGCCCATAAATGTCTAGCTATAAAATATTCACTCATCATGGTTCTAGTTACCTCTTTAAGAATCCTATTTCTTCTCTCAACTACACCATTTTTTTGAGGAGTTCTAGGTGCTGAAAAATTGTGAGTAATACCTTTCCTACTACAAAAAGTTTCAAAATCAGAATTTTGAAATTCTCCTCCATGATCACTCCGAATAGTTTTCAATGGAAGGTTTTTATCATTTTTAACTTGAGCTCTAAAACTTTAAAATAAGGAAAAGCTTTAGACTTCTTGCTAGAAAATAAACCCAATTAAATCTAGTGTAATCATCAACTAGAACAAACACATAATATTCGCCTCCAATACTTCCAGTTTGTGTTGGACGAAAAAGATCCATGTACACTAACTGTAATGCATCAGTTGTTGAGACTCCATAGATTGATTTAAAACTAGATTTATGTTTCTTTCCATATTGAAAAGGGTCACAAACTTTTGGAGAATCAAATCTAAGTTTTGGTAGATCCGTAAATAGTTTATTCATAGAGGGTTTACATAAATTTATAAGGTTACAATGTCCCAGTCTTCTATGCCACAACCAGGAATGATCTTCTATTGCACTTAGGCTAGGTAAATCTTGGCTCCTTAGGTCTTCTAAGTTTAATGTGTAATCATTCTCTTGCCTATTGGCTGAGAGAATAAATTTTTCCTTGGAATTGTGTACTAAGCACTTATCATTCTTAAAATTCACAAGGTACCATTCCTCACATAACTGACTTATGTGAATGAGGTTGTGCTTAAGACCCTTAACAAATAAAACATTTGAAATCAATGTTTTACCTAGAAGAACAATATTACCAATACCGACAATTTCTCCCTGTGCATTATCTCCGAAATTTACCTTTCCTCCTTTTTTTGATAATCTTTTCAAAATAGCTTTTGTTACCAGTCATGTGACGGGAACATCAACTATCCATGTACCATGTATTGTTGTTGGTACCTCCTCTATTTTCCTGAAAACAAGAAAATAATTAGACTTTCAGAATCCAAGCTTTCTTGGATCCAAAATTTCCAGACAAAAAAAATTTAGGAACCCACATATTCTTAGAGAAATAAGCTTTGTGAAATCCTAGAAATTGAGTTTTGTTTAAGGAACAATTCTTTGTCTGGTGACCACCACATTGACACTTTGTAAAAAATGGGGCACTTTGAGGAACAAAATAATTGTTACTGAAAATTGGTTTTGCATGGGTATAAACAATTCCAGATTTATTTCTTAAAGGTCTAATTTGGGAATACATTTTATCAAAATCTTCCTTACCATGGGTAAAGTTTGATAAACACTTCTATAAGGAAAATATTTCAGACTTGAGTTTGATAACCAAGTGTTTATCTTCAAAATCATTATATTTATAACTAGTGCTAGGCTCGAAAAAACTTTTCTTAGAAATTACTTTTTCTAACTCTTTACAATGTTTGTTCCTCTCAAAACTTGCTTCCTGTAGATTTTTCAAAATACTTATAAAATCAGAATTTTTCTTATCAAGATCTTTAGAAAGATCTGAAATCTCTTTCGTAAGAATAGAATTCCAAGAGTTTGCCTTATCAAGTTTCTTATTGAGTTTAGAGTTCTCAATATCAAGAAGTTCATTAAACCTAGAAACTTCTTCATAGTTAGGTGAAGTATTTTCTTCATCAGAAGAGGATTCTTCATCTGAGGAGTTATAATACTTACTATCATTAGTATTTAAAGATACATTGGTCAATGATTCAGCATTTCGTACCATAGCTATAAAGCAATGATTTTCAATAGGTAATCTGGCTATAAGACCAAGATTCTTCTTTCCTGAAGATTCATAATCAGATGATTCATCTGAAGTGTCACCACCACTGGCACTCCAGGTGTCATTTTCTTTTAGAACCTTCTTAGCTTTGATTTTTTAATACTTATTCCTGCTCCTTTCCGAATGCCTTTCTTTCCGTTCTTTCTTTTTGAGTAGAGGGAAATCTGGCCTAATATGTCCAGCTCTCTTGCATTCATAACTAGTAACTTCTCCATCTTTCCTTTCTTTCCATTCCTTTTTCTTATACTTGGATTTGAAATTTATCTGGTCGGATATCTTGTTCATCCTTCGAGCAAGATTTGCTAACTCATTTTCTAAGATTTCACTTTCACTAGAATTTGATTGAACAACCACCTTCTTAGACTTGGATCTAGTTACTCTCTCAGGAGTCTTGAATTTCATATGATTTGACGTAGTAGTAAAAGCAACCGTACCATTCCCATTCTTCTTTTTGATGTTTTCATCATCTCTCTTCATTCTGGTTTCATGTTGGAGAAGAGTTACGAATAGCGCATCAAGGGAAAATTGAGTGACCTTCCTATTCTCATCTATGGCGGTTCTCTTTGATTCCCACTCATTGGGCATAATATAAATTATCTTATCTAGAAGGGATTCATCATCTAACCCTTTTTCTCCCATAGACTGTAAGCTATTGACTATAGTCATAAACCTCTATTGAACTTTGCAGATTGGTTCACCATACGGAAAATTGAATCCATGGTATTCAGCTCTAAGCATAGCTCTCCTAGTCTCAATCACTTTAGAAGTGCCAAAGTGTGTAATTTATAACTTCTTCCAGATACAATTAGCTGCTTCATAAGAAGAAATTTGGCTATATATATTTCTATTCATTGAACATAGTAAAGTATTACGTACCATATAATTGAGTTGATACTCTTGCTTTTCCTGGTTAGTGAAAGTTCTAACTTCCTTGTCAGGAATATTATAATCTCCAGTAAGCATAACAAAACTGTCCACTCCAGTGTTGATGAAAAAAGTATTCATTTGATCTCTCCAGTATTCATAGTCATTACCATCAAATATTGGTGGTCTTGTAGGATTTAGATTATCAATTGAACCAACATTGATTCCTGCCATACTAAAACAACATGGGCAACCAAACTTGTTAGTAGAAAAAGTTTGTAACCACAAGGTTTGGAATGAAAATGTTCGGAATGAAGAATTTCGGAATGACAATGTTCAGAATCAAAGAGTTTGGAATCAAAGAGTTCAAAATGAAAAATGAGCAAGAAAAACTTATACGTGAGTATGAGTATTTCAGAGACCTCCTCTGATACCAATTGTAGGATCGAAATAACAATTTAGATGCTCAATATACAAGAGGGGGTGTGAATTGTACACATTAAAAAAATCTTTTGCAACCTTTAAAGTTGGTTACGGATAACTATGTTTTCCTTAGACAAGGAAAATTATAAGTTTAACAAAGATAAACTAAGAAAATTCACAATACTTCTAATCACCAACTGGAAAACTAGAACCAAGGTTTACAATATAAGATTCTACCTTAAAGCTTATAGAATCTTAACCTAATCAGAGTACAAGTGTAAGGAAATACAATAAGGTTATACTTTCCTTACAATACAATATGCAGTGGAAAAAAACAAGTTGAAAAACTACAAGTAACAAGATATAAGTATTTTCACCCAAAGAGAAGGGTATCCAACAACCTTGGATAAAGGTCCCTTGATTTATACTGTCAAGCAAGTCTCTATTACCCACACCAGTGTAAGACCTCAATATGAAGATCAAAATCTATGTCTTGTTATCCCCGCAAGCCCTCAACTTCAAGGTAGTCGGCACCTCTGTCTTCCTATCCCCGGAAGTCCTCGAATGAAATCACCAACATCCAGAGTCGCACAAAGAAATCTGAATGAGTGGATCAGTACACACAAGGCATGAAAAGCTTCTCTATATAGAAATCACCTTAATATAATGTGTTCTCTAGATTGATCAACTTTTTCATCTCTCTATATGAGCTCTTTCAAATGAGCTCCTATTTATAGGAAAATTTAAAATGGTCGGCTCCCTCTTCCAACGGTCATATTTTCCATGAAATTCGGAGGGACCTGTACATGTGTAACCCAACAAAAGGTTAATTAGAAACAGAATAGACGACGTCATTTTATAACAAACCATGTATAACTGAATGTAATACATCGTTTTGAAACAAAGAATATGTAAATAAAAGCTAATAAATAGTTCGGAGTGTAAGAAATTAAAAATTCGGAGTCTAACCACATAGAAGTTTGGAGTCTATGTTAATAAATATTCAGATTCTGTTTTATTGGAATTTGAAGTCTGGTTTCACCAGAGATCGGATTCTGAACTTGCAGAGTTCATAGTCGAAACCCTTAAGGAGTACAGAGTCGAACTTCTTAAGAGTTTGGAGTCAAACTACTTTAGAGTTCGGAGTGAAACTTCTTCAGAGTTCGGAGTCGAACTACTTGAGAGTTTGGAGTCGAACTTCTTGAGAGCTCGGAGTCGAACTACATGAGAGTTCGGAGTTGAACTTCTTCAGATTTTAGAGTCGAAGTTCTTCAGAGTTTGGTGTCGAACTGCTTAAGAGTTCGGAGTCGAACTACTTGAGAGTTCGGAGTCGAAATTCTTCAGAGTTCGGAGTCGAACTGCTTAAGAGTTCGGAGTCGAACTACTTCAGAGTTTGGAGTCGAACTGCTTAAAAGTTTGGAGTCGAACTACTTGAGGGTTCGGAGTCCAGAATTCGGATTAAAACTCCATTACAGATCACATCAAGAATTCGGATCTGAAAAACAGAATGCTCCAAATCTTTTCATTATATGGCTCCGGAAATTTGGTTATAAATCCGGTTTTTGAATTTAAGAATAATATTGCTATGTATAAGAAAATCTAGGTTAAGGTAAATTTCCTTAAAGAAGTAAATTTTCCTTATGGGGGTAAAAATAATATTTTCTAAAGTATAAGGTGTTTGTGATTTTCAAAACAAGAAGGAATGGAAAATTCATAAGGAAAACATTATTGACTCAACAATTTTATTAAATGATATAAAATTTATATGAATATAAATTCATCCAAATATTTTTGATAAGGTCACAATTTTAATCCATTATTAATTTGTGATTTTTTTTTCATTGTAAATATATTACCGCTTAATGATTAAATATCCATGTTTTCATGGTAAGAGTTAAAGTGATTAAATAAGAGTTAAAACTAAATGAAAATGGAAATAATGTGACCTCAAATTATAAAAAATTTGGGATGAAATTATATTAACCCATCCTCATCCTATTATAGAAATAAATAAATTTGAGTCTATTTTGAATATAAAATAAATTTAATATTTTGAGAGATTTCCAGAGTGCCCCTCCCCTCTCTTATAAAAGGGTATGTCTTCCTAAATTTCATTCACATTTAAAAACATATTTGCTTTTGATAATATATACCCAGATAACTTCATATAATTACTTAAAAATTTATTTTGGCTTTATTTTAGGCATGACACTCTCTTTATAGGTGTCAATCAAAAGAAACCATCTGAAGAAGATGTATCATTTTAGTCTAGTATTTCATTTTTATGTCTTCTTTATATTCCTTAAAACCTTATTAAACAATGATAAAATAATAAATACCATATCCTACATAATTTTTTTTATTATATCAGTATAATGACAAAAATACATCTCCACTTCCATAAAATTGGAAAAGAAGCGATCATTCTTGTGTACAACGAACTACCGCATCGCGAACCGATGAAATTAATTTTCCATCCATGTCTCTCAAGACAGGTTATAATGATCCCATTAATGCTTATGTATGATATTCATGACATAATTATCATTATTAAAAGTTAATATATCCTTTATATTATTACCTTTCTATGCACATAAAAATGATAATGTCATTCGTGAGTGCTTGTGAATTATCACCTCTATAAAGTGATGTGATTAAGTTTTCATCAGCACATCACATGGATGATATATATAAGTATACATAAATGATTAATATGATAATAATTTTATTATCATAATTATTTAATAATAAAATTATACTTAACTTCTTTTCATAATTATCACTGAAAAAATAGGAATGTTACTCATGTGTACGCATGGCTTCCCGTCTCTATGTCCGTAACACAATTCATTTTTCATATCCACATTTAATGGATAGACATAAAATTATAATTTATGTATAAAAATGATAATTATTTCATGATTATTATCTTTTAAATGATCATCTAATGACCATATGGACTATTGACATCATACATAAGTAATTATGAACCCAAGTATCGAATATCATAAAAACATCCAACATAAACATAAATAATTAAGTAATTTTTATAAATTGGTAATAAGTGATTTTAAAGGAATAATTAACTTGATTTTATTTCTAGAAATAAATTAATTAGTATAATTTTGTTGTTTGGGAAGATAAAAAATGTATGTGACGAGTCAAACTCATTGTAAGGTATTTTTTATCGAAAAAATTCATTTTAAATGTTTTAATGATTTATTTTCAAAATATTTTTATTTTGATGTCTATGACTCTTATATTTTATTATTAAATTATTTATATGGAAAAAAATGTTTTAAAATTATATTTTTTAATTTATCTCAAATTATTTTAAAAATGAATCTTTTCAAGGTTTTATGTAAAGGAATTTATTTTAAAAATACTCATGTAAAGTACATATTTTAACATTTTTTTCAAAGGCCAGAATTTTTTTAAACATTTAAAAATGAATAGAATTTCAAGATTTCAAGATTATTTAATTATTTAATGTTTTATTTATAAATTCTAATAGTTCTTTCCAAATAATAAGGTTTCATTATTATGTATGCATTTTTTAGATTTTAAAATTGATTTTTACAATAAAATTGTATTTTTAAATACAAAATTATTTTACACATGGCATTAAAAGAGTTTCAAGTATTTTATTCATGATATGGCCTTTGGATGTTATTAATTATGGGTGTTTATATAAAACCCTAGGTGATCCCAATATAGATTATACAAATGGTTGAGTCCCATTATATCTCATGAAAAATAGGTGATCACGATATAGATTATACGAAGGTTAATCCCCATTATAACTCTTCAAGGAATTGGGTACTCCATAGATTTGAGTCAATGGTATGGTTATTATGTTATTAATATTTATATATGGTTTTTGTGAGGATGAATTCCCAAGGAACCAACATTATTTTCCTATTCATGCTAATGAGTTTTTTAGGAATGGGTTTTAATGGTATTTCATGATTTTCACTTGACTAATGATTTTCATTCCATATGTACCTTATTGAGATTTTTAGGCCCAATTTTTTAAAAATACTTTATAGGGTAAACGATGAGTAGGTATGAAGTTAAGAACATAATGAGAATTTTTAAGATATATCATGATAAGAAAACATGTTTTATTTTAAAAGGTTATTATTTGGTGGAAAAGGGATAATGTATAAAAGTGTCAACTTGTAATATATGTGTTTATAACGTAAGAATTTTTTATAATTCTATAAAACTATAATGCTAAAATATATTTGGGATAAAAGTGATGTCTAGTTTTTAAAATAACCTGAATTTGTATTGTTTGAGGTCGGGTCCTTGCACATTGTATCAGAGAAGTGTTTATATAACTTTTGAGATTATGATATTTTATTAATATTTAAGGTTATCATCATGTATTTATAATTTCAGGTTGATAAAATTTATAGAGTCTTAGATACCCCTTTTAAATCTTTATGTTATTAAATTTCATAGTGAATAATATTATTTTAAAAGACATTCATTTTTGAGGAAATTATGGTTATTACATTTTTTGATAAAAAATAATAGGTCTGAGATAACATTCGAGGTTAAAACATATTAATGTTATTTTTTGAGAATGTTTGTCACATTTATAGAATTTTTTAAGGATTATAATATTATAATTTTAGAAAAAGGGCAACACATTGGATGGGTGAAAACCCATTGCGTCTAGAAAGGCCACAAGAATTGAACCCACTACTGGAGGGAGAAAATGGTGCAACATCTACCACCAGCCTACATGAATTCCCAGTTAGTATAACTTTATATTTTTAGTTAAACAACCTGTTGGATGAATAATAGGTTTATTTTTGAAACATATTATTTATCGACGAGGTTTCCATGGGATTGGAAAAAGATTTGATGATTATGTGTTTAATGTTATTTCAGAAGACATCCACTATTTGGGGAATCCTATAAGTTTAAAGTAAATTGTTTTTCATTGGATGTTTTGAGCAATAAAGTATGAATTTCCTTTTGGAATCATATATGATATCATTTTACCTTTATAGTTATTTATATAAATGACTATCATATACTAAAGATTATAGGATTTGGGAATATACAAGAAACAATGACTCATATCCATAGTTTGCCAAATTTTTAGTTTTCAATCCGCATGTTAGTGCGTCGGCATGTCAGTGCATCACCATGTCTGTGCGTTAGCATGTCAGTATGTATGCGAGTTAATGAAATTGACATCAGTGAGTCGAGGGAAACAATGTTAGTGTGTCGAGGGTGTTAGTGTTGACAAGTCCGGGCATCGGTTGGTCATGGTGTCCGTAGTTCATTAGATCGATAGGTTCTTGAATCGGTAGCTCATCATTGGTGGATCATCGTCAGTATGTCAACGTCAATAAGTCACATTAGTAGCTCACCTGTTGGTGGCTCCGCATCGGTGACTCAGCCATTGGCGACTCACCTGTTGGTGACTCACCCATCAGTGACTCATTTTATGTTTCCCAATTTTATCCCTCTTACATCTTATTTAAGGTATAATGAGTTTTACAAAAATTTTGGGAATTTTTAAGTGAATTTCAAAGGGTATTAATTATATATTTAAATTTCCCAATGCCCTGGGTGATTTGATATTCCCAAACTGCATGATCTTGTCCAAAATATGATGTTAATGTATATTAAAACCGTTATTCCTTTAATATAGGATTTGACTATTCACATCATGGATCTTACCTTCCTTTTGTGTTTTACTTTTCCCCTTGGTGCACATAGAGCCTTCCTCTGTAGAATAATTGTGCACCTTTGCTAGAGCTCTCTTTCTCAGCTTCATTGGAGTCCTTATCTACTATTCGTACGACCCCTTTTCATATTGCAAGGATGAACTTCGATCCTTTTATCATCCACTAGGGATTTTTTCTATCTCTCCATAATTGTGCATCATTCGGCATGTGTGTACTAATAATTACTTATGAGGAATAGATGAATAATTTTCTTAAAATAAGAAATAAAAAAGAAGTAAATATGATCAAAAGATAATTGGGCAATGAATTAACGGGCCAATAGTGGATTGATGTTAGATCATCGTCTTTATTTTCTTATCTTTGTTGATATTATTATCTGTTGTGGCTATAAATACATCTGAAAATCATGATTGTTGGAGATATTTTATTGCGAACATGTGGTGTTCCATTATTTTTTCATAACATTTGATAATCATCCATAACATGAAAACTGTTTGAATACATACACTTTCTTAATTGAAATGTATGCCCCTGGATGAAAACCCTTGTTTGATCTCCCCAATTGTAATTAAGAGGAATTCAAGAACCTATGTTGGTTAAATATGAATGTACATATGCATCCAGCTGATAGGTGAGGCGTAGTACTATGTTCTGTTTTGTTTTTTTGACTTTGTGGGAGTTGTGTGGTGGTGTTGTTGGGAGCACAATTGTTGGTATATGGGTTGAAAGAGGAGTAGGTTCTGGGAGAAGGGAGAGTTATGAGTGTGTAGAGGGGATGTGATTAATGATACTTTTTATGATATTTTTTTCGGGGGAATTACCGGTGGTGTCAGTATCCCAGTATAAGAGATTGATTGATTTTGGAATGGATGAACTTGTAGACAGTTGAACTTCATTTGTTTGTGTTGTGGTTGCGGAGAGATGTTGGGTAGTGGGAATATGATGCGGTTATGAACATGTTGTGTAGTGGGGCTATATTGGGAAATTTTTTGGGCAGCAGGGCTAGATTTTGAGAGACTAATAATATGGTATAGTTCTGAATAATGATTGTAGGAAGTGGTTAAGTGGGAGCGTGCAGTGGGAATGAAAATATTTTTTTCTTATTGTTTTTATATAGTTTTGGTTGGTAGTTTCCCAGTAGTGATGGAATAATTAATTTGAATCCATTAATAAATATGTGGAAATTTGTTGAATGAAAAAGGGGTAGGGTTATGCCGTGTTAGTGGCTATTGCATGGTTGCGAATATAGGGGTACATGCAATGTGGTTCTGTATGGGTTGGTTTGATTTTTTTGGGTTTTGTTGGTTGGGGATGAGTGTTTTCTGACACACACACAAACACATAAATTGTAGTTCCAAGTGTTTTCTATATGCACCTCACCCCTTATTGAGCACTATGTGTCATACACCTCTATTTAATGGGGGAAGGTGTCTTTCCCAACATCTTCATAGGAGGGTGGATGGTTGATTAATGTCTTTCTTCCCCTCACCCACTTTCTAGGTTCTTACCGCTTGAGCGTATCCAAGAAGGCTACAATGGCTTGAATCTTACCATAGTACAAGATCCATTAGGCCATGATTTTTTGTAGGTGAGAGGCCTAGGTGTTTGTAGTCTATGATTGTTTTCCCAAGTGTCTTTGGGATGAGGTTCTAGTGTATTCAGGTGAATGGTTTTTACCATTTTGATGATTTTTTAGTATAGTTATGTGTGGAATTATATATGATAAACTTTTGGTATTACTATTGAATTTTGTAGACTAATGTAGTTTTTTCATCTTATAATGTTTTATTTATTTTAGGGAATTAATTTATCTAATAATAACCCTTTATTTGGTTAATTAATAAATATAGGAGGAATATATTGTCATATTTTTGTGTTTTAATGTGATTTATATAAGTTGATTATATTATTTCAAGCATTAGAAAAAAATTCATACTCATCATTTAGAGAAAAATATGTGTTTATGGTGGACATCGATAAAAGGATGAATTTTTTCTTATTAAGTGAATATATGTACCTTTGTTCTTATCATATATGGTAAAGGAATTCATCTACTCTTAGAAAAGTTTTTTGACTAAAAAATATTATTAATTTACTCTTCTTACTAAGAATTGAACGACCATTTAATACATTACATATTTACAGTTTTTTATTGTTAACTTTATAATGACCATGTTTTCTATCAATCTCTATCAGAAATAGATAGTTAGTTTTCTCTTCCATGTTTAGGTTTTCCTACATAGAAACCTAGTATTTTTTTTATCTTAGATGGAATCTTTACTTTCTATTCTTTTTTTAATATGGAATTTTTATTTACCCTTATTCCGATGTGGGATTTCAACAAAGTTATTTTGAAATGTCAGACCTTAGTTACCAAGGCTGAATATAAAATTGTGAGTATTCAATTTTCAAGGTGTGTGTGTGGGGTGGGGGATGTAAAATCCTGAGATTTGAAAAGGAAACACTATGTTCGATAACCAATGTGATACACCACATCAATATTAAACTATGAACTAAATATTAATATTTAAATTCTATCGTTATCACCTAGCTGTTAGAATGCTGGGTGTGAATATGACTAAAAATATTTTGATTTAAAAATTATTATAAAATGTTTATACATTTATGAAATAGATTTTATAGAAATAATATAAGAACAAATCCAATTTTATGCATAAAATATGTATATATCTAAAAATTCATATTTGTCTTATTTTAATGGATGAAATGTTTTAAAACTAAGTCATAACACTTTAATAATTTTCTTTTTGAAAAAATAAAGTTAAATTTTATATATAATTATTAAAATTTAATTTGGTCTATTTTTTCGTATTTTTTTAATATGTTTCAATTGTTTAATAAATAGTAAAAATTATTATATTTTAATTGAATATTGACTTTTCATATGAATAATTTAAAATAAAAAATTATATTTTAAATTGGGTTTAAAATAAAAGAATATGAATTATTAATCAATAAATACAATTTAGGTCATTGGAATCAATTTTACATTGAAATTGGATCTAAAAGATTTGAAACTTTTGAACATTTTTATTTGAAAAATCTATTGTTTCATCCCATCTGCGGTATTAGTTTTAAATTAATCATTGAAGCTAATATGAATTGAATTCATAAAAATGTATTCAAATTTTCAAATAAAAATTCTTAAAATTTTCAATTATTTCCTATTAAATTTTGTAAAATATTAATAATAAATTTGGAAATTTTTTGTAACCACAATAAATGATAAATTGGGTAAAAATTGAGTAATAAGTGGAAAACATACTATGATAAGGATAATAAAATAACCCTTAAACTTTACCAAATTTTATTTGATAAAATAATTTCATCCTTAATAACTCATGGTTCTAATATATGGCACTTTGTTTCCACTTATTAGTGATTATGACATTTGTAATATTTAATTTAAATAAAAGGCAAAGATATCATAATCATATTCTTAATAAATAATTTTTTAATAAGGTCTTATTAAAAGGATATATTAATCCTTAAATAGTAATTATATATATAGGATTTATCTTAATAATGGTAATATTTTTGTAAATTTTATTGATGAAATAATTACATTAAATGCTTTCACAACAACAATGTAGTAATTATTTTATTAATTTTAATTTAAAAAAGTGTTATTAAATTTTTTAAAATAAATAAATATTTATATAATTAATGGGATAAAATAATTTAACAGATTACTTTGACCTGTTATAGGTGTGTTAATTTTTTTGGTTCAAATTTATCTTATTTTATTGATATTTTTAAATTTCAATGTAATTAATAGCCTCAAAATTGACAAAAAATTATATTTTAAAATAAATGATATTTTATTAAATGATATAAATTTTATAGAAATATAAAATTTAGATAGCTTATTGTGATAAGGACTAAAATATCATCCATGATTCATTTTTGTTTCTTTTTCATTTTATAATAACTATATTAACCTATAAATAGTAAAACTCTATGTTGTCATGGTAAGAGTTAAAGAGGTCAGATAAGTGTTAAAATTAAACAATAATGGAAATATTGCGACCAAAACATATTAAAAAATTATTGTATGAGATTAATTTGATCCATAATAATCATATATTCTAAATAAATCAGTTTGGATCTATTTTGAATAGACAATTAATTTATATTAATTTAACATTTTTATAGATTCCAAGATTGCCCCTCTAATCTCTTATAAAAGGGAATATCTTATTCTATTTTATTTACACATATAGACCAATTTTTATTAGAAAATAAATTCCCAAATAACTTTCTATAATCTCTCCTCACTTTATATAGGCCTTTGTTTAGGTATAAAACACTCCTTAGAGGTGATAATCAAAATCAATATTCTGAAAAAGAGGCATCGTTTTAATATCTATTTTATTTCTTATTCCACTTCCTCCAAAACATATTAAAACATGTTTAAATAATAACTAAAACATAAAAAATATACATATATTCTATTATATAATTATAATGAATTAAATATATCTCCATTTCTATCAAATGGGAAACAAAGCTATCATTCTTGTGTATGACAGACTATAGCCTCCCGAACCGATGAAAATGGGGTTCCATCACCATCTCTCAAGGATGATTGTAATAATTTAATTAAAGTTTTTATATGATATTAATGAAATATTCATAATTATTAAATGTTAATATATCATTTCTTTTATTACATTTCCATGCACATACAAATGATAACGTCGTTCGTGTGTATGTGGGAATTATTACGTCATCAAAGTGATGTGATTCATTTTTCATCACCACATCACATGGATGATATATATAGGTATATATAAATTATTAATTCTATAATAATGATATTATAATAATAATTTAATGATAAAATTATACTTACCTTCTTTTCATAATGAATATTGAAAAATGGAAATGTTTCTCATGCGCACGTACGACTTACCATCTCCCTGATTGTAACATAGTTAATTTTTTATATCCATATTTAATGGATGAATTTAAAATTAAAATTGATGTATGAAAAAGATAACTATTTTATTATTATAATAATAGATATTATTTACTAATGAACACTTTGACTATTGACAGCATACAAAAGTAATTTTGGACTCAAGTACTGAATATCGTAAAAAATATCCAATATAAACTTGACAAATTAACTAATAATTATAAAATGGCATTAATAGATATGAAATGATCAATAAAATTGAGAAAGGTTCTCAATAAATTCATTAATTGACATAAGTTTATTATTTTGGAATATGAATAATTTACGTGATGAGATAGACTCAAGGTAAGAGACTTTTTAACTTAAAACATCGTTATATTTGTATCAAATATTTATTTTCTAAATGTTTAATTTTTATGTTCATGATTTTTTTTGAAAATGTTTTATTAATCTATTTATATTTACATGAATGTTTTAAGATGATAATTTTTTAATTTCACTCATAGATTTTAAAAAACGAATCTTTTCATGGTTTAATGTAAAGGAATTTATTTTAAAAATCAACCTATAATGTACCTCTTTAATTTTTTTTCAATGGTCAAAAGATATTTTTTAAACTTGTATAGCATGAATATAATTTCCCCTAAACAAGAGGCTTTAATGATTTAATTTTTCCTTTATAAGTTTTCATTTTTTTAATTAATATGTTTTTATTATTATGTGCGTTGTTTTTGGATTTTAAAAGTGATTTTTACAATAAATACGTATTTTGATATCCAAAAGTGTTTTAAAAATGGATTTAAAAGAGGTTTCAAGGGTTCTATTCATGATTTGGTCATTTTAAATTATTAATGATGGGTGAATATTGATAGTACTGGGTGATATTGATATAGCTTATACAAATGGTTTAGCCCCATTATAGCTCATGAAAAATGGGTGAGTCTGATATAGCTTATAAGAAGGGTGACCCCTGTTATAGTTCTCCAATGCATTGGGTACTCTTGAGATAGAAGTCAACCATATGTTATCACATTTATACGGTTTATATAAGGGTTTTATGATGATTATGATGTCCCAAGTCACCTAAAATATTTTTATATTCTTTTAAAAAGTTTATTTAGAAAAGGTTTTTAATGGGTTTTCATGTTTTTCACTAGACTATCAATTTTCATTCTTTATGTACCTTAATGAGATTTTTATTCTCATCCCAATTTTTTAAATGTTTTTCATATGAGAAAGGATGAGTAAGGAGGAGTACAAGGACATTCTGAAAATTGTAAAGATATGTCAGGGTAAGAAAACGCGTTTTATTTTAAAACGGGTTTCCTTTAGTGAAAAATGGACATTAAGTATAAGTGTCCATTTTTAATAAATAGGTTTACAATTCACGAGTTTTTAAAAATTCACTAAGACTATAAACAAAAAATATATTTAGAAAAATATAGTTATTTATATTTTTTTAAAAATAACTAGAATATATATTATTTAAGGTGGGGTCTTCACAAGTAGATTAGACTACAGTCGCTCTCATATCTCCTTCCAGCTCCCGTGAGAAGTCCTGAAAAAATAAGATATAGTCTCCACTATGCATGCAATGGTTATTTATCCATTACATATATTAGACCCTTTTCTAGAAGATCCTTACTGATCAAAACCGTACCATGAATCGCCTCACCTAGAATAGAATTTTCATACACTACCTCTCTTACTGTATCCCCCCAAGATGAGAAAATGTTGGTCCATCTCCTCATCAAGGGTAGGATCCCATGGGTACCATCCTTGTTAGAATAAATAAAACCCATTAATTCAGATATTCATTAGTACCGATCTATTTTATCATCAAACTGGAAATGGGAATCCCTAAATTTATAGACTATAGGAGGCCCCAGGAGGCTGGACTCTCTGGCCACCCTGATCATTTTCTGTACCAAAGGATCCTCAGATACACCATCAAGGAATGATTCATGTTCAATTATTAGATCTGGTACAAAGTGGTCCATGTCTTAGTCAAGCTAAGAAATAGTTTGACGCAGTTGATACATGTCTCCGCCGACCCTAAAAATGATAGTGAAGGCTCTAGTGTATTATAGCTGGCTTCTAGTTGTATAACACAAAATTATGATGACTAGTTCATTCACTTAGTAAATGTTAATTTAAATGGTGTAATCCATTCCAATTTGATATGGATATAAAATCACATGGTTTATACAACCCCCTCAGCCACTACCTCTGCATCTATGGCACAACCTTCTAGGTCTCAGAAGAACTGGCCCCAATGACGCAAGGGAAATCAATGTCCACTGCTAGTGCAGGATCTATATCAGAATCTTAATGATTTCATGAACACTAAGTCAGAAGGTGAACATAGGTTCTATCCAAACCTATAATACCCAACGAATATGACATGGACTATGAATATTTGAATTTCATCAAACTAGTAGTCTGCTTTACAATGACCGATAATGAAGAATTCTGGGAAAAAACCCTGAGTGCCTCTTGATAACACCATCAATGGAAAGGCTAGGGAAAGGGGAGACCCTTTAATGATTAGGCTAGTGACTCAAACAAGTCCATTCGTGCTATTGAGAATAGTCAATAGTTCTTGTGTATCTATTATCAGGAAATGTTCACCCGGTCCGTTCCATTAGGTACACCTCCACATTCGACAGTGTTAGTTGGCAGAGAAACTCAACTATGACCACCCCATGATCATCTGCATCTACCTAGATCCCATCCTCAACTAACAAGTAGTCATCCAATATTAATTCAGGTAAGGCCATATTATATGTTAGGAAATATTTCCAACACTATTCAAACCTTAATGGTTCTTCCAGCTACATTTGATTCACCCCTACCAAGGTGAAACCCTCTACAGGGTAAAAATATGCCACTAATATGGAAGTAAAATGTATTGAAGCAGCTTTCCAGCCAAACCATGAAGATTTTGATCCTCAAGGCCTTATTCTTGTCAAATGAAATTTGTGAGGCTCTCGATGAAGCTTTTAAAACCCCCCTCTAGTTCAAATTTGAGGCATCTGTCACTACACCAGAAATTGTTTTTAGCGGTGGGTTTTTAGCGGCGGTTTTGGAAACCGCCACTAAACATTTTTTTTAAACTGGTTTAGTGGCGGTTTATTATAAACCTCAAAGAAACAGTTTTTTAAATGCTGCCGACCCTGCCCCCCCGCCCCCCACCTCGACCCCGCTTATCCCTACTTCCCCCGCTTCCCCCGCTTCACCCGACCCCCCAGGACCCCCGGGACCCCACGACCCCAGTGACCCCGTGACCCTAGCGACTCCGGACCCCCGCGCCCCTGGAAAACCCGTGACTCTGGCGACCCCGTGACCCCGACAACCCTATCCCCCAGCAAACCCAATGACCCCGCGACCCCCGGTGGTATTGAAGATTAATCTCATAAGCTTTATGTATTATATGCATATGTGGTTGTTCCAATTTAATTCTTTAATATGTTTTGTGTTTCTGAGAAAGAAAAGTGAGATTAGGACTCAAATTGATGTACGAAACCCTCTACGGACTCTGTTAGGTCCATTGATGTTTAGGATCATAGCTAGGTCTACCATTGGGTTACAAAAACCTCTTAAGGTTGGTGAAATATTTTTTAAAATGTTTCAATAATATAATTATGAAAGTGAATGGGTAGAGAATTGTATGTTGGTATGTAGTCAAGGATAATGAGTTATTTAAAATATAGAATTGGTATTTATTTGAAATTCCTAGTTGGATTATAAAATGGATTAAAATAAGCATTTTCACTTTGATTTGGTTATGGTTTTACATGAAGGAAAACAATGTTTTGAAAGTGGGTATTGTTTTGAAAAGGAGGTTTTGAACATAATGTTATAGGAAAAAGTGGTTATCTAAATAGATTTCAAATGGTGATTAGAAATGAGGGTCTGGTTCCCCTTTTATGAAAATGATTTAATATCCCCTTTTATGGTTGTAAATAGAAATGAAATTCTTGGGACATGTTGAGATTTGAAAAGAGGAAGACTCGTTTTTTAAAGGGTGGATTCATGATTATTTCAATTGAGTATAATGAATTATGTTTTATTCCATGATTTTATTTTAATGATATGTTGAGAACATAGTCATTTAAATGATATATGGGTTAGTGAGATAGAACCCCTGCCAATTATGTTGGCATGTTAACTTGTTTTATTAAACAAAATAAGTGATAAATGTGTTTTGCTGATGACATAACATATTGGGGCATTTGGTATAATGTGGTTTTGTTAAATGGGTTAAGGTATGGAATTGATATATGTGATAAATGAGTTGTGATTGCAAATGGAATATCTGTTAATGGGTTATTCATTATAAATTGGATATAAATAGTCAGTTATGGGAATGATCATTTAAGTATATTGATATAATATATTATTTCATTCTTGGATGGTAACCTAGAGAAATCATTTTGAATGATGTTGGTGTGTCAATAAACTATCATAGGAAGAGTAACATTTCATGTTTCATTAGCAGCAATCAAAATTTTTAACCCTAACTAGTCCTTTATTTTTCCAACCAAAATTAGTATATCTTTAATTCTAACTATATTTAGAACTAAATCCCAAGTTAAATCATGAATATCTCTGTATAGATATGTGAACACTACATAATAATCTTGTTGGACTATACGAGCTTTAAATCCCACCATGAAGTTCATACAAAAGATTAAATCAATTAAATACATGTATATGATCTAAATAAACTAGATAAATTTTACTGTAATAATAGTCATGTATAATTATATCCATTTCAATCCTCCTCACTACCTCTATCTATGAGGTGTGTTGACAAGGATAGTACGAGGGATAGTTTCTAAATGTTTATTAACTATAGAAGAATCATGGATGTATCCAATACAAAAAATATCATATATGATATCCATAATTTCTAGATTTAGACAAATGGTACCCCAAACCATATAGGAATTATCTTTTTTGTTTAGGATATCCTTCAATTATGTATAAAACTACTTCTCAAATGTCACATGATAGTTATTTCTTCTCTAATGAGGCCCATCCTAATAAAATTAATTGTTCCTAGATGCCTCTTAGTTTTCCTAAGTCTTTTGTTAAGAACTTGTATAATATGACTATTCCATCTGATCATACAAAACCAGAGGTAGAGTTGATCTTATTGCACCAACTGGTCATATAATTTTATGAAAATAGTTTTTAAGATTCCCATTCATGGAACAATGGTGTGAATTCTATAGTGGTGATATGAATTAATTATTCATGTGTAAATTCAAGATGCACTGTAAAAAACCTGGTCAATTAATTTGATATGGATTATAAGAAACGCATCCCATTGATTGATTTTATCTTACATTACTATCATAGGACTCACTCTACATATTGTGTTTAAATCCCATGTTAATGCACCTAGTTTCACATAGCTGAACAATGGTGTCTCCTACACTAATATTCTATCCAAATTCTCTTCCTCCAACCAACTCCTAATTATCTATTTCTAGGTGGAATGTAATATAGAACATTAAAAATATTGATAGATCCTTATTTTGGATAGCTTAAATAATGATCAATTCATTTAGTCCTTTTCTTGGAGTTGCCTCTTATGAAACGTGAATAAGGTGAGTGAATTCTGAAGTATATTTAATCTATTACACACATACATGTTCAAATTTAACAAATTACTCAACATTTATTACTCCAATGGGTTTAAAGAATAATTATTTTACATTAAAAGTATAAAAAACCTTTCCAAGTGAGGTATTGAAACAAAATATCCAAAACAACTATGTCTAATCATTCTAGAATTGGGTACTCAAGATTATTCATTCCAACATTGATGTTTTTCTCATTTGGTTTCCCATCAATGTTAAACAAAACTGGACCTCCTATACAAAAACATATCTGATTTATTGAGTCTAAAATCCCCTTAAAATGTCAGTGGACTCTATTTTAGAAGTTCTATTAAATGATTTACTTAATGAAGTTCCACATTTACAGGTCCCATAAAAACTTCCATAAAATCTTGTTCTATACTCTGAACAATATCCTAGTTTAGTAGTTTTCCTAGAGCATCTACATTTTTAGTTTCACTATCTTTTGGTTATAGTGGCTTTATGGGGGGGATAAAACAGGGAGGCTTCTACAGTATCAGTAGCTTACTACATACAAGATCAAGTAAATAGAATTTCGATCCCAACATCACTGTAAAAAACTATGGTGTGATAATATGTGTTTGGTGCCAATTTTTTTCTATCATCATGGGGATAGAGGAGAATATTGATAAAGTGGAGCTTCTTCTCTAACTCTTTTATGGATTGGGCACAATTGGGTTCAATTAATGGAACTTATATGCCCTTATCCATCATTTTTCACTTCATGAGAGGAATAAGTAGTCCATGAATATAGCCACCTCTTATTCAATATACCTCTGGATTGATAAACTGGCGATGAGAGAACAAGTGAATGCTTAAAAAATTTCATAGTCAATAGGGCCTAGAGAGTACATCCTGTCTTCTTCTAGATTAATATTATGAACCCCACAATCTTTAAGTCATTTATTTTATCCCCTTAAATTTTTCTTGATCCTCATATTGGGGAGGCCTATTTCCGAAGGAATAATTTTTAAGGTTAGAAAAATTTTACCCAGGTGCACATTGTTTCAGCTTATAATGTGTGGGCCATAATCTACGGTTGCCTACATGAAGTGATGTTTCAAGTTAACCTGATATGAATTGTTAAATTATGCTATCATGAATATGGATGATCTCATAATTAATTATAACTCAATAAAACTAATCATAATGACCGCATAAGAGGGGAATATGGTGTTAGATAATAGAATAAGTAGGATCGCACCAAGATGTTCTAGAATATGTATCTAAAAAATAATAGTAGTATTCTCATTTTAATTTAATAATTCCCTAATAATCATTAAATCATCTATATAAAAAATAAAAATAGTTCAAATTTCCCAATAATTCCAAAAAATTAAAGGTGTGCCATTACACAAAGTGTCTATTTTCACATTGTTTGAATAATTCATAACTTCTGATAAGAAACCAAGTGGCATAAGGGATGTCCCGCTTTTACAACCTTGGTTGAAGGAGTTAGATAAAATCATGGAACATGAGTCATTTAGTTTATGGTCATGAGGCCCATACCATTTGCTTTTTGATTTAGAGTCACACAATCAGGACCTATTAAATGTTATATCCTGTTATTTCTATGCTTCTTCATCAGGATTGGAAACATTTTTTTCCTTATGAACTGTGATTCCAACCAAGTTATGCTGATGTTACTTTTTGTTATCTAATATTATATTTTAATTCTATAAAGGATTTAAAAATTCAAGGGTTGAAAATTTGGAGACTTGGGAAAGACATGATAGGAATATTGTTTAGAATAACTTTTAGTATTGACCATGTGGTAATTGAGTAATATGGTATTATTAGCACACTATTTCTCTTTACCAAAGAAACTTCCCCTATCCCAAACTCTAGAGGGTTCATATCTAATTCAGGGGCTGATCATTATTATATTATTTATTTGTAATCTTACACTATCGTATATATGAAACTATTTTTCTATTTTGTAGTAACTATGTGTTTTAAATTTTTTTATTGTGTAGGCACATTCTGATATACATGGATAAAAGCTGCATCACATTACTGAGTAACACACCTCATTATGTTAAGGTTTTGAATGAGTTTTTAGATTTTGTGATTTCTAATTGATCCGTTTAAGGGAGAATAAGATGTCCATGTCCTAAATGTAAATTTAGAACATGGTTGAAGAGAGATGAAGTTTACGTACATTTAATACTGAAGAAAGTTTCTGGTCAATTTTTGTGTTGGGTTGGGCATGGAGAATCGAATGTTACAGAAAGATTGAGTACTTATATTAATCCAGAGAATGAGGTCCCAAGTTCGTTGACAATGGAAAATGAAATGAAAAACCTCATAAATGATGCATTCGGCCTAACAAGACACCGCTATCATCTTGAAAACATAACAAAACAACCAAAAGAGGGTGCTTCAAATTGAAACATGACAGGTGATGTTTTTGAGACTGTAACACAAGAAGATCAAGATTGTAACATATCATTGGATCCTCCTCCTGATTCTGTGGTGCCAAATGTAAGAGAAAACTTCACTGAGAAAAATTAATTTCATGATTTAGTTGACGATGGAAATCAAGAGTTGAATAGTGGGTGTTTGAAATATTCAAAGCTTTCATTTCTTCTAAAGTTGTACCATATCAAATATCTATGTGTAATTACAAATAAGGCAATTCCCATGATATTGGAATTGATTTGGGATTCATTTCCTGATGAAAAAATCAAAAAATATTATTATGATATGAAAAATGTTGTTATTAAGCTTGGTTTGAATTATACAAAAATACATGTGTGTTCCAATGATTGTATGCTTTATTAGGGAGAGGATTCAAGTAGACAGAATTGAATGAAATGTTATTCATCTAGATGGCAGTCAAAGAGTGATGTTGGAGGTTTGAATTAACTTAATTTCATGGAGAAGAAGAAAAGGAACACACCTTCCAGGTTTTTGTGTTACTTTCCCTTGAAGCGTCGAGTGCAAAGATTATTCATGTCATCAAAAACCTCCGAACACATGAAGTGGAATTCTGTAGAAAAAAACAATGATGGGTTAATGAGACATCCACGAGATTCCAAATCATGGAAGGAATTTGATTCATTACATCTAGATTTCTCAGTTGATCCTAGGAATGTTCGATTGGGATTGGCTGCTGATGGATTCAACCCATTTGGGACTTTGAGTACCAGTTATAGCATTTGGCTAGTTGTTTTGATCCCTTATAATATGCCTCCATGGATGTGTATGCAAGAAACATATTTTATAATTTTGATGATTATTCCTTGAAAACAAATTCTTGGAAATGATATTGATGTATACATATAGCCTTTTATTGACTAATTGCAAGAGTTATGGAGCAGGGGTGTTAAGAAATTTGATGCTTCTTCTAAAACAATGTTCAAAATGCATGCTGCTTTAATGTGGACCATTAGTGACTTCCCTGGTCTTGGGAATTTATCTGTTTGGGACACATACACGGGTTTGGATTATCCCTTTTATAACTTTTATTCTGAGCCCAAACGGCTACCTTACAGTAAAAAATGGTGCTTCTTGTACCATCGAAGATTTCTCGATGCATCTCATAGATTTCGGCTGAACAGATCAAAATTTAATAGTTCCGTTGATCGTAGACCACCTCCAAAGTTGTTAACTAGTTCTAAAATATTGACATGGCTTGAAAATGTTGAAACATAATTTGGGAAGGTTAATCATTTGAATGATAGCGGAAAACGGGTCCAAAGTGCGTCATCAGGTGAAATCAGAACACAGCAGTGGAAGAAAAAAAGTATATTCTACATACTCTCGTATTGGGAATTTAATTTGATGCGGCACAATCTTGATGTGATGCATATTGAGAAGATTTTTTATTATAATTTCATTTTCACATTACTTAATGAACATGGAATGTTGAAGGATCATCTCAATGCTCGTAAATACTTACAAGTAATGAAAATAAAACATGATCTCTGGCTAGATGAGAATGAAAAGTATGCTCTATCCATTTTTTCAATGTAAAATAGTGATAAGGATAAATTCCTTCGAATTGTAATGAATTCGGAGGTATCTGATGGGTATTCGAGTAACATATCGAGGTGTGTTGACTTGAAGAATCTTAAGTCACATGGATTGAAAAGTCACGATTCACATATTTTGTCACAATAGTTAATACCAATGAAATTGTGTACATTATTACCTGAATTAGTTACTGCTGTTGTACTCCAATTCTGTACATTTCTCAAGAAATTATGTGAGAATTCCCTACATCCATTTCAGCTTGACAATCTCTAGGTGAGGTTTGTATTGACCATTTGTGCAATGGAGATGATATTTCCTCCATTACTTTTTACTGTCATGATTCATTAAACTGTGCATTTGGTTGAGGAAGCTAAATTAGGAGGCCTCGTTCATTATCGATGGATGTATCCCATTGATATGTTTTTATTTATATGTTTTTTATTTATGTAAACAATTTTTGGCATTTAAATAAATGCATAATATTATTATTTTATATCACAGATATCTTGGGCATTTGATAGCATACGTGCGAAAAAAAGCTCAAAAAGAAGGCTCTATTGCTAATAGATATTTGGCTAAGGAGTGTCTTACCTTTTGTTCCAGATATTTGGATGATATTGAGACAAGATTTAATCAAGTTGGATGTGTTGACGATACATCAACTCAATCTCAAATGCATCAGAAATCAAACATATTTCCTGCTATTGGATGATCAGTTGGGAGGACCTCAAATGTGACACTGACTGAATTGGAATTATTACCGAAACATAGATATGTGCTACTAAATAGTGAAATTCTGAATCCATTTATTGATGAGTTTAGGATTCAAATAAAGAGATGTATGAGAGGCCGAACACGAAATGAGAAAGATATAAGGAAAGCTGTGAATAAAGAGCATGTAGAATGGTTTGCACGACGTGTAAGTTCATAAATATTGCAATAAATACAAATATTAGTTTGACACATACATTTTGTAAATATATTAAATTATATTTCTTTCATCAAATCATGAATATTGATACTTGAGAAGACTTGTCAAAAAATTTAATGTTTATTGCTAGAGGTCCTATAAAACAAGATAGAATGTTCGACTCTTATAATGTGAATGGCATTAGATTCCGTACAGTCGATCGAGAAGTGGGTTTGAAGACACTAAATAGTGGTATATTTACATTTTCTAAAGTGGGATACTATAGAAAGCTGCATGATATAATTGAATTAAACTACCATAGACATTTATGCATTGTTTTATTCAATTGAAAATGGGTCGATATTATCAGAGGTGTTAAAATAGATTTCTTTCAATTTACTTTTGTGAACTTCTCTCAATTGATGGATGTTGGTGATCGTGAACTGCATGATCCATATATCTTAAATCACAAGAAAAAATGGTATATTATGTGAATGATGTTGTGGATGAAGGGTAGAGTGTAGTTGTTCACATAATACAAAGAGATTTGTATGATATGGGTGATGAAGTTGAATATTTGACCTATGAAATTGAATTTCATCAACAACAGGAACCAAAATTATTTGTCCATCCTGATATTGAAAATATTAGTCTATAAAGGATGAATGAAGTGGATGAAGAAATGGATCAAGAAACTGACATGATTGAAGAAGAAAATGACTGACTATATAATTATTTATTCATTTAGCAACCACTTGTTTAATTTCTGTAGTCATTCATTATCATTGTTATATATATTTTTTCTGTTAGTACTGGGCATCTATTATCATTTTTAAATTTTTATCTGCATAATGTTTTGGATATATATATTCTAAACTAAATTTTATTTGATTAAATTATTGTAATGCCATGAAGGAAGCGGTACACTATTTCATCTAGTTCTGCGATAGATGACGATTTATTTGGCTCCCTCACCGTGGCATCTGAGGCACCAACTTCCTACCCCCCATGCACCATCTTCTCCTCCACCATCTCTCACACCATCTGTGGGTGTCCCATTAGAGGATGATTCTTCGACTCCCCTTTCAGAAGCCACAGTATTGGGGGGGGGGGGTGATAGGCCCCTTCGAGTTCATCATGGACATACTAGAGTGTCACTTTCATAGGTAAAAATTTTAATTAAATAAATTTATTCCATTTTGTTTATAGTAATTGTTTGCTCGTTGAAGATGAAAAAATTCAACCGTGAAGAAAAAAATAAAATGTCCACTTTTTTGGAATATGAATGGAGAGAAGTTAGTTGTGCCATTTGATTCTTATGGGGTCCCTACGGATGACACTTTGGGGTTACTTGGCTATATTCTAGGTAAGCTGGAAGCGGAGCACATTTCCCTTCCTATTTCTTATGCTGATTGGATACATATGCCTCTAAGATTGAAAAATGATGTTTTTGATTCCCAAATAAAGGTAATTGTGTTGCATTGTGGTTTAATTGAATGTCATGTTACTAATATGTTCAAAATGAATTTTTGTATACAGATGTTCTTCCACTTTAAAGTTGCTGATGTGATAGCACGAAAGTGGATGCTGAAAAATCTCGGTAACAAATAGAATGATTTCGAATGGAGATTGGGGTGTGATGTCAACTATACTTCATTGAGCGTGCATCAAATATATGAGAAGCTATCCAGTGGGGTACTGAAAGAACAGTGGAATGTTTTTGTTAACAGACATCGTGATGAGAAGCAGATGGTATGGAGATATATATTATCATATTATCCTCATTTTACATTTATACATGTATATGAAGAGGATATGACATTGAATACATTACTGTTAAATTTCATTTTATTTATTTCAGGATCTCTCAAGACAAAATGCCTCAGATTGGGCTAAGAATGTCACCCCTCACACTATGGTCTCAAAAATATTTTCTAGAGGCCGAATGAAATTGGAAATATTTTAATTATTTTAAATATTTATAAGACAATATTATCTGTTTAATATATTGAATTTTTGATTTATCTTTTATTAATGCATTCACAGAGTTTAGGGAATCAAGCATCCCGAACTGAACTGTGGTTGGATGTTCACACAAAATCAGATGAATGTTTTGTTAATGAGCCTGCTAAAGAAGATGGGGTATGAAGTCAATTTTTTATTATAATAACTTATTATTGGTTTTTATTGTGTTAATATATATTGATATTTGATTTATAGGTAAAAATTGACGAACTATGGGATGCAAATCCTGGGCAGTCCTACTCTATCTCCCTAGATGACCTAGTTGCTAAAGTCCTTGGGATGGAGCATCCTGGTAGAGTGTGCGGGATGGGTTTCAGACCCATACTATCTGAGGTCTCTGGCATGTCACCAGGGACTCCAACTGTATCTACTTCTAGTTATATTCAATCCATACTTGAATATGATTATATGGATATTTCTTATCTACGAACCACAGTTCATGATCAAGGAGACCATATATCCGCTTTGCATAAAGCGATGACTGATATACATCAGCAGATGAGCAGATATGCCCCTAGTGGTAGTGAATCGACTTGTGGTCAGCAGGTAAATCTCAAAAAATAAAAATAATTTACTTAGAAAACTTTCATTGGTTTTAAGTATTAATATAAATATGCAATAGTATTTAATTTTCAATATAATGTTCTTATAGGTGATAGCAGAAAGTGGAGATGGAGGTGGAGAGGGTGACGATGCATTATCAGACCGTGAGTAGTTGTATTTTTGATGTGTTGAACAAATATGGGAACAATTGGTTTGTATATGTAACATGTGTGGAATATATTTCCCACTAAACATTTTCATTTCCTAACGTTTTCTTGATTTCTCATGTTTTTATTATTGCATTTTATTAACTTCTGATGTTTCCTTTTAATGTCTTGATATCTTGATTGTGGTATAAATCATTCCAGTTAGGCCTGTGTTTAAATTGGTAGTTGAGATTTTGGATGACTAGGAGTTAAACCAATTGTTGATGTGTTGAATAAATTCTCTATCCCTAATATTATACTATGCAATTATTTAATATCATCATCCAAGAAGGTAAAACCTTCTGGCATTGGTATCCTATGACACCGTGAATCACAAAAACATGTGGATTGATAACTCTTTATTAGGAACTATTTTCTATGAAACCAATAGAAAATGATTTTCATTTTCCATAACACAAACATATCCTTGTTTTCTATTTGATCCTAATATAATTCATGGTATATAAATTCTAATTTCCTAAAATTATTCATGAATATATAAAAAATTACATGTCATTCCATGAATAAAACCTTAGAAAACAATAATATCTCATAGTTAGCGTATCACCCAAGGAGAAATATCATCCAACTATAACATCAAACAATAAGAACAACAATACCACACCGAGAACCTGGGTTTTCCCCATATATGGGTTAAATAATCCCACAAAAAAAACATTACCAAGGACTGAGACACTTTAATATCATATAAAACTTTCAAAAACATCATTCAATAGAAAATAAAATGGCTTTGATAAAACATTGTGACGCCGTTACCTAGGTTACACTAAATTGGTTCCCTAATCCAATGGGCCACATGACCATAGGAATTTCTCCACATATACAAGAGGCTTCCTACTAGTATTGAGGGTCCAATGAGGTATGTGGGGATAATATACCATCTTTAACAGTGTAATATAATAGTATATATTAATTTAAATGATACCCAATTTTTTTATAAGAATAATCATGCCTGATTTATTCAATTCCAAAAATTGGGTAAATCCCCACAAAAAATATTTAGTTCATACAAGTGTCATGTGCTAAGGAAAAAAATAAATAAATAACCCCATAAAAATCCTAAAACGGGTCTCTATGTCCATCCAGTTCCCTCATACATGCTCCATACCATATCCCAAACCAACCATCTATCAAAAAGATTTTTCCCTTATACTTCCCTACAACCATGAGATCTACTCAGGTATCAATGGAATCCTAAAAAGTGTGTGAGTAGAGGTTAATAGGAAACCACCAATAGTGTCTAAACAAATAAATATTATAATAACAATAATACTATATACATAAGTACAATTAAATAATGAACAAAGATGAAAAGGTAAACAAGTTCCATAATTAAATATCAAGCATTTAACCCTGTATATCCTTCGGTTTTATGATGACTTCAAATCCCACCAAACCTTATTTAGCCATGTCAAAATTATATTCCATTAATATAAATGAGTTTTACATTTTTATAAACAACAATGGTAATTCATTAATCATTTCAAATTCATATACCGTGGTGCACTAATCAGTTCACTCATATCATACAGATAGGCTTTAGTGCCTGGAAAGCCATGTCAATACAATATCCAAGCATAGGAAACTCTATATACATCATATCAAGTCTATTATGTCAAATTTCATGTCTAGCCTTCCCACATCAAAGATAAGGAATTACTTGTAAAAAAAATTCTTACCCATGGGTGGGATCTACTATGTCCCTCATCATTTAATAATCCATCAATACACATTCCACAAGGTCAAACACAATTGTCCTTTTTAACAAATTATAATATCATGGGTGAACCTATTTAATTTCAGCAACATTCACATAGTTTATCACTTTCACTGCACTGAACGTAATTCCATAACTATTCTATTTTACTATTCATTAATAACTAAAACCATTGCACATATTTTCAATTCCATCTTATAACATGGATATTCCCACATTTTCCACTCATTATATATCCCCTTAGTTATCTCACAACACATTTATCCATAAAATTTATGATAAACAACCACTTATTCCATTTTGACATGCTAAAAATATCATTAATTGGATTAATCTCATAAACCTTTCAATTTATCATTTAATAACTAAATTCACATGTACAAGGGATTAGAACAACCCATGGGTGTCCATAAAAAAATTCCGCTCGTCATCAATATATACAAAAACATCCTTTAAAGGTGAAACACATCATTGATTTGATGTTATTTTATGAGATTGTGTCCAGTTTTATTTTTTATTCAGGGCAGTCGTGCAGTAGAATCAGATTTTTTTTTCTGGTCAGCTTTTTGCGGTTGTTAAAACTGCTGCGAATAGTATACATGTAAGACAGTAGCGGTGGTTAAAACCACCTCTAAATGTAATTATTTCTTACGTTTAGTGGTGGTTTTAACTGCTGCAATAGAGTAACATCACCTTCATGAATTCTGCGGAGGTTCTAGTGACTTTAGCGGTGGTTATAACCGCCGCTAATAAAATAAAATACCGGGATCATAAAAACCGCCACTAAAGTGATGATAACTTCTATGTATTGAGGAAACTACGAAACTTCCCTTAAACCACCACTAAATGGCATTAAATGCTGCTAATAGTTTTCCAATGCCAAATTTAGTGGTTGTTTCCGTAAACTGCCACCAACCCATGTAGCGGCGGTTTAAACCACCGCTACACGTAAAAATAAATGTTGCTTAATGGTGGTTTTATTTTAGTGTTTCATTGAGGCCTAATATGTAGAAGAGTCCTATCAAAAGGAATGTCAAGAAATCATCTTATTTTATAGAGAAGATGAGGGAATCTTTATGAAGTGGTACATATTCTTACTTTATGTCACCAACCATTTTAATGGAATGGAAATACATTAATTCATAGTGGATAATGGTTATAGGTTCAGCCTCATATTTTCTTGGATACTCCATAATCTTGGACTAAAAAAAATGGATCTGGATCCCTCTAACATAACAATTTAGGATTATGATAAGAGCAAGAAGAAAACATTTGGAAATAACTAGCTAAACTCCCAATTTGGATTCTTGATATAGAGAACGAAATTCATGATAGTCTCATGGTATACAACTTACAACATGTTGCTAGTTAGGCCCTGGATTAATATTCCTACATCGGTCCCCTCCTCATATCATTAGTGCCTCAAATACTCCATTAATATTCGATTATGGGTACTCTAGGGTGATGCATCACACTTTGACTCTTGTGAAGCCCACTACTTGGATTTCAACTATTATAATAGAGAAGGGAATAATTTTTACACTGAATGGGTTGAGAACATCAATGATCCCAATGATATGATAGCCACCGTGACCAATCTGTGGTATGAATTGGACGATAGGTTTGTCCTCTAGATTCATCAGTTGAGGCTACAATGCTAGACCAAGGGGATTACATATTTTTTTCTAGGAAAATGGATTTCGGTTTCCCAATGAATAAGAAAACCTAGATATTACATCATTTTCCTACATTCGGTATGATCAACTAATACCAGAAACCCCTACTATAATAATGTATAGAGAAGTTCTTCATATGATCACAAATCCACGATGTTACCCACTGTTTTGAAGAGAAGGGATGAATTGACGGAATCCAACTCATCACCATCATTTTGAAATCTAGAATAGACCTTACGGTTGGAGGAAAAATAGAATTGTGTTAACAACTTAGGTTGCTACAGTTTTAGAAGAGTAGAAACCACTCATTGAGGATTATATATTTTGTAGAGATGGAACCAATATTTTCTCGGAGCTGATTGGATTAGAAGAGCCACCATCCCTATCTAATTCTCCTTCCACAAATGATTAATAGGATTTAGAATATTACCAATCTGTATGTGAAGAGGGTATCTCTTCCATCGTTGATGAGTTAACCTAGGTGAACCATGGTAATGAAAATGATCTAAAGATGATGCTGATATGTGTAGCCACGTATCCAGAGTATCAACTGTAGTGTATGGATTTCATAAATTAGTATATTGATGTATTTTATTAGAGTTATAATGAGATTCCTGGACTAGAACCTCGGGTTTTTATTAACCATGTTGGCCTCCCAATGAATCTTCATAGGTTCATGAAGCCTACCAAGAAGACTCACCCCTCTCATTGTTCTATGGTCAAGGCTAAAATTGAAAAACTTGTCAAATACAACTAAATCATGGAATTATAATACCCAACATGACTTGCCAACATCATCCTAGTTAAAGATGAATGAGAATATCATAGTCTATATCGACTTCTAGGACCTCAAATGTTGTTTCACGAATGGTTGTTTTCCCCTTTTAGTGACGGAGTTATTGATTGATGTCGTAGTCCAATTTGAGGCCCTATACTTCATTAATAAATACTATGGGTATAATAAACACTCAATGGCCCCTAAAGATGAGTATTCCACTGCCTTCAAAGAACCTCAAGGGACATTCTACTATCATGTGATTCAATTTTTATTTAAAAACATAGGGGGAACTTATTAGAATTATATGCACCAAATCTTCAAGAATATTATCAAGAAATTGGTGAAATTATATGTAGATGAATTGGTGTTAAAATATCACATGAATTAAGACCATATCAAGGATATTGAGAAATTACTCAGCTTCCTCCATTCCTGAAACTTGAAGTTGAAACCATTGAAGTGTGCATTTGGGATTACCTATGTTATGTTTATTAACTTCATCGTAAGATATAGAGGAATCAAGATTGACCTAGAAAAGATAAATTCCATCTTCCAAATTCCTCCCATGAAAAATATCTAAATGTTTTAGAGCCCCAAAGGCCACATTTCCTACATGTGATGATTTATGGTGAATCTGGATAGTATGTGTAAGCCCTTATCAAGGATCATGAAGAAAGGAACTATTTACCAGTTGGATGAGTAATTCTAGAAAGTGTTTGAGGATATTAATTAGTACCCACTACAACCTAAAAATATGATGCCACCTATCTCAAGAAAGACATTGTTCCTCTATACGACCTCCCAAGAATAGTCGCTCAACCCCCTTATAGCCTAGAAAATTATGGTAAGGGAAAAAATATTATACTATATTAGTCTCAGGCTCCTTGACATGGAAAATAGACACTCACCCATTGAGAAGAGTTTCCTCGTGATGATATTGTCAGTTCAATATTTGTGGAATTATCTATAGCATCATGATATACAGTTTCTGTCCTAAGTGGACCTGCTAAAGTATATCCTAAATCTCACCATACTGATGGGATGATTGGAATGATACACAGTTATCCACTAGTAGTTCAACATCAGTTTTTTCCTACAGAAGGATGTCAAAGGCTAGGAATTGGAAAACATTATGGCTACACATCTGGCCAATGCATATTGATTTCCTTGATTACGTAATTACCTGAACAGATTAGTTGGTTCCTTGTTTCAGATTCATTTTGATGGTGCCTCCCAAAGCCAGACATTTAGAAGGCTCAACAACCCCAAGCATAATAGGGTAGGCCTAGGGATAATTTTATAACACTAACACATACCATATTTTGATAATCATTCATGTTGTCAAAAGTACACTCTAACAATAAGGTATAGTATTATATTCCCATTACTAGTAAAATGTTGGACCTCAATATTGATATCCCCTACCTACATGTGAAGGGAGACTATGAGATAGTCATCAAATAGATCATGAGTGACTACATAATTAAAATTAATGAGCTCACACTCTTGGGGATGCACAATATTCAACTAATTGACCATTTACCTTCCCATACAATGTTGAACCATGTCCCTCAGTTATGGAAAAGTCAATCCACTATGTTGTAAATCCTAACATTGTCTCTTATAAATACTTTCTAGGAGGAGTTGATCACTCATGAAAAACACCGAAGGGTCATTGGACCCCACTTCAGATTATGGAAAACCACTGGTAAGAAAAAAGGCTCTTGTTATTCCATTATAGGACCCTATGGTCACACACTGTAGAGTTAATGATCAATTTGACAACTACCTTTGTTGAATATTTTAACACCCCGAGCTTCCACGATACGGTTCTCTTTCAATAATGCAATAGCTTGCATTGTACGCAAGTTCGAGATTCTAACACACTGCGACCGATCAAAGTAGCAGTTATGAATAGTAATACCCACTTTTTGAAATTATATATATTTTATATTTCAAAATGGACTTCATTTATGGATTCATAATATCAAAATTATCCTATGTTGAATTTTTGGTATTTTTCGGAGAACTTCCAATTTTTTATGAATAGTGAAAAATACTTAAAAACAACCTTTTAATCAATATAATTTATAGTGATAAATTAAACTATTGATGGGTTTTAAAGTATAATTATAATATATTTTTACCATTTTATCCAATGGTGTTCATTATAATTAATTTCACTTTGAAATTAGACATAAACAATTGTCAATCTTTTGATATATATTGTTTCTTAAAAACACGCTATTTGTTGTGACAACGGGAATTAATTATAAAATTAATTAATGAAAATTATATTTTTCGAATTCTTTAAAATAGACATCATTTTTGAATTTGTAATATCAATTATAGCTTAGGGTGAAATTTTGGCATTGTTCTGAAAAACTTCAATTTTTGATGAATAGTGAAACGACTAAGTGGTAGTTAAGAAACTGATTTTTCTTTTAAATGAAACATTACCACTTCTGTGATTTGATTTTAAAAAAATCCTACATACATGGTTGTCATTAGGAAGTAAAATTTGGTTCAATGGGATTAAAATAATTTTTTGGGGAATAGTAACTTTTAAGTTTAATTAATCGCGATTAAAGGTAATTAGCGAAATTTAAGGTAAAAATGGTATTATAAAAATATGAACTGACCTTTACACTTGTACTACCCATATTGGATGAGTCATTTGAGACAAAAAAAATCCATGGGTCAAATTGGGGACCCCATGGAGCCAATTTGGTAGGAAAATGACATTAAAAACTTTTTATTTAATGTTAAAAAAAATGTCACAAAGATGAGTCGTTTTACTAAAACATTTTTTAAATGGGGTTATAAAAGTAATATTTTTGACTATAAATATTCATTAGAAAGATAAATTGATTTCCTACATAATTATACTTTTTTATAATTTTTAGACCTTAAATAAATTAAATTATTTATGACACTATGATGATGCAGCGATTACCTCATTAATTAACGATTTTAATAAAATGGAAGGATAATGTAAAATCTAAGCATTACACTTGTCCAAAGCCTATTATATGAGAATATTTCGAACCCTTATCACCTTATCCTAGAATTATATAAGTGTTGGTCTTTTAGAATCCGAAAAGCATTGTATAATAAAGTAACATTTCATTACTTTCCAAGAGTGCCCCTCCTCTCCACTTATAAAAGGCCCCCACCTCTCCCACCTTATTCACACATTCAAGCCATTTGGCTCCTCCAACCTCAGCACAAATACTCTCCCAACTTCCTCTCTATTACTCCTAGAAGCCTCAATGTTGGTATAAGTCTTCCCAAGGAACCCTTTGGCTCAAATAAAAAAGAGTTACCCGAATTTAAGGTAATATCTTCTCTAATGTTGTTTTGTTTTATTTAGCTTCTCCAACCCCATAACTATTTTTATTTCTTTATTTTGTAACAACACCAGTATATACAATATAATAGTATGTTTTTATGATAAGGATTTTGTTTACACTTACACACACCATCGTCTAATGGTTAAGGAACATGCTGTTTCTGTGGGTGGCGAAATACTGCCTCATGAAATGATGATTGTTCAATATTCTTCTAAAACCTCTAATGGTGGACATTTTGATGCCAATATTTTCATATATGATATATATATTATGTTTATGTTTTACTTATGATTCAGTATTTCTCATTTATGGCATACTTTATGATTTCCATTATGGGTAAACGCGATAATTTCATTTTAGGAAGTGCGGACTACCACCCCCTCAAAGTGATTTGAATCATTAATGCCATATGTGGGATGTATAAAGGATGGAGTAAATAGTATTATACATTATATTATACTGGAATTATATTATATCTTTATATAATTATAACTGCATTCCATTAAATACGAAATAGAAATGAAAGTAGCGGTCATGCGTACGTACGGCTTACCGTCTCCATGAACGGTGCATTTCATTTCTTACCTCTAAATGTTATGTAATATTATAAATGAATGTATATAATGGATATATATGACGTATATGATATATACATCATGAATATAATTTTGGATATAATGGATATATTACCACATGAACAAAGTGTAATTATACGAAGTTTATTTTTGACTCATGTACCTAAGATCGACAAAACGACCGTTATAAACTTAAATAATTACATAATGTTCATGACATGGTAATAAGTGATATAAAAGTAATAATTAACTTTAAAAATGTTCTGAAGAAGGTAGAGATTAACTCTAGTTTTTTATTCAGGAGGTTAAAGAGTGGTCAAGTGAAGTCGGACATGAGGTAAGGGAATTTCTCAACCCAATTTCCATTCTTTGGGTTAATCTCCTACTTTCAAATTATGTCATGATATTATTATGTCCTATCTGTATTTGTACTTTCTTTAGGTATAAATATGGTGAATACACATAATAAGTCTATTTTATTTAAAAAATATTCTTTTTAAGGGAACATATTAACCTCGTTTACGTTCTTTGGGTTAATCTCCTACTTTCAAAATATGTCATGATATTATTATGTCCTATCTTGTGTTTGTACTTATTTATGTGTACTTATAGTGAATACACATAATAGATCTATTTTATTAATAAAAAATGATCTTTGTAAGGGACTTTGTCTCAATCTCCTTTAATTGAGGCATATTTCGTTTTATACACAACTTTCTTTTATACGGTGTATAAACCCCTTTGACTTTTACGTTTATTCAAAAGGAATCTTTTTATACAAAGAGTTTTTACTAAATGACAAAAGGAATTTTTTTCTTACATATGCAGCGACAATGACTTCTATGCCGTCGTGACTATTATTTGAGTTTCGGCTTCTTCTATAAGCCATAACTATTTTTAAAATAAAAATAAATACCATGTTTTACTTTGGTATTGAAAATGGTTTTGATAAAGTTTTTATTATATCAATGTGTTGTATTTATATCTTGTGATTGAAGTGTGGAAATCTTATGTTTCCTTTATGCATGTTTTATGTGATACAATTATGTTATGGTTTATGATATGTTTAAACCTGTTCATATGAGGAATTCATTGGACTTAATAAGTGACGGGTGGAGCCCGCTATAGCTCCTCGATGAATCAGTAGGTCTCATGAGACAAACTAGTGTCTTGGCACGAGGCATTGACAAAATATTATTGTAGACTTGGCATGAGGCCTTGGCTATGTGGTTATGATAGTCTGGAATTATGCATTCCATCATTATTATAGTGGTTATTGATACTGCATGTGATTATTCGACCAGTAGAATATCCATGCGAGTAAGTAAATGGCATTATTTAATTTTATTTTTTCTGTATTATGCTGAAGTTCAAGTTTAAAAAGGCTGTTGTTTTATTTATACGTTGCCTTAAATGTTAATGTTTATTTATGAAAGCTTCCGCAATATTGTTATCCTTACTGAGCATCTGACCTCACCCCTTTCAATGTTTTAATATTTTCCAGGATGTGAAGATGTATTTTATGAATGAACTACAGGGATAGTAAGAAGAGTATATGAGTGTGGACTATGGAGACTGTGGTATTGTAGATTTTCACTTTATGATGTAATGTAACATTTATGAATGTATCTAGTGTTTCCAAGGCTACTAAACTAATCAGTCTTTCGAGACTTGATCTTGTGTGATCATGCCAATGTTACGCAATAATGAACCGACTCTGGTTAACTGGGGTTGGGGCATTACAGTTGATATCAGAGGTAGTTTAGTACTAACCTTGGAAGCTAGATTTAGATAAACTCTGATTAGAGCACATAGCCCAATGATAGACTTTGAGGATTAGTATAGAAGAACATCCTATAATTTTGGTATTATAGAGATTTTGTTAGTTTTCCGAGAAATACATCCCTGTCTGGATACGAGCAGGTAGAGGCGGCTCTGGCACAGATGTACCTAGGGGTAAAACCCGAACACACCGCTTTGAGCTAGACTCAAACAGGAACTGGTGCACGACAACGGGTCTTTCTGCACTCTTGGTTATGACACTCCCGGGGGATATGCTTCGGATAATTATCATTTTCTTTAAAAACCATTATAAAGGGCTTATGAGTACATACTTCCTCAAAGAAAACATTTTTATGATTATGGATTATATCCATAAATAGTTCAATTTATGTTAAGTGTTTTACAAGTATGGAATTATGTATTGTAATTCATAAACTAATCTAGTTTATGCCATTGTTTAGAAATGGCACCTAGTGGGAGGAATAGAAACCATATCAATGCACGCACTCCGTGTAGGGATTTCCCTCCTGCTCAAGATAATTATTGTGGAGCTGGAGATACAACTAGTGCTGATCAACTTATTACTATACTGGGACAACTCCCTCAGGTTATTAATAATAACCTTACTCGTATGGAGCACCCTGATCCGCAATGTGGAAGATCAATGTTAGACCGCTTCATGAGGCAACAACTGCCAATATTTAATGGGGGTGCAAATCCATTAGTAGCTGAGCAATGGAAAACTCCTTAGAAAAAATATTCCATGCCTTGGGGAGTAGCGAAAGGGAGAAGGTTGTCATGGCAGTCTACAGCCTCACTGGAGATGCCGATCAATGGTGGTCACTGATTCAAAACACAAAGGAAGATGAAGAAGTATCAAGTATGGAATGGAGAGAGTTTAAGGAAATTTTCATAGAAAAATAATTTCCACATGGCCATCGAGCAGATATGGAAAGACAATTTCTGAGTCTGAGACAAAAGGTGGATGAGAATGTCGCAAAGTATGAGGCTAACTTTACAAGGTTAGCGAGGCATGCAACAGATTATATACGTAACCCAAGAAGTAAGATCGATCATTTATTTGATGGGTTAAAACCGTTTCTCCGTCGACCTTTAGTATCACAATCTTTCTCAATATATGAAGATATAGTCTCGTATGCTATCAAGACAGAAACATAATTCTCTAAGTCTTATGACAACAAAGTAAAGAAAGAGAATAAGAGAACAGTGGAACAAGAGACAGATAAAGGGAAAAAGGGAAAGAAGGATTTTCCATCATGCGATAATTGTGGGAAGAATCACCATGGTACATGCCTAAAAGGAATGGGAGGTTGTTATAAATGTGGGTAAAAAGGTCACCAGGCTCGTGATTGCAAGGGAAAGAAAGAGGCTATCAATGTTGAATGCTACAATTATTGGGAAATGGGGCATTATGCAAATAAATCTCATAAGCGTCAGGGAAACATAACTCAGAAAAGGCCAAGGGATCAAGGAAAATCTTATGTTGTTACTACAGTTGAAGTGGAATAATTAATGTATTGGGGATTTTGGAAGCAAGGATTATATTCTGGTTATAAGAATAATGTGATATATATAAGGATTATACTGCAATACTTGTTTTTTCATTAAGGTTTTAATATGATGAAGGTAATCATATTTTGAGTATGTGATAATAAGAGAAACTTTACTTTGTTTGGGGAATCTGATGTTACAATTGATTTTGGAATTTAGAGACCTTTTAGAAAATGTCTGGACAGAGGTATTTGGATAACTATATAGGTTGGAATGGATTAAGTTGAACCTTGGATATTATTGTTTAAGGTTAAAACATTTCTGAAGATTATTTTTGGAATATTATAATACTATAGTTTTAGGAAAAGGACAACCTATAGGTTGGGGGATAACCCATCGCGTCGGATAAAGATACAGGAATCGAACCCATAACCATAGTGCGACATGCCTTTATTTCCTACCACTAGCCTATAAGAAGTCCCTAGTTATTACGAAATAGTTTTCCTAATCTAAATGGTATGCGGTAATATTTGGAACCTTATACAATTAGGATAAATAGAATATTTTTGAGTTCTATTACATTTTAGAGTGAAAGATGGGTTTGTGGTAAAAACTTATTAAAGAATGAAAGTCCACATGACAAGTAAGTACATTTCCTTACGTTCATAGTAAATCTCCTAAATAAACTCCTACACTTTATAAAAGGTAACTTAAAACAAAAATGTTGCCGGTTAACTTTTCCAACTAGGGATTCAATGACTGTTTAACCAATCACAAGTTTGTGATTTTCTTGTGGTTAACTTTCTCCTAATACTATTTTCTACAACTCTCCATCAGACCGTGATGGTTTTTTTTCTTTCATATCCATATTTTCTTAGAATCCTAGTATGGGCTGTCTTGGGTGACCTTTGTACTTATCTTTCATTCTTTTAAAGTTATATTTTTATTAATCTTATTTCTGATGTGGGTTTTCCAAAAAGGTATTTTCTATTTTCAACCTTTTATTTTCAAAGAAAAATTTCAAATTGCGAGGACACAATTTATTGAAGGAGGGGAGAATGTAACACCCAGAGCTTCCACGATACGCTTCTCTTTCAATAATGCAATAGCTTGCATTATACGTAAGTTCGAGATTCTAACACACCGCGACCGATCAAAGTAGCAGTAATGAATATTAATACCCACTTTTTGAAATTATATATATTTTATATTTCAAAATGGACTTCAATTATGGATTCATAATATCAAAATTAGCCTATGTTGAATTTTTGGTATTTTTCTGAGAACTTCCAATTTTTTATGAATAGTGAAAAATACATAAAAACAACCCTTTTAATAAAAATAATTTATAGTGATAAATTATACTATTGAGTGGTTTTAAAGTATAATTAGAATATATTTTTACCATTTTATCCAATGTTGTTCATTATAATTAATTTCACTTTGAAATTAGACATAAACAATTGTCAATCTTTTGATATATATTGTTTCTTAAAAACACGCTATTTGTTGTGACAATAGGAATTAATTATAAAATTAATTAATGCAACTTATATTTTTGGAATTTTGTAAAATAGACATCATTTTTGAATTTGTAATATCAATTATAGCTTAGGGTGAAATTTTGGCATTGTAGAAAAACTTCAATTTTTTGATGAATAGTGAAACCACTAAGTGGTAGTTAAAAAACTGATTTTTCATTTAAATGAATCATTACCACTTTTGTGATTTGATTTCCAAAAATCCGACATACATGGTTGTCATTAGGATGTAAAATGTGGTTCAATGAGATTAAAATAATTTTTTGGTGAATAGTAACTTTTAAGTTTAATTAATCACGATTAATGGTAAATAGTGAAATTTAAGGTAAAAAGGATATTATAAAAATATGAAATTACCTTTACACTAGTCCTACCCCTATTGGATGAGTCATGGCAGACCAAGACAATCCATGGGTCAACTTGGGGACCCCATGGAGCCACTTTGGTAGGAAAATGACATTAAAAACTTTTTATTTAATGTTAAAATAAAAATGTCACAAACATGAGTCTTTTTACTAAAACAATTTTTAAATGGGGTTATACAAGTCATATTTTTGACTATAAATATTAATTATAAAAGTAAAAATATTTCCTACATAATGATATTTTTTTTATAATTTTTAGACATTAAATAAATTAAATTATTTATGACACCATGATGATGCAACGATTACCTCATTAATTAACGATTTTAATAAAATGGAAGGATAATGTAAAATCTAAGCATTACACTTGTCCAAAGCCTATTGTATGAGAATATTTCGAACCCTTATCACCTTATCCTCGAATTATATATGTGTGGGACCTTTGGAATCCGAAAATCATTGTATAATAAAGTAACATTTCATTACTTTCGAAGAGTGCCCCTCCTCTCCACTTATAAAAGGCCCCCACCTCTCCCACCTTATTCACACCATCAAGCCATTTGGATCGGCCAAACTCTGCCCAAATACTCTCCCAACTTCACTCAATTACTCCTAGAAGCCTCACTTTTGGCAGAAGTCTTCTCAAAGAATCCTTTGGCTCAAATCAAAAACGAGTTACCCGATTTTAAGGTAATGACTTCTCTAATGTTGTTTTGTTTTATTTTGCTTCTCCAAACCCATAAACTCTTTTTATTCCTTTCTTTTGTAACAACACCGGTATCTAAAATATACTAGGATGTTTTTATGATAAATATTTGGTTTACACTTACACACACCTTCATCTAATGGTTAAAGAACATACTGTTTCTGTGGGTGGAGAAATACTGCCTCATGAAACGATGATTGTTCAATATTCTTTTAACACCTCTAATGGTGGCCATTTTGATGACACTATTTTCATATATGATATATATATATATTATGTTTATGTTTTCCTTATGATTCTGTATTTCTCATTTATGGCATCATTTATGATTTCCATTATGGGTAAACGCGATAATTTCATTTTAGGAAGTGCAGACTACCGCCCCCTCAAAGTGATTTGAATCGTTAATGCCATATGTGGGATGTATAAAGGATGGAGTAAATGGTATTATACATTATATTATACTGGAATTATATTATACCTTTATATAATTATAACTTCATTCCATTAAATACGAAATAGAAATGAAAGTAGCGTTCATGCGTACGTACGGCTTACCGTCTCCATGAACGGTGAATTTCATTTCTTACCTCTAAATGTAATGTAATATTATAAATGAATATATATACTGGATATATATGATTTATATGATATATAAATCATTAATATAATTATGATTATAATGGATATATTACAACATGAACAAAGTGTAATTATAAGAAGTTTATTTTTGACTCAAGTACCTAAGATCGACAAAACGACCGTTATAAACTTAAATAATTACATAATGTTCATGACATGGTAATAAGTGATATAAAAGGAATAATGTACTTAAAAAAGCTTATTAAGAAGGTAAAGATTAACTCTAGTTTATTATTCAGGAGGTTAAAGAGCGGTTGAGTGAAGTCGGACATGAGGTAAGGGATTTTCTTAACCCAATTTCCATTCTTTGGGTTAATCTCCTACTTTCAAATTATGTCATGATATTATTATGTCCTATCTATATTTGTACATTCTTTATGTATACATATGGTGAATACACATAATAAGTCTATTTTATTTAAAAAATATTCTTTGTAAGGGAACTTCTTAACCCAGTTTACATTCTTTGGGTTAATCTCCTACTTTCAAAATATGTCATGATATTATTATGTCCTATATTGTATTTGTACTTCTTTATGTGTACTTATAGTAAATACAAATAATAGATCTATTTTATTTATAAAAAATGATATTTGTAAGGGACTACGTCTCAATCTCCTTTCATTGAGGCATATTTGGTTTTATACACAACATTCTTTTATACGGTGTATAAACCCCTTGGACTTTTACGTTTATTTAAAAGGAATCTTTTTATACAAAGAGTTTTTACTAAATGACAAAAGGAATGTTTTTTTCTTATGTATGCGATGACAACGACTTCTCTTCCTCTATGACTATTATTTGAGTTTTGGCTTCTTCTATAAGCCATAACTTTTTTTAAAAGAAAAATAAATACCATGTTTTACTTTGGTATTGAAAATGGTTTTGATAAAGTTTTTATTATATCAATGTGTTGTATTGATATCTTGTGATTGATGTGTGGAAATCTTATGTTTCCTTTTTGCATGTTTTATGTGATACAATTATGTTATGGTTTATGATATGTTTAAACCTGTTCATATGAGGAATGCATTGGACTTAATAAGTGATGGGTGGAGCCCGCTATAGCTCCTCGATGCATCGGTAGGTCTCATGAGACAAACTAGTGTCTTGGCACGAGGCCTTGAAAAAATCTTATTGAAGACTTGGCAATGAGGCCTTGGCTACGTGGTTATGATAGTCTGGCATTATGCATTCCATCATTATATAAGTGGTTATTGATACAGCATGTGATTATTTGACCAGTAGAATATCCATGTGAGTAATTAAATGGAATAATTTAATTTTATTTTTTCCATATTATGCTGAAGTTCATGTTAAAAAAGGCTTTTGTTTTATTTATACATTGCCATAAATGTTAATGTTTATTTATGAAAGCTTCCGTAATATTGTTATCCTTACTGAGCATCTGAGCTCACCCCTTTCAATGTTTTAATATTTTCCAGGATGTGATGATGTATTTTATGAATGACCAGCAAGGATAGTCAGAAGAGGATATGAGTGTGGACTATGGAGACTGTGTTATTGTAGATTTTCACTTTATGATGTAATGTAACATTTTTGAATGTATCTAGTGTTTCCAAGTCTACTAAACTAATCAGTCTTTTGAGACTTGATCTTTTGTGATCATGCCAATGTTACGCAATAATGCACCGACTCTGGGTAACTGGGGTCAGGGCATTACAAATATCTCTAGGATAGAACTGTCACAGTAGACTGATTTTATTTTGAGTGAATCTGCTGGTATGCAGTACATTATACACTGTAGAGTGAGGAAAACCCTGAGAAAACCCTATACATACATGGGTTTTATGGAATAACCCTTCATTACATCCAAGAAGACAGGATACCTTATGTTATTATGGACGTACATGCCAGGTCATGTGGTTCCCATCAAGAGCAATTAAAGCTCACCCACTACATTTGAAGACTGCACTACTTCTGGACCAACATTATCTACAACTTCATTTAGTTCACCAACAAGTGTTTTGTGTGTCAAATACATACCAAATATGTGCATCGATCATTGGATATTCTCCACACCACTATGTTTTATCGTACCTCTAAAGTATGGGGAATCAATGTTGATAGACCAAACCTACTAGAAATATCTCACTAGTGAAGATTTATCTTAACCAAAAATTACTTCTTTTCTAATTGGGAATATGTGATTCCCATCAAGGAATTCAAATAATGATCCACAGTTAGGTTCATGATCTCCCGCATCATCCATAAATTTAGAGTTCCTTATTTTTTTCTCACCAACAGCAACCCAACATCCAGGCTGCTGAAATGGTGAATTTGTAAACCACCCAGTACAACAATAATTCTTCCCACAATGTGTAGGATAATAGATAGATTGAGGAATTAAAAAATACACTTAGTAATATCTGGGAGAAAATGGCGTTAGAAAACAACAATATTTGGCTGGAAAAGTTCCCCACGCCCTCTAGGCTATCAAAAGATGAAACAGAATCCCAGCCATGTGACCCCATATTCCCTATTATATGAAACACAGAAAGTCTTTCCCATATAGTTTATGTTAACACCACTTCTAAAAATTGTATACAACTAATAGATTCCATACAGAATGGAATAATTTCCCCTTCATGATTTAGAATCCCTCAAAGAGAACATGGTCCCGCCCTTTCAAAATCTGGAAATGTTAATTAAAGGGTAAAAAGAGTATTCAATGAAAAGGTTCACCTTCACTCATTTATCTAGGGTGACATGGTACTGGTTCCTAGAACACTGATGATGCATAGAATAAATCTATCAATGTTGGAACCCAAGTGGGAAGGACCTTACATCATTCATAAAGACTATTACAGTTGAGAATACTCATTTACCATTGACAGAGAGAGTATCTAACCTCCATAAACTTCTATGTTTCTCCAGAATTAAATTTCATGAGGAGTAATGTTCTTGGAAAAATAACATTTAATTGTTTGAAAGGGTCTAGGATGTAATAACTAAAACTGTTTACAAGGGTCTGATCTTTATGACCTCAAAATAATAACAACCCCCTGATCTTGGAAATATTACCTTAAACTATTTTCAATTAGTCCAAGAATTATGACCTTAAACTATTTGTATCATGTATAGTATGAGGTGTATGACATTAAACCTCAAATCCAGATTTCCTCAACCCAGAACATTAAACTACGATCATACCCCATAAAAAATTGGGATGCATCATGCAATATTTATTGTATGATCCAAGGAGTCCAACCCCATATAAAACTGAGGTGCCTCACATGATAAGTATTATATGGTAAAAAAACATTACCCCATTTTAAATTGAGATTCCTCTTATGATATGAGATGAACCAAAACCAACATCCTTAGCACACATCTTTAAATTGTAGCCTTACCTTGTGTCATTAACAAGGGATTTATTCAGTAGAGGAGATTTCCCCCACTTTTGGAATTGGTCTCCTATCACACCTAGTTGCAGAACTACATGTGTCTTGATTCTCATCCTCAAGGAATATTTAGTGATTCCTATAACTCCCATAATCTCATAAAACTGAAACATTATCAACCCTTTAATGCATTATACCCAATTATGGTCCTAAAATTTTAAACATAAACTATGTGAAATTCATCTCATTATATGCATGTCATGCACAATACTCATTGGCTCCTTTCATGTCAGGTTTTACCCCTTCTATTCCACATAGATACCCTTGAGAAACACATGAATCCTATCCAAGAATCGTGACTTTAAACAATATTCCACCATTACCCCCAACAATGAGTTATGACCTTATACTATGTTCTATTTTTCTAAGGGATTTTTGTGGTACGTGGGAATGCATGTCCTGCCTTCACATCGAGTTCTTCCTCTTTCATGAAACACAAATTCAATTATTATATAATATTTCCAATATTCCATGAATTGTGAATAAAAACTTTTTTCCATGTTATTTGTTGCATGACCTTAAACAATGTGAAATCAGCTTCAGGATTGCTTCATTTGGTGAAAGGCCTCCTTGGATTCATTCATGTTAGGATTTCACTCTTTTTTCACTTTAAAAATGTTTTCAAGGTCCCCCAAATTTTACATTATTTATGAACTTAAACGATTTTCAATTGGTCAAATCACTATGACCTCAAACTATCCTTGGTGTTTCAGAAATCCCATGCCTCCTCTGCTTTACAGAACTATGTGTATCATTATTCCCATCCTCATGGGATACATAATGATTACTAGAACTTCTATCTCCAGGTTCAACTGTGGATTCACCACAAAACCATCCATTACCTATGGTTCTATCACCCTAAAATTATATCATGAGACTCTTTTTTGGGTATACATCCCATTCCTTTTCTTTGACCCATTAGTGGGATGAGATGACCTCACAACCCAACACGGGGAATAGAAGAACGGGAAGCTTGATGTTTAATCCTCACTGAAATCCTCAGCACATGATGTTAACTATATCTTTACACCAAATAATTCTGGGATACCTTTTAATGTTTTACGGTTAACCCCTTGTCAAACTGGGATTCCCCATATGAAAAATATGGGATGAACAAACAACACCATCCTTAGAACCTGATGTTAAACTATATCCATAACCCATATAAATTCAATATGCCTCATACCATAATATGAGATGATTTGATATCCTCTCTTAGGAGGAATACTCCTACCAACATCGGTCTCCTACTACATCATATTTTAGAACCATGGGAAACTTGATTCTCATCCTCATGGGATACATAGTGATGCATGAATATTCTATCTCAGGTCCAACCCCTTTGTCAACTCCTTATGGGGTCTTTATCAACCCAAGGTATGGTTTTCCAAGAGTGGTGTGACATAGGATCCCCTTGGACCTCCTTTCATATCAAGTTGGTACTTTTTAATGCCCTAAAATCCTCCTAAAGATACACAGTCACCCCTTGGGTCCATGATCTATGACATTTAAACAACAACTACCCCTATAGAATGCACTCTATGAATTTAAACTTGAAGACTTCATAGTCTAAGTTATTTAACCTTAAAATGAAAATAATGATATCAAAAATGCATGCCATTAAACTATAATCTTTCCTAGTATACAACTGGTATTTTCTATATGAAAAGTATGGGATGGAAAAAATGAAGGCCCCTGGAACACCCTAAGAAGGGAGGGGTGAATCAGGGTGTCAAATGTTTCTTTTTAATGTTGAGGATCTTGTTACCCACATTGGTAGGAACTTTTTATATCTGTCAAAAAAAAGAATGTAGGAAGTTGGCACAACACTTTTACTTGGTCTACCACAAAGGGCTATGTCCAAGGAGAATACACCAACAATGTTTCATTCATACCAAAATCCACTAATCTTCACTAGTTTATGGATTACATTTTTTGGTCACAATCACACTATACCAGGAAAATTGATGTTAAAAAGGTTCAGGGTTTGCTCACTCTGACCCTCCGGTCACTCCTGTTGACTCCGCCAGGCTCATTGTCTTTGGTGGATTCCCTCTCAGTTTATAGACATGAAGGTCTCTTCAATAGATATGCATTGATGTATTTACCTCTGTACAGCATGAGATTGTGCTTGCATCGAAGTCCAAAAAGGATGCACTTGAAAGCACTGAACCACTAAACTGGATATTTCAAATGCATAAACAGGTTACACTGATGATTTCATGCAACACCTACCCTTTGCGCGAAATATCTCACTTATTCACACAATACATCATTTTTGCATGGAAAATATTTCTCACAACGACTTCCTTTACACATATCCTCATATTTTACACACAACTTCATCTTTTTCGTGAAACATCACCTTTTACGCGCAGCTTTACGCACACCATCCACTTTTTCACACACCTTCCACTTTTACGCGCAGCTTCAAATTTTACCCGCAACTTCTGCATTTTCGTGAAGCGTAAAATTTCATCCACTACACCTTTTCCGCGCAACTCGCACTTTTTGCGCAAAACTCTCTTTTTTTCACAACCCCCTTTACATGAACATTTTACATGCATCAGTACTTGAATCTTTCCTAAGTCTTCAACCATGAAGAATGAGGGGGGCCACCTCTTATTTATAGACCTCACCGACCCCTCGTGTACAGAACCCATCTTGGCACGAAAAACCTCTCATTTGTCATGCAATACATTTCGCACAGGAACTGTTTTCCACGCACATGTCCATGTTTTTCGCCCAACCCATTCCTTTTCCATTTTCTAATGTTCTAATTCTGAAACACCTCTTGCACAAAAAAATATCTCTCCACTATTTCACACACCACTTTGTTGTTCATGCACCACGCTATTTTTCTCACACCACATTATTTTTCACACACCACACTGTTTTTCGCACACACCTCACATATTTCATGCACCACTTTCGCTTTTCACGCACCTTCTTCTTCCAACAACCTATGTCTTCATTTTCTGAATTTCAGGTTCAAAAATTTGGTAAACGCTGGAGAATAACACCACCTTCAATACTGTTGTCTGCTTGAACTGTATGATCACTTTACAAGAACACGTTCTGGACTTCCATAGAGGATTGACAAAAAACACAAACCATAATCTATTTCAGGCAAAGAACGGCCACAGTTCCAAAAATCTCCCCCATTGGGTTTGTTGGCAATCACTAAATAAATTCAATAGAGGACCATCCACTTGAAAACCACAAATGAAAGAATCAACTTAGCCAACATTCTAAGTCTACGTGAGCAATGATCAATGTAGAAAACAAGATGGGAAGTGTGAATTGGGATCCCGTGTTTTGGATTTCTCAATGACGCCCAAGCAATTCATTTAAAGTGTCACAGAAGCATTACATGTCCAATGTATTCCTTCTCATCCTATCACCGAATTCTCATCAGGTCACAGAAGCATCACATGTCTGGAATTTATTACTTCTCCCCCATTGACAATAAACCGAAAGACTAGTAATTGTTTATTGTTCATCTCAAAAAACAGTCCCCCTGGATAGTATCCCCCCCCCCCACAAACCTCTATCACATCTACAAAATGATTAAAAACAGTTAATATATCTTGGGAGAGGGGAATTTCATTACCTCCTTAGGCACTGGGAGGTGGTTGAACACCGAGGTTCAACTGATGTTTCTCAAACACAGCTGTTTATAGTGGCTTGGTCAGGATTTTAGCCACTTGCTCATCAGTTCCCACATGATCCATTCTAATCACTCCTTTCTCAACATTTTCTTTGATAAAGTGATACCCGATTTCAATATGTTTTTACGAGAATGATGAACATGATTCATTATAAGATCAATTGAACTCTTTTTATCATATTAAATCATCATTGGTTGCTTTACCTCATCACCAATATCTGTTAGTTGTTGCTTCATCTATAGCATTTGAGTGAATTTCATTGTGGCAGAGATATACTCAGCTTCCGCAGTACTAAGATAAGTACTCTCTTGCTTCATGCTCATCCAGCCAACACATTTATTCACAATGCATAATTCTCCACCACTGGTGGACTTTTCATCCACTACATAACCAGCCCATTCAACATCAGAAAACACTAATAATTCGTTGTCCCTTCCTGCATTAAGGTATAACACAAAGTTTTGAGTACCTTGAATGTACCTCATGATTCCTTTAACTGTCGCCATATGTTCCTCTTTTGGATTACTCTGAATGCGGGCCACTAGACATGTTTCTAAGACAATATCTGTCTGTGTCACTATTAGGTATAGTAGGTTCTGAATGATCTTATTTTACATGGTGGGATCTACAGAGGTCCCATCCTCATGCTTTCAAAATTTGGTTCCAACTGCAATTGGAGGTGACATTGTTTTAGAGTCATCCATATTAAATTTGTTCAGAAACTCTCTTGCATACTTTTCCTGAGAGATGAATGTGTAATATTTCTTTTGAGTCACATGCATCCCCAAAAAATATGCAAGCTCCATAATCATTGACATTTAAAATTCTCATTTCATGTGAATGGAAAATTCATCCATTGATTTCTGCCTACTGCCACTAAAAATATAATATCGTCAACGTAACATAGAACCATGAACTGATCTTTCAGGGAATTCATCACACAGAGATTGTGATCTAATCCTCCTCGTGTGAATTCTAGTGTCTTGAGATAAGAGCCCAGCCGGGAATACCACACTCATGGTGCATGTTTCAATCCATAGAGTGATTTCTTTAGTTTGAAAACCTTTGTTTCATCAGTACCAAGAAGAAAACCCACTGGTCGTTTTATATATACTTCTTCTTTGAGTACACCATTCAAGAATGCTATCCTAACATCCATTTGATATACATTATATCCTCTTGGGAGTTCCATGTCAAGGAAAAGCCTGAATGACTCAAGTCTAGCCACTGGTGCAAAGGTTTATTCAACCTCAACACCTTCATTCTGGGAATATCATTTACATACTAGTCATGCGTTATTTCTAATAACACTTTCGTTATCATCAAAATTGTTCTTGAAGATCCATTTTGTACTAGTCACATTGTGATGTTCAGGTCTCTTAACTAGATCCCAGGTCTGGTTCTTTTCAATCTGATCTAACTCTTCATTCATGGATTTCACCCATGATTCATCCTTTGCAGCTTCTTGAAATATGGATGGCTCCACCACTAACAGAAATGATGATTGTGTGTTATACCTCATTCTTCTTGTTTGTTTTGGTGCACTCCTACCCCCAATTATGTTAGATGGATCAATCTCAGCTCTTCAATTTCTCTAGTGAGGTTCAATTGCATTCTCTCTAGCCAAGGTTTCCTCTTCAGATTATTCTTCTGATTCAACATCATGAAGTGACTCCTGAGTGTTTTTTAGACCTTTTAATATTTATGTATTTGTATTTACTCTATGTTCACTTTATTCCTCACTTTCTATCATATCAGTATATAAAATCCTTGGGGAATTTTTAGTTTTCTCTTCAATGATATTTACATCACTGCTTTCCAAAATCCTTCCCAATCACTTGTTGAAACACTTGTTGGAATTTCTTTTCATTGAGTATCCAAGTAATATTCCTTCATCTGCTTTGTCTCCTTATTTCCTTTGATTTCCTTCTTTGTTTCTGATGAAACAATTACTTCCAAAAAAACGAAATTATTTTAATTAAGGCTTCCTTCCATGCCACAATTCATAATGTGTCTTCGTATCACCCATATAAAGTCTTGTTCGATTTTGAATATACACTGAAGCTTGAGCGGCCTATTTCCAGTAATGATGTGGAATATGATTCTCAATCACCATAGTTCTTTCCATATTGTTCACCTGTCGATTTATACACTCAACCACTCCATTTGGATGTGGAGTTCTCATGACAGCTGCCTCATGTTGTATCCCATGCTTCTCTAGGTAGGCTTCAAATTCAATAGACGTGTATTCCACTCAATCATCTGATCGAAACACTTTGATTGTTCTTCCAGTATCATTCTCGACGATTAGATGATATGTTTTCATGCAGTCAAGTACTTTTTGTTTCCTATGTATAACCATTACACATTCTATTATACTGTAATAATCTATGAAAATGAGAAGTACCTTTCTCCATGAGTTCCAGAAACATTTATTAGGCCACATACGTCTGTATGAATGAGATCAAGAAGATGTGATTTCGTTTCCATCTTTGGCCGATATGAACTTCAGACTAGCTTTCCACGAATGAAAGCATCAATAGAATTCTCACATTCACGCATAAGGTTGATAATTTCCATGAAAATCCTCAATCTTGATATTTTCTGCATGTCTCATTCATTGAGGTGCCCCAGTCTCCGATGCCACAAATTGTTTTCTTCTTCAACAGTCATGTAACAAACGTTTTTTTACTATCAACCTGATATAGGTTGCCTTCTATTCTAGATCCCTTTAAAAGTTAATTGCATGTCTTTTCCTTGACAGTGCATCCTTTCTGATTAAAAGTAACTACAAGTCCTGATTCACAGATTTGACTCATGCTGAGGAGATTATGACACAGGTCATCTACCTAAAGGAATTCAGTTTTCTTTAGCTCACCATTAGCTAATTTAGTACATCCATTGTCTTTGATTTTTAGAGCTCCATCATTTCTGAACTGTACTTTCCCATCAACCCTCCTTTTTATATCCATTAACAGAATTGCATTACCTATCATATAAGATGAAAAACCACTATCCTAAATCTAGATATTGTTACATTTTGTATCATTGAGGTCCACCTCTATGAGGTTGGATTTATCAATTTTATTCTTTTCCTTTTAGAAGACATTGGATTGAGTGTAGAGCACTAATGGACGTTCAATTCTCTCTTTTGTGTACATTGGTTCTTCATAATTGAAATCTTTTTTGAGAGGAGAAAAATGTTTATAAGAGAAACACGGTCTTGTTGAAGAGATTTGACTTGTCTCGAACTCTTGTATGAAGTGTCCATGTCCCTCCTCTGCCTGCAATTAATAGCCTTATGGCCAAAGTTAGAACAACAAAAACAATATCCATAGACACTATTTCTTCTAAAAGAATTAAGAAATGAATTTGTTCTCCTCTATTGAACTCCCATATCTTCTCCATTCATACTGCTTCTTGCCTCTTCACAATAAAACTTTGTATGGCCCAAATATCCACCAAGTTGACACTTCATGAGGGGAAATGTCTTCTCACTTCTGTTAATCCTCATTCTTTCTTTTGTGAGAAAATAGTTTTAGGGATACTTTTTATAGGAGGATTGAGGATAAACTTCTTTTCATTTTTTAGATTGAATTGAGGGTTTCTGTTTTAGCACTTCAGATGACTTTTCCACATCACCCACTTTCATCTTGCCTTTATTTTGGCCACCTTTATTTGCAGAATTTGACGACTCTTCCTCACAACCGATTCCACTATTTCCTATGAAAGAATGTCTTTGATCATTCAAAATATTTTCAAATCCATTAGAACCATGTTTTTCTCTCTCCAATAGTTCTGCATCTGTGAACCTTCAAAACTATATTTTCTTCCTTGATTCTTTTGAAATTGATTAACTCTCACGTTTTCTCCTAAGAGTAACAACTTACTCTTCAAGACTCTCAGTGGTCTTGGTCTTTTCTTCTAGTCTAGTGGTGAGGTAATTGATGAACTTTTCTTTCTCTTCAATTCTATTCCTCAGATCCACTACATCATCAGTGCTTTCAAGAATTTTAGACTGTACTTTAACAAATTCCACCAGTCGTTCAATTTCAACTTCAAGCTGATCAACACAATTAGATGATTCTTCTACAATTGAATTCAACTTATTGAAACTCTTACATTTGATGTCAATCTTACTAAAAGATTCTTTAAGTTGCTGCTTAGTATTGGAATCAGTTTTCAACTGACTATCTCGACCATTATCTTTTGATGGATTTGATTTTTCAATAGTGGCCCTCATGGTAGCATGGTTTCTAGTTTTAAATTCTGTTTCTTCTTTTTCACAGAATTAGTTATCATCATCTACCTTTTCATAACAAAAAACTCTTCTTCAACACTTTATTTATATATTTGAAGTATCCCTTTAAGAAAAACCATTTCCGAGGCTTCTCAATGTTTTCATCTTCACTATCATTATCATTGATCTTTCTTAAACACTGAGAGGCAGTGTTCCCAACTTTGACACAATGAAATAAATAAAGAGGTAACTTCCCTTTGAATTTCCCTTTTCCTGTATGGAACATCATTACGATTAGAGAAATAATTTCTTTTTCCTCATCATCTTCAACACTACTATCTTTTGAAATTTTCAGTTTCTCCATGGGCTTGAATGCCATTTCCTTGCTCACACGAGTCATTGCATCTTCTGGTTTGATTTGCATTTTATATGCCCGTAAACTACTTAGTAGATCATCCAGTGAAATTTTGGAATGATCTCTTTCCTCAAGGGATGACACCTTTGAATTGTACAGGGGTGATAGTCTTCTTAATATTTTATTTACAATATCAATGTATTTGATTTCTTTTCCTAGAACCTAAATTTCTCCAACCACTTCAGCAATTCAATTGAATAATGATTCTGTATTGTCATCCACAAACATCTTCAGATCGTAAAACCTATTATGTGGGACTTTTAGTTTTTCCTCCTTCAATTTTCTATCTCCTTCTTAAATATTTTCATGTTTATCCAACATTTATTTTTCTGAAGTAAAACTCATCACCTTTAGATAGATCTGATTAGAAAGGGCTACAATGAGTGCATTTTGTGCTTTAGTATCTACATCAAGAATTTTCCTGTCTGCATCAGTTATAGCCAGGCCTATTAGATCTGTGACTTGTATTCCTTTTACAGTAGAAAAAAACTTCCATTCCAAGAGATCATAGATGGGATCTCATTCTATTCTTCCAAATCTATAAATTACTTCCATCAAAGAGAGGGACTCCCCTGACATTGACTGAATTGTCCATAATGGCATATGATAGATCAAACACCAGTAAACCTCCCTCTAATTCCACTTGAAGGACCACAGAACACCCTGAGAGGGGAGGGGTGAATCAGGGTGTCAACTGTTTCTTTTTAATGTTGAAGATCTTTTTCCCACATTGGTAGGAACTTGTTATATCTGTCAAAAAAAGGAATGTAGGAATTTTACATGGTACTTTTACTTGGTTCACCACAAAGTTCTACGTCCATGGAGAATATGCCAACAATGTTCTGATCATACCAAAATCCAATAATCTTCACAAGTTTATAGATTACAAGATTTGGTCACAATTACAATTTGCTAGGCACACTACCTTTACAAAGGTTCAGGGATAGCTCAATGCATCCCTATGGTCACTCCCGTTGACTCCCCCTATCTCACTGTCTTTGGAGAAGTCCCAATCAGTTTATAGACTTGAAGGTCTCTTAAATAGATATGCATTGAAGTCTTTTCCTCTATTCAACACGAGACTCTTCTTGCATCGAAGTCCAAAAAGAATGCACTTGAAATCACTGAACCACTAAACCGGATATTTGGAATGCACAAACAGGTTACACTGAAAATTTCACGCAACACCTACCCTTTGTGGGAAATAGGTCACTTTTTCACACAATACATGATTTTCACATGGAACATATTTCACGCAACAACCTCCTTAACGCGCAGCCTCAACTTTTACAGACTTTGACTTTTTCGTGCAACATCACCTTTTACGCATAGCTTTATGTGCACCATCCACTTTTTTCATGCACCTTCCACTTTTACACACAAATTCAAATTTTACGGGCAACTTCTGCGTTTTAGCGCATCTTAAACTTTCACGCACCACACCTTTTACGCACAACTCGGTCTTTTTCGCACAACTCGTTGTTTTTCACGCAACACTCTTTACATGAACAATTTATGTGCATCAGTAATTGGATATTCTTTGAGTATTCAATCAAACGAAATCAGGGGGTCACCTCTTATTTATAGGCTTCACCGATCCCCACATGCAAAACCCATTGTGGTATGAAAACCCTCTAATTCTGCATTCCATACATTTCCTGCAGGAACCATTTTCCGCGCGTATCTCCGTGTTTTTCATGCAGCCCATGCCTTTTCCATTTTCTGACATTCTGAATCCAAAACACCTCTTGCATGAAAAAATCTCACTACTCTATTTTGCGCACCACACAGTTGTTTGCGCACCATGGCGTTTTTCATGCACCACACAGTTTTTTGCTCACCAAATTGTTTTTCGCGCACCACACTATTTTTCACGCACACCTCACCTATTTCATGCACCACTCCCTCTTTCCGCACACCACATTTTTCCAACAATCTATGTCTTCATTTTCTTATTTTCTGGTCTAAAAATTTGGTAAACACTATAGAACAATGCCACCTTCAATACTATTGTCTGCATGAACTATATAATCATTTTACCGGCACAAATTATAGACTTACATAGTGGATTGACCGAAAAAACAAACTATACACCAATTCATGAAATGAACGACCATGGTTCCAACAAAAATACATTATCCCATATGAAACTAATAAACTTTATAGTACGAGATGATTTGGTATCCTCACCAGAGAGGATTTCACTTTAATATAGTCTGCATACTACCATTATGTGTATCATAACTAAGTGTGGATTGAATCACCAATATCATTGGATATGTAGTAACACCAAAATATTTCATCGTGGGCCCAACCCTTCCATCAACTCACCTCAAGGTCATTCCCTTATAAGAAATTCTTGATTATTTCCTACCCACATGTTCATACAGTTCATTTTAGAATTTGGAAAATTAACTCCCAAGTATTTTAATATCCCTATGAAATTTTCACACTTGCACTTAGACACTTTACAATTTCTTTAATTAGGATAACTTTCATCCTCCCAATCTGAATATGATCCCTAAAAAAATTGACTCATGCCACACTAGATCAACTAATAGCATGGGCTCACTATTAAAAAGATCTTTGGAAACAAAAGTGGATCATGTATTTTGTACTCAGCCAGTGGTTGATCATATGATTTTTTACTCAATCCTAAACTAATGAGGGTATGGAAACTATGTTTCGAACATGGTAAATAGTTCTTACTCATCCATAGATTAATCTCCTCTCACTATCTAGGTCTTGAATTTCACAATATCCATCATGGTATTCATAAACCACTTCCTCCCCTCATTTCATTCGCCCGTGAAAAAAATGGGAAGTCTATACCACTCATTGTTTCTCACACTAAGAATGGATCACGTGGGATTAGGATTCAAGAGGGATTTTTTCTTCAAGAAATTTTGAGACACATGAGTACCCTATTGTTCATGTATCATGGAATTGAAATATGTGAAAATCATATTTGACTCAATTTTTGGCATTATGTGGCCTCTTAGACCCCTCTATTAATGCTGAGTAGCCTTTATTCGATGTTTCACATGTTCCTTTGAGACAACTATCCCCACAGTCAATGAATTATGACCTTGAAATATTTTTATGTGGTATGAAATATATGACCATAAATTGGGTTCTTAGGTACATAAAACAAGACATAACCTATTTTCATCCCACCCCTTATGTTTTTCATGGTGCATGGGCTGTCATGACAGTCATTCACATTGAGTTACTGTTGTGTTCCATGCTAAAAACTTTAGGGAACAAATTTTTCTTAACTATATGACATTAAAATTGGATTCTAATACCAAGAATCCTGAATTTAAACTATGTGAATGTATCTTTAGGAATGTATTGTTCATCTTCAAGTCTTCTGGACCCTCCTTTCACATCGAGTTATTAGTCCACCACACTACACATGTCATTTTTGGAAGCTAACCCTACACTCCAAGCTCTATGACCTTAAAACTAAAATTCTTGGTCTATGTTTCACAAAATTAAACTATGTACATGAATGATACCATTGTAATATCCTATGTAGTTGGGATACCTAGGTTCCTCAATTCACAGAGGGTCACATCTCTCTTATTCCACACATATCCCATTTGAGGCACACAACCCCTGGGTCCAATCATCATGAAAATAACCTCTGTGTGATATTCACCATTTTATTTTTATGGTTTCAAGGTATTCCCATATCCATTTTAATTATAGGACCCTCTTATGAGTACCCCTGTTGTGCTACCCTCCCATGCCTCTCACCACTTTGGCTGGGCAGGTATCATTCATAATTATTCACATGTCCCAATAACCTGATATTAAACAACACGATACATCTTCTTCACCGTATGACGTTAAACTACATGTCCAACATCCTTGCCATATGAAAGTAATCTGTATTTCCAATATCCGCATCATATAATGATCAATTGTGAGTCCATCTTCCTCATTTCATGATGTAAAACTACAGAGCATGTTAGGAATTTTCCTAAGAATCCCTTTTCTCTGGTGATGGTCACCTATCGCATCGTTCATGTTTTTTGACCATAAATTAACATATTAAAAAACACTCCCCCTAGAATATTATTTTGGCCTTTTTTTCTGACTTATACTCCCATAATAATTTTATTAAATTCAAATTGGTGTCATTCCAAGAGTGTTTAACTCTATTTGAACATTCAATCACTTCATTTCCATGTTATATGTGCCCCTTTATTTGGATCCACATCCTCTTCCACATATTAATGGGCCCCCCTTGACGGCATGGTCCCAGGCCTCAATAGATCACATACCATTCTGGTTACACACCCTAGAGGACTTTCGATGGCATTTCACTATTAGAAATAGGACCTATACCAATGGTTTTGGCCAAATTAATGGTAATGGTCACTAATTTGGACTTATACCAATGGGTTGGCCAAAACCATTCGTATAGGTAACTTATATAGACCTATACCAATGGTTTTTGCCAAACCGTTATTATAAGGTGGACCTATACCAACGGTTTGGCCAAAATAGTTGGTATATCTAAAAAACAAAGCACATATACCAACAAATTTGATAATTGTTGCTATTGGTATAGACATTCTTTTATGGAATATTTCATTAAATAGTATTAAATAAATAAAAATTTAAAATACATATGAATATACATAAATATATTTAGGAAATTATATTCAAAAAAGTCATGTTATGATAGTGGTTAGGTCTTTGGATTATAAATGGGAGGTGATGGGATTAAAACCATGAAAGGTTTATTTTTTTGAATTACCAATACCAACAGTTTTATGAAACTATTGGTATAGTTTTTTCATATGACCTACACAAAAAGTTTTCCTAGAACCATTGGTATAGACCTATCCCCAAGCCAAACCAGCCAATGGTTCTACGAACCGTTGGTATAGCCTATACCAACGGTTTGGAGACCTATTCCAACGATTCCAAACTGTTGGTATAGTGTATTATTCTATTAGTGTTTGAGATACGTCCCGTGTTTCAAATATGGTCAGCGGTCAAACCTCTTTTGTTTTCCCTATCCTCAAAAAAATTATAATTAATGGTATTTTTGAAACATGGTTAGTAGTCATCCTCCATCATAATGCCTCCCCCATTGTGTTCTATATATTGGGTTTCTCGATTTAGAAACCTCACTCCCTTTGGGTAGAATTCAATTCCCTTGGTGTTACCATATTTGTGCACTATCACATGTTGGAAAATCATTTTTTCTATTTAAGGAGACCCATTCTCCAACTATATATTATCATATCCCGAACACTCCTGGTGTTCTGTAATTTTTTTTAAAAAAATAGTGTTTATCCATTGTAATATTCTCTTATATTAATTATAAATCACTTGGTTATCCATTGTTTATCACAGCAGACATGACTCACATGATCTTATTTACTGATCGTTTGTTTCCCCAAAAATATTACTGATGTATAACAGTGATGAAAATGAGACAAAATAAAAATTTTAATGAAAAAAATAGGTTTTAAAACAAATAAACATAAGTAGTTAATGAGGGTCATCCACACACTGAATCCTCTATTATGTCCCAGAAAAAATACACCCTACAGATCCACCCCAACAATTGATCGCTCTAGTCCCACCAAAATTTGGCATGTGGCCTCCCGAGCCAACTATAACCTCAAGAAATCTGATTCATCCTACTAAACCATATTATAAATCTAATTATCCTTGATCTACACATAGTTATACTCATTCTGATACTTATCTTTCTAAGATACCACCTTCTACGCTTGATCCTCATCCTCTTCCAGTGGAGCCTTCAATTTGATAATGACCTATGATTGAGAATTGATTAATTTTATATTCTCAATCACCTTATCTTACTTACGTTGAATTTATTGATCATATTCCTATATATTTCATATTCTATCATAGTTTGTCCTTGTTTTAGGTGACGTCAAAATGATGTCTCTTCGCACACACATACTCAACAAGGTAGTCATGGACTATGTCATATAGAGTGCAATAATCCACCACTCTAGTTCCTAGGTTGTATAGATAGTGGTGAGGGGACCCTATCCATATTTCTAGGTATGGATATAGAGTATGGGTGATGAAATGCAACTCACTCCTCTATGCCCTGCACCGGTTGATGTGGTTATCTTCAGCAACATCAGACCCAAAGTCTTTCAGATCCTCAAGTGGTGCAGGATCATATTCTAGGAAGCCTACATGGACAAAAACGACATGGTCCTACTTTAGGATTATTTTAGTTGGGCTAGGCTCCATTTTAATATTTCGACCATATTCATATAAACCTTTAACGACAACACCGCCTCTGCCACCCTTGAGCTCCTCCCCTCCAGTGGAATCACCCAAGATCACAGAATATTCCCTCATAAGAACAAGTCTATGTCAATATTATATAACTAGAACCCCATGAGTTAGAAAAACCGTTTGGGAAGGTTCCCTAGATCCCTCACTCATAGACACTTGGTGGGCGCACAACCTTAAACACAAGAGTGTGTTAGTCGGTCTGATCAATGATGATGAGTTGGGAAAATATAACTCATGTAATGGAATTATACTTAAAGAGGGTGATTATTTTGGAGAGTCACCATCCTAGATCATAGAAAGAAAGTTCCACCATGGGATACCCCTCAGCACTAGTTAGTACTTCGATGGATGGCCCCAAACCCCCCAACACTAGTTGACCTGGAGATATATGGGAAAACACTAATAAGTTGACACAAATGCTCCAGGAATCATTGAAAAATTCTAGGTGGATTGATATCTAGTATTAAATTGAGGATTAAGGATATTAATAACTATTCGAACAAGGATAAAATCTTTTCCAACATTGAATTATGCCATTGAGATTCTAGGGCATGTTCTCCCATACACGGCTGAGAGGACTGATATCACTAAGACTGTCACTCAAACCTCCTCGAAATCCCCCCAATTATAGAAACCATGATAATTCCCCCTAGAAAATGCTCTTTAGAACCCAATAGAGCACCCTCTTACCCTAAAAAAAGGGACATGTTGTCCACCTTAGGCTTTCTCTTACACAAAAACAATTCTTGTTAGAGACTTCAGACACAAAATGGGAAGGCGTGGAAGAGAAAATTTGATAGGATTACCTCAAGGAGATATACCATGACAAAATAATCTCTAGGGGTTACTTAACCTCTATCTCATGGAATATCCTATCAATTGGCTGACCCCAAGATTCTCCATTCCTAGATCCCTCCATGTCTTCACTAGATGACATCTCCTTGGTCAATTCTTCAGAATATGGTGTCTCCTCATAATCAGGCATACTATTGAATATCATCTGAAGTATTACAAAGGGAAGATTAGTTTCCCCATGATTGTGGTAGAAGGAATCCATGGTTTACATGTATTCAAAACTCTTATGGATGTACACATAGGTATGGATACTGGGATTCCCCACCTCGGGTAGCTCGATCCCTACCCAGGTCTGCATCTTCCATAGATTCTCTACTAGTAGGTTTGTCCTCAGTATTCCCTATGTTTTCCAATGTGTGGGGAAATTATCATTGGTCATTGGCTTTGTAATGTAAAGAAGCTTCTCGATGGAATCCTCCCTATAACTGTTGGATCCAGACTAAGAGTCCCCTACTTTCTCTGATGACAACTTATGGGAAAGGCCCTCCCATTTAATAGGGGGTGTAAAAACACCTTCCACCACCCCAATGTAGATTCATCTTGAGATACCCCCAATTCATAGCCAAAACCTCAAAGAGTATCCCACCTACCGCCCTACAAATATTTCACCTCTCTTACTGGTGCAATCACCCATACACGCTGATGAGGAATCTCACTCGGGTATGCCGCTACATAGTTTTTGACTTGTATCTATGAGAGGATAGGGTATATGTTAGTTGGTGGGAGGGTAATGGAATAAACCATTACATCACCGATGAACATCCACCACATCTGATGAAGGATACATGGATTCCACCATCCATGGACACCACATATAGACTCTTTTCATCAGCTGATGGATGCATCCGAAGTGCTAGGAGAAACGAGATCGATTATATGGATCTCAATATGATTTTACACATATTTTGTCCAGAAGCACTCCACCTCATAAAGTATGTATGTATTTCATATATTATACTTCCTCTTTAAGAATGTCAACCATCTCTCCAAATAGGGTTGGAAATGAGTGGAAGTTGAAGTTTGTGATGTTTCCAGTCCTGATCATGACCCCAACATCACCGAGTTCCATTAGGTGAACCTAAAAAATGTTGAGTAGTGATATATGTAGACAAATATATGGAGGGGTTATAGAATTTGGAAATCATTAGCTATAGAATTTTACTGCAATCCAACCATACAAGAATTGGAATGGGCCACCAATCTACCTGGGCGAACACCCCCTCACAACATGAAAAAAACTAGATGTATATACAGCCAGCATTGGTACCCCTAGATTCACCTGGTTACCAGATTAAATGACCACCATCATCAAGAGCATCCCTAGGCGAAGGTCCATGTGTGAATCTTTGACTAGAAGCAGTAATGCAACATGGAAGGTGGAAAAGAATGTAGTATAGTAATCTATTGGAAACCAGCTTTCCACCATGTTCTAGCCCCACTACTCATAGTCTCCCACCTCAATGTTCATCCATTTTTATCCAAACCTCCTCATTTCTATATCATTGGACAGAAATTTGGCCACCCTCTCATTTTCATGACTACATCGTTTTTCATTAACATACCATACCGTGTCTTGAACCCAATGTGATTTGGGAAGGGGGTGTGTGATCTAATTATTTTATCAATTCCTTAAAAAGGTTTTGTGATATAAAATGGTTCAACTGCCTATCACTCTAATCATTTATAACTATAAGAAACTCATCGTACTCAAACCCTATCAGTGGTATGCCATCGATGCTTTTTACAACCCATATGATGATGCCTACCTCCCCATAGTGAAGGTGGAAAGTGTTGGTATCATGAGACAAATGGTTAATGATCTCTTCCAATAGATCATATTGATGGTAATTATGGTTCCAGGATTCCTGTAATACCTCATACAATCTAAAATGGAACATCATTTTCTTGTACTCTAGGTAGGTGAAGCATACCTACTACGCCCCGACCCACTCAAAGGAAAGTTACCACCGGCCCCAAGATCCCAGTCTTTGTAGAAGCACTCTCTATTGTCCTAGATGTTTAATTAGAAGATACTTGCAAATCAAGTCAATAATTCTTGAATATTTGGTTTTTCCCTAGTAACCATCCACATCTGTCTAATCAGCATGTATATAGAATTTTCACTACTAGAAATCAAACATACACCAATAACCCTATACAAAAGGATTATAAAAACTATTGGGATAATAAACCTATCCCAATGATTCTTCAAAGACATTGGGATATTCCATGAAATATAATGCGATCCCAATGGTTTTGTAAAACCATTGGGATAGATCCAAAAATATCTCCCTATCACAACTGTTATGTGAAAATCATTGGGATAGGGTAAGGCTATCCCAATAGTTTTCTATAAACCATTGGGATAAATCATTTTGACAACACCTATACCAATTTTTGTAAAACCGTTGGGATATGGCATAGTTATCCCAATGATTTTCCAAAAATGATTGGGATAGACCATTTTTGACAACACCTATCCCAAAGGTTGTGTAAAAGTGTTTCGATAGAGTATGGATATCCTAATGGTTTTAAAAAATTGTTGGGATAGACCATTTGGACAAAACTTTTCCCAATGGTTCCAGACACCATTGGTATAGGGTAAGGCTATCCCAATAGTTTTCCATAACATTTGGGATAAACCATTTTACATGGGTTCCTATCCCAATAGTTCTCAAAAACCATTTGGATAATTACCCTAATTTATTATGAATTATTTTGTAAATTATCATCAAATAAATCAATATATAAATTTATTATATATATACATATATCCAAATATATTCACAAAGATAAGTGTATCATAGTGTTATGGTCTTTGATATATAACATCCTGGTCATGGGATCAAACCTTCGTGGTGAATTTTATTTTACATTACCTATCCCAGTGGGTTGGGGAAAACTGTTGGGATTGTTCTATACCAACAGTTTGAGAACTATTGAGATAGGTCAATCTCAATAGTTTTCCCCAAACAATTGGGATATGTCTATCCCAACACCAAATAAACCAACATCCCCCCAAACTATTGGTATATACTATACCAATGATTTGGGGAACTATACCAATGGTTCCAAACCATTGGTAAAAGATATTTTTCTATTAGTGTTTCCTCATGCACTTGAGTAGGGTGACCCTGAATGGTTATATTTTAGCATGAGATAACATCGTGGTGGCTGAATGAGAAATTTAGAATGTTGACATATATAGTTGTGATAGTCACCTTATCCATCTGAAAATTTTTTTATTGTGGAAGTTAGTTTCTTAATATATAATTTATTTGGGTTTCAGTCAGAATTCCCAAGAGAACCTAGTTTTTAGAAATTAACCTCATATAAAAATGAAACTACAAGTTCCCCACCATTTTTTTCCTCTAGGTGGTTGAAATAGAATTTATATAATTATGTTGTTTTAGTGATATTTCAAGAGAATATGTGAATTATTAGGGATATTATCACAATTACAAGCTCTTGACATGAAATGTTCATAATGTCATGAATCTTTTTAAGAGTTCCCACAATATTAAGGCTTAGTTGTGAAATTGGATTGATGGGAGACAATGATACGTGAAAGTCACATCTGAGGTTCAAGATTTCACAAAAAGATGAGTTTCACACATGAGAAACTACTTGTCATGCGATGAAGTCATAGTACTATACAAGGTCCCCTCCCCTATTTATAGGCTCTACTCATTGGTCTTCTTGAAGAATGCAATGTAGTTGTGTGACCTAAGTCAACATTTTCATGACCAAATGGAAATGAGAAAATCTTTTCAGTGTTTCCCTTGGAATAGTTCTTTTGATCCCTTGTTAGATCCAATTTGGGGGGGGGGGGGGTTAGGGACCAAAACAATCCGCACCCCCAAATGTCTAGTTTTGGATAAATAAGAAATACAACCCACCTAATGGAAAAATCCGTGGTTGATGAGAATGATGTACACAATATTCAATGGTTACACACCAAGTTGCAGTTTCCCATAGGAAATAACTAAAACTACAAAGGCGATGTGGAGTTCTAGTTATTTCCTTAAGGCCTAAGGCAGACCCAAGGCCCAGGAAATTATGAAAAAACTTTTGCACATAAGAATGAAACATTGAACACAAACCCATTATGAAACAATCTAATTGCATAACAAAGGTTATGTCAACCAAAAGCTCTGACATGAACAATCCCCAACGGAAAATTCCAGAAGTACACAAAACCATGTTCATAAACCAATACGTTTTTTTCCAATTAATATTAATTTGAAATATAAATAAAACCTCAACCAAGAATTAGAGAGGTTCTCTAGAAGATGAAATGCCACTCCCGTGTGTGAAACTCACTCTCCTTTGTGATATCATGCAACACCAGAGATAATAGACCCTCAAAAGTAAGGAACATCTATAAAAACATCTTATTTTCCCAAAATTACTCAGCCTATAGTAGAGTGATCATCATGCAACAACTTCTATGGAATTTCAGGTTCTCACTAATAAAATATTCCCTCATGCAACCACGTTATGCGCGCAACACCATATCTTGTGCACGACTATGAATCTTGAATCCATGAGTTTACCTTGTGATAGGTCCCTTTTATTGAAAAACAACTTTTTCATGCATCATAGTAAAATTAGGTACCACAACTTCCTGGTCTATGACCATATGTTCCTTCTGCTTCTAGTGTATCCCTTACCCTACCTGTTTCTCCTAATAATTGGTACCCTAATGCCTTTTTATCCCAAGCTTAGACACTAAAAAATTTGTATTTTTGATTTCCACTCCTCTATGGAAATACAAAAAAATGTTTTACACATTGGATTATGATCAGTGGTAACATAATCTCTAGAGGTAGAATATTTGAGAGAAACTCTACACTTATATCTATGGGGATACCTTATAAACCTTCCTACCACCTTGACAAGATCCCCCTTAAGGACTGACCCCATCCACATCCGAGATGAATGACATAAAACATCCTATATCAATATCATAGTTGTACGATGCTAAACTGAACGACAACATCATCAACACATGGCATAAAACTGTTGCCTTACACTATGATATGAACATAGGATTCCATGTGTATGACTTACATGGGATGACCCAACACCTCCTACCGTATGTGATAAACCCAAGATGCCCGATGTACTATCATCATGGGATTCTATCTTATCCTCCACACCTTGGGATTGGGAAACTAAAATGGGAAGCTTCCCCACATAAGCCCCACCCCATATCCCTAAGAGTGATCCCCTTATATAGGGTAGCTTCCACAAATAAGACCCACACCATCCCTCATAGACACTCTTTCCATGACATTATTTTCCTTATTAAACATCCATATACTACATGGATCAGTACTATTAGATTATAATAAACAATGGTGTTGAAATACATGGGTTCGGTCCCTATCGCTTTAGTATGCTACATAGAAGGCCTCTCTAAGGCTCAATCCTAGCAACCACAAAATCATAGTGTGAAATATACCCTAATAGGGACGCAAACCATTGATCCATCTAAATAAAAAATTATAATCCTTCTTCAAAATATATTAAACTCACTCTTCGATACAAATCAATTGGATTTTATGATATATAATCATGATGTAAAAAATCCCCTCATAGAGGCACACCCCATTAATACAACTTTATAGAAATGTTTGATCCATCACTGGAAGATGTTAAACTCATTCCTGATCTATAATAATAGGATATTATAATTTAGAATCCTAGTGTGAAATCTTACTTCATAGGGACACACCCCATCTAACAATCTTAATAAGATGTTCCGAACCTTCTCCACAATATGATAAACTTGGGCCTCAATCTGTCTCAAGAGGATGTTCAGATATGTAATCCTAGTGTAAAATATTTCCTTATAGGGACACACACCATTGATATTTCTCCGTAGGACATTCTGATTCATATCTATAAGATGTTAAATGGATTACTCTATCCATCTCAATAGGACATTCTAATCTTTCTCCATAGGATGTTAAACTCATGCTTCAATCTATCTCAATATGACGTTCAAATCTATTATATTAGGGTAAAAATATCCCCCCTAGGGATATACCTTACTAATACCTCTCAATAGGTTGTTCCCATCATATCCCTGAAATATATAAAACCTATTCTCATAATACCCTCTCTAGGAATTAAAATTGTGTCTATCATATACTTGCAAGAAATTAATCCTATTCCCATATCTGAATGATGTTAAAATCGTGACCTGATCTAGAATACATGTCTCATGCAATAAAAATGGTATTAATGAATTAATAACCACTAGGAAAATTATTACCCTAGTGAAAATTACCTCCTAATCGATGGTATTTATTTTTTTCCACACATAAGATGCCTAATATGAGATACATCTCAAATAGAGTAGAATTAATAGGTCCCCAATATACCCAATGTCCAAAATTTTGTAGATGTTCCAAACATGAAAAATCTCTTAACCAAAGGTTACCTTTCTTTCGAGATAAAAACAATGTAATTAACCAGCTTCCGCATTGATATGACACTGGGAATGAGTATCACAAACTCGAATTAATATATGAATGAGACACAAATTTGGATGAAAATTTCAAGAAGGAATTCATGGAAGTAAGAACTGATATCCCATCATCCCATTTCGTTCAAGGAGAGATGTAACTAATGAAGGTGATGAAATATACCCTTATATGGAAATTGGGAGTGAGGGGAAACAAGAAACAAGTGAATCATCTTCCTAGTATATGGAAGACACTATAAACTTAGTAAAAGCGTCAGAAAAAACAAACTTTTTACTAGGTAGCCGAAGAACTGCACTGGGTAGCTGCTGCAATATGAATTGCTTCATCTTTAGCTATAGCATCCTCCACTTATTTTAAAATCTTTGCATGGTTATTCTAAGAAAATTACAAATCATTGAAGTATCGATAGAAACATTTATATGAATTTATCATGGATTAAAATAAAATTCAATAATCAATGTAATTCAACACATTAAAATTGATAAATAATTGAAACTCACATAAATTGAAATGATATAATGATTGTAGAGTGTTTGTGATCATAAAACGCATTGATAGGGAGATATAGGTATAAAAACATTATACATGTGTCCCTGTAGGGTGAAACATCACTCATACCCTATTCATGGGAACCTATGAACTCATGAAAATATATTTGGGATCCACTTTATCCTATTTCCATAGAAGAGAACACCCTCATCTTTGTACCACACCTATGTTCCAATTCAACTCAATCCTATACATGGGAATAATATCACTATAGTTCCCTACCATGGGTGCTTAACTCGTAACGACTTCTTCATGGTCTCATGATATATATGACCAGGACATGAACATCAGTGGGAATAACATAGGTCATGTATTAATTTAATAATGAGGTTTGTGCCTCCTATAAAAGGCCTTATATAGGTTTTTGTCCAAAACTAATATGACCCTTAGGGTGTTTACAATTATTTATTCCCTTGATGTTGAGGGTCCTTATTATAAGGATTCCCATGTAACTTTCACTGTATCTTAACACTCACATTTTCAAAACAAGTATACAATAGAGTCATTTTTTCCATTCTATGAGATATAGACTCAAACATGACTCTTATCTAGTGAAATCCCCATAAAATATCTTCACTTGATTCATGTTATAGGTTGAAATGTACAGTCAAAGAACTATAAGTCCCAACCTTTTACCTGTGGTAATATATTCCCTTTAAGTCAATTCATCCATCCTTTCCCATTTATCAATAGAAAAGAGGTATATCTAAAAATATGGGCCTCCACCATAGGTGTTATCCCCAACTATACCTTGAAGGGATATATTACATTGGAAAAAAAATTCTACCTCAATAGTCTATTTTCCAAATGAGTCTCACCATACCATATCATGTTTGGTTACCAATAGATAGAATGAAGTAGAAAATTTTAACCATGTATATAGCCCACTAAACATCTATTTTTCATCCCTTTAATGACATAATAATCCTTACTTCATGATGTTAAACTATATGGAATAATCCTATAACATGAACATAAATTATGAATTTAATCTACATGGAATTTTATTTATATGAAAAATATTATATTAGATGAATATATGAGTTCTAATCACAACTCCCAATAGTTTTTAGATAGAAAACTTTAAATGGAACATTACTAGGTCTCCAAAACATGACCTTAATTGACACTTCGATTGGATATGGCTGCTTGGCCTTAAAATGAACAATGTTGGTCCATATCACACAAACTTAAAATGAATAAAATTTACTATTAAGTATAACTAATCTATATGGGTTTCTATTCCAATCATATGGATATGTAAGAAGACCCTTTAATGGACCCAATCCCAACTTCAAAACACATATCTCTTCCATGGGTAATGGTAAATACCATATCTCTCAACTATTCATTATAAAACAATAGAAACACGATATAATAAAATATATGGATTTGATTGTTCATTTTTAAAGTGTTAAATAGTTTCATTGTTAAAAATATGAATGATTTAGGAATATGTCTTAACTATTTAATAAATTCCTTGAATATGTAATAATTCAACCCCCAAATGGGTATAGTGTGCCAGGTCTCCCATTCTTTTAATCAATGCACACCAAAAATGTATCTGGTAAAGTCCTTGAGACTACCAAACATTAGAAAGAAGGTATTCAATAAATCTAACGTTCATTGGAATATATGTGCATTTGAAATATAATGTTTAACCTGACATGAATCCTTTACTTATGAAATAGATAGGTTATGCATTCTATTTATTGTGATTCTGCACTAATGGATTATTGGTTTTTGGTTTCTCGATTGAGAACTTTAAGGATCCCTTTAATTCAAATGGGATTTCCAATTGAAAAATAAATCATCATACTCTTTGGAAAATATTATTGGGGTTTTAAGGACCTTAGGCTACACTATTCAACTAATCGATTCACCATGAATACACTATAACCATAGAAAGGACTATAAATCCACATCCAAGAAGGAAATTATCATTAAATAAACCCCTTCAGTGATAGATGAAGAAATCCCATGTGTAGGAGTATCATCATAACTCCTCTATACTGAACTTGGAGATATCACATGAATGCCTCTAGGAAATAAATCTTTAGTGACTACCCTATCAAGAGTGAATCTTATAGACACATTTGGTCATTATTTACAAAACCAATAATTTTAGGGGAATTTAACTATAGTATAATAACATATAACTCCCTTATATTAGGGAGGTGGGAGTGTACATCAACATCTTCCCCACCACTACATGGTAGATACTCACTTAGGGTCCTTCCACCAATAATCATAGTCAAAATCACACAAATCTAATCACATAAGATTACACTGAGGAGATCAATATAGATATATGAAATCCTGTCATCCATACTAGGAATCCTAGGATGATGAATCAAATATAGAAAGATGTGGAAATTATAGTTAATGAGTAGGATTATAATTCTATTCTCACTCACGAAGCCCTATAGTATATAAGAGTGGTTTCTAAAGAGAAGGCTCATATCCTTTCTCTCACTAGGGGGCCTATCAACATATTTTGATGGTTGCATAGGAGAAAGATAATATCCATGATTCCTTCTAGATCTAATTAGAACATCAGTATATTCCAGTAGACACTATGGAGTAGGCCTATATTCCATCCCTTTCCCAATCAACTCATCCGAAGATTCTGATAGCAACTATGAACTGGTAGGTTCCATCCCATTCTCAAGAATATCATCATTATATTCTAGAAAAAAGTTACTCATTCCTATATTTATTCTTATTCACATTGATTTAGTGGGAATATCATAATGAAAACACATTATTAGACTTATATCTCTGCACTTGTCTCGAGAGATCATTGGCATATCCTGATGATAACTATGAAATCATGTAGGTGGCATCGTACTCATAAGGGTCATTGTACACATTATGAAACCTCAATCATGATCAAGGCTCTAACACGATTCACGCAATGAATGATTTCTATAAGGAATTATCATAAATGGAAACATGTATTCTAGGAGAAGGATTATATTCCTTACCCTATCAACATTGATATTATTAAGGATCATCATCATAATTCATTTTTATCCAAGGAGTATTCTAGTTTCTCATTAATAAGAGAAATAAACTAAGTCCATGAAGTATTCCTGAATGATATAATGATCAAAAAATTTAGAGGACATCAATAGATTATTTTCCAAGGATTTCTTCCCCATGGAATCATGGGGATTAACCATGAAGGTCCTCTCCCTTTTGGATGTTGTCATGGTCATCCACTTAGAATCAATATCAATTAGAAAATATGTCATCCCCTTAACAAATAATCAAAAAACCAATAGCTATAGAGCCCCTATATATTGGAAAAAATATAAGAACTCTATAGGTCCCATATAGGGTATGTTTAGTAGTCATCCTCCCAACAATTTATCAATTAACCAAAGTGGTGGTCCTAACAATGACAATAAGTCTATGATAATTAAACCTATAGTTCATCCCTATTATTGTCTTTGTAAAGTTCCTCACTATTATGGTTAATGTTATTAACACAATAGTGCTCCCTAGGTTGGATATGTTATGATTTTTACCTAATATTGAGAGGTATTTAAGATATCTCATCTCATTTATAAGATACCAAGATGTGATAATCATCATCCATGTTTTCCCTGTATTTCTCAGGATTCGATGAAACTTAAGATATCCCAAATGACCCAAATCCCCTCAATAATGATATGGAAAAGATATATTTATGGTTGGACCAGGTTGAAGAATTCCTCCTAGAGGATGGGGAGAACATAATGGTTATGTGGAATGAATTGGTCGGTGATTGAATTCCAGTCATATCCAATCCCAACACCACTCCCCATAATGATATTATAATAGAAATAAAACAGGATTATATACAATACCTTAATAAATATTCATGATAAATTCACTATAATATTGAGGCTTGACACATGACCTATGGAGATTAAACTCACCCTTACAAGGTGATAAATGAACTCTACCTTCAAATAGATTTTGAGTTCTTTTTAGTGAAATTTAATCCTCATGAATGGAAGAAGAAAAATTGTCTCTAATATGCCTATGTTATTGGTATAAAGGTTCTATATTAGTAAGACAATGATACACACCTTATTTTTATACAATAGTGTGGAAAAAATATAGTGTTGTGTATTTTATCCCACTCACAGTCTAAAAAGGTCTATTCAGGGAAAGTCTTTCATTCTTATTACTTAAGGTTGAATATTATCCCTTAGATCCACATATACTGTATGGTATTTTCAGTGAATCCATGACACTTATAATTAACTAGAACATCATACTCAGTGAGAGTGACATATTTATAGGATTCTACATCAATATTCTAGGAAGATTAAGTAATCATCATATTTAAGGTAGAAAATAATACTACTATAGAGAAAGGATATGTGGAAAATAGATCTCTCCTTGAATTAGAAATGAATCTTTGTCATTCCTAAATTGAATCCTAAAACTATAAGAAGTTTGAAATAACAAATAACTTAGTTATATTATAATAAAAACCTCTCCTAGTAGGTTGGGTAATTTTTACCACCCCCAAATGGGATTAATGAATTTATAGAAGATCTAGGACATGATTGTATCAAAACAAAACAAAACCTATCCAACAAGGTTGGGGGGATTATTTACTCCCCATAATATATGAAATTCGTTCTTCTATATGTGGTGATAATATTTTCAGTAATTTCAATTATAGTTTCTATCACATCATGATCTATCTCCTTCATCGGAAGCACATTCAGTGAAAACCTTTTGAAACACCCTAAGGATCACTATTTGTAAACCATTTTTAGTTTTAAGAACCAAACACAATAACTAGATAATTAAAAAATTTGTAAATAATATTACATTAAATACATTTCCATGAATATTTAAGTTTATGGTTTTATAGAATTAAGAAAACCTATTTCATAAAAAAATGTTTTCATATGAAATGGAAAATTTTCACTAATCCAAACTCATTAAATGATACACTGGATTAATTCATTGATAAATACTAATAATTAAAACTTTTAATTAATAATTATTATTAATAATCCTTAATCCAAATAAAAATAATTTGAAAAAATAATATGAGAACATGAATCTCATTACGGTGTATAAAAGAAATAGAAAACTGATTTGGCAATTGAAATACTTAAAAACCTTTAAAAGATTATTTATTTTAAACAAAAAACACCAAGATAATATTAAAAATTATATTATATATATAAATATCTTCTTTAATCAAAATTTTTTTGTAATGAATACTCCAAATTATAAATAATAAAATGAAATTTTTTTAAACGTTCCTTGAGGAAATATGATAACTTATGGAAATAATGAATCATTAAAAAGGACAATATTTCATTAAAAATCTTACATTTTAAAACATCAAACACATTATTTTTCTCATAAAATTAAAATCTTGTTTCATTAAAGACAACTATTTTAATAAAAATACATAATAATAAAAATAAAAACCATGAAGTAATCATAGGACATTATATTCATATCACTCTTACAAATCACCTTTACAATCACCCTTATAACGGAATAAATTCATCTGTTAGTTATAAGATCATGTATCTAGATAATTAATCACTACCTAATACCTTATATAGATATATCCAAGGATCACCCATCATCATATATAATTCCAAATCACTATAATTTGAAAAAAAATATTTCTCTTTTCTTCATAAAACTCTTAAAGATTATTCATTCAACATATGAACAACAAAATTTAATCCAATCCATTAATAAAGGTTATGATTTATTGAACACATGAAAATTATTATAAGACCATATATAGGATAAATTAATGGGGGAATACATGAAACAACATGGACGAAAATACTTTATGAATAAAATTAGATGTTTTTTTGGAAATTAACACCTATATATTTTAATAACAATTATTTCAACGTAAATAATGTATAAAATCAAGAGAATAAGGATTATTTATGAGAAACATAAAAAAATTTAGATGGAATAATTTTAAATAAATTAATAAAAATGGATTGAAAATTAATGAAAATGAAAATAATTAATATCATATATTGCTTTCACACTTTGGTAAATATGGTCATAGTCAATGGAAAAGGAAAATAATATATCATTGATGTATAGAAACGGAATTCCAAAAATTAAATAATATAGACATGAATTATAGAAAATATGTGTGGTTTTAGAGTGAAATAACATTAAATTTACTAAAATTTGAATTTATTCCTAGAAAATCTTAATTTCAACGTGAGATTGGAAAAAAACCCTTATAAAGATCGTATCATGTAAAGTAAGAATATATCAAGGAAACTTCTATGTGAAATAAATTAAAATCCACAATAAGTTTTTGGAAATATAGAATAAATGAATAATAGTTTATAATGAACATAATTTTATAATTTCATAGTCAATTAATAAAGAATATAACTCAATAAAAAGAAATTGAGTTAATAATTTCATGGCCTCAAGTCCCAACATTCCATGTATTCCTTCTATCCTCATAAATAATAAAATTGTATGGATTATTTAATTGATTCCAAACCATTTTTATTTTTATTTTATTATTATTATTCCATTTACCTCACTGATTATCCCATTTTATTCACTCATCAATTTAGTATTGTTCATGCCTTTTAATTTTGAGGTCGTTCGATTTATAATCATCAAAACTACTGTAGTATATATTTTTTCAAAAAAATGTAATTTTTCAATATATTTTTAATCTCTATAAGTATCATGTTATTGTTTCTATATCATTTTAGAAGTATGGATGTCTAATTGGTTATAAAATATTCACCATTGATAAAATCTTCTCTGACAAACCTATTTTTGATGGTAAAAAATTATTATGATTCATTACTTTTAATTTCATTAATACGATAGATGAATTAACATTACAAAATCATAATCATAAAAATAATTTAATATTAATTATATATTTAATTATTAATTAATTGTTTTTGAATGTAAATGAAATATTTATGTTTATGTAAACACCATCATTAACTTAGGTAATATAAAACTACCTCAGTAAGAGTTTTTTTTAAAGAGTTTATAAGAAAGAAAAAAATAATTGTTTTAGTTTTTAAAAAGCATGAGTCTTAATTATAATAATATTTTAGGTTTTACTTTAAATATTACATATGTTATTGAAAATATTAATAGGAGAGTAGAAATGACATAACATAATTTGGGAAACCCCATACTTTGTTGTAGTAAAGACTTATAAAAAAGATTTTAGTGAGAGGTAATGAGTTATATATCATCATTTATAGATCAAAAGGATGTAAATATGATGATAATTTAACAATGGTATCAAAATAATATTAATTTTAAAATATTCTTAGTATAAATAATTATAAATAATAAATTAGAAATATTCTTGGAAACCATACATTACTCTTTGAATCAAAACCTTTGGATTGAGTTTAAAGCCTCAGGAGAAATGATTTTTTTCATGCATATAGAATTATGATTATTGAAAGGGGTGTTTACAGAATTATTTATGTTGAATACAAAGATAAAAATACTAGAGATGTGTGATATCCTATGATTCTACTAAATATTTTTCCAATAAATAAATATATCACTTAATAACGTACTTCAGATGAAAAACTGAACTAAAATGAACCATGATTTATCATTAAAGGTGAATTTCATATCATAGCTATTTAATCGATGGTATAATTATAATTTAACAAACTGTGGAATTTATATTGAAAGGAGAATAAATGAGATCAAGCATTTAGAGTATTCCTTATTAAGATCATTTACCCAAGCATAGAAAGGATGCATAGTTATTAGGTTTTTTACTAGAACAATCCCAAGGTGGACATCAATAGTTTTAACTTGATTGAAATCGTTTGGGAGAGAATTTTAGAGTCATGGAAATAACCATGAGATATATGCTAGTTGAACCACCAATTTTGACTACCACCACCACTTATCATAACCTTATATCTTATGTGAATGTCTTGAGGGTTTATGTGTATAGTATATAAGTACTAATATAACATAAATTCATTTATAAATGAAATGGTGTTTAATATATTACCACATTCCATAAATATTAATTCGATTTCATATTTCAAACCTATAGGAAAAAATTAGGTAAGGGTGAAATTTGGTATTTATGGGTAAGAAAATAAAATAATATTTTAATAAATTATGAAATTAAAACATGATTAATTTATGAAATAAATGTTTGAAAAATTATAAAATAAATTCTTTACACACAAAAAACATACATATATTGTTATAAAAAACACATATGTTTCATTTTCATTAAAATAAATTTTTATGATAAATATTAAAATTATATTCATAATTTTTTTTAAACAATATTTCTTTATATATAGGTGATAATAAATTCTATGAAATTAACATTATTTTTTATACTTTTTAGAAAAATATTTTCAAAAAATAGATGAACCTTTTGGATTTTGAAGATTGGAATTATCCTGAGTGATTTTTTTTGGAACATTTCAAAAAATATATAACATTTAGGTGAATAGTAAAATACAACATAAGTATTGTATATATACAATATTTCGTAATAGTATATGTGATTTAATTATTAGAGATTATAGAATTTTGAGAAATAATTTGATTCCACCTAACTATAGATTCAAATTCCCATTTCTATTTATCTAGAAGTTGAGTATCCATTTGAAGATATAATATCATATTTTACTATTTTATAATAAAACATATAGTCTCCTCCCATATAAATACCACCCACTACCACAAAATTTATCCCCTCATTATATTCCTTAGATCATCCAAAATAATTAATAAAATATTTTAATCTTTCTTCCCAAATCCTCAAATTCTTGGGATCACAAAAAGCCCAATCCAAGGTTTCTTATGGTGTAGTCTAAGAGAGGAACTCCCAATGAAGAGGTATTGTTCTCAACATAACTCTCTTAAATTATTATTTTTATTTTTTATCCTCAAACATATTCTATAAATGTTAGTATGATAACAGTAGTATTATTAATATACTAAAATGTAATTATAATAATGGAATATCAATTATCTAATCCCTTATCATTTAATTGAAATATGAAAATATTGTTCACATCATGTCCAGTTCAGAGCCTCCATGAATAACATATTTTATTTTTTACCATGACCTTCATGGATAGTTTACATTTACATATTATAGATAGAAATTTTATAAATAACTATATTATATATTGTTTCACATTTTTTAGTGAATAAATATAGATATTTTCAAATAAAACCTAATAAGTTCATCATGGTTGGAAAACAACGACCTAAATGAACTAACCATATAATGATTTTATATCAAATGATTCATCCCTATGTAAAACACAAACACACACAGAGATATATATATATATATATACTTATTTACATTTAATATTTTTCAGTGATATGAATAATTTCTTGTTTCACATCTATAGTTGTGTTCTGATTCAATATGAACTGCCACAACTATCAATAAACACAAGTTAATTTAGAACCATGAAATGATCACCCTATATATAGTATGAATAACCATAATGTCTTAATAAAATTATTATAAATAAATACAAAATTATATTAATTAGTAAAATATAGATGCAAAAGTTTCAAAATTAATAATTTAATCAACATAATTTGAATATTCAAGAGGATAGATGTGCGCACCAAACAAGTCAGGACTTGAGGTAAGGGTTTGTATAATCAATTTACTTTTCATTGGGTGATGAATATTTTCCCATAAATATACAATCTTATGTCACTTATATTCTAAGATATTATTTCTCATATGCTATTTTCTTCTTTTCGTTAAGAAATTATATTTTCACATCTTCTTATTCTTCTTTGATGGATTTCATCTTCATAAAACATCCATTTTATGCATATTTAACCAGATATTCTAAAATATCATTCAATTTAACATCAGTATTAATTATTTTCAAAAAAATAATTTTATATTTTGAAACCTAAATATTTATTATCTCCCATTATCTTAATATGTCTCTTTACTTTTTTTTCAAAAGAATGCATTATTACTTTTTTAATATGCGAGTTTCAATAAATATATACTGAAATATAAAAAAGGTGTTTATTTTCACATTCATATCTTCCTATAAATAATTATTTACATAAAGAATAATTATTCTGAATGATATATTATTGGAGATTATTTTTAAAGGATTGTTTTGAAAATATTTTCTTTCCCTTTCTTTAATTTTTTTAATGTGACTCATAACAAGGAATTTTATGAAAATGAATTCTAAAAAATATTTTTTTGAATCTTATTCCATTTTCATATCCAAATTTATACCTCTTATGTTTTAATGTTTATTTTCATCATTTATGAAATTTCATTTTTTACTTCTTTTGGGATATTGAATTCTATTATCGATCGATCTACTATTGATAATGTTTTTTTATACTCTCTGAGACCAATTTTATTTTTATGGGTTCTTGTCATGATGTGATGAAAGATTAATTTAATATTATATACATACTTATGGTATATAATTATGTTATTGGTGGGATCTTATATATCCCTCAAATGAATTGGTTAAGGTTTTATAACTCATTAGGTAAAGATGTTTTGTGAAGAATTGATTTCTGTTTAGTTTTTTTCACAACCTTGTGCATGGATATGATTTTTTTAGTCGTACTTACTTATTTTTTAAATGTAATTTATTTCCTATTATCCTTTTTCACATATTTGTGTGTTTAAATTATTTCATTTATCTTTGTTCGCAATGTTATGATTTCTTATTCCTATGTTTATACCACAATTTATTGTTATGTTTTTTATGGCTTGGTATATTTTTTATGCTACCATAATGGTCCTTTTATGATTATATTATCTCATTCCATGATTATTATATAGAATTATTCAATGTACTATTTTAATTATATTTTTATCTCATACAAATTTTATAATACCCCAAACCCATATACCCACATCTGGTGTTAAAAATATACGCTTCAAAATCTGGATCTAATACCAAAAATAACAACCAATAACATAATCATCCCATAATTACATAATTTATGACACACATTTCACGTTGAAACATTACCAAGATCTTTTACGTTTAATGTTATAGATAATTAGGAAACCCATTATATTAAAAAGTCTTCACCACAACATAATGTACATTTTTCAACAAAAATATGTTATGATGTTTAAATACCTGCTTCATTCGTGAAACTTTTTTTCTTCATTCATGATCAATCACCATAACTAGAACATTGAATTTGTTAATGTTATTAATCATACTTAAGTCCTATAATTTGTTTTAAAAATTATGGAATGAGAAAAAAATATCAATAAGAGATATAAAATGAAACGAAACACGTCAGTCATTTAAAAATATGAAAAACCATAAGAACGCTTCCTTTTCCAAAAAAATAAACATTGAGATAATAAGTAAAAATAATAAATTTTGAAATAAACCTTGGTCAATAAAACAATTAAAATACATCGAAATCATAAAACACCATGATGTTATCTTGAGGCATCCTATTTTTCACATGTCTTAAAATGTGTTTCACATGTATGAAACAAATTACAGTAGATTAATTCCAATAATTATTTCTATAGATAATAAATTATTACTCAATGAATTGGAGGGATATATCCCATTCCCACACAAAATAATATATATTTTATAATAACCATTACCTGGAAAAAATATTTAATGTTTCACGTTTCATGATAAATATCATTTGAACTCATAATCAAAATAACGTTCAAACATATCATAAAAATAAGATGAAATATCATTTTATTTTGATAACTAATTTAAAACAATTATACAAAATAATGGGAAAAAATATTAATTTTCAATACATGAAAATTTAAATATGATTATTTATAATAAATATTGGTCACGACGGTTGAAAAAATTAGTTATGCATTAAAAATTAAAAAATATTTTTTTAGAACGTTCATTTGGAGTTTTTAAATAACATATACTAGAAATATTAAAAAATTATTTTATAATGAATTGTAAAGAAATTAAAAGATAGTTGAAAATTAATTTTATGTTTATAGAGGAATATTTTTTAAATAATTTTTAGAACATGTATATGGAGGAAAAATATTTGGAAGGAATACTTTAAAATAATGTTTTAAATAAAAATCCCTTACCTCAAGTCCCGAATCACCATGTACGTCCTTTATTTTACTAAATAATAAATTCATATTTATTTATTTATTTATTTATATCCTTTTATTTCTTATTTATTTATTATTTTTCTATATATTTTATTTATTAGCATGTTTTATTTAGTTACTAAATCGATTAAGTTCACGTCAGATGTTTTGAGATTGTTCAGTTCATAAAATCCAAAAAATATTGGTAATTTGAAAATGTTTAAAGGGGTCATGGTCGAATAACATTCAAAATATTAATCATGTAATTTTTATTCTATTTATTTATTAATTTTTTTAATGGTTCTTGTGAGCTGTTCATGAAAAAAGTTTCTTTCATAAAGGTGATAGTTCAAACGTACACACAATAAAAATTTCCATTTTATAAGAATTAAAAGAAAGTAAATTAGATAGTATTTTTTATTTAAAATATAAAAATTATATTATAAATATAATATATATCCATTAAATAAATATATATAACATTCTATGTGAGTTGATGATGAAAAATGAGACATGTCACATCAGGGAGGTCGTTGTCTGCATGTACATATGAGGGACATTCCCATTTTCCATTGGAGGTAATGGAGATAAAAAAACGGTTGTAAAATTTTCATAATAACATTTTATTTTAATATATATAACAATTTCACTGTATTATTATGGATTTATAATATTTTATTTTTGTAGAATAATTATCAAAACATATAATAACTTTGTTTATAATTTTTTTTCTTCCTTGGATATCCTCTTTTGTCTTACACCTTATTCACTATTTTTTTAATATTGATGTGAAAAAAACATGGACGTGGGTAGGATTTATTTAAAGAGAAATTTTTAGTTCTTTTTTAAGCTAAGGTTATCAATGTGCGTGGATAAGTGAGGAGAGGAAGTTCTCTTTTATAAGTTAGGGGATTAGAACCCTTATAAATTCACAGAGCATCAAAATATTATGAACTCATTTTCAATGGTTTGTGGAACCAAGTAGACCATATTTTAATTATAATATGATGGAGGGAAAAAATAATTTCAATCAATAGTATTATATATTATATTTTTAGACCTTACGTCAATGTTTTAACCCTTTCACCTCATTTGACCCCCTATATAAGTGGCTAGATTTTTTACCATGGTAACTTAATTTTTTATCAAAAAATGAAATTAAACTCAGTAATTTTTTTTACCATGATGATCCTAAATACTCAATTAATTTTATAATATTATAATTACATAACTGTTAAATATTTATTTTAATATAAATGTATAAAAAACAGAAAAAATAGTTTTTTGAAAAACGTATTTTTAAACATAATAAATGAATTCACACAAAATTAATGTATTGAATCGATCCTAATGAAATTTATTAGATCATGTATAGAAAATGAGAGTTATGTGAATAAAAAACTAATCAAAAACATAATTTCACTATTTAAATACTTAATTACGTGAAAGGGATACATATTTATTTTATAAGAAGAAAACATTACCTATGTTTCAAAATGACAGACATAGATTTCATCAACTAAACATTAATTTTTTTTTAATTTATTTAATGAATAAATATATATTCAATCTATAAGAGTGGTTTTTTAAAAATTTCATGCCATTTTATATTAGGATGAGGTAATAAAATTGGCAGAACATGTAAAAAGTGTTTTTTATCCAATCACCTTAAAATAAAATATTTATGAAAAATTGAAAAAGTATATCTTTAAAAAATTTTGACATGATGAATTCAAAAAATAATTATATTTATTCACACAAAAATTATAAAATTTGAATTTTGAAATTTAAATAAATCTGCATAATTCATGGAGAACGATTTTTTTTGAAAAAAATAAACCTTTTGGACTGAAAAATTATATATAATTATAATATTTAATATGAATTCATAAATCAAAATTCTGAATATTTATATAATGTGAAATTAATTTAATATTAACATTACATGAGTTTTAATAGTTGTTATCTAATTTTCTTATCGATCTAACCCTTTAATACTCAATAGTGTTCTTTATCTTATTGAGAATTTAAGATCATTCCATATATTTTCTACATCGCAACGAAATTATTTATATGACTATGTGAAGAAAAATGTTTTATGTATGTATGTTTGTTGGAGATGTTTAAGAAATAATGTGTAATGAGATTTTTATATAGATAATATCCAAATACACTAAACCAATATGTTCTGGGATTGTGAATTTTTTTTATGATATGTAATGTTGGAAATATGAAGATGATGTAAACTATATGCATGTTTAACTTGGGCCATCTCACCTAGTATTGGATTAGGGATTATTTTTTGGGGGTGTATTAGGAACAGAAAACATTATAGAAACCATATTGATAAGACTAAAAATAGGAAAACATCCAATTTTTTTTAAAGTATAAATTATTGGGGTTCTCGGTATTGAAATCCCATTATATATACAAACATATTGATGAAGGCTCTGTCATAGATTCACCAAGGGGTTATAATCCCTAAAAAAGTTTGATTGGGTTTTAGTTTAATCTTATTTCAGTATAAAAAATGGTCCTAATTTAATGCTTTGTTTCACCCTCCCAAGGGACATGTATTGGATGATTTAAATGATCTTCAGGAACCATTATGAATCATTTTTATGGTATAGTTAGATAACATAATATAAATTGACCATGGATAAATAATATTGAAAATTATATATTCATAAGTTAGGAAACACAAAAAAAGTATGATTTATATTTTCTATGTTATTATTTTTAATTTTTAAATTATTTCCCACCTTAAAATATCCTTATTTTAGTAAATAGGTGAAACTAGGAAAAATAAAGTTAACAATGGTTTTGAAGGAAAATGTCATGATTATCCCAATGGGAAACCAAATTGGATGGTACCTAGGTTTAAAACCCTCATGGAAATGATAACCCAACTTTAAAAAGCTATAGATAATAATATGAACCATGTTAAGCTCCCGAATATATTAAGGATGAAGAATTTTTTTGATTATTTCATGCGACAATGTACAACCTCTTTTAGTGGGTTCTAAAACCCACTAATTTTTTAAAAATAGGTCACTACAATAGATAGGATATTTTATATTCTATAAGGACCAGGTCATGGGATGGTTTCCTTAACTATGTATTGTTTAGAGGGAAAGGCTAAAAATGGTAGAAAATCATTAAGAATATTATCTAAAAAGTAAAAGTCGACTCTGTAGAATGAGATGATTTCAATAAAATATTACTCAGAAATTTTTTTCCATGAACACTCTAATCCAAAATAGACTTAGAATTCCTAGATTTGAATCAAAATGAGGATGAATCTATCAGTTCTTATGAGATTATCTTCATGTGAATTAGAAGGTACGAGTCCACTTTTATTACCACCATAGAAAAAAATTGATCAATTTGTTTATTGAATAAAAACATTCCATTGAAATTCTTTATTTATTTGATACATCAATAGTTATACGTTTTTTATGTATGGTTAATGTGGACAAGGAAACTAGATACTTTCATTATTCACATAAATATGGTAATAAGAAAATGATAATGGAGTTTCATGGAAACTCTAATCAAAAGTAATTAGGAGGAAATAATTTCCAATAAATTTTATTCCAAAGTGTTGTAATAAGAGAATAGAAAAATTACAAAGATTAATAAATTAATGTTTTATTAGTAGAAGTCTTGGACATCAAGATCACGACTGTCAAAGAGCAATTGAAAACCTGGCCAGTGAAATGTAAGAGAATGTGATCAAGTAAATAACCTCCCATACATCAATAATATAAGCATAATGAGTTTGTTAGTTATTAAAATCAATATCATAACCTGATAGGAAATGAAGAATGTATGCACCGACAACCTCCTAGACAAAGGAAACAAGGAAGAGCATATTAAATCACTACTGATGAAGTTTGTAAAGATAATAAAGTTGGTAAAGGTATTATAATTCTCCACTATAGATATTTTAATGACTATTTTAATTTTTTTATTCACATTATTTCATATCAATAATGTTTTCCAAGAATATTTACTCACCACCACAAACATAATATATTGAATTATCAATGAGAAAAGATGGAGGTTTGATAATTGCATCAACGGTAAACAACTATTCTCCAATCAAGATACGTGTGAAGATACTTTATATAAACCTAGTTCTTATTTATTATGTATAATTAAATGTGATACAAGGAATGGATTAGATCTCTAAAACGTAGATCATATACCAGTTAATAGGATAAGAAAATATCTGTTCATATCCCATATCATCCCTTTATCAAATATTAGTGAAAAATATGATTATATATTCCATTTGGAAAAAACGTATATAATATGGTCATGATATCATATAATGATGGTATATGGGATCAAATGATAGGGGAGGAACTCAACATTTTAGATAGGTTTGTTTTATAATAGTATATTTATGTATTTCTGGAAGATCAGTTTTTTCTTACCCTAGATCATGAGGTTGATATTTAAATTTAATTCATACCTTGATCAATGGCAATATGGATGTGTCCTTATAGAATGGATCCAATTAAATTGGAATAAATAAAGAAGAAAATTTAATATAATATAAATAAGGTTATGATACTCCCTATTTATTTCACAAAAGGGTGCACCAGATCTTTTTGTCATGAAAAGGAATTGAAAAATTTATCTTGTCATTGATTATCATGAAAAAAATACAAGCATGATCGGGAATATGTATATGTTACCCCATATTAATAACATGTTTGATTAAATCACATGGTAAAATTATATTTAAATAAGGAACTTCTATATGGATATCATCAACATAGGTTTGAATAAGAGGATATACCCAAGATATCCTTATGCAATTGTCCTGGTAATATGAGTTTATTGTGATTCCATTGGGAAATTAAAATTTCCGTGCTATATATTATTTAGACAAGAGATGCGCAAATACTCAAGAGGGGGGGGGGTGGTGAATTGAGTTATTGAAATTTTATTCACTTAAAACCATTATCTTCTAAAGGTAAGAAGGTTTATAATAATCTATTATCATAATTAATATATGTAATGAAAAATATTATGTGAATGATATAACACAACCGATTTTATAGTGGTTTGGGGCATAAGAATCTCCTAGTCCACTCCACCAACACTAAATTTCTAGAGCTTATTAATTTGAATGGCACAAGTAATTTTCCTAGGGATTTTTTAGATGAGTGAAAACAACATTCACTTGGTACAAATTCATGAGATTTTCATGGGATCCTATAAGGGTTTAAAAAACAAAATTCTTGAACACTTTGTTCAAGGAGTGGTTACTTCAATAAATAAGAAATAATAATTTGATATTAAAATAGGAATCTTAAAATTAAAATATTAAATTCATATAATTGAATAGATCATGAAGAGATAGAATGAATAGATAATATCTTGAATAGAGTTAAAAAATATGATTGATATTTGAAGAATAGTTTTAGATAACTATATTCTTTTCATTTTCTTAACATAGAGAAGATGCACAAAAACCTTTGAGAGAGAGAGAGAGATAGAGTATGATATGTCTAACATCCTTGTTTCTCTTATTTTAGTATATCTCTATATTTTAATTAAGAAAAAAAAGAAGATATATTCTGTAACATGAGGTGAATTACCTTAGTAAAAGGTAATTGGTTTTAAAATAATACCTACACTTTCCTTTACTAATACTTACTATCTTTGTAAAATAGTGTTACCATAAAGGGGTACTCTAATGTTTAATGCATCGAATTAAAAATTAATTTTCATTAGAAATACACCAATGGTACTAAATATCCATGTTGAAGAATGTAACAACAAATTTTAGATCACCACATAGATGAAATCCACAAATATGAATCCATATAGTTGAATTGATCATATACTTGTTATTCACATTGTTGAATTTTCAACGTACCTAAATCATGTTTTCATCCTGACTACATAACATAAATACAGATAGCCAAATAAATCATGTATCTGATTCAATCCATATTTCAAAAAATTCCATATATCTAAACCACATAGCTAATTACTCCATGTATGTAATTCAATGTATCTATTTCATCAACCTCAAAATTATTCATGTAGCTAATTTTGAGGTGTAGGAAACTCACGTAGGAAATTATATCATGTAGTCGATAAATGTTGATAAATTATATACATATCCAAACTTCACACATCCAAAGTCATAGTGTAGAATATTTTTCCAATATTAGAAACAAATTTCTTAATAAATGTAGATAGTAGTGGAATTGAACTATTATAATAGATTTGAACTAAATAATATTAAAAACTATTAAACACACATAAAATAAACTTAATTTGTAAAATATGTATTTATTTGATCACTATTACATAAATAATATGACATATTTTGGATAACATCAATATCCTAACAGTATCCCCCTTTTTGATGTTCTCAAAACCAATTAAATAGTAAATAATAAATTTTAAATAGTTTAAAATATTTTTCTAAAAATATATTTGATATATTATTTATTTATTATTTTGTGTATATTATTTCATCACCACCATTATATATCCTATCCACCTTTTTGTGTCATTAAAAAAAAGGTTACAGGATAAGAAAACCACATTTAATATAGAACATTAAGTCATGAACAGTTAAACTATAAAGCATAAATAGAATTTGAATAAAGAATGACAAAAATATTCCAAGTAAAATATTCAAGGAGAAAAATGGAAAACATTATATTAAAACACTCACTTAAAAAAACATATATATGTATACTTTATTAATAAGTATAAATTTTATAATATTAAAATTATTAACACATATAAAAATATATTAAAAATATATCAGTTATATGACCATATATTATTTATAGGTTCAAAACCAGATTGAGATTTGGGAGGAGGATTATTGAATTATGGGGAGAAAGAAAAGGTAGTAGGTGGGTCAACTAATGGAGGAAGAACTACCCTTACAAGATCTAATGTTGTACTTTCTAGAGATATAATGCCAGATCTATCTCTATGGTGCTAGTTTGGCATGCTGAAAAGAATATCAAGGTTCTTATAATAAATTTTGAAATCATAGAGACCAAATATTATGAAGGCCATCTTCATTGGAGGCACCATAGAGGTAGATTTTATTCCACAAGGTTCTTAAGAAAAAAAAACATAGTCATTTATCTAGGTCGTTGATAATGGATGGGTTAAACACAATTCCAAATGTATGGATAGATTCTTTATAGCTGTCAGTAGGGACTGACCTAATGGATCTTCTCCATCTAAGAGAGTAAATTGATCCAAAAAAATTATCGATATACATTAAAATATCAAGCTTATAGAATTATATAATAGTGGTACAACCCTCTCGATGCATATTAACTAAAATAAAGAGTCAAATATTTAGAAATCATTTAATGGTTTCAAGATGTACAAAAAAAAAGAATCTATGTGGAAGAAACTACATCAACGAGGTAAGGACTGAACATATTTATAGGGGGTTCTAAAATAATCTTGGCCTAAATCCAATATATATTTAAATTATAATAAACACCCCTTCTAATGATGCGAAATACTGATCCAAGTTAGCTAAATTATGTATACTAACGTAAGAAAACTACTAGATATTAATTGAGGAATCTTGAGAAATTAATGCACTGGAAGTATCTAGGAAAGTTTCAACAATACTAACTATAATATATACAGTAATATATTTCCCTTAACCATTATATGGTGAAATAAGGGATTCTTCAAATTTTGAATAACTAAAACGCTCTTCAAAAGAATCTGAGTAATGATCTGCAATAACTTAATAGATCATTTCGAGAAATTTATTAATTTTTTGGTGGTTTCTAATGACTTTATCATGAGAAGATGAAATGATTTTTTTTAGAAATACTTGGAAAGTACTATATTTTCATCCATTTGATTACTGATTAAGATAATAGATTCCCTATGAAATATAGTAATAACATTCTAGGAAACATTAGTTCCTTATCCTTCACTTCAAATAGATCCCATAGTTTCCTTAAAATCAGATAAAAAATCCTTCCCAAACTCTTATAAAATAATTGGAGTGAACATTTACTATTGTAGTGATTTCATCTCGGAAGCAATTGAATTCAGATCAGGAGAAAAATGACAATAATGATTGCAATGATCAAGAACCACTGAAGGTCTTGAAGTAGTTGTTTCACTTAACATAATCCTCTTGATAAATTCAAAAAATCTTACAACAATACTTTTCATGGTATGCAAGTTATATTTTATATAAAATTTGAACCTTTTAATTTCATCAAGGGAAACCTTTAAATGATCTGACTGAACCACAAGTAGGTTTAAAATCATATCTCTTTATGATTCCATGAGAAATCTAAGTTCATCATCTTTTGACTTTCTAGAACATAGTACTTTGAAATCCCTCAATTGGTTTCTCAAAACATCATATTACAAATAATTTATACTATAAGAATCAGGTCATAGTAACATAAAATTATTGATTAAATTATTCTTGGAAAATGTCAACCCAAATATTCAATCAAAGTAAACTTAAGAAACCAATGTCTCCTTCAAATGTATAATTTCATCATTAGAAGCGACTAACTCCTTATTAATCTCATCATAATATACCCTGATATTATCAAAACCAGTGAGAATTGATGATATAAATGTATTCATATGTTTCTCAATATCAGATCATCAAATCATTTTCTCACTAAGGTGCTTCTTATAGCAAATGAGAAGGATAATGAAGATTATTTAGAGTATGTGATTGAATAATATATTACTAAAAAAAATTCATACTCCAATATTTGTCTCCAATAATAGGAAAACAAGGCTCGAGATCAATTTTTCATTTCCACTCTAATCTCTTTATACATCGCAATATCAGACTCCTTTAATAAGATTGGTTCAGTAGACCTAGATGATAAAAATTACCCACTCTAAATAAATTATATTATAGGTCTGATATCTTTAAAATTATGCTTATATCTCTCATTAATGGTTTCCCCCAATTATCTTACTGGCACCACATTAGTGGGTACTTCATCCTTAGAGGTGAGGTATTTGATTTCCCCTGTAAATTCGTATAGGAGAAAGTTCAACCACCTAGGTATCACTGTCCTTCCGAAATAGTATAAAGATTTCGACGAATCATCCCAATTTCCTCAAAAATTATTTATATGTACAAAATATTTAGTGTTAATTTTATGTAATTTAACCACTCATTCATTTAGTTCCCCTTCCTTTTTCTTCACGAACAAAGGCACAATTCTACCTTTGGGATAACAATTGAGATTCCCATTTTCCTAAAAAATTGTTTCATTAACCCCACCATGTACCTTGGAATATTTATCACGATATAATGAAGATATATATTCTAAAACAATACATTTTCAATTTCACATTCCCTTTAAGTAACCCCCATTCAAATTAATTTTGGGAGAACATTCCATTTAGTATCTAAATCCGTCTCTACTTTCTTCTCAAATGTATATGACCCAAAAAAAACTTCTGAGTGTTCTATAGAGATCATTTTAACAATGGTTTGACAAAAACTCTACCTACATTCATGAGGTCAGTGTGGTATATCTATATTTTCCATAGAATAAATCTATAGTGCCTTCAAATTCTCATTTGTAGAAAGAAAATCCTATATTTCACTAAACTAGAACTTAGTGCTACAAATATATTCATTGAAATCATGTTTAAATAAAAAAACTAATTTATTTTCATCTTAAACAAACTCATATCCTTTTAACTGTAATATCCTCTTTAGTAATATCTATATTCCATTTAACAAAGCCATATCCATAACTTTCCGAACAAGAAATCGGGGGAAACACCCTAACCTTTACTTTCTTTGAAGAGGAAATATTCCATTCATATTTGTGTTTTATTATCACCAAATATGGGAGGTTAATTAAAACCTTAGATAATTAATAGGTTGAATATTCAGTTTTGGGAATGGATTGATGTAGCTAAATAACAAGAGAAGAGAGGGTCGATTTGGGTGTTAGGTCATATATCTGATTTGGGAAAAGATTTCATAGGTGATTTGGTTTCAAGGATTAATTTAAATTTTATTAATGAATTAATGAAAAGACAAAACGAATAAAGGAAATATGTTTCATTTTATATGGAATTATAAAAATTGTTATTCAAATTTAAATTAAGAAAAAAATATCGATAAAATCAAAATAGATTTTCAAAATAATAGAAATTAAAATAATGTATATTCATAATGCATTAGAGTATAATAGAATTTACAATAAATTAATAAATTGGAATACAATAAACCTATAATGACACCAAATAAGTTAAAATAATTTTAATTCAAAAAAACCCAATTATTTTTTAATAAAATTAGACCACTCATAAGAATGTGGATTAGTAAATATATTAGGTAATTAATTCCCAATAGAGATAAATTAAGGAGAGACATGACCTTTGTGAGTTTGATTTATAAAGAAATGACTTCATAGATCTATATACATTCTTCTATATTTATTTACTAGTTTTTTAGAAATTTTGATATCACCAGTTTTATCACATTTTATTAACAAATGAATAAAATTGAATCTGAAATCCAACAAGTTGTTTCATCCATAACACTTGAACATAAAAAATACCTGTAGCTATGTATGTTTCTTTAGTAGTAGATGATTCAACTTAGTATTGTTTCTTACATGATCAAATATTCCATCGATTTACCTATAAAATGATAGTTTCCTAAGTTTATCTTCATATTTAGTCTATAAACACCAAATTAATCATCTAAACTTTCCAATTTAAAATAAATGGTTTTTTGAAAACATAATGAAATGGAAAATATTCCTTGTAAACGTTATAAAATTTATCTTGCATCTTTTAATTTAGATTACTTGAAATTATTAATTCCAAAACCCTAAAATCTTAAAGTAGGTGCATTATTTCCTTACATTTTCATGATTACATGGAAGTCATATCTCAAAGGATAATGTAGTTTAGTTTATTTGGATGCAATATGCATACATAAATTCATCAATACAACTTGAAAAGAAATATGAAATAGAAATACCTTTGAAAACATCCATATCTCATAGGTTATCCATGTAGTTCATTCATAATACTTATCTTCACATCCTAGGAAAAATAAAAAATGGAACAGATGAGAGCTCAAACAATCAGTAAGGCTAATAATTATAGTGGAAGATTAATAAACATAAACATTTGGTGTGATGAATAAAAAAACACATGACTCTAAAAACAATTAACATAATATGGTAGGAATAATATCTTAATAAATAATTCCAAAATAAAATGTAATCATGGGTATTTTACTAGTTGAATTACCACATGATATTCCAATTAATAGTTTCATAATGAGGGAGTTTCATATTACAGACGTTCTAAAACATATTGTCATGGCCTCGTCCAAGTCATCTAAAAATGATTAAGGCCTCATCCAAAATAATATATAAAAATGGGCATGGCGTCAGCCAAGTAAATATATATTTTTTTCATTAGACCTACTGATGTATCAAGGGGATATAGCAAGCCCCACACATCACTTTCTATGTCCAATTAATTTCTCATATAATCAGCATATACATTCTTATTGAAATAACATATGAAATGTAAATAACATTCCCTATTCATTTTACATAAACACTATCCACTTGTAGTAATATGGTGAATGTATCAAGATAGCACGTCCAAAATCAATCTAATCAGAAACCATTCAAAAAAATATTTTAGATGATATCATAATTCAACAAGGAATGTTGTCTTATATGAATATACTTTTAAATGAGAGCATTGAAAAAATCCTGGGGAAATAATCATTAACCATTACAACGTGTTCCAAACCACCTTGGAACATTCAAATAAAAATAACTTAGAACATCATGAGAATAAGTATAATCTTGATATTATATAAAAAATGTTAGTACATACACCACATACATGGAATAAGTGGTGAAAAAAACATATTCCTCATAAAAGTTAATGTGAGACGAGAAAAATAATTTTTACTTTTGGAAAAAGTTTTCATTTTTGAAAATAATATGTATTTTCCAGGAAATAAGATTGAAAACATGTATATCATAGAAAATACATTTAATGTAAATTGAAATTATATTTGAGGCATAAATGATGTCCTGTAGAAGTGAAATCATGTAAAAATTGTTCTTAATAATCATTAGAAATGAAATATTTTAGAAGATTTTACGGAAAATATTGAAGATATTTTTAAAGTGGAAAGGAATATTTGTTTTCATAAAAATAGAAATTAACTAAAATAATTATTATGATAAAATGAGTTATTTTATAAAAATAATTTGTGATTAAAATATGTTCGGTAGTGCACTCGAAAAAGGGTATGAATTCATGAAGTTCCCTTGAATCCGGTTAGTTTATCGAGATGTAATTTTAAATGATCCTTTTAAAACATGTAACTCCACATAAAATAAAAAATGATTATTATTGATGCACATATATAGAACATTCCAACATAATTTATGTGGAGTACATAAGTATAAATAATAATTTCATTGAGGTGAGAAGAGAATAAGAGAAGCCCGAATTAAAATAGAGGTTCGAGTATAAAATACTAAAACTTTGTAACCAATTGAATTGTATGCCCCAAAATTAACGATTATAAAATTATAGATTTAATATCATGAAAATAAATAAATTAATGATATTATATTTCAATGGGCAGTATATATATACATTATACACATGTAAAAGTATTGAATATAGAATATCTCACAAAAATTGATGTAAGGTGAAGAATCCCTTACCTTAAGATCGAAGGTGTTTTCTACTTGATCTTAATTACCTTAATAATACAATTTAGGTTCAGTAAGTAATAATTCCAAAACCTAATATTCATGTAATGGATTTATTTTAACCTTTTTATGTTCATTTATGGCCTTTTTGATGTGTTAAGAGGTTCAATTTCATTTTTTGGTCCATTTGTTTCATGATTAGAATACATATATACGTGAATGGTGAATCATGTAAAATGAGGATGTTTGTAAAAAATTATATTTATATGTTATTATTAAACATATAAAAGGTTACATGGTTGTAAATTTCATTTGGTTACTGGGGGTGATGATGAATCATTATATAAAATATTTAATGAAAACCGTTTGGGTTAATTAGCGGTTTTTGAACACAACACACTCATTTTTCTTTATAAATCAAAAAAAACGTGTAAGAAAAGATTCCTGAACCATATATGAGAAATAATACATATATTATAGTTTAGTTCATCCATAATAATGTCTTTATGAATATAATAGAAGATGGTAATAGAAATTGAAAACCTATCTCCCATGAATGTGGTAAATTAGCACATCTTAGAATGTATTGTTTACTACTAGCACAGAAGAAGGGTAAATGAAAGATGATAATAAATTATTCCATCATCATAAAAAATTATTGCTCATGTATGGTGTGGGCATTTTAATATAATCTGGATGAAGAGAGGGGATTATTGAAAAGAAAACAAAAAAACATTAAAAGGAAGTAAAATAATTGAAAAGAGGAATTTACCTCTTGAATTAATCTTCCTTGAGAGCCACTATAAAGGAGGGTATTTGATTATTTTATGAGAACAATGGCGGCTGGACATGAGGTAAGATCTTAGGAGGAGATATGAGCATAATTTAGCCATGTAACAAGGTTTGAGAGTAGGGAAGAGAAGAGTGTTTTAGTGTGGTTTTTATAGTGTAGGGGAGAAGTAGTTTTGGAATATATTAATCATTATTTTATTTTGTTTATCAAGACCATAAATAGTATTGATTATTGTGACCAAGAATAGTAATATGTTCATGTTATTTCAAACAAATTGGTCTTACATTATCCTTACATCACTTTTTAATTGATAAATCATTTATTTAGTATTTATTGTGATTTATCGTATTTTTCTTTTCTCCTAAAATTGAACTATTTTAGAAGAATCTAAAAAATTATCCATAAACATTTTTTGATGTGTAGAATCAAAAAATTAACACCATATTATAAAAATAATTTTCTAAATATGTGAAATTTAATTTATAAACAAAATAATTATTTATCTGAAAAATACAGATTCTATATTTAAGACTTCTTTTATAATTCATTCCCAAATTAACTATGGTTTAATAAAATTTTTCTAAAATAATTTGACATAAAAATATTCATTTCAGAACCCATTTTTAAAATTTAAATAATTTATTAATTTAAAATTTTAATTAAATATTTATCAGTCACAAAAATATGAATACTTAATTAGTAATTTATAAAATATTCCACTTCATTTATAAGCTGCATAAATTTTATTTATACTTTCATGGGTGAGGTTATTCTTTATAAGGGTTATATTACTATTCTTTAGGGTAACACTACTATTCATAAGTTTATACAACTATTCATAAGGGTATGTTACTATTCATAAGGGTATGTTACTATTCACCAATAATTATGTTTGTTCTATCAGACTCTAAAAATCACATTGATCACAACCATGTATGTCACATTTTTGAAATTAAAATCCTAGAAGTGGTAAAATTATGTTTATTGGACCAGTTATAACAATGTTTTATTTTGCAGAGACTTTGTGTTTCATGCATTAAATATTAAATTTATTTTTAAATCCTTTGGGTGCCACAATCTCCCCTCAAAATAATTTAATTCTAAAAAATTTGAAATTGAATTTTAAAAATTAATGGTTGATATAAGAAAATTATCATAGGGGAAACCAACATAAGAAATATGGTTAAAATATAATAATAATTAGTGGGAAAGGGAAATGCATCAATTACTACAATACTACACATTCTAAGTGGATAACATGGTCCTGGAAGAACAATCCAACCATCATGTTTTGATGGAATGTGGTAGAGAACATGCTCAGATAAAATATCAACACTAAAAAATCATAACCTATAGTTTTGAAGAAAATGATAATAGGATAACATTTTTTTAAGAGTCTTTTAATAGAGTTAAGGAATTAATCCACTTTATAAGATTAAAAATATATGTTTCCATTTCATAAACAAAATCTTATCCTTTTTTGTGCCTTGAATGGTCTATTCATCATATCTTTGCATAGATTGCTTCATGTGGTGACATTAAACGCTAAATCCTCATAAAATAACCAACATAAAAAATTTCCTAAATGGTTTGTCATTCCAAAAGATCATGGTCCTAGACATTTGAATCATTCCCATATCCATCCTTTTTAGATCCATGTACATTAGGTCCTTACAAATCCTCATTTTTTTTAACTCCATTCTCTATCTTGATTATTTTCCTTTAATCAACATGAAGCAACCCTAAATTTTCACATTCCAAACATGTGAATATCTTCATCATGTATTCTCTTGAAATATAGAAATAACTCAAATTAATATAAAACATTATTGGAAACATGCACTAATACTTACAAATTCTATTGAATATATTACTTATATACATACATGTTGTAAACTACATTAATAATAACATATACCACTTGTAGATAAGTCAATAAAAACTTATGAGGTTACGAGTACTTATCTAAAAAAATAATTTCTTCATCACTATCTTAATCATGAGGAATATATGTAGGGTTGTCTTTACCTCATCCATATACTTTCTTAATATATTAACATTCTTTTGAGTCACTTATCCTTTGTACAATTCATCATACGACCTCAAATTCATAATGAAATAGTACTGTAGAACAATCCTCATATATTACCTAATTCTTATAACCAATACATTTCTAATAAAATATTCAAATGAAATTATTCTCTATAAATCATATTAATCATTATAGTACATCTACCACAGTCTCATGACTTGATCATTATCTAGTAACATCTTTTGGGAATATTCCCTTGAAGCTTGGGACATTGATTCACATAGTGTCCCACTTCCTTGCTATTGAAGCACTATATATTAATTTTTTTTCTTACCCTTGAAATCATGAACTTTTGGGATCTTTTCTCCCCAATTATAAAAAAAATCCTTCTCCTTTTATGCAGGCTTTGAGCTGTTTCCTTCCACAAGTACCACATGTTGGTAAACTACCTTTTTTATTCATCCCATTATCCATTATCTCCTATTCCACCCTCTTCTTCTCTTTCTTCCCTTCAAATGCATATAACTCATAGAATTATTTATATTCCTTGTTGACACATAATATTATCTCCTCATATGATGAGGATACTTTGAAGAAAATCTTCCTTCAAAATAATTATTTATGACTATAAGAGATATGGTCCTTCTTCTATTTACATCACATGAATTGGTGATGTCCTCATTCCATCAGCAATTTTCCTTTTCAAATAAATTATGTATAATAAATTTGATCATAAAATTATGAACTATATATAACACTGACTGAAAATTAAATTTTTATTGGAAAACACTTTTAAGGAAAAGTGGGAAACCACATAAATTCAACCAGGAGGACAAACCTCATAATAAATCACAAAATAATTGAAATAAAACATAATCCTATTACAGAGATCCTCCCTAAATAATTTCCAGAAGAGAGTGTGAACGTATGTATCTGGATCATCGTTGATAATGACCTCAAAGAGATCAGCCATCTTCTCCCACATTTGAATGCACTCTTCCGTACTTATCTTCCCTTCATTGAAACCCCTAATCAATATAAGGTCATGTTTGTCGATCCTAGCACCCTTCTCACCATTAGTTACCACACGAAGCACCCTTCCCGTCATTTGGTTAGCCTCTTCTTGTGTAGAATTGATAGTGAAAATCTCGTCAATCACTTCATCCTCCGAGTGCATAAGCAGTTCCAGGGATTTCCCATTACTGACCTCATTTACAACAGTTTTTTCCACACTGGTCTCAGCCAAATCGGGCTTCACTGCTTTAGGGTTTCCATAGGTATTAACACTAGAAGCAGGCATGCACTCCAACTCCTTGGATTTAATTTTTTACCTAACCTTGTCTCAATTGGTTTTGGCAGGAACTAGTAATACTTGCACCCTTTTATTTTCTTCACTTTAGTCAAGATGCAACTTCCCGCGACCCGGTTAGATTTTTGTCCCTTCTTTTTTCTGACATTGTGCATGACTTTACTATGCTTCCCTCCCACATTGTCCTTGGAAAAATAGCAAGGTTATTCCTCATCAAACTCTGTCCCACATATTGTCTGATCATCTATGTCATTCTCCTAGTCTTGAGACAACACTTCAATTACCAGGACATCAAATCGGTTACAGGTTTGGATGGCCTCGTGAGTCTGTCATTTTCCTACGGTCCAGTGACCCACCAGCTCAGTTGGAGTAACCTACTTTGAGTCATTCTGTGTTAGTTCATATCAAATTGGAGTGCCTTGTTTTGTGGATTCAAGAACATTTTCACAACTACTTTCCTCCGCTGCCTCTAAAGGCATTCCATCATGTTCATGAGCTGCCTCTGGATGAGGTGGAGCCACTCTATTGGTCAAGAATTCATCACCGCGTGTCACCTCATCCTTCCCTATATCCAGCGGCTCCTACACAGTCTACATGAAATCAACCAAATATCTCTTTAGGTGGGGTGGATCATCCCCACCTGATAATTTGGCACATCGATACCCCTTGAAAAAACTCACTCATATTTGGTTTTGCACCTGCAATTGGACTCTAGGTGCCCCAATTGCCTACACATCTTGCAATGATCCACCCATGATTCCAAGAGCACTGGTTGTTTGTACTAGAATTCTTCACCAACCATAACCCACACCCACACCACCGATGGCTTGAAAACATCAACCTCCAGACATATCAGTTGTTTAACTTGATGGCTGACAGAGAGTGTTCTTTCATCGGAATAGAAGAATCTTCCTTCAATATCCCTTAACATTTGAAGTATATAAGTGTTTTGGAATGGCAAGGGGAGTTCTGGAAAACTGACCCAAATTGAGACTGTAGTAAGATCCCTTTTCATATGAAAATTGTAAGTCCATCGGAAGAGGAACAACCTGAAACTGAGGCACCTTCAAGGAGCATTGGACCACGCGTGAATCAAATCATCCTCTGAGCTGAAGAAAATCAACAGACACAGGTTGTCAAGAAGACCGACAATCACGCGTTAATGAATCCACCAGGATTCATGAGAAAAACTGGTCAAAATCGATCACCATGGGTCTTCGATGTGTATATCAAGCAACTAGAGTCAGCTCCAAAAGACATGAAGCATTCGTGAACTCCAAAAATGATAACGGAAGTTGCGGTGAGCCATCAAAGAGGTCAGGAACCTTCGGACTTAGCGAGATTGCTGGGAACTGAGGATGAGCAACAGGGTTTGAGAAAGGGGAGAAAGGATGCTGTGTCGAATCCAGGAGAGGCGATGCGAGATCCTCCCCCCTTCCAACAATGGGAAGGGGGAATGTGGAGCCGATTTCGGCTCTGTTAGGGCATCACTTCCATGAAGACGAGTCCAGCTGCATCCGACATCCACCGTATAGTACATAACATAAGTTTATGCATCAAAAACCCTAGAACCATATAATTTGGATACTTTATAAATCCTTCATAATGACTTATAATGAAAATATGAATTATCCTAAGCATATCCCCTGTGAGTGTAAAACCTCATGAACAATAAGGCCCATTTCGTGCACCAGGTTACCTCAGGTCTAGCCTAAAACCCCTTTTCAAAGTTATTAATCCTTAGTACGTCTGTTCTAGAACCATGTCCACTTGTAGAATGCAGACAAAGATTTATCTTCTACGAAGATCCATATAATTTATTCCTTACAAAAATTATAGAATGTTCTTGTATGTGTATCATAAAGTCTATCGTAGGGTTTTGTTCCCTAATATAAAATTTCTAAATCTAGTATCGATGTTTTCTAATAAACATCATCTGATAACAACTGTTATGCCCTGACCCAAGAAGCCCGAAGTCGGTGCATTATTTCATTACATTAAAATTATTACATGGATGTATTATCACGAAGGATGAAGTAGTTTAATATCTTTTGAAACAAGAAACATACATAAATTCAACATTACAACGTGAAAATAAATAAAATATTGAAATTCCTTTGAAGACATCAATATCTCCTAGGTTATCCATGGAGTTCATTCATAATATACATCTTCACATATTAGAAAAATAAAATATAAGAAAGAGGTGAGCTCAAATGATCAGTAAGGTTAAGCATTGCAGAAAAAGATATAATAAAAATAAATATTTGGAATGGTGAATAAAAAAACACATGCCTTTAAAAAAACTTGAACATAATATGCCAAGAATAAGTGCATATTAAATAATTCCATAATAGAAAATAATAATGGGTATTCTACTTGTCATATAACCACATGAGTTTTCAATTATTGGCTTCATAATGAGTGAAATTCATATACCATACATTCTAAAACAAACTGTCAAGGCCTGGTCTAAGTTATCTAAAAATGATTAAGACCTCGGCCATAACCATATCTAAAAATGGGTGAGGCCTCATCCAAGTCCATATATATTTACCTCATGAGACATACTGATGCATCTATGGGATATAATGGGACCCACCCATCAATTACAATGTCTAATTCATTCTTTATATAGTCAACGTATATATTTATATTAAAAATAAATATTAAATGTAAATAACTTTCCAAAATCATTTAACATAAACACTAACCATTCAGAGTAATATGGTGAATATAATCAAGGTAGAACATGCACAGTAAAACTAATCAAAAACCCCAAAACAAGATATTTTAGATGATATCATAATAAAAAAATCTAAATGAAGTACATGATTCCACAAGGGATTTTGTCTTGGATAAATTTGTTGTTAAATGAGACCATTGAAAAATTCCTATGGAAATAATCCTTAAACATTTTAAAGTGTCTCATACTGCCATGAAACATTCAAATAATAATAAAATAGAATATAATGAGCATAAAAATACTATTGATATGATATACCAAAAGGAATTAAATACATCACAATCATGGAATAAGTGATGAACAAGGCTTATACTTCATAAAAGTTAATGCGAGATGAGAAAAATCTTCTTTACTTTTGAAAGAAGAGTCCATTTGGAAAATAATTTGTATTTTCCACGAAATCAAATTGTAAAAATTTATATCAAAGAAAATAAATGGTAAGGATGATGAAATAATATTTTAGGAAGAAATTATATCTCGCTGAAGTGAAATCATATAAAAAGAGTTCTTATGAATCTTTAGAAATGATACATTTTAAAGCATTTTAAGGAAAATATTAAATAAAAATATAAAGAGGAAACAAATGTTTATTTTTGAAAACCAGAAATTAACCAAGATAGTTTTTTATGAAAAAATATGTGATTTTATAAAAATAATGGTGGATTAAAATATATTCTAGTGTTCACTTGAAAATAGGTACGAATTCAAGAAGTTCCCTTAAATCATGTCAGTTTATCGGGATGAAATTTTGAATGATCCTTTTAAAACATGTATCTTCCAATGAAATAAATAAGTATTATGATTGTTACCAATATATATATTATTTACAAACAATTTAGGATAATTAAATAATAATAAATGATAAATTCATTTAGCTGTAAAGAGAAAAATAGTGACCCGAATGAAAATCGAGGTTCAGGTAGAAAATACTCACAAATTTGAAAACAATTGAATAGTATGCCCCAAAATTAATAATCATAAAATGATATATTTAATATGATGTAAATAAATATATCAACAATGTTATACATCAATGGTATTTATATATACACTATACACATGTAATACTAGTGAATGAAGAATATCTCACAAAAATGGAAGTAAGATTATGAAACCCTAACCTTAAGTCGTAAGGTGTTATCCACTTTATCTTAATGACCTAAATAATAAAATTTAGTTTCATCAATTAATAATTCCATAACCTGAAATTGATTTAATTTATCTATTATAACCTTATTAATTTCATTCATATCCTTTTTGATGGGTAAAGAGGTTCAATTTTATTATTTGGGTCCATTTGTTTCATGATTGGTTTACTTGTATAGATGAATGGAGAATCGTGTAATATAAGGATGGTTGTCTAGAATAGATGTTATCTATCATTAGTGAACATCCTGAAGGATAAATGGTTATAATTTTTTATGTTACATGTAATGAAGAAAAATCGGTATATAAATCATATAATGATAATTGTTTCAGTTAATTAGCTGTTTTTGAACACAACTTACACAGTTTTCTTTATAAATGAAACACCATGTGTACAAAAATATTAAAAAAATAGACGATACATAATAAATATATTACAGTTTGGTTCAACTATAATAATGGATTCATGTCTTGAATTTAATATGGTAATAGAAATTGAAATCCCATCGTCCTTGAATGAGGTAAATTTGCACATCTCAGATGGTGTTTTTTACTACTAGAATAAAAGAATGGTATATGAGAGATGATAGTAAAATATTACATCATCATAAAAACATTAAAATACTTGCAAGGCAATATATTTTTCATAAAATTTGTATGAGGATATTTGAGGATAGAAAAGCAAAAAATGAACATGAAAAGGAAGTAAAAGAATTAAAAAGAGGAATTTACCTTTTGAATTAAGCTTCCTTGAGAGCCTCATTAGGGGAAAAGTTTTGGTCTTTTTATGAGACCAAGAGATTAGATACATTTGGAAGAACCTTGAGAGAATATTTGGGTGGAATTAATATAATTAACATGGCTTGAGATGAGTGAAGAGAAGAGGGATTGAGGGGGGGGGGGTTATAGTGGAGGAGAGGAGTAATTTTTTAATACCTTAATCATTATTTTATTATTTTTCTCAAGACCCAAAATATTATTGAATATTATGACCATGAATACTAATATGTACATGTGAGTTTGAAACTAGTGGTCTTACATCAGCCTTACATCACTTATGACTCAATAAATCATGTATTTAATATTTATCGTAAATTAGAGTATTTTACTATTCACCTAAAATTGACGTATTTCAGAAAAACCACAAAAACTCACCATAACCATTTTCAATGTGTAGAATAAAAAAATGAACACTATTTTATCAAAAATAATTTTCTAAATATGTGAAATTTATTTTTTAAATAAAATCATATTTACATAAAAAATATAGATTTTATATTAAAAACTGCTTTTATAATTCTTTCAAAAATTAACTATCGGCTCATAAAATTTAGCTAAAATCATAGGAAATTTTTTTTATTCTGGAAGCCAGTTATGAAAGTAAATTAATTTATTATTTAAAAATTTAATTAAATATTTATTACTCCTAAAAGTATAAATACTTAATTAATAATTTATAAAATATTCTACTTCATTTATAAAGTGCCTAAATATTATTTATACTTTCATGGGTGATGTTACTATTCATAAGGGTCATATTATATTTTATAAGGAAAACATTACCATTCATATGGTTATATTAATATTCATAAGGGAGAGTTAGTTTTTATAATGGTAGGTTACTATTCACCCAAAAATATATATTTTTTATCAAACTCCTAAAATCACCCAGATGTAATCGTGTATTTTAGATTTTTGAAATTCGAATCCTAGAAGTGAAAAAATTATGTTTATTAGCCCGGTTATAACTAAGTGTTATTTATTAGAGACTTAGTGTTTCCTACATTAAATATTAATTTTATTTTTAAATCCTTGGGGTGTTAGAAAATTTCATGGAATCTAGAACATAATAATATCTTAAAAATAATATGTGGTCTTGACATAGTAAAATATAGTAGATTCCCAATTATTACTTTATAAAAATCAATTTCATTTGGTTTCACAACTTTATACAAATATAAATTTTCAATTGAACTCATGGGAGTTTTATGTATCATACCATTTTCTTTTCCAAACCTTTTATGTAAGTAAAGTTTGAATTTTATTTGATTTATAAAATCCCCAAAGACATTTTGATAAATTTGAAAATCAAGAAATACATATATCTCACAAAAAATACTCATTTACAAATATTTATTCATATTTTTTTAAAGTTAATTACATAATATTTTATTACTACAATAAAAAATCACATGATAGATATATATTTGAACTAAACAAATATATAAAGATGTGTTTTTCTTGAAAAGTGCAGGATCTGCTGTTCTTACTAAAAATCACTTTGATAAAAGAAAAAAAATCAAATGTTCATAAAAAAACTAATTGTTCTTTTAAAAACCATAATAGAATTTATTATGTTTTTTTGAAAGTGATGATTTTAAAAACTAGGACGTTGTTTAACATAAACCTCCTCAATAATAAAAGCATTTAGAAATGTAGATCTAACAGTTAATTGATATATCATGGAATCCCTATGAGATTGATAAGTAAGAAAAATTAAAATGTCTTAAAATCTAGATTCATGGGAAAATATTCCTCATAATCTATCCCTACATATTAATTGATCTATTTAGATACTAATCTATTCTTATTCTAAGTGATAACACTCATATAATATTGTTTATTTCAAAAAAATTACTTTGTTCTTATAAAAGTGTACTTAGAGGTTCTATAAACTAATTTACATACCTCATTACTCTCAAACTAGTTCAAGACTTCGTTCAAAGATAAATCCCAAATCTAATAAGTTAAATATTATTCTATGGTTTTAGGTTCATGATGATATAAAAATGTAAATAATTATATAAGGTATTTTATAATCTTTCAAGTCCAAATTTCTTATTCTATGATTATTTTTACAATATCTAAAGGATGATATTTTGTGTTATCAGCTATTTGGGGAAAAAATTAGGTTAACTTATATTTTTCCATTTAGGATTGAATTCACTAAATGAAAGATTTAAATCATCCGTTTTTCTATTTTCAGAGAGAGGACATGGTCTCATGTTTTTTAAAATAATCACTTAACTCATCAACTTGATTCCATTTATGATCAAATAGATCACTTTCATTAAACTTTACTTGAGTTGATTATTCAAAAATCTGTAACCTTTGTTTTTAAAACGTGTAAGCCTTAGAAGTAGTATAATAACCAATAAATATTCGTTCAACCTCCTTTGGATCAATTTTTTAATGATTTTATTTGGATTTCCCACTATAAACTTCGCATTAAATCACTTTAAAATATAAAACCAATGTATATCTATTATTCCATATCTAATAGGGTATTTTATTTAAAATATTAATAATTTGAACTAGGTTAATGAAATTATAAGTTATACTTATATCTTTAGCCTAAAAGTGTGTGGAAATGTTATACACACATAACATATTTCATGAAATTCTTTTGCAAGATCCTATTGCTACATTCAGAATTTGAATTTTTCCCATTTCATGTAGATAATTAATTAAGATCTATCATATATATATTGTTAATTCTAGGAGCCTTAAAAATAAAGTGTTTATCATTAAAAACAAAGTATTATTATTTGAATATTTTATGGAGTAAAATTCATCACAAAGTTGAGAAATAATTATTATGTTTTGTTTCAATCCTTCAACATAAAAAATTTGTCAATAAGAAGTGATCTTATATTATCATATAATCTAACTCTGAAATTTTTTTCCTTATCAATATCAATAATTACGATATAACCTCCATTAATTTTGGATAAATAATGAATGTTTAAGAAATCATATCTCATATACCTTGGCCATACACTATCCATATACCATTTCTCATTGATGATCTTATAAAAAAATTTCAAAAAAATTAATCAAAGGGAATTTGTTTTTGTACACATATTCCCTTGGTGCCTGAAATATTAATTACCAAATATTTGAGAATCCAAATATATTTGTGTTGTTTAAAAATTATAACACTAAACAATGATATATTTATTGATATTAAATAATTCATAACATAAAAAACTGAGGTTTACCTATACTAAATTTGTTTTTATAATTTCAGGATTCTCTATAATGAAAAAATGAATGTACTTATGTTTTTTTATTTGAACTATTAACAAAACTGTTTTTGTATAATTATAAATTTTCACATTATCATCATTTTTCAAACTTACTTTAATGATTTTATTATTAACAAGGATTTGGTTTAAGTAATTTCAATTTTAAAAAATCAATATTATTGTATATATGGGATTTAACTTATTTTTTTAATAATTGAATTCTATTATAGTGATCAACATAAGAAGCAATAAATATTTTCCCTTAAATTTTGTCTCTAAAATTTGTTTGTTTAAGTCCACATTTTCAATTAAAATATCATTATAAATTTGTCTTGTGGATTTAATTTTCTTTTTCAAGAAGTAATATTTAGTTTCTATAATGATGAAATATTTATTCAATTATTTAAATGATAAATTTTGAACTTTGGAATCAGATTCATTCCTATAAGAGTAAAATGAATGTACCTCATCATATTGTCCCATAAAACACATGTTGGATTTTTGAGTTGATATTTTAAATTACGATTAAGTAGTTTTGTTTTCAATATAATCCTAATATGAACTCCATGTGACCTTTATTGATCATTTTAAATTTTCTTGAATTTTGTTTTAAATTTGTATTTCTCATCAGCTTTCCTTTTTTATCGATGTTATTAAAAATAAGTGTTGATGTGTCAATGTTTCTTGATCTTGTATGACCTGAATTCCTTGTAAATTCAATTATATTTTTTACATGATTAAGTATATCTTAAATCCACTTTTCTTATTATATAAAGTTTTAAACATAATAGAAAATTGAGCAATATCACCATCATAATTATATCTTTTTGATGATTTTTTATTATATGTTCCATAAATTTGTAATCATTTCCACTTTTTGTCATCCATTGAAGTAAAAACATTCAAATAATAATTCTTATTTTTTAATTTTCTATGATAAAAAATTTTAACATCCATTTATTCCACATACATCTTAAGTTTTACAATATGTTATTTTGTTTGGAATTTTTCAGTAATAGATTTAATAATGGAAGCTAAAATTCCACGCATTTATCATGGAAAAAATTTGATAAAATTTAGAGCATGCATTGGTTTAAAAATTGGTTCCCATAGAGAAGTGACATTATTCATAATTTCTATTGATCTTCCATTCAAATGTGTTACAATTTCCCAACCAATAATTGTGTGTGTGTTAAACTGTAACATTATATTGTTATACCATAATTATATTACATTATTTGTAACTTTTATAGTTTTGATGGATCAATTATAGGATCATCGAGGAATGGGGAGGGGGTGGGTGGTGGATTTTTATTCTATAATAATGTTTCTCAACATGGTAAATAAACATTCCTAACCTCGAAAAATTTATAGAGATTTGATTCACTCAAACATAAATCTCATCCTTGACTTTCATATTGAAAAATTATAAAGAGAGAGAAACATATGATATTTAGAAGGTTCAATATAAATACACACTCATTTCTATGTTAGTTATTCCCACCAACATTGATACTTTTACTAACATCATAAGATTTCAAAGACACAAACAACAATTTGTTCTACCCCATAGCATTAATTTCTCTAACCTACCCCAGTTTTACACCCCATAAATTAAATCTTATTCCATAATTATTATACTCCAAATTTTCCTTCTCATGTACTATTTCTTCATAATTGGTTATACACCCTAGAAACTAGCCTTTCCGGCAACTGGTTATACCCCTATCTATAATCTATTTATTTCTTCATTTCTAATCCAATATATAAAGATCTTCTATTAGAACATAATAATGTTGGATCTACATCACATATGTTAAGACATAAATATAATTAACTAATATTTTAAAAGTATATTTGACTTGAAAATTCCCCATGTAATTATAAGACAAATATTTTTTCATAAAATGTTTTTATAATTTTTCTCAAAAAATTCCATATGAATAGTTTTTATGATTATTATGTATTGAACCTATATCCAATGGTCTAAATCTGATGTTTTCCATCTGAATCTTCTCACTATACATTAATCAGCTATGATATATTCATGTAACTCTATCTGATGACTTTATCTGATTCTTCTCTATCTTATGAGTCATGTTCTCTCTAATGAGCTTTCTACTTTAAGTAAATAAAAACTAAATCTACCACTCTCAACATATTCTGCATCATATGTAACTCCAACTAGTTTCTCTACTTCAACCACATTAATTGAAAACTCATCCTTACACCAAATCATTAAAATTTCATCTTTTCATTAGAATGAATAGTGTTAGATTATACTATATGAACCCACCTTTATATAGGTTTTCCTATTTGGAGTTTAAGTGGAAAATCTAATGTATTTTACTTCTCAAATAAAACTATAATTTCAAATCTCCCCCTCACTTGTAATTTGATAGATTATTTTCAACACTTCTAGAACATTCTTAAATACTATTGATGTTTCCTGAAAGCCTCTCCCTTTAAAAACATCCTTAAACTTAGTATTATGGAAATTTATAAAACTTCCTTAACTTTAAAATGATTCAAACGTTGAATAATATCGAATCATCTATATTCCAATTAGATTTAGAAATATTTATATAAATGTCTAAAATCAATTTCCGATATAATTTATTATGTTAAATTATTTAGGAATATTTCATCTTGCAATAAAACTTCATTTATTAACTTTCCTTTGCCTGAATAACTATGTATATTCATCCTAACTCAGCTCAAACTTTTAAAGAAACTTATCTAAAATTTCAATATATTAAATGTTCATCTAGTAGATCTTCATTGAATGGTTGTTTGTCTTATGGAATGAAATTTATCTATATGTTTAATTTGCTAATCACCTTATCAGAAATGACTGTTCGGTGATATCATGAATGTTTTCTTGATGTCTGTCCATTCGATAGATCGTCATCTAAGATACTCAATCCACTTAATTTACTTCACCTACACAATTCATAACTTCTTAACATTTAACATCATACAACACTTAACAAAAAATATTTTCCAGTTAAAAAATCATAAAAACTATTAATCTGGAAAACTTATTCCCTTGATGATCGTTTTCAATATTTTACAACTTTTAAAGACTTATATTATTAGAGTTTTATTTGACCACTACATGGATCCATCTTGAAAATTTCATTCAAATTTTTACTCATGCTTATCTTTGAAAAATACATTATCACACAATTTACTTCTCCCACTTTTCTCATATTTTAAAAGCAACAAATTACAAATCTTCACTTGATAACCTATAATCTATTCATCCAATTATCATTATGCGACATTGGAAAGTTATTATATCCTATTATGTTTATATGATTCATCTTTATGAATCTTTGTGGAAGATAGTTTGTCTAATGGATATTCATTCAGTAATCTCAATATTTTTTTTTGTACTTCGATCACATTGTACTACATTTTATCGAATCATGAACTTCTTCATGATGTTGGTATCATAAAATAATGACAATTATAAAATTTAATTTACTAAATAAACATTTATATACAACATAAATAATGTTTTTTCAACTTCATTAAGAAACTTCTTTAAGCCACTTCATCAAGATACTTTCTATAAGAGCTTTCAAAATTTCCTTAAACATTCTATTGAAAAACAAATTGATATATTCATAAAAACACCAACCATAACACACATGGAATTAATAAAATAATAGGATATAGATATAATTTTTCACATCTCATGTGCTATAGCTTATTGAGAAACTCTATTGAACTCATCTGGACCAAGTTTTTTATTGAAGATCCTTTCTATCACAAAGTCTAAAAAAAGAAAATACCTTAGTCAAAAGTGATTCATCCTTTGAAAAATTATCAAAAATCGACAAAGGAATGAATAAGTATTTCTTCCCACATGGGTGGCACAAGTTTTATCATGGTCACGCAAGTATACTTGCACACTGCATAGTGGTCGTGCAAATATACTTGCGCACGACATAGTGGTCACACAGGTGACTTGCGCACTATTTTTGTTTTTCGCCCAAGGTCTTCCCTGGCCTATAAATACCCCTGGTGGGCCCCCCATTTAAGAATAAAAATTCCAAAAGTCAAATTTAAGCTCTGGTCTCCTAGTCTCTATTTGAAGTCTTCTGGTCACTTATAAGGTAATTTCTTACCTAGAATAGAAGATCTAAACAGGGGAAACAAGGCCTAAGTGTAGAAACTCATCAACACTTGCGTGCCTAAGTGGCCAGCCCTTAAGGGAAATGGCCACACTTGTGCGCCACTTTATCCCTTCAATAAAACATGCCCGCCACTCTTTTGGAAGCCTTTTGGGATAATACTAAGGGCTTGAGCCATGTCTCACACAAGTATTACACTAAGGGTTGACCATCACACAAGTACCTATGTGTCGCACAAGTATACTTACACGACCAAGAATTTCGTGCCTATGTTGGACTTGCACGCCTCTCTCTTTTTCGGTTCCCCTCATGCATATTCACCACTCTTATTCAAATCCACCCCTCCTATTCAAGATTAATCTTCAAGACACTCTTCAAATCCATTTAATGGCATGTTTCCTTGATGGGATTCCTTATCTAAAAGGAATTCTGTGGAACATCTCTCAAAACATAGTGATTTACATATATTTATGTCACTAAGGTTATATATTTAATTCATTCAACCTCATCATTTAATGAAGAGAGGATCTTTAATATGGGACTTCTTTTCCGAAGTAATCCCCTGTCATAATTTTCCTTTACTTGGGCCTCCTTTTCATGAGTAAGACCCAATCTCAAAATCCCAAATATTGGGCATCCTCCTTATGAGTAAGCCCCAAGTCCCCTAACCAGGGCCTCCTTTTCAGGAATAAGCCCCAGTCTTCAACTTCCCTTAATTTTGGGCATCCTCCTCAAGAGTAATCCCAAACCATAATTCTTTTAATATAGGAATCCTCCTTAGGAGCAAGCCCCAAGTTCTCAAAATCAAAATTTCCTTAACCTGGGATTCCTTTTCAGGATTAATCCCCAATAATAAGAGTCTTTAATTTGTGCCTCCTCTTCAGGAGTAATCCCCAATCATAATTTCCAAACCTGGGCCTCCTTCTTAGGAGTAAGCCCCAGTTCTCAAAGTTCTTTTAACCTGGGCCTCCTTCTCAGGAGTATGCCCCAGTCATAATTTCTCTTAACCAGTCTTAATTTACTTTTGATTCGGGCTTCTTTATCAAGAGTAAAACCCAATTATATTCCCCCTCTAATTTGGGAATCCTTCTCAAGAGTATGCCCTATGATAGAATATCCAAATCTCCATAAAATCATATATACCATTATGGACCTTGTTCCCGGGTTTCATCCCTGAAGTAAATCCCAATCCTCATTTATTATGGGCATTCATACATACATATGCCTGGTATTATTTCATATTTTGTGACAAAATTTTCTAGTTTTATCAATACCTCTTGTTTCTCACACCGAGCATGACTCATGTGGGCTTAGAGCTAAAAGTAATTATGACATCTTTCTTTGAGCCATCAATCATGCATAAACATCATTCTTCTTTACTCGAACTATGTGGGTTTGGATTCCTTTTATAAACAAGGATACAAAGGTATCCCATACGTGGGTATGATTATGACATCCCACCTTTTTATCACAAGAACTTTCATTACATTATACAAAACCGGGGATCTTTAAGTTTTAGTGTCTTGGAAACCAGGAACTTATTACATGAGACAAAAAACATTATTCTTAAACACTGGAAAGGATTCTTCATTTGTTCGTCCTATGTTTATTACAGGATCTCATAACCTAGGAGCATACATCAAAGGAAAGGGTGAGTAGAATTCCCAGTAAGGGAATCAAGGGAAACATTTTACATGATAACATGAGACACATCAAAATTCATGAAAAATAACTTTAAGGAATGAGAAAGAGATCATGAGTCATATCATAATAAAAATAACATGTTTCATAACTTGAAGATGTGGATATAACATTTAACATAGACAATGATTTCCATTTCACTAAGGTCCATCCCCAAGCTGACATTAAAAATTACCAAGGATATTCACCAAGGCGTCATTAAAAAAAAGTCATCTCTAGAGATTATGTCTTTACCCAATGAGTTGGATCGCTATGAGGGAGCACCCTTGAATTTTCCATTATTATCATGTGAGACACATATATCATCATCATAAATTTCATAAATAACCCATATAGCATAAAGGAAATGGGTTTCATTTCATAATCATAACATTTTAAAAAGTGCTTTTAAAGACATGATCTATATGTCACTTTAAACCCACAGAAAAGGATAGTTGGTTTTATATATGTAAATCCCAGAATCAAAATAGAACATTTTTATATATATGTGAATAAAACTTTATAAGAAATATCATTGAGTATTCACTTAATAAAATCAAAGAATTTGAGATAAAGAGAGAAATATTTTGAGACGAAAATTCTACAGCATAACGGCTATGTTATAGGGTTTTAGAAAATATTGAAAAGAAAGGAGACATGGGTAACTCACTCATAAATGTTCCATAAAACAGTATAGGGACAGAATATAAAGGACATAAGAAAATGTTAATTAAATTTTAAAGACATACCATATGAAATGAAAAACATGGAAGGAAAACAAAAATAAGATTTCTTTTATGAAAATTCAGCAGCCTAATGACGTCACTTAAAAAAATGAATTGACAAGATCAAACAGGGTATCTCATCATATGAACATAAAATATCAGTATGATAGACATAAATATCATAACCCAACATCATAAAAAGGACCATGAATGATTTGACATGAAAATAGATCATGAAAACGAGAAGGGTCATAGAATCCCTTAAAAATTTGGCAGCCTAATGGAGCAACGTAAACATTCTTAAAATGAATTGATGAGAGAAAGTGGGGGTCTCTCATCATATGAACATGAAAAATACAGTAGTATGAATATAAAATAACATCCCCAACATAAGAAAATATAGCATAAAATAAATGAAATAAAAGAGATTACTTGGAAAGAAAGAGAGAGGTAGGACCCCTTACCTTTAAACGTAACTCTTAAAACTCAAAGGTTGGGACCTTGAGGGCTTGGGGGAACCTTGGGAGGACTACTTGAGAGGTAATGAGACCATATATTCGTTGGGGGAGAGTTGGAAGTGAAAACTAAAGGAGTAAAGGGTGGGTATTTATAGGGAATGTGAGGGGACAAGGCATTAATGGCCAAGGGACACCTCATTGGTGGTTTTGGCAAAACCATGGGCTTGCCCAGGGTTTTGGCCACATGGGACCCCTCATAAAATAATTCAACCCCTTTAGTTGACCATCCCTTAAAATATCTCATGGAATCATCATTATACAGTTATGATGTCATTAAACATTCTAAAACCATAAAACTGTGTTTTCAATATTCATCGAAAATTCAACTTTCTCAGAAAAATCCCAAAATTCCAGCTTAACCAAATCTCAATGCCCTGATTTCAAAAATGAAATCCATTTTATAAAAATTATTTTCTAAATAATTTGAATATAATTTTTAAATAAAAAAACACTATTCACCTGAAAAAACTAATACTTGACTAATAATTTCTGAAACAGTTATTTACATATTTTATTGAATCACATTACTTTATCAAGGTGCCTATATTATATTAATACTTTCTTTAAGTGAAAGTAACAATCCATTTGGTCACATTACTAATCCTAATCATAAAATCACTATTCATAATCTACTATTCATCAAAAATCATGTTGATCTTATTAGACTCTAAATTTCTTACTGAACATAATTGTAGAAGACCATTTTTTTAAAATCCTTACACATCATTAATTATTCATGGTTTACATAAATAATTTCAAATACCCTTTTTCTAGAATTCATCAAAAAGATGCATACTATATTTATCCGGACATTTGAAAATTCACTAACTTCATCATAAGAAGAAATCATAATTTTTATTTAAATCAAAGGATTCCACAAGGTAGTTATGGTCTCCTTATATAGCCCCTTATAATCCCAGCATAGGACCTAAGTGTAACGTATGCTAAGGTGAGACAATCTGAGGGCAGCTCGGCCAACATCTCACGAGTAGTAATTTCTATCAGTTTGAATTTCTCGCGAATGCGATTCCTTTCTAGCTTCACATAATGAAGTTCGGCTTGGGTTTAGTCTAGAGCCAATCCCATTGGTGCTACCTCCTTCCCATGTTCGGTTAGATGGGATTCGATTGGCCCGAGACTACTGGTTGAGGCCATCGACTCTTATTTCAATATTAATTAACCAAGATCACTTGTATTTAGAGACAATAATCACAACATTTAGTTTCCAAAGGTCACACTGACTAATGGTCATATAATAGTCAAAACCCAACAATATCATTTTAATTATACTCTTTATATTAAATGAAGGAGTTTTGTTCAGTATGAAATAAAAAAACACAAAAAATTAAGAAACAATACTTATTCAAAATTTTAGGTCATTACAATCTCCCCCCTTAAGAAATTGCGTCCTCACAATTTTTAAAATCGGTCTTGGAAATTTCATTTAAAGTCCCACATAGGTAAAAGTGTCAGTAACACTATTACTTTAAAAGAATGAAAAAGAAGTACAAAGGTCACCCGAGTTAACCCATACTAGGATTCCATGTAGAAAAACAAGGATATGGAAGAGAAAACAAAGGGTCACGTTCTGATGGAGAGTGATAGAAAACATATCTAAGAGGAAGTTAACCACCAGAAAATCACAAACTTGTGATGTGGTAAATGGTCTTTGATTACCCAGTAGGAAACTTAAACGGACAAAATTTTTCTTTTATGTTCCTTTTAATAATTTTGAGGAATCAATTTACTAAATATAATAAGAACACAAGGAAATATAGTTTCCTTCAAGTAGAGTTTCATCCCTTAATAAGTTTCACCAAGACTAATCTTTTCTCTAAACAATGAGCATTCAAAACTACTTGGTCTCATCAAAGAACAAGAATCATCTTCTAGAGAATCACATAATCCTCAAATTATTAACTATCTATTTCTTATATCTTTAAAAAGTATCCCAAAAAAAGAAAAGGGTAAGATAAAATAACTCTTCAAAAATAAAGAATCCCATAGGAAGGGAAACTACTTTAAATCTTCAAAGTTCCACGGTACTACCCAAAGTTCATCATAGACCATTCCATAAATAACTGTCCTTAAAATTCCTCAAAATAAACCAAACTAAGATTGAAACCCAAATATAAGAAGGATTTGATATCATAGTCTTCCAAGATAAACTTTATCATTCATCTCCAAACAACATCAACCAATCCTAACATGTTATAACAAAAGTAACTAACCTAAATATATTTTCCCCAATATAGGTTAATAATTTCCATAAGTAACCTAAATTACTATAAGTTCGCCTTAAATTATCGATTGTTAAAAATATAATTCATCCTTTACTCCTCAAAGAAAATACCATAGTAATATATTTACCTCGATCATATAGGGTTCTCAAAATAGTAAACGTCTTCCAAAATAATAATCGTCATTTAATCCCCTAATCATATATCTTTTTTCAAGAAGAACAGCTTCACAACATCAATATGTGGTACATAACAATAGATTTTTTCCTTAATGATATAAAACCATCTTAGGTAGTGACTCTATGTTCTTAGAAAACATTAAAGATATGCTCATAGAGCACAAAATAAAATACAACATGACATAAACAATTATTGTGAAGAAGTTGTATGCAATTTTGTCATCATGACCCATTTCAGCATAGGACTTGCATTGTTCCCTTGTCCTTGAAGATTGTTGATGCTCATCATGCTTCGCATCCCTTCCAAGAGAGCATTGCCTTGGATAATGTCCAAATTCTCCAAATTTATGACATTGAAAAGTATAAGGTAAATTAGATCGAACCTTATCTCTATTCATCAAATTATCTATTTTTTAAAGAAATTGGTTACTTTATGCCCTATCACCACACACTTAAAACATATCCTGGTTCCTTTGTCAAATTCTTCGTGGTGCCCCTTTCAATACTTTTTTCAGAAAGGAAATTGGGTCTTATTCACTTATAATCATTATCCGATGAACATCCTTGAGACTACATCTTATTCTTCCTTGATGAATTTGGGCATTCAACTAGGTACCAATTATTAATTGTGTTTTTTGATAGCTGGTTTGGAATTATCACAATATGTTCAACTTGATCTCTCATCATCTCTACTATATTAATAGGGCAATCATCACATTTCCTATCACATTGGTTGTTGGGACATGTTCTTCTATTTACCACCACTAACTAAGAAAATAAAGTATAATTAGGGGGCTTAAATACTTATCCAATGAACATGAAAATGAAACTTTAAGCATAAAGGGATAAACTTGTAGAAGAAAAATATATCCTATCTTGTGATCCCCTAGGTTCCAATCTAGGTTATCCATGATCATACATTCTTATGTGAATTTTTATTTTATTTTATCTTTATTCCATTAATAATGGTTCTTACTAAGATTAGGAATTTACCAAAGCATATCCCACAGGAGTTTCGTAACCAAGAGTGCAGCAATGCCCATTGTCATGTACCAGTTCCCATTTGAGTCTAGCTTGAAGTGGTGTTTTCGGGTTTTACCCCTATGTACACCTATTCCAGAGCCACCTCTACCTGCTCGTATCTAGACAAGAATGTATTTGCTTGATAAACCACTTACTCAATACTCACCAAAATACCAGGAAGATTTCCTATATTTAAAATTTTCTATTGGCTTTTTCCTAAAGTTTTCATATCATAATTTCCACAAATAACTAAACCATCCTTTGATAAAAACTATAACATCACACCTTTTTATCACAAAACATTCATTACATTATACAAAATTGAGGATCTTTATGGTTTAGTGTCTTGGAAACCAGGAACTTATTACATGAGACAAAAAAACATTCTTGTTAAACATTTGGAAGGATTATTCCTTTTTTCACCCTATGTTCATTACAACATCTCATAACTTGGGAGCATACATCAAAGGAAAGGGTGAGCAGAAGACCCAGTAAGGGAAACAAGGGAAACATTTTACATGAGAACTTGAGACACATCAAATGTCATGAAAAATAACTTTAAGGAATGAGAAAGATATCATGAGGCATATCATAATAAAAATAATGTGTTTCATAACTTGAAGATGTGGCTACAACATTTAATATATAAAATCATCTCCGTTTCACCATGTTCCATCCCCAAGGTGTCATTAAAAGTTACCAAGGTTATTCACCAAGGCGTCGTTAAAAAAAGTCATCTCTAGAGATTAAGTCTTTACCCAATGCATTGGAGCGCTATCAAGGTGAACCATTAAATTTTCCTTTATTATCACGTGAGACACATATATAATCATCAAAAATTTCATAAATAACCCATATAGCATAAAAGAAATTTGTTTCATTTCATAATCATAACATTTTAAAAACTACTTTTAAAGACATGATCTTTATGTCATTTTAAACCCATGGAAAAGGAAAGTGGGGTACATGTATGTAAATACCAGAATTAAAATAAATCATTATGATATATATGTGAATACCCATTTAGAAGAAAGAGCTTTGAGTATTCAATTAATAAAATAAAAGAATTTGAGAGAAAGAGAGAGACATTTTGCGACGAAAATTCTGTAGCATAACGACTATGTTATAGAGTTTTAGAAAATATTGAAAAGAAAGGGGAAATGGGTCACCCACTCATAAATGATCCATAAAATAGTATAGGGACAGAATATAAATGATATAAGAACATGGTAATGAAATTTTAAAGAAATACCATATTTAATGAAAAACATGGAAGGAAGACAAAAATAAGATTTCTCTTATGAAAATTCGGCAGACTAACGACGTCACTTAAAACAATGAATTGATGAGATCAAATAGGGAATCTCATAATATGAAAATAGAATATCATTATGATTGATATAGATATAATACCCCAACATAATAAAAAATAACATGAAAGACTTGACATGAAAATAGATTTTGAAAACGAGAAGGGTGAAAGAATCCCTTATAAATTTGGGAGCCTAACGACGCCACTTAAACATTATTAAAATTAATTGATGAGAGAAAGAGGGGGTCTATCATCATACAAACATGAAAAGGACTGTATTATGAATATAATAGAACATCCCCAACATAAGAACAAGAAGCATAAAAAAGGACATAAAAGAGAGTACTTGGAAAGAAAGAGAGAGGTAGGATCCCTTACCTTAAAACGAAACTCTTAAAACTCAATGGTTGGGATATTGAGGGCTTGGGGGCACCTTGAGAGGACTCCTTGGGAGGTAATGAGACGATAGCTTCGTTGGTGGAGAGTTGGGAGTGAAAAATAAAGGAGGAAATGGTCGGTATTTATAGGGAAAGTGAGGGGACATTGCATTAATGGCCAAGGGACACCTCATTGGTGGTTTGGAAAAAACCATGGGCTTGCCCATGGTATTCGCCCATGGGTTTAGCCACATGGGACCCCTCATACAGTAATTCATCCCCTTTAGTTGAACATCCCTTAAAATATTTCATGACATCATCATGATGTAGTTATGATGTCATTAAACATACTGAAACCCTAAAACTGTATTTTCACTATTCACTGAAAATTCATCTTTCTTAGAAAAATCACAAAAATTCACCTTAACCAAATATCGATGATCTGATTTCAAAAATTCCATTCATTTTATAAAAATAATTTATTAAATATTTTTAATTTAATTTTTAAATAAAAAAACTGTTCACCCGAAAAAACTAATACTTGACTAATAATTTCCGAAACTGTTATTTACCTATTTTATTGAATCAAATTACTTAATCAAGGTGCCTATATTATATTAATACATTCTTTAAGTGAGATTATATATCCATTTGGTAACATTACTAATCCTAAGCATAAAATCACTATTCATAATTTACTATTCATCAAAAAAACAAGTTGATCTTATTAGAGTCTAAATTTCTTACTGAACATAATTATAGAAGACCATTTTTTGAAAATCATTACACGTAATTAATTATTTAAGGTTCACATAAATATTTTCAAATATCCTTTTTCTATAAATCCTCAAAAATATGCATACTATATTTATCCGGACATTTGAAAATTCATAAACTTCATCATAAAAAGAAATCACGATTTTTATTTAAATCAAAGGATTACATAAGGTAGTTACGGTCTCCTTTATAACCCTAGAATAGGACCTAAGTGTAAGGTGTGATAAGGTGAGAGAATATGAGGGTGGCTCGGCTAACATCGCACGAATAGTAATTTCTATCAGTTTGAACTTCTCGCGAAGGAGATTTTGTTCTAGCTTCACATGATGAAGTTCGGCTTGGGTTTGGTCCAGAGAAAAGCCCAGTGGTGCTACCTCCTTCCCAAGTTCTGTTAGATGGGCTTTGATTGACCCGAGACTACTGGATAACGTAATCGAATCTTATTTCTATATTAATTGACCATGATCACTTGTATTGAGAGACAATAATCGCAACATTTAGTTTCCAAAGGTCATACTGACTAACAGTCATATAATAGTCAAAACCCAACAGTCTCATTTTAATTATACTCATTTTATTAAATGAAAAAGTTTTGTTGAGTATGAAATAAAATAACACACAAAATTAGGAAACAAGATTTATTCAAAATTTTTAAGCGTTACAACAAACCCAAAAAATGAAATAATCCAAGTCCTTCAGAAAGACAATAAACTTCCAATGCCTCGCTTAGTGGTTTTAAAACCAGTATGGTCATTATAATGACCAAGAGATATCTATATAATGTATTAAAGGATACCATTGAATATGAATCTCCAATACATACGGATGATTCTTTATCGTTGAAGAACCTTAGATACATATAAAAGATTCTCTAAATCTCATACATATCAATCATTGAATGTCAAATCTAAGGAAATATCATTTTAATACTTGGTAGTGTAATAAGGATTCACGAACATAACTTTAATCTATGAAGAGAGTCCCGGAGTAGACAATAATTTCCCCAAAAAAGGTGTGATGAGGCCGACCTCCCATTCTCTCAACCAATGAAAATTCTTAAGCCTCATCGGTCCACTACTAATGAGCGCCTAACTTTGGAAAGTAGGTCCAAATGGATAAAGAATCATTGGATGTTTCCGGTTCTATGAACAAAACCATTAGAAACTGATTGGAATGTTTGAACCATAAACAAATGACGTCATCCTCAATTCTAAAGGAAACAAAAAATAGTGAACCCAATGTGAATCCTTAACCAATTTGAAATGATTTTTTACTAATTTATTAGGCCCCAATTTTAACTCAATGAGAGGGACAACAATGCAATCAATCACATATGTGCTCATACAAAAGATTTAGCGGATGAACTTATCTTGATTATGTCTGTCATATCAAACATGCACTATTTTTCAAGATCTTCTGCATTACAGAAATGGCTTCTCTAAAGTTGACGCCTGTGAATACCTCTGCTGTGAAAACCACTACTGTCAATGTATCTGCTGCTACTCCTACTGGATCGTCATCTGCTCTGAGGATGACATCACCTACTCAGACTCTTCAACATTGGGTATCAAATTCATTGGTTAAGGAATACCGTCAAAATGGTACTATTCCGATTTTGGAGGCCGCTCGAAAAGACCTCAAAGTCAATAATTCACCCTAGTTGTCCATACAGCGACGACCAGTGATCAAGAAGCTGGTGGTACCAACCACCATTTCCAACCATTTTCGGTCGTTATCCCCGAAACACAACAACCATTTACTCCCATATTCTAAGGAGGTGAATGAGAAGGTCACTCAAGGCCTTAATTCAAGGAAACATGAGTCCTTCCTAAGGGCTCCCACCGATAATCGCCGCCAGACTCGTGCAGCAGTGCGCCCTCAACATGATGAGGGTTCCATCCCCTGGCGGTCATCTCAGGTTCCTCGAACCTGAGCAGGCAGGACGAACCAACAAAGGCGACGACCGATCAACATCGATCAGGTTCTTATCTCTGCCAATTCCGGAGAAGTCCACCAACCTAACATGGTGGAAAGCAACGAGCGGGCACCCAAAACCATCCATTTTAATTCTGATGTCCAACAAACTCGTCTGGTAGCAGCACACTATTCCCTCTAGGCAATTCTGGCAGAGTACTATAGAAAGGAACATACACCTGTTTATAAATCATCAGCTAGTCAGCAGGCTCATCTGACTACATATGATGAAGCCTGCCAACCTAATGTGTTGACAACTGGTAAACAAGAACATACACCTGCTTACACTCATCAATCCTGCCAGTAGTCTCGTCTACCAGTATTGAAGGAAGTTCATCAACCACGTTCGGCAGAGTGCAGTCAACAGGCACATACACCTGCTAGTATTGATTAAGACTACCAACAGACTCGTTTGGTAGCACCCAGAGAAGTCAATTGGAATTCCCCAATGACAAACATGAGGCAGACTCAGCTCTCTGCCCCCACACATGAGTACTGTCAGAAATCACTGGTAGGAAAAGGAGGACATGATTAGGAACACACACCTACTCCAAGCACAAAATGGACATATATCCTTGTTCCGGAAGCTGAAGTCACCAAGCATATTTTGTCGATGGTGAAAGAGCAGAAGCAAATCCTTTCTCATATTCATGATGCTTTCTAGGATATTATAACAGCTTCAGCAGCATCATAGGGAAAGAAATGCAAATCTATCCCTACCAGTGGAGTGACACATCAATAGTTCACTCCATAATAGACAGACACCACTGTTCCAGTCCAAGAAGGTTGTGGGGCATACTCCCCCATGTCATACAGACAACCAAGTCAGGCACATACACCAGATTGGAGTTGATATAATCAGCCTAACCTATTCCTTTCTCCTGAGGAGGCACATACACATGCCTATAATAACCACTTTGATCAACAAGTGGTTCTTAAAATGAGTAAGAAGGCGTCTAAAAAGAAGACCCATCCAGCACATTCATGAAATCATGGGATAATCTGTAACAAATCCTTACTCGATGATGGAGTTCTTGATGCACTCAGACAATTATCCGTTGCAACTCAAGGTTCTACTCTATCATTTCCCAATAGTGGGAACATTAATTCCGAAGGTCTACATCAAACACTTCCTCATAAAGGTTTTCTTCGTGACAGTTCGGTCGATCATGAAGTATAATATTCAGAAGAGAGTCACGATAACCCTCTGCGTGGCCAGAAGATCTAGGATCAAAAGGTTTTATCTTTTGTTGTAACCCACCATGGTGGTCCTCCCCATGATAATGAATTTAGCCACGAAAGTCCTTTCCACAGTAGTAATTCACATTGCCTGGAAAATGCTCCAGTGGACAATGTAGTAATGATAAATCCCTCTTATCTTGAGGCACTTACAAATGTGAAGCCAGTCATGTCTAATTCTTTACCAATAGTAGGTAAAATACTTTCTCAGCCAGGAGATAACCCGGAGTGTAGGTCATTCTATGAACCACCCCTGAGTCATGCATCTTCTAAATTGATAAGTGAATTCTCTACCAACTAGCTTTGGTCTAAATAGGTAGAATAATCTTCATCAAATAATAAGGGGGAATTATTGAATATGAGAAAACAACTGGTGAAAGGTGAAGTGCCAGTCATGTTTTGGCCTTTGGCTGACTCATAGTATGACATTCCAGAGATGTTGAAGAAATAATGTATTCATGATATTCATCTCAACATGTGTAAAACTCATTGTCAATTGAAAAAGAAAATAGTATCTTATGATGAATATGAAAATCATGTCAGGATAATAGAAGGGTTAGAACGCCAAATTGATTTGGCCTCTCTCTCAGTTTCTCGATATCCGAAGGCTGAAAAGCAGCAGAGATCCATTCATCATTCATGCCTCGGCACATTAAGAAGATTGTGTCAATTAATTTCCAATGCACATTGGGTATTCATATCATAGGATGTGGTGTTCATGGAGCAGTACATTTCTCTGTACTCTCTAGCCAACAAATCCCTCCAAAAATGATCTCATGCAATGTTATTGCCCATAGCCGGTCACAACCAATTGGCTTTGTTTGTAATCAATGGCTCGCTCAAGAACATGCCTCAACTAGTTATTCTCATAATTAAGAATACAAAGAACATGTTTTCGAATTAATCTTGCATCATGAAAATGAGAATATCGAACATGCTTCTCGTTTAGAGCGTGCACATCATCAAGTGACAGAAGTGTCAGAAATCATCCAACGGTCTTTTGAGCCGGGTGATAAGAGTGGATGTAGGTTGATGCATCCAGCCAATTTCTGGACTAAAGTCTGCAAGACCAGGAGTGATTTCAAGAGTTTCTTAGATGTAGCATCTCAAGAGACACCCCAGCTTTCCAGACTGGGGACTCTTTTAACCCAACCCTCAAAATCAACAAATAAGATGTGAGGAGTTGAGCAGAAATGACAGGAACAGCCACAGTCAGCCGGACTGGGGAATTTTTCAAATCCTCAATCTCTTCCTCAGATAAAGTTAGTCTTCTCTCGATTAGGGAATAATCCCGAAGAGGAACGAAGATCCAAATTATCCGGAGATTCCCTCTAAATTATGGTTTGTCAAGAAGTTACTAAGGGATCAGATCAGCAAAAGGTAGTGTCTTATCAAGGACATGGAAAAAGATAGTATCACAGAAATGTCGATATAAGAGATGCAATGCGGTATTAATCAATTAATGTCATCAATTCCATTGTTGCTAATCCCCCAGTTGAGGCTCATTCAGAAGGATCAGATGAAGAAATTCCTACTCAATAAGTTTTATGACACATACACAAATGAAGAAGGTGTGCATACAAGAAACAAAGGCTTACCCAGAATCTGGGTATTCCATCAAATAACCAACTGGCCACTCGAAAAGGATTCCCACAAAGGGAAAGGAAAAAAGACAGGTTGTATTCCACAATACCTTGAGAGAAGGCCAATCACTCTCATTAGAAGAATGGTTCATAGAACAAGAGGTGGAAATGAAGGAGTTGAGGAGGTTGAATGGAGAACTACTTCAAGGTAGTCTTCCTCCTAAGTGTGCTGGATTCAGTCAGCCAAGGGAATTTTTTGTGGCCACTGAGATTGACCAAGAGTATCCTCCTTTACAAGTACACCCTCACAGGTCTAATCCAATGGGTTATACGCAACAAAAACCGGCAATACTACCATTAGTGGCAGTCCCAGTCGCCACACCTATCCAAACTCCAGTTATTGCACCGGCACAGGTCTAAGCTCAACCGAATGTTTCTAAAAAGTTAATGACTTCCATTGAGTCATTAACAGCTCAGTTAGAATCTATGGAAGGAAAACGTTCGCCAGTTCAACCGAAGAAAAGAGCCTACCCTGAATGGGTTGATGCAATTCCTCCCCCATAAAATTTTGCAAGTGCCACATTCCCAATCTTTAACGGTTCAGGTGACCCAGAGCAACACATAACACATTTTGTTTCTCGTTTGGATCCTATGATGGGAAACCGTCAGCAAAAAGAGGCAGTTAAGCTCAGGCGTTTTGTACAGTCATTAGAAGGGATTTATTTTGTCTGGTATGCATGCTTTCAAACCCGGTCAATTACCAGGTGGGAGGATCTCCATCAACAATTCATTCTTCAATTCAGCTCAAATTTTCCAAAGACAACAATTTTGGAGAATACAAATTGCAAGCAAAGGGAGAATGAAAGGGTTTTAGATTTCATTGCTCGCTGGAAGGGATTAACATATTCCCTGAGCTTAGTACTCCCTCAAGAAGAGTTATTGCCAAACTGTGTGGAAAATTTTCATGATAAATTATGCACGCCGTTGATCCCGGTAAAATACACAGGAGGGTTTCGAGACCTTACTTAAATCGATCAATAGATTGAATAATCTCTTATGAAGACTAAGGATAAAGCTCGTGTAATTCCATTAAATCCAGGATGGATAATAGGTAAAGTAGAGACTGCTAGAGTCACGCTTAAACAAGCACCTATACCTACCTCTACATCAAGACCTTCATCTTCTCGAAGGGCTCCACCTCCTGAGCATCAACAACAAAGGCCGTTTCGTCAATATAATCAATGAGATCAAAGACGGAAACAATTTGTTGACTTAACGATTAAAGTTTAATCTTTTTAGAAATGAACAGGTTCTTGGTTACTTCAATTCAGCTACGGAAAATAATTTGGTTCAATTTACAAGGCCCAAAAGCCCGAACAAGGAAGGAGATGAAGACCGTCCCAACTATTTCCCATTTCAGCAGATCTTGGGGCATCCCATTCAGGAGTGTTTTGTCTTCAAATACCTCCTGAAAAAAATGGCGGAATCAGGACAAGTCAAATTGAATGGTTTTTCAGCTCATTTAGCATGTGTTACAACTACAAATCCAGAAGAGGAAGGCGAGTGGATAGAGGTCAAAAACAAAAATGAGAAAAAATATGATGATTGGATGGTCAAGAAAATGATCAACCAAAATCATGCAATTTGGAAAACACAATTGAAGAAACCAATTGTGTCTTATGCTATGAATGCCACAGCAAAACCCTCTTCATCAGAGGGAAAATCCTCAAAGAAACTATATAATTCATAGAAAGAGGAATAGTCAGATGAAAATGAGATCCTGTCGAAGCCCAAGTTGTCTTTGAATCTGGCAGATTTTATGCCATCTACTTTGAATCCAAAAACACCGCCCCACCAAATGGCACATCCTAAATGGGCTAATCAGGTAGGGTCTTTATCAGATGGAGAGTTGATCTTTGGTTTGTTAACATGATTGACTTAACATATCCTTATGCCATCCACAGTTTCAATTTTGAGAAGCCTGAGTTCCCTGTATCAAAAAGAAGAATTAGAGGGATTTCCAGAGGTCTGGGATATAGAGGAAGACGTGGATATCCCAGAAGCTACAATTCCAATTCTACCCATGCTAGAACTATGTATGCAATAGAAACTTGTGGCAGAGCCCTTCAGCGGGCTCAACAAGAACAAGCATGTTCTTCCACCAATAGAAGATTCATTCCTGGAACAATTATTTTTGAGGATCGGTTAAAGGTTCTACCTTCTTCCTCTTAGAAAGTAAATATCCCTATTCGGTCTAATATTCCTAAGCCAGGAGTATTATCAACTTATACCCTGATATAAGAAGCATCTTACTTCTAAAGCATCAACCTCTAAGGAACTTGTGAAACCACATGTTCCTGTTGGGAAATGAAGACCTTTGGATCAAAAATATGATATCTTGAATCATTTGGCCCAGGTACCGGCCAAGTTATCAATTATGGATGCCTTGAATCTATCCAAGGATATTCGAGAGTCACTCATTGAGGCTTTGTCATGTCCTCTAGAGTTTGAAACTGAAATTGATGTGGATGAAGTCTACCATGTTGAGAATGGTCCTGCAGAATTCCATGTAGTGATATCTTTTACAAATGAAGATGAATGTGATATCGTGCATGGACATATTAGAACTTTGTATTTATCTGGAATGGTCAATGGTGTAGACATCCGAAGAGCTTTCATTGAAAATGGTTCAGGAGTCAACCTTATCCCCATTTATACACTTCGTCGATTGGGCCTCACAGAATCTGATTTATCTCCTTCTACTTTGATGTGACAAGGATATGATAAAAATGAACAAGAACCACTGGGCGAGATTACACTCTGAACTCAGTTTGGAGACCTTGTATCCAATTCATATTTCATGGTTGTTGATCATGATACAGCCTTTAATGTTTTTCATGGAAGACCTTGTCTACATCAACATGCAGCTATCCCTTCGTCATACCATCAATGCCTCAAATATTGATTCTATGATCAAATTGGGACATTGTATGATGATAATGCCCCCTTAGAAACATGTGAATATCAATACATTGAGGTAGAATTTTTTCACATGAAGGGTAAGGAGAAATCCACAACAAAGGAGGTTACCAAGGTTAATGCTCCATATGGTTTGGAAAAGATTCCAGTAAACCCATTCACACATGTGAGTACAGATTATGTGTTGCTTATTAGTCAAATTGACAGGATAGAACCAAATCCATATACTCTTATGGAAAATTCCATAATGTCAATCACAGTAATCAAGCCATACAACATGGGAGAAAGTGGTGATTCACCAAGCAATAATGAAAGCTCAAATGAAGATTTCTTCATTTCATCCGCTAAAATCCAGCAAGTCTATACTTCGCCAACCCAGCCAAAAGATGTTATTGAAATTTCATAGGTGAATGATGATGTATATTATCAATCCCTCATCTCCTCTTTATTACCAAATGAAGACCCTTCATCATCAATAGGGTCAGAAATGGAATCCTCTTCTTCAAGATGTTTAAATTTTGACATCTCTTCTGGTCATGATAATTCTACTTCATCATCTACAATGAATGTAGAAGCGTAAGAGATAACACTTGTTAAAGAAGAAGAGGAAGATCTCAAGGATGCTCCTCTATCATTTGAAGAGGGTATATCTACCACCGTGGATGAACAAAGAGAAATAAATCTGGGTACAAAAGAAAATCCAAGCCTCACTTTAATTAGTGAGGCCATGAATCTTGAAGAGGAAGAGATGTGTATTTCATTTTTAAAGAGAAATAGAGTTATATTTTCTTGGAACTATACAGAGATTCCAGGACTTGATCCTAATGTTGTTACTCATCGTTTGGGTTTGCCAGAAAAACATCGAGGAGCTAAGCAATCTGCAAGAAGAACACACCCAACCTATGATTCCAAAATTGAAGCTGAAGTGGATAAGCTTATCAAAGCTAAATTCATCAATAATGTTCAATATCCCAAGTGGTTGGTTAATATTGTCCCTGTGAAAAAGAAGAATTGACAAATTAGATTCTTCATTGATTTCAGAGATCTTAATAGGCATTTTCCTGAAGATGATTTTCCAGTTCCAATCACAGAACTCTTAATTGATGTAACAGCTGTATATGAAGAAATTTCCTTCATGGATGGATATTCAGGATATAATAAAATCAGAATGGCTCCAGAAGATGAGGAATTTATAGACTTAAGAGCCCCTCAGGGTTTGTTTTGCTATTGGGTAAAGACCTTTGGCTTGAAGAATGCGGGCGCAACATATCAGCATTCCATGCATCATATCTTCAAATCCACTTTGGGGAAGTTTGTTTAATGTTATGTGGATGATTTGGTGGTTAAATCCAAACAACGTTCTAATCACTTGGCTGATTTGGAATTCATATTCCAAACACTTGAGCAACATAATTTGAAGATGAACCCCTTAAAATGTGCTTTTGGGGTAACCTCAGAAATATTTCTTGGCTTTGTTGTACGCCATAGAGGTGTGGAAGTCGATCTTGAGAAGAAAAATTCAATACTTGGAATGTGACCTCCTTGAAATTTGAATGCATTGAGAGGACTTTAAGGACACTATTCCTATATTCAGTGTTTCATCGCCAATTTGGCAGGCAAAAGTTTAACCTTAACCAAATTGATGAAGAAGGGAGTCACGTACCAGTGGACTAATGAATGTCAAGAAGCATTTGATATTATCAAGAAATATATCTTGAGTCCACCGGTATTAATGCCACATGTTGAAGGAATGCCACCTATTCTTTATGTGACAGCTATAGAGCGATCATTGGGTTCCTTCCTTCCCCAAAATAATGATTCTGGGAATGAAAATAGCCATTACTATCTCAGTCGGACTATGCTTGAAGCAGAAACCTGATATTCAAGTATTGAGAAGTGCTGCCTAGCATTAATCTTTGCAGTTCAGAAGCTGAGACACTACTTGTAACATCATGAGGTCAAATTGGTATCTTGAAATAACCTTCTCAAATTATTCCTCAGGCATCTAATGCTTACATGATGTCTTGCAATGTGGGTAGTTATTTTGCAGCAATTTGATATTCAGTATGTGTCTAAAAAGGCAATAGAGGGCCATGCTCTGGCGATTTCCTTTCTGAACATCCTTTAGTTGAAGATACATCTTATGATATAGAACATCCTAACGTGGAAGTCTTCTCTATTCATGATAGTCTTCAAACATGGGAAATGTACTTTTATGGGGCTTCCAGAAGTCCAACAGGGAAGAAAATGAAAGATCCTAAATTCAACAAAGTTGGGTTAGAAATTGTGCTCATTTCTCTAGAAAAGGCAGCGCTACGCTATTCCTTCTCATTATTGGGAGGAAGGATAAATAATGAAGCAGAATACCAAGCTCTTATCGCAGGATTAGAGTTGGCGCTTCTAGCACAAGTGAATCACTTAAATGTGAAAGATGATTCAAGCATGGTAATCAAACAAGTCAATGGGGATTATGAAATCAGAAAATAATAACTAATCCCTTTGTATGATTACATCAGAGAGTTAATGACAGAATGTCCTTCAAAACTGAACTTTTTTTATGTCCTGCGATCACAAAATGCTCAAGATGATGCATTGGCTAATATGGCCACAACTCTGGAAGATCCAAATCAGGATGAGACAATCATTAATATTTCCCACCGTCGTACAATTTCACCTTATGTTCAAACCAGAATAGAGGAAATCAATGAAATTTGTCCCATTCCTGAACTATATGGTCATACTACAAGATGGATGACACCTATCATGAAATACCTTCAAAATGGAAAACTTCCACCTGATAGAGCTGAGAAAGAACAAATCTGGCGACGTGTAGTCAATTTTACTCTTTATGATAGCCCGGATCACGTAGAGACAATTCTCTACAAAAGAGGTTTTGATGGAATTCTCTTCAGATGCATTGATGGTGAAGAGACAATAGCTCTCATGAAGAAAGTGCATGCAGGAGTTTGCGGTGCCCACCGGTCTGGACATAGACTATCTGGTCAAATTCGAAGGTTTGGATACTTTTGGCCTTCAATGATACATGATTGTGTTGATTTCACAATGAAATTTCATTCTTTCCAAGTACATGGAAACTTCATTCATCAATCACCAGAGTTGCTTCATACAGCTAAATACTCGTGGCCATTTTCCACATGGGGAATGGATGTAGTGGCTCCTTATCCATCGGCTACAGCCAAGCAGTTTAAGTATATTCTTACTGTTACTGACTTCTTTTCCAAATGGGAAGAGGCAATACCTTTCAATGAAGTCAGTTCTAAATGCATTGTTAGCTTCATCATGTCTAACATCATTACCAGATTTGGTGTTACTCATACCATATTGATAGAAAATGGCACCAACTTCTATTCATCTGAGGTGAGGAAGTTATATCAAGAATACAACATCAAATCCCATAATTCATCTCGGTATCATGCAGTGTCCAATGGCCAAATAGAATCCTTCAACATGACTCTTTTAAACATACTGAAAAAGATGGTGGATAAAGATAAGAAATCATGGCCTGATAAAATCTTTCATGCTTTATGGGCTTATCATACCACCACCCACACTACAACGCGGTCAACTCCATATTCATTGGTATATAGAACAGAAGCAGTCTTTTCTATTGAGGTTCAATTACCCTCGCTCAGAGTAGCCATTTGTGATCAGTCATCTACAGATGTACAATCTCAAAAGCGATTGGATGAATTGGAATGATTAGATGAGAAAATATTGTGCACCCTGAACCACTTGGAAGTCTATCTTAATCGAATAATAAGAGCATTCAAAAAAAAGTTCATATTAGTTCATTTATTCAGGGAGAATTGGTATTGGTTCTCAGAACTACAATGATACTAGGAAGGAAACCTCCCAAGATGGGGAAAAAATGGGAAGGACCTTATTCAATACATAAGGTCTACTCCAATGGAGCTTATTCTTTAATCTCAATGGATGAAGAACCCATCACTACTCCAACCAATGATAGATTCTTGAAGAAGTATTTTGTATAATAAAAATACATCTGGTCCATGAATATGACCATAAAATATTTTCACTTACATCCAACTTGACGTTAAACTGTGTCATCCTTTCTATATGACATTAAACTATACAACCCTTCTTAAGTCCTTACTGCTTGACTTTAAACTACACAGTCCCTTCTTTGTCCAATAGGACGTTACACTCTGACGTCCTAGCTACATGATGCTAAACTGTACAAAAGTCCCTTACGTCCAACAGGATGTTAAATTGCATAATCATCGGTCTATGCATATGACCTTAAACTGTTCACACCATCATCCAACATGACTTTCAACTATGAAACAAAATCCCTAATACAACCAAAATGTCATTAAACTGTGTCTCTCTCTTGTCCTTACTGCAAGAAATTAAACTGCACAGTCCCCCTTTCATCCAACATGACGTTAAACTGTATTGTCTCCATCGTCTTAGCTACAGGACACTAAACTGTACTGCACCCTTATTGTCGAACATGATGCAAAATTGTTTTCACATAAAAAATGATGTGAAACTGTGTCCTTACATTCGTCATACATGATGTAAAACTGAACAAAGTCCCTTAATACATCCAACATGACGTTAAACTGTATTCTTTCCCTACTATATGGCACAAAACTCTGCAACACCAATAGTCTTCACTGCAAGACTTTAAACTGCATAGTCCCCTCATATGTCTTACATGACATTAAAACTATGAATCGTTAAGGTTGTTGCTACCTCTTATTTCTCACATTGATTATGACTCACATGAGCTTAGAGTAAACTTCAACCATAACACCTTCTTTGGGCCGCTAACCAGGCATAAGTCCCAACACTTTCTTTTTATATCATTGTCCTCAAAAACAACTTGATCACCAATTCATTCATTCATTGAACTACGCGGACTTTCATCCTCGCCTTCTAGGGTGGGTACGTAGGCAAGCAATCATGTTTCAATCCCAAAATAAATATCTTCACATTGGTTCACCTCTGTCTCATACGATGTTAATTCATGAATCCGCAACTAGAACCAATATTGTTTACATTGGTTCACCTTTGTCCTTTCTATATGACGTTAAACTGTACAACACTTTTGTCCTATACGACAATAAACTACAACATTCTTTGATACCCTCACATGAGAGGGAATCATTATTTACATTTATTTCCAATCATGTTATATTCCAAAGACTACGTGCATACATGGAAATGCTTGAACCTTTTATCTTGGGTCAAACCATCATTGCACTAATGTCCCATTTCACCCTTCATTTGTACAAACCAAATCTGTACAGAGGGTATCACTAGAAGTACGTGGGCTTGATTCCCATCCTTATGGGATACATAGGAATGTTCGAGTATCCCTCGAACCCAGCCCCAAATCTTTGGGCCTAACACCAAGTTTTAATTTCAGTCCCATGGTTGAAAAGTCCCTATGAAAACACAAATTGTGTATTCATTATAATGGTCCGAGTTCTATGACCCTAAAATGAGATTTTCCATACTTTTTTCCCCCATGAAGTTAAAATGTATTTAAAGAACAATGTATGGATTGATTCTCATCCTTATGGGATACGTAGTGAAGTCGAACATTTCAGGACCCAGCCATAACATGATTATGGTTAACATTGATCTATGTATCTCTTTCATGCATTGGAAAATACCCATTTTCATGTGTCATACTCTTAACCTTAAACACTTCCAGATCTCCATAACCATTTTCTTGACTTCTGGTCACAAAATGTCTAATTTTTTAGAGTTATTCTTCCTGACTATGCAGCACGTGCCCTTAGGCAGCCTTGCATAAACAGTCCTCATAATAGACTTGTCAGCCAAAAGATCCTATTATTTGACTATGCAGCCAATGCCCATAGGTGGCCCGGTATAATTCAACCCCCTAATGGGTTTTTTAAATAATGGTAACTTTATTCTTGGGAAGAAAACCTCTTTTTTCCATACTGGTCTTATCAAAAATATATAAGGATCCACATAAAATAGCCTTCTGTAACATATTCGTCCCATGTTCTTTTTCATGATCTAAAAGTATTCAAGTCTATGGTTTATATTTCCATTCCCTACGTTTGGGTTAGACCTTCGTAGGAGTGACATTCATCCCATTCTTAGACGATCTTGTTTGTAAATAACTTCTAAATATTCAAGTACCTCTCCCCATACAACAAACTCTATTCTTTGGAAAATTTGAATCCCCATAAACTTCTGCTGGCTTTTTAGCAGTAGAAAAGTAAATTTCTAAGAGTTCTTTTTCCTGACTATGAAGCACATGACCTTAAGCGGGCTTGCATAAGTAGTCTACATAACGGACCTGTCAGAAAAATGATTCTATTATTTGACTATGCAGCCAATGCCCTTAGGTGGCCCTCCAAAATTCAACCCCCAGACAGGTTTGTTAAATTGTGGTAACTTCATTCTTGAGAACTAATTCTTCTAATGACTTTTATCCATTTTTCATATCATTCCCCAGATTCAAAATTTCTTAAGTAATCGATTACATATTTTCCCTCATACTTGAACATGGTAATATGTTTTCAGATAAATTATCAAGGAATTGAGTCAATGTTAATCGATTCGGTCAAAGCTATTATCAACCTTAAACAGTATCCTTTTTATGTCCAACATGCATGACTTTAAACTACCCACAAAAGACAAGGGACATATGAATAAAAGTCATTCCCCAGCTCACTAAACATACATTTTTTATGATTTTTGGTAATATAGATCAATTAAAAGATTCAAAGTTTATAGGGTTATTTATAATAATCCTAGAAAAAAATTATTCTTACTAGGAACATTGGATTAGATAAAAATTTAAAGCAGGTAGAAAAAGAAAGCACGCACAAATGATTGAAGATGAAAGTGTTTTTCATTTGATGCACAAAAGTTAGAAGGACATCAAAAGACTAGGGTCTCTTCTCTTTTTCATGAATTACAAAAGGTTGTCAACATAAATCTTAATTTGATTTACATCATCCCGAGCTTCGTCAGCAGCCACTTGAATCTCATGCACTCGACCAAATTAACTATTTTCAGCTTGATAGAGGGATTTCTCGGCATCTGCAATGGCTTTCATAACATTTGTATGAACTCCATCTAGTGAATTGTTCAGTTGGTCAAGTTCCCCAGAAACAAAATTCAACTATTGTTGAAAGTGCATCTCTTGGAAAACCTTCTCCATAATCTTATGCTTTAGATCCTTCAACTTGGAATCATGATCAGCTTTAGCTCGAGATATCGCGACCTCAAATTCGCCGATATTGACTGATAGCCTTACTCTGGTAAAATCATGATGGTACTTTTGCTCCTGCTCCCTTCTTAAGATTACTTCTTTTACCGCGGCATTGATCTTTTGATATCCAAAACTGCCAAGTCCCAACATGACGAACATGTAAAACAGTTGGGTAATCTTTGATGACTGCTCTTCCAAAGGCATTTCGAATATAATCTTCCATTTGTTCTGCCACGCCTTGTATCGTAAAAATTGGAGCGCCTTTTGTATCCTTGGATATGATTCAACATCACTGTCACATGGGGGAATATAATCTAGGATTAATGCACTAAGGGAAGTTCCCTGTTCAGCTCCTCCCCCCTGACCCGCGTTTCTTCACATTCTATTCTCGTTGGGGCGGAAGCTGAGGATTCACCTCCAGATCTAGCAACTTAAATTGATGGCCCAGCATAATAAACTGAAAACTTTGGTTAGTTTCAAAGTATAAAAAAAGTTTATTGGTTGTCTTGTAAATTAAGTACAGTCACAAAAATTGTTATCTCTTACCCAACAGTACATCGGTAACTTGATAAGGATCCTCACCATCTTTCCTATCTTCAACAGGATTTTCAAGATGAGTGTCAAGAAGCTCTGCCAGGTTATGTTCCACTTGGGCTAATGTATCTGCAATAGTAGGGTTTTTCGTACTCCCTTCACGCATTGGCAGTTCAGCAGTTTGCTCTGATAGAACTGCACATTTCAACCCATCATGAATAGAGATGGAATAAGAATTTATTTTTAATAGGATGAAGGATAACACTCACTTCTATAATCTTCTAAATTACAAGGTAATTTAACATGATCTAAAAAGTCTTCAAAATATGCACCAAGTTCCATCATTTCATCTAATGTAATATTAGAATCCTAGTTAATCTCACCAGTGGGAGCATTCGATATGTCTTCTTGGAAACCTTCATTCTCCGGCCTCTGACCCTAGACAACTTCTTCAGATAAAATAGCAGCATCAGTTGCAATGGCCGCCAAAAGCACTAGTGTAGGGGTTGAACCTAAAGTATCACAGAATGGAATTTAGTTGATGTTTCATTAAACATTTTATGAAGCATTGTTAACATACCAGAAGCCAACTCTTATCTTCTTGCAATAGCAGAAGGAGGGATACTGGGAAAAGACATTGGATCTTCTCCAGGAGCAGCCAAGTAAGCCTGACCTTATGATTGCTCACTAGTACCCTCCATTGTCCTCAAATGAGGGTCAGTCCTCTCCCTTAGAGGGGAAATTGATGAATCCCCTACAATCCCAAAAAATATGGTCAATCTTTTCATGGGTTAAGACTGATGATTATCCAAAAAACTTAACACTACTAATGAAGCATTTAGTTGTCGACTTCTTCTTTCGATGCCTTTGTCTCTTTGGTTTTTTGGGAGTGTCGATAGTCTCTTTTACAGGTACATGAATTTGAGAATGGAAATACATGTTCCAACTCCTCATCCATGGCTTGTTGGCCTAGATATATCTCCCCCGACTCACGAGGAGATTCATTAGACCAAATGGATGTACCACCAGGTCTATACTATGGTGAAGGAACCTCAGCAGTTCCTTTCTTTTCAAGTTTCAAGATGAAGAGAATAATTTCATTTAGTAAAAAAACATTAACTGGAATCAAGTTACAAAGGAAATAAGGAAAGAGACTTACATCTTCAAGAGCCATGTAATTGTGCCACTCCTCATCTCTAGAACCACCAATCCCCTAAGTGGAACCACGATCTGTCATTTCCTTCACCTTCTTGGTGACAAGAATGGAATCATCTATGGAATATATGAGAATTTCCATCTTTATGATGTAAGACCGCACTTAATCAAGGATATCCTTGTAACAGATATATGTAGAAGCCAGAAGATTCCCTATTCCAGGGAGGTGTATCCCCTCGCACAAATCCATCCAGGCTGTTTCAGTACTGCAGTTTAAAATCTTCCATGTCTGGACAACCTCTGGTCGTATATATTCAGTATGTGTACCAGAAGGCTGTGAGGAAGGTCCTACAATATTGGACTTCATCTTCTTCCCAACTCCTGCAACTACAGATAGAGAATAAGAAAATAAGACTTTTTTCCTTATAAAGTAATGGTGATTAAATTGCACCAATGAAGTAACTCACTAGGAGTTTATGGAGATGGTCTCTTGATTCTGACAGGGGGATTACATCTGGCCCAAGGCTGCTTTTCCGCATGTTGTACCTCATCATCCCCATCTTGGGAATCCGACAAGTCGACCCTAGGTGAAGAACCCAGCGAATTAGCTCTGGGTGGTGTAGAAGAATTACCTTCTAGATGACGTGTTTCTTTCTCTGCAGTTCTTTTCCTTTCCCCACCTGATAAACCGGGTGATTCAACACCCCTCTAGGGTATGATGCTATCCAGTTCTTGACATACCTTGTAGTTAAGTTACTCGCCGCTTTATCAACTGGTAGATCAAACACTGCCTCAGTTTTCTCCCTAGATGTTAGCAACCATAGTTGTCGGGAAACCATAAAATGTTGCTCTGACCTGACATGCACAGGGGGAGATACAACAGTCTACTGCAAAAACATGAATTGACGTGCAAATCTATATAGAGCATAGGCCTCACATATAATCTCTCCATCAATATTGGTGACCAGTACACCATCTCTGTAGGCCATCATGTATGCCCTCAATTCCAGGCTAGCTATTCCATCATCAACAAACTGCCCAATTGGAAGATTTCCATAAGGAAATAAATTCAATTCCTTATACATGCTCAGTCTCACCCATATATCATAGGGGTTAAGGGCTAATGGAGAAATTCCAGAAAATTCCTACACTGATGGCCTGAAAGAACTTCCAAGAACCTGTACTCCATTCTGTACATTATACGTCCGGATGTGAGTGGCGATCCATCCCCACAAAGCTTGGAATGGTCCCACTATTCTCAAAGGAGACTTACCCATGAAGACATGGAGTAAGCTCCTATGAATCTTTGCCAAAATGGGGGTAGACAACCCAACCATTTTCCCCTCAGCCAACTTAGCTGCAACAACAAAGGTCCCTGGCCTGATGCCTCCCTTCGAGTCCATCATTTGAAAAAGATAAACACTGAGCAACAAGGCCAAGAATCCCTCCAGATGAGTATATTTTGGGATTATATGATTCAATTCATATTCCCACTTCTCAAATTCTCCTAATTATAGAGTTGGACAGAATGTGCTAGGAGCACCCCTCTTCTCTGTTTTGGGGCAGGTGGTAGGACTAGTAAAGGTGGGCCCCTTCTCCTTCGATCCCTTCTCTTTCAACTCATTTTCTTGCTTATTGGTATGAAACATATTCATCCACTCATCTGGATGAATATCCATTCAAAAATGAGTTAAGGAGGTCTCTGAACTCTTAAGATTGTGGAAGATTTTCAATAATTCCTGAGCCAAAGCCAGAGTCTTCTCAAAATCATTCCAAGTCACCTTAAGGGATTAATTCATCATACATGTCACCAAGAATTGGAGCCCTTGAGATCTTGTTGACATCCCAAAGACTGATGCCTACTTCTCCATGATTCAGATGGAAATAATTGGTTTATGGGCTCTAGTGGCAGATTATCTCCAGCAAAAAGTCATTGTTCCTGTAAACAAATGTTTACCCAGCCCAGACGGCTTCGTACATTGCAGTTACTTTTAAATCCTAAACAAACTCCGCATAGGTTTGTCGCACCCAATATGACCACATCCAAGTTGGCTTCACACCTCCTCCAAAATGAAAGTCCCACCACTTCTTCCATCCTTTGGATTTATCCATCTGAGAATTTCAGAAGATTTAGGGAGAACAATGTGGTTGTAGCTCAGGCTTGTGAGGTTTCAAGTCTGAGGTATTTGGGCTATGATGCATTATATAGGCCTTCTCCACTGTTTCAGTATTTACAAATGCTCCTCCAGCTAAGATATTTCCTGAAGAAAAATTGGTGTAATTATGAAACCAAGAATTTGGGAGATAGCTCTTTTCCTCTGGAATGGTGGCTTCTCGCAAATGACCATATCCACACAAAAGTAGATTAATACTCTGCAGGAAGTCAAGATGATACTTCTTCAGGTACTTGGCCAAATCTGGAAGAGTTTTGTCATAGATTGTATAATAATCATAGAAAACAATGTTCATCATATCATCAATCCGCTTGCTAGCTAGTTCATCAGCCGTTCCGATTCTCCAGGGAGTCATTTAATCTATACAAAGGTCGAATAATTAACTTTTAAGTAAGTTGATTTTTCATAAAATTTGTGAAGAAAAGTGAAAAAATGGCTACTAAATTAAGGTGTGGAAGTCCCAAATTGGCGCGCAAGTCTTAGTGTGTCACGCATGTTTTGGCACGCAGGTTTCACCGCGCAAGTCCAAATACATCTACAGCAGTGCGACACAAAAGGAAGAAGCAGAAAACTGAGTAACTTGCGTGGCGAAAGGCCACATGTGCGACAAGAGCTCGGAAGCATTCAGATTCGGTGTGTTGCGCACAGAATGACCGCCTATATATAGGCAAGGATGAAACCCTATGAGCCGAATCCGCCATGCTCAACACTTGTTTGATGCCATCTGCGGGTTCAACACTTGCGCGATGCCATCTGTGTGCTCAACACTTGGGCAATTCCATCTACGTGCTCAACACTTGCGCGCCACATGTTCCTTGGTTTTCTTCTTTACCTCAGAGTCACATCCTCATTTCTTTTGGATCCAACACTGATGGGGGACTTTTGTTGACGCTTTTTTCCATCACAGAGTCTAAAAAAAGAAAATAGCTTAGTCCAAAGTGATTCATCCTTTGAAGAAACATCAAAAATTGACAAAGGCATGAAGAAGGATTTCTTCCCACTTGGTTCGCGCAAGTTTTATCATGGTCGCACAAGTATACTTGCATATAGCATAGTGTTCGCAAAAATATACTTGCGCGCCGCATAGTGGTCACACAGGTGACTTTCATGCCCATTTTGTTTTTCACACAATGTCTTCCATGGCCTATCAATACCTCCGATGAGCCCCCCATTGATGAAAAAAATTCCAAAAGTCAGATTTAAGCTATGGTTTCCCTAGTATCTGCTTGAAGTCTTCCAGTCACTTTTAAGGTACTTTCATACCTAGAATGGAAGATCTAAACAGGGGAAACAAGGCCTATGTGTTAAAACTCATCAACACTTGCGCGCCTATGTGGCCAACCCTTAAGGGAAATGGCCACACTTGCGCACCGCTTTATCCGTTCAATAAAACATGTGCCCCACTCTTTTGGAAGCCTTTTGGAATAATACAAAGGGCTTGAGCCAAGTCTCACCCATGTATTACCCTAATGGTTTACCGCCGCGCAAGTACCTATGTTTCGCACAAATATTCTTGTATGACTAGGACTTGCACGCATACACATGACTTGCATGCCTCTCTCTTTTTCGGTGCCCCTCCTTCCTATTCACCTCTCTTATTCAAATCTACCTCTCCTATTCAAGATTTAGTCTTCAAGACACTCTTCAATGCCATTTTATGGAATGTTTCCTTGATGGGATTCCTTATCTGAAAGGAATTCTGTGGAACATCTCTCAAAACCTAGTGATTTACATGTCTTTATGTCACTAAGGTTAGAGATTTCATTAATTCAACCTCATCCTATATAGATGAGATGATCTTTAATATGGGCGTTCTTTTTAGAAGTATGCCCCAGTCATAAGATTCCTTAACTTGGGCCTCCTTTTCAAGAGTAATTCCCAATCTCAAAATCCCGAATATTGGGTATCAACCTTAGGAGTAAGCCCCAAGTCACCTAACCTGGGCCTCCTTTTCAGGAATAAGCCCCAGTATTCATGTTCCCTTAATTTTGGGCATCCTCCTCAGGAGTAAGCCCCAACCATAATTCTTTTAATATGGGCATCGTCCTTAGGAGCAAGCCCCAAGTTCCAAAAATCCAAATTCCCTTAACCTGGACTTCCTTTTCAGGAGTAATCCCCAATCATAAGCTTCTTTAATTTGGGCCTCCTCTTTAATAGTAATCCCCAATCATAATTTCCTAACCTGGGCCTCCTTCCCAGGAGTATGACCCAGTTCTCAAAGTCCCTTTAACCTGGGCCTCCTTCTTAGGAGTAATCTCCAGTCATAATTTCCCTTAACCAGTCTTAATTTACATTTGATTCAGGCTTGTTTTTCAAGAGTAAAACTCAATCATAAGTCCCCTCTAATTTATTCATACTTCTCAGGAGTAAGCCCTAAGTTAGAATATCAAAATCTCTATAAATGCATATATACCTTTATAGACCCTATTCCTGGGTTTCATCCCTGAAGTAAATCCCAATCCTCATTCATTCTGGGAATTCATACATACATAAGACCCACATTATTGCATCTTTCGTGGCACAATTGTCTAGTTTTACCAGTACCACTTGTTTCTCACATTGAGCATGACTCATGTGAGCTTAGAGTGTAAAAGTAATTATGACATCTTTCTTTGATCCATCAATCATGCATAAACATCATTTTTATTTACTTGAACTACTTGGGTTCTGATTACTTTTCTAAATAAGGATACGTATATAGCCCATCTGCGAGTAAGAGCCCAACCATGAAATAATCCATGTCCTTCTGAATGACAAGAAACTTGAAATGCCCTGCTGAGTGGATTTAAAACTAGTATGGTCATTATAATGACCAAGAGATATCTATATAATGTATTAAAGAATACCATTGAATAAGAATCTCCAATACATACAGATGATTATCTATCGATTAAGAACCCCGAATACATATAAAAGATTTTCTAAATCTCATACATATCAATCATTAATTGTCAAATCTAAGGAAAGGTCATTTTCATACTTGGTATTGTAATAAGGATTCACGAACATAACTTAAATCTATAAAGAGAGTCCTGGAGTAGACAATAATTCCCCCCAAAAAGGTGTGATGATTCCGACCTCCCATCCTCTCAACCAATGCAAATTCTGAAGCCTCATCGGTCCACAACTGATGATCACCTACATTTGAAAAGTAAGTCCAAATGGATATAGGATCATTGGATGTTTCCGGTTCAAAAAAAAACCCGTTAGAAACTGATTATAATTTTTAATCCTTAAACAAATGAGTTCATCCCCAATACCAGAGGAAACATCTATATATAATAGATTTCATGTATTTAGAGTTCAAATCATAAAATTATTCTACAAAACATCCCATTTTTTAGATATCCAACATAAATTGTATAAGGATGAACAACTTTTAAGTAATCCTTTAAACCAAGGTTATTTAAATAAATAATCTTCCATTACATACAAAATTTATAATTATATACATTGAAATAGGGTGATCTAACCATATACATAACTTCCCAACTAGTAGTCATAATAGCCAATTGATGATGATCTTTATAACTTCAACATTTTAGAGTTAATAACTCAAGAGTATATACATTTGATACCAATTGTTGGACAGAGAATATATTCTCAAGGTGGGGGTTGTTAAATGAGTTCAAGAAATTTCCCTCACTTAAAATGTACATCTTTTAATGGTATGATGGTTTATGATATTCTCTTAGCACAAGAAAGAAACATAACGAAAAATGGTTAGAAAAATATAGAATGGAAAAGTTTTCACAGTGGTTTGGGGAATACTAGTCCTCGAGTACACCCCACTAATAGTAAACTCCATGATCTTGGTGATATCACTAGTACCAGTCATTTTCATAGGGGCATCCCAAATAAGTTCAAGAAGTTATCATTTTCTACAAATCAAAGATATTTTTTCTGGATCCGAAAAGGATTTACAAAAAAAATGACTTCAACACTAATTATAAGGAGTGATTAATTAAAAATACAATAAATAATAAGGATATACTATATGATGTATCATATAGTTGAAAGATGCAACTTATTTTAGAGAGGAGATCACCTAGATGGAGAATAACAATAGAAAATAACCAAAGGAGAAGCTTCAAAAAATTGTAGGAGTGATTATGAAAATATAGTTATAAATAACTTGATTATTATTATTATTAATATTATTATCACAAATAATAATAACAAAACGCTTCGATTGAGAGAGAGATATTATGCCATGTATTATATCATTTTTACTCTTGTTCAAATATATATTTATATGTTCAATGAGAAAAAAATAAAAAAAAACTTTTTCAAAATGTTAGGTGACTTATTGCTAAAAATTACCTCCGTAAAATGTACTTAATAAAAAATATTAATTTATCTACCCTTTCTTGGTAATTTCAACAAATAAAGAAATTATTTTTCAAAACATATGTTTCACAATGTTTAATGAATTGAAATTGGCATAAAAAGTCAGTGGAAATACTCTAATGTTAATAAATAAATGTGTTGCAGACCATTGCAACCAAGGATTAACACATATCTGAAATCCATGTAGCTGAATTGATAATATAGTTTTTATTCACATAGGTGAAATTTATATCTATGAAAATCACATATCAATATTGAACATTTAGTTGAAATTAACGTACCGGACTGAATCATGCATCCAATTTAAACTACATAGCCAAATTTAATATAGATCTAAACCATATAGTCGATTACTCTATATAGTCCAATTCTCTATATTTCCAATCACCACATAAAAAAATTCCTCGCATACTCAAATTTTATAGACTTTTACATGAAATTTAGTAGAAATGCATATTATAATAGAAATTAACTATTAAATTATATTATAACTAAAAAAGATTAAAACATGTTCAACACATTTAAGATAAATTAATTATTAAAATTATTAGAGGTTTTCTGGATCATAAAAACATAATCCACATGATACATGTTAGGAAAACATCAATAGACCAACAATATGCTCATGAATTTAATTAAGAGTCTTTCATGAGTACCATGATCTATTTTTGGTAGTCTTTATAGATGAAATTGTAATATATTCTTATAGAATAGAAGAGAATATAGGTCATTTGATATTGTGTTGAATACTTTTTGAATGTATAAGCTATATGTAAAATTTATAGTGTGAATTGTTTATATAAAATGTATCATTCCTTGGTCATATATTCTCAAAAAATGGAATAACATGGATTATAAAAATATGGAAGCTATTGAACATTTCACTAGACCAATTAGTATATCTGAGATCTATTGAATTCATGGGTTATCATGAGACAATTAATTACTTTTAAGAAATTTATCAAGGCCATAAAATCCATTAACATGTTTACATGTAAGGAAATAAATTTCCTTTGGATTAAATAATGTGAAGTATGTTTAAAGGAACTAAAGAAGAGGTTGGCCATTGAAACTGTTCTTACATTATATAAATTGGGGAAGAGTTTCAAATAAAAAATAATGATTCAAAGAAGATATTTGGATGAATCCTCATTGATAATGTCAAGGTAAATTTTTTTCCTCATGTTATTTAAAAGATCATGATAAATAATACCAAAAATAAAAACCATAGATAAAAAGAGTTATATCTTCATTTATGATTTGGTCGAATTTTCTCTATGTTGAAAAGTGTGATATATAAACTGGTCATAAGAGCCTAAAAGATATATTCACATAGAAGAAGTTAAAGTTTTTCCAAAGGATATGGTTATAGTTTATAAAATATTATTAATACTCAATACATTACTAGCTAAAGAATGAAATCAAGGTGATTGATGCTTTAACCATGAATGATGGTCCAACCATATCCATGACGAGGATTGAAATAGACCCAACACTCATGGGTATTAAAATGATGAATCTAGAAGTCATAAGGTATGGTGAGAAATATTATCTAACCCAAATTAATTTTAAACCGTCCATATATAAAGATCAATGAAGAGAAAGAATTTGTTATGGATCAATATAATATGGTAGCGAGTATTTTGAAGTTCAAGTTTGATAAAGATGAATTTATATGGTTTGGAACCTGGATATGTGTCTCTTCAAACTAGTACTAAATATGTAATTTTTGTTTGATGCACATAGGTTTTCAATATCTCGTATATAAAAAGGGAATTCCCAGGAGTGGAATTTTCAAACCCTCCACACCCAGAAACCCCTATCCCCACGAAGTGGTCATCCGGAGAAGCCTCATCTGGGAAAACTCCATTTTTAGCTGAGATGATAGAGCATCCCCACTAGGTTACACCTTGATCAACGATGATTGGTATGTTAATAGGTTAAGACTTAATGAAATATTTTTAAGAGGATTATGAAACCACTACCCATACTAGTATAAAAATGGGAAAACAACACCATATATTTCATCGTAGGACTCCATAGGATATCTAAAGGAAATAATTCCATTTAGTTTATAGTCAATCTATTATCAAAGTCAGAGATTTTACATCCATCAAAGAATATATTTGTCTTCAAAAACACACAAGATATATATATATATAAGGTAATTTGTAAAGATGAATGGAGTACCACTCTCAATTGTATATATCTGAGATTGGACGTTTAACTCATGGTTATAGAGAAGTACTCAATACGTTTTGGAGACAGAGATGACCTTCAACACTACTTATCATCCTCAGATAGATGGTTGGTCTTAGAGGACCATTCCAACTCTGGAGGATATAATGATTTCTTATTCAACAAGTTTTGAAGGATGTTATAATAAAAAAACTTCCTTTATTACTTTTCATACTAAAACTAATTTCATTACATTATTTAAATGACACCATATGAGGCTCTATTTGGGAAGAGGTGTTGAAATATAACTTTATAAGATGAAATTAGATATAAGAAGTTTAAAAGACACAATCTTTCCCAAGAAATTAAAAAAAAGTTTCAAATCATTTATTGACATATTGAAGTGTCACCAATTAAATAGTATATATATACTAACAATCAATGATGAGATATTTAATTTGACATTGGTGAGAATGTATTATATTATATATCACTTTTAAAGTAGGTTATGAGAATCGTAAAGAAAAAGAAACTGATTAATATGTAAATCATCCCCTTTGAGATATATGATCATGTTCGGTATATCTTATAAATTATCTCATCCTAAAATCCTCTTCAAAGTACATTATTTTATCCATGTATCACTTTTGAGGAAGTATATACAAGGACCTTCACATGTGTTGAAATATGAAGCAGTGCAATTGGAACTTGATCTCTATTGAGAGGAAAAACTAGTGGGGATATTTGATAAAATAGAGAGGTAGTGTTGTAGAAAAATTCCACCCATTCTGAAAAGTTTATATAGAAGAATCATTATTTTGAGGAAGATATATATGAACATGAATATATGATGAGAAAACAATACCCTCAATTTTTTCAATCAATGTAATGAAAATACCTAGGATGAATTTATTTTATAGGGGAAGGATATAAAATCCCAAAATTTAACTATATTTTCACACTAAATAAATATTACTTGAATAAAAAACTCCACACAAAAAGAAAAACTAGAACAAACCATGTTATGATTATAAAATTTAAGCATTATAATATAGATGTTGAGTTGATGACTATAAATAATAGTAACCAAATTATAAAATTTATATATAAAATTATGAAAATAAAATTATGAATTATGATTGTTATTTATGATGTTTCTTTGTACAAAGGTTGTAAAATAGGTTAAATCACAAGTATTTTCCATATTAAAAACCCAAGATGAACTTATAAAAGTATGACTAGAGAAAAATCTTCCACTATAGAAGTTCAAACTTGTTGAAATCACTATAATGTCTATGAAAGATAGAAAACCATTCCTAACTACCACCATTTATTATTTTACCCTTATATATTAGGTAGAGGTCTTGGAGGGTTATATATATAGGAGACACATAATAATACAATATAATTTTTTTATTAATTAAATATTGTTTACTTCATTACCACATTTCATGAAGATGAATTTGATTTCACAATTGAACAATAGAGGTCAAAATTTCCTAAGGGTGAAATTTAATCAATTTGAGTAATATAATATAATACTATTTGGGTAAATTACGAACTTAAAAAATTATATTTTTATTAAATGAAAGTGTTAAATATGATAAAATAAATTATCACCACAAAGAAATAATAGTTGCAATATTGGAAATATATGTATATAAATATGTTTCATTTGAAATAAAATAAATTTTTATGATATATATATTTTAAATAAAATATAATTTCATGAAATGGTTTTAATATATATATATTTTTATATATAAATGATAATATAAATTTATTCAATCATTTTTAATTTTTCTAAGGGCCATAAATTTGATCGGGTCATAAAAATCAGTACTTTTAAATAAAAAAGAGTTTCATTTTAAAAATGTAGGTTCCAATAATTGGAATTTTTTTTCATAAAATGGATTTTACTATTAGAATCATATTATAAAAATTATCATGGGGAATAGTTTTGGTGTTTTTATGAAGATATTATATTTTTTTGTGAATCTTAAAATAATATAAAATTACTATTTAAGTACCATATTTAGATATTGCTTGCATGATTTTTTATGGAGATTATAGATGTAAAGGGAATATTTGGATGCAAAATTTACTATATATCCACATTAAATTTACTATTGATTCATAAGAAGTTTCACTATTTTAAGATATAATATTTTACAAAAATATTTCATTCTAAAACAACCCATTTCATTATCTATAACCACCACCCTTCACCACCCCATTTGTCCGATAATTCTAAGATGTAGAAATTAAAATATCTTCCCTAATATATCCTAAAATCTATCTACACATTATAATATTCCTGGCCTCACCCAAAGAAAAATCAATGGGTCCTTATGCCATAGTCTAAGAAAGGGAATCATAGAGAAGAGGTAATGTTCTCAACATAACTAACTTTAATTCTATTCTTCTTGATCCTCCGAAAATCTATTCTATCAATGAATATATAATAAAATAGATATTATTAATATTCTAAAATATTATTATACTAATGTAAAACCTATTATCTAAATCCCTCTCACAATAATAAAGAAAAATTTGTTCTTATTATTTTCAGTTCACCACATCTGTGAAAAATATATTCTATTTTAAAAAAACATAAATGGATGGTTGAAAGTAATATATTATGGTAAAAAATGATATAAATACTTATTTTATATATTTTTTCATATTATGGAAATGATAAATAGTCATAGGGTTAAATAAAACCAGATAAATTCATTATTGTTGTAAAAAAAATAACTAAATAAACCAGCTATATAACTGTAACATCTATACTGCATGAATTATCCCTATGCTATAAATTATATGGATTTTTGGGACTATTTGAACTTTCTGAATGAAATTAAAATTATCTCATTTCAGTTGCGGAGTTTTGGTCTCATTCAAAACAAACATCCATAATTATCAACAAACTGATGTAGCTTAGGAACCGTGAAATGAACAACCTCAGGATAATAAGAATAAACGTGATTTTGTAATAATATTATTATAAATTAACATAAAATAATTTAAATATATAAAATTTAGAATAAAAATGTTCTAAATCATATTTTTAATAAATATAATTTTATTATTAAATTGGCTAGACCTCCACACCAAATAAGTCAATAGTTGATGTAAGGGCTTGTTGATGCAATTATATTTTCATGGGTTCATGAAAATATTTCCAAAAATATGAACTCCCAAATTTATTATATTATTATATTTTATTTCTCATATCTTATTTTTATTTTCTATATACAAAATTACTATTTTCACATAAAAATATCATTCATTAATTGATTCAGTATTTATAATATTATCACATTCCTAAGAATAATTCCCATATTTTCTGAAAGCTCTTTATCTTACACATAAATATTATTTATTTTAAATAATTTGTTCTTTTATTATTATAAAACTAAAATATATATTTTCTTACTTAAAATTAATAATTCCCAATAATTATTTAAAAAAATTATTTCACATTTAATGATGTTGGGTTCAATAAAGATATAATTAAATATCAATAAGGTGTTTTTTTCATATTTGTATCTTAATATTTGAATTTATTTATTATGAATTGCATTATTTTTAAAGATACATTATTAGGGATTATCTAAATGAGATGTTTTAAAAATAATACCTTTCACATTCATATTTTTTTAAAAGTGGCTCATAACATTGTATTTTAAGAAAATTACATATGATAACTCTTCTTTTTTACTTCAATTCCATTTTCATCTATATCTCCAATGTTCTATATCTTATTGATTAATTTTTATTTCCAACATATACGTACTTTTATGATGCACATATTTTACGGGAATAAATTTTGATATCAATGGATATATTATTGAATATATCTTATTCATTGTCATTTGAGGAACATTTTATTTTCATGGGTTACTTTTTATTATATAATCAATGATTGGTATCATCTTGAAAACATATATATTTTATATCATCATACGATTGGTTGGTTCCTATATCTCTGTCAAATACATTGGTTTAAAATTTTATACCACACTAAATGAAGATGATGTGTGTTGAACTGGTGACTATTTAATATTTGTTTATAAATGTGTGGATGTCCATGATTAATATTTTGATTTTTCATATCATTGTTCATGGATATGATTACTATTTAACATTTCTAACATATTTTACAATTGAAATGGTTGCGTTTTGATGTGTCTACAATGTTATGATTTAATATGCCTATTTTTATGATAATATTTAATGTTTTGTTTTCAAGAAATGGTATATGATTTATATTTACATGATTGTATTTTTATGATCCTAGGATCTCATTCCATGCGGATTATCATTTATAATTTAAATAACCCTTTTAATTATATATTTCTACCATAGTCATGTTTTCTTACATGCTTATCGATCAAACCCTTTATTTCTCAATGATATCTTTTCCCTTAATGAGAAATTTATTTCACCACTTATTTTATTCCACTTCCCTAGGAATTAATATTTAGTGCAATGTATAGAAGAATGTTTTATGTAACGATGTTAGTGGGAGATATTGAATCAATTATGCGTAATAAAATGTTTATGTAGCTAATATCTAAAGACACAAACCATTGGGATCTTGGATTATGATATTAATGCTGATATAAAAATTTTAAAATAAAAAAATTATGTAAAATATATGAATGTTTAACTTGGGATTTAACAAGTTGATTTTTTGGAAAGGTTTGAGTGATTCCCCTTTTATAGGAAAAGAATGATGGTATATTAATAAATATTAAAACTTTAATGATCAGGAATGTGATTTTAAAAATTACAGTGAAACATTAATGAAACATAAATGCTCTTATTGACCATGGTACCTCAAAAATTAACAAAATATACATTTTTAAGGAATTTTCATTAATTTATAAAATATTTTTAAAATTAAATACCTTTAAAAATCATTTTAGGGTTTTTCCCAGAATTTATCTTTAAAAAATATTACTATGGATATTATAATTAAAAATATAAATAACTTTTTAACTACCATTTTTACCTCTAAAAATTCTGAAACACTATAATTCATACCAACCAGATCATATTAAATATTTAAAAAACTATTTATTTTTTACTTTTTGTATTCTTAGACAAGAACTGCATTGATTCTGCATATGAGTTTTGGATAATCGTCATATTAGTTAATATTAAAAATAAAAGACGATATAAATGTATTATATCTTACATCAATATCATCATCTAAAAAAAATTATTAATATTATTTATTATCATTTATTTCATGATATATTTTTTTATAATTATAATTTACACTTTTAATACCATTCCCATGCATTGGGTAAACACTCGTACAATAATTTTAATGTCTCTCGATCTTGCACTATATCATGTAGCCATAAAGGGTTCGTTATGAGACCACAAGTGTGTCTCCCAATATGACAGAGGCTACCGACTAGAAGCGAGGGTTTGACCAGTGTAGTAGGGAGAATATACCTCTTATAATATATTGAGATAAAAATATAAATAAATAATATAAATAACTTAATATGAGTAATATACAAGAGGGAAAAAATATCTCATACCACTGGTAAATAAAAGTAGGAAAAAAACCAATATTAGTAAATGATATTATGAAATTAAGAGATTTAACTAAATTTTATTATAGAAGTAATATAAATAAAGTACTAGAAGGCTCAAATAAATACTCAAAATTCCCTGGTCATGAGCCCCATGTTGGTCTGGTATATAATCTCTATCCCATCCGTCAAGAAAAAAGAAAAATTAATGTCCCTTTCCCTTGTCAAATCATGCATCCATGTAATACGGTCGAGTAACAAATGGTGGCCCAAGTAGGGTGTGAGAATAAATCATTAGGTCAAGTCCACCATGTCCAAACAAAACTAGTACGATAATGAGTTCATTCAATAATGAAATAAACATGTGTATTAATTAATTAAAAAATTAAATTAATACCACAACAACTTACTTTGGCACCATGATGGAGTATCTATAAGCATTTCTCATGACCATGCCAACCATAACCATATTTCCATGGAAAAAGTCACAAATCTAGGTCAAGCCAACTATATAAAAATTTAGACAACAAATTAGGGTCAAGCACGATCTTTAATAAATTCCCCGTATATCAGGGTCAATTTCTGTTTATAATAATTTAAACATGTATCAGGTCCAAGAATAGTATATAATCATTTCACCATGTATCAAGGCTAATCCCAATATATAACCATTTCATTGGGTTTCATTTGGAATATCCCACTCTATAAGCATTACTATATGAATCACTAGGCATATCCCACTATATTATCATTTCATCATAAATCACTTGGCATAGCTACAATGTTTTCACAATATCACATCATAAGGCTCAATGGTAAATTATAGAATTTAACATTTATCTTTCAATTATAAATTTCATTTATCATTTGATCGTACAAAAAAACATGCCATTCATTTCAATAATCAAACCAATAATACAATGAATCCGTATTAAGAAATCACCCCAATCTAATGTCATGCTAAAAAACATTAATGGATTGGATAATTAATTTATAATCAAGTGATCCTCAAACAGAACAATATTCATAATCATGGTCATAAATAATTGTATCCAATGTGATTCAAAGTAATAAATACAAGTCATCATTTAATAAAATTATGTGCACATTATATTGGCACAATTATGACCTTGCATATAATTTTTAATTAAATAGACCATAGGGTTAATTTGTAGACTGCCTACCTTTAACCGATGATTAAAACATTGCTTCCGATGTGAAACACCAATGAAGAAGAAGGTGAATAAGAGTGTAAAAATAATGTATATTAATCTAGGTCATGTTCACAACCAAAAAATGTTCAAGGATTCCAACTACCTAATAGAGAACAATGGAAGAGGGTATGGAAACCAAATCCAAAGACTTACGATGGATAGATCACCCAAATGGGATATTGAGAAAGGAGGAATGGATTCCAATGTCTTCTGGAGAAATTTCATAGGTTGAGAGGAGGAAGCTTCGTTGGTGTAATAATAATATTTCACACAATATGTAGTTTAAAACAATTAGTCAGGTTATTACATGATTTTTAACTCATTTATACAATGTGTATTTATTTCTAGAGGGATAGAATGAAAAACTTTTCATCTTAGTCGAATTATTTATTTTGATCAACTATTACATGATGTGAATGGTTTACATGATGTGAAACTATTTCAAAACCTATACTTTTCCCAACATGTGTCTAGAAGAATTTACACGCCATGTAATATAGTTACACAACATATAATTATTATGTAGATTGTTGTTTTGTTCGATTTCCACCAAAATGGACACAAACCACCTCCAAGTCCATAAAAATCATGTAAAACCACTTTAAACTCATTTAATATGTTTATATCCAAACTCCATTTACTCAAACAAACCAACATCCCAAAATGTAAGGTCATTTACCCCAATGAATGATATCTATATTTAAATATGTCTCAACCACAAGGCTTAAAGATACAATAAGAACCCAACAGAATACATTTAATGAAAAAACTAAAAGAGGGATGTACCTGGAAACGGATGAGATATTAAAACCTCTCCACTATATAAAAGACCATCTCTGAGATACTCTAAGCATCACTGTGGGGTCTAATAAATCATGTTTAGCCACTATGTTCACATATTATACTCTCTCTCTCAAGTGTCACCCTAAACTTTCCCGTGCTTCCACTACACTCAAACCAAATGTAAAGTCCTACCCCATAGATAATTCTCAATACAATCTACAATCCTCACGGGATTCTCCTTAATATACCCCAATATAGAGTTCTTATATATCTATCACATTAGAAGGGTTTGGATAATGTCTTCAAAGTTGTGACATATGAAACTTGTCATGCATGACACTATAGTACTATGTAAGGGCTAATCAGTATGATATGGGAATGAACCTATCCACTATCTCAAATATCCTGAAAACCCTGGGTTCTATATTTATTTTTTCCCTGATATGGTGTTTCCCCAACCGAGGATACACCCACTAGAAAACAAGATGACCAACCTCTAACTCTAGAGGTTGTCATCAATGGTTAGTGTATGATTTTTTGATCTCTGCATGGTCACCATCCACCTCATGTTCAATTGAACAAACTCAAACTTATCTAACATGAGACTGGTCCCAATAAGTGTCAACTCAAATACCTCAAACCAATAAATATTTGAACGACATGGAAAACTATAGAAAGCCTAAACGGTTCCATCTTGATCAAATACCATAATATTTTATTATAGGTAAACTCCACATGTGCTATATAGTTTTTCCATGAACCACTAAAATACAATAAGAAGTCTCATAACATATATTAAATAACCTAAATAGTCCACTCATATTGACCATTAATCTAAGGTTGATATTTCATATTCAAAACAATATATAATCCTAGATCCTTATAGTGACACTACTAGATATGAAATGTGAAATAAGGATATCTATCTTAAATGATACTCCTCGGAACACCATGAAACCAAAAAATCTTAGCACACACAGATAAAACCAAGATCATTAACTATGAAATTCTCCCTAATAGGAAGTAAGTTGGATACCTTCGTTAGTCGATCCAAAATCACCCATACTGCATCATTCGTATAGGTTTTCCTTTGTAATACTATCACAAAATCCACTGTGACATCATCCCATTTTCACTCAAGAGTGGGAAAAGGAAACAAAATCTTATCCCATATTAGATATTTTGAATTCACATGATTACAAGTGAAACATCTATCCATAAATATCTCTACCTCCCCTTTTATTCCTAACCACCATATACTATCTATAGATAAAATGACACAACTTTTTCAAACCAGGATGTACCACCCATCTAAAAATGTAACTCTCTAGTCAACTCCACTTACAGTCCCATAGTATCCCATATTCATCTATGAAAATTAATAGAATTACCACTTCCTAGATACCATCCTTATGTTGTCTCACCCCCATACGAGCTATCTCTCATAACTAAGAACTCTGGATTAGATAACAACTTAGTCTTGATCCATTCCAAAATCATGGGTATACAATATTTCAAAGTCATTGGTGCTCATCCATGAGCCTCATGAACATCTAGGTGTAAGATTAAAAAGGGGTACATCATCAACCACTCATTGAAAGACTTTAGTGATGCCTCTGTCTTTTCTTTACAACTCATGTAACCGACAACAATGCTGTCTTTTCCCAATGTATAACCCAAATCAATGTTAAAATACTATATATACTCGACCAAAATCATATGAAAAAGGTTTACGTCCCACTATGAAAAGATGTACCTGAGGAAATTATGGTCCATGTATACAAAAAACCACCATCTTCTGAGTTAATTCCTCCATCATCCCAAATCATTCTCCATTGATGCTAACTCAAAATCATGAGTTGGGGTAATTCTTCTCATGTGGTCTCAGCTGTCTAGAGCCATAAGGAGCCACTCAATCCCCTTCCATATATATTACTCTTAGTCCAAATCTATATTCATCACAATACGTGGTATATTCTTTAAATTATCTAGGTAAAGTGAGGATAGGTGCTGATGTAATCCTTCCTTTCAGTTCTTAAAAATCAATTTCATAATAATCTGAAAAAATGATCTTATCCCCTTTCATGGTCATCCCATATATCAGTGCTACAAAATAGGAGAAGTCTTAGATAAAGAGTAGATAATAAAATAATAAAACAATAGAACTAGAAATCATTGAATTTCACAGGAATTTTTGTGATTCTTTTAAGATTATATGGATAAAACATTCTTTGGGTCCACTGGAACTCCTACCTTTTTTATGACATTTCCCAAGAGCTACAATTTAACAATCCAGAAACTACATTTAATTATATTGGCATAAGAAACTTACTATATAAATATATTCAAGATGATGTGAAGATATTTTTAATGATCATATATTGAATGATATTACACTAATATTTCATTGACACAAACTACCACAAACTATACCTGTAAAGGATGAAATATCTGAATATCAAATCCATGAATACCACTGGTGCATTAGCCTATCTTTTCGACATCACTAAAATCTCATACATTCTATACCCACTCTAAAAATTAGTCCATGTTATGTACGATGGTATCACCCTCAACTATTGGTATATATAACTCAAATTTTTCATAGAGAAGATATTAGGGACACTTAGTTTATCGAAGAGATCATCGATGCCTGGAAGAGGGTACTGGTTCTTGACCGTCATCTGGTTCAATATCTGATAACCCCCACATAATAATGAATTACTATAAGACTTATTAGATATGATAACTATAGATTCCTAAGGATATGAACTATGATGTATGAATCCTTTAGATTTCAGATCTTCCAAATTAACATTCAAGTCTTGATGCTATACTGGTTTCATTCTATAAGGTGGGATAGAAGCTGGATCTACTCCCAGCACCAAATCGATTGAAAAATGAATCTCTCACTTAGGTATTAATCCATAAAACACACATGAAGAAAATCTTAAAAATGGTCTACCAGCATAAGAAAATAATCATGAGGCATTTAACCATCATCTAGTGAAAGACCGATTATTTGAATGATGAGAAAATATAATCTACATTGAATTGGTCTTACACAAATAGGTTGATGATCTAAATCACTTTGGTGAGAGTAGCTACCTCCTTCTAGAGATTTAAAGGTAACTCACCTCCAGAAACAATCGATATGTACCTATTACAGAACTGGCTAATCTGTACCCATAATCAAATTAAAACATGTCATTTCCTGCACAATCTATTCCCAAAATAAATAATAACCACCAATTTATAATGAACATTCCTGGAAACATTTGATATTATTTTACCACACTCCCAATGGTGTATCGATGGTCAAAAAACCATAATATATTTCCAAATCCAAGCCTAAACCATTTACAAAAAGATCATATAAAAAGGAATGTGATGCACTCATATAAAAAAACTTGTAATGTTAAATGATATAATAATTGCACCTCTAATAGAAGAAGATCCTAAATCAAATATAGTAGGAGTAGTCTACATTGCCTGAAATTGGCTAGACCATCTTCCCTAGGATCTAGTATGACTCATGTAATTTATTCACTCGGCTTGGTACTACTGTTCCTGCACTGGGGTACCACATCCCCTGGCTCAATTAGAACATTCTACAGAACTCCATCTACCTATATCATGAGGAGTAGTTGAGTCCTTACCAGACCATAGTAACTATCTAAATCTCTTAATACTTCTATTATACATTATCCCCCTAAACAACTTTTGTATTTTCCCCATAATATTAAAATAAGAAAACTACAAAGTGGCTATATACATGGAGGCCATTTGTGGCTCATCCATACACACTGATAGGCATGCTGTAGAACACAATTATAAGATAGATTCCCACTACCCTAAATGTTGTTTCTAAATTTTCCTCGGTGAAAATAGTCATAAAGACATTTAATTATTCTAAAATAATATTTATCTATTTTCCCTACGGAAATTTCCTATCAACTACTTAGGGACTCTCTTAGATTGCCTTACATGATGAGTGCTTGATTCATTACTCAGAAAAATTGATCTCAAAAAACACATTCACAAATGACTTAATATCATAGTGAATACCATATTAAAAACTAATATCCTTAGTGATCTCATTATCAACTAATGATGGAACAAAGCACTATGAGTCGGTAAAACAATCAACATATCCCAACACTAAAATACACACCTATGTCATGAATATAAACTAAAGAGTATTCTCATCCATCAATATATCTAGATAAAAGTGTCTTAAGAACATAACCTCAAATTACTTACATGATAACTCATATTTATTCCCATATTGCTCTAGAATATTCCCCTAGAACGAGGAATGTCCTGAAGAATATATGAAGCAAGCTTCACCCTCTAATCGACGTGTGCCTCAATATGATTAAATATTTTTTGGACTAACTTGATCTAGAACTAGGATACCTAGAGGACTCCCTCCGTAGGTAATATAGGTGGATGATATAACTAGAACTCTATCTTCAGCTCAACCATCAAATACATGTTGTGAACAGTCTCTCTTTCAATGGATCACGTGACCCTCAAGAAGATGTCCAAAAGATGATAATCCATCTAATCCTAATGAGATACAAGAAGATAGAATATAACTACATTATGATCATTCTAATTTCCACTATCCTTATTCTTAAATCAAATATGGTGATGATACATTTTCTATACAAGACAAATACTCTCTTTAGAATACTGGATAAAACAAAAAGTTCAACCATAGTTAGTGGCAACAACCAAGAACCAATGAATCATGGTATCTCTAAAAATGGATTACAAATTATATCAAATTTAATATAAAAAAGTATATATGAAATGAAATAAATATATCCATATCATGTAAAATGCATATTAATATATATCCCCATGTGCTTTTCATGATTCATGTATACTCATGTCATGCCATACTGAGCTAGTAGTATAATTCTCAAGAACTAATAAAATCATGAAATAATAAACTGAATCAAAATGTGACAAACATAGGGTGAAATTATATCAAAGGTAAAAAAGAAAATATCACAAATAATAATACCATCCCTAAGAAGTCAGATTTCCCCCATACATGAGTCAAATACTCGCATGTACAAAACCAATTCTTGACATATCCTATACTACTTTATACCATTACCAAATAGTAAATAAAAATATACAAGAAGCCCGGTCCTTTGATACCACATTGTAACATCCCCCGATCCGACACTCTCTCACGTGGGCAGAAAGTGTTGGTTATGAGACCTCAAGCATGCCTCCCCGCACACCAGAGGCATCTGACTAGTAGTGGGGGTGTGATTATTATAAGAGGGAGACTATAAACCTAATTTGGAGTGACATAGTATAATAAATAACAAATATAAATAACATAATAAAATTAATAGAAAAGTATAAATAATATCTCAAATCATTGTAAAATAAAAGGAGTAACAAATAAACAAATAGAAATGAATCATGTAATGAAATGTTGAGATGTAACTAAAAATCATGTTGGAAGTAATAATAATTAAATACTAGCAGACTCAAGTAAATAAAAAAAAGTCTCCAATCTTAAGACCCATGTCGGTCCTATCCCCAAACTAAAGGCCATCTAGAAAAAAACAATAAACAACAACATCCCTTTCTATTATTAAATACCCAATTCATATAATCTGATCAGGTACCAAGTGAGATCCTGAGCAAGGTGTGAGTATAAATTAGTAGGTCGAGACCACCATGTATAAACATAAATAGTTTGATAATCAGTGCTTGAAACAATTTAATAAACTTATGTATTAATTAATGAAATAATTAAATTAATATCACATCAACCTACTTTGACACCATTCTGTAGTATCTCTCAGCATGTCACATAACCATGACAACCATAACTATTTATCCATGCTACAAATCACGAAAATATGGTTCAAGATAATTAAATAAGCATTTCAGCAACAAATCAGGGTTGTGTCTAGTGTATAATCATTTTATAATGTATAAGGGTCAAGCCGAGTATATAAGTATTTTAGTATGTATCATGGGGAAGGCTGATATATAATAATTTCAACATGCATCAAGTCCATGCCTAGTATATAACAATTTATGGATGTGTTATTTGGAATAACAAATTATATAAGTATTACAACATGAATAACTAGGCATAGACTACTATATGATCATTTAAAAATAAATCACAAGAAAGTTTAGCAAGGATATCAAAATATCACATCATAAGTCTCAATGGTTAATTGTAAAAATTTCTATTTATCTTTTAGTTGTACATTTCATTTCTCAATTGGTCACAAACCAATAACATGACAATCATTTCAATAATCAATCCATGAAAATAATGAATCTATATAAATCAATCACCCAAAACTCTTGTCATGATAAACACACATTAATACATTATTAAATTCATTTATAATCATTTTTTTCACACCCTAATTGTAACAAACCCTGATTTCATAGTATGTTATTTTCTTAAAAGTAATTTAATAGCTTATGCTACATGCAACACCAAGTCCGAGTACACCACGACTTACTAGAATAGCCGTTCAAAAAGTGGTTATTAATATTATTAACTAAATTTTGGATTTTATATACTCCATATAATTTTAGCATCCATATTTTGTGTTTCTAAGACATAATATAAGAAAAGATTCAAATTTTCAAATAAAAGAATTACTTTTCAAAAAATAAAATTTTAACACCTTTTAATGGAAAACCCATTTTAAATCTATTATTTGACACTTATATATGTTAAATTTGAGAAAATAAACTTCTTATTTAGAAGCGGGAAAAAACGTTTAATTTGGTTAAATATTTGGTGGTTTTATGACAACATTCATATTTTGATGAATAAGGAAAAATAGTAAATTTTAATTGAAAACAACATTTATAATGAAAATAATTTATAGTGTTAAATTATAATTTTGAATGGTTTATAAGTATAATAAGATTATATTTTTATCATTTAATCCAATTTTTATCATTTGAATTAATTATACATTTAAATTGGATATAAACACATATGGTTCTTTTGATAGGTTTTACTTCTGAAAAACCTACTTTCTGGTTTTGACATTGGGAATATTTGTTTAAATTAATTAATAAAACATATATGTTTTGGAATTTTTTAAATATAAATCTTTTTTGAATTTGGAATATCAAAATTATCTTTCGGTTAATTTTTGGCATTTTTCTAAAAACATTCAATTTTTGATGAATAGTGAAAAACACTGTGTTGTTGTTTAAAGTCGACATTTTATTTAAATAATTATTTTTTAATTTAAATATATTTTAAAGTAAAAATAGATAAATATTATCTATATTATTCCAATGTACTTCATTGAAGTAATTTTATAATAATATTAGATATATAAAATTTTATTGATCTTTTTACCGTCTTTTACCCCTCTTCAAGGAACATTTGCAAATTTCTATAAAAAATAATTTTACTGATTTTGTGAATTGAATTTCAAAAATATGATTGAAATAGTTGACATCAGTAAGTAAAATTTTGTTCAATAAGATGAAAATAATATTTGGAGAATAGTAACATTTGAATTTTATTTACCACTGTTAAAAGTAAATAGGGTATTTAAAGGTCAAAATGATATTATAATTACCCTAACACATGTCACAATTCTATTAGATATGTGTATTTCAACAAAAATTAACCTTAGGACTAAAATATGACCCTTTTTATCCACTTTAATTATATTAATACATTTATTATTATTTTATTTAAAGAAGAGTTCACAGTTTTTAATTAAGAGTTTAATCACTAAACCATTTTTTAATATATGGGTATACATAAGATAAATTCAACTAGAAATATTAATTAAAATAAAAAAATATTTCCTACATGATGGTATTTTATTTATAAATTTTAGATACCCAATAATAAATTTTATTTAGGTCACAATAATGATGCATAAATTTCCTTTTTAATGAATGATTAAAATAATTGATATTATAAATATAAAAATAAATGTAAATTGAGACTTTTGATGCATTACATGAAATTTTTTAGGTTAATATGGCATTTTAGGATTGATTTACTTAAATCCTTTCAAAGTAATCAAGTTTTTTTGACTTTCACAAAAACCAAATACTAAATAGTGTCAAAACTGACATAAATGAGTTTAAAAAAAATACTATATTATTAAATGATCTAATATTTATAAAAATATAAGTATTGGCCATTGGAATTATATAATGATATATATGTCATTAATGAACCACTTTAGGTTCTCTTGTCATTTTGTAGTATGTATATTAACCATGTAATATAAAAATACAAGAAGACATTGTAAAAAATAAACTATTTAATTTAGAGTTAAATCTAAAATATGAGGTTAATATGGTGAACTAAAATTGGATCAAACCTACTGGTTGAAAGGATGTCGACCCATCCCCACCTTATCCTCAAAATAAATCCATTTAAAAAAATTATAAATCAAAAATTATTTTGTAATAAAATAATAATTAAAGATTTTCCTAAAGTGACCCTCACCTCTCTTATAAAAGGGTACATCCCGTTCTATCAAAATCACACATTCAAAGTCATTTGGCTTAGCAAAAACCTTCTCAAATGTCATTATACAACCCTCAATTGATCCTAGAGACTTTAATTTGATCCTAAATCCATCCTAAGGTGCCCTGTTGATCAAATCAAAAGGAACCACCCGAAGAGGAGGTAATAATTTCATCAACTCTTTCAATGTTCTTTTCTTCTTCCACTTCCTTTTTATTTGTTGTTTCCATACCAAAATAATAAATCCCATTCCTTAAACATACTGTGATGTTATTATAAATACGGTATAACCATATTCATTATTCTATCCCTCCTATAAGGGAAAATGTCATGTTATGTGTGTACGTACGACTTACCATCTCAACGTCGTGGTGTAGTTTGTTATTCAACACTTCATTATTTGGATGGGTATAATAATAAATATAAATATTGTAAATAATAAATTTAACATTTTAGTGATTCTTTATATATTATATACCTTCCAATTATAAACTATTTCCCCACTAATATAATGATATTGTTGCTCGTACGTACGTACGACCTAACATCTGCACGAAAATGAAGAGATTCATTCCCCATCGTAAGCATTCAAGACTAATTTTCATTTTATGATAAAAAATAATTTTTAACAACATGATATAATTATTGATATGAATCAGATACATCCTATCAATAATTAACATGACTTACATGAAAAAACATATAAAGGAAGACAAATCATTGACCACCCAAAACCATAATACTACTGAAATATTATTATCAAGAAATTTTAGAAGATCATATATGATATCATATTTAAGAATTTAGTTATTTTATAATTTAATAACAATTATTTAACTATTATAATGGATTTTAAAGTACCCAATAATATGGAAAAATACAAGGTAATGGGTTTTAATCTCACTTTTCATTCTTGTGAGATTCATGCTATATTTACCACTATTTCCTTTGTGTGGCGTATGTACTGACCATGACTTTATTATTAGTGTAATATAATATAATTTATTTTTATTTACATCTTCATTGTATGATCCTTCTTTCATGGAGTGTATTATTCGTGAGTTACCAAATCAGTAATTGAACTTATAATTTCAATTTCAACTCATTGGGGTTTACACACACTTTATTGACTATTTTACACCCAGATTATGTGTGAAATAAATAAATATTTATTTATATAGTAATTTCCACTCAAATTTATTTAGATATAATTTTTATACACATAATGAATGCATTGATAAATTATCAAGTCATTTACATGAACTTGATAAGGGTAATCATAACTCAATTTCCATTCATTGAGTTAAACATCGACGTCATTGGTTTTGTTTTTACAAGAATATATGTGAATCTACTATGATTGATTTACACTAAATATCCAATCATATTGAGTGTATTTATATTTTTCACACGTAATTTTTTCATTTAATTATCCTTAATGTAAGGATACAGTCTTTATAAAGGATTTTGTCTAAATTTACATTCCATTGAGACTTTTTTGTTATTGTGCACCAATTCACTTTTATATGGTGTATATTCTATTCTTGGACATATTATATCATAAATAACATTATTCTAAGGATATTATAATGTTTTTATGAATGTTATTCCTCAATTATTTGTATTCAAGCCTCCCTAATTTGGTTATGATCTCTTTATCTAAAATATCATTTTAAATGTTTTAAAGATTAATTCTTTTAAATCTCTCTCATTAATGTCCATTTTTTAAAAATGGTTTTATAGATTTCTTTATATGATTATGATTTTAAAAAAATTAAAATTCCTTTCAAATTTTCCAATTGTAATGGGATACTTTTATTTAAAAATATCTTTTTTATGATTTCATTGATAAATATTGTGACTTTTAAATGTTTTCAAGAAGAAGGGGTTAATTCTCTCAAATAGCTTTATTGATTACTTTAATCTATGTAAATATCCAAATTTTATTTTTTTTATTGATTGAAGTTGATTTATTATAAAACAATATTCCATATTGTATTAAATTTGTTATGTTTGACTGTGGATGTGCTATTTTTATACCATTCATGGTTTGTGGTTAACGTGTTGACATTTCATATGCTCGTGTTAATATGAATGTTATATTATGTTTCAACCTTTTCATATGAGTAATGAATTGGATAGAGTAAGTGATAGGTGGTGTCCACTATAGATCCTCGATTTAACGGTTGGTCTCATGAGGCAAACTGGTGTCTTGGCACCATGCCTTGACCAAATATTATTTGAAGTCTAGGCATGAGGCATTGACTATGTGGTTATGATGTATGACGTTATGCATTCCATCAATATGAAATTATATATTGATATTACATGTGATTATTTTACTAGAATAATATTCATGTGAATGATTAAATGAAATTATTTGATTTACATTTTCCTTATTATAGTAATGTTTTTGTTTAAAAGTCCCGTGTTTTAGTTTTATACATTTCCTAAAATGTTTATGCTTATGTATGATTGTTTACGCTATATTGCTATCCTTACAAAGCATCTGATCTCACCCCTTTCTTTTGTTTTCATTTTCATAGGATGTGGAGAAGTATATTATGATTAACCTATAAGGATAGGCCAAAAGATATGAGTGTGTTCAAAGGGGACAAAATTTTTTATTTAATTTATAATGTAATGTAAAACTTATGTATGCATCTAGTATTTCCAAGGCTACTAAACTAATTAGTCTTTCAAGACTTGATCTCTTGTGATGATGCCAATGTTATTTAATAATGCACTGACTCTTGGTAACTAGGTTCGGGGCCTTACAGTTGGTATCAGAGAATGTTTAGAACCAACCATGGAAAATATATTTAGAAAAAACATTGATAATAGAACATTACCCTATGATAGAGTTTTAGGATTAGTATATAATAACTTCCTAGAATATTGGTAATGTAGTTATTTTTTGTATTTTCCAGGAAATACATCCATGTCTAGATACGAGTAGGTAGAGGTAGCTCTTGAAAAGATGTATCTATGGGTAAAACCCAAAAACACAGCTTTGAGATAGACTCGAATGGGAACTAGTGCATAACAATGGACCTTGCTAAACTCTTGGATACGAAACTCCTGGGGGATATGCTTTGGATAATTCACATTTTCATTACAAACCGATTTTAAGGATTTTAATATAAGAATAGAATAAATAACCTTGGTTAATCCTAAGTTATTATAGATTAAAAAAAGGTGTCATGATATTCTATAAATGATTTTATGACTATTGTTACTCAAACTATTATTTCAAATTTTAGTCAATTGCTCGATTCCGAAGAAGTCATAGTAAGATTGAACATGATGTATAAGTTAGAAGTGATAGTGGAAATTTGTAACTAAATGTAATGTTGATATTTGTAAAATATTTCCTGTTCATGCAAAAGTAGGTTTCCAAAAATATTATCAACAACATATACACTGAACAACTCCAAAACTCAACAAAGAAGAGAAAGTTGTATAATGATAAGATCTCTAATAATACAGACCGTGGAGAAAAGAAAGATAAATTTACATCATGTCTGAAATGTGGAAGGAGACACCATAGAAATTTTCTCAATGAAACAATGAAATTATTTATGTATGGGAAAGAATGAAATAAAGTAATGAATTAATGAGGAAAAATTAATATTATTATGAAAGAAAATGAAGATGATCCTAGGAATCCATTTACAGTCATTTTCTGTAAATATAGGGGACCTGGGCATTACCTGAGTCAATGCCCAATTCTATAGGATACCCACTAGGTCACAGAAGAACATATGAAGAAATAAATGAATTTTTAAAAGTATTAATACTCTTTGTTGATAGAAATACTTTGGAAGAATTATCTCTTGTATGTGTAACCCCGATTTTTTTATATGAAAATGTTATTTGAGTAAGAATTATATTTTCATTGTAGATATAGTTATAAAGAACCATTTGGGTTTATATGACCCTTGAATTTGAGGAAACTATAGGTTATTAATTTTTGGGATAAAAATTCGATGTATGAGATAAAAATTTTCGTTAAATTATGTTATGGTTATTTTGAGGGATTTATCTGATTTTTGGAATGCTCTAAAATTTAGTTTTTGAAAAAGGACAACATGCAGACCATGTGACAACCTATCGCGTTAGACAAAGCTACCAGAATTGAAATCACTACCAAAGTGCGACTGGGATTTTTTGCCTAATACAAGACTACCGAAACTCCCAGGTTAGTGTGAATAATTTGTTTTAGTTAAATGATTTTATTGATCAATAATAAGATTATTTGGGATCTAATATTTTATCAAATGGATATCCTTATTATGGGAAAATGATTTGGTGATTAAGTGATAAATGTTATTTTGGAAGATGTTCTCTTTATTGAGAACACTATATTATACCTAAAGAAAATATAATACTGTGGGATTAAATTTGAGGAGTAATGATGTATTTTTATTTTGGAAGAATTTATGTTTTTTATAGAGATCCATGTTATTAATGGAAATAATCAACCTATCATAGAGAATATGTTATTTGGTTAATTACAGTTCAGTATGAGACTTTAAGAGTAGTTGATGTTATTTGGAGATAAATGTTAATGTTTATTATAAAATACTATGTTATTAAATTCTTCTAAGTTTTGTGTTTCAATCTTAGATTGGATTATATTGAAGGATTTTAAGGAAAATTGTTTATTGAATTATATTTATTGAACTTTTGGTATAGTTTTTCATATTTTGGAAATTAAGATTAGTATTTCTTTCTATAAATGACTATCTATTTTGGTGATCATATGATCTTTTAATAACCATTTTTGTTTTGGTAAATCTTTAATGACAATGGAAATATATAGTTCATATTTTGTGGATCATTGGATTATCTAGAGGTTTATTCTAGAGCTTCGAGTCATCATATGGAGAAAAGATGAATTAGTTGTAAAATGTTATTAATGGATGAAACTATACTTGATAATTAAGTATATCCTTTTATGTTATTATTCAATCTCATAAATAAATTCATCAACATTATAAAATGTAACTTAAAAAACTGTGGTCTGTTTACTTTTCGAACTGGGGAACTAATGAATGTTTAACCCATCATTGGATTAGGGTTTTATTATTGTTAACTTTCTCTAGATCATGTTTTCCATCAGTCTCCATCAGAACTTGAAACATAGATTATCTTCCATATCGATGTATACCTACATGGAATCCTAATATGGGTTATCTTCGGTTACCTTTGTACTTATTTTTCATTCCTTTAAAGATATAGTTTTAGTGACACTTTTTTTTATGTGAGACATTCATTGAAGTTTCCAAGACCAATTTTAAAATTGAGAGGAAGAAATTTCCATAATGGGGGAAGAATATAACACAACAAGATTTCATAGTATGTTTTTTTATTTAATGTAATTCAATATCTTGCGCTAAATAGAAAACCGAGTTCGAGTTCACCACTACTTACCAAACTAGCCGTTCAAAAAGAAGTTAAGAAATGTATTAACTAAATATTAAATTTTATATACTCCATATAATTTGAGCATCCACATTATGTGTTTCTTAGACATAATATTAAAACATATTCAATTTTTCAGATAAAAGAATTATTTTTTAAAAAATGAAAATTTACCACCTTTTAATGGAAAATCCTTTTTATATACAATATTTAACACATTTATATATTAAATTTGGAAAAGTAAACTTCTTCTTTGAATAGGGACATGAATATTTAGTTTGGATAAATTTTTGGTGCTTTTCTAATAACTTTCATAATTTAATGAATTGTGAAAATATTAAATTTTAATTAAATTTGTTTTTAATCAAAATAATTTATAGTGTTAAATTATAAATCTGAATGTTTTAGATGTATAATTATATTATATTTTTATTATTTAATCCAATTTTGGTTATTGGAATTAATTTTACATTAAAATTGGAAAAAAACACATATCAATCTTTTGATAGTTTTTTACTTCTATAAAACCCGCTTTCTCGTTTTGACAATGGGAATATTTGTTTAAATTAATTAATAAAATTTCTATGTTTTTAATTTGGTAAAATAGACATCGTTTTTTGAATTTTTAATATCAAAATTATCTTTGGGTGAATTTTTGGTATTTTCCTAAAAACATTCAATTGTTAATCAATAGTGAAAAACGATGTGTTATTGTTTAAAGCCAACTTTTTATTTAAATAATTATTTTTTAGTTTAAATATATTTTAAAGTCAAAATAGGTACTTAATACCTATATTAGTCCAATATAATTCATTGAAGTCATTTTATAAAAATATTAGATATATAAAATTTAATTGAACTATTTACTTATATTACCCACCATATGGGCACATTTGAAAATTTGTATAAAAAATAATTTTACCACTTTTTTGAATTAAATTACAAAAATCAGAGAGAAATGGTTGACATCATTATGTAAAAGGTTGTTCAATAGGATGAAAATAAATTTTGGTGTATAGTAACTTTTGAATTTTATTTAAGACCATTAAAAGTAAATAGGGTAATTAAATGTAAAAATGATATTACAATTTCCCTAACACATGTCATAATTCTATTGGATAAGTGTATTTTTACCAAATAAAAATTAGGAATAAAATATGATTCTTTTTTTCCACTTGTATTAGATTACGATATTTATTATTGTTTTATTTAAAGAAGAGTTAAAATTGATAAATTTAATGTTTAATAACTAAACTATTTTTTAATATAGGGTTATACATAAGATAAATTTGACTATAAATATTCATTATAAAGATAAAAACATTTCTTGCATCATGGTATTTTATTTATAATTTTTAAACATTAAATAATTAAATTTAGTTATGACACAATAATTATGCAATAATTATGTTATTAATGAATGATTAAAATAATTGATATTATAAATATATAAAAAATGTAAATTGAGACTTTTGATAAATTCCATGAATTTAATAGGTTAATGTGACATGTTAGGGTTGATTTAATGTATTTTTTTTGAATTTATCAAGTTTTTTTTTTAACTTTCACAAAAACTAAATACTAAATAGTGTCAAAATTGACAAAAATGAAACTACTATAAAAACAAGCAAGGGAAGCGCCACCTTTTATCAGTGCCAAGAAAAAAAGAACTGATAAAGTAAATTTGTTTTCAGGGTTAATTAAAAGTACTGATAAGTTATCCCTTTATCAAAGCAAAAAAGCATTGATAAAACCATAATCCCATTTTATAAAATAGGGTATACAGTGCTCTCTATTTATCATGCCCTCAGGCTCTCGCAGTACTGTACCCCTGTGACAACCCCCCCCCCCCACGATCTTCTCTTTTCCAGACCTCTGCTGCTACCCCTACTCCACCATGAACCCTACTCCTTATCCTCCCACTCGTACCCCTTCCGTGGATCCTCCCCACCCCCCTCGAAACCTATATATCCTCCTCCCCACTGAATCGTACACCCCGTGAACCCTACTCATCTATTTTTCAACGATTGGCAGCTCCTCCCATGCACCTCCCCCACTGGCGGTCATGTCGTCCCCTCCCGAATTAGCAAAAAAGTCTCTCTGACCGCTCAATGCTTCTTCTCCCCCTCCATCGCAGGTGCAATCTACTCTAGGTAAGTCTCCCTCTTCTCCTTTTTGGTTTTTTCCCCAGATGTTAGGGTTCCATTGATAGGATTTAATCTTGTGAGTTAGGGTTTAATCTTATGGTTTTTGGGTAAATATTTCCTTTCTAGGTTTTCTTTGTGGTACCATTGAGGTGTGATCAGGGTTCCACATTCGATTTTAGAAATTTCTTCACCCATTATTTGTGGTTTAATGCCCTAAAATTTCTAGATGTTTTAAATATTCTTTTTTGTGCTTTTATTCTTGTTCTATAAATTAATTTTGTGGTGTGGATTTTGTTTTTGTAGCATTTTTCATGCCTATGTATTCGAAATCAATTTTAATAGAGGAAATGGTTTTGTTTTGTGTGTGTTCAAATTTCATAGTTCATAGAAAGGGTATTATTGGTTTTTTGAAAGGTGTAAAATATGTTTTTAAAGGAATTAGATGTGGGAATGGGTTTGGCTGTAGGTTTAAAAGGGAAACATAATAATTTATCATTTTATCCATGTTGTGAATTTTTAAATCAGATTTGTAGGATTCTCAAATTATAAATGGCATGTTTTGAAATTATTCTTGTTTTATGTTTGATTTTGCAAGGGGGCTCGACCCATGATGTTGGATTATTAACTTTATGCTCTTCTTGTGTTTCATAAAAATTTAATTTGTTTAAATGTGTGGATAATGGAAAATGTATTTGAAAGGGGTTTTAGTGTTAGTAAAAATAGAAAATGGTTTCGTTTATGGAAAATGGATATTTCCTTGAAATTCTAGGCATTGAGTTGTGGAGGAGTATGGTTTATGGAGCCTTATTTGGATTGTTTCATATTTAAATGAGAAAGGAACATTATTTAAATGATGTCATGGAAATGTTATATTGGGTGATTGTGATTCTATTTTTTTTAATTTATATTAAGGGAGGATTTTTGAAGTGTGAACTGGGTTGGAATTATATTCTATTGTTTATGGTAAATTTCTAGATTACACTTTATATAGTGTATCTTTTAAATCTTGTTTGGACCTCTTAATTTACCCTTGAACAATTCAACCCTTTGTGAAGGATGTTTTATCACTATTTGATACTTTTATCCCCTCATGTGTGAGTTTTTTAACAATAAGGGATTATTGTTTATCCATTTGTATGTGAATGTGCTTTTTTATAGAATGGATGTAAGATGTGTCTATGGATATTAGTTACATGTTTGGGTAATGTGAGGGAGAGTTAATGTATATCCTTTAGATGATCACAATAGAATTTTTGTTCACTAACCTCAATTTTCAATTTCTTATGTTAATTTTGGTAACAAAACCTATGATATTCCATAGTAATTTTCAATAAACTTTGGTTATTTGTCTCCCCCACGAACCCCATTGTGTGTAGAAATGTATCAACTATATTAGTCTTCTTATCAATATCATATCCTTGTTTTCAATTTTTTTGAGTTTGGTCTCTATTTTTGGGCTATTTAATGTGATAATTTTATAATGAATGAGGTGGCTGGTATGGGTGGTTAAAAAGAGGTTTAATGTTTTACTTCAAGGGTGGTGGGTTGTAAAACTATTGGTAAGGGGGCTGTAATGTGTGTTGATTTTGATGGGGGGGGGGTTATCCTGGTTATGTTGATTTCCAAATCTTTATTTGAAATGGTTAGGATCTATTAATCTATATTTTGATAAGGAATTTTTTCTCTTCTACTATATTTGGACGTGTTGTTTTGTGTATTTGAATCACAAATATTATTAATTGAGATTCAGATTGGATGAAGATGAATAAATTTTGGATGGATGCTAATCGTTTGACAATAGTGTATGAGAACTAAGTGAAAGAGTTCATCATGTTTGAATTGGATCAGGAAAAGTATACTTCTCCAATATTTTGTCTGTGTTTACATTTTTTTTATTCTTGACTAATTACTGAAGAGGAGTAGGAAGAACATTTAATGTTGCAATAAACATAGAGAAAAAGAAAATTTAGCAACTATCTGAGATAAAAATGTGTTTTATGGATCATAATATATGAATAAAAATATGTAAAATGAAGAAGACTATATGAAGGATGTGATTACAGATGTCAATGATGATGGAGATCATATTGAGGAAATGACAAGGACAGTTGAATATGAACTCTGTGATTTCCCAAATTTTTTTGAGAAGATAAAGTGTTTTGCAAAGATTATATTATATGCTGGTTGCACTAAATATACAACATTGTCAGCTGTATTGAAGTTTTATAAATTAAAATAAAGCAACAGATGGAGTGATTTCAGTTTTACGGAAATAATTTCTCTCTTAAATTACATGCTCCCAGAAGATATTGATTTCCAATGTCGTACATATGACGATAAATGAATGCTACGCTCGATGGTATGATTTCTGAAAGAATAAATACCTACCCAAAAGACTGTATATTGTTTCTCAAGGAGAAAAAATCACATATAGAATGAAAACATAGTGTGGTTCTTATCGATACAAGAAATATGAATCTAGTCATACTAATGTTGTAATGCACATTCAGTCATTCCAAGGTTTATGTGTCTATAGAGAAGTGAAGAAACTGCAAGAAAATTTTCGTGTCATGCCAATAAAATAAATAAAGATGGGAAATTATGTCACCCAGACAACTCTCCTAAATGGAAGAGAATTGATCATGAGTATCCTGAATTTGGAAATGAGATGAGAAACCTTCATCTTTCATTATCTACAGATGAAGTGAATCTTTTTCGTTTTCAATACAGCACCCATAGTACATGGCTAGTTATGCTGGTAAATTATAACTTTCCACCATATTTATGCATGAAATGAAAATTCGTCATGTTATCTATGCATATATCTGGACCAAAAAAACCAGATAACTATATTGTTTTTTAATTGTATCCTTTGATTGAGGATTTGAATTTATTTTGGGATTCAAGTTTTATTTGTATGATGCTTATAAAAGTGAATACTTAACGTTGAGAGAGATGTTTTATGGGATGATAAATGATTTCCCTACTTATAGAAATTTTTCAGGCTATAGCTTTAAAGGAACTCAAGGGTGTCCCATGTGCGAAGAAGATACATAATCTATTAGGTTGAAGCATTCATAGAAATCATTATTTCTAGGACATTGTAGATTTCTACACTATCAGCATAAGTACCGATCTTGGATGGAATCATTCAATGGATGTTCATAATAATGCACAAAATCATCTCCACTAACAGGTGATCAGCTGTTTGAGAAAGTAAAAGATATGAACACCGTTTTTGGTAAACCATTGTTGGAAACATTACGAAAATCGGATGGAAAAAGGGATCCATTTTTTGAATTACCATAACTGAATTCTCTGTACGTCAGACATTTTCTTGATGTTATGCAAGTGGAAAAAAATGTTTCTGACAGTGTTATTTGAACATTGAAAAATTCCCATAGCAAAACAAAGGATGGAATTAGGGCAAGGTTGGACATGGTTGACATGGGAATACACGAAGAGATGGCTCCCGTGAAGGGTGAAAATCGAATATTTCTTCCTCCATCTACATACACTCATTCCAAGGAGGAGAGATATTAGTTTTAAAAATTCTTAAATAAGGTAAATGTTCTATAAGGGTATTCATCAAATATGAAGAACATTGTGTTAATGAATGATTTGATGCTAAAATGTTTTAAATCACATGACTTCCATGTTTTGATGCAAGATTTAATTCCTATAGATTTACGTTGCGTTTTTCCCATGAATGTTCATCATACCTTAACCAAACTTTGTTTCTTTTTCAAACCTATATGCATCAACGTTTCAGACCTGGAAAAATTTCCAGCTATGGAATGAGAAATTTTCATAAGATTATATGAATTATAAATGTTATTCCCACCAAAATTCTTTAATATGATGGTTCATTTGATGGTTCACTTGGTGAGACAGATTCGACTTTGTGGTCATGTGCACTATACATGGATATACCTCGTTGAATGGTATAAGATGATTTTTAAAGGGTATGTCCAAAATAAAAGCTTTCTAGATGAATGTATTATGGAGTGAAATATTTTAGAGGAAGACATTGAATTCTATACTGAATACATATCTGATGTAGAAATCATTGGTCTCCTAAAATCTTGTTACCCTGGATGCATTGAGGGTGAGGGAATTTCTGGAAGAGATGTTATGACAATCAATATTACAGACCAAGAGTAGGCCCACCTTTTTGTTTTTCAAAGCAGTTGGGAGGTTTCTTAATATATGGAAACCCACAATACAATTATTACGCAGTTGAATCCATCATGGGCTGAAAAATAGATATCAAATACAGATAATCACCTATTTATAGGACGGTTTCGGGACCAAAATTTAAAGGAGTTAGATGAAAATCCGAATTCAATTTTAGAACGGCTTCGATGGCTAGCCATCAGACCAAGTGTTTATGTATTATCTTAAAATGGTTATGTAATTAATGGTCATATATTCTATATAGATGAACATGATGAATATAGTACCATGAAAAATATTGGAGTTACAGTTGTGTTTGAAGCAATGAATTTTTCTCGTAGTAAAGACGTAAATCCAATTTATGCGAATATGTCATACTTTTTCATTATCAAACAAATATGGGAGTTGGATTATAAGAAATTCCAATTACCATTTTTTTCAATGAAAATGGGTTAATAAAAATAGTGATGTTAAAATAGATGAATTGGGATTTGTGAAAGTTGATTTTAGGAAAGAAGAGTACAAAGACAAATAATTTATAATGGAATCACATGTGGTATATGTATTTTGTGTTCCAGATCCCACAAACTGAATGTATTCCATTGCTTTTTATCGTCCAAAACTACAGAAGGGTCCAATGAAAATTCAATTGAGGATGATCCTTTCAGTGGTATGTTTCTATCATTTATTAGTGGTCCCATTGTAGATGACATTTTGTATGTTAGAGGAGACCATAATGAAGGGATTTGGATAATCGATAGAGGTGTCAAATCCCATAATCCTTTGAAAAAAATAAAGAGAGTTCAACAAACCGGTTATATTTTGTTTGTAATATAGTTCTTTTTATCTCATGTTATAATCTTATCATTACAAAATTTATGTAATCTAAATTAACTATTCAACCACTTTTACATATAATGACTTTTTCATGTTCTGGTGCTCCTAACCTCAAGGAAGAATTTGTTTCTCAGGCTGCTAGTGCTACTGCTGCTCACGATGTAGAGCAACAAAATTTTTTTGAACCTGTTTCTTCTCCTTGTGTTGAGGTCCAACAACCATCAAAACGTTCTGTTTGAATCATTTTAGATGAACATATTGATAATGTTGATATCGATGAAATTGTCTTGGATGATGGACCAACGTCATAGAAAACACAGGTTTTTCATAGTTTGATGGTGTTAGCCAAAGTTCATAAGGAAAATAGAAAAGGCAGCAAATTTGTTGTCAGATGGAGTGCATGAAGCCATCATGTGAATCCCAACAGGGCTATGTTTAGTAGTTACATTTTAATTTTCACTCAACTACGCGTACTGATTGACATAGATTCATGGAACCATGTTGTTTCTAGGCTGAAGGTTGTGATCTATGAATAAATTACAGTAACATTATTATAACAAAATGTCACCTGAAAGATTCCAAATGTAAAATAAACCCACACTAAACCCTTGTCTATGCTCACTTGATATCCCAAGAAGCATGGGATGAATTTATTGTCCGCCATGGGGATTAGAAGTTTCCGGTAAATTATGGATGATAATACGTTATTTGAGGATACATGTATTCATCACACTGATTTTCAATATCTTATTTATGAAATAGAAACTCAGTATTAAAAATAAAGAACGTGCATCGAACCCAACACACCCCAATCATAAAACAAGGATAGGGTATTCTTCACTAGAAAAGAAAATAGTACGTATTTTAAATTTATAGTAATATAGTTATGTGCCATAAAACAACATCATAATTATCCTTATATATTTATTTGTTGATTGATGAGTCTAAAGCCAAATGCACTTCCATCCCATTTCATGTGCTGTGGAAGGAGACACGTGTGTATATGGAAGGGAATCTAGCAGATGAAAACACACAAAAATTGTGGGAAATATGTGTAAGTGTTCCATGATAAAAAGTATTGTTTTAAATTGATATTACATATTAATAATTAGTCATTTTCAAAGATACGATGGTCATAGGAGTCAGTTACTCCAATAGCGGATGAAGACCTATTATCAATGGCTTTGAAGCGGCCTGAACAATAAACTCGCATCAAGGGTGTGGGGTTTTGGGTGACACCTTGAGTATATTTTGAGAAAAAAATAGATGATCTAGTTGAAGAAAATAAACAAATGATAGAAAGACTAAAAACTCTTGAAGAATGATTTCAAGGGAAAGGAGAGTTGTTAGCAACTATTATTGGTGATATGCAGGGAGAAGACACAACTCAGGAACAACCAGCACGTGCAGATCCCACCCCACCCCGACTGGCTTTGAGGTGAGCCATTCCCCTTAAAGAGTTTTCATAGTCGTGGTAATAAATATTCTAATAATTGTTCCAATGATATGTGAATCAGAAAAACAATGATACTTCTCCTGTACTGATCTTTTATAGGGTGATAATGACTATTATTTATATCTTTCAACACCCACCTATCACCTTCTAGTTAGGGCTACAGTGTTTAACATCCAAGAGGACAAGCTACATAATAGATCACTTCTAATAGATCATTTTAAAGTGAAGATTACTATAGCTCATGATCCAAATGTAGAGCCACCAATTCCACTTGATGACGATGAAATTCATATGATCTAAAAGGCTATTGGGACATTCATTTATTGGTCGTCACAACTTGTAAGAGTACATGTGAAAAAATTGGTATTTAATTCCATTTTTTCAAGCTAAAACTTTAACAATTAATAAAAAAGGTCTTAACCAATGAATGTTATTATACACAGAGAATGAGAAAGGGTGACCAGAAATGTGGTCTCAAAAGCATCTAAAGGATCGACAACCCGATCCAAAATATCTACTAAAAGAACAATTACACCACATGTTCTCTATCAACATTTACTATCATTGAAGACTCATGTGGATACAAAGATAAAAATTGGAAGTGGTCATATAGTTTTTTTAAAAGAAAATATTCGGAGAGGAAATTGCTGATTTCATTGCTTTAGAAAATGTAAATTTCATCCTTGAATACGATTGGATAGGCATCATAGTTGTAAATTTATATACGAGGTGTTTTTCATGAATTTATTTTCTAAAAGCTGATATAAAGTGATAATTATGACTAAATGCATTTTATATTATCAGTAGCCATATATATGAAAACAATTTAAGGGATTTTCCCATGAGCAAAAATTTAGACTTGATAGTCCTCATACAACATCTATACAACTAATGAAATTAGAGCCATCAATAAGAGATGAAATAGTGAAAGGCTTGCTGAAAACATTTGAAAGAATGATTACAGATGATAGAATATTCCTAATACCAACCATATAGGGGTAAATCTCTATGATTAAAGCATATCAATTATATTTTCATTTTTTACATTACTTATCCCTTTTTTTGTTTTTAAGAAACATTGACTGCTAATTTTGGGGTACTTGGATATTCCAAATATTTATTTTTTGGATTAAATTCAAGGATATCCAACAAACTGACCACACATTATGGAGTTTGTGAATATGTAAGACACTACATCCTATGTTTTAGGTCTAAACATCAATTTGTATAATATATTTTATCTTTTAATGAGTATTTTGTTTTGTTAGGGTGGTGTATCAATATAGTCTAAAAACGGAATGAAGACATGGGATAAGTAGAAGGAGGCGAGCAAGTAATGTTTCTGGACAAGTATCAAGGTATATATAATAAAATTTCACTATACAAACACATATCAAAACAATTAACTTATTATCCAAATGATCAATGTTTTTGCAATGTCTAAAAAAGGAAAATATTGTGGTTATTATATTTGTAAATATACGAGAGAGATCATTTCCATAAACAAACAAGCATCCCAAAAAAGGTATTTTCAAAAACAACTACAATTTTATTTAAATTACTTATTAATTCTTTATTTATCTATTTTAATGTACTACTATAACTGTAGAAAAGCCTTATTTTCACAAGACAATATAGATATTTTTAGAAATGAGTGGGTCGCATACCTGATAGAATATTGTACACAAATAGCATGAAGATCTAACTAGGTGATGTGTACAATTGTATGAAATTTTGGAGAGGGGTTCACAGAGATCATAAGATGAGACATTGTTGTTTATAAATTTTGGTAAGAAAATTGTAATTGTTATTAAATAAAAAATCCTTTCTCCAATTTTTCATTTTTCCAATTTAATAGATGAAATGCACCTGCAACATACATGAATGATGAACCACTTTTCATTGGGATTTGGAAATGAAAAACCAGTAAAATATCCCAAATACCTTTATCTCATACATTCCCACTCACATTCAATGAAAATATAAGTAAAATTATTTTACCTAAATTGATTTCTGTATGAGTATCGAGATTTCAAATAGATTCTCATGTGTTGGACATTTTAATTTGTAGAAATTGTATGTTTTCTAATTATCCATAATAATAAAATGAACATTGTTGGAACCTCATTCCTCTACTGGATCTCACCCCCCAATCCATGTTTTAAATTTAGAACAATGACACATGGGTCATTTTTGATGTGTATGAGTCAACCCAACCTCAATCCACGGCACGGTGTGACTGATATCACTCAAACGGTCTCTCTTTTGTTTAAAATGGAAAGAATTTAATGTGAAAACAAAAACTGACATATGAAAAACCAAAAAAACGAATTCTTATTGTGATTATACTTTATTAGAATAATCCACGAGTCATTTGTGATTTTTATGAGTCAACCCCACCACAACATGAGGCATGGACTGACTGGTATCTCTCAAAGTGTCTCCATTTGGTTTAAAATGGACAAAAGTTTTAGTGAAAACAAGAACTGATGTATGGAAAACCACCCAAATACATTAATATTATGTTGATACTTTTGTATAACGATATATGGGTCATTTATTATGTGTAAATGTCAAACTTGACTCAATATAAGGCATGGTGTGACTGGTATCACTCAAAGTCTCTCGCTTTTGTTTAAAATGGACAGAATTTTTAGTGAAAAAAAACTGACGTATGGAAAACCGACCAAACACATTAGGATTGAGTTCATACATTAGGAAAAAGATCCATGGGTTATTTTTGATGTGTATGACTCAACCCTTCCTCAATTAGAGGAATATTGTGACTGGTATCACTCAATGTGTCTCTCTTTTATTTAAAATGGACAAAAAATGTAAGTGAAAACAACAACTGACGTACAAAAAACTGACCAAACACTTTGGGATTTTGTTGATACATTAGAAAAACGATCCATGAGTAATTTTTGAAGATTAAAAGTCCACCCTACCTCAATTAGAATTACATTGTGACCGGTATCACTCAAATTCTCTCACTTCTGTTTAAAATGGACATAATTTTAAGTGAAAACAACAACAGATGTATGAAAAACCAACCAAACAAATTCAGATTGTGTTTATACATTAGGATAATGATCAATGGATCATTTTGGACATGTACGAGTCAACCTTGACTCAATACGAGGCACATTGTGACTTGTATCACTCAAAATGTCTCTATTTTGTTTAAAATGGATAGAATTTTAAGTGAAAACAACAACTGACGAACGGAAAACCAACCAAAAACATTCAGATTACGTTGATATGTTATTAAAACGATTCATGGGTCATTTGAGATGTGTAAGAGTCAAATATTCCCCAATATGAGGCACAATGTGACTGGTATCACTCAATGTGCCTTTCTTTTATTTAAAATAGATAGAATTTTATTTGAAAACAACTAGCATACAGAAAACTGAAAAAAGCATTTGGATTGTGTTACTACTTTAGGATAATGATCCATGGGTCATTTCTGATATTTAAGAGTCAATCTTGCCTCAATACAGGGTAAGTTGTGACTGATATCACTCAAAATGTGTCTCTTTTGTTTAAAATGGACAGAATTTTAAGTGAAAAAACAATTGACATATGGAAAACCAAACAAACACATTGGGATTGTTTTGAAACTTTTGTCCAATGATCAATGGGTCATATGTGACATTTATGAGTCAAACCCACCTCAATACAAGGCACGGTGTGTTCGGTATAACTCTAAGTGTCTATCTTTTGTTTAAAATGGAAAGAATTTTATTTGAAAACAACAAATGATGTACGGAAAAACCAACCAAATGCATTCATATTTTGTTAATACTTAAGGATAAAGATTAATGGGCCATTTTTGACATGTATTAGTCAACCCCACCTCAATATTAGGGACATTTTTTCCAATTTCACTCAATGTTTTCTCTTTAGTTTAAAATAGACTGAATTTTAAGTGAAAACTACAACTAACATACATAATACTGACCAAACACATTAATATTGTGTTGATACATTAGGAAAACTATCAATGGGTCATTTGTGATGTGTACGGGTAAACCCTTCCTCAATCCAACACACAGTGTGACAAGTATCACTCAATGTGCCTCTTTTTTGTTTAAAATGGACAAAAGTTTATGTGAAACCAACCACCGATGTACGGAAAACCAACCAAACACAATATGATTGTGTTGATATTTTTGGGCAATTATCCATGGGTCATGTGTGATGTGTACGAGTCAACCTCGCCTAAATCAGAAGCATGGGGTTTCCCTTATCACTCAAAGTGTATTTCTTTTGTTTAAAATGGAGAGAATTTTAAGTGAAAACAACAACTGACATATGGAAAACCAACCAAATGAATCTGGATTGTGTTGATACTTTAGGAGAATGATTCATGGGTCATTTTTTGACTTGTACGAGTCATACCTTCCTCAATCTGAAGCACATTTTGACTATTATCACTCAAATTGTCTCTCAATTGTTTAAAATCAATATAATGTTTAAGTGAAAACAACAACTAACATAATGAAAGCAATCCAAAATTCATTACCTATGACATAAGACACTTAAAAAAGCCTCATAATGTTTTAAGTAGTCCTTAGACAATAAAATCCCACTAATAATTCATGACACAACCTAAATTTAACCCTTTAGACCTAGTGTTCATGTTGAGGGATGAAAACAAAGAGGAAAGGGAGATGGAGAAGAAGAAAAGTGATAGAAAAAAGAATAGAGGATTTAAATTAGATAAATTTTCATGATTAGGGGCTCTTAGAATAAGTTTCGAGAAGTAGATGAGAGGAAATAGTTTAAAACACCTTAAATTATTCTATATAATCAGAAACATTCATGGTCTGGTTGGGCTATTTTCCAAATAGTTCACCAACTTTTTGGGATCCATTAGAAAAGAAACCCTCTTCTGCACAGTTTGGAAAAACTGTTAAGTAACCATGATCCAATCATTTAAAATGACGTAGTTAAACTATAGATCCATACCAAATGGTTTCTTCTAACCATGAACAATCTGTGTTCCTAAAAACTCCCAAAAAAATGTATGTTTTATGGTTTTTACTTGGAGTCATACAACCCATCCTTTTCTTATGTATGTAAAATAGTAAAAGTTCAAAAATAATTGAAAACATTCCCATGAAAGTGTACCTACATGGGTTCTTCTAAATTGTGTCCCCCAATAAAATCACTACATGAAAAATAATCAAGAGAATAGAATGAAAAATTAATAAGCATATATCTCCCATGAATCTATAAATTCTATAAATGGCATTAAAAGAAGACAACACACCATAAGATAAAGGCATCAACCACAAGAACACATTTCCTTAAGTGTCCCAAGAATCACCCAAATCCAACTACCATGAGTAATCTACAGGGGGAATCTCTAAGACCTAGGGAAACATATTCCAAAAGGAACTCAAAATCTATAAAAAAATTCCATATCCAAGCATGAAAATAATCTGAACCACAAAAACATGAAGAATAACTCACATGCATGCCTTAATAAAATTTTCTTAAGGTTCTGACATTGAAATCTCTCTATATATTTTATCTAAGGAAATGTAATATATCATTTTGTGGAGATATTATTTAATGGTACCTTTTTATAAACATAAAGAATAATTAGAAAATCACATTAGGTATGGTTCTTTTTTCCATCTCTTGAACCCAAATTAACTACCACTACATATTTTATCTGTCTGAACTGCTTGTTTGATATTCTGGTTTTTTTATAAGTCTTGTTTGGGTGTACTACTACATAATTTCATGTTATATTAGGCTGTTATTTTATCAACGCTAAAAAATAGCTGATAAAAGGGTCCCCCATTTATCATCACTGAGCTTTACAACGCTTTTTAGCACTGTTAAAGCTATTTTTGAGTGCTGATAAAGTCTGTTTTTATAGTATTGTGAGTATTTAAAAAAATACTATATTATTAAATGATATAATATTCATTAAAATATAAGGTCTATACAAAAGAATTATATAATGATATATATTAAATTAATGAGACACTTTAGGTTCTCTTGGTTGTTTATAGTATGTTTATTAACCATGTAATATCAACATACAAGAAGACATTGTAAAAGTTAAACTATTTAACTAAGAGTTAAATCTAAAATATAAGGTTGATATGGTGACCTAAACTTGTCTTAAACATATTTTTTTAAAGGTTTTCCCCATTCCCACCTTATCCTTGAAATAAATTCATTTGGATCCATTATAGACTCAAAATTATTTTATAATAATATAATATTTCAAGCTTTTCCAAAAGTGACCCTCTATTATCTTATTAAAGGGTACTTCACCTTCTATAACAGTCACACCTTCAAATCCATTTGTCTCAGCCAATCCCTACTCAAAAATCCTCCCAACTACCCTCACTTGATCCTAGAGTCTTTACATTGATCCTAAATCCAACCTAACGATCCCTTTTGATAAAAATATATGGAATCCCCCAAAGAGGAGGTAATAATATCATCACCTCTTTCAAAGATCTTTTCTTATTCCACACCCTATTTCATTGTTGTTTCAATACCAAAATAATACCTTCATTACCTTCTACATATTGTGATTTTATTATAAATATGGGACAACCATATTCATTATTCTATCCATCCTATAAATGACAAAGTCACCATACATGCGAATGTATTACTTACTGTGCCCACATCATGGTGTAGTTTTTTATTCAACACTAAATTATTTGGATGGGTATAATAATGAGAATAAATAATGTAAATAATAAATAAAACATGTTAATTTTTTTGTATATATAATATACCATAAAATTACATATGATTTCACCACTAATATAATGATATTCTCGCTCGTGCGTACGTACGGATTACCATCTCAATAAATGCGATGAGATTCATTCCCCATCATAACCATTCAAGAATAATTTTAATTTTACGATTAAAAATAATGTTTATATACTAAATATCATTCTGGATATGATTCAAAAACATCCTATTTATAACAAATATGACTTATGTGACAAAACATATAAAGGAAAACGAATCAGTTAACACCTGAAACAATGATACTAGTGAAATATTATTAAAAAGAAATATTAGAAGATCATATGTGATATGATATTTATGAATCTGGTTCATGTATAATTTAATAACAAATATTTAACTATTATAAATGAGGTTAACGTACCCTCCACTGAGGAAAAATACAAGGTAAGGGGGTTTCATATCACTTTTTATTCCTGTGAGATTCATGTTATATTTTGCCACTATTTCATTTTTTGTGGCATATGTACTAAAAATTATTGTATTATTTGTGTATAATACTTTAATTTATGGGTATTTATATATTCATATCATGATCCTTTTTTCATGGAGTGTACTCTTCGTAAGTTTCCAAATCGGTAACGGGATTTCTAATTTCAATTTCAACACTTTGGGTTTTACGCGCACTTCATTAATTATTTTACTCTATGATTATGTATGAAATAACTATTTATTTATTTATGTATTAATTTAATCTCCCCTTTGTGTGTATATTCTTTTTATATACATAACAACTCCATTGATAAATTCTCATTTCATTGATATGAACTTGATAAGGGTTATCTTAACTCAATTAATATTTATTGAGTTAAACAAAAAAGTCATTGGTTTTTATTTTACAAGAATACGTGTGAATGTACTATGATTGATTTATACTGAATATCCAATCATATTAAATGTATTTATGTTTTTTACACATAATTGTTTCATTGATTTATCCTTAATTTAAGGATACAGTATTTATAAGGGATTTCTTCTCAATTTGCATTCTATTGAGACTTCATTGTTCTTATGTACCAATTCAATTTTATATGGTGTATATATTGTAATTTGACATATTATATCATGAATCCATTTATTCTCATAATATTATAGTGTTTTTATTATTTTTATTCTTCAATTATTTATATTCAAGAATCTCTCTTTTGTTTAAGAACTCATTAACTAAAATATCATTTTAAATGTTTTAAAGATTTATTCTTATAAATCTTTCTCATTAATGTCCAATATTTAAAATGGTTTTAAGGATTTAGTATATGGATATTAATGTTTTAAAATTAAAATTCATTTAGATGTGTCAATGTGATATGGGAAACATTGATTCAAAAATCTATTTTAAAATATTTCATTGATAAATAGTGAGACTTCTAAATGAATTCAAGAAAAGGGGATATTTCTCTCAAATAGATTTACTGAATATTTTCATCAATATATATATCCTTAATTTTATTTTATTCTTTATTGAGGTTGATTTATTATAATATAATCTTCCATATTGTATTTAATGAGTTATGTTTGACTGTGGATGTGCTATTTTTATACCATTCGTTGTTTGTGGTTAATGTGTTGACATTTTGTATGTGAGTTTTTATACGAATGTCTAGATTTTGTTTCAACCTTTTAACATGAGGAATGAATTGGATTCAGTAAGTGACATGTGGAGCCCGCTATAGCTCCGCGATGCCTCAGTAGGTCTCATGATACAATCTAGTGTCTTGGAACATAGCCTTGAAAAAATATTATCTGTGGTTTTGGAATGAGGCCTTGTCTATGTGGTTATGATGTCAAACATTATGCATTCCATAATTAAGAAATTAGTTGTTTATATTACATGTGATTATTTAACTACTAGAATATCCATGTGAATATGTAAATGAAATTATTTGATTTATATTTTTCATATTATACTGAAGTTTATGTTTAAAATGCTTGTGTTTTAGTCTTATACATTGACTTAAATTTTTATGATTATTTTTGATAGTTTGCACTATGTTTGTATCATTAGTGAGCATTTGAGGTCACCCATTTCTTATATTTTCTTTTTCCTAAGATATAAATAAGTATATTATGATTAACCCACAAGGATAGGCCAAATGATATGAGTGTTTTCAAATGGGACACAATTTAGTTTATTTATTTAATAATTTATTGTAAAACTTATGTATGTATCTAGTACTTCCAAGTATAATCAAATAATAGGTCTTACGAAACTTGATCTCTTGTTATCATTCCAATGTTATGTAATAATGCACCGACATTGGGTAACAAGGGTCAGGGCGTTACACAAACGATATACATAATCTAGTTCCTCAATAATTGGAACCAAATGGATTCCAAGAACTAAATCAAATTAATAATTCATTAAATTATGTTGCATATTATTTTGGTTAAATAATAATATTGAACTTACATTGAAATTAAACAGACCCTTGGGTTATAGTTTAGATCCCCTACCATTAAACCTTAATTTACACAATTCTTCCAATGTGTAACACCAATGAGGAAGAAGGTGAAAAAGGGTGAAAAAATGACCTAGATCAACCAAGGTCCAAATCAAAAACAAAATTGATCCAATTATTCCATCCCCCTAACAGAGAACAATGGAAGTGGAGGCAAAAACCAAAGCCAAAGACTTACTCAGGATCAATCGCACAAACATGACATCTAGAATGGAGAAAAGGCATCCTAAAATTCCTAGAGAACTATACTATATTTATAATATGATGCTATAATAAAGGAATGCAAAAATAACATGAAAAATTTTACGTAAAACATTTAATTAGTATATTACGTGGCATTTAACTCATTTACACATTGTGTATTTCTTTTTATGGGGATATTCTAAAAACCCAATCATCTCAGTTGAATTATTTATTCAAATCAACTATAACATGATGTGAACAATTTACATGATGAATAACTATTTCAAGCCTTGTACAGGTTCATGACATGTGTATGGTAGAATTTATAGGTTTTGTAATAATGTTTCATAATGATTAATCATTCTGCAGATTGTTGTTCAATCCAGTTTACACCAAAAAGGACCTGGACCACCTCCAATGCCTTCCAATGCATGAAAGGAACCTGTACCCCATATAATATATTTATATCTAGACTTTATTAATTCAAATTGAACTAAATTCATGAATATAAGGTTATTTTCCCCAATTAAATCTCTCTATATCTAAACGAGACTCAGCCACAAGGCTTAAAGATTGAAGAAAACCAATGGATTACATTTGATGCAAATACTCAAAGAGAGACATACCTAAATAAAGATATTATCTCACAATTAGTATGTTCAATAATTTTAAAATCTATAAATATAAATAAAATAATTTATTAGTAATAATTGTTATCCTTTAATTCATGTATATACTTAATTTCTCGTTAATATTATCCTAAATACCATAATTTTGACTTTTCCATGTCTGCACAAGCACTTAGTTATAATCAGTAATTTTTTTTATATTTACCATGATATAATAAATAATTTATATTAGTTGAATAATATTTATATGGTATTCTGAGTACAAAATCATTTAATAAATAATCTATAATTTTCATAAATATTTACGACATATTTATATCTTAATGGCGATGTCATAAATAATACTAAATTCTTAAAAACTATAATTTTTTAACTATTGAAAAATAATATACCTATTTGGAAAAATTTAAAAATTCACATTAATCTAACTATAACATGGAGATTCAAAAAAAATCCAATTTTATCAAATTAAAATTGTAAAATTTTAAAATTTATCTTTAAGAAAAACTATACATTACATGGAAAAAAAATTTATTTAGAATAAACACTATTATTTTCTCGGATAAAAAACTATATTATTATTTGTAACCTTGATAAATTATTTATATAAATATTAATATAAATCCATATAATTTACATAAATATCCATTATTAATGTATCCAATAATTATATAATTCTTTAAATATATCATTATATGAAATCATTTTAAGAATACAAATTTTACCATTAAATGAAACAACTTGTTTTAATGAAGAAAAAATATTAATTTTAAGTATATAATGAGTATATCATTTGATTATACAATATATTTTGTGACATGGAAGAAATATATATTGTAAAATAAACATATATTTAAGAAATATTAGTTCATAGTCTGAATATTTATTAATCATAAAAATTGAATATTATAATACAATACGTGTCTTGTCAGATTCTTTCCATAAATAATTTTCATCCCCACCATTTTATCTATTAAAAAACATGTAAAAGGATCACTACTTGTTACTCATCAAACATTTAACTCTTTGTAACTTTAATAAGTCTTTGATGTCTTGTTACACAAGACATTATTATTATAAATAATTTTATGTCATAAGGGATTTGATAATTATTTAAAAAAAATATAATTATTATAAAATCTCTTCATACATTTTTAAAATTCTAAATTCCTATTCTTAAATCGGTCTCAATGAGTAATGGTTAATGGAGTGCATCAATACATTGAATCATTTTCAAAATGCATTTAAGTGTTTGAAGAGAATTTAAAGAACCATAATATTAAATAGATTACCTAATAATGTATCCTTGAAAGGAAATAATGGTAAAGAGAAGAAATATGGAGTGGGTGATAAAACAAATAAACATAAGAGATAAGAAGTAACTTTTACGATTTATTTTTTTTATTGAAATCCACATCAATAAAACAATTATAACATTTATATTTTAAAAAATATAATGTGCATATGAATGGTTTAGAATGGAATACATAATTATCATAAAATATGTGAAATAAAACCATTATCGGAAGAATGATTGTTGGAAAAGTGGGCAAAATTAATTATAAAAAAGTAAGGAAATTATTTTTAATGACATCATGTTTTCATGAAACATTTAATTCATAAAAGTAGTAGAACACGAAATAAAAATTTAGTTCACCCAGAGTTAAGCAGAAAATAACACTTGAAAAATAAAATAAAAATATATATAAGTAATATAAGAACATGGTCAAGGAATAAGGATTATGAATATAAGAAAATGGATTGAGTAAAAAAACCACTACTACTTTGGTAATGTGTGAATCAAATACCATGAAAGATAATACTAGAAATTAAATTATAAATATCTTAAATCATATATATATTATATAAGTGAAATTAATGGAATAATAATTAGACCATGGAAAAGTGAATTTTTTTCATAATATTAAACATATCAAGATGAATGATAATTGGGTGAATGAAACCCTTATAGACTTCATAATTTTTACATTAAGATATATTTGAAAAGGAAATTCTGGTAAAGAAAAAAAATCCCCCTAAAATAAATATAATATATAATATAATATATTTTTAGTATGGAATAAATCCGAATTAAGCGAACATATTTAATGAATAGAGCATTTGTACCAATGAAATAAGATTTAGTCAACAAAACCCCTTTTAAAACCACATGGTTGGTAAAGTATAAATCCACATCGGTGAAAATGATACCACAAATTCATCATAAATTAATGTAAAAGAGTAAAATATTCATTCAATGATCTTGTGAGGGTAATAATCTGGGAAGGAATATTGTAGAAATGTCAGGTGTCACAATATAAGAAAAGGTTTCTAAATGAAGAAAATATGGGAATGAAATAAGCAAAAGAATATGGATAAAAAAACAAAAATTTTACATGGTTTGGGAAATGAACCATTTGACCATGGAGAGGTTCAAAACTTCAATATAATTGGTTAAAAAATTATAGGGAGGTTTTCATTGTTTCTCACACCAGAAACCCTAGCTTGAATAAGATAATAATGAATACAAAAATACAATGATGCCAACCAAAAATATAGTTTTATGTGCTAAAATGATATATAAATGTATGTTTATACTGCTATAGTATCACAACCACCCTTTTCCAAGATGAAATAGTGTTAGTAGAAAGAATTCCACATAGCTACAATGACCCATCACACGGTTCTATATTAAATCCACACTACTATATTTTCCTTTTGATGTCATCTTTCATCTTCAGTACATTCATTTAGATATGCTACAATAACATTATATACTGGGATGATTCCCTTCATCCCCTAGACCCTATAGAAAAATTCCCTTTACCTATATAACCCCATCAAACCTCACTGCAGATTTGCATTCTGGTGTACAGTTTTATCTGTTATCATTCAGCCTAGCTTCATCCAAATGGATCTAACTACACTATTCCAACAACCTCTCACATCGAGGATGATCTTATGAAATGGCATACATAAATGATAATAATATATAAAAATTACATAATATGATCTAAATATATTATTAGATTACTGTTGTGTGCTTTTCAATGAAAATTCCAATTTTAAGCTAATAATTCAAGAAATATCAGTTATTTTAACTTTTTTGCTCCCAAAGTATTCTCCCATATTTTACTTTTCATCCTTTATTCATCAATAGAGACTAATAGAGGCACAACAGTGCCTCAACTTATGTATTACCACTGGATTGATGAATAGTTATACCGGATTGTCGGTTCCATGAATCTTCTATAGTATTAGAAATATTTCATGTATCAAGCCTCTAATAAAATGGTTGTTCAACTGAATGTGCTTTATATAGGAATGAAATACTGGGTTTTTATAATATATATAGCACTATAACTATCATAGTAAAATAAATTTTCCTATTTTCCTTACGCAGATCATACATTAACTTCTTTTGCCAAAACATCTCTATTCTATATTCTGTTATAGTAATGTATTCTACCTCTGTGGGGGATAATTCCACCACACACAGTAACTGAGATATCTATTTCACTTTAGATCATTCATAGGTAAATACATAACCTACGGTACACCTCTCACATTTGAAATTGCCTCAATTTTCAGAATCTATTAGAATATCCTTGTCTTATTGATCAAAAATGTTGTTTATTATGTTTCTATTGACATTACTATTTTATGAAAAAATTTATATTATAAGGAAATTTCATGAATTTTTTTCTAGTTGTTGGAATGATGCATTGTTAGTTCAAATAAGTCACAACCTAAAAAGTGTCCCCGTTAGTTCAAATGAGTCACCACTTGACATGAAATACCACAAGAATGAATTATCATAATACTGAATCACCACTAGACACGAGTCACCACCAAATTGAGTCACCACTAGAAAGAGACACTAACAAAAGAGCTTCCATCACATTTATTTATTCTTTTGATCTAAATTCTCCCAAAAGTTATATTAAAGAAATTAATGCAGTGGTTCATTTTTTATTATTTTATTAAATATTATAGGGTTTAATTAATTTTTTTTAGATTTAGTGTGAGGATCCAGAATATGTCATTGATTATTCTTTAATAGAACCGTGCAGTTCTTTATTATTTAGAATAACCCCCCATGCATTCATGATAGATAAGAGTGGGAATTGATGAATACTATAAGGATAATCACATGATGACATACATGATGCATAACTATCAAATTTCAAACATGAAGGTGAAAAACTAATTTAAGATAAAGATACAATCCTATTGAATTTTTTTTAACTTTGCGACACTCTATTTTCCTGAATAATTCAATGAAATAGTTACATCTCCTCACAAATCCCCATATGAGGACACTTGAGCATCTGGACCATAATAGATCATGTAGAATTAAATTTTCTAAGTCTTATTTCATGATATTTGACTTGTTTTATTTGTTCTTTTGGGAAATTTATATTTTTCAATATTTATTATAACACATAATCTCCTTCAATAGAACAAAATAATCCTATATATTCTATTTTATCTCTTCATACATTTATAACCATGTGTTTTGTGGAAGAGATACCTATCTGGACTATGATTTCCTTTCTTCCCACGTATGACTATGGAAGAGGATTTGAGCATAGATAGTTGAGTTGTTGTGTATACCTTATCTAGGTTATGGATTAAATTATAGTTATGTAATCTTCCTGGTAGTAGGTGACTTCTATATGGAGGGGATTAAGTCTTCTCTTGAGACTGAACCTATAAGGCCCCAGCCTTAAACCTTACTTAATCTTGAGTTATTACAAGATTACACATTGAGGATCTTTTTAGGTTTATAGTTTTACATAATTAGATAATAAAACATGCATTACATACCACATTTAAACAAAGTGGTTACATAAAATATTGTACTCATTTTTCCCATCAGTGGAAACATATTTAAAATAAACATGGATTATTTACTGACACTTTATTGACACTATCATCACATCATGTACCTTTCCCTTGACCTGTGATAAACATTTCAAAAACATGGGATGAGCATAAAAAGCTCAGTAAGGGATATAAAAGTATGAAATGAAAACATTAGTCCATGAATGAAATCATACTTTACTCATAAAACATAATAACTTTAACATACCTCATCAAATCATGAATAAATCATAGAAATCATAAGACATAATGGAAACTTGAGGCATTCATAACATTCTTACTTAGGGAGTAACCCTCTTGGTTACGTTTGGAATACTCATCACAGTATATTCCATAACTCTCTTCAGAGAAACCTTAACGTTTAACTCCTTTGCGTTACCCAATGCATTGGAGATCTATATCGGGATCACCCGCCCTTATTTTATCACGGAACCACCCGTCTTCATAACAATTCCCAAGAACCATAACATAATCGTATCACATAAAACATGCATAAAGGAACCATAACATTTCCACATTTCAATCACAACATATCAATACAACACATTGATATAATAAAAACATTATGACAACCATTTTCAATAAAAAAATAAAAGAAAAGTAAAACATGGTATTTATTTTTCATTTAAAAAAAAGGTATGGCTTGTAGAGGAAGCCGAAACTCAAATAATGGTCACGACGGCGGAGAAGTCGTTGTCACCGCATACGTACGACAAAAACATTCCCTTTTGTTGTTTAGTAAACGCTTCATATAAAAAAGGATTCCTTTTGGATAAATATAAAAGACAAAGGGGTTTATACACCGTATAAAAGAAGGTTCTGTATACAACAAAATATGCCTCAATGAAAGGAGATTGAGACGAAGTCCCATACCTCGGGTCCGACTTGACTCGATCGTTTTTTAACATCCTGAATAATAAACTTGAGTTAATTTCTATTTTCTTAAAAACCATTTTCATGTTCATTATTACATTTATATCACATATTACCATGTTATGAACACTATGTAATTATTTATGTTAATAATGGTCATTTTGTCGATAATTGGTACTTGAGTCCAAAATAAACTCTTTACAAGTTGTTCATGTGGTAAAACATCCATTATATCCATAATTAAATTCATGATTTAGATATCATATATGTAATATATATCCAGTATATACATGCATTTACAATATTACATAACGTTTAGAGGTAAGAAATGAAATGCACTGTTCATGGAGATTGTAAGCCGTACATACGCATGAACGCTACTTTCATTTCTATTTCATATTTTATGGAATGGAATCATAATGATATAAAAGTATATTATAAATCCAGTATAATATCATATATAATACCATTAATTACATCCTTTATACGTCCCATATATGGCATTAATGAATCAAATCACTTTGAGGGGGCGGTAGTCCGCACTTCCTAAAATGAAGATATCGCGTTTACCCATAATAGAAACCATAAAGGTATGCCATAAATGAAAAATACAGAAGCTTAAGTAAAATATAAACATATTATATATCATATATAAATATATTTTAATCTTAATGTCCACCTTTGAAGGTGTTAAAAGAATATTGAACAATCATCGTTTCGTGAGGAAGAAATTCGCCATCCACGGAAACAGTATGTTCTTTAACCAGTAGATGTAGGTGTGTGTATGTGTAGCTAAAATACATCTTATAAAATCATCCTAGTATATGGAAGATACTGGTGTTGTTATAATAGAAATGAATAAAAAGAGTTTAGAGGGTTGGAGAAGCAAAATAAAACAAAAGAACACAAGTGAAGACATTACTTTAAAAATGGGTAACCCTTTTTGAATTGAGATAAAAGGCTTCATTGGGAAGACTTATACCCAAAGTGAGGCTTCAAGGAGTAATAGAGTGATGTGGAGAGACAAAATTAGTAGGGGTTGGCCGAGCCAAAGCTTTGGAAGTGTGGGTAATGTGGTAGAGGTGGGGGCCTTTTATAAGAGGAGAGGAGGGGAACTCTTGAAAAGATAAGAAAAGATACTTTGTTATAAAATGATTTTTCAGATAAAAAATGTCCCAAAATTATACATTACGATGATAAGGTGACAAGGGTTCGAAATAAACCCATCCAATAGGTTTTTGAAAAGTGTAAGTATTATATTTTACATTTTATTTTCATTTTATTTAAATCTTTAAATAATGTGGTAATCACTCCATCATCATGGTGTCATAACTAATTTAATTTATTTAATGTATAAAAATTATAAGAAAAATACTATTATGTAGGAAATTTTGTTTCTTTCCAATTACTATTTATAGTCAAATATCTGACTTGTATAACACAATTTAAAAATTGTTTTCGTAAAACAACTCATGTTTGTGTCATTTTTACCTTTACATTAAATAAAAGGCATTAATGTCATTATCTTACCCATGTGGCTCCATGGGGTCCCAAAAATAGACCCATGGGTTTTATTGGCTGGCCATGACACATCCAATAAGTTTAGGTCATGTTTCTAGGTCATTTCATATTATTAAAACATTATTCATACCTTAAATTACACTAATTACCTCTAATCACGATTTAAAACTTAAAAGTCACTATTCACCAAAAAAATTAATTTAATCCCATTGAACCACATTTTACTTCTTACTGACATCCATGTATGTTGGATTTTTGAAATTAAAAACATAGAGGTGGTAAAATTTCATTTAATCAAAAAATCATTTTTTAATGTACCACTTAGTGGTTTCACTATTCATCAAAAATTGATGTTTTTCAGAAAAATACCAAAACATCACCCTAAGCTGTATTTGATATTTAGAATTTAAAAATGATGTCTATTTTACAAAATTCATAACATATAAGTTACATTAATTAATTTAATAATTAATTCCCGTTGTCTGAGCAAATATTGTGTTTTTATGAAAAAATAAGTATAAAAAGATTGACACTAGTTTAAGTCCAATTTCAATGTGAAATTAATTCCACCGACCAATATTGTATTAAATGGTAAAAATATATTATAATTGAACTTTAAAACCATTTCAAAAGATAATCTAACCATATAATTAAATTAGATGAAAAAAGAAGTTTTGATGTAAAATGCAGTATTTTTCACTATTCATTAAAAAATGGACATTGTCAGAAAAATACCAAAAAATTATCCAATGTAAATTTAAATATCCCAATCATAAATAATAAGATTATTTTGACAAATAGAGCTTATAAAATTGTCAAAAGTTTGATTTAAAAATGGTTTTCATCAAAAGGTAGTAAAACAATCTTTTAAAAATATTTGTGTATTCTAGGGTTAAGATTGGATTTATTATCATTTTAAGCCTCTAAAAACTATCTAATTCATTAATATACATAGATAAAAATATCTATTATTCAATAAGTACTTGGGATGTTACATCCTTCCCCCCTTTAGAAAAGTGTGTCCCCACAATTTATTTACTTATCGAATATGTGGGGGTATTTAGCCCTCATTGCCTTTTCAGATTCCCATGTTGCCTATTCAATCATGTGGTTTTTCCACAAAACCTTTACCTGATGAATCACCTTATTCTGTAACACTTGCTCCCTGTGGTCAAGAATCTGGACCGGTTGTTCCTCATAAGATAGGTTCTCTTCCAGTTAAACTACCTCTGGACTCAAAACATGAGATGAATCTGGCATATACTTTCTCAACATCGAAACATGAAAAACATTGTGTACCTGAGATAAACTCAAAGGTAAAGAGACTAGGTAAGAAACAGACCCAAATCATTCCAGAATTTCATATGGTCCAATGAACCTTGGACTCAGATTTCCTTTCTTACCAAATCACATCACACTTTTCCATGGTGAAACTTTGAGGAAAACATGATCACCGACCTCAAAAGAGAGATCCTTCCTCCTATTGTCCGCATAACTCTTCTGCCTGCTCTGAGTTGTTCTCATGTGTTTCTGTATCAGCTGAACTTTTTCTGCCAACTCTTCTACCAATTCTGGTCCCATCAGCTTCCTTTCACCCACTTCATCCCAGAAAGTTGTAGTTTAACACCGCTTCCCATATACGGCCTCAAATGGTGCCATCTGTATACTAGAATGAAAACTGTTATTATATGAAAATTCATCCAAGGAAATATGTTGGTCCCAACTTCCCTGATAATCCATAGAACAAGTACGTAGCATGTCTTCCAAAGTCTGAATTATTCGTTCTGACTGCCCATCTGATTGAGGATGAAAAGCTATACTAAAATATAATTCAGTACCCAACAACTTCTGAAGGCCTTTCCAAAAGTTAGAAGTGAACCTAGGATCACGGTCAGATACAATGGAGAGAGGAACTCCATGTAACCTGAATATCTCTTTAATATACAAACGGGAAAGTTTATCTAGGGAAAACGTTTCTCGTATAGCAAAGAAGTGATATGATTTAGTCAAGCGATCAAGAATAACCCCGATTGCATTATTAACTCAAGGTGTCTTCGGCAATCCCACAACGAATTCAATGGATATATTTTCCCATTTCCACTCTGGCACTGGTAAAGGCTGAAGCATCTCTTTTGGTAATTGCCGCTCTACTTTAACCTGCTGAAAAGTCAAACACTTTACTGTAAAATCAGCAATATCTCTTTTCATTCCATCCCACCAGAAATACTCCCGTCGATCTCTGTACAACTTAGTACTGCCCAGATGAACTGAAAACGGAGAACTATGATCTTCACATAACAACTCTCTCTTCAACTATGAATCAAAAGGCACACGCAATCTCTTCCCAGATCTCAAAACAAAATCATTATCAATGTTGAATTTAGGCAAATTACCTTTATGAACCAGCTCTACCTTTTTCTGCAACTCACTGTCTTGCTTCTGTGCTTGCTTGATTCTATCTGGTAGAGAATATTTCACTGATACCTGAAACAAAACAGAAGGACATCCTGCACCAACAACTTCTATGAAAAATTTCATCATATCATTAACAAAAGGATCACGTTCTAAATGCAACATTGTTAATGAAGCATTACTTTTTTGACTCAAAGCATCAACCACTTTATTTGCTTTTCCTAGATGGTAATGAATTGTACAATCATAATCCTTGATTAATTCCATTCATCTTCTCTGTCTCATGTTCAATTCTTTCTGATTGAATATATACTTTAAACTTTTGTGATTAGTATATATTTCACACTTTACTCCATACAAATGATGCCTCCAGATTTTTAAAGTGAAAACAACAGCAGCTAATTCCAAATCATGTGTAGGATAATTTACCTCATGAGTTTTCAACTGACGTGAAGCATAAGAAATTACCTGATCATTATGCATTAGAACACAACCAAGTCCTTTCAATGAAGCATCATTGTAGATAACAAACTCACCATTCCTAGAAGGTAGTGCCAAAACTGGAGCATTCACAAATCCTCTTTTCAATTCCTGAAAACTATCATCACATTCTTTTGTCCAGATAAACTTAAAACACTTCCAAGTTAGCTTATTCATTGGACTAGATAACCATGAAAAATTTTCAACAAACATTCTGTAGTAGCCTGCCAAACCAAGAAAACTACAGATCTCAGTTAAATTTGAGGGTCTTGGAAATTCTTCAACAACTCTTGTTTTTGCAGGATCCACTATTATTCCATCTTTAGAAACAATATGACCAAGGAAAGAAATTTGTTGTAACCAAAACTCACACTTGAAAAATTTCCCATACAATTTATTTTCCTTTAAGGTTTCAAAAATAACCCTTAAATGTATTTCATGCTCCTCTTTACTTTTAGAAAATACCAAAATATCATCAATAAAAACAACCAATATTTTTCACCTGAGTCAACTGAGCCATCACTGCAACAAACTGTTTAGTTCTGATTCTGACCATCTCAGGATACTGATTTGAAAGATAATTTCCCTCTGTATGCCATCCCAGAAAATCTGTTCTGTTTCCTCTACAAAAAACCATTCTTACCACATAAATATCTTAGGAGAAGCAATATGGTAATCTTCAAATGCTATATCATTTCAATTTGACCATTAAAAAAATATTTTTGGATAATCATTTAATAGAATTCTAACTCCTAAAGTTATCTAAACCGACCTCTGATACCAACTATAAGGCCTCAGCCTTAAACCTTACATAATCTTGATTTATTACAAGATTACACATTGAGGATATTTTCAGGTTTAGAGTTTTAGAGAATTAGATCATAAAACATTCATTACATACCACATTTAAAAAAAGTGGTTACATAAAATATAGTAATCATTTTTTCCATCAGCAAAAAAATATTTAAAATAAACATGGATTCTTTCTTGAAACTTCATTGACACTATCATCACATCATATACCTTTCCCTTGACCTGTGAAAAACATTTCAAAAACTTGGGATGAGCATTAAAAGATCAATAAGGGATATAAAAGTATGAAATTAAAACATTTGTCCTTGTATGAAATCATACTTTACTCATAAAACATAAGAACTATAACATACCTCATCAAATCATGAATAAATCATAGAAATCATAAGACAAAAAGTTAACTTGAGGCATTCATAACATTCTTACGTAGGGAGTAACCCTCTTGGTTACGTTTGGGATACCCATCACAGTATATTCTCTAAATCTCTTCAGAGAAACCTTAACGTTTAACTCCTTCGCGTTACCCAATGAATTGGAGAGCTATATTGGGCTCACCCTCCATTAGTTTATCACGGAACCACCCGTCTTCATAACAATTTCCAAGAACCATAACATAATCATATCACATAAAACATGCATAAAGGAAACATAACATTTCTACATTTCAATCACAAGATATCAATACAACACATTGATATATTAAAAACCTTATGAAAACCATTTTCAATACCATAATAAAAGAAAAGTAAGACATGGTATTTATTTTTCATTTTAAAAAAATGTTATGGCTTGTAGAGGAAGCCGAAACTCAAATAATGGTCACGGCGGTGGAGAAGTCGTTGTCTCTGCATAGGTACGACAAAAAAATTCCCTTTTGTTGTTTAGTAAATGCTTCATATAAAAAAATGATTCCTTTTGGATAATCATAAACGTCAAAGGGGTTTATACACCGTATAAATGAAGGTTGTGTATAAAACAAAACATGCCTCAATGAAAGGATATTGAGACGAAGTCCCATACCTCGGGTCCAACTTGACTCGATCGTTCTTTAACATCCTGAATAATAAACCTGAGTTAATTTATACTTGCCTAAAAACCTTTTTCAAGTTCATTATTCCGTTTATATCACTTATTACCATGTTATGAACACTGTAATTATTTATGTTAATAATGGTCGTTTTGTCAATAATTGGTACTTGAGTATAAAATAAACTATTTATAATTACAAGTTGTTCATGTGGTAAAATATCCATTATATCCAAAATTATAATCATGATGTAGATATCATATATGTCATATATATCCAGTATATACATGCATTTACAATATTACATAACGTTTAGAGGTATGAAATGAAATGAACCGTTCATGGAGACGGTATGTCGTACGTACGCATGAACGCTACTTTCATTTCTATTTCATATTTTTTTGAATGAAATCATAATGATATAAAGGTATATTATAATTACAGTATAATATCATATATAATACCATTAATTACATCCTTTATACGTCCCACATATGGCATTAACGAATCAAATCACTTTGAGGGGGCGGTAGTCCACAGTTCCTAAAATGAAGATATCGCGTTTACCCATAATGGAAACCATAAAGTTATTCCATAAATGAAAAATACAGAATCTTAAGTAAAACATAAACATATTATATATCATATATAAATATATTTTCATCTTAATGGCCACCTTTGAAGGTGTTAAAAGAATTTGAACAATCATCGTTTCGTGAGGAAGAAATTCACCATCCACGGAAACAGTATGTTCTTTAACCAAAAGATGTGGGTGTGTGTAAGTGTAGCTTGAATCCTTCTTATAACAACATCCTAGTATATGTAAGATACTGGTGTTTTTACAATAGAAATTAATAAAAAGAGTTTAGAGGGTTGGAGAAGTAAAATAAAACAAAAGGACACAAGTGAAGACGTTACATTAAAAACTGGTAACTCTTTTTGATTTGAGATCAAAGGCTTCCTTGGGAAGACTTCTGCCCAATGTGTGGCTTCAAGGAGTAATATAGGGATGTGGAGAGACAAAATGAGTAGGGTTTGGCAGAGCCAAAGGCTTTGGAAGTGTGGGTAAGGTGGTAGAGATGGGGGCCTTTTATAAGAGGAGAGGAGGGGCACTCTTGGAAAATTAAGAAAAGATACTTTGTTGTAAAATGATTTTTCAGATAAAAAATGTCCCACAATTATAAATTTCGAGGATAAGGGGATAAGGGTTCTAAATACACCCATCCAATAGGTTTTTGACAAGTGTAGGTCTTATATTTTACATTATATTTTCATTTTATTTAAATCGTTAAATAATGTTGTAATCGCTGCATCATCATGGTGTCATAAATAATTTAATTTATTTAATGTCTAAAAATTATAAAAAATATACTATGATGTAGTAAATAGTTTTAGATTTCAAATGACTATTTATAGTCAAATATATGACTTGTATAACCCCATTTAAAAATTGTTTTAGTAAAACAACTCATGTTTGTGTCATTTTTACCTTTACATTAAATAAAAGGCATTAATGTCATTATCTTACCCAAGTGGCTCCATGGGGTCCCAAAAATCGACCCATGGGTTGTTTGGGTCGGCCATGATACATCCAATAAGGGTGGTACATGTTTATAAGTCATTTCATATTATTAAAACATTATTCTTACCTAAAATTACACTAATTTTCTCTAATCGCCATTAAAAACTTAAAAGTTACTATTCACCAAAAAAAATTAATTTAATCCCATTGAACCACATTTTACTTCGTAATGACAACCATGAATGTCAGATTTTTAAAATTCAAAACACAGAGGTGGTAAAATTTCATTTAAACGAAAAATCAGTTTTTTATGTACCACTTAGTGGTTTCACTATTCATCAAAAATTGATGTTTTTTCAGAAAAATACCAAAACCACGCCCTAAGATATATTTGATATTCCGAATTCAAAAATGATTTCTATTTTACAAAATTCAAAACATATAAGTTACATTAATTAATTTAATAATTAATTCCCACTGTCTGAGGAAATATCGTGTTTTTATGAAACAATTAGTATTAAAAGATTGACACTAGTTTAAGTCCAATTTCAAAGTGAAATTAATTCCAACCACAACTATTGGATTAAATGGTAAAAATATTTTCTAATTTAACTTTAAAACCAATTCAAAAGATAATCTACCCTTATAATTAAATTAGTTGAAAAAAAAGTTTTGATGTAAAATGCAGTATTTTTCACTATTCATTAAAAAATCAACATTATCAGAAAAATACCAAAAAATTATCCAATATAAATTTCAATGTCCCAATCATAAATAATAAGTTTATTTTGACAAATAGAGCTTATAAAATTGTCTAATGTTTGATTTAGAAATGGTTTTCCATCAAAATGTAGTAAAACAATCTTTTAAAAATATTAGTGTATTCCAGGCTTAACATTGGATTTATTATCATTTTAAGCCTCTAAAACACTATCTAATTCATTAATAGACATAGATAAAAATATCTATTATTCATTACATACATGGGATGTTACAGAACCTCTTATTTATTCTATTGCAAGATAGTGTTTTTTTCCTACATTTAAAAGCATTAAAGTATGTTTATTGTAACCTATAAAAATGGTACATTGATTATTATAATTAACTAGTGTTTATATAAGGACTTGTTTGAGTAAACAGATATTAAAAGGTCGATTAATTTTTTATGTTTTTTAACTCATCCTTAATCAAGATTTGAACAATATTTGAAAAGATTGAACTTATACTAAATTATGATTAGGATTAACTCGTAGATTTTTTTATTGGGGTATTTCATTTGATCGTATTTTTCAGAAATATTATTATGAACTCAATTCACCCTCATCTTTAGTTACTCACTCTAACCAAAATTTTGTAAAAGAAGTATTGAAATATATTTCAACTCTGATATTAGTTGTATTATAAAGTTTAATTTTATTTTTATCTAAATTTAGTTCTTGATATATAATAGACAAGAATGATTTAATACCTATAGAACTCCTTATTTCAATGAAACTAATGATTCTTAGTAGAATGTTAAAGTGAAAATGAATAATGAAATCATAGGTTTTGATATTTCTACATTATTTGAAGATAAATATGAATTACCTCAGAATACTAGAGTTTCCTAGACTGATAGCTCAAATTATACTTATACTTATAAATTTAAATATATGAATCCACTATATTGTACTTTGGGTGATGAATAATTCAATATAATATCTACATGTAAAACATCATTTGAAATTTTGGAACATTTAGGTATTTCATACGAGGGAAAATGTAATGTGAAAGAAATTTAGTTAAATACCAATACAATTAAATATGATACTTTTAAAATAAAACATGATCAGCCTATATGTGACATGTATCTCAGGTTTAATGAGATTGTGAAAACAATTCACTCACTGGGAAAACATCTTTCTGTTAAAGACTATGTGATGCGACTATTGGTGTGTCTACCATATAGATGGAGAGGAACCTTAGTCTTAATCCGAGAATTGTGTTATAGAATTAAATTACCTATTAAGGAGTTGATTGGAAAATTAATGATGTGTAATGAAGAACTCAAAGTGAATAGAGATGACGAGGACAAACCTGAAATACATTATGTAGCCTTCAAATCAACTACCTAAAAATAGAAAGAGAATGTTCATGTTGATAGTTCTAATGATGAATAATCACCCGATGATACTGATGAGGAGATGGCCCATCTTACCAGAAGATGTAAAAGGTTCTATAAGAATAATATATTATTTAGGAAACCCAACTACAAAGGTAAATATTATTATAGTGGAATTTGGAGATAGGATTGGAAGATAAATGATACATCCAATGAAATAGTTCTGTTATGAGTGTTAGGATAAAGGGAATGTCAAAGAAGACTGTCCTAAGCTAAAATACAAAAACAATATTACTAGGATAAAAGATATAAGAAATAAATAAAAGAAACTTAGATGGTTTCTAAAGACAGTTCAATTGATTAAAAAACCCAATTTGTTATGAATGAAAACGACAATATGTGGTTTATAGAAAACACATAAGAGGTATCTGATTCCCTTCCTACTTCTCTTGTAAAAATTTATAATCATTATAGGGATGAAAAAAGTGATGAGAAAAAGTATAATAAATATATTTTTGAGTTACTAACATGTTAGAAGATAAATTTAATGATCTTATGGATAAATTTATTATTTTAATGAGACAACATGCATTAAGTGATAATTATAAATTTGATCATAGTATTGAAAAAGTGAAAAAATGATCAATTGTTAAAGGGGAAAAATGAATTGAAATTTTCCAATGAAAAACTAATGAAATTTCAAGAAGTATTCACTACTGGGATAAATAATATTACCAGGATACGTGGAAAATAAATAGAACCTATGTACATTATGAGCTTGGGATATCAAAATGGATACAGGTGAATTTAAAATAATATCTTCATTAAAAATTCATGTTCTAGAATTTATTAATTTAGTTTTTATTAATATCAACAAAAAAGTACTTATTTATAAAAGTTTAAATAAATTTGATCGGAAATAGTTTAACAATTATGAGTTCCTAATGATTTAATTACTAATATTTCTAAATCTAAGAAGGTTTGGGTGCCAAAATAATTTTTGGTTTAATTTTTTTTGTAGGAAACTTTCTTGAAGAGATCTAGTAAGAACCCATAATACCTAGAAAATGGATGTTTCAGAATCATGAATATAAATTATTCACATTTCAAGAGTCCATTTAATGTTTTTAGTGGACATTTTAAATTTTTTATAATGAAAAAATTAAGATTATTGGACTCATCCAAAGTTCTAATTATTACTCTTTTTTCATATGTAAAGTATTATTTATAGATGTTTTAAATACCAATATGAAAAGTATACAACTATTATGGGATGATGGTTTTCATGTGAACTTCGAAAATAATTCTTTCAAATTTTTTTGATTTTATAAATGATTTAGTTTTTACTACCATGATAAATGGAAATGCTTATACTTTTAATATAGGATATTTATTTTCTAAAAAAATTTCTTATATAAGTACCTTTTAAAAATAATTATGGCTGGGCATAGGGAAATATTCCTTTCAAATATTAACTCCCTTAGAAAGATCAATGGGAATGGTTTAGTCAAATATCTACCTAAACCTGATTTCCCAAATGTTTAAGTATGTAACACATGAAAAAAAGGTAAACAATAAAAGATATCTTTCAAATCAAGGAAAAAAGATTCAACTTCTAAACCCCTAGAGTTGGTTAACATGGATTTTTTTGGCCAATTTATAGTTTCATATATAAATGTGAAGCATTATGTTTATGTCATTGTAGATAATTTTTCTAAGAGAACCTGGTATTATTTCTAGCTCACGAAAGTGAAGCCTACTCCTATTTTACCATGTATGTTAATTTTTTAGAAACTCCTAGTGGAATAATAATTAACAATTTAAGTAGTGATCATCACCATGAGTTTGAAAATAAATAATTTTAACTGTTTTCACACAAAATGGATATATTCATAACTTTTATTTTTGGGTAGAGGCTATGGATATAGATTATGATATAATTAATAGTTTTTTATTAGACCTATCATAAATAAAAATCCTTATAAATTATAGAATAATAAAAATCTAAAGGTTTATTAATTTAGAGTTTTTATTTACATAGTCCTCATTACTAACACTAAGGATAATCTTGAAAATTTTTCTTCGAAGAGTGATGAAGGAATTTTCCTTGGAAATTTAACTTTTAGTAATTTATATAAAAGATTTTATAAAATATCCAAGACCGTTGGAGAATATTTTCATGTTATGTTTGACAAAAAATACCCACATTAAACAAAAAACCCTTTTGAAAATATTGACAATGATTTTTAAACTTTGAACATCAATTCCAAAACATTTGAAAATTTTGTAAAGAAATCAGAAAAATCATCCAATTTTGGGGAACATCTGAAACCCAAACTGAAACCTATATATGAACATATTATTTCTAGTCCTTTTCCAATATATGTTTGGACCTTCAAATACTATCCTCTAGATGTTGTAGTTTGAGACTTTTATAGTGTTATAAAAACTAGAGCTTCTCTTAGAAATCTGGATGAACCTCAGGAATTCTTATCTTAAATTGATCCTAATAACATCAATGATGCAATTAAGTATGAATTAAAGGTGATGTAAATGTAGTAAGAAATAAATAATTTTCAATGAAATATATTTTAAGAACTTTTAGTTCATGCTAAGGACACTCTCACTATTATAACTAATTGGTTGTTTGATAAAAAAGTCGAAGAGTTGGGAACCATAGTGATAAATAAATATGTTTTGGTTTCCTAGTTATATGGTCAAGAATAAGGTATTGGATATGTGGAAACCATTTCACCATTATTTAGACTTGAATCTGTTAGAAAACAAGTTCCCTACACAATAGATTTATATTTCATACTATATAATTTCAAATGGGAATTTTTTAAATGCTTATATAGTTGAGGATGATTATTTTTGAACAACCCCATGGATTTCAAAATCCTAATTTTCCAAATCACATTTTAAATTAACAATAGTGTTATGTTGTTTAAAACGAGATCTTAGATCTTGGTAAGATTGGTTCATCTCTCTTATAATTTTTAATGGTTTTTTGAAAGCCGTAGATGATCATACTATTCTAATAAAAATAATTTCAAAAATGTTTTAGTACTTTAAATCTATGTTGATGATATTTTTTTGGATATTATAAAAATTATTTGGTATATATTTTTCGAAAATGATGACAAATAAATTTGAAATGAGTTCATCGGGTGAAAAAAATTATTTCATTGATTTCAAATTTTTTAAATAAATATGGAATTATTTTCAATTAATGTTAGTACACTAAATACCTTTAAAATTTTTTTGTCTATATATAACTACAAATAATGATACTCCCATGTAATCTAACTGTAATTTGGATATTGATGAAGCTATAAAACTAGTGGATCAAACCATTTTTAGAGGTATGAGTTAATGTTTACTATATTTAAATTACACATGAACTGGTATTATGTCCAGTGTGTGTATGTGTGGTCATTTTCAAGAAAACCCTAATGAGTCTTATTTAATTTATGTTAAAAGGATTTTCAAATACCTCAAGTATACAACCAATTTTAGACTGTTTAACACTATCGGAAAAGCCTTTGACTAAGTGAGTTATTCATATATTAATTTTGGTGGTTCAAAATCAGATAGAAAAAAACCCCAAGAATATATAATATTTTGGGAAATCCAATAGTATATGGGTTTATAAAAAGAAAAATATTTTTTCACTATCTACTACTAATGATGAATATATTTATGAAAGGATTTAATGTAAATTTTTTTTGGATGAAACACAATTTTCTAAATTATAGATATCAATTTAGACATTCCCTAAAAACTGTGACAATACAAGTTCGATAAATATTTCAAAATATCATGTGTCTCATTCTAGGAAAAATAATAATGATTTATTATATAAAAATTTAGGAGATCATTTCAATAATTGTGATATAAATATTTGAATTCATAGGGAATGGACATTATCTTGAGGATTTTTTAACAAAACCATTTTATTATGAGAGATTAAGCTACATTAAAAATGAATTAGGAATGATAAAACATGGTTAGTCTTTAATTTTGGACATTCCACCATTGGATTATCCCTCGTTGGATGATCCACCAATGGTAATACACCCTTGTATAGTAACCCAAGGTGAGTCACCATTGGTGAGTCACCGTTGGCGAGTCATCATTGGAAAGTCACCATTGGAAATTCACCATTGGAGTGTCACCCTTGGCGAGTCACCCTTGGAGAGCCACCATTGGGAAGTCAGGGTTGGCAAGTCACCATTAGAGAGTAACCATTGGAGAGTCACTATTGGCGAGTCACCATTGGGGAGTCACTGTTGGTGACTTACTATTGGGGAGTCACTGTTTACGAGTCACTGGTCTCTATTTCAAGTGTTGATGCTGTTAATAATTTTTTGTATTAAAATTTTATTCAATTTATTTGATTATATTTAATTATATTTTATGAATTTTAATCCCTAAATGATAAATTGGGATTAATTTTTGAATAAGAGTCACTCTTTCTCAAGCAATTCACCCTTGGCATGTCACCATTAGTGAGGCACCCATTATCGAGTCACCGTTAGAGAGTCACTGTTGGTGAGTCACCAATGGAGAGTAACCCTTGGGGAGTCCCCCCAGTGAGTCACCTTTGGCGAGTCATACTTGGTGAGTCTCCATTGGGGATTCACCATTGGCAAGTCACTATTTGGGAGTCCCCATTGGCGAGTCCCATTTGGAATGTCACTATTGGCGAGTCACCATTGGGGAGTCACTGTTGGAAAGTCACTAGTTTATGTTTCCAGTTTTGGTTTTGTTATTAATTTCCTATCATAAATTTTTATTCAATTTTTTTTTATAAAATTTTATGGATTCGAATCTCTAAATGATAAATTGAGATTATTGGTTTAATATGAGTAACTCTCATTCGGTAATGCTTCCTTCGATCTGTTTAACCTTACCATTCTCTACCAAAAAATAAACCTCTCATTCACCTTCCTGGGCCTTCTTTTTACTAAAATGGTGAGATTTACGTTCCCTTATGATTAATATCTTATGTAATTAAGTCCTATATTGTCTTTAAAAGGATAAACGACCTAAGGAATCCAAAACATGTGAATCATGTGGTCATTCCTTAAAATATATGTGGATGTGGAATGGTAATTATCTTTTATATCATTGGTTATTAGTGTGCTCAAGGACCAACGATGGGAAGAGTCACTCTCTAGAAAATATATAAATTTATATCCTAGTATGGTTCATTAATTTTATACGCACACTGAGTTATAGTTTTTCAAAGAAAAAATATTTGATTCAGATCATGATAGATGGTATGGAGTTTACCATTTCCTCAAAAGAATGGGAAAATGTTTATAACTCCCTCATCAACGAGTTTTTGAATATTATCAATGTACAATACCAAGTTGTAGTGAATCTTTTTTTATGATAATACACTACTTGATATAATTGGTCATAGTACTCTAAGAAGGCCTACTTATTCTGAGTTAGATGAAAAATGAAAACTTCTTTTTGTATTTATTCAACATCAAATTTTTCCCAGAAAATGGGTCATCAATATTATGTGATGTTAGGATATGTAACTTCCATTACTTTTTAAATATTTGAATAAGATTAACCTTTGAATATACCTTTTGGTACACAGGATGAAAATTTTTGAGTCATACTCTAGAACAAATTTCCTTATTTACACTATATTAATTTTGACCATGTCGAAAACCACATTATTAATTGATAAGAAGGTGGAAGACAAAGTGATGTGTTGTGGTTTCTACCTAACTAAGTTTATCTATAGATGTATTAGACTGTGTTGTAACCCTTAGATGAAAAAATGGGTGAGAGATAATGATAAACACTATCAAGATTTTAATCCTATAGATCATCCTACCAGACCCAAGAGCCTTGTTGTTCTAGTATTGAAGCCAGATGAGATAGTGGAGTTTTTAAATGAGGAAGAAGTTGATGTTCCTATTATTCATTATGTGGAAGAGGTAACATTAATTTATCAGGAAAGTTAACATGATATTATAAATATCCCCACTATATATTTTGAAGATTATACTTTTCTAGGTACTGTGCCTTTTAGATAATGTATCTCAAGTGAATTGGATTATGGTGATGAGGAGACCAAGGTCTTTAGAGATAAGTAGATCACGATTTCCTCTAAGTATTGAAAGGATGTAGTAGAGATCTTAAATCATTTCAATTATAATAACAATGATGATGATGTTTGTAGAAATAATAGATATAATGATGAGGATATTGATGATGTAGGACTTTATCATGATGATGTTAATGGTGATAAGAAAACTCAATCACATCATCCTTCTCCTACTACATTAGTTTGGATATTATGTCCACTAGTTAGATACCCCAATAAGTGGAGGGGGTGAATCAATGTATGACAGATTAAATCAACTACACCTTTTGATCTTTTTTCTTTGTTAGACAAAACTCTCTTCACTCTCCTTCCTATTTCAGATTTTGAAAAAATCTTAAAACAAGAATAGGACACAACAATTTTACTTGGTTTACCCTCACTGGGCTATGTCCAAGGAGTATACATCAATGATGTGCCAATGTACCAAATGCATGAAAATCTCACTTTAGTTTACAATGTCCGGAGCAGACTCACTGTCTCTCCTATTTTACAACCACTCACATTATAAAAGCTCATTTCTATCTCTACAGATGTGTGATCACCACTTCATCAGAAGATCCAATCACAGTTTAAATAATTTTAGGACCCTTCATTATAAAGAATGATTTCATCTTCCTCTATATGTATATGATTTTTTTGAAGTTCTACTTTAATTCATTGATGAAAAGAACTTTACCATGGATGTACGAGGAAGTCTTCCAATATTCGCATAGCCCTAGAATAACTAGCATGATTATATATGCCTAGATTACCTCTCTATTCCAAATGCACAAGTGTCACCAAACTAATTGCACAAAACACTCTTTCCTAACTCATAATTTGGGTGAATCACACCCTTTTACACCCAAACAGATATTGGTGCACAACTATCAATTAGAACCCTTCTCCAAGCCTAGTATGCATGTGTCACCAAACCACTTTGCACGACACTCCCTTCTTCAACACATAAATTGGGTGACTCACACACTATTAAACCCAAAATAATTTTGATGAATAACTATAAACTAGCCCACAATTTCTAAATTTCTTTATAATTGCGTGACCAAACCACCACTTTCACACCCAAACCAACAATGCGACTGGAGCTCAAATTTTGACCTTGTCGGAAACAACATTTCTGCTCTTTTTTCACTACCTCCAGATCGTTCATTAATTTTTAGAGGTTATTCTTACAATATATTATTCTCAACAACATCTCTTGGAATTTACAACTCACCATGTAAACCCCCTTTGTCAACAAATTTGAATATCGTGGTCTGATTTGTTAACAAATAGAACATGGAGGCCCAATTTGTCAACAAACACAATCACCTCAAAAATGCTTCAATGATACATTGAGGGATTTTTAACCAACATTGGTATTTGGAGAGATCTAGTTTATCTATATCCACGAATTTGGAGAGATCATTTATTGAGAAACCTATTGGTGATTATACATCTATTAGGGAAGAGACTAGAGGATCTACTGTTGGGGAGAAATCCACTAGTCCTATTTTCGTTAATGCTGTTGTTTTGTGTTATAATAAAATAGAACTAGATATGCTTGATGAGTGTGAGAAATTTATAGGATGTGTTTATCTTTTTTGTAACTATTAATTTTCCAAGTATCCTGAAGAATATTTTTTAGTGCATAGAGATATTCACGGTGATTCTATTTTGGTGTAAGATAAGGTATCACTTAAGGGGGAGCCTTCATCTAGTTCAAGACTTCTTGGGAAATCATATACTGATTCAGATGATGATGGGGGTGGTGATGATCATAGAATTATACCAAAGGATGGTGGACCTAAAATATTATTTGGAGTTGGGATAGATCCTATGATATATTTAGTTTACTAGATTCACCATACTAGTGTTATTCAACACTTCCCTTTAGATGGACCTGATGCTAATTCGGGGCATGGAGTGGCATCTATGACTACTGTTGATACACCTTCTACACCATTTCCTTCAGATTATAGTTCCAAGGAAGATTTAAAATCCTCCACAGAGAGACTCCTTGCTGACTTCAACAATATTTTGAGGTATCATACACATCTGTTCACTCATCAAAGTGAAGATGATTCTAGGAAACTCTTTGATTTGGTTATATTCTATATTCAGCCTAAGATGAATTTTCATATTCAGGAAGTGTAAATTGAGAACTAAAGGTTTTCTAATGAAATGGAATCCATGAGATCATTGATGGAGGAGACAAAACCTGAATTTTCGACCAGCGTGTCTTCTATGATAGAGATTTTGGAGAGATTACCTTAAATAGATACTACATCATTTGATCCACCACCCTTTATCTTCTGTTGATGTAGAGTTGATATGGTCATAGTTTGAGATGATCTTCATAATATTTTGGGAAATATTCATAATACTCATTAGGAGTACCTGAGGTAGATTTTTTACTCATCGTGAACACATATATAAACTGGTAATAGAATTTTTAAATGAATTCCATTTTGACGAGGAAACCATTACTAAGTCCATTGAATATTATCATTCAAGGGTGTATAAAATAATTTTGTTGAAATTTCATTTGATGTTTTTGGATGAAGACCTATGGATTCCACATATCACCAGGTATTCAAAGTAATACATCGACCAATTGAAATTGAGTAGACCACTACTCAAGCTATTTATAGAAGAGAATAATGATTTCTTTAGTTCCAGGGAGAGAGGGGGAAAAATTATTATATATATTTTCAACATTATAAATCCCTTTCCCGATGTATCTAAGACAAAAATTGTTTCTCCCATGGTGATTACTATAATATATTACACATTCGCTCCTTCCATATACCCTTTACATTATAAGTACCATACTTTCAACATGTTTATATAGGAAGCAGTTAGCCATCTCAGAAAAATGGACATTAGAGAGTTTCTTACCACTACCTCAACACATTCATCCACTATCATAACACCCTCAGTATATAAATATGTGCCCTCTGCCTCTTCCAATGGAACATGTTGTTCCTACCTCCTAGGATAATAATTACTCCAATTATACATAGTCTTTAATAGGGATTTTTTTATAATTATACCTATACCTATTTTTGGGATATAATATAATTATTTTTTGTGCTTTATGAAATGTATCTCTATTATTATTATTATCTTTGTATTTACAAATTTTTTACCTTTTTTATAATCCCAAAAGGTGGAGAATAGTTTTGGAATTTAGTATCCTTCCTTTTATACCTAGATTATTTGGACCCACACTTTGATACCATCATTATTTCGATGTAATTTACATCAACTTTAAAAACCATAATTACACTAACCTTTGATTCCAAATTTCTTTATATCTCACATTTTACATTTTAAATGTTATGAACACTGTTACCCTTTAAATTAATTTATCTATACCTATGTTTATTTTTTATATGGTCTATAAAAATTCCACCATTTATGATCTAAAAAGTAAGAGATTGTTGGTAGCTCTTTATTTTAATGCTCATAAATCATGTTTATTATATTTATAATGGGATTACTAGTTTATTATAACATTTTAATCTATACGAAAATTTGATGAAAATATCTCTAAGAGTTGGAATGAATAACCATTAGTTCAAATAATTCACCTCCAAACATGACTCAACGTTAGTTCAAAAATGTAACCTCCGGACACAACAAAACATTATTTCAAATTAGTTACCATAATAAATTAATAACATTTAGTTTAAATGAGTCACACCAGAAATAAATCACCATTAGTTTAAATGAGTCACTTCTATATAATACTCACTGCCAGATAAAATGAGTCAACAACAGTCTAACTCACCACTAGAAAAGACTCACCGCTAGAATTACTTACCGCTAGACTGACTCACTTCTTTGACATGAGTCACTTCCAGATTGATTCATCATCAGAAATGAGTCACATCCAGAAGATATTCCATCACTATTATACCCTCTTTTGAACTAAATAATCATAATATCTATATTGATTCAATTAATTAAGAGGGTTATTTTATGATTATTTTCTTAACTATTACAGGTATTACTTAATAAAATTAGTGCCAGTATGAGGATTGAGAAGATCTCAATGATTATTCTTTAATGGGGGCATAAAATACTATATATTTTAGAAGACACCGTTGTGTGTTCATGATCTGATAATTTTTGAATACTGGATGGATCACCACACAATAACGTACAAGCTGCCCAACTACTAACTTTCAACTATGAAAGATTAGAACTCATTAAAGATCAAGATTATTTCGTACATATATAATAAAGGGAAAATTATGATGCCTTGTTTACTGAAATCTTTATTGAAACTATTCGATCTCCTCACCCACCCAAAATAGAGGTCAATTAAGAATATGAAAAAAATAATATAAACAAAACATACCTTTTATATATATTATTGTTTGGTCTTTCTGTTGTTTTCTTTTTCTTTTGAGAATTGTGTGGTTTTCTCTATTTATTAACACACACATTCTTCTATGATAGAACAAGAGAATAATATAAATTATTTTCTGTAAATTTTTACATATATACCCACTGTGTTTATGTAAGAGATTCTTATGTCACCTATGCTTGTATTTATTCCATTTTATAATTGTGTAAGAGGTTTTGAGATTATAATACTTAGTTGTTTTGTGTTTAGACGATCCTGGTTGTGGATCAGATTATAATTATATAATCTTATTTGTAGAAATTGATTTACATGTGGAGGGTATTAGGTCTCTACTTGAGAATGAACCCCTAATTTATTATGTTTGTGATTGTGTTTTGTTTTTCCATATTACATTGTTTTAAACTATGTTTAGTTTTAACCAATAAATATTATTGTTTCTTTTGATAGTTTCTCTTAACTAGTGTTTATATATGGATTTGTTTGAGTAAATTAATATCAAAAGTTAATGAAATTTCCTATATTTTTTTTAATTTAACTTTGATCAAGTGTTATAAGTCTTTTAAAATATCAAACTTATAATAAACTATTATTTTTTTAAGTAAAATATTTTTTGTGGGATTTTATTTGAAGCTATTTTTAAAAATAAATTCATTGGGAACTCAATTCACCCCCATATTGAGTTACTCACTCTAACCAATATCATCCATATACCACTATAATGAATTTTATTTCCCAAATCATAAAGATACACCCTTTATTACCGTCATATATCATAGTTTTCACATTAAAGCTTCAAAATGTCTCCTTATAGGGATATCAATGTACCTGCATGTAATTCCTGCCACATGTGCAATTCGAGGTCAGGTATAGAACATGGCATACATTAGGCTTCCAATATATGATTCATATAAAACCTTTTTCATGCACTCAACCTCTTCTTCCACTTTTGGTTATTGCTCGTTGGATAATTTTAAATAAATTGATAGGGGAATATAAAATAAATTTTTTAAAGAATACTGAATCTATTCATAACCATTTTAATATAGTTATCCTATGATAACATAAAGGTTCCTACTGTATAGTCTCTCTTGATCATCATCAACAATATTTTACCAACTTCTCCAAGATCCTTAATCTTGAACTCATTATCCAGTTTCCCTTTCACCACATCAATCCTCTACATTCATGATCCTACAAGAAACACGTCATCCACATATAAAATATTTATAGTATATATATCACCAAAAACATGTCATATATGCATTGATCCATGGAACACTATTTTTATGAATTATTGTCATGAATGAATCAATATTTTTTTTCCTCTACCTGGGTTCCTACAGAACCCATATAAGTTATTACGGAGTTCACAAAAAAGGGATTTTTTCCATAACTAAATGTATATCTCTATCTGCTGCATATAGATATCCTCATCCATATCTTCACTATGGAAACAATTCATGGCATCAAGCTTCTGATGGAGTACGTGTTTTGATACAAAAATACTAAGAACCACCAAGATTGTGGTAAGATTCACCAAAACTGATAAAATTTCAATGAAATTTACACCATCATTCTATTCATAAACATTCAAAAACAGTCCTTCTGTGTATATCCTCTTACCATCATGTTATTCCCTCGTACGATACAACTATTTGTTTTGCAATTCCATCTTTAATTATGTTAAAATTGTTATCTCCCATGTAATGTTTTCTTACAAAGAAGAAATATCCTCCTTCATAACCCACACTCACCTATAAAACTCCTTCAACTACATTTCCTCTTCCAAGCATTATGGTTCTCTACTATTAGTTAAAAATAGATAATGTATGTATAGAGTATACCTCAGCACAAGACATATCACCAAATATGATCTTCTCAAATCCACTTGGGATGTAGGTTCCTTTGGTTATGGCTTCACATGATCTAGCACACCTTTAAACTCCACTAATTCATAGAACTATAATTCTTTTTTCCCGCAATGATCGTTAGCTACAGGATGGTCCATGTAAATGAAAACTTCATTAAATATCACATTCTTAATTCTCATAATCAGCTTGTTTTTATCACCACAAAATTAATAACCATACTCCTCACAATCATAGACAATAAAGAAACATGATTTAGACTTGGAATAATTTTTTCCCTTACAGAAAAATCTATATTTATATATTCCAAACAACCAAAGACTCATAAATATGAAAAATTTAAATCCTTTATAGAATAGATATCCCAGATTATACATTCCCCCATTAGTACAGATTGACTAGTATTAATGAGATATGCTTCTGTGTTCACTTCCTTAGCCAAGAAATTATTAGGTATCCCTGATTGAATCCTCATACTCTTAGAATGTTCATAAATTTTCATTATCTTCCATTTAACTACATAATTTTAATGTTATGTAATTGTAAGAGTTTTCACCAACCAAATTACATTATTTCAAAGTATTATTTAAACATATGGATATCATACACTCCACCATTTTCATACCTCAATCATTTTTTCTTTGATTTCGAATCATTCACCACAATGTTACTCCACTTATGAAACACCTTAAATACATAATATTTTATTTTAATAAAGAATAAACATACTTTCATACTTTATTTTTCATTAAATGATGCATAATAGAGTGGTCCTCCATAATAATGAATTGGTGAAGATGCCCAAACACTAGTTTAAAATAGGTATCATTTTCTATATTTGATGTTATGCCTCCTTTTAAAAAGGATACCTTCTTCTAATTTCCAAGGATATAGTCTTCACATAAGACAAATTACATTGAATAGAACTCTGAGAGTATAATTGTTTTTCTCGCTCTATCAACACATTTTCACTTAGGTGTCCTACCATGTATTTTTATAGTTGTGAATCCCTGGTATGATATTTTGATGTGATCATTTACATGAAAATCTCAACCATATTTTATAGGGTACCGTCCATTTCTCTATGATCAATGTCCAGAGATCCCTTGTTTATCTTCCATGAAAAAACCAGTGATTGTGGAGATAGTACGTGAAACATCCAGCTACCAAAAATTATAAAACAAATCATCAATAGATACACCTAACATTTTCAAGAGGTAGAAAAACCCCATTATTGGAATTCATCCATACATCAAAAATTCCAATGATCTGCTAGGGTTCATTATTAGAGAGTTGAAAAATTAATTTATATAAATTTAATTGTTCTAAAAACCCTTCTATGATATGGAATGGAAATAATCCATTGAGTGTAAAATACAATAATCGATAAGTCTATCCATGCTTAGCAACAACACATAATCAGTTCCTTTAGCTTCTATATTTTCTGTATGGGTTTTAAGTTCCTTTCATTTTACTTTTCACATTTTTTGGAATGTCCCATCTTCCCTCAAATCTAATATACAGGACCATCCCCTTTTCCTTATCTCATCTCTATCCACTTGATTTTGATTATCTTCTATAATTAAGTCATTTAACATATTTTACTCTTCCTTATACATTTAGAAAAGAACCATAGAACCTACTAGATTATATTCTTTGAATATACTCACTGAGGATCTGGTCCCATACATACTCTAGAACTATATTTTTATTCCATGAAGAACCACTCATGACTATTAGAGTCATTTCCCAATTTTGTGCTAAAAAATTAGTAAAAGTAGTGCACATACATCATCATCAAGAGTAATTCCCACCAATGTCAACTGACTTGTGATGGTGTTTAATTTTTTGAAATGATATACAATAATCATCCCTCAAATCATCTTCAAATTAAATAGTCATCACATTAGGTGAACCTTTTTTGACGATGAAGGCTTCACATACATATTCACAAGAGATTTCATCAACCCATATATCATCTTTTCCTATCAAATTTGAAATCCATGTTTTTTAGAATGTAAGGAAGACAAATACTAGAACCCACCAATCTTGTAGCTCCCACATATTCTAATCAATATCTATTAGTTTTATTACCAAAATAGGAAAATGAAATTACTTATGGTAAAGTTAGTCTTCAATCTATATCCTAATATAACTTAATTTATTTCCATAGAAGCTATCAATCTTTATATTTCATCCATCCATAGCCATCACTCAAATCAATAAAACTAGACATGATATTATGAACATAGGATATGATTCGAGTTATTACAGAAATGTTGGGGGTAACCCCTACATAAAAGTTATAAAGATATATGAAAAAAATAAACCAAAGTAGTATAAGAACATGGATATAGTGATTTATATTTTTTTTGAAATGATCCCTACATCCACAGAGAGGTAAACTAATTCACTAAAATTGAGATAATAATTATCATGAGATTTTCTGAGTTTTTCAGACAATAAACCATATCTTGAATGAGCTAATAAAAAAGAGAAATCACTACTCCACTAACTACATAATAATTGAACTATGATACAATGACCAGTGGCATGAATTTCACACTTCTACCAGGTCACAGACACCGATGTCCATGATTCTATTGTATGATCTCATATTTTTACAAGTATATATCTCTTTGAGTTTTTTGTTAGACCATGTGCAATGAGTATTATTTGGATATGGAGATTCCTTATCGAGGAAACAACCTAAAGTTCAAGGATTTAGGGTTTTTAAATTAATATAGTGTAATTATAAATTTTTTAAATATGAATATGATAGTTTTGTATGAGTTTGAATGAATTTGGAGGTGTTTGTGATCCTTATGTAGAAGCATGGATGAAAATGGTCTTCTAGGCAATTATACACCATTTATATGTAAAATTAAAAGTAAATGCTTCCAGACACATGCAATGAATTGGTTTAGGAAGTGAAGTGGTTACAGGTTGTGAACCAAATTCATTCCATGTAAATGTAAATAGGGATAAATATTAACTAGAGGTGGTAATTTTTTCACTGTATCTTACAAGTGAGGAAGTACAAATCTTGAATAGATTACATGCCATGAAGTCCTTGGATCTAGTGATTTAATGTGTTTCATGAAGTTGTGTTTCTCATTTATTTCATTGAAACCATTACTTCAATCAAAACATTAGCTGCTCTTGGTGATTTTTGTTCCCTTCCCTCTATTTTGCATTACTTCTTTCCATATCAAATCCCTGATGAGTTATTCTACCTAGGTTTTCCAATCTCTTTTGTTTTTCTTTGTAATTATGATTGATATATTCAAACCAATGTTGGATCTAGTTTGACCTAAATGTTGTCTGATCTAGGCTTCCTTCATTGATCATCTTCACCTCCATTATTATTGGTGATATTGTTGGGAAGCATTTATTAATCACCAGATAAAGTTGGTTAGTCTACATCTAGTCCCTATTTGTATGATTTAATTTTCCATAGTATATTAAATAGGTGTGATCACACCAGCATGTTGCACGCCTCACCCAATTAATTTCATAAACCTAGTGAAATAATATCTTTTAACTACCATTGGATCCCATTGGGTCTATAGGCATAGAGGATGTGACCTCCAACCACCCGACAGTTGTGCCAGAATGGATGATGTTGCATCTTGGTCTAACTACTAGAAAATTGACCTTTAATAATGCTGTTATTTATTAGTGATAGAATAAAATGCGGAAAAATGGCATATTATCAGTGCTGATTAATGTCATGATATTTTTAACATTTTATCAGTGAAATTATTTAATCGCTCATAAAGGAAACCATTATCAGCGCTTTATTTTTAGCATTGATAATGGGTATCATTTTTCAGTGCCAATGATTTACACTAAAAAGGGTACACTTATTACGCACGTTATGCTTATCATTGAAAAATATTTCTTTCATCAACACATTTTTAACACTGATATAATGGTATAATTAAATAAAAATTTTAATAATAAATGATTTTATTAAAAATTAATTAATTAATTTTTTGATAAAAATTAATTTATTGATTATACATTATTAAATACTAAACATTTTATTAATTAGATAATTATGAAAATTAATGTTATTAAATTGGATATATTAAATATATAGATATATAACAATGTATAAAAATATGATTTATATATTTAAAAATATTTATGCACTTTACATTAAATAGTTATATCTTTATTGAATAATGGTAAATAATTAAAAATTAATATGAATTAAAAATGTCGAAAAATGGAAAAATAATCAAAATATAATTGAATGTTGTTTGATTTTCCAATTTAATATTGATCAAATGTGTATTATATTGATTTCAAATATATGTAATTAATGCATTTTTATATACAATATTTACACACACTGAACATATCCATTTATTATATTTTTAAAGTGAACAAATATTCTTAATTTATTCAAATTCACTCATTTTTAACATATATACATGCACTCAAATCTGATATTCATTAATAATGTTAAAAATATATTTTTAGAATGATATTTATAAATAAATATATTTATAAATGTACAACCACTATATTTATACAATTATATATTTATAATTATAAATGAATACAAATATTTTTTTAAAGTATTTATATAATTAAAAATAAATAAACATGTATATTTAAATAATTAATAAATTTAAAATTAATTTTATTAAATAATTAATATGTTTAATATATTTATTTTTATATATATTTATTATATATATATATTTTAAATATATATATATATAATTATATATATATATATAATTATATAAATATATATAATGATATAAATAATATTTTCTAAAAATATTTCTATAAGTAGATATAAATATTTCTAACATTTTTATAAATATATTTAAAAAGGAATATATTTAAGATATTGATATTTCTATATATTTATTAATTATTTATAATTTTTTTACAAATTTTATATTTATATTTACAATTTTAAATCCTTAACAGTACTTCAGTAATAAGCGCTGATAAAAGAATATTTATCAACACTTTTTCTGCGCTGATAAAGAAGAAGATTTATCAGTGCTCTAAGCACAAATAATTATTGGTGTTATCGGATTTTTTTTAACAATAATGAAAATAGTTCTTTATTTGGTCTTATGTTATAAGCACTGAAAAACAAGCTATTTATCAGTACTTATTTTTATGTGCTGATAAAAGTATCATGATCTATTTTGAAAAAACATTTCCATTTATTAACCAATGAATATATACAGCTTTTTATAGAATCCACTCACTTTCGGCACTCCTCCTTAGTGAATCAAAGGTCAAATAATACCACTCAACTTCCTCTTAACATATTCTCCAACAATCAAAGAGGGTCTCTAATTTTCTTCAAACTAGATAGGTAGGCCTTCCAATTTTCATTGTTTATTTTTTGTTTCGTTATTTATTTCTTCTTTTATGATTCATTTATGATACGTTGTTTATGATCTGTTGTTTATGATTTGTTTGTGATCCATTGTTTATGGAATGATTTTTGGTCCACTTTTTTTATTTACTACAGATTTATGATTAATTGTTTATACTAACTCATCAATAGGATCTTGATGAAAAGTTGGAAACTACTTTTTGTTGTTATGACATCTCTTATTGCACTCATGCATATTAAATTTTAGATATAGAAATACATCTCATTCATTACATGTAATTATTTTTCTTATATTATAAAATCATATGGAGGTTTTAATATTTCTTTCCATATCATATATGTAACTGGTTGTTCTATTCATTTTCATTATTCCAATGATACCTATATCAACGATACTACACATTTTTTGATCAAGGTGGAGGACATATAAAGGGTGATTTTACAGTTTGAACCCAATATTTATCTTATGTGTACATCTATGTGAAGGTATGGTTCAAGAATTACATCAACTTTGTTTTGAATCATGAAGACTTATTTTCTTATTTTGATTCTTCATTCACTTATGATCTTCTCGTGATTTTTATTTAAACTCATTGTTGGTAAAAGAAAATTTCACCACATGTATTATCTTTGTACTCTTCTATAAAAATTTTAGGGGGTGTGGGTTGGGTAACATACCCATGCTCAATATTTCTAAAAAATATTCACTACATGCAATCATCATTTAAAGCTTCATAGTATGTCTTGACAATAATTGTCATTCTTTGATGCAATTTTAATCTTTTAGACCTCTTCATGAAACTTATTTCAGCATAGTGATATTCTCTAACAATCCCATGAAATCAATTTCTCAACATGAAATAATTTTCATTGAGTTCATGGTGGTTCCCTGCTTCTATTCTAGTCAAATATCAACAGAGACATCCACTTGATACAGAGTTCACATGGAAATAATTATTTGAATAATATACCTAACGTCTTTAGTATAATTGGATAAATTCTTTTATAAATCTTATGTTAAATTCAAAATATTGAATAAATTCCAAATAATTAATGGATAACTATAAAAATACCCCTACAATACAAAAAAATCAAAGGTATTTTTACCTTTTTATATAGCTCATCTAGTTATCCCTACATTTTATACGGTTCATCAAGAGTGTATTGGAAACATATCCTCTATTTTAACCTTTACTGAGAATATAAAAATCTATATTTATGAACCGAATAAGATGGATATTGAGTTTAAAATCAATGTACACTAATATTTTTAGAAATGAAAATAATTATGGAGTTAAAGAGTTCATAATGTTTGAAAAAGAGCATGTAGACGACCCCTTGAAAATCCTTTATCCATGTTTACATTGTTGTTATTGAAGAAACATTAGTCTGAAAGAGTTGGAATTAAATTTTGTTTGTCATAGAACAGATAAAAGCTACAAATATTTGACTAAACATGGGGAAAATATGAAACTGGACATCTATTAAGATGATACTACAGTTTATGAATCATTTGATATTAATACTTCGTAAAAGATGATCGAGATCACATAAAAGAAATTATAATCGAAATTGAAGATGACCATTGTGATTTTAAAAAGTTGTTTATGGAGTTAAATAGTTTTTCCAAGAAACCACTGTATAAAAGTTGTACTAAATACACAACATTATCAGCTGTATTGAAGTTATATAATGTTAATGCTAGCAACAGATGGATTGACACCAGATTTAAAGAACTACTTTGTGTTCTGAAAAATATACTTCCATAAGAAAATGAACTCCCATTACAAACATATGATTCTAAATGAATGTTACATTCAATGGGAATGATCTCTAAAAAAATACATTCTTCTGATTATTATTTCATACTGTTTCGCCAGGACAACGAATTACTCCTGAAATTCTCTAATTGTGGCGCAAATCGATACATGAAAAATGAATCATGTACTTCAAAATATGAATTTTAATTTCATATCATTCAATAGTTTAGAAGACTATATGGATATTAATAAACCCCATGACAATTAACATTTCATTCATATACAAAAATAAATGATGGGAAGCTGTGCCATCTAGCAGGTTGTACTTCATGGAAGAATATTGATTACGTCTTTTCTGAATTTGGAGATGAGTCGAGAAACATTTTTCTTTTGTTATCTACAGACAGAATAAATCCATTTGGTGTACAAAGTAGTAAACATAGTACATGGCCCATCATATTGGTAAATTGTAACTTTCCACCATGGAAATCATGATGCAAAATCACATTATGTTGTCTCTGCAAATATCTTGACCAAAGAAAACCAGTAATGATATTGATGTCTATTTGGATCCATTGATCAAAGATAAGATATTGATTTGGGATACAAGTGTTATAATATTTGATTCTCATAGAAGTGAATAATTCACATCGAGGGACATGTTGTATGGAAAAAAAAGATGACTTCAACACTTATAGAAATATATCAGGATATATCATTAAAGTCATGTTGTGGTGTCTCATTTCTGAAAAATTCACATACTCAATTCTGTTGAAACAATCCTCAATGATTGTGTTTTTAGGACATCCAAAATTATTAACTCGCCAACATAAATACTAATCATGGATGAAATCATTTTATGTGAATATCTAAAAAGGTACATCATTGTCTCTTGTAACGAGTGATAAACTATACAAAAAAGAAAAAATATTGACATTATTTTTGGTAAACTATTTTCAAAAAAACCATACAAAATCAGGTTGGAGGAAGAGATACATTTTCATAGAATTATAGTATTGGAAATGTTTGTATGTCAAAAATTATCTTGATTTCATGCATATAGAAAAACATGTATTTTTTAGTGTTATTTTCATGTTACAAAATTTTCTGAAAAATGAATGATAGCATCCTGGATAGGTTAGAATTGATTGAAATGGGGATATGGTAAGAGTTGACACCAGTGAAGGGTAAAAGGTGGACTTCTCTTCCTCCTGGAACTTACACTTTATCGAGATATGAAAAATTGCAATTTTTCATTTTCTTTACGAGTGTAAAAGTTCTATATGGGTATTCCTAAAATATCCATAATGTCGTGTCAATGACCAATTTGATGTTATAAGGGATAAAACCACACGACTATCATGTTTTGATGCAAGATTCAATTCATGTTTTTTTCCATTGCATTACGACTCAAAATGTATGGCACACATTAACAAAATTCTACTTCTTTTTCAAATCCATATACAGTAATGTTATAGACCCGGTTATGTTTTCCATCATGAATAAGGATATTTTAATCATATTATGTTAATTAGAAATGTTTTTTCCACCATCAGTCTTTAATATAATTGTCTACCTGATGGTTCAATTGGTATGAGAGGTTCAACTATGTGGTCATTTCCATTACAGATAGATGTAACCCATTGATTAGTATATGAAGATTTGAAAAGGGTATGTCAAGAATCGAATTCGACCACACGGTTATATTTTAGAACAATTTATTTTTGAAGAATCTATTGAATTCTGCACCGATTACCTATCAGACATTGAAAGCAAGGGTCTCCCAAAGTATCTTTACAACAAACACCTTATGGGCAAAGGGATTTCAGGAAGATATGTTGTTACAATTTCCTTGATAGAGTGAGAGAAAACAAATATTTACATATTAAATAATAGTAAAGATGTTGATCTATACATTGAATCCCACAATGAAATTCTTAGATATTTGAATCCATTAAGGGATCAAAGATGTATATCAGATAAACATAATCGAAAAATCATATGATGGTTCAGAGATCAAATTTATAAATAGTTATCTAAAAATATGAATTCAATTACTGAACGACTTCAATGTCTGATTAGGGGACTTAATGAAAATGTTATATCTTACACTGGTTTTGTAATCAATTTTTATACATTATATACAAAAGAAAATAATTACCTCAGTATTATAAAAAACAGTGGTGTTAGATTTGTGGCTGAAGTGATACACATATCTTTCTTTAAGGATAGAAATCCATTTTATGCACATATATCATATTTTGGAATTATCGAATAGATATACGAGTTGGATTATACAAATTTAATGTGCCAATTTTCCATTTCATATGTATTGAAAATATCAATGGAGTAAAATTTGATGATATGGGAATTGGGAAGGTTAATTTCAACGTCGAAGGGGAAAAAGATGAACTATTCATTATAGCATCAAAAGCAGTGCAATTATTTTAAGTATCTGATCCATCAAATAAGAATTGGTCAATTTTACTGATTGAGACTAAAACAAATGTTATGTTAAATGAAAATTCAATCGAGGTTGACCCTTTTATTTGGACATCACAGTTAGTTCTTGGTGGTCCAAATTTACACAGTGTCTTTTTCATTAGAGGGGACCACAAAGAGGGGATTTGGATTATAAAATGAGGAACCAAAAGCTTGAAACCTTAAAAAATGGAATAGTGTTCAATGAGAATGTAAGTGTTGTTTATATATAATTTTTTTTCTCATAATATTATATGTTCTATACTACATTATCATAATCTAAATTAAATGTTTGAATACTCATACAAACAATTTATTTATCAGGTGATGATGTTTCCAATCCCTCGAAAGAACAAACTAAAATGAAGTAAACCCTATGGAAAGATGTAAATTTAATGTTATGATATACTTTCTCTATTTTACTGAAGCATTATATAATGTAACATTGATTTCATTTTAATTATTTCTATAGAGATTGTTTCTATTATTACTGACATAAGAATAGTTTTCTTTATATATATGCATTCTTTTTATCAAGAAGGGGGGTGGTTTGTTTTGAAAATATCATTAGTCAGTTTAAGATTAATATAAAAAGGATTATTGATGTTTTTTATTGTATTTAATACTTTTTATTCATGTTATTTTATTAACCAATGTTTGAAATTTATATAGTATAGTTTTTTGGTATTTGTGTTGTAAATTTCATTTCATTGAAATTATGAATTTGGACTTGTTTTTGTTGATATTATATGTGTTTCTAGTGCTACGGTGTGCAATGACAACACATTCGATTATGTCCCTTTATCAGCACTTTTAGAAGGGCTGATAAAAGAGACACTTACCAGATATTCTAAAATTTCTAATGAAGGTCTACTTTATCAGTGCTGATAAATGGAATTTATCAACACTTTTTATAAGTGATGATAAATGAAATATTTATCAGTTCTTTTTCAGTACCGATAAAAGTTCTGGACTTTTAATGTCTCTCAAGTTATCAACCCTTTTCTAGCACTGATAAAGGACATTTCTAGCGCTGTTAAAGGTCTGTTTTTTAGTAGTTTCTTCTATAAATTAGTGACTTTAGAAAAAATAATTTTTTCGATTAATTGTTGTCTTATATATGATATTAGAGAGATAGGTGTTTCTGGTTGTTTATTGTCATACATTAACATTGTAAAATGGATTATTTGATTCCTTTAATGAATGGGTAAATTGAATGACAATGGGTATTTAGAAGAATTAACCTTTTGGTTTTAGGATTTAATGTTGTGATATACATACAGTTTTGATATTCACTTATGACACACGCTATGATGCTTGTATATGGGTCTAGGCCTTGAAAAATGATAAGGAGCTTATATAGTAGGCTAGTTCCAATGATATGTTATATCATTTTTATATAGTTGTGGTTAGAATGATTGTTATACATGATTATATATAGTCCTACATGATAACCAAGAAAGTTGTTTGGTTTAATGGTTGTGGTTGGTATTGTTTTTCAACATTCCCAATGGCCTTCTAGAAGGATGAAAAAGCAAGTTGATTAATGTAGTATATTAATTATTTAATTAATTTATATAGTTTTTTATCACATTATTGCATGAAATTCTTTTCAAAATGGGTTTTTAGACACAGTGGTGTCCACCAACTGAGTTTTACTCACATCCTACTCAAGCCACTATTTAGTATCTGAGAAGATTACATAGATATAGGTTTAATAAGGGAAAATTAACTTTTAGTTGATTGTTGCTTACAGGATGGGTTGGATCATACAGATTGGACCGACAAAGTGTTTCAGACCTGGTTCATTGAAGTATTTTTAGTTGTATGGCCTTGAACATGTCATTTTGTATCATTTAGTTTTTCATTACATTGTTTCTTTTATTATTTGGCTATATTCAGTTGATTATTTCTCTTATTAGGTTTTATGCTTATTTATCTATATTTTTTCAACTATTTCTTGTACTATAATATTATTTTTATCTTTTTTTGAAACTCTTTAATATAGGGTATAATTCCCTATTATATTCTGTAGACACTCATTGCTAGTCCGAAGCCCATGGTGTATTGAGAGGTGCACCTGAGGTCTCATATCCATTCCGTTTGGGAAATGTGCTAAAGTGTCGGATCTGGGGATGTTATATATTGGAATCAAATCTTGAAATTGCCTTTTTCTATTTCTTTATTATTTGGGAAAGGTAGAAAGGAGGCTAGGATGTTTCAAGAATTGGTAACGAGCATGTGCAAGGGAGTATCTAACCAATATATGAGGAAAAATCCCAGTGCATTGGGCTGATATTTTTTTCATGATGTTTTCTTGTTATAGTTTGATGATATTTTTCCTTGGGTGATTCACATGTTCTGTGATGTTATTATTTCATCAGATTTATACTCGTGGATTGATATGGCATGAGATGAGTATCTATCCATCATGATAATAACATGGGGATATATATTGACCTACATTGTTCACGATATTGAAATATTTATTAAATGTGATATATACTCATATATGAACTATGAAATGATAAACCTATTATATATGATGAATGAAATAAATGAGTTGACATGTCTTTCTTAATCACTTTTTAAGCCATGAGTAGGGATACCCTGATCAAATGGTTCCTAATTATTGTCATCTGTTTAGATTGACCATATTAGTACCCTTTGTTCCAAGGAGTGTGTTTTTCTTGTAGAGAAAATTCTTCCATTTCATACTTGAATAGAGAATTAGGAGTGTAGAAATTATCATGCTCCTAAAGAATCTAAGCCTAAGATTCTTGTAGCTCTTGAGGATCAGTTGGATTTTCAGCTTAGAAATAGCTTCCTGAGGGGCATTTGATCCATGAAAAGGGATATTTTTGGCACCTTTATTTGTTGTTTGAGATGAGAGAGTATTCCAGATACAAAATCCACACATTCTCACTAATGAAGGAGGCCTCTGAGTAGCTGAGTTCTGGATCAAGTCAGTCCTGAAAATCTTAAAGAACATGAAGACACATATATGTTGAAGGGTGAATCTTGTTGGAAATATTTTTCATGGACTTACCAATTATTGGTGGGAAATTTTGTAGTAGTCTTGGAATAAATATGAGTTATCTTGGAAGGACATAATGATGATGTTCCTCAACTACTTATATCCCGATATGTTGAGAGATGAGAAGGCCCACGAGTTCATGCACCTGATAGAGGAGTTCTTGTTAGTTATAGACTAAGATAGACATTTCAACGACCTGCAATTATGTTCTCCATCTCTAGAATTTCATGTGGTCTCAACAATGATGAATTTTATTGCGGTATTCACTATAATATCATGTCATAGGTGAATGGTTTTTGTTTGAGTAGTTTTGAGTAGTTGATGAACCGAACACTAATCATGGAAGGGAATCAAATAGGGGCCTCAAGTAGCACCCATGATATTTTATCAGGGTGAAATATAGGCTCTTCTTTTTGCATCAATAAGTGCCACTATGGTAGTTTTCAACATGTCAACAATAGTTAGACCACTCACGGTATTTGGAATCCATATCAGGATAATGCTCCATTGTTGTGCTATCAGTTCGTCATGTTTTTCCATAAGAGGGCATGGTTTCTATACCATACTTTAGTGTACCGTTTGTTCATCATTAGAAGTTTTATATGGAATTTTCATAGAAAAACAGAGGCAGGGTAACATGATAGATACCTGGTCCTTGAAGGGGCTTGTCTTCCCCTTAGAAGATAGGTATAATGAGATTCACTATTTGGTTAGGTTGAGGTGGTGGATAACGTACCCCAGGGCATGAGTGGCAGCACCACTCCAAGGAAATAAAAAAGGGGATTTAGACTTGATCTTATAGTAGATGGGTCATCTATCTACATTCTATACAGTCTGATCTGGCTAGTTTAGATGCATGAAATTTTACGGTTAGAGGTACGATGCTTGAATCATTTACCTTAGATTTAATTTTTATTTTGATAATGGATCATAACATTAATTTATAAATGATATTTTATAATTTTTTTGGGTTAGTCTATGGAGATCGTAGATGGGGTCATGAATACTGTCACAAGTTTGCGAGTGTGGTTAGAGGGTATCATGCATTGTAAGGAATATTATATTGAAATTGGTGGCAATTTTTTCCTTTGGGAAATTATTTTGTGAAATAAATGATATGATTATATTTTATTCTTAGTATGAATTGTATAGTTCTATACCAGGATCATATTGAGTTTTTTTGAAAATATTTACCTTTATATATCCCAATAGAGGAATCTATACTCAATAGGGTGAGTTGTATTTTCTTGTTTATTGTGTAGGAACAATTCAGCGTAGATTGGATTTTCTCAGGGCTCAGACATTGAGTTTCTTTCTAGATGATGGAGGAATAAAAAATATAATTTCCCACTAGTGGTGGACCATTTTTAGTACATCTTCCAGGAATAATTCTCTATATTAATACCCCATCAGGAGAAAACATTCACTATCGAGATGGTGTTAGGATATGATCTAATTTCCATACCAACATATAGGATGTAACTAATAGAGATTCTATATTTTATAGTATAGTTTTACGATCTAGAAGCTTGGTGTTTATTATCGCCTAGTACATATCCATGCGGTTTACCAGCTCTTTCAACCAAGAAGATTGATGGGACTTTGTGCTTATCTGTGGATTATTAGAGACTGAACCAGATGATGGTCAACAGTTGGTATACCCTTCTGGGTCATGATAATCTCTTTGATCATCTGATAGGTTTCATGATTATATCCAAGAATGGTTAGTTTTTAGGATACCACCAGTAAAGGGTGAGACGATCAAACATACCCCAAACTTATTTTATCAGTAGATGTGGCATATATCTGTTCATGGTGATGTCATTCGATTCGATTAATTCACATAAGATATTACAAGACATGATGAATAAAATATTTCATTCCTTACTATATTGGGTTATTGTAGTTTTTTTAATAATTATTAGTGTACTCTCAGTCTGTAGATGATCATTATGAACATCTTGACATCATATGGAGTACACTGAGATATCAAAGACATCACACCAAGCTATCTAATTATAGTTTTTGGATTGGTAGTGTGAAATTTTTGGGGAATGTTATCTTTTATACTAGAGTTTCATTGGACCCTGATAGGTTATAGTTGTGGTATTCTTATAACGACCCTAGAATGTCTTTGACCTTCAGAGTTTTCTTTTTCTAACAATTTATTTCCAGCAGTTCATCTAGGGTTTCTCCTATCATGACCCCCTCCCCACAAAGATAATACAATGAGGAAAGAGAGATTGTGAATGATCGAGTCTCACCTCCAGTTACACTTAGATTATAAAAAAACACCATGGGTATAATAAACATGCTTATGAGAGGCACTACCATATAAGAAAACATGTGGAATTGATATATAAGAAGGATATGCCAAAATAACTACTCAGACACACACCCACACACACAGATATATATATATATATATATATATATCATAGCATGTATAAATATTCAATTTTAAACAGTACTAAACAAATAAAAGGATAACTAAAAGTACAAAAAGGTAATGACGATAATGACCACAAATCCCAAATAGATCCTTTAAAACCCCAATATTATAATATCCTTCTTGATCTAAATACTTTGAGAGTTGAACTGAATATAGTATATATATATATATACAAAGGGTGAGAATAGAAATATACTCAGTAGAATCATGCTAAGATAATATCATTAAAATGATAAAGAAATCATTCTAAATAATTGTGAACAATAATTAAAATACCTCTTCACATAAACAAGTTTACTATATTCATAGCCTCACCATTGATAATTCTCACCAAGTATCACTTACAAAAAGATAATATATTATAATAATGAAACCTCAAAGGCTCCCCACTCCCACTTCCTCACTGTTTTTTAAAACATCTACAACATCACATCACCTGATCAATTTCTCTCCAAAATAGGCTAGCTCAAAGTCATTAGGGAAGGCATCACAACACGCGTTGTGTGCATCACAACATGCACAAAATTCATCACATAATCACATCATCTGAAACCCATATATCTATCTAGTAACCAAGTAATTTACAGGAGAAACCATAGACCGTTTGACATGTATCATACATCAGCTACTATACATCAAGAAATTTTATCCCAAACACTGAGTATGTGCCTCGAGATATCATAGCCTATACATGTAAAACCTATAATAATCCTTTGGATATTATATTTAGTAGTACATGTGTATGAAATAACCCTAATCCACCATAGAACTCTACACACATATACAAGAAAATGACCCTCTTTGGTTACCAGCACAAGTAACTACCAAGAAAAGAGAGAGGGGATAAAGGGGGTATACATCCATCCATCTTTGCATCGAGATGTTGGGGAAAACACCCTCCCATACTCTACTAGGTTTCAGTTTCCCAAACCAACAAGGTTGGTGTATCATATGATGTCACATAACATAGAATATATAATATAGCTCACAACTAAATAATGTGCATAAACACGTCATAGAATCAACTGCAGTTAATTTCTCTCATACCCCCGCATACCACTACTAAAACCAAATATCATATCATCACTCAAGAATTAAAAATAGAAACATTAATTAATTATTTTATTTTTATTATTTACTTCAATTAATTAATTAATGATAATTTAATTAACCATTAACATTATTCCACATTACATTATATTAATCATCATAGTAGAGTCCCTTCTCTCCAGTAATAATCCAAAACAAGTCCACATTTTTTCAAGATTAACATCATTTTAGAATTTTCATTATAGTACCAACCATCCCCATGGGTTTAAAATTTATTTCATCTTTATTATTATCATTCCTTATTATAGGAACTCTATGAAAACCATCCTATGTTACCACCTAGAGGAAGCATGAAACCAAGTACATCCATCTCCCTAAAGTAGTGTAGAAAGTAATGAAAATAAAACAATAAACCCGTCCTTATCCATTAAATTGATTAATTAGTGAGAATGGAATATATTAGCATCACATCAACACGTATGAATAGATTCAACCTCTTCCATCATCAATGATTCCTTCCCCAACACCCACATGCAAATCTTGATGCATCTCACCATCACATGAATAAACTACTACCACATTATATGGGCCTCCCCACCCACATTGCATCATCAATTACAAACTAATATATACCATGATCACATCACATATAGACCAAACCTCTAGGAATTTTACAAGGATTGTATCTAGATGACATAAAAAAGTATCAGTAACAAACTAGCTTAACCAATTGAGAAACATGGCCTTCAAAATAAGGCATTTAACCTTCACATGAAAACAAGATCTCACGAATCCAAAAACAAGGAACTCAGAAATCTCAATAAAATGGGAAACTATTGACCTAACAATTATCTTAATCACAAAACAAGTTCATATTCCATCTTGAATTAACAGATTAATTATTTATAGGTTCCAACTATGGAGAACATAAGTAATCAAGAAATGACATTAAATCAAAGGAAAAACATAATATTAGCATTTATTCAGGATTCAAAAATGATATAAGTTCCCTTCTCAATTATTATGACTTTTATTATAATAAAAAATCATTTCCATGATTTGGGTTTATTAAACAATTTTATATTATCATAGAAAATAATTTTCAAGTATACATGAAAAATTACATCAATTTGATCAACATAAAATTACATCAAACAACGTATTAAAAATACACATTATTTAATTTCATTATCCAACTAATTATAAATTAATTCTGGATTTACATTTTTTTTCAATTTCATCAAGCTACTCTATGAATAAAAACATTATACCAAAGCATGGAACATATATAACACTGTCTTTTAAAACACATGGCAACCAGCTATCACAATATAAAACATCAACATGAGATCACTACCCAAATACGTAATACTGATCATATAATTATTATCATAATTTAATTTCAATACAAAAGGTATAAACCAAGCTCAATTTAATTTTTCACACAAATAAGTACATAAGAAACGAATTCCCTACCTCTAAGGATTCAACGTTCTTCATATGAGAACAGACCAACATTGTGGATCTGGATCACCTCCCCCACAAGAAGATGAATACATCCAAGATTCCATAACACAACCACACCAAAAAAACTGAGAAAACTCTATTAGAAACATTGTAGATCTAGAACCATCACATGAAAACAAGAGTGTGAGTAAAAGAAGATCAAACAAGTAGAAACCATAAGAAATTGTGGTAGACGATACCTTATATCACCACAGATTGAAGAATCATGCAAAGGATCGATCCCCATCAATGGAATCCCCAAATTCATAAGAAAAGGGTTGTTAAATATCTTAGAGTCGAGATGGATATAGGGTTTTGAAGAAAATATTGAGCATTTCACCTTTTATAAATGGAATGAAAAGTATATTGACACATTGTGTAATACTTACACATATTGTAAATGATGAGTTTTTTACATTCATTAAAAAATGAGTTGCCTCGAGGAATATACTTTTGTGTTAATACAAATCATGGAACCCCCCACGAACTGACCTTAACTAGATATGAATTTCACTTACATGAAAAATAAAAATTAAACCTCATGTAGTATCCCTTCATCCATATTTTTAATAGTTAAACCAATACATATTCACTTCGAGCCTCCTAAAAGAACCCGAAGACACGGCAACATGAAAATGGTATGTTTACATAGATATGAACTCTTACATTAGATACCACACAAATAATTTTCATCTGCATGAATAAAAAACAAAAAATATAGAGGAAACAACAAGGAGTCATCTGAATAGACACCCCATGAGATACCCGATAAAGATATCATCATCATAGGAGCTCAACCACCTCACTCAGTGGAAACAAGCACAAATGAACAACAACAAAAACCATATCAGAAACAATCTACTGGGAGATATACCTCTCCAAATATATTATTCCACATCAAAAAACAAGATGAAACAATTTCATAACTATAAAGGGAAACATACCAAAAATAATAGTGTCACAAGAGAATATAAGAACATCAAACAATTAAGGGTAATGAGTGAACATCTAAGACTCACATTCCTGGAAACATTCTTCCATGCCACCATGTCTCCATAAGGCAGAAATGACGGGAATATCACATATATCAAAAACCTACTTCTTGATGTCTTAGATCTCTATAGTCTTCTCTTCTAAGGTTGCATCATTATCAACATCTATATTTCCCCAAATAATGATATGGTTGTCATCATGAATATAATGATGGATCTGTGACACCTGAAATATATCATATATCTAGATCATATTCTGGGGAAGTTCTATTTGATACAGCGTGACTCCAACGCGAGAAAACAACTCAAAAGTCCCAACAAACAAGGGAGAAAGATTAATACCATGACCCAAATTTCTCTACCCATGACGAGGAGTCACAATCAAGAAAACGTGATCTCCAAAATCAAACTCCAAAGGTCTCCTCCTATGATCAATATAGTATTTATGATAATCCTTCACTTCCTTCATCCTATCAAAAATTACCTAAACCGTCTTTATCATATTACGTACAAGTTCCATACTAAGAGTTGTTGGCTCTCCAACAGCAGTCCAACTAAATGGATAATGGAATGGTCAACCATAAAATGCTTAAAATAGTGTCGTAATACTGGTAGAGTGGAAATATTTTATTGTAAGAAAACCTCACCAAGGGTAGGTTTCTCATTCATAGACCACAAAAATAGAGGACAAAAGAGACTAACATGTTTTGAAAAGTCTATATGGTCTACTGTTTTTGACCATCTGTGTGTGGACAGAAAGCAGTTCTAGAGCATAATTGGTAACCAAAATCTTGATGGAGACCTCTTCAAACCTGAAGGTAAAACAAGTTCCAAATATGAGATTATAATCACTGAGAATTCATGGAGTCACACCACCTCCTATAGATACTACATTGATCAAACCCCCATAGAGCATGAATCCTTGATCGCTATAAAGTGGTATTATTTCATTAAATAATCCTCAATCACCCAAACAACATCATATCCTACCTGGGCTCATCGTAATCGAGTAATGAAGTCCATCCAGATTTCCTCCCACATCCACTACAAAACATCTAAAAACTAGAGAAACCCACAAGGAACATGGTGATCAACCATCACCTTCTAGAATTCCAAACATCAAGAAACGAACCCAGCAACCTCAAACTTCAACCCAGGCCACCAAAATTGGCCTCTCAAAACATAGAAAATATTCTTCACATATGCTTTTACCACAAAAGGAGAACTATGGAACTAAAAAAGAATGATATGAACCATCTAGGATGGAATGAAAATAAATCCATAGTAAAAAACCTAATGTTTTATATTCTCAGAAAAACCATCACGGGCATCACCAAAGAAAAATCGGCCTCTCCCGAACTACACCTATAAATCTCCAAACAGGGACTCCTCCACATACTACACCAGTGACGACTACACTATCATCTAGAAAATAAAACAAATACCACATCTAGATGCATAAATGATAGTCCTTCCTTCACTCTATAGAAATATACAGATTCATGCATGACATCACCACATGACTTCTTACTCAGCACATTATCCTCAAAATTTACCTTTACATACATATATGAAATCTCAAATTCATAATCCTGTAAGAAATCTACCTATTTATGACCATGAGAGTTCAATTCATGCTGAGATAAGACATACTGTAAGACCTTTTGTTCAGTAAAAACCACAAAATGATTATTGATGAATTAATGTTTCCACAATATCAAAGAAAACACAAGTACCACAAACTCAAGATCCTTGGTTTCACAGTTTTTCTCATGGGGATGTAACTATTGAGACCCATAAAAAACCAATCTCTACCACAATATAATGATTCCCAATCCAAGAGGAGAATAATCCTTGAAATCCTTAAAATGAACTCCCTCTGCTAGAAATCAAAGGACTATATTATTTGACAACTTCTCTACTAAGTACTCAAAAGATGCATGAATCTTGTCAGTCTACAATAATACATGATCCTTTTGGGTCAAGGTTTTTATAGGATTCACTACCTGGGAGAAATTAGATATGAACCTCCTATAATATCCTACAATACCATGGAAACTCCACACATACGCTACTATCTTGGGGGATTCCCAATACATAACCACCTCTACCTTCAATGGATCCATAACTAATCTATGATGGGACAAAACATTCCCTAAGAAATGGACTTCATGATCCCATAACGTTCACTTAGAAAACATTAAAAACAAATTATAATGATGAAGAACTCCCAAAATGGGTTTTAGATTCTCTTTATTCTCCTCCTAAGAAATAGATTACATAAGGAACCTGTCGATGAAAACCACCATGAACATATCCAAGAACTCTATAAACACTAGTTTAATGAAACCCTTGAACAAACCTAGATTATTTTTCATAATTAACATCATCATAATAAACCCATAATGTTCATGATGGAAATAGAACGTATACTTCTGAATATCCTCATACTTCACCCACATTTAATGATAACCTAAAAAAATATGTCTTTTTGAACCAACATTATCCCATCAACTGGTCAAATAAATCACAAATACAGATAATGGGATTGTGGATCTTAATTTTATCTTATTTCAGGTAATGATAATTGATACAAATCCACAATATTCCATCATCCTTATTCATGAACAATACCGGTTCACCCCATGGTGACACACTCAGCTAAACAAAAAATCACCACAAAAAAACATTGAGTTGTTCTCATTACTCTCACAACTCATAAGGTTTCATCCTATATTGATACACTGATATAGGAGGCTTTCCAAACTATAGATTGATCCCAAACTTGATCTTCCATTTATGGGGTAACTCCAAAACTTTATTTGTAAAGACATATGGGTACACATATATGACCCTAGGAAACACCAATTGTTGATCATTTTATGATCTTAGCATCAACTCATACATAAAAAAAGATAAGGATGAAACTTTCCTCTAACCCATAGAAGTGTATTTATTTGAAAAAACACTAATGGATTTCTATTAGTATCGTTAAACATAACCTTCTTAATGATGAAATTCATGATATCATGAACTGAATACAACCAATCTATGTTAAAGATGATTTTATATTGCTATACCCAACAACATAGGAAATCTCCCCAACAGTGGTACTACCCCATAAATAGCTCGCAGTCTCCATACACTTTATATAATTAATCTTAACCTCCAATTAGGGTAGTCAATGAAAAGTAAAATTGATGCATCTCAACTTAAATTCCTAATTCATGGATGATGTTAGGTGAGATAAAGGATTACATCACTCTTGAATCAAGAAAATCATGAAACCATGTAGAAAATAATAAAAGGGTACCTAAAATGACATATTTCTCTTCTGGCTCTAGCAACGATAAAGCATGAAGAAGACCATGATCTCTATTACCCAACTTATGATGACCTCCATAGTTTTACTATACTCTCTATGGATGAGGAGCAACATGGGGATGTAATCTACCTACCACATATCCTTTTTTTATCCCATATTAAGACACCATGCTGATGCTTCGGTTGAAACTTCCTTAATGGAGAAACCTGAAGAGGAACACGTAGAACACAATACCTACTAAAGAATGATAGGGAATGCCACCAATGATGAGCTCAAAATACACAGGAAAAACACCTGTATGATCTCTTGGAATAGCTCAGAAACCATCTTCCCCTAGAGAAATGAGATGTTGATAGCCAGGTCCTACCCTAGCTAGGTTGAAACATTGTCTGTCCTAATAACTAGGAACCCTGGATTGTAACTCTACTTTGAGAGGAATCAGGAGGACTCCCCACTCATGATGAAAATTTTCTGATTAGGTTTCTCTTGATAACATATACTCTTTCCAGTACATTGAGATACATCTTCAACATAAATAGGGTGTCCTAGTGTTGGATCCTTGGATGAAAAGTCTCATCAAAATGTGTCACCATGGCCTCTTCATTTAGAAATTGGTTTAAATCATATTTAAAGAAGCTCATGAAAATAAACCCAAACAATATCAAGTTTTAAGTCCCCTTCCAAATTGTAAGATGATCCTGGAGACTATCAACCTTTATTGTCAAATAATGAAACTCACTGTAGAATTAGTGTTGAATCTTCTCCCATGATATTTTAAACTCTTTGTGATCACTAAGGAATAATAAATACCACTAAATCACCGCCTCATGCAAAAAAATCATAGATAATGAAAACTAGTGATCCTTATGAGCAAAGATTGAACTAAAATATATATAACCTCCTACAATCGTTCTTCTATTACTGAATCTAAAATGGATCCCTCATAATTCTATATAATCTGAAACTAAAACTATAATATTTTCCTCCTCCAAGTTTCATTGTTCTAAGCATCCACTCTACAGGGATTTTCTAAAACATCATCTTGAATATCAATAGTGTGATCTTGACAAGGTCATAGAACTATAATTCATACCAAAAAATTGAAAAATCTGTTAGAGATCCTAAACATGGATTTCATAATTTTTTAAATTATTTAATTTATTATTTTATTATATTGTTTATGGTATTAACCTATATTATGTTCTATACATTTAAAATAATGGTTCATGAATAATGCTACATGATCCTTTCCTAGGTCTTTACCATGTAACCAATATCACTTCACATAGTAGGTTCAGTATCGTATGCACATCAAATTACATGGGGCACTAAATACCAACGTCTATGCTAGTCTCCCATGCTTATATTACTGACTAAACTTATATGACACCATTTACCTACAAACCCACAACACCTCACAAGTTCCTAACATTAAATTCCATTAAATCCCTCAACATAAACTTATGATACCACTATTTTATGATCTCCATCATAATAAAGATATTTCATTGAGGGGAGAAAGATGGAGACTAAATGAGTTTTTTCTCTAGTAGGCCCTGAGTTGGTGACTAACATCGACGGTATATTTAACATTCATATGAGAGGCATTATTCTCTAAGAGAACATACAGAATAGAAGGATAAGAATGATACACCAAAAAACTTGATCAAACATATATATAAGTACAAAATAATATCCCATGTGAAAATATTAAATGTTATAGAGTATAAAAATACATAAAGTAAAAAATATATAAATACCAAAAGGTAAATACAATAGTTACTACAAATCCCAAACATCTCATGTAAAATCCAAGGTTGGTAATATCAAGCTTGATCCCAAACCTGGTCCAAATGAACTAAAAAATACTTTATATATACATTGGTTGAGAAAAATAGTATACTTAGAAGGATCCGCCTTGGATCCTATCTTGAAAAAGATAAAGAAATAATTATAAAAACAATGAAAAATAGTGAAACTAACTCGCCACCAAAATAGGTATAATATGTTCCAAGCCTCACCATGGTTAAATATCACCAAGTATCACATACAAGAGATCATATAATACAATAATGAAACATCAAGGGTACCATTATCCCTCTTCCATAATGGTTTTTTTGCTCCTCCCCAATGTCACAGGTCCAGATCCATCTCTCTCCAAAATAGGCCAGCCCAAAGACACATGGAAAAGGATTCACAACATGAATGAAATGTATCACATAATCTGTTAATCGCATCCCCATATCTATATATAGTAAACAAGTAAATTATGTGAGACTCCAAATCCAATATGATATATATCATATATCAGGTATTATTCATCATACCATTACATCCCATACACTGAGTAAGTACCTCAAGACATCACAATCTATACACATAATTTCTATAATAATATTTTAGATACAATATCAAAAAAAAAATATGTTTTTGGAATTACCAAAAGATATTATATACCTATACACACATTTACATGAAAACTAACCACCATGAATATCAACATAAGTAATTACCATGGGAAGAGAGTGAGGCCAGAGGGGGTAGTCATCTATCCATCCTCCCGCAAGGATGTTGTAGAAAAACCCTCCCATTGTCCACTGAGTGTTAGTTTCCATAACCGACATGGATGAGTCATTGTATGAAATCACATAATATATATGAAATAATATAGCTCAAACACACAATATGGGAATAACATAGTCATAGAATCAACATCAGGTAACATCACTCAGACTCCTAGCTGCCACTATTGAGACAAGATATCCTATTAAAAAACATGAATTTAAAAGAGATAAATAAATTATTTCTTTTATTTTTATGATTTATATTAATTAATTCATTATACATTAATAAACCATTAACATTAGTCCAAATTAAATTATATTAATTAACAGAGATGACTCAATTTATTCCATGAATAATCAAAACCAAGACCAAGATTTATAAATATTAAAATACATTCATAATTTTCAGTTAAGAATCAAACATGATTTCGAAATAATAATTTATATATTCATTCTTATAAACATTGCATAATCTATGTACTTTAGGAAAACCATCCTAAGATACCACCAAGAGGAAAAAATGCAAAAACAAATAACCATCTACCTTAAGAAGAGTGAAATGGAATGTTGAAAAAACAATCTACCTGGATATTGACCATTAAACATATTCATAGGTGATTATCCCACATCTCAACATCAAATCAATGAGTAACCCATTCCATCAGCATTAATTTTATCCTTGACACCCACATACATATCCTATTGTATCTCCCCATCACATACATCAACTACTGCCACATCATATGAGCCACCCTACCCACATCACATGAGCCATCCCAAGATCATCCATAAAAGTCTCCCATCACATCCATGCCTCCTCACACCACATATCACATGGATAACATCAATATCACATCAAAATATTATTAGAAATAAAAAATAATAACCAACATGGAAAAAGGCCCTCAAAAATGGAATTCATCCTTCACATAAAAATGAGTTCTAACAGCTCCTAAAATAATGTACTCATATTTATCAATAAAATGGAAACTCAGTATATAATAATTATATTTATCAAAAAAACATTTTGTATTCCATCATGAATTAAGAAATTCATTATTTACAGCATCCAACTATGGCCAACATAGTGCAGTAATATATACAAAGGATATCAAAAGAAACATATTCCTTTAGTAACTCATTCGGTTTCAAAAAACCTATAGAAGGTAAATATACAATAATACTTACTCCTATTATCATCATAAGTAAATACCATGATTCAGGTTTATTAAACAAATTTATCATCAAACAGAAGAAACTTTCAATTGTACAAGATCACTTGCCACAATTTGATCAGTATAAAATTACAACAAAATTATGATTACAACATGCCACTTATTTAGTTTATTAATACAATTATTTATATATTAATTCCATATTTATGTTATTTATAAATTTCAATATGATACTAGAAGTATAACAAAATGATAAAAAGCATTTCATATATATAACACTATCCAAAAAAATAAGAGGCCAACCACTATAATGGTATAACTCATCACCATGAAATTAATATCCAAATCCTTAATCTGGTTCAAATAATTAATAGGTTGGATTCATATCTATCCAAATGGCTAAACCATGATCAATTTATGATGAAATATAAATAAATATATGAGAAATGAATCCCCACCTGTATAAAAATATTCTTCAACATAGAAAATTGGACAATGGTATATTATAAACTGATACAAAATATATCAGTGGAAACTTTTTGGCATCAGTTTTTAAATAAACCAATGCCAAAAACAAAAAAATGATTAATCTTGGTTCTTTTTTTTAAAAAACAAAGCCAAATGTTTTTATTTTTTTCGTTAGATTTTACACAAATAGATGATAATAAAAAAAAATAGATCATTTCCTAGGCTTCAATTTGACTAGTAGTGGAGATAAAATAGAGGTACATATTAAAATTCATTTACTTTGAATGTTTTAATTATTTATGAGATGTTTTTGGAAACATTTTGGCATTATTTTTGTTTAAATTTAACACCAAATATGATTTCCATTGGTATTTTTGCTTCAGTTTTTTATAGAACCGATGCCAAAAATACTCATCATGATCATTTTTTAGGTAAAATATTAATGAAATAGAAATTAAAAAGTTATTTAAATTATTTTTGTCATAGGTTTAGAAATACGATTCCAAAAATGGGGAAAAAATATTTGTGACATCGATTTTTAAAAAAAATAATTAAAAAAATTAAAAAAACAACTATGTTTTATAGCAGTTTATAAGAATATATTTGACTAGTCGTTGATCTAAAACAGAGTTGTGGATTAAAAGTTATGTCCTTCGAAAGATGATCTTTTCTAAGTGAATTCTTAAAACAATTCAACTTTTGAAGACCATAAATTTTAATCCCTAACTCTATATTATCTCTAAGACCAGTCGAATAAAGCATCTGAAATTATATAAAACAAAGTAATTTTTTTAATATTGGTATCAATGTTTGTAAAAAAATGACTCCAAATATATATATATATATATATATATATATTGGCATTGTTTTTTTAAAACCAATGCCTATTTTTTTAACTTTTTTCCATTGGTTTCATTGAAAACTAACACTAAAAATGTTACTAATGTGTATTTTTGGGATTAGTTTTATAAATAACCAATGAAAAAACCAATGTAAACCCTCTTGTTTGTTAGTTTTAAACAGAACCGATGCCAAAATGTATCAAAAAATATACAGGAGGATCAATACTTCAATTTATTTTACAATGCACATTTCTATATTTTAAATCCATCTTAAATATTAATATAAATCCCTTGAATTTTTTTAAAATATATAAATGAATTCTTTCATTTTTTAAACATTTTATTGATTCGATGAAAATTTCAATGTGACATCAATCGATGATTTGAATACAGTATCTATTATAATATTGTAATTTTAATATTATTATTTTCTATCATTTATCAACATCTCAATAATCCTCTTTATAATTATTATTTATTCATATGATTGAGTTAAAAATATAAAATATCTAAATGAGATTTACCAACTAATGTGAAAAATTAACTATCAATCCCCTATTTCATTGTTTCATGATTTCTACCCTAAAACAATGGGATATGATGGTAACTAACATATCATTTTGACAGAAACACATAAAATAATTGAAATATGTTTAAAGCCTTATGTTTATTTTATTTCATTTGGTTTATGTAAATTTAACTCATGATTCTCATGTTTTCTTTGAATGGAGTTGTATCTATCAAATCATTGAGAATTATAACTCCTAACGGTCATAACCTTTGATATGTAACTCAATTTTCGCCTCATGACCAGTCAAATCAAAGCCTAAAAAATTTCTATAATAATATAGATTTTTTATTGGCATCAGTTTTTTAGTAAAAACTGACAGAAAATTTATTGTTGAAATTTTTTGGGTTGGTTTTTTCTTAAAAACGTTTCAAAATATATTGTTTTTTTGTATTTTTTTCATCAGTTTCATTAAAAACTGATGCTAAAAATGATACATATGTGTATTTTGGCCTCTATTTTGTAAAACATTGATGCTGAAAAACAATGTTAATTATTTTTGTTGTTTGGTTAAATAAATTGACCCTAAAAGTCATATTTCCTTACATAGAAATCATCAATGTCGGACAAAAACTATCATTAAAATTAAAAAAACTGATGTTAAAGATAATTTTCTATGATTTTATCTATATCAAAGGCATCAACATTATTCACATGAGAACATACCAAAGCTATGTATTCTAATCTCCACTCCCAAAAGAAGTTGTATATATTCAAGGATGCAAAGACACAATGACACCATCAAACATACAAGAAAAATCCATTAGAAATAGTAGAGATCAATTGCTATCACATGATAAAAAGAGAAGGAGGAAAATGAAACTGAATGAGGATAAACTACAATAAATGAAGGTATAACTCACCTTGGATCAAAATGGTTTCTAGAATGAATACATTGATATATGCACATTAAATGAATCCCCAAACGCTAGAGAAATGCGTCACCAGATTACCTAGAGTCAAGAGGACTATGTGGTTTTATGAAAATCCCAAGCGTTGTAACTTTTATAAACATGAGGCACTAGGTATTTACATGGAATGTAATACTTACATGTTGTGTACATGTTGGGATTTTTAATTTCTCAAATAAAAAATCTCCTATAGTAATTTAAACTTGAGATTATAAATGTTGTGCAACACCACGTAAGTTGGCCTCAATAAGCCATGAACTTCACTTACATGGAGTTTAAAGATCATACAAACTGTGATATCCCTAATGCCATATTTTTAGCAGTTGAACCCTTTCAAACTCAATCCAAGCCTCCTCTATTCCCAAAATAACTGACAAACATGGAATGTTCTGGTATAAATAGATCCAATCACTTACATCTCCCATCTAACATCACTAATATTCAGGCTGAACAAGAAATATGTGATGTTTGTTTGATCAAATTATTATGAGAGAGATATCTAAGAGATGAAGAGTAGGATTACATCAAAACTAATACACTACTTACTTAAGTCCAATATGGATTTATCATGTACTGTGAAACATATGGAGTTGGATTCAGTGTTGTTATAATGTTGGAGGACCATGAGGTCGCTTAAGGCTCCAGACAATTGAGATGGAATTAGTGGAATTTTCCAATTCAGGACTTGGAGATATCAATGGTTGTATATTAACTATGATGTTGGAGAAAATATCTTTTTTTAAAGAGGTTTTTGGTGTGCACAAACTATAAGATCCTCAAATACATCTTTTCTCAGGAGACCTAAACCTTCGCTAGAGGTGGTGGATTGAGTATCTCCAGTATTTTAACTTCGAGATAGATTACAAACCAGGAAAGTGATATTTAATTTCATATTCCTTAAGTTAGAAGAAAAATAAAGGCAATGTGATAATCTTACGAGGAGTGGAAAATGATGGAACAATTTAGAGATATGAATCTTGATTTTCTAGATTCATTGGGATGAATAACCCATACTTTCTTATCTAATATACATGTGCTTCTTAATATGATCAAGACAAAGAAGACATATGATAAATAAGTCTTAGCACTGAGGGACATCATATATGGTGGGGATCCACTAGCATGATGGTATCTGAGTGTAATTGAATTCCATATCATTCATGGTTGAGAATGGGTTCCTATGGGTTTGCGCAAGGAACCTTTAGGAGATTTTCATTCTTCTATATGGGATTTAAATAATGGATTGAAAATTATGTATCATGATCTCCATAAGTAGTAAAAGTTGATAGGGATTAATAAAAATATAATAGTATTTGTGGATAGATTCTTTACTTTTTAGTAGGTTAAGGTCCGGAATCAGAGTCATACTAGGCTGTTATCGCCTTTTACCGTTTAGAGTGGAAATGAGATGATGCCACTATGGATTTTGTGATAGGTTTAACAAAGACACCTCAAAAGAATGATACTATGTGGGTGATTATGGATCATCTTAAAAATGTATCCCACTTATTCCCTATAAGGGAGACCATCAGTATTGATGATTTGGGTATTCTTTACATGTGTGAGGGAGTTTTGATTCATAGTGTTGTGATGTGAATTATTTATGATCGAGATCCTCATTCCACTTCTCTATTTTGGAAAGGTATTCAGAAGGATTTGGGATCATAGTTTCTTCTGAGTACATCCTTACATACTCACACTAACATCCAATATGATTGGAATATTAAGATTGAAGAGGATATGTTATAATACTATGTTTTATACTTTAGTGGTTCGTTAGAGAATAATTTAGAACTTGTGGATTTTTGAAATAATAACAATTTCCAGGAATCGATAAAAATGGTTCTTTTTTGTGTCCATGTATAAACTCAATTAATTTCACATTTTTTTGGTTAGAGGTTGGAGAGTTATCAATTGCATTACCTAGTCTTGTACATGAGATAAATGAGCAGGTCGTATGATCAGAATGTGGTCGGTGATCGTTAAAAGATGACATAAATTATATGAAAACAATTGGATATGACCAATGGAGTTTGAGAATGACCATATGGGTTTTTTAGGGTATATCATAGGATGGGGAAACACCATATTAGAAATAAAGTGATGTTATAAACTAGTATTTTTTACCATTTGTGATAGTGGATAGGGTCACTCTAGTGGCATACTGATTATAAATTCTATAATGCTATTGTTCTATGCATGACGTGTTTTAAGTATCATAACATTTAAAATACTATCCTAAACCTTATCATGTGGTATATGTAGATGATGTCGAGATATATGATGATTTTTCATCTACATAACATTCAATATAGACAGAAGACTATAGTTAGGGGTACCTTTCGGGTAGGACTATACATATAGTGTGAGTATAGTGGTACCATGAGTGTGTTCAAGAGAAGTCATGGGAGTGGAAGTCTAATAAGAGAGTACAATGTAATGACTTGTCTGCTGAGACCCCACAGTTATGATTAAATCATCTCGGGGATGATATATCATATGATGGGGAGGTTTCGAGATCCCTTCTTTTTTTAGGTACATCACTCTTTTATTTTTTTCGTTGGACCATGGTTTCCAATTATATTTCAGAGATGGGGACACTTTTTTTTGAAAATGACCTAATATTTTGGGATGAATGTTTATTTGAATTAATATAGTCTAGGTATAAATATGTTAAATGGTCTTAAGAGGGTTTTCCCTAAGATCAGATGTCTATAGAGGTCGTTTAGATCCTCATGTAGAAACTGGGTTGAAAACTATTTGTTGGACAATTACATGCCATGTATATGTTACAAGAGGTGTACCTACTTATAAAAATAGGTTGTGAACTGTTTTAGGACGTGAAATGGTTACATGTAGTGAACCTAATTCAGGTAGTGTAAATTTCAATTTGGATACATATTAACCTGAGGCAACTATTTTTTTGGTGTATCTTAACAGTGTGGAAATACACATCGTGAACATCTTAAATGTCATGAAATCCTCATTACTAGTGATTTTAAGTATATCTTGTGATTGTTTTGGTCATTTATTTTAGTTCAACACTTCTTATTCTTTAATCCTATGGTGTACCAAGTGATTTTCAGGCCCTTACTTCTATTTTGGATATTTGGTTTTCACATTCAATCCCTTGAGGGTTTTTTTCTTAGTTTTGCCGATTACTCAACTGTTCATTATCATTATGGTGGTAATATTTGGACTGTAGTTAGATCTTGTTTGACTTGAATGTTGTGTGATCTAGGTTACATTTAGTTATCTTCTTCTCTTCTGTTATTGTTAGTGATTCTAGTCGGAAGCGTTTCTTAATCACCATATAGAGTTTTCTGGTATAAATCTAATCACTATTTCTCTGATTTAATTTTCTATAGTTTATAAAAAATTTGGGATCATGCCATCACAACATGTGCACTAACAAATTAATTTAATCAGTTTGGTTAATTTTCTTCTTTTTTTAATATAAATTTAATCTCATTGTGTCCAGATGAGTAGAGACTGAGACCCATGAAAAACCAATAGGTGTTCTATGCATGGAACTTCTTACAACTTGGTCTACTAGAAATTAGATTCAATTGATAAACAGGAAAATTTTGATTAATTGTTGGATTAGAAATTATTTTAGAATCACACAAGTTTCAAGGGATTTGTTTTCCTAGATTCACCTTGGATGAAGAATTATTTTAGAAATTGAATAAATGGTTAAATTGGATGTCAAATGCCAATTAGATTAATTAACCTTTTGGTTTTATATTTTTTTATTTTTATATACTTAATGTTCTGAATTTTACTTATGACACATTTTATGATGCTTATATATCAGGAAAGGCCATGAACTATGCTACAACTCATATATACTAGTATAGGCCCTAACACAGGCTTTGATTCTTATAAGATACTCTTGGCCCTGAAACATTCTGTGATGCTTATGTAGAGGGCTTGGCCTAGTGATATGTTTTACCATTTGTATACAGTTTTGGTGGGCATGATTATGTTGTATGCTCAGAGAAATTCCAGAATGGTTCCTAAGATGGTTTTCTGGTCTCATGGTTGTTGTTTCCATGGTTCTGCTATATTCCTGACGAAATTCTAGCAAGATACCAAAGTAGTATGTTTGATATATAATATTAATTTCTGAATAAAGTTATACAATTTTTTATCACGTTATATGATTGAATTATTTTTAGAATGGTTTTCTTGTACGTGGTGGTTTCAACCTGCTGAGTTTTAATCACACCCTACTTAGGTCACCATTTGATACCCAAACAGATTACATGGATATAGTTTTGGAAAAGGGAAAAGGACCTTATAGTTTATTGTTTCATTCAATATGGCTTAGAGCATGTGGACTGGACTGACATGGGGTTAGGGACTAGGGTAATTGGAGACTTTTTAATTATATATCCTTCAAAATGTAATTTATTTTAATAAAATTATTATTTAGATTTATTATTTTTGTTCTTTATCATATTTGGTTTTATGATTATTTATCCTCATTGTTTTCACTATTAATGATACTATTATAGCATCATGGGTTTTTGGAACAGATGAAATTCTGAAGGATTTTGAATTTCAATAGGTTGTTGATGTTCCATTTTTTAAACTGAGATTTGGAGAAAAAATACGAATTTTGAACACATAAATGTTTTTTTAGATGTGGATGAGAGCTCAAGATGTTCCATGAGTGGTTTGTTGATTTTGGGAGCACTAAGCCCCAAAAATCCATGTTTGGGTGGACTGATAATGGTGCACTGTTTGTATGAAACCATGTGGCCCACTAGTGTAAACTCTATGACTTCTGTAGGTGAGATGAAGTGATCCACATGAGATATGAAAAATTTCCCAAACTATGCAACAAGAATACATTATTAGTTACACAGAGGTAGTGTGTGCACTCTTTATATCATGTTTGGTGCATGATTTCTTTAATTGTGTGGGGGGAAGCCTTACAGGTGCATGGACCATAAGTAGTGGGAGTCGCACAGTTGGCCCACAGTTTGGACAACCAAGATGTTAAACCAGGCACCACTATCTATTGGGTGAAATTACATTTTCACCATTATTGAACCTAATTTTATAACCCTCCTTCCTCCTCTCTTATTTTTAGCAGACTTCTCCTCTCAAATGATTAAATCCTACTCTCTTCTTTCTCACTATGGTTTGAGGTATATTCGTCATCTGATTTCTAAATTGTTCACCATTTGAAGTATCTGAAATCTTGAGGTAAGTTCCACACTCCTCATAATTACAATTTCATTTCATCCTTCCCTGATTTCACTGTGTTGGTGCGGGTTAATCTAACCTATTTTCATGGTGTTCATCATTTTTTTGATTTATGTCCAACCAGACCATATCAATGCTTGATACTGGAAATGTGTCTCCTCGTTTTTATAAGCTAGGATGTCTAGATTATTTTATGAAGTTGCATTTAATTATGTATGGTGTGTTGTTCTGCCATGCACTGGAACCTTCTGATGATGCATCTTATTTGTAAAATAAATTAAATTGAACTCGTTACCATGTCCTATATGACCCTATTATGAAGTGAATCAACCCATGGTTGATCGACATTACTTTATAAACATTAAAGGATATGTTTCCCCATTTTCCAAATTCCAAAATACTTAAATTGGGTGAACACTTTTAAGGGAGAGTTTCATTGGAACTAACTCCCTAAGAAAATATTTAAATCAAGATAAATGGTTGGCCTTGTGTTTGGCTATTGAGATTTATTCCTAATGATTTATATTTCATTTCTATTTTGTATAGTTCACAATTGTTTCCTTGTGCTTCATTCTATATACTTTATTCCTTGTTCTCTATGTTTCATGAATAATTTATTATTTATTATGCCTTAATCATTATGTTTTTATTATTTCCTTTTCATCATGCCTTATTCCTTGTATTCCATCACTTATACATTATATGATGTTCCTTATTCTTTATTCAAGATGGTAAATGCCTATACTTTATTCCATATGTGTATTTACTTATAGACTTGTGCTTATTATTGGATTAATTCCTATTGTCTTTGGCCTTATACAAGAGTTTCTTTGGATAAGTTTTCTATCATGTATTATTCCTTGCCTCATTGATGAGGTGTTATTATGAATGATGAAGTTATGAGGATTGAATATCAACTAATGGGGGGGGGGGGTTGAATCTGTTGTTTTACTTTATATAAGTTTCAAAAAATTAAGAAACAAAACCGTTGAACCATGTTATGATTTATTTCCTTACAATTCGTTATCATGAAATTCAAGCATGAAATAAAGGTAAATAAAGAATGGTGCACAAGATTTACAAGGCTGAGCCTCAAAAAGAGAACCAACTTCCTTTCCACTTCCACTCCTGTGGGTCTTTGGAAATCTATAATAATAAAGAAATGAATAAAACTTGTTCCAACTCCCATTAGACACCTTCTGTCTCCCGATATGAAATATTATACTGACTCTCATCAGTTTATAATGTTTTCCCAAGGAAAAAATGATCCAAAAACAAGAATAAGAACTTTTTTGAAGCTTCTCTGCAAATGATCACCCAAAATCTTCAGTCCAGTTATCTTGAATATGACTTTCTAAAACCGGTATTCTCAGCAAGGAAATGATGGTTCTAGTTTTCTTCTACTAAAAAAACTAAAGGAAACTTTTTCAAGATAATTCTGATATTTTAGCAAGGTATAATGATTCTAATTCTCTTATTCTCAAACACTCAGGAAAAATTCTTCAACAAGGTAAGAACATTTCACTTTGAATTTTTCCAGTGCTCTGCCTTTTCCATGTGTGTAAAAGTTAAAAATTAGTGAATGATCTGGGAACATATTTATATGAAACTTGGAAAACAATGGCAGGAATCTTGAAAATCATTCCTGCTTTCTCAAATAATAAAAAACTCTAAAGATCTCTCACAATATTTAATCTTTTACTTCATCAAACCTACATAAATTTCTATAAGATTTATGTAAAGTTGAATTTCATGTTTGATAATGCGGAATCATGGATCTAACTTTTCCAGAAAACATGCTCGTAAATGTTATTCAAATTTACTCATAAACATGTTCAGAATACTGGTTTAGTTTTTCTCAGAAACATTCTAAGAAATCAGGTTCTGATTCTCTCTGGTATTAGGTTCCAGGTTTTCTCTAGATTCGAGTTATAATTTTCTCTAGAATAAAGTTATGATTTTTACAGAATGTTGGTTCCGATTTCTTGAACTTCCTATTTCTGATTTCTTAAACTTCCAGGTTTCGATTTCATCAACTTCCAGGTTCTGATTTCTTGAACTTCCTAGTTATGATTTCTTCAACATCATGGTTATGATTTCTTCAACTTCTAGGTTCCGATTTATCCAACTTCCTGGATCCGATTCTTGAACTTCTTGGATCAGATTTTTTAAACTTCCGGGTTCTGATTTCTTTAACTTCCATGTTCTGATTTCTTGAACTTCCTTGTTCTTATTTCTGGAACATTTTGGTTATGATTTCTTCAACATCCAAGTTCTAATTTTTGCAACATCTAGGTTCCGATTTCATCAACTTCCAGGTTACAATTTCTTGAACATCCTAGTTCTGATGTTTTCAACATTATGGTTCCAATTTATTTAACATCTAGGTTCCAATTTTGTCAACTTCCAGGATCTGATTTCTTGAACTTCCTAGTTCTGATTTTAGGTTATTATTTCTGAATGATTTATGTTCCTATGTTTTCTTCATCATTCTTTATCTTCTTCAAATCATCAATCTTTTTGACAATCTGTTTCTGTAAAAAAAAATTCTTTATATAAAGAACATTTTTTTATTTAAGGATGTTTTCTGTAAGAAACATTTTCTTGCATAAGGAATTCTTCTATAATAAATATTTCCTTAAGCTCAACAATATCCTTAGAATAAAGGATACAAGTTTCCCAACATCATGATCAGAAGTAGGATCCAAGTATCCCAACAACATGCTCAAAAGTATGATCCGAGTTTCCTAGTAACTAGCTCAAAAGCAGGATCTAGGTAACATACTCAAAAGTTGGATTGGGTAACATGTTCAGATATAGGATCTGTGTAAGATGCTCAGAAGTAGGATCCATGTATTCTAGTATCATTCTCAAAAGAAGTATTTGGGTAACATGATATGAAATAGGATCTCAGTTTCCTCACACGGTTTCTCAAAATTTAGGTTCCAAATTTCTCATAATGTTTCTCAAAAAAACATCAACCCCGTCAAGAATTTCTTCAACTACTTTTATCACAAAACATTTCATGCTTTTTGAGAACATTAATTTTAGTAAAGCATCATCTGATTTTGTTATGAATGTTTGAGTCACTTTCTTAACTTCTGAATTCTTATTCTTCAACAACACCCTCTTTAAAAAAAATTCAGCAACCAGCAAATTCATCATTCTATGATTCAAAATCATTCTTAAATAGAAATATTAGTTTTCAAAAAATAAAAAATTTAATAAAACAAAATATCAAAATGGTTTTTTAATTTCCCCCTTGGGATTTTTTAGAAACCCTTATTAATAAAAATTTCACCTCTCAAAACATTCGACATCTCAACATCATTAACTCTACCAAAACATAGCCAATATCAAAAAAAGAGTGTTTCGACACCACACAACTGGATGAAGTAAGGTTTTTTAAGTATTTATATCCCTCGGTGACAAGAAACGTTTTTAGGCATGTAAGGATAAACTTCACCTTACTCAAAATCACCCTCAACATTTATCTTTTTCTTTCTAACTTTTCTTTTACTCTCTCATTTTTCTTTCTCTCTCCCCCAATATATGATAACCACAGCTTCAGATTCCTAAAATAATTCTATGTAAACATAACATTCAATGTAGAAAGTAGTTACTCACTACCCCCCATTGTCAACATAATCCAAATCACGATGGGGGAAACTTTTTTATGAGTTTTAGGAAGTCACGGGAGGAGGCTGAACGTGGAGTTTCATCCTCAGTTCAAAGAACCTTTTCTTTGAAATTTATTTTTAAAAAATATCAGCAATCTGATACATTATGGATTTTTATTCCATCAAGACTTCACTTGCAGCAGCTTTTTGGTAAAAAAGTGATATTTTCTATCAATGTGTTTTGATCATAAATGTTGACCAAGATTATTAGAAAGATCAATGACACTTTGATTATAACATAGTATCTTTAAAGGTATTGAAACATTAACTTTCAAATCTTACAGCTGAACCTTCATCCACATCATTTGAGTAGAATATTTAGTAGCTGCAACATATTTGGATTCAGCTGTGCTTAATGTTACAAATTTTTTTACTACTCCAACTCATACAACATTCCCCTAAGAAACATGTTCGTCTTAATGTTGATTTTATATCATTAAAATACCATGCCCATTCAGTATCTCTGAAACCATGAAACATTATCTCATTGTTTCAATGGTATTACAAACCATGGGAATTTTTTTCTTTAACATATTTCAGATTCCTCTTAACTGACAGCATGTGTGATTTTTTTGGATTACATTGATACCAGGAACAAAGAGTAACAACATAAGTAATATCAGGCCTTAAAGATGTAAGATAAAAGCAGACATTCTATCATCTTTTGAAAGCCTTTAAAAGTCAAACTTTTCCCTAATTCATCATTCTAAAAATTGTGCTCTCTGAGATAGGATTTGAAACGTATTTTTATTCTTCCATCCAAAAATTCGTTAACAATTACACGGTATACTCTTCATGAGATAAGAAAATGTAGTTTTCTTATTGTTGAACTCATAAGCCAAGGAAGAAAGTTAATTCTCCCAACATTGACATTTCAAAAAATTTCATAATCTCTTCAAAAACTCTTCACAGACATTTTAATCAACTCTAGATAAAATTATATCATCACATTAACTATTATAATTAATGTCCCAGAATCAACATCTTTGACATACATGTTTATAACAACATTTCATTTATAAAAGTTAAACTTTTTCAAAGAATTTTCAATATTCTAATACAATTGTCGTGGAGTTTGTTTCAGCCCATTCAATGCTTTCTTCAATTTTCATACTTTTTTCATCCTCATTAAGTAGAAACCTACAAGGTTTTTCAATGTTAACTTCTTCCTCAATCTCACAATTTTAGAAAGATGACTTTAGATTCATATGATAAACCTTGTAATTTCTATGAGCAACCACTCCGAAAAAAAATTGAATTATTTCCATCCATGCAATTAGGGACAATGTTTCATAAGAATACACACCTTCCACCTATGCATATCCCTTACACACAAGCCTTTCCTTGTTTCATGTATCTTCTCCATGCTCATTCAATTTATTTCTGTAAACCCACTTGGTTCAGATAACATTTTCATTTGCTGGCCTAGGAACATGTTCCCATGTTTCACTCTTCTCAATCAGATCCTGTTATTAATTAATAGCATCCACCCATTCATTATGTTCAATAAATCCAGAAAGTGATTCTGGTTCAACTTTTAAGATAAGGGAAGTCTGATTTTCTATTTTAACCTTCCTTATTTTCTTAACTAGAGCCTTTCAATTTTTAAAAATATTTCTAGATTCAAATATTTTTTGTAAGGTATGAATACTCACATTTTCTTTCCCAGCAATAATTTCTTCCCCATGTGACTCATCTGAGTCACTTTCACTTTTGTGGAGATTTTGGGATATATTTTCCTCAGTATTCTTAATATATTTTCTGATGGAACTGGAATTTTCAATTACCTTTACATCGTATGAGTCCACCAACTTCAGTAAATGTTTTCTCAATCATTTCTAACTTCTTCTATTTGGGGAAAACCGATAAATATTACTTCTTTAGATTTCTCATCAAACATTACTAAGTCTAGATTTTTGATTTTTAGAAATCGTGGACTTCCATAAACATTAATGTAATTCAATGAATTTTTTTGTTATACCACATCTCAAAAAGAGTCATGTTGGTTTTTGGTCTCAACAAGCTTATATTTTGAACATGTACAACTATTCTAAAAGCTTCTCTCCAATATAATTTTTAATGTTTATATTCTAATAAAATAATTCTACCATTTCATCCATGATTCTATTCTTCCTTTCTTCTACTAAATTTTGATGTGGACTATAAAGAGAACTATACTAATATTTGATACCATCTTTCCGTAGATATGTTTCAAAATAATTTCTTATGAATTTGGTACCATTTTCTATTCTCACCATCTTTATGGAATCTCCCAATTCATTCTCAACATCCTTTCTAAAGAATTTATGCATTTTAGTAGCCTCTCACTTAAGCTTCTTGAACATGATGTTTGTCATATGAGTGAAATCATCAATAAAAGTGAAAAAGTATAAATCTCCTTTTTTTGATTGATGTATCATTGGCCCACACATATCAAAATTAATAAGCTCAAGTTCATTGTCAGATTTAATCTCAACTCTTTTATAACTTTTTTAGGCATCTTTCTATTCTGGAATTTAATACAAACATAGTCATCCCTTCTTTTAAGTTTTGGAAAATTTTGAACAACATCAACTTTAGAAAGCTTACTCTCGTTCTTCTGCCCAAGGTGGCCAAGTATTCGGGGTCACAACTTGTTTTCATCTTCATCACTCAATTAACAAGAGTTATTGGATTCTCTAATTTAAAATAGATTCCCACAGGTAATTTCATTTTTTCTAATCACTTTTCCATTTTCACAATTTTTATGATACATGAATCCTTCTAAAGATTACTTCTTTTCCATCATCAAAATGTTTTCTTACACTAAGTAAGTTATTTTTTATCCCGTAAACAAGCAAGACTTACTTAGATTTCTGTTTCTCTGCTTCAACCTTAGTCGTTCTGATTCCCTTAATTTTTAAGGAACTGTATTTTCCAGAAGTAACTTCTCCTCCATCATGACTTTCAACATGTTCCATGATTTTTATATGATCTGTCATATGTGAAGAAAAACCAATATCAAGAATCTAGGGTTTTGTCTCTTACTTTATTTCAATTATGTCTCAACAGCAAAATATATCTCATTAACCTTCTTATTTTTTGCTCTGTTTTCTTTCTTATGATAAGAAACTTGTCCAGTAAGGAGTGTCATACATCTTGTGGAATGACGATCAGATTGATCACATCTTATGAATTTTTTTCGAAACATTCAAATTGATTCTTTTTTGGAATGTTTTTAACATCTTTATAATTCACCTTTTCAACTTTCTGTGAGTACGGTAAGTTACTCATTCCTCTTTCACTCTTTACTCCACTTTTGTCAATCCTTTTTCATGGGAAGATATAAATTGTGGAGAAAATTATAAGTGCCAGGCACATATATTCCACATCACCAGATATGTCCCACACATCCTAATTATCTATTAAAGAATGATCTTTCTTTATAGAAACATTATTGACGTTGATAACTTATTTCAGATCTAGAAAACATAAGATGTAGGGCATCTCTTCTTTTTAGTGAGTTTTCTACTATTGCTGGATTGATAGGTTTCACACTTCATTTCTCCACCCAAGATTTACTAATACATTTTCCCTAACCTAAAATGTTACAAGAATCAGTTAAAACATTATTTTTGATAGGAGAAGATTTCACCCGATTCTCATGGTAATCTATCTCAATAATCTTAGAAGTCACAAATTTTACTTCAGTGGATTTTTTAAAGTTTTCACTTATCTTCCATATAGTATTTTCAAACTCAATAACTTTTGATTGAAACCTGTTAACCTCTGATTCTTTAGTTTCCTTCCTATTTCTATGACCTTCAATCATCTTTCCCTGTTCAGCAATTCTCTATATTTAGCATAAAATTTATTGAATGTATTCATCTTCCTTCTTGGTGACATCTTTACTTATATCTGAACTTCTTCATGATTCGTCTTCATCACAAAAATTACATTATTAAGATATTTGTTTTTCTCAAGTCATGCAAGAAGTTAATATCATATCTGATATGTTCTATAAGATTCTTCACCACCTTCTTCACTTTCTAAGGAAACAATTGTTTTCTCAACTTTTGAAATTAAGGTTATGATCCTCTCTCTACATTTATCTTTTTAAGAATCAATGTCATATGATTATGATTAAACATTCTGGCTCATCATACTTCTATTGTTTCTAGAAAACATCATCTTGAATTTTTTAAAAGTCTTATCTACTTTTTAATTATAGTTATAATTCTTCCATTGAGGATTCTCATAAAAACATCTTGATATTCAACAAATTTCTTCTTAAGAAAATTCACAGAAAAGTGTCTAATTCTGCCAAACTGAAAACATTTTAGAGGAAGTTTCCCTCTATACATTCTTATTCCTCTTAAATAGTTCTTGGATATGAGAGACATGAATTTGCATTCAACTATTCATATTCCTTACCATCAGACTCACAAGGATCAGCTTCATCATCATCTTGGATTTTCATCTTTCTCATAGCTTCAAAAGCAATTTCATCTTTAATATTCTTCTTAAATATTGGAGCTTTTCTCATTTCATAATCAACAAGAAAGTTATGTAGTTCATCAAGAGTTAAATCATCTATGTATTCTAAAGATGAAATATTAGAATCAAACCTGTCTAGAATGTTTCTCATAAGTTTCTTCACAATTTTTAAGTCTTCCAAGACATCTCCAAACCCCCTGATGTTGCAAACAATTTCATTCACTCTGGTGAAGTATTCATCCATTGTTTCTTCATCTCTCATTCAGATTTCTTCATAATTACTATTCCAGATCTGTAGCATTGCTTCCATAACATTAATATTCCCTTCAAAAAAGCTCTCAACATTGTCTCACATATTTTTGAAATATTTTAGAACCAACACATTTTTATAAACATTGTATGATAAGAACGTAAGGATTCATTTATTTCCTTTTCATCATATTCTATGTTCTTTTTATCAGTATCTTTTATGGGGGAGCATTTCTAAATAATGGGAAAACCAATAGTGGAAGCATCAGCAAATTGCAAACCAAGATATAAGAGATAAAGAATCATCTCATTTTTTCATCCATAATAATTCTTCCCATCGAATATAGAAACTCTTCTACTATTGATAGAATTGATATTATCCATAATAAGGAATCCACAAGGAAACTTGCCTATGATACCACTTGAAGTTACAAGGATCAAATAACAAATGAGAAGGGGGTTGAATTAGTTGTTTTACTTTTTATTAGTTTGAAAAAATTATGATAATTAACCCTTGAAACATGTTAAGATTTATTTCATTATCAATCTTTAGCAAGAAACTCAATCATGAAAGAATGGTAAAGAAATAAAGGCGCAAATGATTTATAATGCTGTGCATCAATAAGATAACCTACATTCTTTCTATATCCTCTCCAATGAGTCTATAGAAATCCACTATAATAAATAAGTGAATACAACTTGTGCCAACTACCATTAGACACCTTCTGCCTCCCTATATGAAAGATTATGCGGACTCCCATCAGTTTACAATGTTTTCATAAAGAAAAAATGATCCAAATATGAGAATAAGAATTTTTTTGAAGCACATCCATAAATTCTCACTCAAAATATTTAGACCGGTTTTCTTGAATATGATTTCTTGAAGTCGGTCTTCTCAAGAAGGTGATGATGGTTCAGATATCCGTCTGCTAAAAAAACTCAAGAAAAATTCTTCAATATAATTATGATATGCTTATCAAGGTAAGATGAATCTGATTCTTTTATTCTCAAACACTCATGATTACTTCTTCCAGATGATAATAAATTTTTACTTTGAAATATCCAGTGCTCCGCTTTTTCCACATGTGTAAAAGTTAGAAATGAGCGAATGATCTGGGCACATATTTATAGGAAACTCAGAAAAAAAGGATGGAATCTTGAAAATATTCATGCTTCCTCAAATCAAAGAAATCTCCACAAATACCTTGAATTTACTCTTCAATATTTTACTTCTTTAAACATCATTAAATTTCTCTGAGATTTATGAAAAGTTGATATTTGAGTTTGATAATGCTGAATCTTGGTTCCGACTTTTCCGAAAAACATGAATAGAAATGTTGTTAATATTTTCTCAGAAACATGTTCAGAAAAGTGGTTTAGTTTTTCTCAGAAACATTCTCAAAAATAAGCTTTCAATTTGCTTTGGAATTAGGTTCCATTTTTTGTCTACATTCAGGTTCTGATTTTCTTTGGAATCAGGTTCTGATTTTTGCAGAATGCTGGGTCAGATTTCTTGATCTTCATGGTTATGATTTCTACAACATCCGGGTTATGATTTATTCAAATTCTAGGTTCCAATTTCATGAACATCATGGTTCTGATTTCTTCAACTTCGTGGTTCGGATTTCTATAACATCTAGGTTACGATTTATTCAAATTGTAGGTTCCAATTTCTTGAACTTCCTTGTTAGGATTTCTTGAACTTTCAGGTTCCGATTTCTTCAACATCTAGGTTCTAATTTTTTGAAATACATGATTCTGATTTCTTGAGCATCTTGGTTCTAAATTCTTCAACTTATAGGTTCACATTTCTTCAATAACCAGGTTTTGATGTCTTGAACTTCCTGGTTCCAATTTCTTCAACTTCATGGTTCTGATTTCTTCGACATCTGGGTTTTTATTTCTTCAACTTCCAGGTTTCAATTTCATGAACTTCTTATTTCCGATTTCAGTTTCTGATTTCAGAAGAATTTAGGTTCTAAACATTACATGATCTTCCATTGTCTTCTTCAACACTTCAGTCTTCCTGACAAGCCTTTTTTGTAAGAAAAGTTTATTTCTCTAAGGAAATTTTCCTTAATTAAGGATTTTTTCTATAACAAACATTTTTGGCATAAGAAATTCTTCTCTAAGAAACACTTCCTTAAGCTCAAAACATCCTCAGAATGCAAGATCCGATTTTCCCAACAACATGATCAGATGTAAGATCTGAGTATCCCAATAACATGCTCAGAAGTGGGTTCTGGGTTTCTTAGTAACTTACTCAGAAGTAGGATCTGTTTAACATGCTCATAAGTAGTATCCTAGTGACATGTTTATAATTAGGCTTCATGTAACATGATCAAAAGTGGAATATGGTTTTTCCAGTAACATTATCAGAATAAGAATATGCGTAACATGATCAAAAGTATGATCTTGGTAAAATGTTCAGAAGTAGGATCTGGGTAACATGCTCAGATGTAGGATCCGAGTTTCCTCACATGTTTTCTCGAAATTTAGGTTCTGAATTTCTCATAATGTTTCTCAAAAAACATTATCACTTTCCATCATTTCATCAAAAAAGATTTTATCATGAAACTTTTCATGATTTTTGAGAACATTAATATCTAAAAAGCATGTCTTATTTTGTAAAGAATGTTTGAGACACTTTATTAACTTATGACTTCTTATTCTTCAACAACATCATCTTTTTGAAAAACTTCCACAACTAGCAACATCTAATTTATTTTAAATCAAAACAATTATACAACAAAAATATTAGTTGTCAACAAATACAATAAATTTGTTGAAACAAAACACCACAAAGGTTCTTAAAATGATATCCCTCCCACTACTATGGGTCATGAGAGATCAGTAGTCCTGAATTAAGGACACCATGGATGTATTATTCATGCTGGGATTTGTACTACATGTTGTACTGAGAGTGACACTTTGGCTTTCCTTATACGAGATCTTTAAGAGCATTATTTATACAGATGAGTGGCACCAGTTCCCAAAGTGAGAAACAATAGAAACACTCATTGGAAAGATGCATATGTCATGTCTTGGTTGATACTAGCCCCCCTTTATGTGATACATGGTATGGACATAGTTTTTACCATTACATTAGTGATTTGATGGATTCTATTATTGTTCTCATCAGATGGAATGGGTAATATTCGTCATATCAATTTCTCCGATAGTGACCCTTTGGATTCTATTATGGATTTCCCTGGATGGGAACATGACTCCATTATTGGACTTGATAGATTCCTTGCATGGATTACCTATGATACCATATTATTATTTTTGTTATAATTAAAAGGTTGTATCAAAATGCTTGGGTGATTTCCTAGGGGTGTGACTACTATGACAAAGCACAAGATTGGGGTTAACCCATTTTTTTAGTTTTTTCTAATATGATTCCTTGTACATTACTTTTTCATATAGATATGTTTTACTTGGTTATGAAAAACATCATAGGATAAATAATTAAGAATCATTAGTGTATCCATTTATGAACCCAGAATAAAGTGTTGTTTATTTATATGTTTATCACCCGACAATAACTTTTGTAAGCATAGTTTTCTTGGTATAGCTTATGAACTATATTGATCTAAACCCCATTAATGGTGGGATACTAGGATTATATCTCACACTCTACTCATTTCTCCATTTCACTAGGGGTTTCTAATTAGATATTGTTGGTTTCATTCCCATGGATTGATTGCTTATACTATGATATGTACTTAAGAGCTAGGAAGCACATGAGTGAGCTAGTACTCTGGATCCTTGTGGAGTTAGCCTTTGGGTTCTTTGTCATTGATTTTTATTTTACTATCTATTTTAACTCCTCCTAATATATTATAGAAACATATAGACATTCATTCCTTATTATACATATTGGTGTTAAAAATTATCTTTTATTCAGTCATTTTATCTAACTTTTTTTTCTATTTATCATTATTTTCTATAATAATGATTATTTATTTGATTTATAATATACTACCACACCACTCTGATCGTGACGGTATAGTCTCCCCAACATAACATCATTAGACCCTCTCCACTAGTTTCAAGCCTCTATCATATGAGGAGGTGTGTCTGAGGTCATCTGGCGACTGGTCCAACTACTGGTTTAGTGGTCAGTGAGGTAGGGAAGTTACATAGTGGCACCAAAGCCTATTTTTTTCCTTTGTCTTACTATTTAGGGATTGTATACATGAGACTATGAATGTGTTTGATCTTGGTAAAAAAAGATCCTAGGAGTGATCAAAAGATGTATAGGGAAAATTTCAAGTGGATAGGGCTGGGATTTTTGTTCATGTTGTTCTTTGTTATAATTGATTTTGATTTCACCTAGTGTGAGTGGTTTACATTCCACCACTTACTGATTTTTGGGATTAAAATATTTACCCTTGGGATGGTATGGCATGGAGGAATCACTACATGCATCATTATAATCATGCAATTATTCACATGATTTACATGCTCCATGTAATTTAGGATTCATTCTTCAGATATTTTAAACTATTGATGTTCCTGGTGTCTTTTTTATGCCTGTTATATTCCAATACATGTACATTGGTAACATGATTAGCTTTTACCTTATTATGTATTTCATTACATGCTTGAGTATTACCTGATGAAGTTTTTAAATAATATAATTTCCTTGTTGGTAATTCCATGTTTCCAAGATTTTAGTGTTTTCATTAGCATGTTTTTTTTACAAAAGTGGTTATATAGTATCCTTCCAAGGTTAATCATCATGGTTTCCAATTTCATATCCCTATTAAATTATATTATTTTTTGTTTAGATTGCATAGTTAACATTTAAAATATTAATTTTTTTTATTGATGGATTCCCCTCAATAATCAATTATGCCATGTATGATACATGAAAATTTGGTTCCATGGGTTGAACCATTATGGTTGTGGTTAAATGAGAACCAATTATTATAATTTTTACAATTTATGGGAAATTAATTAATTTTGATAGGGTGTCCCATATAATCCAACCATTGTTGAATCACTATATATATTTAAAGTATTTTTAAAAAGTGTTAAGGAAGTTAAATATTATTTTTTAATTTTAGATAAAATGGTTTCAGTTAGATGGGAGCCACCTAAAACATGTAAATTGTACGAGCACATTACAATTTAAGAGGTGTTAACTCATAAGACCAAACCATCTATTATGAGCCTTATTCTTAGAAACTGTTGTAAATATTAATTTTGTTCAATTTGAACTTAGATGGTAGAGTTTTCTTTTGTAAGGGTATAAACAACTGTTTCATGGGCTTAAAGAATCGTATGTCCAAAAGTCTAAATACAAAACTAGACCCAAGTAGGTTATTTGAGGCATGTTTCTTAAGAAATGAACCACCATGGGTTTTTTAAATATAATTGATTAAATATTTTTGGGTTTCATTTAGTAGAACCTAGAATTTATTAATTTGACACTTTTAGGTCAACATTCAATTTGGTGTGCCTTAGTGTGCAACCCCATAGGGGTGTGCTTATGATATTTTTTAAGGGACCTTTTAATGTTCTCGTAGCCACCTATATGGGTTTCCATGAAATGTTAGGTGGGTTTCTTGATTATAACACATTTTATTAATTGGAGACCTTTTAAACTGATTAATGATGAATAATGAAAGGCCTTAGTTAATTAAGATTTCAATTACAAACTAAAGATTCATTTCCTATATAGATTTAAATTAAGATATTCTATAAATATGATTATTATGAAAGTTTGAAAATTAATAAATGTGGTTTAAAATGTGGTTATGTAATAAAATTTCCCAATTATAAAAGGATTTCAATAAATAAAAAATTATTAAAATTAATTTTAATATAACTTTCTTGTTTATTCTTTATGGCCTTAACTAGATTCTCTTTCCTTCTGACTGGTAAAATATTTTCTTTAAAATAATACCTTGAAATGTTTAAATAATTAAATATGTGTTGATTTTGTTCCCAAAAATGAAATATTAAGTGGTGTTATTATCTTTTACCCTTGAGTAAGGTTATTTTAATATTTCATTAACATTTTATTGGAGATGGAGTTCATGCTTTACCCATAGAACTTTTCTATTATAAAATAATTGAAAAATGATAGGCCCTTAATCCTAGAGACCATTCATTGGAATGAAATCATTTAGGGTCAATGTTCTCCAATTTTGTAAGAGGATAGACTAATGTAGCCAGCACCCTTATTTTTATTTACAGTCTTACTAGTTTCTCATGAGTAATGTCTAGTGTGAGGTTCCATTTAGGAGCCGTTGTCCCTCACAAGACTCTTGATCTTTTAAAAGTGACAACCTTGTATTTAAATGTGGTAGTTCGATAAGTTGAGTCTAGTTTTAGGCATTAAAATATTTTAATACTCAGTTCTAGTGGATTATACATGCTTATAGAATTCTTAACCAACCAACCAGTATTGTGACCCTTCGTTTTTTTCTTTTCTAGTGTCAAACTGTTCAGGTGGTTGTCAGTCTGTTTTCCAATCACATGGAGTGGTGTGAATACGAGATATTTCATTTTTGAAGGACATTATATACTAGAATATATGGGATTTATAATCCTATGGATAGTATCATGGATGTGTCATTTTATGGTAGAACCTCTATGTAGTAAGCATTGATACATGTTGTACTCGTCCAGTTAGTAGAGGCATAGGAAGCCATTTATTTAGATGGCGATCATTAAATACTTAGGTCGTTATACTCCAATCATTGGTAATATCTTGAGTATAATGATCTAGGTGCTAAAGGAAACCCAAATCAACCCAATAATGAGTGTGATGTTTTATATCGGAATAGGCATTTTAGTATACTGGTCAGTTATTTAGATTTAATTCCAAATTTTGCGACATAGGGATGTGTGACTAAGAGAAGCATCACGTGCAGGACTAGTGGAAACCTGAACAAGAAAACAATAAAGATGATTGTTTCATTAACTTTTTAGTTTAACACCTAGATAAAGCATTCTATCAATTTCCAGAAACCATAGTCTGTGGTCTATGGAGTGTGTGTGATGGGATAATTTCTATTATCAATTAATTTGATGATAATGACACACCTTAGGTGGGGAGTGTCATATAAATTCAGGATAAACATGTCATTCAAAGAAAAAGGAACTGAACTAAGAAGAAGCTTTTTAAAGATGATTTTCCTTGACTAAAATGCCTCATGTGGCTTGTTTACTCTATCATTTTATGTTGATGCTCATGATGTAGCACAATAATGAATGGTTGGCTTTATAGGTGACCTTTATAAACACTGTTATCCTAGGAATGACTTTGGTCATTATAATTATGTGGTTGAAGGATGCCTTAGGTGATAAAGGATTTGTGATAGGATAATGGTGATCTATCGGTAGGTGATGCTGGGATTCCTATAAAATAATTCCCCCTGAGAAGGTTTGAGTGTATCATCTTTTCTAAAGATGGAATGGTTGGTTTGAAATCGTCCTCAGATCCTTTCCGTTTTGTATCAGGAGTGTCTTCGGTCATTTATTATACCATTAAAATCTTCTTAGTGAACTATCAGCTAAATTTTGATCTTTTCCACCACCTTGAAATAATCTAGGCACAATAATAGAGCATCAGTTTTATGACATGATAAATTGAAAAGTTGTCATGCATGTGAAGTGGCCTCTATCAGAGTGCTCCTTAGAAGCATGGTTGTCCTTAGTGGCATGGTTAGTCATGAGTGATACGTGGGTTTCCACAAAATAATTCCATGTATGGACTAATATACACATACTTATTTCTTTAACTTGATCTCTAGGCAGACACCGCTTTGGGATTTGTCAATGTTATTGGAATGTAGACATTCAGTTTGTATCCATGTATCGCTTATAAATGTTGGCGTACAGAATACATGGAATGAGATCCTTTCTTCTTAAAGATTGATTCCAAGGCTACCCCATACTTACATTAGCGATCATATTATTTAGTTAAAATTGTAATAATACATGTATGATGGATATAGTTTTCACCCATGTTCGTGCAGGCGCACGACAACTCAGATGGGGTGTTTTGGCTACGTATGTTATTAGAAGCTAGTTATAGGATTCAGTGAGTGTGCTGAAATAATTATAAAGTTGAATTCATCAAAAGGCACCAATCGTAGTTTTCCCCTACACTAGTTGTCTATGTTGAGTGTTTCGATAGTATTCGACTAGGTATAATTCGACTGGTTATCTATCTCTCTTATCATATTAAGTTTGTGAGGAACCACTTAATGGAACATTGTCAGGATGAGGAGAGTGTAGTTTGTATAGAATGATAACATGCATAAAAAATAGGCTTAGATAGGACTATGAGGTCTATTGAGAGTCGATAGAGCTTTTAAGCTGATAATCATTCCATGATCACCTTTTGAATGCTAAGGGCATGATTAAATCGGTAGTTGCATCAGAGGATTATTGTGACTAGGTTTTTCCCTTAAAATTTCTAGAACCTATAGGTGAATGAGATGATTATGTAATTCTCTCTCAGGTCAAAAATTATCATTTAGTCTTTATCTTGGTGTTTTATCTCAAAGAAACAAGCATTGGATTGAATCATAAACACTAGCTTGGGAAAATGGAAACATAATGGGACCGTTTGAACAAGACTTCATGACCCGAGTAGGTTGAGTGAAGTTCTATTTGTTTTCACCAATTTTTATAGGGGAATATATGTTTTAAGGTGGGGAAATTATAGAATCCCATGTTTTTGGAATAGATGAAATTCCAATGGAATTTTTATTTAAATTATTTGATGATGGTCTATTTTATTAACTGAGATTTTGAGTGAAAAACAAGTATTTGAACTCTTTAATGTTTTTTAGATGTGGATGAGATCCGCAGAGGTGTCCTATAAGATTCTTTGAGATTTTGGTGCATCGATCCTTGAAAACTCATGTTTGTGTGGATTAGAAAGGGCACGTAGTTTGTTTGAAACCATGCAGAGCACTAGTGTAAATCATGTGACTTTTATAGGTGATCAGTAGTTATTTGAAGAGGGTACACATGGTTTCTGAATCCATTAACAGAGCCAACATGTTTAGTTACACTTTATAATTTATGTTAACTATTTGGTGCATGGTTGTTGAACCTTTTATTAAACTGTGCAGGGTAAACTGTGTGATGTGTGGTACTTAAGTAATGGGAGATGCACAGTTGGAGCACGGTTTTCCAACTGTGTAGCCAAATCGTGCTTCAATGTCCATTGCGTGAAATCTTATTTTAACCTTATTGAAGATGAATTTATAACCCTCATTCCTCCACTAATATTTCTTGTGGAATTTTTCTCTCCCACGTGGTAAGACTCATCTCTTATTCCTCTCTAGGGTTTGGGGCTATCTTCCTCATCCGACATAAAAATTGATCACCATCAGAAGCATTGAAAATCTTGGGGTAATATCCCTAATCATAATACTTATATTATTTATTGATTAAATCCTATTTTAACAATTTTGGTGTGAGGTAATAAGTCCATTTTTTAGGGTGGCTTCCCATTTCATCAATTTATCTCAAACCAAAAAAATCATATCTTGATATTGGATGTTTGGGTCATCCTTGGTATTAAAAATGGGTTCTAGCTTATTACCTAATGTTATATTATGTTCTATAGGGTGCACAATTGTCTTGCATTCCGAATCCATCTGACGATACCTTTATCTTTTGAAATAAATTATATTTTAACTCATTACCATTTTCGTTATGAACCTAGTGTGTGGAAAATCAACGCTTTACTGATAGACTTGCCTTTATCCCCCATGAAAGATGTGTTTCCCCTTTTATTATCCCAATTCACAATTACTAAATTTTGTTGACACCCCTTACGGTTTATTTTCACTTCTAACTAATCCTCTATGTAAATATTGGAATCTAGATAAATGGATAAGCAAGAGTTTGCCCCTTGAACTTGATGCCTTCTACATTATATTTCATTACCTATACTTTATGCATCACAATTTTTTTCTTTGTGCCGCATGATATATAATTCATTTCTTGGATCCTATTTTTCATGTTGAATTACTTATTATATATTCATTATAATTTGGGTGTTTTCTTATTTTTTTGTTCCTCATTCCTTATGCATTGTATTTCATCTCTTATACATTATATGATTTGCCTTATAGTATATCGATGTTGTTAAATTCCTATGTTTTTTCCAATGTGTAAATTGTTTTATAGCCTTGTGATTATGCTTAGGCTTAATTTATATTGTCTTTGTCCTTATACAATAGTTTCTTGGGATATCCTAGTTTGAATGTACTATTCCTTGGCTCATTGATGAGATGTGATTGGGAATTTTAGGACTCACACTAATGTGGGTTGAAAGAAAACACATGTACTAACTTAAGGACGTCATGGATGGACATAACATTCTAGTCTTGGTAATAATTTACATCCTGAGAGCTATAATTTGGATTTCCTTATAAGAAATCTTCAACAATATTATTTATACATGTGATTCATAGTGGTTCCCTATGGGAGAAACAATGGATGTAATCATTGGAAAGATGGATACTCCATGCCTTGGGTGATACCTGGTCCCATATGCGAGATACATGGTACAAAATCCGAGTTTACCATACCATGACTGATGCAAGGGAAGACGCTCTGGGTCACCTTCGATAGACTCGATGATATTGGTCATATCATGGGCTCCTGTAGTGACCCTTAAGATTCCATTATGGATCATCTTGAATTGGATCAGGATGAAATTACTAGACTTGATGGATTCCTTTCATTGATTACTTGTTGTACCTTATTATTATTGTTTTTTTATTACGATGTGGTATACAAATTATTTGGTGATGTCCTAGGGGTGTGACTTCCAAGACAAAGAATACGCATGGGGTTAAACGATTTTTATGATTCTTCCTATATGATTCCTTATACATTTTCTTTTCCCTCCTATAGTTTTTCATCAGTTCAGAGATCTAGATTTCTCTAAAGTTGGTAGAATTGATCAGGTACCGATTTAAGAACCCAAGCTGAAGTGTAGTTTATTTATATGTTTATCTCCCTACTTCCACTTATATCGGATCAAGGTAATTTTTATAGCAAAAAAATGGATTGATATAAACACTTTTTTTGGTGGAATACTAGGATTATATCTCACTCCCTTCTTTGGATTCCATTGCACTTGGGTACCCATATAGATCTTCATGCTTTTTGGTCCATGGTTTCATTTCTTGTATTGTGTTGTGTACATGGGAGATACGGATAATAGGATTGATCTAGTACTCAAGATGATCATAGATTTATCCTTCGGGATATTTTTCATTGATTTGCAATGTACTATCTATTTTACCTCCTCTTTGTCTCTTTTATTATAATCTAGACATGCATTCATTATTATATGTACTAGAATTGGACATTCACTTTTATTCAATCATTGTATCTATATTAAATTTTTTTCAATTTACTATTATTTCTTAATCTATTGATTATTTATTCAATTTATAATATTATATTGTAAAACTCTGATCATGAGAGTATAAACTCCCCATACTACCATCATTAGACCCTTACTACTTGTCAGCACCCTCTAGCGTATGCGAAGGCCTGCCCGAGGTCATGTAGTGAGCAGTTCAACTACCAGTTTAGTGGTAATTTAGTTGAGGATAGTACGACTATACTGTTATTTTCTTTTTTCTTTGAAACACTTTACCAGAGGATATATTCTCCCTACCATATTCATTAGGCCCTTGTTGTGAGTTGACAATCCCTGGCATACAGGGAGGCATGATTGAGGTCTCATAACTGACCCATTTCATTCATGTGATAGAGTTATAGATTAGGGGATGTTACAACTATAGGATCAGTGGAATGAAGTTAGTGGAGCTATAGTGACCCCTTACATAGTTCTATAGTAATCCCACACTACTATAGTTATTCCATGGAATTATGGTCTGGTGTATAGTTTTTTCCATGTTCATTTAGCCTAAATTCATCCAAATAGTTTGGGATGCACCATTACAACATGAACTCAACAATAAGAGTGTCACAACCCCCTCCCCCAAGGGTAGACCTCCTGTGATAGTAATGATCAATTGGTGAATGTGATCACAGAAATACTGCCTCTAATAGGCCATGGGTAGCAACAATCACCTAGGGGATATTGTACATAAAAATGGGATGCATACCCCTATAACATAAAATAAAAAATGAGGGATAAGAAAAGTATGCTAATCAAATCCTACTAAATATAATGGTAAAGAAAGACCCTGAGTATATATATGTAAAGTAATACACAGTTAATAAAACTGAAATAAAATTATATGTACCAAAAGATAAAATTTAGATGTGGTCATGAATCCCAAACATCCCCCAAAACAACCACGAGCTAGTAATATTAAGCTTGATCTCTAACCTTATCTTACTAACATGAAAAATAATATATATATATATATATCTGTGTGTCTGTGTTGGGTGAGTATAATAGGCATACTGAGTAGAATAATCATCGAATCCTCTCAACAAAAGAAAAAGAAGGAATACTAATGCTAAGTAAATAACATGTAAAACTAACTCATCACCTAAACAGGTACACTATGTTCCCAACACCACCATGGATATATCTCTCCATATAAAGATTAATGATATCATATAATATAATTACTAAAAAAGGGTACCCTACTGACACCTCCCCACTATTTTTCCTCTCTTCCACAATATCGTACGTCGTGATCTATATCTCTCCAAAATAATGTATCCTAAAAGAACATGGGATAAAGTATCATAACATGCATTTGATGAATCATACCAACCAATTATCCCAACCAAATATCCATATAGTAACTGAGGGGATTCTAATATAAACCACACCCCATATGTCTTTATACATATGGTATTATACCACAATCCATCTCAACCTAGACTAAAAGTAATGTAACTCAATCAATCAAAACCCATACCCATCATACCTATAATAATAATTAGGATACATTATCTACTGATACATTTGTGTGAAATAAAAAATCCATTACAAAACACTACACACATATATGGAGAAAGATAATCAATTTTCATACTAACACATAGTACCACCAATAGGAGAGACTAGGTCCAAAGGGGGTAATGTGCAATACATCCCTCTCCAATCTAGATGTTTGGGAAAACACCCTCCCATAGTCCACAAGGTGTCAGTCACTCTACCAGAAAGGGTATAAAAGCTTATAAAAATATAAATCTTATATGATATAACATCTCTCAAAACCATACTATGGACACTAACCTATTCTAAAGATTAATTATAGATATCATTTCTCGGACACCCAAATTACACCACTATAAACTAGATATCCTATATGTATATAGGAATTCATGGAAATTCACTAATTTATTTTTTTCATTTTCCATATTTAAACTTATGTTAATTAATTAATTAGGAATTAGTAGATAAAACTCCAATTATATTTTAATAACCATAAAATAAAAGTCCATTCCCTCCATAAATAATCCAATAGAGTCTACATTTTCTCACGAATAACATATTTTTCATTCCAAAAAGATCCAAACCAATAGGTTAATTCATTTATTAATCATTATTATCATTCCAATATTTTGGGTACTCTATTAAATATCCTAAGCCACCATAAATGAGTTTCATAAAATATAATGAGAAGCTGGCTCATGTAGTGGAGAAAGGAATACAAATAAACAAACAACATGATCATCAGACCATTAAGTTGAAAATTAACAAGAAAGAATCCTTAATTAACAAACAAAAAAAATGTGAAATCCCAGTTTCAACCAAATTCATTAAGATGATTCTATCCCCAATGCCATCATGAATATCACCATAAATCTTGAAATTGAAGGAATAAACTACTACCATAAACTTTGGGTATCCCTAGCCATATATCGTCAGTAAAAACCCATCGTAGGGTTACAGTACTTCTTGTAGAATGTCTCACATTTGTAGCAACATAGAATCAACCAGACAACAACAGGGTTATCCTTGAATCTATGGCCTTAATATATTGAATCAATCCATCAAATACTTGCATTATCTATTATCCAAAAACACTTATATTTATCAAAAAATCTTTTTTATTACTATATTGGATTAACTTTAATAATTATAGGATTCAACTATGAATAACCCAAGGAATTAACTATTACAACCTTTTATATTATTTGAATAGGATTTCTAAAATTTCCAAATTTAAAAAAAAATATTTGACGATGAACAATCCCAATAGCATGCCTCTTTAATATTTTCATCAATAATAATTGACGATTCATTTTATTTATCCAATTACATTAACATATTAATGAACAAGATTTAATTAAACATGTATTAAAAAATGGTTGATTTCCATAAAATTATAAACCTGATTTTTGAAAACATGTCTCTTAAATTCTTAATCGGACCCATAATTTACAGCTTGACATTATTTAACCATTCTAATTTAAATTAATATACTACCCAAATAATAATAAACCTGATAAAAAATCATAACATAGATATCACAGTACGTAATAAAATTAGAGGAAAATCATTATCATGGTGGAAAAGAGCTGTGAACGCTACAACCATAGAACATGATCATTCTTTAACATGGTTTAATCATTATTAGGGTTAATTACACCACTATAAAAAGGTATAAAACATTATAACATTACTATTTCACATTATAATAAAAGGAGAAGAAATGAATCCCCAACATCAAGCATTTCAATGTTATTTAATTTAGAATAGAATAATTTCATAGATAAATGATCACATCTCCAATGAGAAATCTATAGCCTCCCAAGGATGTCGCACCATGAACGCATTTAAAAAAATTAAAAATTACTCTTTAAGAATAAATGAGACCACCTTTCATAACTTTTAAATATATAATTTGTGGAAGGAGAAACTAAATAGACAAGGAACCACAATAAAATATTTATAAATCACCATAGATAAACAGAGACCGGTATCAAGAAGGTCGGAGTTGAATCTAATAAAATGGTTCTTTAAAGGCCTTAGAAAAAATATCTAAGACACCTAGTGTATGAGAGAGAGAGAGAGAGTTAAGAGAAAAGTGTGTTTAGATTATTTATAGGTAAACTAAAAAAAAATACCGTGACATATCCCTCTATACCACAACACATAACTCCCTGACATAGGGCATACTAAGATACAAGGTAAGATAACTCAACACAACCTCCCTAGTCAAAGTACTGTCTGAGGAACATTGAACATTCCATGGTGAAGGTCATATTATTTAAGTAGATAATCACATTGTACAGTAAGAATCTCTTCCATAAAACCCATCCACTCAAAATGAGGGTACATCTCATCCTAGAATCCACACCCAAGGGGTGATAAAAATGGAAGAATCTAGAAAATCCCACCACCATGATCCTATATTGTAGCTGAGAGACCATTACATAGATATTCCATATTTGTAAGGTAAAACTTGAGGCCCTATGAAACATCACAAATTTACAAACCAAATTAACCATAATTACATCATATCTTCAGGATCTGTGTTGTAGATTCCTCTCAGATGAAATCTCTGCTGGAAATCAATATTCTTCCCTCCAATCCTTCAAAAATTCCCATGAAACCTCTAACACTATAATTCCCATTAAGTAACGAGTTAGATGTAAAATAGTGCAACATAAGATACATCTCAAACTATTTTGGTCATAAAAAATTTAAAACATAAACCAAAAGATAATGGAAAAAAAATTGGACATCAGAATAATCACCCTTTGAGATATCTCTCAAGAATATCTCTAACATAAGAGTGTAACCACATCACACAGAGGAACCAACCACAAAACAAAACAACATCATAAAATAGCTTCTAAACAATCCACTAGGGAAGATACCTTTAAAAAAAGTGTATTTCCACAAATAAATCATCAAAAAGAAGAAGAATCCATCTCATAAACTAGATAATGTTCAATAACAAAAAATGAGCATCACTACAAGATAAGATAGAAACACCATGAAGATTGGGATACTTAGCACTCATATGTGACTCATGCTTCCAAGTTCTCTCTTTTATGCAACTATGCCACAAAAAAACATGAAGCAAGGGATTATGATACATGAGAAACATATTCTCATGGCCTTCTTGGATCTCCACTGCCAACTCCTCAAAGGGAGATTCATCATCAACATCAATATCAACACAACCAATGATGTGGGAGTCATCATGAAGATAATGAAAATTTTGTGGAACATGGAAAACATAATCTATCTAGATTATATATTGGGGAAGTGCTTTATGATATGCCACATCTCTGACATTTGCCAAAAACTAGAAAGGCCAATCAAAAAGGGATGAAATCGTACTCCCATGACCATACCTTCCCTGCCTACAACAAGGGTCCGCCTTTAAGAACACATAATCTCCAACATTGAACTCCATAGGTATCATCCTATGAACAATTTATTAATTATGATGACCCAAAACTATTTTCATCCTTTCCTAAATCAACTTAATCATCTGTGTCATGTACTAAATGCGTTCTAGCCTATGAATTATATACTTCCTATTACTAGTCTAGCATGATATAGAATAGATTGGTTGTCCATACAAATATTGAAATGACACCATGCTAATGGTGGAGTGAAAACTATTTTTGTATTAAAAATTGATGAAAGGAAGGTACCTCATCTATGAACCTCCAAAATATATGACACAAGAATGAAACATTTATTCAAGACTTTGGATATTTCACTATATATGACCATCCATATATGGTTGAAAAGAATTTATAACAAATAACTAAGATTCAAAATAATGCTGAAGATATCTAAACAACCTATAGGTAAATTGAGGATCATGATCAGAGATGGTCCTCCCTAGGGATCTATGTAGTTTGACTACCTCATTGAGGTTCAACCTTGACAAAACATCCACTGGTCATGACCCCCTGATATCTTTTAACTGGGAGGATTTCATAAAATTGTCCATTATCACCCATATAACATCAAATCCTCCCCAATCATGTGGTAAACCATTAAATAATCCCATCGATATATAGAATAACTTCCACTGAGGAACATCTAATTTATTGATCAAACATTTAAGGACATAATGCACTACCTTCACATTCTGGTCGACCAAACAGTGAGACACAAACTTAGCAACTACACCCTTCAAATAATGCACACAAAAATTCCATTTCATTTCTCAGTATATCTTTGTCTTGATGGGATGTAACAAAAATGGTGAGCAGTGGAATTCAAGGATGACTAACTAAAGCATCACCAAAGGGACAAATTTTTTCCCCTACAATAGAACAGAGTGAAATTCATACTCAAACCAACCATTAGAAAAATCTATAAAGATAACTTAGTCTCCTTGAACTCCACCTAAAAATCCTATAGTTGGTATTCCTTGACATATTAAACCAATGATTATTGTAATATAATTTAAAAAATACAACCACTTCTACCAACCTCCCCAATATTTAGATGAATCACTAAGAGTTCTTCAATCAATCATTAAGAATTATCTGATTGATTTATAGTGTCACTATGTGACTTTTGGATCATCAGATCAGTTTGAACATTACACGTTCTCGGTGTATATTACCTCTCTAAGTCATAATCCTTCAATAAATATATCAACCATCATTGACAAAATTTTAGGTCACACTAGGAGAATATATACCTTAATATATTATGTTCAGTATGAAAACCACAAAATTCTCATCAATGGGGTAATTTCAACACATCATCCACAAAAAAATGACTAATTCAAACTTAAGATCATTGGTGGTATAATTAATCTCAGGAGGATGTAACATCCATTAGATATACCATATAATTGATATTTTTGAAATAATAACTCATCTAAAGAAATATTTGAAGCATCATATAAAATCTCTAAATGAACCCCCTCTTTTGGAAGATGATGAATTTGAGCACCAACCAACTTCTCCATTATGTACTTGAAAGCTACATGGAACTAATTAGTCCACACAAACAAGTAATCTTTTATTTCATGTCCATTACCAAATTTTTAACCCAATGGTAATTATCTACGAACCTTTTATGGTATCCTTCAAGACCAAGGAAAATTCCCACCCATGAAATAGTCTTGGGGATCCCTAAGTATTAATTCCATTGACATTCAAAAATATTTATAGCTATTCCCAAATGGGAAAAAATTACCTAAGAAACATAATTCACCAGCCTAGAACTCAAACTTTGAAAACTTTCAAAATAGATATTGAAAAATAAGAGCTCTAAAAAGAGAACAATGATGCTCTGCATACTCTCCCTCATTCTGAGAACAGAACCGGATGTCATCAAAAACATGTACCATGAACTGATCTAGGAATTCTCTGAAAAATGTATTCATAAAAATTCATTATCAAGAATATAATGTTAGTTCTGTGGAATTAAATAACAAAAAAACCCATAATTCACATGTTGTAATTAGAAAGCGGTCATGAGAACATCGTCATATTTCACTCCTAGATGAAGATATCTTAAATTTAGTAATATATTCAAGAACCAAATTTCTGCTTATAGTTGATCAAATAAATCATCGATTCATAGAAGAGGATAGTGTTTCGTCCCCATGAAATGATTCAAGTAATGATAATTTATAAAAATATGTGAACTACTATCATCATTCTTCATGAACAAAAATAGTGAACCCCAAGGTGGCCCACTTAACCGAAGAAAGCCTCAGAGAAATTGATCATAGAGATGTACCCATATATCTCACAACTCACAAGGAGCCATTATATATGGAGACATTGAGATTTGGGAACTTCATAACTACAATTATATCCCAAAATCACCCTATAATTGATGTCGTAATGCCAAAACCTCTTAACAAAAACTACCTAGCTACTCTCCTATAACCATAAAAAACATCATCAACTGAATCTCCAATGAACTGAGTATCATCTCAACCATAAGTAAGGACAAGTAAGAAAATTCCTCTGACCCATTAAAGTAACTGTCCTGCCAATCAACATAGAATAATATCATTAGGTATCATAGAACATAACCTACATCCGAGAGAAATCCGAAATAGAATTCACAAAGTATATCTAGTCTATATCGGGGATGATGTCATCTGGTTGTATCCTTCAACATACAAAGTCTCCCTATGAGTGGTTCTTCCACAACAAAAAATCATTGTCTCTAAATAATTTATGAAGATAATCTTCACTTAAAACTTTTTTAGTCAACTCAAAGGGAACTAGAAGTCTCTAACCCTCAAGTCTCAATGCATGTACATGGAAAATTCAAATAAAAGAGTTTGTTGCTTCTAAATTAAACCATGAATGAACCCAAGTATAAAAAAAGAAATGAGTACCCTGAACGATTTCTGGATACCCTAGAATTGGAAATTCTAGGGAATGGGGATGATTTTAGCCTCATCAATTAACTCCATGACCCTAATGAAAACTACATCCTTAGTCTCACTCTCTTATTTGAGGACAAGTAATATCATTGGGTTGTCCCCTTCTTACCCACCCTGTATATACAGATCGAAAACTAGAGTATCTTATTTTTTCTACCTCATAAGAAACTATCTAAATGGTGGAACCTGATGAAGAACACCTGATATAAGATGCCAACTCAGAAATTTCGGGCATAATCACCACTGATTACATTACCCCCCACAAATAAATATACATATTAGCTAATAGAATATGCTTTAGAGCCACCACACCCTAGAGAAATGATATGATGGGGGATAAGACATTTCCCAAATATCATAAATTTCTCATATCTAGGAAATTAAAAACCCTAGAGCAGAACTCCCCTTAATGGAGAGTCTTGGGGACTCCCTTATCATGATGACTCAGTTCTGGATAGAATCATCTCACTATCCTCTTCCCTTTCCATAACATAGATATATGCCAAAAGAATGAACGAGGTGACCTGAAGATAGATATATGGGTGAAATTTTTCCTTTAAATTCTTCACCCTAGCCTCCTCATGTTGAAAAAGGTTCGATTCAGAATAGAGAAGGGATCGAAAACACACCTCGAACACCAGCACATAGGATGTCCCCAGTGGATGGGTAAAAAGTTCTAGGATAATGACCACCTATGCATTTAAAGAATGACAATATTCTTATAAATGGTCCCTAAAATTCTCCCAATACACCTTCAACTCCTCAAGATCTATAAGAAATATGATCCTCCATTGGCTCACTACTCTTCACAATTTCATCGTGGACAACGAAACCCAATGATCCTTCCATGAAAAGATAAAATTGAAATCTATCGCCATATCATATAACTTTCCTTATGTCACCAAGTCTAGAAAGTTCCCTCATTCATCTATATAAAATGGCACTAAAACTATCATAGTATCCTTTTCAAAGTGTCATCGTCATCAATATATACCCTATATAGATTTTCTATCACATCTTATAGAACATAATCAATGAGAAATAGATGGGACATCAAATTGGAGCCATGTTTACAAAATAAAAAAATGGTTAGGAACTGCAAATCCAAGAATATAGAAAATTTAATATTATTTATTTATTTATTTATTCAAGGATTAACATCATCTAAAGGTCTAACCATTTCAAAAATAGTTTAAAAGAAGTATGATGCATGATTCTTTATTAGGTATCATCCCCGAAGCCAGTATTTATTTTATTAGTACACATCGGTTTACATACAGTCAATTCATTAAAGAACATGGGGCCATAAATGTGCATGTCTCAACTGAATTACCATATTTACATCACATAATAAGTGGATCATAAATTGTACACATAAAAATCCATGAATTCTCACATATTCATAAATCCAAACTCCATAATATCTCTCAACCTAAACCTCTTATAACTCTCTGATACGACCCCTCCCCCTAAGGGTACTCTCCTAGGAAAACAATGAGATGAGTGAGATGGTGACCTCCCAACGCCCACCTATAATAGTCCATGGGTTGGTGACAAGCACTAAGGGTATATCATAAAATAAAATGGGCGACATTACCCTCTAAAAGAAAATGACGAATGAGAGATAATTCATGTACACCAATCACCTCCTTTTCAACATAAACTGAAATAAAAATACAATATAAATATAAATATATATAATGTCATAGAGAACTAATAAAAATTTAAAAGCACCATATGTAACAAAAGATATACTTGGAAGAACCCATGAATAACAAAGAAATCCAAAAACAACCACAAGATAGTAATATCCATCCCGATCTCCACCCTTCTCAGGAAGACCAAAAAATAGTGTATATATATATATATTTATGGTGAGAATAACAGGCACACTCAATAGAATCCTCCATCAAGCCTCTCATGAAAAATCAATGGAATGTGTACTAAATCCTAGTAAACAAAAAGTGAAACCAACTCATCACCTAAATTTTTGTATTATGTTTGAATCCCCATCCTAAATATCTATCTCCATGTAACTCATACAAGAGATCATATATTATAATAACAAAAAGTGGGTAACTAGCTACCACTTACCTATTGGTTTTTATCTCTTCCCTAACATATTATGGTTGGAAATATCTCTCTCCAAAAGAATATAGCTTGAAAACAATGGGGATAAAGTATCATTACATTCATATTGTGAATCAAATCATCTCATTATAAAAACCAAAACTCCATATTGTAATCTTAAAATTTATAATATAAACCTCAACTTGTATATTTTGTATCATGCATAAGGTATTGTTACTCAGGCCATTATAACCCATATTCTGAATAATCTTCATCAATCCATCGCATTACATACATGAGATACCAATATTAATCCTTAAGATGTTATATCCAAACATTCATGTGTGTGAAATAACCACAAGATGTTACAATCTGCTACACAAATATTTGGGGAATGCTAACTGCCATTAACACCAGCACATTATACTACATAGAGAAGAGATTGGTAAGCCAACCAACGACTACTTATCAACATGGACATTGGGGAAAACCCCCTCCTAGACTACACTGGGTATCAATACCACTATTGATAAGGGTGGGGTAATATATGAAATTATCAAACATACATGATATAATATATATCACAACCACACTATAGTTATTAACATGTCATAATATCAATTTAGTTATAGTCTCTCGAAAACTCGGCTACCACTATTGGGAACTTGATATTCAATAAGCACATTTACATTAAAAAAGCATCCTTAAATTACTTATTTCATTTTTATCTTTAACTCGACATTAATTAATTCATTGTGCATTATTTTACATTACCATTATTAAATTTTAACAACCATTATAGTTAATTAATTTCCCTAAAGGTATAATCCAACTTAGACCACATTTTCTCAGGATTAGCATATTTTTCATTCCAACAAGGACTAATCCAATGTGTCTAATTATTTTTTAGACATTTTATCATTATATAATTCAAGGTACTCTAGGAAATATTCTAATATACCCTAAAATAGATTCATAACCAAGCATGACCAGCTACCTCAAGTAGTGGGGAAAATAATATAGATAAAAAACTATTTAACCTTTCTAAACAAATATATAACATTAACAATCAATCATACCATTTTCACACACAACGATAAGAAATATGAGCTTCAAATTGTTCTATAAATATTGGTTCCATCGCTGACACCATCTTGTATATCACTTTGCATCTAGCCATCACATGCATTAGTTTATGCCACCAACTCTAGGCCTCCCTACAAATATATCATTAGTAAATAGCCATACGAGTCTCACATGACATCACATACTGAGTATATCACCCAAAGGAACATAGAAGGCATCAATAAATAACAAAGCCAATTGGGAATCTATTCCCAAAAAACAAGTCATCGAACCTTCACATGAAAATGGTCTCTTTATGCCCCGAATAAATTTCATTATAAAAAAACTAGTTTTTTATTACCATATTTGATTAATCAACTCATTTATCATAGGTTACCACTATGTGTAACCTAAGGAATAAAATACTATAAGCTATTTAATTATTTTATCTCTATCATTTTATAGTTTAAACAAACTATGAGTAATTAAAAATCCCATTTACATGACACATTATTATTATCCTTAACCAATATTTAATCTTAATGTTCTTTTTCCAGTTCCATTAACATATAGAAGAAAAATATTTAATTAAACCTACATTAAAAATCATTTTATTTATATGAAATTATAAAAAATGTTTATAAAAAAATGCCTCTTAAATTCTCAATCCAACAAACAATTACTAGCTTCCTATTCTTTAACCATTTTAATCAAAATATAAATTCTAATATTATAATAAAAAAAATGCTGAAAAAATCATATCATAGATAGAAAACTATCTAGAAAAATAAGAGGAAAACCATTATCATGGTGGTAAGCACATGCAATAACGATAACCATATACCAAGTCCCATATTTAATCTAATTTAATATTAATTCGGGTTAATTAGACCACCAACCAGAGGGATAAATAATGATAACTTCATGATTTCACAAAAAAATAAAAGGAGAAGTAAAAAAATACCATACTTGAAGGATTTTTACATTATTTAATCATGAATGAAACAATGACACAGATCACGAATCTCCTCTCGCATAAGGAATCTAAATCCTCCCAAGGATTTTGGGCTATGAATGCACCAAAACATTTCATAATAACTCAATAAGAATGAGTGATAACGTCTTCCATAACATGGAATTAAATAAAGGGCACAAAATGAGACTAAATGGGGAAAACCCACATGAAAATAGGAAGAACTCACTTCAAATCACAATGAATCAATCTCTAGAAATAATGGGTGAATATGATTGAAAGGGGATTAAAAGGCCTTCAAACCCCTCTCACATGCACCTATGGTTTGAGAAAGATATTTTAAAGAAATGTGACTTCATAGGTGTTTAACGAAATTATAGGCAGAAAAGAAAATAGTAAGCCACAACACAACCCTCTATACCATGGTGCAGAACTTTCTGAAAAATGGAATACTATAGTGCAAGGGACGAGAAGACACCATAGCATCCTTGGTCCAACCACATTGGATGAACATGGGTAACTTCTTACAGTAGATCCCAATATTTAGGAAGAGGAACTCAATTCAAGGTAAACAAATACACTTCAGAACCCATCCCCCAAGAAGAAGGCCATGCCATTTCTTAAAATTCATGTTGTAGGGTGAAAACCATTGATATAGGCGGAAAATCCCACCTCCAAGATCATATGACAAAATAAGGTGGCAATGGAGTATCAATACTAAATTTTTTAGATCCAAATTAAAGATCTATGGTGTATCCCAAAGATCTATTTCACAAAAACCCTTCGTACAACATAATCCAAATCTCCACACCCCAGAAACCTTCTTTTATAAAATATTTGCTGCAAATATATTTTTTCCATCCACTCTCTTAAAAATTATCATAGAAACCTAAGATTATAGAATTCCCATAATTTAATGGGTCAGAAGGTGCATACCATCACATAGATATGGGAGGGTCAGGGGGGTGTAACTCACTAAGATTTTATAGTATATTTGTTTCTTTAATGTAATATAATAGCTTCCTCTACAGGCAACACCAAATTTGAGCTCACAACAACATACAAGACTAGCCGTTCAAAAAGAAGTTATGAGTATTATTAACTTTATTTTGAATTTTATATAAACCATATAATTTTATCATCTATATTATGTGTTTTAGGACATAATATAATAACAAATTCAATTTTTTAGATAAAGATTTATTTTCAAAAAATTAAATTTTACTGCCTTTTAATGGAGAGCCAATTTTGAATTAAATATTTGACACTTTTATATCTACAATTTGAAAAATAAACTTTTTATTTATATTTGGGACATATAAAATTTAGTTTGGATAAATTTTTGGTGCTAATCTGATAACATTCATATTTTGATAAATAGTGAAAAATACTAAATTTTAATTGAAAACAACTTTTTAGTCCAAATAATTTATAGTGTTAAATTATTATTTTGAATGGTTTCGAAGTATAACTATAATATTTTTTTTAATTTAATCGAATTTTGTTCATTGGAAGTAATTTTATATTTAAATTGGACATGAAAACATATCAATCTTTTGATAGTTTTTACTTCTCAAAAACCCGCTTTTTGTTTTTGACAACAAAAATATTTGTTTAAGTTAATTAATATAAATTTTATGTTTTTAATTTTGTAAAATAGACATATTTTTCGAATTGGTAATATAAAAATTATATTTTGGTGAATATTTGGTATTTTTCTAAAAACATTCAATTTTTGATTAATAGTGAAAAGTACTGCATCATTGGTTAAAGCAGAATTTTTATTAAAATAATTATTTTTTAATTGAAATTTATTTAAATGTAAAAATAGATACATAATAACTATATTAGTCCAATTTTAATAATTTAAGTCATTTTATTGTATTATTAGATATATAAAATTTTATTGAACCTTTTACCGTCTTTTACCCATTTTCTAGGAACATTTTTAAATTTGCATAAAACATAATTTTACTGTGTCTCTGAATTTAATTTAAAAACTATGAGAGACACGGTTGAAATATTTATGTTAAATGTGGTTCAATAGGATGAAAATAATTTTTGGTGAATAACAACTTTGGAATTTTATTTATCATGGCTAAAAGTAAATAGAGTAATTAAAGGTAAAAATGATATTATAATTATCCTAACACATGTAATAATTCAATTGGATAAATGAATTTAGACCAAAATAAACCTTAAAAATAAAATATGATCCTTTTTATCCACTTGGATTAGATTTGTACTTTTATTATTATTTTTTTAGTAAAATTTTAAAAGTGTTAAACTCAAAGATTAATAACTAATTTTTTTTAATATAAGTTTATACATAAGATAAATTCCACTATAAAAATTCATTAAAAAGATAATATAATTTCCTACTTCATGGTATTTATTTTATAATTTTTAGACATAATATAATTAAATTTATTTACGACATAATAATGATGCAGTAATTAACTCATCAATGAAAGATTAAAATAATTGATATTATAAATATAAAAATAAATGTAAATTGAGACTTTTTATGCATTAAAAGAATTTTCTAGGTTAATATGACAATTTAGGTTTGATATAATGTATTTTTTTGAAGTAATCAAGTTTTTGTTGAGTTTAAAAAAAACCAAATACTAAATATTGTCAAAATTGACTTAACTGAGTTTTTAAAACAAATACTATATTATTAAATGATATAATATTCCTAAAATTATAAGGCTCAGTCAAAGGAAATATATAATGATATATATGTCCTTAATGAACCACTTTAGGTTTTATTGGGACTTTATAGTATGTTAATTATGTAATATAAAAATAGAAAAAGACATCGTAAAAGATAACCAATTTAACTAAGAGTTAAATCATAAATATAAGGTTAATATGGTGATATAAACTTTCCTTAAACCAATTGGTTGAGAGGATTTAGATTGATACCCACCTTATTCTAGAAATAAATCAACTTGGAGCCATTATAAACTGAAAATGATTTTATAATAAAATAATATTATAAGCTTTTCCTAAAGTGACCCTCATCTATCTTAAAAAATTGGTACTTCCCCTTCTCTCAAAATCACATGTTCAAAGAAATTTGGATTAGACAAAACCTGCTTAAATATCCTCCGAAAAACCCTCATTCAATACTATATGATTTACATTGATCAAAAAAACATCCTAATAATTCTTTTTGATCAAATTGAAAGGAAGCACCCGAAGAAGAGCTAATAATTTCATCACCTCTTTCAAAGTTATTTTCTTATTCCACATCCTCTTTCATTATTGTTTCCATACCAGAATAAATCCATCACCTTCTATAGACTGTGATGTTATTATAAAAATTGTACAACTATATTCATTATTCTATCCATCCTATTGATGACAAAGTCACCATACGTACGTACCTATGACTTACCATCTCCACGTCGTGGTGTAGTTCGTTACTCAACACTTCATTATTTGAATGGCTATAATAAAGAATATAATTGATTTATATAATAAATGTAACATTTTAATGATTCTCTATATATAATATACCATCCAATTAAAAAATATTTCACCACTAATAGAATGATATTTTCGCTCTTGCGTACGTATGGTTTACCGTCTCCACGAACGCGATGAGATTCCTTCCCCATCGTAACCATTCAAAAATAATTGTCAATTTATGATTTAAAATAATGTTTAAGAACTTAATATCATTCTTGATATGAATCAAATATATCATATACATAAAAAACATGACTTACGTGAAAAAACATATAATGTAAAACAAATCAATTAACACCAGAAACAATGATACTACAGAACTATTATTAACAAGCAATATCAGAGATAGTGGTGTAAACAACCCCATATCTTTATAGTAAGAAATACGAATGATTATTTCTTTCGTACAAGGAATAATTTTTATGTCTATGAAAATATATAATGTAAACCCTTCTATTTATTTCTATACTCTATCACTAGTTGAAATCTTTTTCTTATATTTATGAAAGGTATAAATGAAAAAAACATCTTTTCCTTCTCCACTTCTTCATTCTTATTCATTAACATCATTGAAATTTTATCTTCACTTCTTTTTAACTAGAATTGACATACCAAAATAATTCAACAGGCTGCTCAAGTCAAATATCCTATTCTATTTATTATTTATAGGACTTTGTCAATTCTATACTATATTAGTTCTTTCTTCAACAAAACTACTATGAAAATAAAAAACTCTCTATAAGATAATATTTCAAAGAATAAATAACAATGTTTTCTCAATTGAATTTTAATTTCAAATTCTAATTCAAGATTCCAACTTATTTCAACTAATTATCAAATTATATTTATTCTTTTAAAACATTTAGATCACCTTAGATGTCATAGTCACCACTGATGTAGTAAAAAACATTAGACGTTGAGTTTTCTAGGATCATGTATCATCAATAGAGGGACATAAACATATCCACCTAAAACATGATCACTTCATCAAACCATGAATTAGTTTCTCATCACCATGACATATTTTTTATCATATCAGTATGTTTTCACTTAACATGACATGAAATAAGTCATGTGGGACTATTTTTTTGCCATAAAATTCTGAACCACGTGGAAGCAATTCTCAAAATACCCAAAACTATGGTGTGTACTTCTTATATAATTACAAACATACACTTTTCATTCACCCCACCAAATTATCTATGGGTTTTAGCTTCCAATTCCAAAATTATATCCATTTTTTCATATATTTGTGCTTTAATATTTAAAATTTCATCTAAAAATGGTAACCATGGATAAACCATGGACTTTTGATACTTATTTTGATTCTTAGACTTTAACTCAACTCATCTCATGCCAAAATTACTATTAAATACACTAGAATTATTATTTTTCAAAAGGAAGATACTTCAACGTATGTTATTACTAAACAACCACTATATCATGGTATTATCCAATGATTGTTTACAAACAATAACAATTCAAATTTTTTAGATACCACCATATTAGCGTGATGTCACTGATTCCAAGAAAAACATCCTGTTTTCTTCCAAATCTCAAAAGATTTTATATTATTAATATTTATAACTATTTTATTCCTTATGTAAATTCAATTTCATTTACTATTTTCCAAAAAAATTCAGTTTCCTCTTCTCATGAACATTTGGTGATCAATAAAAATTCATGAATGAAATTTGAAAAATATTTACACAATCCCACAATTATTGTCAGGTCACCGACCAAGATTAATTCTTATTGAATGAGGGAACATGTCTTAGACTATTGGATTATGTTTTTTCATCATGTTAAGAACATAACTAAATGCACATATTTGTTTTATTCTTGAGAGAGAAATAATTTTAATAAATTTAAAATAAATTTTTTTGACCAGTATTACATATATTTTCTTTATGTGTTTCTATATTATTTATAATACAACATACAATATTCCTTATTCACTAATGTCCATTAGAGATTATGATCAGTAGTGGCATATCACGACAACCTGTATGATGTTGGCAAAGAATTCTTCTCCCACATTCCACATACCTATATCAACCCACACATGAGATTTTATTTTACTCTCTTCAGCCGCTCATTGTTGGATATCCTTTGGTCTTGGTTTTGTGTCCTATAGTGATTCCTTAATTTCTTGGGTAACCTAAACAAGTGATGGAATATTGTTTTAAAAAAATCCTCTTTAATTTCCATTGTAAGAATATGATACTAGACAATAACTTCTAGATTTCCTCATATTTTCCACTTCTTTTCTTTGGTAATACATAATTTATAGAAAATATATTGATGTAGATTCTAAAATTCCTTCATTATATAGATATAATAATCATCATGATAAATTTTATATGGAACTTAAAATCTTCAAAAACATTGAACTTCAGTAATAAATGAATATGGAATCATAAATATTCAATAAATTCTTATTTTTTAATATACATAATGAAAAAATGTCTTTAAAAAAATTCAAACATTAATCATCCCATATGTTCCATCCATTTTATTAAAGTGACACAAACATGGGGGATTCTTAATCAAAAAATATAGGCTCTCCTTCTAACATCCAAGATACTTAGTCTTGATTTTTTTCGATATAATTAAATCATATTACAATAATTTTATATTTACTGAAAACTATTCATAACAAATACAACATGGACTATGTGGGATCAATTATCCACACCTTCATAATTAATTTTCAATACAACTAAAATGATATGTCCATATGCACTCTTTTTTAATGATATATTTACATATATCCCATTTCACTTGTCTCCCCTTTTTTTATCAAAATATAAATTTTCATTTCTCTACACCTTATTGACAAGAAATTTAAACATCATAGATAGATGTTGTTAGAAATTTTAACATAAACAATGCGCAATCAAAAGTTTCACAATAATTCTATATGATCCATTCTTGGTATATAAAATGAGGGAGTTTTATTTAGATAAGAAAATATATATTATTAAAGAGTGTGATACTAATATAAAATGAAAAAACTTACAAACCATATACAAGGACTATAAAACTATTTCTAGTCTGATAAATTTAATTTAAATCACGTGAAAAAACATTTATCATGAAATAAATAAACCTATATTTTCAGCAATCACTTTAATATATAGAATAAAACATTCAAATATATTATGTTTCACAGTAGAATTCTTGATTCTCCCAACATAATTGATAAAGTAATTGATTAATTCAACATCCCACCTTAATATTAGGATATAATATTAATTACTAAGGTCTATAGAATAATAAATCATACCATGTAAATGGAATTTTATTGAGAACATTCCATAATATTTAAATTTTCATGGAATTAAAAATTATGGTAGCATAGTTTTCGTGTTCTTCGTAATTTGTCTCCCCCTCAAGTTGAAAATACACTCAAATTCATATGGATGTTTAATAAAAAAAATTATTTAAAAATTAGGGATAGATTTAATTAAATTTTAATCATGATTTTTTATAAAATGTGCTAGTTTTGGTATCTTTTGTTAGAATTATAAAATCAAGATTCAAAAGAGGAATGCTGAAAAAATAGATGAAATCTTCATTATATGCAGTGAATCTGATGTACATGATGTGTAATCCTCAATAAGGGTACCTACGGGATGAATTCTAGCCAATGAATCTCAAATAAAAGGAATTAACCATGTATTGTATCATGATTACATGTTGTGAATTATTTTTATTTCAAACCTTATGAAAAATACACTGTGTGAACTAATGGCACAATGTGAGAAGTTTGAAACCTAATTGGTGATGAAGGGTTAAGACAATAAATCCCAGAGAACGAATAATTTTTTTGATTAATACGGATATAATGTACGTGGTGTGAAAGGACGTACATGTCATGTATGTTTTGAAGAAGAATCCACTTAATGCATTTTTGTGACGTGAATAATATACATTTTTTGAATTGATCTTGCTCTATAAATTTTCTGTGCCTAAGACATAAAAGGGAGGCCTAAGATGTCAAAAGTATTTCTTAATTATTTATTTTGTTCTTCCATTCTCATTCCCATATTCCTATAAAAAAATTTATTTCAATTATTCCATTGTTGCTACTTTGGATTTAATGACTTGATTGTCTTTTCGTACTGATCCGACATTCTGATTTCCATCATGATGACTGTAAAAAATCAATTTCCACTTCATTATTAATTATTTAATAATTCAAGTATTTATTTATATTATATTTCATGACTTCAATTGTGTATTTACTTTATTGTAATTGATTATTTGTTATAACAGGCATCTTTCCCAGTTTCTCGCTTCTGTTTAACACTTTTATGCATGGATAATTTACATAGTGATAGGGTTCGAGTGTTGGGGTGGTTTAAACCTAATAAATATCTACAATCAAAACTATGTAACCCATTACCTAGTAATTACAATTAAAAAAGATGTAAATCTCATTCATTCTCAAATAAACTATTCATTAGAGGTTAAAATTGAATGACGAGGACCTAATTGGAGTTGATTAGACTAGGACTAATATCATGTGATACTTTCTTCATAATATCCAAGATTCTTATTCTTATGTTGTCAATTATTATGGACCCTAGTTTATTTTCTATCTTAGTTTGAACAAATGTGATAGACTAAGATAAACTAGCATATTTTTCATGGACTGGTAACATATTCCATAGGTTAGTCCAATGTTTTCTCTAGGAATATCATTTTCATATACACTGAAATTGACTCTGAACCCTACCTTCAAATATTTTTTAAAACAAAACTACATAGTTTAGTAAATTGGATCCAAAGGGTGTGAACTTGAGGAATTTGAATCAAAATGTATCTAGTGTTGGGTTGTTTATTTGCTATCCAGTTTTGTGGTTTCGAAACCAAAGTACAACGTTATATTCCATAGTATTTTATTGTACATTGGGATATAAATTTATAATTTGATCAACACTTTGAGGAATCTGTGTTCCGTTCTTGGTGCATCTAATTCTTGTGTCATTTCCAGGCATTAATTTTCAAAGGTACAATGACCTTCAGCAATAACATAAAATTACCTCACCCATTACCCTTTATTCTTATTCATTCACATTTTCTTTTTACTGGATTTTTCTATCTCTTAATTGAACATGATTCCTCTTTCCTTCATACTAGTTTATGCAACAAGGTCACTTTACATCCTCAATGAGCCTAGATGCATAAGATTTTCTCTCATTCATTACTGAGATCGATAGAACTCTAACTACCTATTGATGACTCAAAATGGATGATCCAAATGATATTTCACTCCCACACCCTCAAAACCCCATATACTCACAACCTAAAAATCAAGGTGAGTGACGAACGCTGAAGGAGTGCACAATAATTGATTACATGTTTTTAGGCATTAGGAGTGTTATCCCCAGCATTGTATAACCTCTTACTCATGAGAAAACATTCAGAATAAATCCAACACTCATTCATATGATTATGAACATGGGGAAATTTGTTGGACTTCATAGTGAAGAACCCCGTGAACACATTTTAATTTCCACGAGTTTTGTGATACCTTTCACAACATGGGTGTTTCATTTGATGCAATTAAACTGAGAGTTTTTTCATTATACTTGATTGATAGAGCCAATGATTGGATTAAAATTAAATTCCATGAGACCATAATGAATTGGGATGATCTAACATTGAAATTTCTAGATAAGTATTTCCCACCCATCTGATACTAGAAATTTGGAAATTACATTAAATTTTTTATTCAGGTGGATAGAGGATCCTCCTAGGAAGAATGTGACCACTTTAGGGAGATAAAAATAAAGTTCCCACATAAAATAAATGATGTGTGGATACGGATATAAAATATTAATAAGGGAATCTATCAAACATCCCACACTATTTTGGACACCGCCACTAATGGTAGGCTCATTCTCAAGACAGTTGAAGCCGATAGAATGTTGGAAGATGAAATTTCACAAAATGATAATATTTAGAAGAGTGAAAGAGAAACACATTTTTCTAGAATCTATCAACTATAAGAGACTATAACACCCTAATATTTTATTATATTTATATTTTTAAATTTAATATCTTAGATATCTTACATTGCATGCCACACCCAACATAAACCAATTTTGAAATATTATTATTTGATAATTATAACCTAGTTGTTAAATTAGATGTAATAAATAATATTAACCAAATTATAAAATTTAAATATTATATATAAAATTAAATGATTTTAAATTTTTCCAATATATTTTATAGGAATAATGTTATAATAAATCATATTTAACACATAAAAAGTTAAATTTTCCTAAAGGTTTTTTTTCTCCTTTTAATGGAGAACTTATTTTAAAACTAAATTTTAAAAAATGTATAAATTATATTTTAAAAAATAATGGTCACTATTAATATTATATTTTCAAAAAAATGGGTGATATTTTGGTATTTTTCTCAAAATATTAATTTTCCAATTTATATTGAAAAATATCAAATTTTTATAAAATTATCAATTTAATTATATTAATGTCTCTTTCAGATATGAATTTTATATCAATGTAACCTAAAAAAATTAGTTCTAGATAATCTAATTAGTTTTATTTTAATCATATTTATACCTTATTTCTGTATGAGTACAATTTTTGGCTAAAAATGTATTTTATCAAAAATAACTTTTTTTTCTTTCATTTTGTGGGATTTATTTTAAATTAAATTAGTAAAATTATATGTTTTAAATTATAAAAAATTAATTCCATGTTTTTAATACAAATTTTAAAAGTTATTAAACATTAACCTTTTCTTTTGATAAAATATGAAAAGTTACCTTAGTAATATTTTTAACACGGTAAAGCGCAAAGCAACTAAAAATTGATAAATTAAGGGTAAAAATAATACGATAAGTATTATTAAATCTCCATATCACTTGAATGAATTTTATTGGTTAAATAAAATTAATCCTTAATAATTCAAGGTTCTAATATATTTCATTTCGTAGCTATTTATGTGTGATTATGACATTTATAATATTTTATTTAATGAAAAGGGAAAAATGTCAGAATCATAATCTTAATAACTAAAATATTTTTAATATGGTGTTATATGGAATCTATTTTTTACTATAAATTTTATTCCAAAATATAATACATGTATCTTCAATATATTAATTTATTTTTAATTTTTATTGGATACAGATTTATCTTAAATGGTTCAGAACACTTATGGAATAGTTATTTTATTAATGGAAATATCTAATAAATGATTTTATAAAATTTAAAATAATAATAATTTTAAATAATAAAAGTAAAAAAATATAAAATATTTACATGATTTATTAGGTAAATATTTAATGTTTTTTTAAATATAGTTTGTTGTACATATATTTTAAAGTTTTAATTTAATGAATAGTTTGAGAATTGACATTCATTACACTTTAAATTAAATAATATTTTGTTAAATTATATAAAATTCATAAAAAATCATAAAATTTGTAAAAAAAAATTTATAAGGTTTCAAATGTCATAAATTATCCATTTATGGGTCTTTTACCGTTTTACAATAATAATATTTTCCCTTGAGGAGTAAATTACTTGTTATCATGGTTAGGGATAAGTGGATTAAATAAGGGTTACAACTAAATGTTATGGGTAATAATTTGACCTAAAAATGTATGAAATTTATTAGATGAGATTTTATTGACCTATATACATAATGAATTTTAAATAAAATATTTTATAGCCTTTGTGAAATGAAAATAGATTTATATTAATTTAATATTTTTAGAGTTTCCAAAAGTTCTCCTCTCGTCAATTATAAAACGGAAATCCTGCATTCAATTATATATACAAAATTGATCCTTATATATTGACTTAAACCTATCTATTTATCTTATAAAAATCATTGTTTATGTTATTGATGTTTTCATCCTTCCAAAAGACCGACCATATATCCCTTAATAAGATATTGATGAAGTCCGTGGAAGAAGAGGCAATATTTTTATCAATAGTTTCAAATTTTTTTCTTATTACACTTCCTCTTCATGTGTGGTTTACATGATAAATTCATAACTCCAATATAATATATATTATTATATGTTATCATTAATATGGTAAAACCATATTCTACCTTTTATCAATCCTATAAAAAATGGAAGTATCGCACGTGCGTATGTACGACATACCGTCTCCACATCATGGTGTGATTTTTTTTTCATCACCTCATTCCATGGATAACTGAAATGATGGAAATAAAAGATATATATTATAATTATTATATGATATTTATTATTGAAAAAAATTAATTTACTAACCACTACCTTAACCATTCACCATTAAGGAAATTATACCATCGCTGGTGTGTATGTACGACTTACCAACTATATGATGTGATTCGATTCATTCACAATGTTCAACATAAAATAATGATTATAAAAATGTATAAAATGAATAAATATTATATATTTACATTATATAACTATATCATGTGTATAATAAAATGTGTTTACATGATAAAACAATTACAGGAAAATGAAATAGTAAAAACCGAAAATAAGGGTAATAACAAAATATTATTAACAAATAGGGGATAAAATGATATAATAGGATCCTATATGATATAATAAATATGAATATGGTTATTTTAAAAATTAATAACCTTCTTTAAAACATTATACACAAGGCTAAATCATGTTTACCTAAATGAAAGCACACAGTAAGAGTTTCTCATTTAACTTTTAATTCACTGAGATATACATTTTTTAAACAATTAATTATTATTTGTGGTGTATATATAATGAAATTTTATTTATAATATGATTAATCTCATTATCTTCATGGTATTAAACTTTTCATTTCATAAATATTACTTTTATGGGGCATACGATTCTACTTATTAAAAGTGATAAGGGGGTTTCATAACTCAATTTCCTTTCATGGGGTTGAACGTAATCGTCATTGATTATTCCATGATATGATTATGTGTGGTATGAATTTTGATTAAATTATTATTTTATTTAATTTTTTCATGTGGGTTAAGAGTGAATAAAAATATTTTATGTATTTTATTTTCACTCACATTAATGATATATTTTTTTGTAAGAGACTTCATCTCAATTTCACTTCATTTAGACATATTTTAATCTTATACACTGAATTTATTTTCTTTAGTGTTTATAAAATCAATTTATTTTATTAATATTAATCATCATTCATTGAAAATTACATTTATATTAAATATTTATATTTCTTGTATCATGGATATAATTGTTTCCTAAGTTCTGTATCATTTATATATATAGTGTTTACATGAAAATTGATTTTATTAACTGGGGAAATAATGATATATCAATATATTTTACTAAATATAGATATTTTTTGATGTGGTATATTAATTAATGAATTAAATTTACTACTCAATATATAATTATTTGGACATGATTGAATGGGTGGGGACTATAGATAAAAAATCCATTCGAAGCATCTGTAGTATCATAAGACAAATAAATTGGCCAAATTAAATTTGTTTTTACCCATAAAGATTAAATTTTCTTATAAAAGGTCTTGATGGTAAAGGCATCATGCTCATGTGAAATAGGACATCCAATATTTAATCATTTCTTTCATTATGATTCTAGATATTATTATCCACAGGATTTTCACTATGATATTATCTGTGGAGTTAGATCATGATTAACTTACTGATTAAATTAAATTTTCCAATTATTTAACATGATATATTTATTATTAATTATCTATCATGGTAATAAGTTTGTTGATTAAATTAGATATTTCATTAGTTATTTACCTTTATATGTAGATTATGTTTCATTTATTCTTAATTCCGAAGAGCTTCTAATATACTTAACCTTTGTTGAGAATTTAATCACACCCATTTCATAAGTTTTATTTTCCCACAAAAATTAATTTAGTATACTATGATTTTTATATAAAGATATTCTATTGGAAATAATGTTATTATTGATGAAAATTATAATGTTATTTTAGTTTTCAAATGTATATGGAAATCGTGTATGTATCTAGTTTACAAAGACTACAAAACTTTTAGGTACTTTGGGATGAAAATAATATTATATTATTCCAATATAATAAATTAATCCATGACTCTAGGATACTAGGGTCGAGGTCTATACATTTGGTATCAGGTGAATTTTGATTTAATCCTTTGGAACTAGATTTATGAAATCATAGATTATAGAACAATACCCTATGAATGAATTTTAGGATATTTTTATGTATAGAATAATATCTAATAGATTTAGTAACAACCATGTACAACCTAGTTTAAAACTAAATCACCATATATTGGGACAAATATTTCATTATTAATACATACTCGGAGTAATATTAGGTAACTCTGATTAATGCGGTTTTATTCTTAAACATCTATTTTTGGTTTTAGTCAATGGTGGGAACAAGAAGGAACTTGGTTAACATCTAACAGTATTGAAAATGTGTGTTTGAGAAAAAAATTATATTATGCATTGAGTAATGTATATTGAGTTTATTCATAACCAATTGTCATGATATATGATTAATAACATACTCCTTCACCAAATCTCAAACTGACTAAAATAGAGTAGGATGGGGTTCTATAAGAGCTCGAATAGGGGAAGTCATGATGAAAAGAATAATAATCTGATAATGTGAGAAGAAAAAACCTATTGTAATTTCTTATAAGAATAGGGATATGATTTTAGAGTGGAAACAAGGGTTTGAAGAAAGCGATTTCTAAGGAAAAAGTAAAAGATTGGAATAATAGCATCTCTATGTTTTAAGGATTGTTGAAAGTTTTAAATTAGAAAAGTGTGAGAATTATAAAAAAAATATGTGTCATAGTGGGGGGGGGAAATAATTAGTAAGGTTATAAAATTATTACTTATACTACAGATGAATATGAGACTACAAATGTGAAATAAAAGGAATGGGGAATAAAATGCTGAGGTTTAGTTAATGGTTTAATAATTAAGTGGAATTATTATATACTTGTGTATTTGAATTCAATAATTATACTCTAAATTTATTTAAGAAAACATGGTTCTAATAGTCAAGATATTTGTAATGATTTTACTACACTAATTCTTCTCTAAGAATTCTAGAAGCATCTGATAAATAGTACCAGTAACAAAGATAAGTGATTGTCTTACAAGTTGTTCTTATTGAAGACACATCATTTAGGTAGGATAACACAAAATATATGTCTGATTGTGAGATAATATTTAAGAATATATTTTTATGGGATATTATAGGTGAAAATAAAATTGGTTATTGAATTTATGGTTTATGTTACCTTTTTAGGATTACTACATGATTGTATTTAAGGAATTTATTTTATAATATGAGATTTTATTTTTGGGAGAATTCAGGTTTTAAATAAGGTTTTATAGTGATAAAGGTATTAATATATTAGGAATGTGGCATTAAAAGTATAATTATTTTGTTAGGGGAATCTAATCTTATGTTGATTTTTAAATTTTGTTACCTTCATTATAAATATTTGGTCTTTGAATTTAGAAAAACATATTATGGATGAGTCTTAAGATTAAATATATATGGAATGGATTATGTTGAAATTTGGAAATTATTGTTTTGGGATAAAATATGTCAACCATTTTGGTTTTTTTTATTTTTAGTATGAAAAAAGTGAATTTTGGATCTTATAATTTAATAAAAATGGATTCTAGAATGAAAACATTACATTTAATATCCATTTCTTGGTGTAAGGGATATAGTGAAATCTTATCAAAGCACAACCAAAGAATGATATTATGATTATAAATAATGAAATTTTATTTTATTTAGGGATTTAACTAGATATTAAAATAATTGATCAACTATAGGAAAAATGTTTCTGAAAAAAAAGGTTATCCATTTCCTTTTCTTTATGAGAAATCAATTTTCTTTTTACTAATCACAGATTAATGGATCTGTATTGGTAAAATTTCTAATGACCATGTTCAATATCAATCTCCATCATAACATGATAGTTATATTTCTCATACATTTCCATTTTTTCACTTACTAATTTTATCATACATGAAAGCCTAATTTTTTGGCGATATTCTCATTTTCCTTTCCCTCTTTTTAAGAGGTAGTTTGATCAACCCTATTTACGAGACGGGTTTCCCAAAATATTGTTTTCAAGTATCAACCATTTATTTTTGAAGTAAAAATTAAAATTATTAGGATGGAATTAATTGAATTAGGAGATATTTTAACACCACAATATTTTATATCACATATCTATTTAAATTTAAACTCTTTAAAAGCTTACGATACACGCAACACCAAGATTAAATGAATGATGAATTATTATTATGTGATTATTATAACCAAGCTGTTAAATTGGTGGGAATGAATTTTTTTCACCAACTAATAAAATTTATATATTATAAATAAAATTAATTTTTTACATTCATTGAATATATTCGATAGGAATAAGATAACTATAAATCCAATTTTACAAATAAAGGCTATATTTATCAAAAAAGAGTTTTGTCACCTTTTAATACAGAAAATATACTAAAACTAGATTTTCAAACTTTTTTTAAAATCTATTTAACAAAATAAACTTCATTTTTTAAATAAAAATTTAAACATTTCAATAGGGTGATATGTTTTTAATTTTTCTGAAAATATTGATTTTCTAGTGGATAGTGAAAAATACCGATTTTTATAAAAATTTCATTTTCAATATATTAAAGTATATTTACAATATTAATTTCATATAAATGTAATGTTATAAATAATTATCTATAAAATATATAGTTAATTTAATTTTAATCAACCTTATACATTATTTTTGATTAAGTATAATTTTTGGTTTAAAAATCAATTCTTCAAGAAACCGGTGTTTTTATTGTGTTTTGCGAGAGTGATTTTAAATTAAATACCAAATTTTTTTTATTTTTAATTTTAAAAAATGATAACAAATTTTTAATCATAAGGACCAAATCTATTAAACATTGCCCTTTTATTTTTATCAAATATAAATAGTATCCTTAGTAATTTTCATTAACATTGTAAAGGGTAAAATGAGTAAAAATTGATTGTCTATGCATGAGAATAACATGATAAGGATTATGAAATGACCCAAAAACTTACTCAAATTTTATTTTGTGAGTAATATTCAGCCATTATAATTATTGGTTTTAATATATGGACTTTGGTTTCTATTTATATATGATTATGACATTTAGAATGTTTTGTTTAATGAAAATTAAATGATTTTACAATCATATTCTTAATAACAAAAATATTATTAATATGGAATTACCCATAGTTTTTATAAACTATAAATAGTATATTGAATTATTATTTATTTAACTTAAATATATTATATTATTTTTATCATTTAGTGAATTCATAATTACTTTAAATGCTTTTTGAGCACTCATGGAGTAATTATTTTATTAATGAAAATATTAAATAAATGATTTTAAAAATATAAAAATATATAAAATTTTTTAAAATTATTTCCTCAATGAATATTATAGACGACCATAAAATGGTAGGAATGTATTATGATAGTTGGTTGAAAGATAAATTTTTGTATTGATATTTTTAGAATCACAACAATGAATAGTACTAAAATTGACATGAAAGATATTTTAAAATAAATAATATTTTATTAAATGATATTAAATACATAAAATATATATAATTCCTCTAAATAATTGGTATAATTTTTAAAATTTCATAAATAATCTATTTATTAGTCTTTTGGAATTTTATAGTAATAATATTCATCCTTATTTAGTAAAAACCATATTGTCACAGAAATAGTTAAAGGGGTTAGATAAGGGTTAAATCTAAATGATTAGGTTAATAATGTGCCTATAATTTTCTATAAAATATTTTATGATATTATTTATATCCATAATAATACTATTTTATAAATTAAGAATTTCGAACCTATTTTTAACTGAAAATAAGTTTATATGTATTTGATATTTTGGTAGTTTCCAAATGTGATACTCACATAAATTATAAAAGGGAACTCCGTACATTAAGTATTTACACCACATGGAGTAATATAACTAGGCCATAACCTAAAAATGTCTCTTTTAAACATCCTTTTTAAGTTATTGGGGTTATATTAATTATAAAATCCTTAACCCATATCTCTCAAGAAGATATTAAATGAAGTCCTTCGAAGAAGAGGTAATCTTTTTTATCAAGTCATTCAAGTTTTTTTTTGTTATTACACATCTGCATCATGTTTTGATAAAAATATAAAGTAAAAATACAGTATCATATAAATTCTGATATTTTATTTTGATTATTTTGCAACCATATTTTTCCTTTTATCCATCATAGAAAAATAAAATCACTGCATGTTCGTACGTACGACCTACCGTCTCCTTGCAATGGTGTGATTAATTTTCAATAGTACTTTACATGGATGGGTATAATGATATAAATAATGAATATATATTTTAATTATGAAATAATATTTATTTGAAAAAAATTAACATACCATATACTTGTTTACCTATTCACCATTAAGGGAATGATACCATCGCTCGTGGGTACATATGACCTCCCATTTCCACGATGCAATGTGATTCATTTTCAATATTCAAAATTAAATAATGATTATAAAATTCTATATAATGAATAAATATTAAATATATATATGTCATTTTAGATGATTGAACTGTATCATATACATAATAACCAGAATACACGAGAAAACATGTATAAGAAAAATGAAGAAGTAAACACCCCAAACAACGGTGATAACAAAATATTATTAACAAATGGTTGATACAATGTTATTATTGGATCAAATATCATAAAATAAATATTAATAAGGTTCTACTATAAATTAATAACATATTTCAAATCATTATATTGGAGGTTAAATTATGTTCAACTAACAGAAATAACATAATATGGGTTTCTTGTCTCACTTTTACATATATGAAATATATGTATTCTTCACCACTTATTTATTTTTTATGGTGTATATATAATTCAATGTTATATAGAATATAATTAATCTCCTTATATTCATAGTATTAAATGTTTCATTTTATAGTTATTACTTTTTTGGGGAGTGCAATTTTATAATTACATGTGGTAAGGGGGTTTCCTAATTCAATTTCCATTAATTGGGTTAAACTTATACTTCATTGATTATTTCATGCTAGGATAATGTGGGGAATGATTATTTATTATATTATTTTTTTATTTATGATTTATTTATTGGGATTTACAAAAAATAGAAATACTTGATTAATTTGATTATCATTAACTTTAATGAAATGATCTTTGTTTGGAACTTCATATAAATTTCACTTAATCGAGGCATATTTTAATATTATGAACTTAATTTATATTATTTGGTGAGTATAATATAATGTTTTTTTATTTATGATCATTATTCATTGAAAATTATATTTTTCATAAATATTAATATTCATTGTGTCATGGATTTTGTTAATATTTATATTGTATATAATTTTTAAATATGGTGTTTACATTGAATGTGATTTGAACGACTATGGAAATAATGTTAAATTCATATACTTTACTCAATAAAAATATTTATTAGTAAGGTATATTTCATCATGAGTAAATCTATTATTCAATATATAATGATTTTTAAATGAAATAATTTGTGGGTACCATTTATAGAAAAGAAACTTGATGACTTGATTGTCTATTGAGAGGAATAAATTGGATAAATTAAATGGGTTTTACCCATTTTTATTAAACTATATTTTGAAAGGTCTTGATGGTAAAGGTATCATTTACCCGGGAAACTTGATGTCAAATAATAAAGCATTTCCTTGATTAAAATTTTAGTTATGATTAACCTTGAGATATTCACAGTGCTATTATCCATGGATTCAGATTATGATCATGTTATTTATATTTGAAAATTTCAGTGCTTCTGAACCCGTAATGATTAGTTTCAAAATGTATTGAACGTTCTCAAAAATTAAAATTTGTAGAACTTACAAAAAAACTTAAAACTGTTAAAATTTTTCATTCTTATATGCCTAATCATATTGATCATTTGATAAACTAAATACACCCCATTTTTATCTCCCAACTAAACCTGTTATCCAAGAAAAATCATTGAAACTTCTAAATACCTCAATAACATTAGAAAATACTTAAATAAAATATAAAAAACATTTCAAATTTTATTTATATATTTAAAATATTAATATGACCAATAAAAACTATGTACAATGAAGTATAGAAACTGATGAATTATTGGTGCCAATATGCATATGATGAATCAGTCTTTGTTCCACATTTGATGGATCAATTTCAACCATTTTATGATAAATCGTGATTCAATTTAAAAAAATCCACTTCTATTAATTTTTAACTAAAAAAATATTGAAACCACACTTATTATTTTCTTTGAAAACCGTTGACTACATTGTTTTGCATCATCTGATTGACTGATTTCTGAAACTAGTTTGTTTCATCGATAACATAATCGTCTATGTGTTGTCTTTGTCAAACAATATTTTTTCCTCCAATTATATTCTTCATCTGATTTATTAGTGGTTTCATTTTTTATCTGATTGATTGGTGGCAAGACGAGTCCAATGGACCATTAACAACAACAAATTATATCTAGACCTCAAAAAATAATGGTGCATTCGAATAATCGGTTCATCTGATGGGTCAACCCATCTGATGTATCAGTCGATCAAAACATCTACAAATCCTTTAACTTCGACCAATTAACACTCACAGACACAATCAAAATTATATTTCGATTACAACTCATATTGATGATCAATTTATGAAAAAAAATTGTTTTTCATTATATTTTCTTCAACATTGTTGTTCTTATATCAAAACATCTTTATGATATCAAAAAAATTGAGATCGATGAAGAATCATATGACTAGAAAAACCTTTTCTTCTCCATTATTCCAAAAATCATGGAAAATATGTTTTTTAGAAAAATTATGATATTAAGATATTTTCTCATAGAAATGTATCATGATATTTAGTGTCAAATATCATGTAATATAATCAGAATCTGTTTTGAATTATCACTCCAATAAAAACAATTCATTCCAGACACAATGTGAGAGCCGAAACAACTTCACCAAGAAAAAATTTCTAGAACTGAAAACCAAAACCTTTGGAAATTACTAAAAACATTTCATTTGATCATCTGATTTTAGTAATCCATTAACCCAACCACTGACACATATAATGTGGTAATATTTTCCACAATGACAAATAAATGCAACAAAATTGAAAACAATATTCCTACAATTGAAAAACACTTTATGAAAACATGGTCTCAACATCCCCCTATTGGATATTTTTATCAACGAATGGTCATAAATAAATAAAACTTTTTTACTCATGTTCTGGTTCACAAATCATTAATTTTAAGCTTATATGTGGGAACTTATTATAGGAAAAAAAATAATAGATAGAAAAACCATGCATTCCAAAATTAGTGACTTATGAAACTTCTTTATGAACATAAAACCTTACACCTCTTCAAAACATAATTCTTCCAATAAAAAAAATTTTCCTAAAACAACATCAAAAAAATCTTAGAATAGTTTACACACTTATATGTTGAGTTCACAGCTTACCCACAACTCCTCCTAAATACATGCTTCCTCAAAAAGAATAGATCATATCAATGGTCATATTTTTGACACATATTTTTTCACCCATTATAATATTATCCAATTAATAGATGAGATAAGGGACACACAAAAAAACCTCAACTGTATAGAGAAATAAGTTGGTTGTCCATGTTTATCCACAGTTTGAAGAATTCTTCATTTTTTAATGTTTTTTAAAAATTATAGAAACATACTATATTGTTGTAACATACTACATTTTTAGTTAATTCTTCTCCACATTCTATTTTGGGAAGTTATATTTGATATCAATACATTTTTGATGAGAATAATTCTCAAAAATTCATGTATGATTTATAGAACCTTGATTATCACAACCTAATAGAAGTGGTAACTTGACTTCAACTGAAAAATAATTTAACCAAGTCTTCGTATATATATGTTTTGTTATATCTTGATTGGTGGAAGTAAAAAAATCTTCTATTTTCATACACTAACATTATATAACTTTTTCAGAATATTTAATACATTACTCAAACAAACAGCCAAAGACTATACTAGTATAGTTCCTCCAGAAACATGTAATCATAAACACTAGTATGCATGTGAGCTAAATTATCTCCCATTAGATTCATTATGACTAGTACCATTATTAGACACTTCATACATAATACATATCATTATAACTTGGAAAAGGAAACATAATAAAAGGAGATATCAGATTCTCTGTAAGGGTAAACAAGGGAGACATGTAAGCCTAAACACGAGCATATGATTATTATAACATTATCATTACATTATAATATCATACCCTACATATCATAAGATTTTAGACTAGGATCATGGAATAAATATGTGTTGCTCATAATAAATGAATCATAAGGAAATAAAGAGCATAATGAATGAAATCATAACAAATTAATAAGACAGGTAATTGTGTTAGGCACAGAAGCATGTAAAATGATTTCCATACTAGTCAAAGAATCACTACTAAGGATATCTTGGTACTATGTGTTCACATCACATACCAACTTGGTCATCATGGTTCATTATCATGTATATCTTTGTAGTATGAGTTCTCTCCTCATACCATATTGGTAGAAATAGTTCACTGCCAAGGCAATAACAGTGGTTAGGGATCATTACCAAGACTATATATGTATATATTTTGAGATATAAATCTTTATTCAATGCATTAAAAATATATATAGGTCCCCCATCTCATAATGAAATCATACATAAATGTGCCAAAAAATAATAAACAATCATATCACAACCTATGAAATGAAGTGGGTATCATAAACATGTAATAATACATTAAACTATAGAAAATGATACATATTTCATAATCATTTCATCATAATCCTATCTTGTGGAATGAATCAGGTTTCAAAATCCTATATTCTATGAATAAGAACAGGGTTTTATAAACAACATTCCATGAAAATGGAATCCATTTTGAGAAAGAATACAAGTGGTAACATTGAACCATTTACCTATAAAGGCACGATTAATACCAACATATTTCAGTTTAGATGAAAGATCATTTTGAAAGATCATTTATAAACATTTCATGGGGAAATTATAATTTTTGCAATGAATTTTTTTAATAAAAGTCATTTTTTAATATATATTTCTTAAAAAAATGCTTTGAAAACATTTAACAGAATATTTTAAAACCATAAAAAATTTTCAAATCCATTTTACATGTTATCATCAAATATATTTTTAAAACAGTTTTGAAAACATCTTTTCTGAAATAAAGTTGTTTTCTGACTGAAGAGAGAAATACAATAATATTTTTGTTAAAAATATTTTCTTAATTATATCAAGTACCAAAGAGTGGAAAAAATGGAACTAATATATGTATATATCTTTTAAAAAATAGGATAATAAATCTCATGATTTTTCTTGAGATATGGAACATAATACTTCAATAATGGAATCATATTAATAATCAATCTCAATAAATGATATGATTGTTTCAATAAACTCTTACCACTTTGTAACTTTGAATCATACTACCCATGTAAGTAAATGAAATTAAATGGAGCCTAAAAATATCATTAAAGATAAGGAAATTCATTATATAACATGTTTATTGGAAGCATATACACCCCATTAAATAACATAGGTGCATAACAAAACTTGTGTCTCAAAAATGGTAAATTGAGACAAAACAAATTTACCGATTTGGTAAATTTTGAAAAATTAACCCGCATAAAATAAATATCATAGAATGGATATATATATATACCCATATATGAAATAATTACAATCATATAATATATTAATTGGTAGTATATACACCATGAAAAATAAAAGGGTGGTGAACATGTCATGTATCTCACAGATGTAAAAAGTGACCTAAAATTCCCCTACATTATGTTTTTCCCCACATCATACACATACAAAAATCAAACATAATAAATATAAATTAATTATATATCATTAAAAGAAATATATTCTTATATATAATAAAATATATGTTTTATTATGATTTTATACTACCCTCCTCTTAACAATTTTATGTTAAGGTTTCACTTCTGGTAATATCTTCTTTGTTCTTCGAATGTGTCTAAATTTATTATATCTTCAATCATTATAATTATACCATTATTTCCAGAATTTAAACCATGATAAAGGATATATATTATATTAAATATAATTTTTTATAATAATCCATACAATAAATAATTATGAAATGGAATACACTTTTCATGGAGACGGTAGGCCGAACGTAAACATAAACGATGTTTCTATTTTATTTTCATATTGAAAGAATATAAATAAATGAGATATATTTATATATGTATATAATATAATTAAATTAATTTTTTATGACATATATATCATATAAGTTTACTAAATTAATCTTTAATACACCGCATGTAGTGTGTGAACAAATCACGTCATTTGAGGGGGTAGTAGTCCACACATCGTCAAACAAAATTATCTTATTTACAAAAAATGGAAAGTATATAGATATGTATTGTAAAAAACTAAAAAATATTAACAAAATAAAAAATATAATATATATATAATATAAATATTGTTTACATCAATATTCCTAACCATCAAAGGGGTAAAGGAAAAATGAACAATCATCATTTCGGGAGGCAGTAGTTTGTTATACACATAAACTGTATGTTCATTACCCACTAGATGGAAGTGTGTGAAAGTTCATGTTGAAACCATAGTATAATAACATATCATTATATTTAGTATTCTAGTGTTATTATATAATTTTTGAATAAAGAGAGTTGAGGGTGGAGAAAGAAAAAAAATAAAGGATCTTGAGGAGGGACGTTACATGTTCTTTGGGTAACTCCTTTTAGATTCCACTAAAGGGATACCTTGAGTTTGTTTATTACAAAAGATATGAGTCTAAGAGGAATATAAGTATTTTGGGTAGTGCATTCTTTTTATAGTTCCAAATCCTATGTTTTTTTATACGATTTAAAAATGGGGATTGGTTGTGGCCCTTATATGGAATGTAGGGAACACACATGGAATTTTTGAAAACAAGTTATGTTTACCCATGCTTGTACCTAAAAAAAGTAATCATAAACCAAAAAAACTAAATAATGGAAGGTTAATGGATGTAATATCCCAATAAAATGTGTTTTAAAAGGATTATATTTTATTTTGTCCCATAATATTATGGTTTATCCTCTTTTTAGTTTAAATCATACCTTAATCACTATAATTAATCATAATGTCTTTTAGTAATGATTTTAGTCAATAAAATTATTCTTATCTTACTAGAACAAAAATATTATATTGATTAAAAAATTTTATATTTATTTTTAAATAATAAACTCATAGTGGGGGGAAAATTAAGTTTAACCCTAATCTTAAAGAGGGGGTATGAATGCAGATTTTTAATGTAAAACCAATAAACATTTCAGTAAGTTTCTATATACAATATCAATAAAAAATGTTTTCAATTAACTAAATTTGATTAATAGATTCATAGTTTATCTGTTTTGTACTTTAAAACCAACATATATTATAATTTATTTATACATATATAATTAGATGAAAAAAGAGGATTGAATTAAAATTCAGTAATTTTCACTATTCTTCCAAAAATAATGTTTCTCAAAAAATCCCAAAAAATAACCCTAACAAAATTTTGACTTTATAAATTCAAAAATTATTTTTATATTATAAAATTAAATTTCTAAATATTTCTATAATTAATTTTATTATTTTTCATATAAGGATATGAATGTAAGATCATTTTAGAAAATAGTATTATTAAACATATACATGCTTTACAAAAAATTAGAGTTTTCATTATCATTAGGTTTTATTTATAAAGAAGGACTATACATAATATTTTAAAAATATATCTCACTATTCATATTTCTATGTTTAATTTCTAGCTTATAATTATCTTTTTTAAATAATTATAACAATAAAATTGAGGTTTCATAGAAACCCAGTATTGTGTGGAACATATTCCATGTCAGTGTTGTGTGTAACCCACTCTAAGTAATTTATTTGTTAAATGAATGTTAAACATAGAGAAATGGAATACATCAAAAAAATTAAATTTATTCAATAAAGAAATGGTCCAAAAAAATTAATGGTGTTTCATTCTACCCCCTTAAAATGAATTTCACTCTCTAAATTCATCATTTGGGTAAAAAAAATTGAAACTTATGATTCATCATATCCTAAAGTTCCCATGTATATATATTCAATTGGTGATTTATCTATAATACTTTTACTATGTGAGTGGTCTTTTTTCATATAACTTTCTTTCTATAATTCAAAATTTCAACTGGTTGTTCCTCTATGGAAATATCCTTCAATAGTGGTATAACCTATGCATTTAGTACATATAGAGGGCCATTTATGTTCTTATTCCGAATAGATTCATGGAACTCATAATGGAATTGATAGAGATTTGGGGGAAGGCCAAGTGATAGGATATCGTCTCAATATAATAAATAATCTCAAATGGACCGATATACCTAGTGTTTTCCCTTCATTTTTTGAACCTCATATCCTTTTTAGAGAGAGGTATTTGTTTAAATACCTTCTCTCTAACTTCAATTTCAGATCATGCCATTAGTTATCAGCATTAATATGAAAACCCTTCTTTTTATTACATAACTAAACATAATTTATTACAGAAACATCAGTTGATACAACATAGAAGATAGATTTTTCTAGTGTCATTGTGGCTTAGGATCTTTACATAACAACTCAAAACATGAAATACAACATCGTTATTAAAAACCTACTTTACATGACCACTAAATTCCATCTTACTTAGCATTGCATGGGATAACCTGAGGACATGAATAAGAAAAAGGTGAACTATAAGCCCAATAAGGGAATAGTAATGGAATAACATGAGGAATACAATACATGTTAGACAATAGGCATATCAATAGAGCACAATAGAAGAATAAACATAAAATCATGATATAGCCTGATAATCATAACAGGGAAATGTGGCAACAACACATAACATAAAATTAGGATGAGGCTAGGCTCATTGCACATGGATCATGAGTAAAATGTCATTTCCCATGAAGCATGAGTAAAACCTCATTACAATTTAATTAGCATGAGTAAATACCCATTGCACATGTTGTATCATGATACTATACTTTACCCAATGCATTGGAGCATTATCAGGGCGCACCCTTCTTTAACAATTCATTTCATGCATAAGTGTGCCATATGGATCATAAAACATTGAATCATTCAACATAATATTTTATTCCAGGATAAACTAATGTGGAATACATACATGAAACTCTATAAACAATAAGTACATGGAAATAAATGTGAATACCCTTGATAGAGAAATGGGCATGACATTGCTTACATAATGAATTTGGCTTGGAAAAGCGTTGTGCAATTTCGACAACAGAACAGCGTGACAGAAGAACTAATAAAAATGGTTGACGAGAGAGAATGAGGTGTCTCCTCATATTTATATGACATGTAATGTAAAGGGGTAATATAGGTACATGTCCTAGAAAATGCAATGGAATTTAGATTCATGATAGAAAAGAATTTCTTGAATGTAAATGAGGAGTGATAATATTCTTTTGGTATTTAGGCATAGTAACGGGTGTACATGAGAAGAATTTAATGTGAGATAAAGGGGACTCCCATCATTCAATCATAAAGATAAAAGTATGGGGGAGGTGAGAAATCGTACCCCAGCTTTTGTAATTGAAATTAAAATGGCATAAAGATTTAAAAAATATTGGAAAAATTGAGAAATGAATAAAAATAATTAAATGGAAGTGTGCTTCCAAAGGCTTGAGAGAGGATTATTGGGAACTTGGGGAACCTTGGGAGGTTTCTAGAGAGATGAGTGGAGAGGTTGGATGAACTCCAAATGCTTTTAGTGAAGAGGAAGTGGGAGCTTTGGTGGGTTTATATAGGAAAGGTGAGGAAATTCTTTATTATTTTGGTTTTGGACACATCAGATTAAACTAATTAAAACCACAAACCATCTCATGGTGTTTTCCTATGGTTTTAGGAAAAGGGAAGTGGAAAAAAATATTTTATAAGGCCAAAGTTCGAAATTCTTAAAATAATTGGGTTTCATATGTATATTGGAGTCACACTCCCAAGGAATAAAATTTAAAAAGAAAAAATGTTTAATAAGTCTTAAAGGGTCCACTAAAGCTTTGTAAAAAAATAAAACAAACCCCAAAACAAATTATTTTAAGGGTAAAAAATACATTGGCTGAACATAATGTTTATAGTATTTTATTACTTCACTATTGGGTCATTATGATATCATAAAACACATTTTGTATTTAAAAGGTGCTTAATTTTTACCCAAGAATTTTACTGTCTTAGAAAATTAAAAAAAAATTCACAGATGGATAATTCTGACATCCTGAATCTAGAAATAATGTTCACTTTATCTAAATAATTTAATAAATATGTTAATTTTTACTTTTAAAACAAAAACCGACATTTATCGAAAACTCATGGATTTTGACAAAAATGGCTTTCAAACCATATTAAAAATTACAATTGCATTCATAAAATTATATGATAATTTATATTTAATAAAAATTAATTTAATAATAATTAATATATTTTATTAAAATATTATTTAATTCAAAAATCCATTAAATCATCAAAATAGATTTCTTAGTTCAATGTTAACTACAAATACTATTTGTGATTTAAAACATATTTTCAAGGTACCAATAATAAAATGAAAGCATATTCATTATTATATATAAAAAAATGTATATAACCATAGTACTAGGGTCTTGATAAATAACCCCTTATAATACCAGCATAAGACCCAAGAGTAAGTTGTGCGATGCTGACAGACTCTTGAGGTGGCGTGGATAACATTGCTCGGGTGGTAATCTCTATCGACTTCCAATTATTTCATAGCCAGTCCCGCTCGAGCGTAACATATTAAAGCTTGGCTTGGACATGGTCAAGAGTGAAGAAAAAAGACGCAAAATCCTTTCTGAGCTCTGACAAATGGGCATCATATGGGGAACGTCTGCTGGATGAGGCCATCGCATCCTTTGTCTGAGTAAATTTTATTTGTTAACGCCCTATATTTATTCTATTCATGTGATAACTGTTCAATGGATATATTAGCAACAATACCAATTCATAATGGTATTTTAAATTTCAAAAAAATAAAGCCAAAGAAGTTTAAATTTTATATAAACTTTTTTCATAAAAGGGACATTTAATTATATCAAGAGGGATTTCCATTAATGAAGGTTCAAGATGTTAAAATATTCCCCCTTTAGAAATTTCACCCACGAAATTTCCTTTTCCCACACTAAAATTAGTTTGGGAGACCGGGATTCATCATTTCCTCTGATTCCGACATCGCTTCTTTAAACTTATGTTTTCAACACAACACCTTTATTAGGGGCATTGTATTATTTCGGAGAAATTTTTCCCTTTGATCTAAGATCTTCACTAGTTTCTCCTCATAGGAAAGATCATCCTCTAATTGTACCACATCTGAAGAGCGTGCACGTGAAGGGTCTGATATGTACTTCCGTAAGAGGGATACATGAAATACATCATGTACTTTGGCCACAGCAGGTTGAAGTACTAGTCTATAGGCCAAAACCCCAACACGATCCAGAATCTGAAAGGGGTCATTGTACATTGGACTTAACTTCCCTTTCTTTTAAAACCTCATGACCTTCTTCCACGAAGATATGTGTAGAAATAAAATGTCCCCAACTTTAAACTCAAGGTCTTGTCTACAGATATCTGCATAACTCTTTTGTCAACTCTGGGCTACCTTGATATACGGATAAATCGTTTTTACCTTCTCCGCCATTTCTCCAGCAATTTCTGGTCCAAGCAGCTTACTCTCACCGACCACATCCCAACACACCAATGTTCTGTACATTTTCTCATAAAGGGCTTCATATGGTGCCAGTTGGATGCTCGAGTCGAAACTATTATTATAAGATAAATCAACTAGAGGAAGATGTTAATCCCTTCCTCCTTTAAAGTCCATTGATCATACTCTCAACATGTCCTCAAGTGTTTGGATAGTCATCTTAGATTGGCCCTCAGTTGGAGGATGATAGGCCGTACTGAAGTTCAGTTCAGTATTCAGAGAATGTTGAAGACTCTTCCAAAACATAGAGGTGAATCTTGGATCTCAATCAGGAATAATAGAAAGTGGTACTCTATGAAGTCTTACGACTTCCCTGATATATATCTGTTCTAGTTGATCCAATGAGAAATCCTCCTGAATAACAATGAAGTGTGCATCCTTTGTAATACGATCCAAAAAAACCTAGATTTGAAATATTGCCATTGGATGTCTTCAGAAGTCCGGTGACAAAGTTCATGGTGATGTTCTCCCATTTCCATTCTGGTGTGGGAAATGGTTGCATCATCCCCTTATACTTACGCTTCACTGCCTTCACTTGCTGACACACCAGACAATTTGATGTATATTCATCAATCCCCTTCTTCATATTATCCCCCCAATAACTCTCTCTGAGATCTTGATACATCATTGTGTTTCATGGGTGACTAGAGAAATTTGAATTATGTGAATTATCAAAAAGTTCCTTCGTCGGCTTCAGACTTGATGGAACACATAGTCTTTTCCCAAATCTCACAATTCCTTCTTCATTAACAATAAACAATGAGGATTTTCCATTTCCGATAGCTTCCACTTTTTCCAGAATTCCCATATCATCCTTTTTAGCATCATTAACCTTTCCAAAAGCGATGGTTGAGAAATAATTTGTGAAAGGATTGATGATGTTACCTCATTTATGATTTCTATGTCTATCTTCATAAAATCTGAGAATATTGGATCATTTTCAATTCTCATAAATTATAGAATTGCTAGGTATTTTCTACTTAGGGCATCCACCACCTTGGTCACTTTCCCAGGGTGGTAATGGATTGAGTATTCATAGTCTATGATCATCTCTAACCATCTTCGTTGGTGCATTTCCAATTTTTTCTATGTCAATATGTAATTGAGGCTTTTGTGGTCTATATATATTTCAAACATCCCCCCAAAGAGATAATGCTGCGAAATTTTCAAAGCAAAGATCACTATAGCCAACTCTAAGTAATTTGTTGGATAGTTCTATTCATTAACTTTCAATTGCCTTAAAGAATAGGCAATGACTTTTTCATTTTTCGTCAACACACATCCCATGCCCTTCTTCAAAGCATCATTGAATACCACAAAAATTTATCCACTTGTTGGTAAAGTGAGAATGAGTGCAGTGATAAGACTCCTTTTAAAATCCAAGAAGCTTTCTTCAGATTCATCTCTACAAGAATATGTTACTACTTTACAAGTTATCTTGGAAAGAAGGTTGGAAAATTGTGAGAAACTTCTCACAAATCTTAGATAATATCCAGCTAGCCCCAAGAATCTATGGATATTCGTTTCGGATGACGGCCTCGGCCATCCCTCAATTGCATTTGTTTTGGAGGGATCCACAGATAACCCATTGCTTGTTATGATATGGCCCAAGAATGAGACCTCCTTCAACCAGAACTCACACTTTTTGTACTTTTCATTGATCTTCTCCTTCTGCAAGGTCTCTAGTACAGCTCTTAGATGCTCTTCATGATCCTCCTTGGTTTTGGAGTATATCATAACATCATCTATTAAGACTCCCAAAAAAAATTCAAGGCAGTCTCTAAAAACTCTATTCATCAAGTGCATGAAGATTTATGAAATATTCATGAGTCCAAAAGGCATTACTATGAATTCATAGTGGTCGTATCTTGTACAAAAATCATTATTGGGGATATCTTCCTTCTTTACTCTTACATGATAATATCCAAACCACAAATCCACCTTGGAGTAGTATTGTGCTCCACACAGCTGATCAAACAAGTTATCAATTCATGGGAGAGGATACATGTTCTTTATCATGATTTTGTTAAGATCACGATAATTGAGGCAAAGGTGCATTGACCTATACTTTTTCATGATGAAGAGGACTGGTGAACCCCATGGTGAAGCACTTGTTAGAATAAACCCATTATCCAGATTTTTTTGTAGCGGTTTATTCAAATCCTAAAGCTCCACTACAACCATTCTATATAGATTCTTGGATATTGACAATGCCCCAGGTATAATATCAATTAAGAATTCAACATATCTTATAGGAAGAAGACCGGGAAATTCCTTGGGAAACACATCATCGGATTCTCTCACAATAGGAATGTCTTCTAGGATGGCTACCTTCTTAGACTCAATCATTTGAACCAGACATGCATGCTCGTAGGGCAGTAATATCCATGCTTTAGATGATGGATCTAAAAAAGGATCATCTTCCTCCTTGCATTTGTAAAGAATCAGGGGTCGATTATCCACATGGAGAGGGATTTCCCTCTCATGGAAATTTATATCGTCTCTACATAAGGAAATCCTATCCATGCTAATAATTGCATCAAATTCCACCAGAGGGAGTATTACAAGGTTCGCCGGGATGTTTAATCAACTTATTATGACAAGGGATGAGTTATTTTCCTTGGATGCAATGATTTCCCCATTTTCCATACTCACTATATTCTTCACTTACATGATTTTTGGTGGTGATGGGATTGTTCTACGATACTTTTGAGATATAAAAGAATGCATATAACCTGAATCAAAAAGTATGTTCTCTATTATTGAATGAATAAAAAGTGTACCTACCACCACTTCGTTGTAGGGATTCACTTCGGTAGTAGTGATCGAAAAATCTCTCCCTTTCTACCTTGTAGGATGTTGGTTGCCTCTAAAAACCCTTGGAATAGGGTACTGATTTTCAGGATTCCATGGTTCTTTGCATTTGTAGAAATGAACCACATGTTGAGGTTCAAATGGAGCGTTCCTCTCCTCTATCGTAGCCACGGGTCTTTCTTACTGACAGTTAATAGCTAGGTGCCCTTCTCTTCCACACCTAAAGTATTTACTCATCCCCTTCAGGCAGTTTCCAGGGTGCTTCTTTCCACACCTTTGGAAAGTGGGGCCAAATATTTTTTTCATTTTATAAAAAACACTTAAGGAAAAGTGAGAACCCACAAACACCGCACACGAATAGGTGAGCCTGACAAGAAACCCAGTTCATGACTAGACCCACCCAAAAACCATAACACAACACCCAAAATCAACAACCACAGATGGTCCAGTCAGGGAACCCAGTTCAGGAACGACCCACCCAAAAGACAATACGCACCCATGCCATCACGAATAGACCATCGCCAGGGGCCAGCAGCACCACAACAACCTTCGCCGGGAACCACCACCGTCGCACCAGGAGAGTCCTGCAAATCACCTCGACACAAGATCGAGTTGCAACCACATTACACCCCCATCCACATCGTCGGGATCTCCAACGTCCATGGACAGCTAGTGAAACAGAAAACAGTCAACCAGAGCAAGCCGCACCGAACAAAAATAAAAACCCACACCAGATCCATGATGGGGGCTGACTGACGGGGATATCTTCATCGGAAGCTCACCAGAACCGCAGATTGACCTACATTATTGGTAAGGGAACATTGCCAACTCTAAGCCTTCCTGAGGCTACTTCCTGTGGTTACAAATTAACCTTGAAAGAGGATGATTCCCTTCTGAGTCTCACCCCAGCAAAACAAGTCACAACAAACAAGAACAATAAATCATACAAGAAGGCACCGTGTGACCCGAGCGTTCCTGAGGTCGCCCCTTACAACCTCATAGTGACTCAAGAGGAAGGCGAAGAACCTAGGGGGAAACACAAAAGAAAGGGAGGTGAAGCCATTGCAGGAGCGGGAGTGAAGACCTGTTAACCATTTCGTCGTCGGAGGTTGACGCAGAACTCATATTCCGTGAAACCAGGGGGATATCTACACCCTCACACCATCACTGCAAAGCCGAACCCAAGATCGGGCGCCAGCAGAGGATGGGAATCGAGTGAAGGGGAAGACGGCATAGGAAACTCTAATTCGCAGGAGCTCCCGAGGCGTTTCCCCTTACGAGCCCATTTGGAAAGTGGGGTGATGGATCTTCTTAGCACTATTGGATTTATCTATCGGACCACCAGCATTGAATTCCACCTTACACTTCTTATCCCCATGATACCCCTAAGATTCTCCGATATCGCTTTCTACCTTGTGGGAACATCAGAGAATTTTCATATAGCTATCGAAGTCACGGATCGCTAGCACTTTCCATAGGATAGGTTTTAGCACACCAAAGAAGTGTTCAACCTTGCATTCTAGGGTAACGACAAACCCGAAGGCGTATCGTGCAACCCTTGTGAAGTTTTCCTCGTAAATTCAGATAGATTCGTCATCTTTTTTCTTTTGGCCAAGGAAGTCCCATTCCATCTTAAACCAAAGGGTGCACTGAAAATATTTATCAAAATATATCTTCCAAAAGTCCTTCCATTCCAATGCCTCAATCTCCACCTCAAGCTTCATATTTTTTATCAACGTCCACAATTTATCAGTTTCACCCTCCATATGATAAGTAGCAAGAAGAACCTTCTCTTGTTTAGAACATTGAAGGATAGAGATGATATTTTCAATGGATTTGATCCATTTTTCAGTGATTGAGGGATCAGATGATCCATTAAAATTAATAGGGCTTTTCTTCATGAAGCTCTCGATAGCGACTTGTTCTTTATTCAGGGGGTTGAACGTTCCCCTTGACCCATGATTCTTTTCTATGCTTGAGTTAGCTGAGAGAGAAGCATGACAAAGTTCACGATTCCTGGTCCAATTGGATTGGGCATCTTATTAGCACATTCATCAAATTGATCTTCACATCGCTTGTTAGCTCATGTCCTCATATTAGCAGCCATTGGATGGAATAAAAGGAAAGTTAGGGGTAACACATGAATGGTAATCCAAGGACAAAACAGATGACATATAAATAAATTTTATTTCCTTAACATATGAATCGATTGGATTCATTCTATGTTATCCATGATCTACTTTCTAACATATATTCTTAGGGATTTTTTTGTCCCTTAATAATGGTTCATACTAAGCATGTGAATTTAACAAAGAATATCCCCCGAGAGTATCATATCCAAGAGTGCAGAAAGGCCCATTGTCATGCACCAGTTCCCATTTGAGTCTAGCTCAATGTGGTGTTTTCAGGTTTTACCCCTTGGATACATCTGTACTAGACCCGCCTATACCTTCTCGTATCCAAACAGGGATGTATTTTGCTTGATAAACCAATTACTAAATACTCACTAAAACAGAGGGATGTTTTTATTATACTAAATCTTTTCTCTAAGGATTTACTATAGTTTTATAATCCTAATCCTAAAAATAACTAAACCTATACTCTGATACAAACTATGACAACTTTGATTTTTATTACACAATTAATCATAATTTATTACATAAAATTTACTTGATAGAACATAGAAGATCAAGAGGACTAGTGTATTTGGAGATAAATATCATTACATAAAAACATAAAACATGAAATACAACATCTTTATTAAAAACATCCTTTTCATGACCACTGCATTCCCTCGTACATTGCATTGCATGGGATAACATGAGGACATGCATAAGAAACAGGTGAGCTATAATGCCCAGTAAGGGAATAATCATGGAAAAAAAGAGGAATATAATACATGTTAGAAAATAGAATAACAAAAGATCATAAGATAATTATAAACATAAAGTCATGATAATTCATTATAATCATAACATTGAAATGTGTCAACAACACTTAACATGGAATTAGCATGAGCCAAGGCTCATTGCACATGAAGCATGAGTAAAACCTCATTTCACATGAAGCACCCGTAAACCCTTATTGTATGTGAATTAGAATGAGTAAACAACCATTTCACATGACGTATCATGATACTATACTCTACCCAATGCATGGGAGTGCTATCAGGGCGCACTATTCTTAAACACTTCATTTCATTCATAAGTGTCCCACATGGATCATAAAACATTGAATCATTCAACATAATCATTTTTTCAATGATAAATAAATGTGGAATAAATACATGAAACTCTTTAAACTATAAGTAAACATACATAAAGGTGAATACCCTTGATAGAAAAATTGTCATGTTATTCACTACAAAATGACTTTGGCTTGGAAAAGCGCGGTGCAATTTTGGCAGCATAATGGCGTGACATAAGAACTCATAAAATTGGTTGATGAGGGATAAAGGGGTGTCTCATAATATTTACATGACATGGAAAGTAACGGGGTCATATAGGTACATGTCCCAAAAAATTTAATGGAATTTATATTTGTGATACAAAAGAATTTCTTGAATATAAATGAGGAGAGAGAAATTTCTTTCTGAATTTTGGCATAGTAACTGGTGTACATGGGAGGAATTTAATGTGAGAAAAATGGGTATCCCATCATTAAAACATAAATTGGGATGTATGGGGGCAGGTTCCAAACCATACCCCAATATTTATAATTGAAATTAAAAGGACATAATGATTTAAAGAATATTGGACAAAAAATGAGAAAGGAAGAAAAACCCTTACATGGAAGGGTGATTCCAAAGGATTGAGAGAGGCTTATTGGGAGCTTGGGGAACCTTGGGAGGATTCTAGATAGGGTAGGTCATAGGTTAGAAGAACTCCAAATGCTTTTAGTGAGGAGTAAGTGCGAGCTTGGCTGGGTTTATATGGGGAAGGTGGGGGAATTCTATATTATTTACGTTTGGGACACCTCACATTAAAGTAATCCAAACCACAAACCATCCCATGGTTTTTCCCATAGTTTTTTGAAAATGGAATTAGAAGACAATATTTTATAATTCCAATGTCCTAAATTCTTAAAATAATGGGGTTTCATATGTGGAGGTGAGTCACACTCCCAAGGAAAACAATTTAAGAAGACAAAATGATTAATAAGTCTTGAAGGGTCCACTAAAGCATTGTAAAATAAATAAAACAAAAGAAAAATAAAATTATTTTAATGATAAAACATATATTGGCTGATCATAAAGTTCATAGTATTTTATTAAATCACTATTGGGTCATTATGATGTCATAAAACACATTATATATTTAAACGATATTTAATTTTGACCCAAAAATTTGATTGTCTCATAAAATTATGAAAAATTCACCATTGGATAATTTCGATATCCTGATTCCATTAATAATATTGATATTATCTAAATAATTTTCTAAATATGTTAATTTACACTTTTAAATTAAAAACAATCATTTATTGAAAATTCATGGGTTTGGACAAAAATGACTTTCAAACCATAATAAAAATTACAATTTCATTAATAAAATTATAAGATCATTTGTTCTTAATAAAAATTAATCTGATAATAATAATAATATTTTATTAAAATATTATTTAATTCAAAAAATCTATTAATTCATCAAAATATATTTCTTAGTTGAACATTAACTAAAAATAATATTTGTTCTTTAAGAACTATTTACAAGGGAACAATAATAAAATGAAAGTTTATTCATTATTATATAAAAAAATAATGTACATAACCATAGTACTAGGGTCTTATTACATAACCCCTTATAACACTCACATAAGACAGAAGAGTAAGGTGTGCGATGGTGACAGACTCTTGGTGTGGCTCAGATAACATTGCTCGGGTGGTGATCTCTATCAACTTCCACTTCTCTCGTTGTCGGTCCCGCTTGAGCTTAACATATTCATGCTCGACATTGTTGTGGTCAAGAGCAAAGCCCAAAGATGAAACCTCCTTTATGATCTCTGAAAAATTGGCTTCGTATGGGGTAGGTCTACTGGATAATGCCATGGAATCCTTTTTCTGAGTAAATTGGATTTTTAAAATCCATATATTTATACTAATCATGTGATCACTGTTCAATGGCCATATTTGAAACAGTCTCAATTATTAATAGTAATTTAAAATCAGAAAACATAAAACCAAAAAAGTTGACATTTTATATAAAAGTTTTACATGAATAAAGATTTAACTAGATCTAGAGGGATTCCCATTAATGAATGTTTGGTTCGTTACAATTAATTTTCTTCTAACACTGAAATTCTATAACATACTTTTAAATAGATCTAACCTTATCATCAATTTCTTCAGTGATCTCAAGTAAAAATATATATCATTCTCTAACCTCATAAAAAAACATTGGAGATCCACATTTATTCCTATAGAAGTATTCATATAGTTCCACTTAAATGCTTTAGTGAATACTATTATTGTAAAATTACTCAACTAGAGGAAGGTTTTGATCCCAACCACCTATGAAATCTTGAAAAAAAGATCACAAAATATACTCTAGGGGTTGAATTGTTCATTCAGACTGCATTTCTATTTAGGGATGATAACCAGAGCTGAAACTCAATACCATATCAAGTGCATGAGGATGACTTCACCAAAATTTCATTGCAAAAAATATATCCTGATATGATATAATAATATGAGATACTCCATGGAACCTTAACACTTCTTTGATTTATATTATTGCAAGATGATTCTAAGAAAAGAATCATAGGATACAGATGATATGTGTTAGCTATGTAAGTCGACTTATTACCACCCATAGAGAATTAAAGCCTTTAGAGGTTTTTGTAAGTATAATGAAAAAATACATAGTGATGTTATATGATTTCTATTATGGTATGGGTAATAGGCCTTAACCTGATAGAATACCAAGTATTGAGATATAAATTATGTGATATCTCTATTCATGCCATCACACCAAAATTATTCATTCATATTCGTACACATCTTTAGACATTTAGGATGAATATGAATGAAGATCCTTGGGATTCCTCTAATTGATCCTTCTTAAAATCTGGTATATAAAAAACATATATATGATTCACTAACATTATCATTTCATCCCGATTATGGTTAAACTCAAAATAATTTTTAACATTATTTGATATCTCTAAATTTTTCTTCTACACCTACTTAATCATCAATATTATAGATGTTTGAACATTCATTTGAGAAATATAAGAATTTTCACCGTCCTTCAAGAATTCTTGATCCATCCATCAAAAATCTTGAAATATTAGATCATTTTTTATCCTCATTGTGGATAAGCTACATGATCTATTCGACTCAATTCATTGACCACCTTGTTCACTTTCCTAGGGTGGTAATGTATTGAGTAGTCATAAACTGTTATCAACTCTAATCATCTCTTCCATCACATGTTCAACTCCATTTGTGTGAATATATATTTCATAATTTTATGATCAATATATATATCATAATTTTTTCCATAAATCTATCACCTCTGTATCGTTAATTAAAAACTACTCAAGCTCACACCGAATCATGATTTGGGTAATTATTCTCATGAATCATCAAATATCGTGAGGCATAGTATATAACCATGTTATTCTGCATAAGAACACAAAAAAAATCCATTTTTTGATGCATCAATATTGATTACAAACTGTTCTCCACTAAAGGGTAATGTAATAATAGGTGTACTTACTAAACATATATTCAGTTCCTTGAACTTTTCCTCACATTCATCTGTCCAGAGGATCTTGAATCCCTTCAGAGTTAACTTGGTCAAAGTATTTAATAATCATGTTAAATTATCCACATACCGTCAATAATATCCACCTAAACAGAAAAACCTAGGTATCTCCATCACTGTGTTTGCTTTAGGACAACATTCAATAGCATCCTTCATTGATTTCTCAACTGATATATCATCTATTGATATTAAGTGACCCAAAAAATGAATCCTTTTACATCCAATATTCACAATTTTAATTTTTTTCATATAGTTTATCCTTCCATAGGGTCTTTAGTGAAATTATCATGTGATCTTATTTCACTGAATCAATCTTTGAATGGATAACAATATCATCTATAAAGACTACCAAAAACTAATTTAGGTGATCTCTAAAGACCCTATTCATCAAATTCATGAAGATAATAAAGACATTAGTATGAAAAAATTAATCATTATATATTTATAGTGCCTGTACCTTTTAAAAAATGTCGTATTGGGTATATACTACTTCTAAACCCTTAATTATTGATTTCCATAATGAATGTAAATCGTGGAAAAGTATTGAGCATTGAGGTCTTGATAAATAAAGTCATCAATATGGGTGAGGGGATACTTTTTCTTGATAGTGATCTTGTTAAACATTCCATAATATATATAGAGTCACAATGATCTATCTTTCCATTTCACAAAAATAATAGGAACACGCCAAGGTGACATAATTGGTTAAAGGAATCCCTTATCAATGTTTTCTTGAGTTTTCTCCTTCAAATCCTTCAACTCAATCAAGGGAATCATACATGGATTCTTTGAAATTGTTGTGGAACTAGGTATGAGTTCTTTTGAGATCATAACATCACATTTTGGTGTAATTCAATGAAAATATTCTATAAATACATCCATAGATTCATGAACAATAGGCATATCATCGATATCCATTTTCTCCATAACTATTTGAGATAAATAGCCCTTTTGAATGGGAATTAAGCCCCATAAACTGGATTTAATATACATAGGAAGTTTAAGATTATCCTTACATTGATGGAGAATAATGGGGGGGTCGAAATATAAATTGTAACTTCCCTTACTAAGAAATTTTTTTGGAGTTTATGTAGATAAAGGAAATCCATGCTTAAGATTCCATCAATGTCAACCAAATGAAAAATGATATGATTTGCAGGAATCACATTCCCACAAATGTTAGCAGAAGATGAATCATAGACATGGGATGAAATGATCATACTATTATGGGTTTTAACTTCTAATTCCACATATAATAATCTTTGTTTAATATTAATACTCTTATAAAATTATTTTTATATAAAATAGTGGGTAGATCTAAAATCTAATAAGACGTTAGAAAGTCTAAAGCGGATGGTAAATTTACCTTTCAAAATATCATTATCAAACCCATCTTCAGAAATAGTGATTGTATGAGATTTCCCCTTGTCCATCAATGTTAGAGGATTTTGATGTTAATAATCTCCATGATCCATTGGGTTTTTACAATAGTTAGTATAATTACCATTTTCCCTACAATTGTAGCACTTAATCGTGAGATGTTTATTCTGTTCCACTTTTTCTCAATCCACACTATTACCTAACTTATTCCTATAACATCAGTAATAGAATGTCTGATAAACATCCATTAAAAACATAAAACATTTATTAGACCCCTTAAGGAGATTTACTCTATGATTATTCCCACACATAGAACATAAAGTAAATATTATCTTCTTCTCCTCAAGGGTTTTATATTTTCCTTTAAACTCCATCTTCCTTTTACTGTCCAAACCGTAAGATTGATATGTGAATACGAACATTATTTCAAAATTTATTTCACAATGAAAAATATCTTCATAGCTACTAATGTATATTATGGAAAAATACCTTATGATACTTTCCCTTAAAAATTGAAGAACCAGTCAAATTTACTTTTCGGTTGGATGATAGAACCTGAAGTGTACCTCGCAATCTAGTGAAATTAGCCTTGTTGGTACCAACAGATTCTTAATCCCATTGTTTCAACTCAATAAACTCCTTCTATATATTGGTATGTAGAATATGAGTAATGTAATTATTGAAAAATACATTCTTGAAGTCATCATAATCCATGGATTCAATATCATCTTACTTCCTGATATCTTAAGTAGAATCCACTACTAGTCTACTTATCCTTCTCACTAATAAACAACCAGAATTACTTTATCATGATACAAACACTGGAGAATGGAGAATATATTTTTAGTAGTGTTGATATATTATTAAGAAATGCTTGGATTAGATTTTCCTCTTAAATATGGTGGATGTTTCCTCTTGAAAGACTCAACTAAATATTGTTCCCTCTTTTTCTTATTTAGAAGTCCATCATGATTCATAGCTTGAGAAAGTTGTGTAATCATATCAAAAAGATTTTTCATTCTAGCTCTCACACTATCCATTTTCTCAAGATGACAATAATTTCATTGTCAATACCAATCCCCGTTAACATTATTTTTTTGGGTTTCATCTATTGACTAATCCCAAAAGCATAAAGTGGGAGAAAATTATCATAATGTGGAACCACATAATCATGAAATGTCACAAATGAAATGTCTAAATTATTAAATATTCTTTAATATATGACACATTAAGTTTATCTTGGGTTATTCATAAGAAAATTCTATTTAAATATTTCATGATGGTTCATGAAGCGTTAAGGAATTTCCAAACCATATCATCTGGTATTGTCAAACCAGCTATGCAGCAAAGCCCATTTTCATGGTTGGCATTATGCCAAGTCAGGTCTAGCACACCATGTTAGAGTTGTTACTCCTAGGTATATCTATTCCATAGCCTCATATACGTTAATTATCCATACAGGGATTCATTTCTATGAAACCACTTACACTATCATTTACCAAAATTATAAGACATTTTCTTATTCTTTTTCATATCCTTAGACTTTTCCATAGATATGTTTGTAGGGTTCTCACTAAGGTTTTATCATCCTATTATCAAATGGGTTACTCAAAAATATCTCTAATACCAACTATTATGACCCTCAATTTTTATACATTATCATTACATCAAATTAATGAAATAATTATTATGTTACAAAAAAAAACCCAAAAACCAAACTAGTCTAGTGCCCTTGGAATCATTGAAACATAAACACTGAAACATAAGTGATGTTCATAATCTTCCATTAGGACATTCATGAATAAAACCCTTATTAGAAAAATCATACTTAATACATATTTTCATAACCTAGAAAAGGAAGCATAAAAAGGGATAAGGTATGATTCTTAGCAAGGGAAAAAAGGGAGGCATAATAGCATAAACATGATCATAGGAGTATGAAAACGTGATCATAACATTAGAAGATGATACCCTGCATATCTAAGATTATAAACATGAATCATAGCGTAAATATTGATAGTTCATAAGACATGAATCATAAGGAAATGAAGAACATAATCTATGAAACCACAATATAGGAATATGAAATCTAATTTTTGAAGACACATAAGCATGTAAAAATTATTTCTATATCAGTCAAGGCATCATTACCAAGGCCATCTTGGTAGTATTAATTCATTTCCCACACCATCTTGGTAGTAATGCTTCACTCCTGTGTCCGTATTAGAAGTATGATTTCACTCATTGTACCATCTTGGTAGTCATGGCTTACTCCCATAGCATATTACTAGTAAAGGTCTAATCCAAAGACCATATTATTCTATCTAATGAGATATAAATCTTCACCCAATTCATTATAGGGTGATATAGGTCCCACCCATCTCATAATGAAATCATAGATATATGTTCCCAAAAATAATGAATAATAATATAATTACCCTTTAAATGAAATTGGTATAATAAACATGTAATCATATCATAACCTATAGAAAAAGATACATTTTTCATAATCATTTTATTATAACCATAACCAATTAAAAGAAGTGGATTTCAGAAGCATATAATCCCTAAATGATAGACAGGTTTCATAAACATCATGCCATCAAAAGATAATCCATTCAATGAAATATTATCAAAGGAAACGTTGAATTATTTCCCCATAAAGGAAGGAGAAACACCAAAAGATTTCATTCTAGATTAGACATAAATTTTCATGATCTTTTAAAAACATTTCTTGAGGAAAATATAATTTCTGCGTTGAAAAAAGATTTTTAAAACAAAAGACAGTTCTTAATATCTTTTTGTTAGAAAATATATTTGAAATCTATTAAAGGAATTTTTGAAACCATAATTTTTTAAATCTCATTCCCTTTAAAATTATTTTCATATATCATTTGAAAACAATTTTTTAAAACATGGTTTTTGAATGAAAACATATTTCTGACCAAAGAGTGAAATATGATCATATATGTTTCTAAAAAAATTATTAATTATATCAAGTACCAAAGAGTGAAAAAATGGTACTAATACAAGGATATATAATCAATAAATATAAGACAACAAAACTCATGATTTTACATTATATATGGATCATAATATTTCATCAATGGAATCGTAATCCTAAATAATCTCGATAATGATGTCATTATTTCAATAAACTCTTACCACTTGGTAACTTTGAATCATACTCATCATGTAAAAATGAAGATAAATGGAGAAAAAAATATAATGAAATATAAGGATAATAATTATTTAAACTTTTAATTGGAATAATACACATCTCTATTTATAAAATAGGTTCACAACAAAACATGAGTCTCAATGGAGGTAAATTCAGACAAAACTATTTATCGATTTGGTAACTTTTGAAATATTAAACCCATGAAAGAAATTTTATATAAAGGATATGTAAATAACCATACATTTAATTATAATAATATAATAAATTCAGGGGTTGTATATACACCACAAAAAATAAAAGACTGGTGAACATGACATGTATCTCACAAATATAAAACTTGAGACAAAATTCCCTTACATTATGTATTGAATTCTTTCATACTCTTAATGAACCCACACATAACGAATAAATGTATATTATCAATCTATAGTAAATAAAAATTATTACATCTAATACCATATATGGTATTATTATGACTTTATATTACCCTCTTTTTAACAATTTTATGTTAAGGTTTCACTTCAGGTAATATCTTCTTTGTACTTCACACGAGTCTTAATTTTTTATATCTTTTGTAATTATAGTTATATATTGATTTTACATAATTTTAACCATGATAAAAATATAAATTATATGCCTTATAGTTTTATTTTAATAATATATATATAATATATAATTATAAAATGGAAGACACTATTCATATAGACAGTAGGTCGTACTTACGTATGAACACTATTTCCGTTTAATTCTCTTATTGAAAGAATGTTAATAAATTAAATATATGTATATGTGTATATAATATAATTAAAATGGCAATATTATTTCAAAAATATCATGTAATTTTACTAAAAACATCTTTAATTCTTTCCATATAGTTTATGAAATAACCAAATCTTTTGAGGGGGTGTTAGTCCACACTTCCTCAACTGAAATTATCTTATTTACACAAAATGTAGAGTATAAAGATACCTGTTGTAAAATAATTACAGAATCTTAAATATATAATATATATCAAATATAAATAGTTTTTTATTATCATTATCAACCATTAAAATCATAATGGAAATATAAACAATCATCGTTTTGTAAGGGGGAAGTTCATTTAACACGTAATAAAATATCATTGTTACCAAGTAGATGGAAGTCAGTATATGTGTAGGTATAAATCATAGTATAATAAAATATAAATATATTTATTATACTATTATTATTATATAATCATATAATAATTAGTGTTTAGGGGCGGACAATAAAAATAAAATAAATGAGCTTGAGGAAGGATGATACATCTTCTTTTGGGTAACAGTGTTTGGTTTCCACCGAAGGGATTCCTTAGACTACCTTATTAAAAATGGGAGGATTTAATTAGGAAGGTAGTGATGTTATAATGTGTACTAAGAATACATTTTAGGAATCTATGTGACTTTAGTGGTGTGAATAATGGGGATAGGTGGTGGAATTTCATAGGAAGGGGAGGGGAAACACTTCACATTTAAAAAAAAAGTTAGATGTACCCATATTTTTACTTAAAAACATCATGAAAAAACAAAATAAGTAACAAAATTTGTGTTTATGCATGAAATATTTCCACCCAATTTTTTTGGACATGTTTGTAGGTCATTTTGGCCCTTCAGAGTAAGGTTAATGCCCTTGTTAGATTTAATATTAACTTAATCATTGTAGTGAATCTTAATATATTTTACTAATCCATTTTGGTCAAAACAATTAAGTTGATATTATAAGACTGTATATTTTATATTCATTAAAAACTTTTATATACATTTTTCAAAATTAAACTTACAAAATTTAGAAAATTATGTTTAACACTAATCATAGATACGTGGCGAGAAATAACTTTTTAAAGTAGAAATAGTCAAAAGATAATAATTTTGTATATCCAATTTCAATATTAAAAATATTAAAATGAAATAATTTTATTAATAGTCACATAATTCATATATTTTTATATTAAAGCCAACATAAATTATAATTTATCTATATAAATAAATTAGTTGAAAATATCTATTTAAAATTAATATTCATTATTTTTAAATAATCTTTTCGAAAAATGGAATTTCTTAGAAAAATCCCAAAAAATCACCATAATTTACTGTCAAAATTATAAATTCAAAAATGAAATATATTTTATGATATAAAATTCCTAAATTTTTTTCAAATTTGTTATTTATTTTTTAAAGATGGACATGAGAAGAAATTCATTTGAAAAAATAGTATTTGTAAACATATAAAGTTGTTACTAAAAATTATATTTATCATCCTCATTAGGTTTTATTTATATAGGGGAATTATAAATAATATTTTAAACGTATTTATTAAAATTTAATCTACTACTTTTAATGGTTAGATCAGAATGATCTCATTTAAATAATTATTCTAGTGAAATGAAATTTCCTAGAAACTCAGTGTTGCTTGTAACATACGACAAGTTGGTGTTATGTGTAACATATACAAAGTTGGTTCTATGTGAAATGTATTTTTAAATTAGTGAAATTAAATACATCAATGACAATGTAATTTATTCGAGGAAAAAATGTCTATATGAAATTGGGGTGTTACAGGAAACTTATTCAGTTTCATCCATGCTAAGTGTCATAGTGTTTTTTTAGTATGCCAACTCACATAACTTTCCCCCATAAGGAAAAATCATCCAAATATAGATCTTATATAATCTAAACATCCTACCATATTAGTATTTTTATATCTTATAAAATCAATTCTTCATGATCTATCATATATGATTATGAAATATGTTATTCCTCTAATATATCTCCTAATTAATATTTTTACCAATATATGTGATTACTTTAGAGAACTTTGGAACCTTGAACATAATGTAACAAAACACACAATATCTGGTATTGAATAATTATGATATAAAAAACATCCAATCAGATTTCATAACTTTTTATAATCAACTTCCATTCCTTTGCCTTTTTTAGAAAACATGATTCCCATTGAAATTGGTGTGGAAATAGGTTTGGAATTCTCCAAGACCAAATTTTTAATATGTTCTATAGCATAATTATCTGAAGAAAGAAAAATGTATTTCATATTTTGTGATATTTTTAATCAATGAAGGTTTTTCATTTCACCATGAATAAAAATTTCATAAAAAGATATTTATCTTCTCATTAAACTATTAACAAATTCTTTTATCATTCATAACAAATATAATATCATCAACATACACAATATAACTGAGATGGATTACATGGTTTTTTTTAATTAGAGATTACAATCAACTATTACATTCTCGAAATTCAACTTCTTTAATAATGTATGGAATTTTGAATACCAAGATACTTATGCTTTAATTATCCTAGACAAAGCTTTCTTAAACTTTCACACATAACTGTCATATTTTCTGATAAAAAATCCACATGATTTTTAAATAAAAACTTCTTCACCATGTTTTTCATTCATAAAATCAGAGTTAACAGCCATCTAAAAAATTTTATAACTTTATTGTGCATAAATTTAAAGAAATAGTATGATTATATATAATTTTGATATAAGAGAATAAGTCCCATCAAAATTAAAGCCTTTAATATTTGAGTAACTTTTGAAAACCAATATTACATTGTTTATTATAACATCACCAAATTTAATCATCTTGTTTTACCTCTCCCACATTGTACTAACAAATTTTTTATCATTGTGATTAGGTTTGTATTCCCAAGTATAATTCTTCTCGATTTGATCCAACTATTAATTCATATCATGAACCAATTCATGATGTTGAAAATATTCATCCAAATATTTCAGATCAATATTTGAATACAAATCGGTATTTTCAATAACCTTTGATGATCATCGTGTATGAACCATTTTTGTTCTAATAAACAATGATATCTTAAGATTCCACCTATTTATTTAGAATATTAGTAGATGTGTGATGTTCTTCTTTATCTCTAGAAATAGGTGAGTCCAATTCTTCCATCTATGTGGCATAACCACTATAATAATTCTTTAATGTTTCTCAAGATTAACCATTTGATATTCTTCATCTTCCTCATCTTCATGTTTTTTAAAATTATTGTTCATATGTTTCAAGAATATTTATATCAATATAATCAAATAAATTTCTTATTTATTTATTGAAACATATATATATCCTCTACCATCTATATCATATCCAAGAAAGATTCCATCAACACATATTTTTTTATCAGAATTTCGAAAATTTGGACATTTTTTATTTATTATGAAGGGACTCTCAAAAACTATAACATGTTTCAAGCATAGAATATAATCACAAAATATTTCACAAGGAGTACTATCATAACGTTTCATATTAAAATAGGGATTATCAATATAATCTTTCATGCTCATTTATTGCCTCTATATATAATGAGATGAACCAAGATCAATCAATATTGTACTCCCCATCTAAACCAAACTTCTATTCTTCCTTTCAGCAACACCATTCTATTTTGGTGTATATAGTGTACTAAACTCATGAATAATTCAATGTATTTATGATAAATTGTGAATTCTTCATTGGTGTATTATCCAAAATTATCAATTTATAAATTATTCACAGAATACACACATTATTTTTGCACTCTTCTCCCAAAAAGATTAAATATCATTAGAGAATCTGATTTATTTTTAAAATTAATAATAAAAGTAATCTAAGAAAAATCATTAATTAAATAGATAATGTACATATCTCTAATATTTTATTTTTTACTCATGTTCCCATAGATATCATACTGAATTAGTTACATGGATGATTTGAATGAATTCTAGCATTCTTATGCGTAGAGTTTGTAATCTTCCCTTTCGAAAAAAGTGACCAAAACCAATAAATTTTTTTCATATCAAGAATATCATGATAACTGCCTTAATTCAATAACTTTCTCATATTTATCAGATATAAATTACCCATCCTTTTATGTTATAACATATTTTCATCCACTATTCTAAGATAACATGAACTCTTTACATCACCAACATGAGAAAAAGGTCCCCTTTATATGTTATCCTCTTGTAAAAACATTACCATATTCAAATAAATTCTTTGAAAAACCATATTTTTTTTAAAAACATTATTTATTTCCTCAAAAAGCTATGAAACAATCAATAGGTTGTGTTTTAAGCCATTCAAAAACAAGGTCCTCTGAGATTTCATTATTTTTCCCAAATAATAGTATATCTGACTTCTATGATTATGAGTGATTAATCTTTTCAAAACACCAAGGTCCTTTATTTAAAATAATTTAAATTATTTAACAAATTCAAATCAATTTTCACATGTGGGAACACAAACAATCCAATATTTATAGTCATTATTATTTTTTTCTATTACATTGGTTTCTAAAATAATAGGTTTTATTTCCCTTTATCTTCAATCACATACAAATTTTGAGAAATGTTATAAGAATGTAGATTTTCTCGTATAAAAAGAAAGATTCCATTGGAATGTTTTTTAGGATGGTCACATCTATGATAAATAGTTTTCAGAGGTTGGAATATAATTTCAATATATAAAACAACTTTACAAAAATTATTTTCTTGAGAGTATAGACTACCTCATGAACTTTTATTCCTATAACTCATTGGATAATAGTTGTATTTTTTATTGAACTATCATATATTTTTTATATTCCTAAATCCACCACAATACATGAATTAACCATAGAAAAAAATATTATAATGTGACATCCATAATGTCTATAATTGTAAACTCCTTTTTCAAAAACATTCATATCTTCCACATCAAAATTTTTTTAATCTCTAATCATCATGTAATATCCTAAAATATTAATCTTTAAATAAAATATCATTCTAAATTTATCATAATCAGAAGTGGAAGGAAATTTTATTCTCGACATTGAAATTTTAGAAACAAATTAATTCACATAATTATTGGTTTCAAAATATACATGACTTTATCATCTTTATTATTTGTATGAACAACTTCAATTTTATTTTCAACCTTTGGAGATAACTTATGTTTATTCTTATCAGGTTCACACCTTCCATAATTTATATAAACTTCAGAGATTTAGTTTTTAAAATTTTTAACTCCTTTATCACATTTAGATAACTTTTGTTCAATAAGTTACGAATACTACTCTTTTTTGAACACCACCTCATGTTTTTCATTCTGATTCTTTTATTTTTCAAAATATTTATTCATTTAATCATTATCTTCCAGTAACTTATATTTTTATTTATGAATGATTTATTGATGTTTTTATTTTATAACTTTATTTTTTATTCTTATTGATATCCATTTCAAGTCTTACTATCTATTTAATACATTATTTCAACTATCGTTTCTAATGAAATTATAACACATTCTATTATTATTAAAAACTAATGATTCAAAATTTCCATCATTAACTATTGTAATAAATGTATTTTCACTGTCAACAACTGTGAATTTTTCGCATTTAACTTCACTGTCATCAGCTTAATCATATTTATACAAAAAAACTATCCTTTTGGATTTGGATAACTTTTTATCTTATCTCTTGGAATATGTTTTTTTACTTTTCATCAAGTTTCTTACAAGATGTAATTGGCCTTCTATAATCTTCATCACTTTTAACATTATTCTTTTTTTGAGGTAAATTCATATAAAACTTCCCAACTAATTCACATTAAAAACTAATATAGGTAGCTTCTCTTTCTAATTTCATATACCACTTTTCACATTCATAGAAAAAAGGATAATAATTCATCAAGATTGTTACTAACCTCAATTTTAGATTCTTGAATCATAAACTTACACATCATTGAGATCCTTCTTAATTTTCACTTTCTTAGTGGCATTGAATGAAATCAATTTTTGAATATGTTCTCTAATTTTCATAACTTTACCCCTTCTAATTTCATATGTAAAGAGATTATTATCATGTTCAATAAAATATAGTTTAAAGATATCAATCTTCTAAATTTAAATTTCAGAATCAATTATAATTTATATCATTTTTAATAAAATAGATGAATCTTACAAATTCTCACTAAGAAATCTTATAGTGCTAAAAAAACATTCACCCTTATAAATAATTCACCAAACTATTATTACCCACCAATTTTGAGATCTTCATAATTCAGCCTCCATATTTTTAATTTTCATTCTTCACCTTCGTATGACCATTATAAATGTTTTTAAAATTTTCTTATATTCGTTTAGTAGTAACAAATCAATTAACTCTACGAGATTATATTTAATAATGTAATGATAGAAAATCATTCTTTTCTCTTCGATCATTCTTTAAATTTATGTTTTACTAAAATTTAAGAGGGTCATTTTTAATAAGAAGAGGAAATCTATCAATAGCTACATAAAATGTTTCATAACCTTGAGACATAAGATATGAAAATATTCTATCATTCTAGATATGTTACTTATTTACATCAAAGACTTGAATCCCTATAATGTTCACACAATTCATGTTATCCATAAATATTTCTCTTCATAAACTTCATCAAATATTAAATTAAAGGAACCTTTACTTTGATAACAATTTAAAATTCCCAAATATAACAAATATAATCTTTAAAAGGAGTAGATGCCAAATAAAAGATATAATTTTTTTTTTATGTTATATTTCATTTATATAAACTTTGGCCTCTTGTTAAATATTCATTACTTTTCTAAAAACAAAATATTCAGAAATCAGCAGAAACACAAGTATTTATGTGGTTCACTATATTATAGGATTATCTAATCCAAGATAAGGTTTTAAAATAATATAATACCACAAAATACTCTAGAAAACAATCCTATTGTGTGGATATAACCTGTAGGAAATACCCTTACACTTTTATAGCACAATGATTTATGTTATAATGAATTGTATTTTTTTATAATAAGTTATGTAAATATGTTTTGTAACATGTTCTGAAAAATTAAAAAGTTGTCTTTGAACATGTCACAATGATGCTTCAACAAATTCCACTTTTTTTTAAATATTTTGAAATAAAATCTTCACTTTCTTATCCAGAAGAAGGTAAGAGAAACATCTCTGGAATTCATAAAAAACAGTATGGGGACTCTCTCTGATTTTTAAGTCTAGAAACAATTCTAAATTGAATAACTTCATTATTTTCAAAAACTATAAATCTGATTTCTTTCCTTGATTCAAAAAACCCTGACCAAAACCTTTTCATCACATTTCTTCTATCCATAAATGTTTCTCAAGAAAAATATTTTTGTAAAACATTATCTAGAAATTATATAAAAAAAACTTCATCCCTCTCGATCTCTCCCACATGTGGGTAGTGTCAAAGTACATGAAATTTTGACCTCTATTTATAGGTATCATAGAAGTAATATGGTCAGGAAAACCGATTACACATTCCTACTCATCCCAATTCCAGATATTTGAATTTCACTATCATTTCGACTTCATCAATGACTATTTCCATGCATCACCACTCTTCTAGATTATTCTGGAGACTTGTTGAACATTCTTATAACTTTACCATTCCCATAACTTATAAAATATTCTCTAGACAGATACAATTTTTCGTTTTGATACACTTAATTTGATTTAATAAAATTGAAACTGATGACTTCCCATTTTGATTATCCATATAAACTTATTCTATTAGAAACATGATTTAAAAATATAATGACCTTAAAAACCCTCGACAAAACTTCATTAAATTCTAATAATTGAATAACATATTCTTTATTTTTTTACAACTCACTCGACCGATGAAACCTACATATGATGATGTCCAAAAAATGATGAATTATGAGTGTTATTATTCATCTAATGAATAATTATCTATTACCCATTATATGTATAAGTGTTAATACTTTTTGAGGAATCTTGGCTCAATTTTATCAAGTCATGAATTTTTTTCTTAAAAAAATGAAAAAAGTTCAAAACCTCACTTCTAATGCTTTTATGGTAATGGGTGACTACATTGTTTTACATCACATGATCAATCGGTCTCTGAAACCCTTCTATTTAATTGATACCGAAAACAACTCTACACTGTCTCACTCAACAAATTTGGTATCCCTTCAATGATATTCTTCATCTGTTGTATTATCAATTTCATCATTCATCCGAGGAATCATTGGCATGGTGAGTCTTATTAACCAGCATCACTAATGACTTCTTTCTTCACCTCGATGTCTGATGGTGCATTTAAGGTACTGATTAGTCTGATAGGTTTTCTCTTTCGATGTATCAATTGATCAATACTTATGAAAAACATATGACTACATCCAATTCAAACTCTGACACACCAAAGAACTTATATGTCTGGTATAACCCACACTGATGATCTAGGATTGGAAGGATTTTACTTCATATTATATTTTCTTCTACAAAATAATTATTTTATCATGACTTTTTCATGATATTTAGGGACATTTAGATAGGAAAATCATCATATGAATTGTAAAATGTTTCCCCTCATTTCATTTATAAATCTTGGATCAATAGTTTTTTTAAGAATTTTGATATTTGGAATTTTTTTCATTGAAAAAATCATCATATTTTGTATCATATCCGTAGAATGGAATTATGAATCCAATAAAACTTATCACTCAGATAAAAATAATCCAGTCCAGATACAATGTTAGTCCTGAAACAAATTTACCCAGAAATAATCTATAGAAAAAACTAAAACCGATAGACATTTTTATTATCTTTGTGTCCACTCATCTATATATATTACTCATTTCTCAAAATAATCAACACTTACAAAGGGATGTTCTTTTCTATAATGAAAAAAATTCAAAACAAACAATAATAACTTCTTCTATCATCCAAAAACCACCTCTGACTAAATATGTTCTAACAATAATCCACTGAAAATGCTCCCATATATGGAATTACAAGAACAGATAATTTATATTCTTTACTAAAACTATATAATCCACAAATCCTCTTTACCTAAAAGATGAAACTAGCTACTATATAAGAAAAATATAAAAAATTTCTTGAGATGTTTAAATCACTACACATTCACATTCTATTTTATGAGTTACATGTTCATTTTACTTATTATTGAAGATTATTAAAACTATTTCTATTAAGAAAAAATAAAATGGAATACGTCATATTATCCTCTATAAGTAAATAATATCATACACATGGTTTGTGGAAGAAACCTCTATAAATGTGAGACCCTGGAAGTCTTGAAATTCATTACACTATGGGAACATGGAATTGTGAAATATCCTTGTGAGATATTAGAGAAGGTATTAATATCCTGGCTATGAGTTTCCTAAAAGTATTGGGACTCAAAAAATTAAAACCAACAATATTGGAAATCTAAATTGTTAAATTTTGAGTTAAAAAGCACCAGAGACTACTTGAGGATGTATTAGTAAATGTTGGAAAATTTATTCTCCTTACTGATTCCCTCATCCTAGATATAAATAAAGTAGGATATGTGACCTAATTTAAGGGTAGGATATTTCTCATCAATGGAATGATGTTGATTTATGTAAATGAAGGGACATTAATTTTTAGTGTTTTTTAAGAAGTAGTTGTGTTCGATTTGGTAAAGGTCCTTAAGATAAGAGACGATTCAATGGATTATCAAGAAATCCATCTTACTGAAAAGAAAGGTGATCATATGACTAATAAAGATGGGAAAAAGAAATAAAATCCAATTAAAAATGGATATAGTGATCACAAGAATGTATATAACACTACACCTCTAATTAGAAATACCGTCCAACCATTCATCCCATGTGTTTTCAAGAACCACTCAATAAAGGGAGTTTCCTCACATTTAAATTTACTTAAATGGAAACATGTATTTCTATAATAAATAAAAAAATTATTTTTCTGGAGGCAAACCATGTTTATTTATATTATATTTTTTGAAGGTTTAATAGTGATGGTGTTGGTTTAGAGTCATTTTCCCAAATTTGGAAATTAATTTTTTCAAATAAAAAAATATGAAAATTCATGTTGTGTAAAAGAAACGGACGACATGAATGTTTTGGGGCTTCAAATATAAAAAAACAATTATTTTTACATCATGTAATAATTAAACTATTTGAAATCCTCATAAAAACATTAAAAAAATGATCTAAGGGTTCACAACTAACCCCCTCCACCTACCCCTCTATTGCGTGACCCCCTCCCCCCGATCCTCGATATCCACTATCCCAAACCTCCCATACACACCATCCCTTCCCCCGTTTTTCCTCCCACACACAACAATATGATCATTTACCCTATTTCAGGCTTCTATTTTAAATGAAACTCACTAAAAACTCATCAAGGGTTGATGATCCTCTATTTCCCAAGATCCAGGTCATTGAAAATCTCTACCACCCATAGTTCCCACTCCATAACCTTCCTCATATTCTATAGAAACCCCACCAGCCTCCAGCCCTTTGAAGGAGTCTTAGTAATCATCCAACCATTCAGGTTGTGCTGTCCCACACCTACACCTGAACCTGCACCCATTATTCCATTTCACTTAATTGGAAAAAATGTTTAGGCAGGTCCATTTATAAGACCATCCATTATCAGCCAACAAGAAATTGTAACTAGTAATGCTAGAGAACATTCATGTGAAAAAGGCAGTTCTTCATATGTAGAGTCAGATGCACTTTTATACCATTACCCATGTACTTGAATAGACATAATGGGTGTTCTTACTTTATTTCATGGTTTCTTTGTATCTTGACGTGTTGCGAATCATTTTTTACCTTTGTTGGAGACCATAAGAGTAGACCCCTAGTAACTTTGGAACATGATTTGATATCTACAAGAAGTAGTTCATCACCTCACCATCATACTCTTCCACGAGGTGAAACTCATCCATAGAGGATACATTTGGGCAATGGTCATTGATATATCAATATCCAATTATCATCCACGACCCTTGAATGACATAAAGAACCTATATATGGAATGTCACCTTGCAGATTTTTCATTGGGCTCTAGAATATGCCTAGTTGGCCATAGGGGGTTCTCACGAGAGCATCAACTAGATTGGGATTATTATCCAAACAGATTCCATATGTGGACTAACTTTCAACATGGACCACCAATTTTCATTATATAAAAAAACCAAGTATAAAAGGCCAAAGGTACTCTCATATGTGGTAGTTTCATCACCCACCTAGAATTACATCTCAGTGCCTTCAATATAGCCCAACCTATTCAATCAATTTGAAAGATGAAGATCATTGAAATCTTCATGCTATAAATTATGGGGCACTTTAGGAATGTTAGCGGGAGATATTTGTGGGCCCCAAAGTACATGTATGACCCATTCCCTACCCTTTCTTAGGATCCTTCTACCCCACCTAATCGATTAGTCCATATCCCTACTCCCTCTCCTTCTTCCACCTCCAATCCAACTACACCATCTACTAAAACTATTCCACCACCAACTTACACTAATGCTTCTTAAATTGTAACATCTACACCATCCCAAAGAGTTCCATTGGACCATTGGTCTATTATGTAGTATGTTCTTGAGAACGATTGCCAAATTTAAATCCACATCCACATTCCTTCCATCACAACATCCTTATTCACCACCCTTATCCTAACACCATCCCAAAATTTTTCCCATACACCACCTAAAGTATCCCCTACTTAATTATCCATTACCACCCCCACATACCTCCCTTGTCAACATCACACTTGAGCACACAGAACATGTATCCCAGTATGAGTTTTTAGTAGAGAAGGCTCATTGGATAAAGGGCCCCACATTCCCATCTCCCTTTAAGGATCCCCTAATCAATAGATTTGGGAGACGTATGATAGTAGTCTGGATTTTCACATCACCTCCTTCACCATCTAATGATCATTGTACTTGAACAACAACATATATTATAGTGGTTGATCCTCTAGAACATGCCTCCATCAATGAGATGGTTTTCGAAGAGATAATCCAAACCCCCACTATTTAAGAGTGGACCATTTATGTAGTGACTGAAGATAATGCCCTGAATGTATAGTTTTTCCCCTGGACCATCCCTTGTGGGACACTATCTATATGTCAATTTTTTTTCTTTATTTTGTATTCCCATTATATTTTATTCATTGATGTATCAGTTCATATATATATACACATATGGGTTATAGTTATTGTATTCACAATATTCTATCTTATTTTCATATCACTATTTCATTACTTTAGCCATTCGTATATATTTTACAACCCCTATAGACATTGAAGTTCCTATCATACCATCCGACAACCTCCCACATGAGATGGTTTAATATTTATCTAACATCAAAATACAACATAAGGAGTTATCACTCTATTTTTTTCCTTAATAAGATCCTCCTCCAGGATAAGCACAATATATATTCCTACCACATGATCTTCATGGCCAATACCTTCCTAAGGTGGTTAATCTCACCAAATATCCTTGTGTGATCAATTACACTTCCACCATTTCCTGTAGAAGGCAATGTTCCTCTGACCCGATGAATTACATTGTGTAATATTTTTATCCATCTATCTATGTGATGATTTCATAGTAAGTGATTTATAGGAAAACCCATATTTTTGTTTTCTTTGTTGTTATTTTTTTGTATGGCCCATTTTTTCATTTTCTAGAATTGTTTTCCTCCAGATATCCTAAATTTCTATGTAGAATCCTCTTGAATTTATCTAATCTATTTTACCATACTATCAACTATGTGATCCAACCTTCTTTTCTTATAACAAATTGGGTAACCCCCATGGACTAATTTTTTATCACGTTAAGGTATATTGTTTCAAACAATATTTTATGGTAGTCCAATTTACAATCAATATCCAACTGGTTTCTATAGGTCATGATTTTTATTACAGGGATTTATCAATTCCCTATTTTCAATCAATATATCTCTATTTCATTTCAATAAATTCTATACTTTCTCTCTCTCCCATATCACATTCTAGAAACATGAAAGCCTACTCTCAATTTTCTTATGCAAGAGTCTTTCTTGAGTTTTATTTTCAATACATGTAGATTATTATGTTATTTAACTTATATTTGGAAATATTTTTCAATGAAATAATTCATGAAACATGAAATATCATCACACAAATTTAAATAAAATAAAAATTTAGAATGAAGACAATGGAAATAAATTTTTATTCTTGTTTAAAGTTTTAGTATGATTGATAAGTTGGAGATTTAATTCTAATTATAGATTACTCATATCTTTTTGTATTGACTAATTACTGGATACTATGCCCTGAGTGATATAATGTTTTTTGACACTATTATTCCCAAGATAATTACAGGCCTAAATTTTTATATTTTATTATGAGCATATTTCTTGAGAGATACATGGGTCGTTTGAACATATAATAACATTCATTAAGATCTTATTGAGGCTATGAATTAATAAATACATTGTTAAAATGATAAATCAAATTTTTTATGAACCAATTTTCCTGAGGCACACCTATAAATTTTTCCAATTTTCCCATAGTATCCATGAATAACCTTGTTAGGATGGATCCATTTGAAGAATATTATACCTTTATATCCAACTATTGGTATGATGCTTGATTGTTCTTTGAAAAAGCGTGGGGTATTTCTCACCTCATCCAAACAAGGGATGTTGATACTGAGGACCTCGGAGGTCGGCCATTGCTCTATTGCACGTAAGTCATAATATTCCCTACCTACATGTAAAACCCATTATCCTGGAACAAATCATCATATTTGCATGGGAAGGGGCCAACCTTATGAGTTTTGTGCGCAATGAATCATTTTTTTGCACGCAACAGTGCCATGGTGCCAAATATTTGACTCACCGATGTTGCACCTATCCAATTGCGCACACACATCCCCTATTGTGTGCAATTCCACCCATATTGTGTGAAATTAATTCCCTATTTCATGCAAAACCGCCTATTGCATGTGCATCTCTCATATTGCATGCACACCTCCTCTATTGCGTGCGATTTCAACCCTATTTCACGCACATCACCCATATTGCACGCACACATTCCATATTGCACAAAATCCTTCCCCATTGTGCACCAACCTTCCTTATTATAGACAACAGTGCCACAATTCCCAATCTTTCATGCACTTGTGCCGCACAATGCAATATTGTGTGCACCCTATCATGTATGTAGTACATTTTACGGGCCGGGACATCGGCATTTTCCATTGCTCTTTTATGTGCAGCCTCTTTCCACCTATGGAATTTCATGGTTTGAGATACTCCTCTACAAACCATGAAACACCTTGAGTCGACATATTCCACTTTTTCCATTTCCCATGTCATGAGTTGAGATTCTCATCATCAATTCCAAAATTACCTTGAGTTGATCCACTCGTTAACCAACTCATTCAAACCCCATCATCTGACTTCCTTGCCGGGTTGAACCAGAAAGTACATCCATGTGTATGTCCCAACGCCATCCATGGATAGGCATGTTATGCCCAATAGTCTAATCTATATGACATTAAACTGTAATACACCCTATGTTCCAAACATAGGATGACTTTTTATCTAAAAAAGATATGCCTTATTCACCAAGAATAAGATAACAATAGTCCTATCATTATAACTATAAACTACAGTACACCCTATGTCCCAAACATAGCATACCTCTTGCTCAAATGAGAGATTCCATATGTGCCAAGCATAAGATTCAAATAGTCCAATCTATATGACTTTAAACTATAGTACACCCTATGTGACAAACATATGATGCCTCTTTCTCTAAATGAGATATGACTTATGCACCGAGCATAAGATTCCAATAGTCTTATCTACATGACTATAAACTATAGTGAACCCTATGTTCCAAACATAGGATGCCTCTTGCTCCAAAAAAAGAGATTCCTTATTAACCAAGCATAAGATTCATAATGCCATGATTACAGTTGAATAATTTCAAGAGTGTTGGAATACATTCAAACATTCCACCATTCAACCTCACTCTTTGTGTGTCCTTCATTCGGATCTTCTTCCCCTTCCATGTCTGAAGGGACCCCCTAATGGCCTAGTCCAATGCCACATCGGCTCACCTACCATCCTGGGCCAACAACCCTGAAGGCTTTGGATGACACTTGGAGTCTGGTAATGTGTTTCAAACATAGTCAACAGTCAACCATCATTTGTATGTCCCTATTTCAGGCTAACGCGATATAGATGATGTGTTTTGAACCCGTTCAACAGTTATCCTACACCATCATGCCACCCTCACTGCATTCTGAAAGTTGGGAAGGTGATTCACACTTTTCGACTTCCTTTTTTTGGTATGATTCCAAGGCCCTTGGAATTATCCCTCTTGTGCACTCTGGCATAGGTGAAGGCCTCAACACACTAGTGGGTTGGGATGCCCTCATGGTCAGACATGAAGAAGACATTAAGGACAACTTCCTTGTGTAATCCCGAATCACAATTTATTCTCCATAGCGGCACCTGGGCAACTACCTTGAATAATTCCCATTCTCCATTTCCACTCTATAGCGGCTCCTTGGTAGCTTCCTTGTGTAATCCCAATTCACCACTCTCGCTCCATAGAGGCACATGAGCAATTTCCTCGCGTATTCCCCATTCACAATTTTTCCTCCATAGCGGCACCTGAGTAGCTTCCTTGCATAAGCCCCATTCACCATTAAAGCTCCATAACAGCACCCGAGAAGCTTCCTTGAATAAGCCCCATTCACCATTGCCTCTCCATAGCAGCACTCGGGCAACTTCCTTGCGTAATCCCCATTCACCATTGCCTCTCCATAGCGGAACTCATGCAACTTCCTTGGGTATGCCCCATTCACAATTGACGCTCCATATTGGAACTTGGGTAGCTTCCTTGCATAACCCCCATTCACCATTGGCACTCCCTAACAGCACCCGAGCATCATCCTTACGGAAGCCCTGGATACCATTGCTACTCTGTAGCGGCACTCGAGCAGCTTCCTTGCATAATCCCTAGTCAACATTTCTGATCCATAGTGGCACCTGGAAAGATTCCTTGCATATGAACCATTCACCATTGCCGCTCCATAGCGTCACCTGAGCATATTACATTCATAATCCCCATTCACCATTGTTTCTCCATAGCGGCACCTGAGAAAATTCATGCGTAAGCCCTATTCACTATGGCTACTCCATAGCGGCACCCGACCAACTTCCTTGTGTAAGCCCTAGTCACTATTGTCTCTCCAAAGCAGCACCTGGGAAACATCCTTGTGTAAGCCCCATTCACCAATGCTGCTCCATAGAGGCATCCGGGCAGCTTTCCTGCGTAAGACCTAATCACCATTTTCGCTCAATAGCGACACCCGGGAAGCTTCCTTGCGTAAGCCCCAGTCACCATTGCTGCTCCATTACGGCACCTCGGAAGCTTCCTTGTGTAAGCCCCATTCACCATTGTTTCTCCATGGAGGCACACAGGTATCTTCCTTGCATAAGAACCATTCACCATTGCCAATACATTGTGGCACTTGGGCTACTAACCACATGTAAACCCCCATTCCACTTCTCGAGGATGTAACTCTGACGATGTGATTTTCAGGTCTTTATTGCCTCTTGTTTCTCACACTGAGCATGACTCACGTGGGAATAGAGTAAGCATCGATCATGAAATCCTCTCTGAGATACCTAGAGTGTAATCCCAAATCCCAACATGAACTATGGGGTCTTTGATCCTTGCCAAGGAGAGGTATGTAAGAAGCCTTAATGAGGTTCAATCCCAAAACTCAGTCGCTCTGACCCCCTTCACGTCAGTTCTCCCAAACCTCACCTAAACTACGTGGTATTTGATCCTTTCCAAGAAAAGGTATGTGGGAATCATCCATGAGGATCAAGCCCAACACCCATTGGTCACGACCATCTTCATGTCGGCTCACCAAAACCCATTCTGAACTACGTAGATTTTGGTCTTTTCCAAGGATTGGTATGTAGGAAACCTCCCTGAGGTTTAAGACCAACAATCATTGGTCCCAACTCCCTTCAGTCAGCTCACCAAAACCCCACATGAACTACATAGTCATTGATACCTCCTAAGGAAAGGTATGCAGGACACCTCCAGAAGGTTCAAGCCCGCCAACCATTGGTCTCGACCACCTTCACATAGGTTCCCCAATCCCATTCTTAACTACACGGACTTTGATCCATGCAAGGGCAAGGTACTTAGGAACCCTTCCTGAGGATCAATCCTACCATCCATTGGATTTGATCTCCATCATGTCGGTTCACCCCCTTCTTCCATGACGTTAAACTGTATGTCTCTTTTGTCCCACATGACACTAAACTGTCACCCCATCCAGCAATAAGCAGTTGCGACCACATATAGTGGTAATCCATTGTCAATAACTTATCCAAAAGTATGATGTTTCCAATACCACCCAGTGGTAACCCGTTTTCAACCCCATTCAGTAGTAAACCATTCTCAAACCCACTCGACGATAATCCATTAGACTCCGCAATCGATGGTAAGTTGTCATAAAATGAACTACGTGGACATCGATTCCCTACCACGGGGAAATGAAGGAAGCCTCTCTAAGGATCAATCCCTTCACACATGACTCGTCTGGATCTACCCCTCGATCGGATGTGCTCCAGGAAGATCACACCCCATCCTGGAGGTTCTATTTCATCCAGATCCCATTCATGCATCCATCCTCATGGGCCTCCTCCTCAGGTGTCCCATCATCCCACAAAACTACGCAGAATTTGATTCCCTACCACGGGTATACGTAAGAAGTATTTACAAGCCTCAATCCCAACATCACCATTATCCCCACGTTAGTTCTATCTGAATATCTACCCACATCATTCAACTCTCCATCATCTATCATGATTCTTACCCAGGATGCCTAATCCTGGTGGGATCATGTCATCCATATCCTCACTACTCCTAGCAGTACCTGGGCTGCTTTCCATGTGTAAGCCCCAAAAAGTATCTGGGTTGTTGTTCTTTCTGTACACCCAGATTCATCACCGCCTTGAACTATGTGGGTTTTGATCCCTATCGCCTACGAATGATACATAGGGAACCTCCATGAGGTTCAATCCCATCCAAAGGTAAACCTTAGGGTTCCCCCACATTGGGGTGAACGCTCTCTGATCTTGCCTTAGTGGTTTCTATTCCAGCCTTCATGGTGTGACATCTTCCCTTTATGGGACACACTATTCTAGGACTTCTCTTAATGAGTTTTCTGACCCATCTACCTAGTAAACACTCCTGGAGCTCACTCCTAGGGATGTACCTACCTGATTCATCTCTATGGGACATTCTAATCACCCTCATTCCATCTCTGTATGATGTTAAACTCATAGACTACCTCGTTTCAATCTTGAGATGCCTGATAAAAACCATTGAAGACATTCCTCTGGCATAACAATCTCGGATAAACATTAAACTCACAAAATACCCTGTGTTAAACATGGGAAGCTGAGGAAAACCTCAAAGACATGCCTCTTGAACAAGATACCTGGTGACTGACATGGGATGCCTCTGGGTCTGCGGCTTTGAGATGTCCTCTTATGAGGAAGAATATCGATTCCCTAATTTCAACACATCCATAGATTCCTCGACATGTCTGATGTTGTCATCTACACCGACCAAAGGTTTCTACCATGTCAATACCCCAGGAAATGTCCTAAAAAAAGTAGTGTAATTAACCGATGTCCACAAAGATATAGCATCGGGAACGAGATTCACGAACCATGACTTAATCATTAAGGGAGACCTGGACTATGTAACGAGTTCTGAGGAGGAATCCACTGAAGGAAGAACTAAAATCCCATCATCCCATTTTGATCAAGGAGAAAAAATCCCAAAATTAGAAACATATGTCGATCTACTTTTGAAAGTAACAATGCGGGGCAACAACTGCGCGTCCTCCACAGATGGATGTGCGCACCCCGATGAATGAATCAGAAACACTCTTACTTGATATTCCAAATCATTCCTTTGGTTATCAACATAGATCTTTCGCTTACTTTGGTATGATTTTATCTCGGTTTGGATAATATTCACTTTTTCCATTTTTTACTCAACAAGTTCTGGGCTAATGAGTTTTCTTTCACCAACATCATCTCTACAAGTTGGTGTGAGGCATCTATTTCCATATAACGCTTCATATGGTGTAATCTGAATACTTGAATGGAAGATATTGTTATAATAAAATTCTATCAGACATAAATATTGATCCCAAATACCTTGAATGTCATGTGAGAAAGATCTCAACATGTCTTCAATGGTTTGAATTGTCCGTTCTAATTGTCCGCCGGTTTGTGGGTGGAAGGCAGTGCTCAAATGAAGTTCAGTATCCATAGCCTTCTGAAGACTTTTCCAGAATCTTGATGTAAAATGGGGATCACGATCAGGATAAATTGATAGGGGTACACCATAGAGTCTTACTAATATTTTAATATATTATCTGTAAGTATGTTCAAGTGGTAAATCTTATCATATTGCATAAAAATGTGCTGACTTGGTAAGATGATAAAAAATTACCCATATTGCATCATTCATTATAGGAGTCTTTGGTAACCCCATTAAAAATTCCATCATAATATCTTCCCATTACCACTCAGGTATGGGATTAGGGTGCATGACTCAACTAGGCCATTTCCATCCGGCTTTCACTTGTTGAAAAACCATACATCTTGACACGAAATCAGCAATATCCCTCTTCATGTTGTCCCACCAAAAATGTTCCTTCAAATATTTGTACATATTAGTGATCCCATGGTGTATAGTGAAATTGGAGATTTGAGAATCATCAAAAAAATTCCTTTTTAGACCAGTTATGTTCAAAACAAAAAGTCTCTTCCCATATTTCAAAATTCCATCTTCACATAAGAAGTCACTCAATCTCTCACTGTTCACAGGCTTAATTTCATTTTCTAATTCCTCATCATCTGTCTGATAACATTTTATTCTTTCTAGTAATAATGGTTTGGAACCCATTTGAAAAAGCATTGATGTTTCACCATACATGGTTATTCTTATATCCATCTTTACTATATCCTTTGGATTCCTTTTCAAATCTCATCTTGTTCAAAACTACATGATCCTTTCTACTCAAAGCACTTTCCAACTTATTTTCCTTCCACGGGTGGTAGTGTATGGTGCAATCATAATCATTGAGAAGTTCAATCCATCACCTTTTCCTTATGTTGAGTTATTTTTGAGTGATAATATACTTCAAAATCTTGAAATCAGTATAAATCTCATATTTTTCACCATTGAGATTGTATCTCCATATTTTCAAAGAAAATATTACAGCTGCTCTCAATATCATGAGTGGGATAGTTTTGTTCATGAATTTTTAGCTTCTGTGATGCATATGAAATAACTCTATAATTCTGCATAAGGACACAACCATGTCCTTTCTTTGAAGCATCACTATAAGTAAGAAACCCATCGTTCCCTGATGTTGGAGTAAAGATAATAGTATTGACTAATACTCTACTCAATTATTCAAAACATTATTTTCACTCTTTTTTCCAAAAAAATTCAACCCGTCTACGTGTGAGCTTGGTTAATGGGTTAGCCAACCGGGAAAAATTCTGGACGAAACATCAATAATAATCTGATAAACCAATAAAATTGTGTTCTTTAGTTATACTTGTTGATGCTGTCCATTCTTGGATTGCCTTGGTCTTTGAAGGATCAATAGAGATTTCATCCTTAAAGGCAATATGGACATGAAAATAAATCTCTTGAAACCATAATTCACGCATTCTAATTTATTCATATAATTCATTCCTTATAAGTGTCTTTCGGATAATGTGCAAGTGATTTTCTTGATCTTCGTATCTTTTTTATTATAACAAAATATCATCAATAAATACCACTACAGTGTCATCAAGATATTCCTGGAAAACACTGTTCATTATATCCATGAAGACGGAGGGTGCATTAGTCAATCCAAAAGGCATTACTGTAAACTCGTAATGCCCGTGCCTGGTTTGAGATGTTGTTTTCAGAATGACTTCCTTCTTCACACATAACTGATGATATCTAGTTTGAAGGACAATATTTGAAAAATGTTGAGCTCCATGAAGTTTGTTAAATAAATAATCAATGCCAGGTAGGGGATACTTGTTCTTTATTATTATAGAATTTTTCTCCCTGTGATCAATGCACAACCTCATAGATCCAGCTTTCTTCTTAATAAAATGAATATGGGCTCCCCATGGAGAAACAAAATGGTGAATAAATCTCTTATTACTCAATTCCTCTTGTTGTTTATTTAGTTCCAATAATTCCACAGTGGCCATTCTATAAGGGGTCTTCGATATGGGCCTTGAACTAGGAATTAAATTAATGGAAAACTCAATTTCTAATTATGGAGGATGTCCAGGTATATCACCTAGAAACACATCAACATATTCTTGCACAATAGGTACATCCTCTATTTGAACATTCCTCTCCTCACCCATAGTTATTTCCTTCTCTTCCTCCACAATAATTTAATTTAGTTGATATATTAGGGGTGGATCTAGATAAGAATTAGGTGGTGACATTTATGATCTAAAGATAAGGTACTCTTTATCATCATCGATAATTGTAACCTCCTTCTTCTTATAATAAATGTTCACATCATGGTCCAAAAGCCAATATATACCAAGTATTATATCAAATTAAATCATGGGTATGATAATGAGATCTAAAGAAAAAGAACATTTATATCCCCTAATGGGAAGTGATTCACAAAACATTGTTGCAATGATACTTCCCTTAATAATTTTGACTGAAAAATCCCATGTTATATAAAATAAAAATACCAAATTTTCTATGAAATCTAGGAAGATATGAAATAATGCGATGATTCAGAATCAAATAAATCACTAGCAAAACTAATGGAAACAATTAAATTACCTTCTGCAATGTCTTTTAGAGCTTCAACCATAGAAGTAGTGATCGCATAAGCTTTCCCTTTCTCCCTCAGCCTTTTCTAGGGTATGTTTCTTTGGAACATAGGAAATTCGTTTGGATAAAGACCCTTTTCTCTATAATTTTAGCATTCAACATTGATAGCCTCTTTCTCCCCCATACAATCACATGTTTGGTGGCCTTTTTAACCACACTTGTAACAGACTCCCATTCACTTAAGGAAAATACTGTGGTGTTTCCACACATATTTATTGCAGGATGGATATTTAAATTTTCCCTTCATCCCCGTATTTCCATTTCTATATAGTTTAACAGATCTCTTCTTCTCATGCTTTTCATTAAAATCGTAAGACTTAGAGAATTTTTTTTCTATCTTGATAGCACATGAGACAATATGTTTGTTTGATTAGAAGGATGGTGAGACTATTTCTCATCGAAGAATTGGTTTTAACCCATCAAAGAATCGATCAATCTTACTCCTTGGGTTACATATATAATCTACAACATGCCTTGCTTAGATTTTAACGTTAGCCTTGTATTTTATGACATTCTCATGCTCCATTTGTCTCAGACTAAAAAATATCCTTACTATATATGCTCGATGGTCACAAGGAAAATATGTTTCTAAGAAAATATCTTTAAACTCCCGCATTCCATATTTTATACTTCATCATCTTCCAATGTGTTTTGAATCATTGACACCCATTGATCTACATCTTCCATGAGGTGATAAACTTCCATTAAACCTTTTCCCTTTCGCTACTCCCCAAAGTGTGAAATATTTTCTCTGAGGAACTTATCCATTGCTCGGCTAAAAAGGGATTTGTATTCCCATTGAATGTTAGTGGTTGCTGCCTCATGAATCAGTCTAACATTGATTCTCAATGTTGTGGATTAGGGTGATCCATACAGGTAAGGTTATTATTCATAACCTGAGTGAGTTTTCCCAGTCTGGTAATAAGTTGGTCAGCACCAGTTGCTTCACCAGCTCAACTATAATTATCTTGAGTAGGATGGAAATCTATAAATGGATTAATTTTATTGATATGGTTTCCATTTTTTCCACTAGGCGCCACTTTTAAATAGTGGCATACACTAGATTAGTTTATGAATCACAATACATAATTCCAAACCTGTAAAACAGATAACATAAATTGACTAGTTTATGGATATTATCCATAATCATAAATATGTTTTTTTGAGGAAGTATATACTCAGAAACCATTCATAATGGTTTGTGAAGAAAATGAGAATTATCCTAAGCATATCCCCTAGTAGTGACTTAACCAAGTGTGCAGCAAGGCACGTTGTCGTGCACTATTTCTCGTTTGATTCTAGCTCAAAATGGTGTTTTTGGGTTTCACCCCTAGGTACAATTGAGCCAGAGCCGTCTCTACCTGCTCATATCTAGACATGGATGTATTTCTTGGAAAACTCACAAAATCTCTACAGTACCAAAATTCTAGGAAGTTCTTCTATACTAATCTTAAAAGTTTATCTTAGGTTTATATAATCAGAATTTTTCCAAATATTGCTTCTTAGGATTATAAAAAAACTTCTTCGGATACCAATTTTAATTCTCTGACCCCAATTACCTAGAGTCGGTGCATTATTACATATCATTTTCATGATCATAAGGGATAAAATCCTAAAAGTCTAATCAGTTTATTAGCCTTAGAAATACTATATACATTCAAAGATTTTATATTAAATCATGAAATAAAAACATCAACAACATTTTGTCCTCTTTTTAACTCACTTATATCTTTATCCCATCCCTACAGGTGAACCATAAAATATGTTTTTACATCTTCGGAAAAATAAAACATAGAATGGGGTGAGCTCAGTTGCTCAGTAAGGATAAAAATATAGCAGAAACTTTCATAAATAAGTGTAAACATTTAAGGTAATGTATTAGACTAACGCATAATCCTTTTAAATAGAAATTTTAGCATTATATGGAAATGATAAAATAAAATAATTCCATTTAATTATTACTATGGATATTCTACAAGTCAAATAATCACATGCAATATCAATAGCCACTTTCATTATAATGGAATGCATAAATCTAGACTTCATAAGCACATAGTCAAGGCCTTGTTCCAAGAGTAAAAATAATATTTTGTCAAGGCCTTATCCCAAGACACTAGGTTTTCTCATGATACCTACCGATGCATTGAGGATCTACAGCGGGCTCTATCTGTCACTTACTATGTCCAATGCATTCCTCAAATGAAAAGGCTTAAACATAATATAAAAATTCATATTAAAACTAGCATATGAAATGTAAATACTTTATCCAAAAACCATGAGTGGTGTAAAAATAACACATCCATAGTAAAACATATCACAAAACCTCCAATACAATATAGAATATCTATGTCATAATAAATCAACTTCAAATAAGAATAATATCTTTCAAAGGATTTTTACATAGATGAAATCAAAACTTCTTGAGTGAAATATCTATTTCTATTTTGAAATCATTTTGAAGTCATGTAATTAAAAAAGAAAACATATATTTTTAAAATATTCTTATAATCTTGTTAGGGATGCAACAAAGGTTTTATAATGGCATAAAATAGCTACACCCACAGTATAAGTTAAAAAAACATTCTTTCACTAATTGTGTGAAAAAGGTCATTAAGGACCTTCTTTGGAAAATGATCGAAATATTATTTTATAAAAATTTATAAAAATTTATAAAAACTAAAAAAAGGTATATATTACATTAAAATATAGTTTAATAAGTATTAAAAAGGTTTGGATATTTATTTTTATGAAACACAGATGTGGATGATAAAGAGGTCCCAGTAGATACTTACGTAAAAACAACCCTGGATAAAAATGAGATTGTAAATGAAACATTTCCTTGTACTTATCCTTGTTCGAGGGTATGTTAACCTCATGTATAATAAATAAATAATTTTTAATTAAAATAACCATATACATAAAATGATATCATATATTATCTTCTAATATTTTCATTGTTAATAATATTTTAGTAGTATCATCATTTCAGGTGTTAACTAATTCATTTTCCATTAAATACTTGGTTACGTAAGAGATGTTTGTTATGAATAGAATGTATTTGATTCATATAAAAAATGATATTATGTTCATAAAATTTATTTTGAATCATAAAATGAAAATTATTCTTTAATGATTATGATGGGGAATGAATCTAATCACGTTTGTGGAGACGGTAATCCGTACGTATGCACGAGTGACAATATCATTATATTAATGGTGAAATGGTAAGTAATTGGATATTATAACATATATAAAGAATCATTAATATGTTATATTTATTATTTATATAAGTTTTAATAGATATTGTACCCATCCCAATAATGAAGTGTTTGAATAACAAACAACACCATGACATAAAGACGGTAAACCGTACGTACACATGTTTGGTGACATTGTCATTCATATGATGGATAGTATAATGAATATTGTTGTATCATTTTTATAATAACATTAAAGTATATAGAATATACTAGAGTTATTATTTTATAATGAAAACAAAAATGATAGAGGAAGTGGAAGAAGAAAATAACTTGAAAGAGGTGATGAAATATTTACCTCTTTTTCAGGTTCTTCCTTTTGATTTGATCAAAAAGGCTCCATAGGTTGGATTTATGACCAAAGGAAAGACTATAGGATGAAGGGAGGAAAGTTGGGAGGATATTTGGTAAGGTTTTTTCCTAGACTAATGTCTTTGGAGGTGTGAAATTAAGATAAGGGGAAGAGCCCTTTTATAAGAGAGGTGAGGGTCACTTTAGTAAAAGTTTGAAATAATATTTTATAATAAAATAATTTTCTTTTTCTAATGTCTCAAAAATGGTTTATTTATAAGATATTGTGGGGATGGGTCTAAAATATCTCAACCAATACGTTTTAGGGAGTTTTATGTCACCATATTAACCTTATCTTTTAGATTTAACTCTTAGTTAAATAGTTTTACATTTACCACTTCTCTTTGTATTTTTTTTAATATGGTTAATAAACATAGAATAACAAGACAAGAGCACCCAAAGTGGTTCATTAATAATATATATAACCTTATATAAGTCCTTTGGCTGAACTGTAGATTTTTATGAATATTATATCAATTAATAATATATTATTTGTTTTAAAAACTCAATTATGTCAATTTTGACACTATTTAGTATTAAGTTTTTGTGAAAATCATATCAGCATGATTAATTCGAAAATAAATTATTTAATCAACCATAACATGTCATATTAACCTATAAAAATAGATAAATTCATAAAAAGTCACATATTAAATTTATTTTGATATTTATAATCTCAATTATTATAATAATTTATTTATAAGGTAATTACTGCATCATCATTGGTCATAAATAAATTAAATTATTTTATGTATAAAAATTATAAATAGTATACCATTATGTAGGAATTAGTTTTATATTTCTAATTAATATTTATAGACGAATTTATCAGATGTTTATCCCTATATTAAAAATGGATTTGTTATTAAACTTTGCATTTTACTCTTTTAACTCTCCTTAAAATAAAATCATAATAAATGTCTGAATCTTATCCAAGTGGACCAAAGAGGATCATATTTTGTTCATATGGTTGTTTTTGGTCGAATTATACTTATTTATTAGAATTAAGAAATGCGTTAGGTTAATTAGCATAACATTTTTACCCTTAATTTCTCTATTTACTTTTAACCGTGGTAAATAAAAGTCAAAAGTTACTATTCACCAAAAAATATTTTCATCTTAATGAAAAAAATATTACATGCAAATATTAACTGTGTCTCTTGGAGTTTTTAAATTCAACTCACAGATGTAATAAAATTATGTTTAATGCAAATTTGCAAATGCTCCCAGGAGGTGGGTAAAAGACAGTAAAAAGTTCAATAAATTTTATATATATATAAACTCATTATAAAATGTCTTCAATGAATTATATTGAACTTATATAACTATTGTGTATCTATTTTGACCTTAATTAAATTTAAATAAAATAAATAATTATTTAAATAAAAAGTCAGTTTTAAAGATTAATTCAGTGTTTTTCACTATTCATTCAAAAATTAATGTTTTCAGGAAAATACCAAAAATTTCTCCCTACGCTAATTTCAATATTCCAAATCCATTTATAAAGTCCATTATGAAAGTTAAAATTTATAAAATTTCAAAAAGTGGGTATTACTATTCATAACAGCTAGTTTGTCTGGTTGTAGTGTGTTAGAACTCAAAGTTGCGTACAACACAAGCTATTGTATTATCCAAATGGAAACGTACCATGGAAGCCTGGGGTGTTACAATTATTTTCTACGAAATGATTAATATACACGTTATGAACTTATCAGGCTCAATAAATACGTAGTGCCTCAGACATGAAGAGGTGGCACAAGATGTCTAAACTATTACTTTTTTTCTTCTTTATTGTTCCCATCTATCTATATTACATTATTTTTTTAAATAATTCCATTGTATCATATTTGGAATTAAAAACATTTTTGTTGTTCCTTGCTGATCTGAAATTTCGATTTCACCCTTGATTATTGTGTAACATTAATTACTGGTGATTTCTTCATTATTTCATCCTTTAAGATAGTATCGAACTGGTATATAATGATTTTAATTTTGTTTTAATTTACATTGAGTTGGTAATTTGATATACCAATCATGTTTCCCACTCTCTCACGTTTTTTAACACCATCATGTGTGACTAATCCTCTTAGGGTTAGGGGATGAGAATAGGGGTGGGTTTAACCTAATAAATATCTATAATTTAAACATGATAACAATATGGATAATAACCAAGTTTAAAACAATTTTCAATCTCATTAATTTTCAACTACCATCACCATCAAATGTGAAAATTGAATAACCATTACCTAGTTGGAGTTGATCACATTATAAAGAATAGCCTATGATTATTTCTTCCTAGAGGCCATACGTTTTGGGTTTAGGTTGTCAATTACTCTAGAAAATTGAATCTTTAACTCATAGTTTTATCGAATTGTTATGACCAAGATCAATTGGAATATTTTACATCTATTTTCAGCCTATTGTATAGGTCAATTCTACGATAGATCTTAGATCATAATTTTTCTGTACACTAAAATTGAACCCAAAACCTTCCATTAAATATATTTTAAAACCTAAAATTACATGTTTTATAAATTTAAACCAAAGAGAATCAATATGTGGAATCTAACTAATAAGGTTTTTACCGTTGGGTTTCTTATATGCAAGATAACTCTTTGTGTTTAAACTTGGACTACCACTTTCCACAAATTAGTATCTGAATTTAGTTTGGGATATAAATTTATAATCTGATCAACCCATGGAAGAATCAAGGAAATACATTGGGAACATCAGTTTTGATATTTTACAACATCCACATATTCACCAAGGATGTCATCATAATCATATATTCTATATAATAATACTTAAGAATTTATTCCAGGATAATTTCTTTTTCATCTTCTCTATGAATATTTTGTCATCCAACTCTACTCCTTAGGTTCTTCATCTGAGACCCGGATTCAACATTAATATCTTTCATTTTAATCACAAATATAACACCCAAATATATGTAAATTTTTATTTATATTTATTGTGAATAACATGGTTGAGTGTTTTTCATTATCATAGTGCTCTATTCAATAAAATATCCATTATTTAACAACTAACTTTTATATCTATTTTTTAGGAATACTTGATATATTATTAACCTTAATCATATTGTGTGAGTTACTTATATTTTCTTTATTCCATTAAAAAAACATTTCTAAGAATAACCATTATCATTTTTAGTAATTCATATTATGATGGGATCATAGTTAAACAATATTTAGCATTGTGTCAAACCTGTTTTCATCTCCCACATAGTTCTACTTTAACAAAAGGATTGTTATTTTCTTTAAAACTGTCATGAAATTTTGGTTCTTGATGCTGGACATTGTATTTATCTTTAATAAAGATTATAGTTATTATTTTTCTCTTTTCACTTCAGTCTTTAATTATTCAGGAAAAATTCCATCATTTGTTAGGTACATCAGTAACTTTTTTTGATCCCCCACATGGATTATATTTCCGACTTATTTTATTCATTTAAATTATTTTTGATATATCATCCCTCTTAAAAATCTTGGAATATATTTTTTTCTCTCTATTAATGGTTTTTTAAGGAAAATCACCTTCTTGGATTTGTTTTTATTTTCATCATACCTCAGATATCTTTTTAAGATTTGATTTATTTCCTTTTAAAAAAAATTGTTCTTATTTTTACATTTTATTATGATTCATTTTAATAATATCATATACCATTTATGTGGCCCCAATCACTAAAAGAATCATAGATATTTATATGTCTTTTAAATCTGTTTGAGGTTAATAGAATCATTTTAATTTATGGTTATCGTATCCTATATAAATTGTTCCCATTTAGAGTGAGACTTATTTATTCTTAATAATTTATATTATTAGATAAAAAATACATTTCACATTTCTCAAATTTATTATAGAAACATCAGTGAACCGCAAACCTTGATATTATTTTATCCAATGTATATTGTCCAAAATTTGCAGCACTGTGTGGATACTATTTTTGGGTCTTCTCCTTCACTGTTGTAATTATATTGTACATCCAATCCTCATGATAATTTTTTATACACCATATACATGGTTTTAGGGTTCCCATTACCCTTCGTTTATTTTTATAATTTTTTACTCAAACATACATTATTAGAGAAAATAGTTTTAATACGAGCATTGGTAATTAAAATGGATAATACATCCATTAGTAGAGATTCATGAGTAGGATCACCAAAAAATGTAATGGTATTATTTCTAAATAATATATGTCTTTTAACACCAAAATTTTTTATATAATACTTGGTGGAAATATTCCAAATTATTTAAAAGTAAATATTCAACACAAATCTTTTCAGGGATGAAAAATTTTAATTCCAATACTAGAAACATCATATTATGAGTATTCTAATGGTAATAAAAAATTACATTACATATTCACAAACTTTTATAATATTCTAAATATCCTATTCATGCACTAAATTATCCTATTATTATTATTTTCCATGTTCCTTGATATTCATAGATTTATCCTCTAATTGAAAATTCTTAACATAAATGATGTTTTTAAAATGGGATTAAAATTAATTGAAGTTATCTTATATTCTTCTTAATCTAATAAATTTTTGGATTTCTTTAGATATTCATTTCCAAATTTGGAGAATTTATTTTTAAGGTCCTTATTTATTGCTACTATGGATTTAATCTCTTTTTAGATCTTTTTTACGTGTTTGAAATTAAATTTTCAATGTTTTATAAAAAATATCAGACTCTTATTCATTTTGATCTATTTATTACTACATTATTTAAAAATTCTTATATTGAATATAGGGTAATTATCTGGGAAACCATGAATCATATCCTTGAATGCATCAATATAAAAATATATTTACATATCATCCCTCCAACCAGTGATTTCATATTAATGATGATAATTTTCATAATAATTTCTACATCAATCATGATCACATGAAAGGTTTGAATCAATAGTGGAATATATACTATAAATTTACATGGTGTTTTAACAAACCACATGTTCAATTCAATTAAGTTTATATCGTTATAATATAACATTATTTCATGGAGGAAATTCTATTTTTTCCTTTAGATAACATGGTCTTATTGTTCAATCATTGAATCTATTTCATTTTTATGTTTATCACAGTCTTGTTAAAAACCTATTTATAATTATAGATAAATGTAACTTATCGAAAATTTCATTAAATTATAAACTGGGAATGAATGTTCAAATCTTCAAATGATAACAACTTCAAATATGATAATTTAATTAGAGGTTAATCAAGCCCTAATACTAATTGAGGGATCCATTTAGGGATAAAATCAATATTGAGCGGGGGGGATCAGTGTTGGTGACATTAGATAATTTTAAACTTATTTTATTTTACATAAGTCTTTGATTAAGGTGAATTAATTATCGATTAATTTATAATCCCCTTCATTCACGACTAAAAACATTCAAATACACACACACACACAAAGGGAATAACTATTTATAAGGTTCAAATATTAATATGTGAAGGATAATAGTTGGTGTGATATAAGATTAAATAATATCACACAACCCACTACAATCAACCTATAATGTTTATACGAAAGTCTCCCAACAGTGTATGAGTGTGCATCTAGCATAACTTGATTTGGTGAATCCCAGACATAGGGGTATCCCACAACTTTATTATGATATTATAGGAGTAAAAACTAAATCTTATATCACCACTTTATAACTATATAGTATTTTGATGTTATATATAAGTATTTATACCTTTTCACTTAATTTGAAAACAAAATTAAGGAAAAAAGTATTGTCAACAGAAGCTGATGGATTCTCTTTCTTGTTATGTAAACACAACATCATACCCAACACCTTATCTTAACTAAAAAAATATGAATTATTCCTTTCTTAATATAATCAATTAATTATCATGTCATTGATAATTTATAATGTATATAATTCAACTTAATATTTTTTATTACATTGGATTATATATTGTTCTTCTATTTTAACAAATGTGGAATACATTGAAACTTATCGTCCTCAAATGTTTTCCTCTTCTTCATCTACATTACTGAAATATTCACTATATCAGTTCATATTTATCTTTATAAAAAAATATATAATAAAAAATACATGTTATATCTACTATTCTATCCAATATAGTATGGATTTATTTTATTCTATACTGTATCCGTTATCTCATCTAGTATTATATTGTAAAAATTGAGGACTAGACATATATATTAATCGTACATAGTAGTAGAAAAAATATCCTCTCAATTATCATCTCAATTTACTTTAAATTTCAAATAAAAATTCTGGTTTCATACTTCTCTCAACTACTCATCCACTTCCTTTAGAACCATTAGATAAGCTTGGATCACCTAGTCAACATGGATGAAATAAAAATACCTTAGATATTGATATTGAGAGACTCATGAGTCATCAATAGAGCTATTTCCTTACATAAACACGAAACAAGATAACTAATTTAGAAAAAAAATATTTTTATTATCTCCAAAATATGTTTTATACTATTTTATCACCTTTTCAATGACCAAAATAAGCAATTCAATATGTTAGACCCTGTTTTGGTCTGACTGATCTACAAGGCTTATACCATAACTATTAAATTAGATGAAATAAATTGGATTAAACACCTTATTATATATATAAAAAGGTCACACTCATTAAAAAACTATTTATTAATTTGTAGGAAATAATCACCATATTTTACAGTAAATTCGTTTTATGATTCAAAAAATGTGTTTTCATAAAAAATGATTTTTATTGATTTTTGAGAGAAAATAATATAATTTATAGCTAAAAATTTGAAAAATAATATTTGATAAAAATGATATATGTTTTTAAATTTTCATAACAAAATTTTCTTAGGGTAAAATTTGTGGAATTTTTTTAAAAAAATATATTTTTTTAGTAAATGGTGAATAATATAGCTTTTTCTAAAACCATCATTCCTTTTAATTAAAAAGTAACTTTATTATATTAATTTTATATAAAAGTAATATAGTTATTAATTAATTATATATAATATAATTAATTACATTTTATTCATCTATATACCAGATTTTGGTATAAGTTCATTTTTAGCGTTACATACACATTTTTCAAAAAACTGTTATTTGTTGTGTTTTGTGTTTTTAACTTAAATTAATTTATAAAAATTATGGAATTGAATCATGAAAATTGGATCATATATTTGGAATCAGGAGGTTTTTTTGAAATATTTCCTTTTTACTTTTAGGCATTATAAATTGTTATTGTGGTAAAATTTATCACTTTGGTAAAGGGTAAAATTGGGTAACAAGGTTAAAACAATAGAGTAAAATATTGAAATAACCCCAAAAACAGCATTTTAATATTCTATGAGATTTTTTCTACATATTTAATTCTTATATATTTAAATTATATATTTTAGAACATTAATTTGAAATTGTGAAGCCAATATTGACATTCATAAATACAAGATATATTTTATTCAAATTAAAAACAATATTTGGGATATTGTATTTAATGGATTGGTTGGAAAATTTAATCAGGTTTTTTCTTGATAAAAATGTATATGAACCAATTTTTTTATTATTTAACAAAAATAAATTTGAAACAAATTTTTTACTTGATGTCAAGGTGAAACGATTTTCACTCTAAAATAATCTATTTCCCTACAAATAATTTTTCATATGAAATGTGTATCATATTAAAACTGAAATCTTAGTAATATATAAATTGAACAATATAAAATATATTCCATATTTTTAATCATCATTTCTTCATTTGTTATATAAAAATTTTATTATTAGGAATATAATTATGTTATCTTGGTAAAATGTCATGTTATCACGGTTGAGGTTAAAATGATTTTAATGTGGTTCAATTATGATATAAGGCTTAAAATTTATCAAAGAATTGTATTAATTTTATATTATAATTATTCTTTTACCATGACCATTAGTTTATATTGAATTTTAAAATTTTCTTCAAATTTCCTTTTATTATAAAAAATATATTATTTTATGTAAATATACTATCAGAAATGCCACTCTCTTGCTTTTAATATCAATAATTTATTATCATAGGCTTAAAAAATATTATTTTGGTTATAAATGGTTATTTTAAATATAAATTATTTTTATCACGTTAACATATTTTTATTTTTTGTTAATGATATAATTACCTTAAATGCTTACACAATAGTAGCACAATGGTTGTTCAAGCATTAGAAAAAAAGTAAATAATATTAAAAAAAAGAGAAGTAATATTGTTTGGGTGATTAATAATATCTCTCCAATTTTATAGAAATATATAAAAAAATTAGAGTTTTATTAATTGATTATATTCAATTTCCTTTGCCGTCATTTCATTTTAAAATTCAAATTAAATGAATTGTTCTAAAAATTAAATTAATGATATTATATAATAAATATTTACTTATTAAATAATTTAAAATTACAAAAAATCTATAATATGGTAATTTGAATTAAATATGGTTTATAATATCATTTTTCTTCCATTAATGGGTCACTTATTCTTTTATAATAAGTTTATTGACTACTTTAGTATAATAAACTTTGATACCACCGTAAAAGAAAAAAAGGTTAACATGGGTTAAAACAAAAAAAAATATGGGCGAAAGCATCATATAAATTTATCAAAATATTATTTTATGATATTATTTAGATTCATATTATTACATACTCTAAATATATTAGTTTTTATCATTTTTTTCTTTGAAAATTAATTTATTTTAATTTAATATTTTTTTAAATTCCAAGAATGCCGCACCCCTAACTTATAAAAGGGAACCTCTTATCAACTCTTAATCAAAAAATTTGATAACTCTATTTTAGAAAATAATTTTAAACATATCTCTCTAACTCTCCCTCAATGTTATAGATTCCCCTCTTTTATTATCACCACTATTTGACAGATTTTGGGCAAAAGCTAAATTGGTTGGCTAAAGAAGATGTATTGTTCTTAAACAAGCGTTTTCATTTGTTTCTCAATATACCAACATAAAATATTATTCAACCATTTTGAAATAAAAAATTAAGTATCTTCCATACAATTATATGTTATTATGTTAATGTAATAACATATATACATATCCTATTTCATCAAATGGGAAATGGAACTGTTGATTGTGTGTTTGGAAGACGACCACCTCACGAACTAATGTAATTCATTTTCCATCACCTCATATCATATATGGTTATAATGATGTATTTAATGTTTATATATGATATTATTTAAATATTTATTATTATTTTAATACAATATATCACCTACTATCTTACCATTCCATCCATTGAAAAATGATAACATCATTCATTCGTATGTGTTGACTACCACTTCCAAGAATCGATGCGATTTTTTTTCATCAACACATAACATGAATTATATATATAAGTTTATTTAAAGAGTTAATATGATATTTATGATATTATAAAATATCATGAATAATAAAATAATTCTTATATTCATTCTATCGTGATTGCTGAAAAAATGAAACATTTCTCATGATTACGTACAACCTACCATCTCCATGATTATAATGTACTTAATTTATCATAAACATCATTCATGGTCAGTCTTAAAAGAGTAATTAAAATATAAAAATAATAATTATATCATTATTACTATTCCAGATATTATGGAACAATTATGTCTTTGACCATGGTCAACATTCTAATGTTGTTTTTAAATTATGAACATAGCATCCTCAAAATTCCTGATATAGAATTAACTTATTAATTAATTAAATATCTCATTTAAATAAATCAAACAAATTTTTATTGATAAATTACTAAATTTTGATTTTTATGAGAAATTTAATAATTGATATATTTTTATTATAGAGGAGTTGAGTGATATACATGGAATGTCTGGACTCGAGGTAAATCGTTTCGTCTCAATTTTTCTTCATTATGGCATGTTTTCATGTTGTAAACATTATTTCATTTATATAGTGTACATGATGAAATTTTACATGATATATAATGAATCATTCATAATTCATGGTATTTTATGTATAAATTAAAATTATTTCCTCCAAGGGGATGTGAATTGAGTGTTTCCAAGTGGTAAGCTATCTCTTTACTCAATTTCATTTCATTATGTTTTTCATCAACTTAATTGACTTTGTTATGATATGACTATGTGTGAATTCACATCTAAATTATTTTATTCTACATTTAATTTTTTTGAATTTATATTTGTTACACCTAATCTATTCAATTATTAATTCCCATTCAATGATATGATCTTTATAAGGGTTATTCATCTCAAATTATATTTCTTTGGGACACATTTTTATTTAATCAACCTATCATATTTTATGAGTTCAATATTCCATCCTTTGGCATGTTTCATAATTTATCTTGTTATTTTCATTATATTTATTATTTTATTCGATGTTATTCTTTCATGGGGTTTAAGAACCAAATGTAACCAAAGTAGTGACAAATTTATGTTTCAATCCCATTTTAATCAATATTTTTTATACATGAATTTTCATTGTGAAATTACATGATAATTGTTTGATAAAATCATTTATTTTTTCACCCCTTTATTTATATTATTTTTAATTTTTTGTAGTAGTTTCTTCTTATTTTTACTCGATGTGGCCTAGAAAATTTTTTCATGAAAATCATACCTTATCTATCTTCTTTCGATCAAAAAAAAATTCATCCATATACATCTTTTCTAAATTGTTTTGAAAATATTTTTAAAGATTCTTAAATTACTATTTAATGTTATTTTTACCAATTTTTTACTTTTTAGAAAAAAAAATATTCTTCTCATTTTATAAACAAGGTACCGTTTAAAAATGGTGTGAAAATAATAATTATATTAATGAGAATGGAATTTACAAGATTTTCAACCATTATGACCACACCATGATTTGAATATTAATTTATATGTTGTCGTGGTTCTTTTAATTTTTTTTTAAATATATATTTATTTTTTAAGTTTTTTCAAGTGATTTTCAAAGTGGAAAGAGTATTGTCCTCAAGAATATTTTTAATGATATTTTAATGGTATTTCTATTCATCAATTTAACATCACATCATTGTTCTTATAATCCATTAGGTATATGATGTAATGAATAAATAAATATTATTTCACAAAATTATTTTTGATTTTTTCTAAGTGATGGGAATTAAACCCATTTCTTTTCCATAGGTAAATTATGTTATCAAGCAAAGAAATATGTTGATAAAAGTTTGATTATGAAAATGTAATAATCCACTTCTTATATTAATGTATGGTACATGAAAATTATTAAATATTATGGGTGGTCGTGATATAACTCTTCATAATGGGTGATCCTAAGACATATTATACGATGGATGATACCGATATAGCTCTAAAATGCATTAGGTAACATTCATTGTATTTAAAGGAAAGAAGGATAGATTAAACAAAGGGGATTTATCCTATGATTTTAATAGGCTCCATTTATTTTTGACAATATTGAACATAAATTATGATAATAATTCTCTGTGATACCAGCACATTTTCATTATTCTCACTATGAGTTTTATCTTTTCCATTGATCAATATTGATATCACATGGAACCTCATTATTGATTCTCATGACTCATTCTTTTGATATAGCCTTATTCCACATATCATGTTTTATGACCCATTTTTTATGGGTATATATTTTATTATATTATGTTCATGAACTTTTATTATGTAATCATACCCCTATTCTTATCATAATCACACTGATGACATTTACATTTTAATGTTTTTTACCCTTATTGAGTGTTTCAGCCCAATCTTTTTATATTTACTTTTCATCGAGTTATGAAGAAATGATTTTAGTATTTTATGCCTAATAATGTTTCTATTTGTGAATAATTAGTGGGAGACGATGTATATTTATTTGAACTATTTTTTTGTATGTTCAAGTTGTAATGTCATCATACCCTTATGCTTATCTTATTCTCAATGATGACATTCAGTTTTTTATGTTCATTTTTACCCATATTGGGAATTTGAGATCTCAATTCTTATGTTTACTTCTCATCATGTTATGAAGAACGTTTTTAAGTATGCTATTCCTATTAAGTTTACTACATATGAAGAACTTAGTGAGAGATGATGTAAATTTTAATGAACGAGTTGTTTGTATATCCAAGTTGTTATAAAATGGTTTGTCATAATTCTATTTAACTCTAATATTAAAAGGCCCTTGCGTATATAAGCAATCCAACATTTTAGTTTAATGTTATATGTATTGAACTGTTATAATTGGGTCACATTTATCAATATCCATTCCAGAAATGTAATGATTTTATTTTTAGCACTAGATTCGAGTGTGTGGGTCCAACTCTATTATAGTTTGTATCCGATAAGTGTTTTGGAATCATAAGATATTTGAGTGTTTCTATGTGAGGATATATTATGAGATATATATACTATCATGGGTTTATATGTTTAAGGAAGATCATAATCTCAAATTCATGGACACCAATTTTTAGGCTTTAAGTGATGGAATTTTTAGGTAATTAATGATATTCTGGGAGATGTTTTATTTTTTGGGGGTATATGTAACCCTTAGCTTTAACAAGAAGTATTATTTCAAAACAACTCTTTTATATTTTTAGGTTTGTAAGACAATGGTTATGAAATTAACTATTAAGATAAAATGTTATTTAATACCTAGGTTATTGAAGTTTTTTGGGATACAGAGTTACTTATTTTTTGAATGGTCTTTGTTCAACCTTTTGTGTAATGGTATACTTTTAAAGAATAATGTATTACATCTACATATGATAGTTTATTTTTTGGGACATTATTATACCTTGGGCTAACAATTTCATGTTTGTTCAATATGTAAATGTATAAGGAATAGATTGTTATCCTTTTGAGGATTATGTTATCCAATTAATGTTGATTTTAGTTCTTCTATAATGAAAAATTATTCTTGTGTGCTCATCATTTTGAGATAAATACATGATTTTATTGGAAATTTATTAATGGATAAAATCCTACATTTCATTGAAGTATATATCCTAATAATCTCAGTTTATATGGTATATTAATTCTTAAACTCAAGGAGACGATATTGAAACCAAAATTTTATCCTATTACCTTCTTTTCTCAAAAATCAATAAACTTTTTCACACCTTATGGATTAATGGTTTTATGGTCATTAAAATTATAATGATAATTCACTTACTTGTGATCAATGTTATCAGTCACTCTTCGTCGTTATTTGAATATTAACTTTTCCTCCAGGCTTATATTTTCACTTCCCTATAATGTTATCCTATATAGATACCTAGTACATGAGTATCTGCCCAGATGGTGAGGTATCCTTAATTATATCTATGAGACCTATCTTCAAAACCAGGTAGAGGAATATTTTTAGGCACTCTAGTAGGACTGTAATTGTACTGGAAAATGTGTGGGTACTACTGTAGGCATTGTAGCAGTTACCATAGGTAGTATTGTTTGGAACTGTAGCAGCAAGAACTATTCACCTTGGGCCACTAGTTTGGGCTTAGAGTCCTTATGGATTTCAAGACACCCAGTCCATCTAGTCAGTAGGGCGTTCAGGATACCATTAAGACCTTCGAGCCACTTCAAGACCATCAAGCCACATGTAGTTTCCCCCAACATACTCTAAAAAAAGGAGCAGCCCTAGAAGAGGATTCAGAGTAGGTGCACTCACCAGAGTAGAGTCAATTGGATTGTCAGAATGAGAGGGTATGGCTATGCCATCCGGACCAGCCTGTGCTTTCACGGGAAGCCTAGGCATACATACATGCATAGGTGGAGAGCTACAATCCCGATGCAGATACTAGGGAGGGGAAGTTCATTATAGATAAGTCAGGTTGAATTCCCGAAGACCTTTGAGTCATGTAATATCTTAAGCGTATAATACTTGCAATATCTGAGCCTATAGGCCTTGTAAGGGTTTCCCCTCATCCCTTGAAAGGTGGGTTATCAAAAATCAATAAAAAAAGAAGGACGTCGTCCCATTTAGGCTATATAGATACCTAGTTACTTGATAATCTATATATCCTTCATAATTACCTTTTCTTCCTTTCAAGAAGATGTTTGAATAACCCTTTTTATGGTCTGGGTTTCAATAAAGTTATTTTAAAATATAAAACCATTTTTAACCAAGATCATGTTCAAATTATGACGAAATGAATTATTAATGGGGAAATGGAGAGTGAAATATCCTGATCTTTTAAAATAACACTATGTTCAATAGAGTATGCAACACTCAATCCCAAGACTAAACAAATATGATATATTAATACTTATATTTTATTGTTACAACCTAACCACTAAATTTGTAGGTAGGGATAAGATTAACTAAATTATGAAATATATATTCAATTAATTCTAAATAAAAATGTATTGATTATTTTATAGGGAGCAGGTACTACATTTTTCATTAAATTTAGTTTATGCTTCAAAAATGTTCTTTCATGAAAATTGAATTTTATTCCTTTTTAGTATAAAATAATATAATTAATATATAAAAATTTATGAAATCTTATTCCATAAAAGAATTTAATTTTATAAATTGTCATATCTAAATTATCTTTAAGTGAAATTTTCTTAATTTTTCTAAAAATATTTATTTTTTCAGTGAACAATGAAAAATATCATTTTTTGGTAAAATCATCATTCATTTTTAGTAAAAATTATATCAATTCATTAAATTTTACAAAAAAATTAAATAATATATTATTTATGTTGATATAATTTTTTAGTAATATTTCTATTATTTTTATGTATGAGTTCTGTATATGTTGACTTTTTGGCTTAAAATTCATTTTTCTAAAAACTATTTTCACTACATGGTATTTACAATAAATTGATTTCTTCCACTTATTTGAAATGAATCATGAAAAATGAATCCTATATTTTGAATCACGAGTTTATAAATTTTTAATTAGGTCGATTTATTTTTTTTGAATTATGAATATTAATCATGGTAAAATTTTTCAAATCAATGAATTTTAAAATGTGGGAAATTAATATTGAAACTATATGGTGAAGCATTAATGTGACACCCTAAATTTCTAAAATAACAACATCTTTTTTGATATCTTGTAGAATATACAACCCCATGTCTAAATGAAATATCATATTGTATACCATTATAAATAGACATTAAAATGAATTTTTTGAACAGTAATAACTAAAAATTAGAATTATGTTAATCTATGGATTAGATATAAATAAATAATTATTTAAAGCAAAAAATAAATCTTTTCTAAAAAATATAATTTTTATAAAAGATTTTTTGGCATGCTTCGAACACATAATATATATTTAATTTTTATCACATTAAGATAATTTATTGGATAAAATGAAATTCATTATAGAAATTATAATATCAAAATTATATTATAGTGAATTTTTGTGATTTTTATAAAATATTTCGTTTTTTGATGAATAGTGAAATATAATGAATTTAAATTGAAAACTGCCTTTTAATTTAAATTATTTATAATGTTAAATTATAATACTAGTTTTTTAAAAGTAAAATTAATTAAGTTATTTTTTAATTAATTCAATTTAGGTTATTGGAATAATTTTTATATTGAATTTCGAAATGAAAACCTTGCAAACAGTTGAACATTTTGTCTTTAAAACCCCCTTTTCTCGTCACGTATATGACATTAATTTTATTTTTATTTTTATTACACTTATATAAATTTAATTTTGAAAATTGGATTCCATATTTGGAATAATCATAATTTATAATTTTAAATACTTCAAACTTAATTGTTGATGAAAATTAATAGTGAAAAATAAAAATTAATAACCACAGTGTAGGTAAAAATGGACTTACTAAGTTGTTAAACAAAAAATATAAAGGTTAAAAAAGACATAAAAGCTTTTCCATCACCCGTTTTATGGCCCTATTTTGACCTTATCTAGTATCGGTTCTAAAATATCCCATTTTTGTGGACATTCACTTGATAAAAATGTTGTTTTGATTGAATCTTTTCCAGAAATTTCAAGTGTGCCACTCACCTCACATATATTAGGCCATCCCTCCCCTCTCTTAATAACACATTAAAAATCCATTTCCTTTGTAAGGAAATAACCAAATTACTCCCCAACTTCCATCCTCTCATCATAAAATACTTATTTTGGGTATAAATCCAACTTATGAAGGGTTTGGTCAAACATAAAGAGGATACTCGAAGAAGAGGTAACATTCTTCAATAAGCATTTTTAGTTTGTTTTTCTCTCCGCATCCTTGAATTATTATTACAACATGTTGATATAATATAACAAAAATATTATATAAAATGATAATTTTTATCTTAGTTGAATGACCCAAAAATACCTCTACTTTCGTCAAATGGGTTTCAAAATCATCATTCGTGTGTTTGGAGGACTACTAACTTGAAAACTGACTCCATTAATTTTTTCATTTCAAACATTTAGGATTGGGTATGATGATGGATATAAAGTATATATAATATATTTATTACATTGTTATACCTATATATCCATTATATAATATATACATTTTTAAAATTCTATTCGTTAGGTGATACGCTAACATCTCTCATGTGTGCGACCGACTACGACCACACAAAGTGATTCGATTTGTTTTTCAATAGTAAATTACAAGGAAGGTGATAAATATAAAATTAATTTATATTACTGATTTAAATATAATAACAATGATATTATTTAAATATTTATCATTCTTAAAAAAGAATATATATTTATATTTCTTACACTGAAATATGGTAACGCTGCTCATGTACATGTGGGCTACCACATTCATGAAACGAGGCACCAATATTTTCATCACCACGCAACATGGGTGATATATATGTGTATTTAAAGAGATAATTTTTTTATATTATATTATTATCATTCTATAATGATAAAATATTACTTCAATTTTAAAAAAATTGATCATTGAAAAATGAAAATGTTACTCATTTGTATGTACGACAAATCATCGCCAGGATTATAACATAGTCTACATGTCATAAGTGTCATTCGTTGTTGTTTTTAAGATTAAAATTGTTATAATAATATTATATTTAAATCATGATTAATATTTTTTATATAATTTAATTATATCATATGTTCAAGAACCAAGTCATTCATGATGAAACACACATGTGAAAACACTGAAATTAACACCCGAAACAATAAAAATAATGAACGATTTATAATGAATGGGTGATAAGATTTTGTAAAATGATCATATATGATATTATAATTATTAAAATGATTTTTTATAAGTTAATATTTTTTAAAAAATAATAATATAATTGGTTAAATCAAATTCATCTAAAAGGATGTTTGAGGTAACGGAATTTGTCTCAATTTTATTTCATTGATAAATATATATATTATGCAGAAATTTATTTTATATGGTTTAAATTCATGCCCTTTTAAATATAATATCAAAATTTCATAATAATTCAAGTTATTTTAGGTTTCAATTTGAATTATTCATTCCGATGGATTTAATTTAAAAGTTACCATGTGGTAATGAATTTTATAATTGAATTTATTTTCAAAAGATTATATTACTTCTTCGTTTTCATTAGATGTTTTATGATTATGTGTATAATGATATTTTCATATGTTATGTTTTATTTTAACTTATTTATGTTTATTTTTAGTCTAAACACATAACTATTCATTTATCAATTCTCAGTTCAATATTATGATCATTTTAAGGGGGTTTTTACAACATGAATCTCGTCGACATTTTTATACTATAATTTTAGTTGAAGGTAATTATTTGATAATTACCTAATAAAACGTTTTAAATTTACACTATTCAAGATTATTCATGATATTTTATAGTAATAATAACATTTTCACTCTCTGTTAATTTATTTTTTTAGAAAATTTTCTTAAGAAAATCAATCTTCATTTCTCTCTTAGGTCGGAATTTTGTTAATTGAAAATTATGTTTTCTAAAAAAAATTATCCTTTTACAAATGATTTATTAAAGGAATGATTACTTCAGTTTTTCTTTTTAAAAAAAGTTTTCTATTTAATATTTATATCATTTTCATAACAATGCTCATTTCACTTTTACCAAAAAAGATAATGGAATCTTTTTTTAACAGGTAATTCATGAAAGAAATTCCCAACCATCATGTCAAATAAAATGTTTTAAAACATTTATTATGAGTATAAAATATAATTTTAAAAGAATTTTTTTTCAACATGTTTTGTGAAATTTGAGTTTTAAAAAGTGACATTTAAAATGAAAAGGAAATTTTTGCGAAGAATGTTTTTAACAGTCTTATTATGGACATTCAATTCATCAAATATAAAACATTAATTTTACATATACTACACTGGGGAAATGTTATATTTATACCATTATTATTATTCTTTTGCATGTTTTATGATAATTATTCCATTGATAGTACTGAAATCCACTTCCTTGATTAAATGTTTTAATCAAGAATAAACCCTTGAAATGCCCACCTTCCTATGATCATTAGAATTAAAATTTCTAATAAATATCCATATTATTTATCATGGATATAATTATTGTTTAAACTACAAAACATTTCGACATATGGGTTCTACATTGAAATTAATTTTTTTATATTGGATAATATTGATAAATCTATATTCTTTATTCGATACTTATATTTGATGATATGTCAGATTATTAATGAATTAATGGTTTTTATTTGATATATGAGAAATATTATTCACAAGAAATACCTAGGTGACTTTTGATTATAGATATCCTCTCTATGCATTAGTAGCCTCACAAGGTGAATACGTAATCTAACATGAAATTAGTTGGCCAACCACAATGGGTTTTTAACCGGTAGTATAAACTCTCTTGTGAGAGGTCTTGGATGTAAATGTATCATGATACATGAGATCATGATGTCCAATATACAAGAAAATCCTAACCAGAAGATAAATATTGTAAAATTTTATTAAATATGAAATAAAAAACTAATCCTAGAGGAATACATGGTCAAACAATGGGACATTCCCTCACCTAGAAAACAAAAGAGTTAAAGATCTTAGTATGAAAAATAATTTTAATAATCACAATCATCATTCGTTTCCCACTCTATATAATAATTAAATGGATTGATTATCTAAAAGATCTTCTAATTTGTTTTTCCTGGATCCTTAGAGAAATATATGGTATTCATCGTCTACAAAAGATTAGAATAGTCCTTATGTGGATTTTTTTCAAAGGTGTGGTAGAGAAAACCTCACCTTAGACAACCATTTTCTTGCCATATGTGATATAATCCTTAAATGATTATTGTCCTACAATAATGGATTCTTTTATGGGAGTGATATCATTCACTGCATCATTATTAGAGTTTATTCTACACTTATTATAGATTCTCAAGGATTAGATTTTATTTTGGAGCTACCAATGATAATCAAAATTTTATTGAACATTAGGTTGGTTGAGACCACCATATTTCGAAGGTAAATCTCTATATATGTACACACTAGTGGGTTCGATATTATTAATCTTATTTTGAATTCCAATAGACTGAAAATATCCAACCTCGGAAGAAATTACAATGTGTGGATAACATCCCCATCTTCCATCTTCTATTGGATACACAAACCACATAGGGTTAGTAAAAGATGGACTCCTTTTTTTAATATTTAGAAGCCTGAAGAAAATAAATATCTATTTGATCCTGAATTTCAAAAAAATCTATGTTTATAGGTTGATCATTGGTACATTGTCTTATATCATGAGGATGATCACACTCATATTGAAGATTTGAAGCACAAACCAATATTATGAACTCCCCATCTTCTATGTCTATCCCAAATTTTATAGCATCTCCTGAAGGTGAAACAAGAAACTGGATGTACTACTTATAAACACTACTTTAATAAGAACTAAAATCCAAATAACCCCTTTTGGAGTATAAACCATCTTTAGGAAAGATGCACTAATCCATATTATAAAAATGATGTTCTCCATTGATTCCAACATCTTCAATAATCTTTGTATTCTTGTAAAATCTATAGTCCTAAACAAGATAAACTCTTAACCAACCACCTGAACCTTTCTTAGAGCCAATATTAGTCTTAGATACTTCTTACTAATCATATAAGACAAAATTAAAATATTACTTATATGGTTATGATATCAATGTTATTGATTAAATGGAATGTGTTTTCAGTTATTTATCTTTACATATTTATTATTAATTATATTTTCATGATATATTCCACTATACATAACCTTTACTGAGATTTTTATCTCACCCTTATCTTTTCACGTTTTCAAGAACCAATAATGTGTACTACCAAAGATATGTAAGAATAATCATGAGGGAATAATGATATTGTCAAAAAAAAATATTGTAATTTGTTTATTCCATTGTAATATAATAATTATGTGTGTAAATAGTTTACTAATAATACTAAATTAGTAAGTCCTTAGGGATGTGGTTAATTGTTTCTTATTCCAATTTAATAAAGTAAATACCATCTTGGGGATACTAGGGTTAGGTTTTATACAACTAGTATTAGATAATGTTTAGTATAAACCGTTGGGAATAGGTTATGAAAACATAGATTAGGGAAAACAACTCATTGAGAGATACTGATGATATGTGTAGAAGAATATAATAATGTTTTTGTACTGTATATATTATATGGGTTTTCCTTAAAATATTTCCTTTTCTAGATAATATATGTGGATGTGGTTTTGGAACAAATATAATTAGGGCTACAAATGAAAATGGTGAATTGGCCTTAACTTGAACGTTATATGGTGAATGAAAATTGGGATTTCTACACACCTAATTTAATACCCATTGGGGTTATGCATAGGATAATTCATATTTTATTTACAAACCCTTATAATGGATTGGAAATAGGGATATCCCCAAATAATCGAAGTTCATCATTATGAAATAAGCAACACATAATTTTTTTAATTTATGTTAAATATTTAACAATTTTAGGGAATATGAATTATATTTCAAAATGATATGTTATAATCTAGTGTTTTCCATTTTTTATAAATGGATCCTAGAATAAAGAGTGGGAACCAAATCAATGCACGTAATACAAAGAGTAAGACTGGTCATTTCATTGGGGATCTTAAGACAATATTTCAAAGGGAAATAGTATCCCAAACATTCTCATCATATGAGGACATAATATCATGTTTTGAAATTAAAAAGAAAACAATACCTAACTATTATATCTTTAAAGGGAAGAACAAAAAGAAGGGAATGAAAGGGAAAATGTTGGATATAGGAAAGAAGGGAAAGAAGGATTTTCCAACATGGGATAATTGTGGATAGAATCACCCATGTACTTTCTTAAAAGGAATGAATGTTTTCTATATGTGTAGAGAGAATGAACATTTTTCTTAATATTTAAAGGGTATGAAATTTTTTCTAATGAATAATGATTCAAATATAATGAGATGGGGAACCACCCAAATCAATGTCTTAAGAATCAGTGGAATATACCTCAAAAGAAAGTAATAGATCATTTTTATGCATATTCTCTTACCATGGATGAAGTTGAATAAATAATATTCCAATGTTTGGATTGAATAATTATGTCATTTGAGTATTTTTTTCAATGATATATTGTTCATAATAATTGTGAAATATATAAGGATTGTACAACAATACTGTTTCTTTATGTATTCTATAGCATATGTTGAATGATATCGATTGCCAAGAAACATGATTTAGTGGAATTATGAACTTCTTGGAAAAGACATGATTGAGGGAAAAAGAACCCTTAATATGTTTCTTATATTGATATAATTATTTTGGAATAAATTAATGATTTATATTGATAAAGTAAATTAGATAGCATTGAATTACTTGTAAATGATTAATGATATGTTCATTTTGGATATTCAATGACCACCTTTCTAAAGTTATGGATATTAATCTTTTGGAAGGGCCATAAGATTATCTTATTATGAAATGGTTTATTTTAAAAATTAGATGAGGTTTTAGAGATTAATTTATTATATTGGAAAACTTGTGATAACCATATTGGTTTTTCAAATTATTTAGAGATAGATGGAAAGACTTGTCACTCTTTTATGAATCTTACGATAACTTAATTATGAAATTTAGTTCTTTAGGCACAGAAACATTATTTTTGAATATTTATTTATTAATATAAGGGATGAATTACAAGTATTTCACAGAACAACAGAAGGTTGAATTTTTTTTTTGAAATAGAAATCTATAAATGAATTTTATTTCATTATATTATTAGTATGTAAAAGGATTCCTCAACATTAGGAATAATTATCTTTAATCAAAAAGATATCATATTACATTCATATCTAATGAATCATATGGTCTTTTAAATCATCATATATTTATGGTTCTTATTCCATCAACCTTCTATTGATCATTAAATTTCATGTGATCAATTAAATCAATCATTTTTTAAAATTATTTAAACTTTTCTATAATATCAACATATTTACTTCCCACCAATTTTATCCTAATTAGAAACATAGTTATATTTTATACCATATAAACATTGTAATTACCTTTCTCTCTAATTAAGTGGATTTTTATTAACCCCTATATGTTTTGGGGTTATTGAATAATTTTATTTCCAAATATCAAACCATTGATTATCGATATCAAGTTGGAATTATGAGGACATACTTTATTTGTTACAGGGAGAATAAATCACCCCATATTTCTAATATAATAATATTTTATTTGATAGAATGTGTAATACAAAACCTTGACTCTAAATAAACCTTAATATAGTATACCATTATAAATAAGTCATTAAATTTACTGGTAACAATATTAATAACTAAATAATTATAATTACTGTTATTTAGGGATTAAAAATTAAATAATAGTCATTACAAAGAAAAATGAATAGTTTTCGGAAAAAAATGTATTTTTCTAAAAGATAAATTAGTCGGACTGCACACACATATCATAAAATTAATTATCATCATATTCATAATATTTATTTTATAAAATTAAATTAATCTTTTAAGTCCTAATATCAATATTATCTTCACGTGATTTTTTAGGATTTTTCTAAAATATTTTATTTTTTATAAATAGTTAAATATATAGAATATCTAATGAAAACCGCCTTTTCATTTAAATTATTTATAACGTTAAGTTATTTTTTTAAATTATTTTTAATTAAAATAGTTTAATTATGTATCCATTAATATAATATATGTCATTGTATTCATTTCTATGTTGATATTTTATATAAAAACATCATAAGCTTTTGAACATTGTATATTTTAGAACCCACTTTCTAATCTGGTTCGCGGGATTTATTTTAATTTAAAATTTTCCTATAATTTTAATTAACGAAATATATTGAATATATATATATCATAATAATAAATATTAAATTATAATATGTTCAATAAAATTATTAACCAATATTGACACTGAAAGTAGTAAAATATAATTTTCATAGTTCAGGTGTAAATTGATTTAGCAAGGGTTAAACTAAGTAGATAAGGGATAAAAATGAACTAAAAACCTTTATAACACCAATTTAATTGGTATATTTACACATTATATATTACATTTTTGAAAATGGGCCATTTTAGGGTTATTTGGAATGACAACAAAATGGGTGCGAATAAATCTTTTCAAACAATTACATGTGTGCCACTCACATCACTTATAGAAGGCCCCAAAATCTACTCTCTTATTCAAACCTTCACACTCATTTGGGTATACTAATACCTATCCAAATGACGTCTTAAATTCCCTAATATAATCCTAGAACCCTTATTTTTATCTTAAAGACAACCTTGGAAGGCTTTGTTGCAAACATTAAGAGGATTATTGAAAATAGGTAACACTCTTCAATGAGAGTTTTTATTTTATTTCTTCCTTCGCATCATTAAATTATTATTAAACAATAATTATATAATAAAATAAGTATAATATATATAATAATATTATTTTATATAATTTTAATGACCTAAAACCACCAAAAAGACCATAATATGGGTTATAAAATCATCATTTTTCTATACGACGGACTACCACCTTGCGAACAAATGTCATATTGTTTTCCATTACAACCATTAATAGTTGGGTGTATTGATAGAAGTAAAAAAAATGATAATTATGATATAATTATTCTTATCGAGTCATTATATCATATATAATTTTTTTATATTCCATTCCATAGGGGATAAGATAATGGCACTCGTGTCTATGGTGGACTATCACCTCGCAAAGCGATGCGATTTGATTTTCAGTAATGATATAAATTGAAGGTGATGAGGATAATTTTAATTAATATATAAAATATAAATGTAAATTAATGATACTAATTACATATTTTTCATTATGAAAATATATTTTATCATTTTCTTTCTTACATCTAAATATGATAACATCGCTCATGTATGTGTGTACTACATTCTTCACAAAGCGATGTGACACTCCTTTCATCACCACAACACTTGGAAGAAATGTATAATTAAAATTAAATATATAATATTTTTGATATGATATTATGATCAAAATATAGAGATAAAATATAAATGACCTCTTTTTCATAGTGTTCACTGAAAATTGAAGCATTACTCATACGTACACATGACCTACCGTCTTCATGATTGCAACAAAATCATTTGTGATAACGAAATTTAATGATTTTATTTACATGTATAATTTTATTATAAAAATGGTATTTATTTCAGAATAATACTCTTGATATGATAAAAAATATATAATATTTTCTAGAATGTGATCATTCATGTTGAAAAATACATGAGAAAATAAGGCAATTAACACCAGAATCATTGAAAATAATGAAATATTATCAATGAATAGGAAATAATATGTCTTCAAAGGATCACATATGATATTATATATATTAATATGGTTATATATAAGTTAATAACATATTTAAACCACTATAAAAGTCGTTATATCACATCCAACCTAAATAAAACCTGAGGTAAGGGATTCTGTCTCAATTACCTTTTATTGAAGAATATTTTATTGTTATGCAACAATTTATTTTATATATTGTTTATACTAGAAATTTGACATGTAATATCATGATTAATTAATAGATAATGTTATTTTAATTTTCAATTTGAATTAATTCATCCAATGAAATTTTATTCAAAGTTTACCAGGTTGTAAATAATTTTATAACTTAATTCTTTTTCACTGGCTTATATTACTTTTTTATTGATACAAATAATAAATTGACTTATCAATTATCTCTTCAACATTATGATGATTTTAGGGGTTTATTTCACACACTCATTCTTATTGGGATTTTTTATTCTTGATTTTTTAGTTGAATGTAGTTATATTATAATTTAATAATAAACAAATTTGATTTTATTCTCTTTTTGTTATTAATATTATTTTCAAGTAATAGTACCATTTTCCTACTCTTTGGCACTTGAAATGTTTTAGAAAATTATTTTAATAAAATGAAAAATCATTTATCTCATTGGTAAAAAACTTTTTTTCTTCCATAATAATGATTTTTAAAAATATTTTAACCATTAAAAAATTTCTAAAGAGATGTTTTCCTAATTTCTTAATTTAACAATTTTTTTCAAGGGAAAATTTTTGTCATTTTTAAAAAAATCTCATTTATATTTTACTAAAAATGTGAAAGGAATATTTGTTGTAAAATGTATGGTATAGATGTAATTTCCATCCATAATGACTATTACATTATTTTCAAAAATACCTTATAAGTTTCAAATATTATTTTTAAAGAGAAGTACTTCAAGATTTTATTGTGAAAATTTAGTTTTAGAATGTGATTTTCAAAATGATAAGAATATTTTCCTCAGAACTGTTGTAATTATATTATTATGGTATTTATATTCATCCATGAAAACAACCCATCATTTTACGTATACTACATTGGGTATATGTCGAATTGATTTTATCCTTAGGCTATTTATGGATGGTTTAGGATTATTTTTACATGGATAATATTGACATTCACTTCCATGATTCATTTCAGTAGTCAATAAATTTTCAATGAAATGATCACATTCATATGATCATTTGAAATTAAATATCCACCAAATATCCATATTATTTATCATGGTTATTTTATTTTAAAAATAAAATATAATTTATACACATAGTTTATACATTGAAAATAATTCTTTTACTCGGGAAATATTGATTAATTCCTATTATTTAGTCAATATGAATATTTGAGAACAAGGATTATTATTTATGAATTAAATCAGTTATTTTATATATGAGGAATTATTTAAAAATGTATGACATGGGTGGAGACTGATTATAGATAGCCCATGTATGCCTTAATAGTCGAATGAGGTGATTTTGTCTACTATCAAGAAATATGTTTCCCAAATGAAATGGGTTTGTACCTCGTAGTTTAGACTCTCTTGTGAAAGGTATCCATAGTAGAGGTAAACCTGATATCTTACAGTGTAATAATTAATCATTTCCTTCATTATTAATTTATTAATTATTATCAATTATATTTTTATAAAGGTAATATCCCTATATGAATTTAATTTCCAAATTATATTAAATGACATGTGTTTTCGATTATTTACCTTTATATAATGATTATGCTTTATCTAATTATGATATAATATATTTATTAATTGAAATGTGTGTCTAGTTATTTACCTTACCACATTGATTATTCAATGTGGATTCATAATAATTCTATTTGTACATAACCATGAATGAGAATTTAAGAAGACCCTTATTTTTTCTTTTCTCAGGAATCCATAAAGTGTATTATGAATGTTATTAAAGAATATGATAGATGTAATGATTATATTCATGAAATAATAATTATTTTGTAACTTGTTTACTCAAATGTAATATGTGAATCATTTATATATATATATATATTACCTTTAGTACTAAACCATTTAGACCTTTAGGATGTAAATCTTTGTATCTTATTAGATTTTAAAATAGAGAAAACCTTCACCGGGCTACTAGAGTATGGGTCGCTAAAATTAAAATAACCATAATACTGGACTTTATGCTGTCGAATGAGTGGTTTTTACCAAATTTATTTATTATTTATTTAATAATTTATTTGAAAACATCATATAGAAATTGGGAACTCTCTCTTGATTTTTATAAAAATTATTTTTATTTTAGTTAAATGAAAAAATATTTTTGGCCTTTCCATTTAATTGCATGGTTGTAATCTTCCATTTATTTTTTTCTTATACCAAAATTTTAGAACCTTTCTTTTAATTATTTGAAAAAAAATTATCAAATCCAATTAATTACTTGATATCAATGTGAAATGATTAATAATATAAAATCAATTATTATCCTAAATTTATTTATCATGTGTTTTTGTTCTTATATTAAAAATAGTTTCTTAAAAATTTATAATTTGAACCTGATAAAATAGATTCAAAATTTACAATATTTATGTCCAAATTTTTTTAGAAGGCCCTTTTAATTTTTCTTATAAAATTATGTTATCTGGGTAGAAATTTAGGTTGTCATGGTTAAGGATAATATGAGTTACAATTTATTAAATAGGGAATACAGAACAAAATGAATCCAAAACATATGTTTATTTTATTTAATAATTGTTTTTTTCTACACAATAAATTTAACTCCATTAATTTTTTAAAAGGAAAAATATTCTTGACAGCGTATGCGACACACAACGCCGATCCAAAACGAACCATGATTATGTATAACCATTATAACCTACAGATTAAATTGGAAGGTATGAATAGTATGAAATAATTTATAAAAAAATATTTAATTTTCATAATCTATATAAATGTATTGATAAATGACCAAGAAATAAGAACAGAAATTATAATAATTATATTTTATTTTACCAAAAATATGCTTCCCTTGAAAATGTTTTTATTTTTTGTGAGAGAATATTGTAATTAATTTTTAAAATTTAAATAAATTTTATGTTATATAGTTGAAATAATTTTTTTAAATATATATATATATATATATAAAATTAATTATGGTGAATTTTTTGATCTTTTTTAGTATATTTTATTTTTTGTGGATAGTGAAAATTTCTGACTTTGCAAATACTATCATTTATTTTTATTAAATAAAGTAATTTAACAGTTAAATAATATTTTGTATTTTGTATTAAAGTAAAATATTAAACTTTTTGTTGTAATAATCTATTTAATTTCATTTGAATCATCTATTTTCATGATTTTGGTAAGATGTTTTGTTTATTCTTAAAAACACAATTTTCTACAATCTATTTTAGTTTATAAAGGCTATAAATATTAATTAATTAAACTAAAAAATAGTAAATAAATATTTAAATAAAACATATATATTATATATCTATTTAAATTAATTTAAATTCATATAAAAATTTACTAGTCATATATATTTTGAAATATCATCTAATTCATGAAAAATACATTTCTGGAAAAATCAATTTTCAATACATTTTTTGGGATTAATTTTAAATTAAAAGTTGAAAATTCGAAGAATTAAACTAAATAAAATGGTTTCGATATTTATTATCACACCTATTAATATTATATAATAATTTAATCTTATTTTTTGACCATATTTAATATTAAAATTTTAAATAATTTGTTACCACGATTATTATTGAAACCTATTTACATGGGGTTAAACCAAATAGGTAAATTGAGTAACATGTTTAAATTTTCATTTCTTTTTATAGGTTTATCTGGACTATATCACCTATAAAAATGTTATTTGTTAATTTTAGAAGAACTTGGATAGAGATTAACTTCTCATTATTGGATAGTTTTAGTTATTTACAAAAATGCCACTCCCTCTCACTAATGAAACATGACATCATATCCTAACCTTTACACACATCAAATTCCCATTTTCAGAAAAAACCATCAAAAATACCTTCTTTACATCCCATAATATATCATATAATCCATTGTTTAATCATATATCTAATCTAGGAATCCATTAAATATAAAAGTAAAGAGGTGGTCTGAAGAAGAGGTTTCATTCTTAACCAAGAATCATTGTTTAATTTTTTCTTCCACCAATTTCATATAATAATAAATTATTATGAAATAATATAATAATTATATATAATTTAATAATAATTTATTACATTAATGTAATAACCTAAATTTATTTCCACTTCAATCAAATGTGATGTGAAACCATCGTTTGTGTGTATGACAGACTACTATATCACAAACTATTGTAATTCAATTTCCATTATTACCTCTCATCAATATTTGTGACAAAATATTTAATTTTAATATATTATAATCATTATATATTAATAATTATGTAAAATCTATATACCAAATAACTTATTACCATACCATACATTGAAAAATTATAACATCATTTTTTTGAATAGAAGATTACCACATTTGCGAAGCGATGTGATTAATTTTTTTAAAGAATGATATGGATGGTATATTTAAGTGTATTTAATGAAATAATATTATATTTATGATATAACTTTATTTTTTTATTGAAAATATAATACTTAGATTATTAATATCATAATAACTAAAATGGTACCGTTACTAATGCCTACGTTCAACCTATCATCTCCATGATGGTGACAGGGTTCATTTTTCATATACCATTATAATTAATGATTTTAAATGTGTAATTGATATATAAAAATGATAATTATTTCATTTTCATTATTATTTATATATTTAATTAATAATATATTTGACCTTAGTCAACTTACCAACGTGATTTGGTACATTTGATTCGAACATCGTGAACCTGTCTGACTTGAACCTAAATGATTATGTAATTGAATATAAGATGATAATAAGTAAAATAAAAAAAGAATAATAATAATGAGAAATGTTTTTACATAATTAAATAATTAATATTATTTTATTATGCAGGAGGATAAATAACACACATGATGAATCAATCTTGAGGTAAACAATCTCTCAAAACCTCCCTTTCATTTTGGTTATGACCATTATCCATATAACTCACATTGTGTCTCACTTTAATTTTATGGAATGATTAAAAAAATTATATATGTGTCACGAATATATTTATATCTTATTTTCCCATCCTTTTATGGTCTAATACATTCGTTATTCTTGTTTATCAAATGCAATCATTATGAAATTTCTTTTGATTATACTATGAGGAAAGACAATGAAATCCATTTACTTTAATTGGTTAATTCTAATTATATGTATTATTACTGATTTAATTTATATTGAACAAATAAATCATTAAAATTATATCTTTTTTTCACCTATAAAACACTCCAATTCATTAGGTAAAATGTTTATCTCATGAGGCGTCATGTATAGTATTGGGGAGTAAACCAGATACAATATGGGAATTTTTTAACCACACAATATCATCTAGGATATTATCATTGACTCATTTTAATATCATGTGATATGTTTCTGACACATTTCTTATGTTACCATGATCTTATGATACAATGTTAATTATGTTATAATCCCTCATGATGACTCATTATATTTATATTTTATGATATCAGGTTATTCCTTCGACTCAAATATTATATTTAATTATCATGTTTATTACCTTACAATGAATTTTAGGTTACCCCTTTTTTTATGTCATCATTAAGATAAACTATGATGTTTTAGGAGATCAAATATATTCAGAAGAAGTTTATGGAGAATAAAATTAGGATTTCATGTTTTGGTTACATTTTATGTAATAGAAAACATAGTCTTCCGAAGACAATAGGCCACATGATCTTTGGGGTTGTACTTGTGGGATTTTTATGATTAAAAATCATGTCAAAATGTTTAGAAGGATTGGGTCTCTATAGTTGGTTTTATATAATGTTTCAGATAACCTATAGAAACTAGGATGATAAAACTATAGTGATAACTATAAGGATAAGTCTATGTGTAGAGAAATATATTATAATTTGTTGAATGCTTGAATGATTGGATTTCAAGAAATTAAATACCTATCTGGATAATACAATTGGATATTTCCCTATAATAGTTATATCTAGATGTAATAACACAAAAATGGCATTTTTTTTCTTGACATGATCATCACCTGGTTAATGAAAATGGTCATTGCTACACACATGATTTTCCACTCATTAGGGATAATCTGTGGAAATTCATAAACTATTTACGAACAATTATAAAAACATGAATGAATTGTTTGAATATAGATCCTAGGAGTGAAATTATCATGTATAATGAAGATTATAACCCATAGTACCATAATTTTGTACACAGTCGTCATTTATTATTTGTTCCTTATATTCTTATAAGATCCCTTTTATATTTTAATATATTAGAATCATTTATTATTCATTTAGTAAATAAATGGAAATAAAATAATGTTTTCCAACAGTCAAAATTATATGAAATGTTATGATTTCACCACTGATAATTTTAACCACAGGGAGTATAATTTGGGAACTTCATGAAAGACTATCTTAATTATCTCATGTTTGGAATACTAACTTGAATCATTCCGAATGAACTCCTCAACTATTGAAGGAGATTTTTTTTTGTTGAGTTTATTACGAAACAATGGCCTCATACATTTAGTGGATCTTCTAATCCCATCATTGAGAAATAATGGATTAAATATATTGAGAGGATATTATTTATCTTGAAATGAATAGAGAATGAAAATTGCGTGATGGTTTTTTATTGCATTGAGGGAAAACTCGATCCATGGTGGAAAATAGTTATGAAAATAAATTCCAAAGAGGATATTGATTCCATGGAATGTGAATAATTCAATAAAATATTTTACCTGAACTATCTATATAAAAATGGAGGGGGAGTTATTAGATCTAAAGTAAAAGTAAGACGAGTCTATAGGTTTATATGGAGAAAGCTTCCCAAGGATTGCACAAAATGCCTCCAACTTTTTCATTAACACCAGTATTAAGTTGAACCATTTATTTAGAAGGTTAAAATTGATTCTAAAAAATTATTATTGATTCATAAATTTTACCACTATGAAGATATTTTCCATTCTTCCATTAAATTTCAGATATAAATCTGTGAATTCTAATGGTCTCATAATAATATAGACAAAAAATGTAAATTTGAGTTTTCATTGGGAGTATCCAGAGATAAATATATGTTAGGAAACAAATACCAATATATGAATTTTCAACAGCATGTGAAGAATAATATTTGAAACTATCTGATGGGATTAGGGAGATGAATAAAATGTAGAATAGTGGGGCACCTGTATAATCAGTGTTAGTGATAAATGAATAAAAGACTTCTGTAGAATAAGAAATTAAGGTAAATAAAAACACTACTCCTATAGTAAAAAGTTAAAAACTCATGGAAAATGGGAGTTATACAAAAAGTTCCCTAAGACGAGGATTTTCAGAAACAATCAATAACAATAACCTTCAATTACTAGAGATCCTGGAAGTGTATATGTGATCACCGCTACTGAGGTGGATCCAAAAAACAATATGATGAAAGGTACTCTTGTTATTCATTTAATAATATTGAATGTACTATTGAATTTAGTTATTATGATTTATTTTATATCAAGCAATTTTTGTACAAATATTCCATCACCCCCTCAAAACATGGTGGTTATGATATATATAATAATTGAAAGTAGAGAAATGGTTGCATCCAAAGTATATTACACCAACCTAATCAATTTTTGTTGACATTATATTCTAGAAAATGATTAGTTTTATTTCATTTGGCAGTGTTTGATTCTATTTTGGTCATGTATTTGTTGCCCTTTTATAAATACAACATTAATTGTTGAGAGAGGGAGATCACTCTCTACATCCCTAGTCACCCATAGATTAAATATAAGTTCTTGGAGGAGGATGAATCTCTTGTGTAATCTAATATTTAATAATTGATATAATTTCCTTATGATCAAGCATATATATCCATAATTATCATGAAAATGGAAATAATAATGCTTTAATTAATTACTATTATGATAGATAATCCACATTTCTTCCATGAATATTTTCCTAGTATTCCTCTTAACTGAGAGGTTGAGTTATCTATAAAATATATACATGCATTTATTCCCATATAGAGTAATACAAACATAATGGCCACCATTGTGTTAGAAGAGATGAAGTTGTACTTAATAAGGAATCTGGAAAAGGGATTTATATACCTAAGTGCTTCATCATGGGGTGCACCGGTCCACTTATTCAAGAAGAATAAAGGGATAATATTCCTTTATAATGAGTATCATGAACTCAAAAGAAACATGATAATGAAAGAGTTACCCCTTACATAGATAGATGATGTGTTTAATCAACTACAGGGATCATAGTATTTATTTAAGGTGGAACATCACCAGGATAGAATAAATTAATGGTGAATAAGGAATATATTTACAAGGATGACTTTTAGACATGGTATGTAAACTATGAGTAGTGGTGCCTTTCATAATCACTAAATTTCTAAAAATCATTATGGAATATATGAAAGTAGTCTTTATATATTACCTTGAATTTTTTTGGTAGTCATTATAGATGATATTTAGATTTAATACATAAGAATTTAGGAGCATGAGGAGTATTTAAACACTATGATAAAGGACTTTAAAAATATTGATATTTATGGAATGTAAAATAAATGTGAGTTCTATATAAAGGAAACATTATTCTTGGGGAATTTTATCACCAGAAAAGTGATATCTATAGACACTTCGAAGTCAAAGAAAATTGTGTACATGCCTAGACCAACATCTTTAATCATGATCCATAGGTTCAGTGGAATGGGTGGTTACTAATGATGATTTCTTATAAACTTATATTGTTTTATAACCTTGTAACATATATAACACTAAAGGGAATAATGTTTTTATTTTCTAGTGAATGTGAAGATAGATGTATCATGTTGAAAAAGAGCCTTATCCCTAGTCTAGTCCTTTGAATTCTCTAAAGTGGGGAACTTATTATGCTATATAGAGATGATTCAAAGAATGGATTCGGTTGTGTAGTGATTCTGAATTATATGGTGATAATGTTTTCCAAACATAATTTCAACATTCATTAAAGAACTATCCCTTAAATGATTTGGAGTTGGCTTTAGTAATATTTTCCTTAAAAATCTGGATACAATATCCATATGAAGATAAGTTTGAAATATATATGGAAAGTAAGAACCGAAAATATATATTCACAATAAAGGATCATTATATAAACCAATTAATATGGTTATAACTGGTCATGGACTATGAATTCTGAATGCGTTACCATATTGGGAAATAAAATACAGTGGAAGATACTCTAAATAGAATGGACCTGACAACCATATCACTAATTAGAATTAATAATTCTATAATATTTGTACACTTGAAAAGGATAGACATGGGATTCATGAAGGATGTAAAATAAACATTATGTTCTCAAAGGATTGGTCATCCATCCCTTTGGATAATATAATGGATGCTCAAAGAGATGATGTGGAAATTCAGATGAAGGTGGAAGTTTAATAGAATTGAAATTCTTGATGTTGAAAATTGGTGAAGAATGAGTTTTAAGATTTGGGTCATGACTGTGTATAACATAAAATCAAGAGATAAAGAATTGTATATTTAATGATGCACATAGATCGACCATTTCCATTTACCCTGGGAGCATGAAGATGTATCTAGATGTATTAAATCACTATTTATTGGAGAATATGTAGGAAGAGATTTCTAAATATACACTTGTAACACTCCAGGTAAATAAAGAATATGACATTTTTATATTTATCCCTATTTTTGAAAAAAATATTAATATTACTTTAAAGGGAACCCTATGCTCGATGGCGTACCCAATACGCGACAATGAGTTCCTTTGAAATCTTACGTTGCACTATAATAATATTATTTTAAATGGTAGTTAATGCCTAGCTGTTTTGATGGAGGGAATGAACAGAACTAACTAAAAAATGATTATATATGTTTGTAAAATATTTTTACTTTCTACAATAACTGTTAGAGGATTAAAAATGTGAATGAATTCAATTTTAATCGTAAACATTCAAATACTCATTAGAAGGTCGATTAACCACCTTTTGATGGAGAACCTATTTTAAATCCACTTTTTTGACAATTATATGTGTTATATTTGACAAAATAAAATTATTCTTTAGAATCGAGACATCAAAATTTACTTTCTGTAAATTTTTGGTATCATTCCGATAAAGTTCATTTTTTAATGAATAGTGAAAATGTTGTATTTTAATTCAAAACCTCTATTTAATGTAATTTATTTATATGATTAGATTATCTTTTGAATTGTTTTTAAAGTAAAAATAGAATATATTTTTACCATTTAATCCAATAGTGGTTGTTGGAATCAATTTCACCTTCAAATTGGACTTAAACTAGTGTCAATCTTTTGATACTTGTTGTTTCATAAAAATACGCTATTTGCTCTGACAGCAGGAATTATTTATTAAATTAATTAATTCAACTTATATATTCTGAATTTTTTAAAATAGACATTATTTTTGAATTCGGAATATCAAATATAGCTTAGGGTGAATGTTTGGTATTTTTCTGAAAAACCTTAATTTTTTATGAATAGTGAAACCAATAATTGGTACTTAAAAAACTGATTTTTCGTTTAAAAGAAATTTTACCACCTCTGTGTTTTGAATTTCAAAAATCTGACATAAATTTTTGTCACTAAGAAGTAAAATGTGGTTCAATAGGATTAAAATAATTTTTTGGTGAATAGTAACTTTTATGTTTTTAATCACGATTAGAGGTACTTACTATAGTTTAAGGTAAAAATATGGTGTTTGTAATATGAGATGAGCTTGACACATGTCCTACCCTCATTGGATGTGTCATGGACGACCAATAAAATCCATGGGTCAACTTGGGGACCCCATGGAGCCACTTTGGTCGGGAAATGACATAAATAACTTATTATTTAATGTAAAAGTAAAAATAACACAAACATGAGTTGTTTTACTAAAACAATTCTTACATGGGGTTATACAAGTCAGATTTTTGACTAAAAATATTAATTATAAATATAAAAAGATTTCCTACATCATGATATTTTTTTAATTTTTATACATTAAATAAATTAAATTATTTAGGACATCATGATGATACAGCGATTATCTCATTAATAAAGGATTTAAATAAAATGAAAAGATAATGTAAACTCTATGACCTACACATGTCCAAAACCTATTGGATGGGTGGATTTCGAACCCTTATCTCCTTATCCTTGAAATTTATAATTGTGGGACCTTTTTTATCCGAAAATCATTTTATAATAAAGTATCCTTTTATACCTTTCCAAGAATGCCCCTCCTCTCCTCTTATAAAAGGCCCCCACCTCTACCTCCTTACCCACACATACAAAGCCTTTGGCTCAGCCAAACCCTACCCATTTTGTCTCTCCACATCCCTATCTAACTTTTAGAAGCCTCCATTTGGGAAAAAGTCTTCCCAAGGAAGCCTTTGAGCTCAAACCAAAGGGAGTTACCTGATTTTAATGTAGTGTCTTCACTTGAGTCCTTTTTTTTATTTTGCTTCTCCAGCCCCCTAAACTCTTATTATTAATTTATTTTGTAACAACACCAGTATCTTACATATACTAGGATGTTTTTATAAGAAGTATTCGAGCTACACTTTCACACACCTACATCTTATGGTTAAAGAACATACTGTTTCCGTGGATGGGGAATTTCTGCCTCACAAAATGATGATTGTTCAACACTCATATAACACTTTCAAAGGTGGTCATTAAGATGTCACTATATTTATATATGATATATAATATGTTTATGTTTTACTAAAGCTTCTGTATTTTTATTTTGTGGAATACCTTAATGGTTTCCATTGTGGGTAAACACGGTAATTTCATTTTAGGAAGTGCGGACTACCGCCCCCTCAATGTGATTTGATTCGTGAATTCCATATGCGGGATGTATAAAGAAAGGATTTAAAGTTATTATATATGATTTATGTTACATATAAATGATTAATATAATTCTGTATTTAAAATATACATACCTCTCATTTAGTTTTAATTCCATTAGTATGACATAGAAATGAAAGTAGCGTTCATGCGTACGTACGGCTTACCGTCTCCATGAACGGTGCATTTCATTTCTTACCTCTAAATGATTATGTAATATTATAAATACATGTATATTCTGGATATATATGATATATATTATATACAAATCATGAATATAATTCTGGATATAATGAACCTTTGACCACACGAACAACATGTAATTGTAAGAAGTCCACTTTCGACTTAAGAACCAAATATCGACAAAACAAACATTATTAACGTAAATGATTACATAATGTTTATAACATGGCAATAAGTGATATAAAAGGAATAATGAACTATAAAAAGGTTCTTAAGAAAGTATAAATTAACTCAACTTTATTATTCAGGACGTTAAAAAATGATCGATTCAAGTCGGACCCGAGGTAAGGGATCCTACTCCTCCCTTTCTTTTTAAGTACACTCTTTTATGTCATTCCTTTTAAGATCATATTTCTTATGATTGGGATGTTATTTTATATTAATCCTACTTTACTTATTATTTTCATATGATGAGAGACCCTATTTTCTCTCATCAATCCATTTTGGAAGTTTTGGTGGCGTCATTAGGCTGCCGAATTTTCGTAAGAGATCTAACCTCTCTCTTTATTTTTAAGTACTCATCTTTATGATACTTATTTTAAGCTCCTCTTTGTTATGATGGGGGATGTTATTTTATATTCCTATTTCTGTACATTATATTTTAATATGATGAGAGACACTATTTGATCTCATCAATCCATTTTTGGAAGTTTTAAGTGGCACCGTTAGGCTGCCGAGTTTTCGTAAGGGATTTTTCATCTCACTTTTATTCCCATGGGATTTATGCTACATTTTACACAATTTACATTCAATGATGTATGTACTGAAAATTATTTTACTCATTGTGTAATATAATTTCATTTATGAGTATTTACATCAATGTTGTATTGACTTTCTTTCACGTGGTGTATGCTTCGAAAGTAACCCAAGTCGGTTAGGGAACCATTCACCCTCCTCTTTTTAAAAGACTTCTTTTGTTATGTCTTTTAATTAACATACTATTATGTTGGGATATGTTCTTCTATATCCTTATTGATGTAAATTTTATGTCCAAGTAATGAGATACCCTTTTTATCTCGTATCAACTCTTTTTCTGAATTTTATAGTAACGCCGTTAGGCTGTAAAATTTTTGCAAGGGAACTTCTTAACCCAAATTTGATTCTTTGGGATAAACTTGTACTCCTTTAATATGTCATTATATGAATATGTTTGAATAACCTCTGTTTTTTTTACACTTAATATCCACTTATATTTGGTGTATTTGTTTGTCACACATAATTATGTAATTGATTTATCCTTAAACCAAGGATACAGTCTTTGTAAGGGACTTCGTCTCAATCTCCATTCATTGAGGCATATTTTGTTTTATACACAACCTTCTTTTATATGGTGTATAAACCCCTTTGACTTTTATATTTATCCAAAAAGGAATCTTATTTATATGAATCATTTTACTAAACGACAAAAGGGAATGTTTTTGTCGTACGTATGCGGCGACAACGACTTCTCCACCGCTGTGACCATTATTTGAGTTTCGGCTTCCTCTATAAGCCATACCTTATTTTTAAAAGAAAAATAAATACCACGTTTTACTTTTCTTTTATTTTGGTATTGAAAATCGTTTTCATAAGGTTTTTTATATCAATGTGTTTTATTGATATCTTGTGATTGAAATGTGGAAATGTTATGTTTCCTTTATACATGTATTATGTGGTACGATTATGTTATGGTTCTTGGGCATTGTTATGAAAATGGGTGGTTCCGTGATAAACTAATGGTGGGTGAGCCTGATATAGCTCTCCAATGCATTGGGTAACGTGAAGGAGTGAAACGTTAAGGTTTCTCCGAAGAGAGTTAGGGAATATACTGTGGTGGGTATTCCAAACATAACCAAGAGGGTTACTCCCTACGTAAGAATGTTATGAATGCCTCAAGTTACTTTTATGTCTTATGATTTCTATGATTTATTCATAATTTGGATGAGGTATGTTAATGTGCCTATGTTTTATGGGTAAATTATGATATCATTCTAATGTATATATGTACTGATGTTTCCTTTCCATATTTTTATATCCCTTACTGAGATTTTTATGCTAATCCCAAGTTTTTTTTAAATGTTTTTCATAGGTCAAGGGAAAGGTACACGATATGATTGTGTCAAGGAAAATCCATGTTTTATTTTAAATATGTTTCCGTTGATGGGAAAAATGAATACTATCTTTATGTAACCACTTTGTTTAAATGTGGAATGTAATAATAGTTTTATGATCTAATTCTCTAAAACTCTAAACTTGAAGAGATCCTCAATGTGTAATCTTGTAATAACTCAATATTAAGTAAGGTTTAAGGTTGGGGCCTTATAGTTGGTATCAAAGGTCGGTTTAGATAACATTAGAGTTTGGGTATTCTCTACGTATAAGTGACATTACCATAATGGTTAGGATTTCAGAAAGATTCCTAGTTTTAGATAAAGTGAATGAGTAAGTATATCTTAGTGTTTACCTTCCTCATTAGTACATGATGGTTTTTTTGATATACTCACACTGACATTTATTTTTTTAGTGAATGGATGGATCTAGCAGGCACCAAAGAGACAACATGTTTGAAGGAAACTATGGTGGTTCTCTAATTAAGATACTAGATAAAATGGGGGATTCAACGAGGAAACTCACGGTTGTTCTAAACCAACTATCATGGAGTCATGTTCAACCACTTGAACCTTGGTATGATCTGTAATGCATCATGTACAAGATGACCAATCGATGTGGAAGTTCAGGTAATAATTATAAAGGTAACCATTAGAGATTATATGATCCTTACTTTTGAGGTAATTATGGGTTATTATTTGTTATGATGGAAAATGAAAGGCATGAGATAAACTTGAGGTTAAAATAAGTTATGATTATTTTTTAAGATTTTATCTTGTTTTGGGGAATGTTTAAAGAATTATATAGTTTTGGAAAAAGGACAACATGTAGACCGTGTGATAACTCATCGTGTCGGACAAAGGTGCAGGAATCGAACCCACAACAAAAGTGTGACTGGTATTTATTGCCTACCACTGGACTACGTGAAGTCCCGGGTTATTTTGACTAATTATTTTTAGTTAGATGATTTTAGGAATCATGATTAAGTTTATTTTGGGTTATCTATGAAAATGATTAATCTATCATCGAGGATATGTGATTAGGTTAATTACTTTTCAATATGAGAATTTAAGAGAAACTGATGTTATTTGGAGGTAAAAGTTAATTTGTTCCTTGGAAGACTATGTGAATAAATCCTTCAAATATTTTGGTTTCAATCTTAGTTTGGTTTACTTTGAAGAATTTTATGGACAAATTGTTTATCGAATGGTCCTCGTTGAACTTTGGGTTTTGTTGGACAAATTTTGGAGATTAAGAATAGATTTTCTTTTTATAAAGGGTTATCCTTTTCTGGATTATCTGATCTTGTACTAACCATTTTGGTTTTGGTTTTGGTTAACATCTAAAGACATGGGAAGTATATAGTTCTCTTTTGTGGATTAGGTGATTCTCTAGAAGATGATTATAGTGAACAAGTATTCCTAAATACTCGTCTTTTGGAGAAAATATGAGTTTGTGTAAGAAATCTAATAAAAATTGAAAGTCAACATGATAAGTAATTATGTTTCCTTATGAATAAATTCCTCAATAAAAATTAAATTAAAAAAAATGTTGTCTGTTAACTTTTCCTACTGGGGAATCGAATACCGTTTAACCCATCACAAGTTTGTGATTTTCTTATGGTTAACTTTCTCCTAGACATGTTTACTATCACTCTGAATCAGAACATGGCCCTTTGTTTTTTCCTCCATGTCCATATTTTCATACATGTAATCCTAGTATGGGTTAACTCGGGTGACCTTTGTACTTCCCATTCTTTCTTTGAAAGTGATAGTTCAATTTACTCATTTTCTTATGTGGGACTTTCAATTGAGTTTTCAAGCCCAATTTTGAAATTGCGAGGATGCAATTCCAAAAAGGGGGGAAGGATGTAACACCCTAGGTAAATAAATAATATGACATTTTTATATTTATCCCTATTTGTGAAAAAAATATTAATATTACTTTAAAGGGAACTCTATGCTCGATGGCGTACCCAATACACGACAACGAGTTCCTTTGTAATCTTACGTTGCACTATAATAATATTATTTTAAATGGTAGTTAACACCTAGTCGTTGTAATGGAGGGAATGAACAGAACTAACTACAAAATGATTATATATGTTTGTCAAATATTTTTACTTTTTACAATAAATGTTAGAGGATAAAAAATTTGAATGAATTCAATTTTAAGCATAAACATTCTAATACTCTTTAGAAGGTCGATTAACCGCCTTTTGATGGAGAACCTCTTTTAAATCCACTTTTTGACAATTTTCTGTTTTATATTTGACAAAATAAAATTCTTCTTTAGAATTGAGACATCAAAATTTACTTTGTGTAAATATTTGGTATCATTCCGATAAAGTTCAATTTTTTTAATGAATAGTGAAAATGTTGTATTTTAATTCAAAACCTCTTTTTAATGTAATATATTTGTATGATTAGATTATCTTTTGAATTGTTTTTAAAGTAAAATTAGAATATATTTTTACCATTTAATCCAATATTTGTCATTGGAATCAATTTCACCTTGAAAGTGGACTTAAACTAGTGTCAATCTTTTGATATTTATTGTTTCATAAAAACATGCTATTTTCTCTGATAGCGGGAATTAATTATTAAATTAATTAATGAAACTTATATGTTTTGAATTTTTTAAAATAGACATCATTTTTGAATTCGGAATATGAAATATAGCTTAGGGTGAATTTTTGGTATTTTTCTGAAAAACTTCAATTTTTGATGAATAGTGAAACCACTAAGTGGTACTTAAAAAACTGTTTTTTCATTTAGATGAAATTTTACCACCTCTGTGTTTTGAATTTCAAAAATCCTACATACATGGTTGTCATTAAGAATTAAAATTTGGTTCAATGAGATTAAAATAATTTTTTGGTAAATAGTATCTTTTAAGTTTTTAATCGTGATTAGAGGTAATTAGTATAGTTTAAGATAAAAATAATGTTTTAATAATATGAGATGAGCATGACACATGTCCTACCCTCATTGGACGTGTCATGGCTGACCAAGACAATACATGAGTCAACTTGGGGACCCCATGGAGCCACTTTGGTTGGGAAATGACATAAATAACATTTTATTTAATGTAAAAGTAAAAATGATACAAACATGAATTGTTTTACTAAAACATTTCATACATGGGGTTATACAAGTCATATTTTTTACTATAAATATTAATTATAAAGATAAAAAGATTTCCTACATCATGATATTTTTTTAATTTTTATATATTAAATAAATTAAATTATTTATGACATCATGATGATGCATCGATTACCTCATTAATAGTGGATTTAAATAAAATGAAAAGCTAATGTAAACTCTATAACCTGCACATGTTCAAAACCTATTTTATGAGCGGATATTGAACCCTTATCTCCTTATCCTAGAAATTTATAATTTTGGGACCTTTTTTATCCAAAAATCATTTTATAATAAAGTATCGTTTTATACCTTTCCAAGAGTGCCCCTCCTCTCCTCTTATAAAAGGCCCCCACCTCTACCTCCTTACCCACACTGCCAAAGCCTTTGGCTCGGACAAACCCTGCCAATTTTGTCTCTCCACATATCTCTCTAACTTTTAGAAGCCTCAATTTTGGCATAAGTCTTCCCAAGGAAGCCTTTGAGCTCAAACCAAAGGGAGTTACCCGATTTTAAGGTAATGTCTTCACTTGAGTCCTTTTGTTTTATTTTGCTTCTCCAACCCCATAAACTCTTTTTATTAATTTATTTTGTAACAAAACCAGTATCTTCCATATAATAGGATGTTTTAATAAGTATTATTCAAGCTACACTTACACACACTTACATATAATGGTTAAAGAACATACTGTTTCCGTGGATGGTGAATTTCTGCCTCACGAAACGATGATTGTTCAACACTCATATAACACCTTCAAAGGTGGCAATTAAGTTGTCACTATATTTATATATGATATATAATATGTTTATGTTTTACTTATGATTTTGTATTTTTCTTTTGTGGAATACCTTTATGGTTTCCATTGTGGGTAAACACGATAATTTCATTTTAGGAAGTGTGGACTACCACCCCCTCAAAGTGATTTGATTCGTTAATGCCATATATGGGATGTATAAAGGATGGATTTAATGTTATTATATATGATTTATGTTACATATAAATGATGATTTTAATTCTGGAATTAAAATATACGTACATCTCATTTAGTTTTAATTCCATTAATATGACATAGAAATGAAAGTAGCGTTCATGCGTACGTACGGCTTACCGTCTCCATGAATGGTGCATTGCATTTCTTACCTCTAAATTATTCTGTAATATTATAAATACATGTATATTCTGGATATATATGATATATATGATATCCAAATCATGAATATCATTCTGGATATAATGATCCTTTGACCACACGAACAACATGTAATTGTAAGAAGTCCACTTTCGACTTAAGAACCAAATATCGACAAAACAAACATTATTAACTTAAATGATTACATAATGTTTATAACATGGTAATAAGTGATATAAAAGGAATAATGAACTTGAAAAAGGTTATTAAGCAAGTAGAAATTAACTCACGTTTATTATTCAGGACGTTAAAGAATGATCGAGTCAAGTCGGACCCGAGGTAAGGGATCCTACTCCTCCCTTTCTTTTTAAGTACACTCTCTTATGTCCTTCATTTTAAGCTAATATTTCTTATGATTGGGATGTACTTTTATATTAATCCTACTTTAATTATTATGTTAATATGATGAGAGACCCTATTTTCTCTCATCATTCCATTTTGGAAGTTTTGAGTGGCGCCGTTAGACTGCCGAATTTTCGTAAGAGATCTAACCTCTCTCTTTCTTTTTAAGTACTCTCCTTTATGTTACTTCTTTTAAGCTCCTCTTTGTTATGATGGGGGATGTTATTTTATATTCATATTTCTGTACATTTTATTGTAATATGATGAGAAACCCTATTTGATCTCATCAATCCATTTTTGGATGTTTTAAGTGGCGCTGTTAGGCTGCCGAGTTTTCGTAAGGGATTTTTCAACTCACTTTTATTCTCGTGGGATTTATGCTACATTTTCCACAATTTCGTTTGACTGGTGTGTATAATTCCCATTATTTTACTCATTGTGTAATATACTTTCATTTAGGAGTATTTACATCAATGTTTAATTGTATTTCTTTCATGGGGTGTATGTTTCGAAAGTAACCCAAGTCGGTAAGGGAACCTTTCACCCTCCTCTTTTTAAAAGACTTCTTTTGTTATGTCTTTTAATTCACATACTATTATGTTGGGATATGTTCTGATATATCCTTATTGATGTAAATTTTATGTCCAAGTGATGAGATAACCTTTTTATCTCTCATCAACTCTTTTTCTGAATTTTGAAGTGACGACGTTAGGCTGTCAAATATTTGCAAGGGATCTTCTTAACCCAAATTTGATTCTTTGGGATAAACTTGTACTCCTTGAATATGTCGTTCTATGAATACGTGTGAATAACCACTAATTGTTTTACACTTAATATCCACTTATATTTGGTGTATTCTTTTGTCACACATAATTATGTAGTTGATTTATCCTTAAACCAAGGATACCATCTTTGTAAGGTACTTCATCTCAATCTGCATTCATTGAGGCATATTTTGTTTTATACACAACCTTCTTTTATACGGTGTATAAACCCCTTTGACTTTTACATTTATCCGAAAGGGAATCTTTTTTATACGAAGCGTTTTACTAAATGACAAAAAGGGAATTTTTTTGCCGTACGTATGCGGTGACAACGACTTCTCAACCGCCGTGGCCATTATTTGAGTTTCGGCTTCCTCTACAAGCCATACCTTCTTTTTAAAAGAAAAATAAATACCATGTTTTACTTTTCTTTTATTTTGGTTTTTAAAATGGTTTTTATAATTTTTTTTATATCAATGTGTTTTATTGATATCTTGTTATTGAAATGTGGAAATGTTATGTTTCCTTTATGGATGTATTATGTGGTACGATTATGTTATGGTTCTTGGGAATTGTTATGAAAACGGGTGGTTCCGTGATAAACTAAGGGTGGGTGAGCCCGATATAGCTCTCCAATGCATTGGGTAATACGAAGGAGTGAAACATTAAGGTTTCTCCGAAGAGATTTAGGGAATATACTGTGGTGGGTATTCCAAACGTAACCAAGAGGGTTACTCCCTACGTAAGAATGTTATGAATGCCTCATGCTACCTTTATGTCTTTTTGATTTCTATGATTTATTCTTAATTTTGATGAGGTATGTTAAAGTGCTTATGTTTTATGGGTAAATTATGATTTCATTCTTATGTATATATGTACTCTTGTTTCCTTTCCATATGTTTATATCCCTTACTGAGCTTTTTATGGTCATCCCAAGTTTTTTTGAAATTTTTTTCACAGGTCAAGGGAAAGGTACACAATATGATAGTGTCAAGGAAGTGTCAAGGAAGAATACATGTTTTATTTTAAATATGTTTCCGTTGATGGGAAAAATGAACACTATCTTTATGTAACCACTTTGTTTAAATGTGGAATATAATGAAAGTTTTATGATATAATTATCTAAAACTCTAAACCTGAAAAGATCATCAATGTGTAATCTTGTAATAACTCAAGATTAAGTAAGGTTTAAGGCTGGGGCCTTATAACACTAAAGTCTGAATTTTTTAAATAAGTGAATGTTGAAAGGAAAAATTCTAATGGGATGATGAAACCATCACCCATACCTATATGGACATATGAAAAAATGTACATATACCTTTTCACCATTCTTACAATGTCATCCAGAAGAATCAATACCATATGGGTTATAGTGGATCATCTTACAAAGACCGTGTAGGTTATGGGAATAGAGGAGGCATCCTTTGAATGTAAGACCGACTCATATTTCAGTCTCAAAACCTATTTAGTAATATCTTTACATGATCATATTATCATTACCAATGATAATAATATATTAGTAGATGAAATCAATACTCTTGAACTATTGGGATAAGATCATCAAATATAATTTATAATTAATTTAATAGAAGATATATAATTACATCATCTTTTAATTCTATCATCATTATTGATCTGATGTCATATATTTCATCGTACTGTGATTGTGTTACATTATTCATGTGAAGAACCCCCCTCACAGTGATCAACATGTGAGCCACAATATCTGATCAGCATCATAAAATTTCCAGGTGCTAGCATGACTGATCTTGATCACTTTCATTGTTCATGGTTGACCAAAACAATTTTATTCTCACAAAAGGATAAATATTGGTTCTTTCTTTATGACCAAAGATAGGATGAAGAGAGAGGTATTTATAGAACTCTAGATATCCCTCTAGATATACCTATCTAGATATATCTCTAGACATAACTATCAAACTATATCTCTAGATATCATTCTATATATCTCTCTCTAGATATTTATATACATATAAATATATATATTAGTATATATATACATATCCTTCAAGACATATCTCTCTAGATATATCTTTAGATATCTCAATTATCTGTTTTGAACACCCAAATAGTCACTTTATGAATGTAAAATGTTTAGATAAAATTAGATGTAATTAGATTTTTATTATTCCTTGTTTAGGGGTGGATAATTGCACAAAATCTCTTATCCATTTTTAATATTTTTAATTATCCCCATGTCCATTAATATTATTAACATTATTATTAATTGAATGACATGTTCAACACACTAAGAATATAAAAAAATTTAATTATTTATAATTGGAACATTATGCACAGTTATCTTTACCTTATAAAAATTTATCAACACTCCAATAATGACTATATGACTAAATAAATGTCGTTGAATTATATCTATGATAAGTATAATAAATATTATAATCACCAAAAATCAAACAAATTTTTTTAATATATTATTTAACTCAAAATATTATTTCATATTACTTGTCATTAACTTGGGGAGATCAACCAAAATTAAATAAATATCACTTATTCCTACTTATAAAATTCATTACTTAAATTTAATTGAGATTACAGAAAAAAATAGTGATTGACCCCTATTTCATAGTATATAATGGCATAAATACCTAAATTACAAATTTAGTATCTTCTAACAGACCAAGGAATGCATTGTCAAATTACATAACAATACAATAAGGTCTAACCTCATATGAATGTTTTTAGTGTAATATAATAATTTGACTTTATATAAATGAACCCAACCAGTAAACATTATGGCCATGGATTTATTTTGGATGTTCTATTTCGTAAAAACGTATGAGATATCAACATCTAATATAAGTCATAAGGGATAAAACCTTTCGTTCTTTATCTATTAATGCCATATCACTCATGACAACCCCAATGTATCCTACTTAACTCAAAACATATTTCGATGTTATTTTCCTAAATACATTATCATACATGAATCATGATATACAATAATGAAAATATTAATGTCTAAGGATCTATACACACATCCACATATTGGAACATCCAATGTCTCATAGAAATGTGTATTTCTTATTAACTACAATGTTATCCTACCCTTCCATCTTAGAAATTACTTAGGGATAACACCTTGAGAATGTATATCAACTTTTTATGAGCCTCCTAAACCTAATGTCTTGTATTATCTATGCACAATCAGAAAATATCATCCATAAATTGATCATGATTAATGAATAATATCATGGAACCTTTAGTTTCTCATAATTGAAGGGAACTTGTATGACCATTCAGTGTGACATATATTATAAGGACATTATCACATTCAAATATCATATACTATAATAATCAATGTGTGATAATAAAACTTCATTAATTAAGAAGAACATGTAATCAAGTACTGCACAAGTTGGTTCTAGGGAACTAACTCCAATAGACTCCCACTTCCACTAATGAAAACTAACATCAAATTTCATTACACAATCTTTAATATGATACTCATTCTTATCATGAGATAAATAATTCATAAATGGACCCTCTATATTTTCCTCCATGGATAATTTAATCATTAAAACATTACCTCGTTGATAAAAATCCATTAAGAGATGAAACTAATGAAGTATGTTCTTTATCCTATGGTATGGACATGGCTTGTTGGAGAGATCCACAAATATAGTTTTATCACAATTAACTATGATAATAACTTTATTTCTCAGAATAAAATCAAACTCTTGACAAAATGTGAAAATCCATACTACTTACTTGGATCCATCGAACACCATAATATACAAAGACTCCACTACAGGATAAGATAAAATTCGATGATTCGAAAAATTATGTCCCATATATTTTCCATTAAGACAAAATATATATCTATATTATGAATTCAAATCATTATGATCATTTGAAAAGCTATCATCATTATAACCCCTAATGACTTGCTCTCTATCTACTCCATAAACCAATAACATATCCTTATTTCACCTTAGATACTTAAATATATCCTTTAATGAAGCCCAATGTTGTTCTCCTAGAACTTATTGATGTCATAATGCCATTATCAAATTATAAGAAACATCAAGCCTCATTCATAACAAGAAACACATGATAAATCCTATTGTAGAAGAATATGGAATCTTTCTCATTTTCTCTCTTTCCTCTGGTGTCTATGGAAACATATTATTTGACATATACATAGTATGTGACATTGGAACCAATCATATCTTGGATTTTTTCATACTAACCTTATTTATTATCAATTTAATGTATGTACCTTGTCTTAGTTTGAGTAACATATAGGATCTATCTTGCTTGATCTTGATCCCTAGAATCTTGACCACTTCAAAAAAGTCATCTATAAGGAATCATTTTCATAACCATACCTCAATATCATAAAATTGATGTATATTATTACAAATTAGAAATATTTAATCAATATATTATATGATGAAAATAACATTACTCCCACTATACCTCTTGCAATCATATGACACACAGACATTATTAATGAAACAAAATCCCTTTACAACTTCATGAAATCTATTGTTCCATGACCTAGATGATTTTTTAATCCATAAATGGATCGCTATAAGTTCCATAACCATTTGTAACATATTAGAGTCACAAACCATTTAGGTTGGATTATATACACATCCTCTTAAAGAATACTATTAAGGAATTAATTTTTTTAAATCCATTTTTTTAATATTATAGTCATGGTATGGTAATATAGTAAACAAAATTCCGATGGATTTAAAAATTGAAACTGAAGAAAGTATTTTATCATTGTTAATTCATTGTTTCTATCTAAAACATTTAGCCACTATTCATTATTTATAGATATTAACTTTACCTTTAATGTCTAGCTTTCTCTTGAATACCCATTTACACCCAAATGGGTTTTCATCAACTATGGTATCCATAAAAGCCTATAAATAGTTTAAATACAAAGTATCCATATCATATGTCCGAGCCTCTTTCCATGTTATAGCTTATGAGCACTATACAACCTCCTTGCCGGAGAGAGGATCATTATCTTAGACCAAAAATGATACATCATCATTGGTGAGTAGAAAACTATATCTCAATTGTTCTATTATCTCTCTAGAGCTCACACATAGTACTTGTGTTTTAAGAGCACCATATGTCCCGAGGACTTGAAGAATTGGTTCATGTACAAAACCTTATGTATCATGAGCATCAAATTAATTATAGTAAATCCATCATCCACTATCCTATTTGAGTTTGTGATCCTTCTCACGATACATGACATGTCTTACAACAGTCACTTTCTTATCTGAAGGGTTGTATTGGTAGTATCCCCTAGTTTCATTCATATTCCCTAAAAGGATACACTTCATAACATAGGGTTATAGCTTGTTGCGTCATCTATCCTTATCAAATTCATTAAAATAAAATTCATGAACACATAACAAAATGAGTTTCATTCAACATTATACGTAAAATAGAGTACCATTTGCTTCATTGTTTAGTACTCAGTTTAGTAGGTATAATTATTTATATAATGCATATCCTAAAAGGATAATGGATGACTTGTGTGACAAATCATTGAGATTACCATGTCTAATATGCTTGAATTACTCCTTTCACTAATCCCTTTCCACTATAGTGTGTTAGGTGGTGTGCGTTGTGAAAAAACCCCATAACCCCATACTCCTGTTCAATGTCAATAAATTATTGGCTAAGATATTTTCCATGTTGGTCAGATTAATGTTACTTTATCTTCTTACCAAGATGATACTCAAACTCAATATTTATCTCTTTTAACTTCTCAAAGGATTTAGACTTATACATCATTTAGTAGATATATCCATACCTATACAAGTCATTGGTAAAAGTAATAAAGCTTTTGAACCCACCACTAGATTCTACATGAAAAGCCACACATACATTGTTGTGTACCCATTAAAAATAATATGTGGCCCTTTTATCTTGAACACATAATGAAATTTTCGAAATCCTTCCTTGGTACAAATCATGAAATCATTCAAGTGGATTTATCTCAAAAGAGTCTAAATAACCATCTTGATAGAGCTTTGTAAAATTATTCTCATTCATGTTACTAGGATGATAATGCAATAAATATGTGTCATATGAGTAATTCATATTAATTTATTAATCAATTTCATATATTTGGTTTTTCAATTAAATAAAGAAAGGTCATTATTCAATTGTTCCATATCCTATAATATTCTATCTTTATAAAAATAACAAAATTTATTCCCAAATCTGAAAATTTATCCATCTATATATAAAAATGAAATATAAATAATGATTTTAGTAACACTAGGAACATAATAAACGTTCATTAAAACCAAAATTAATCATGTTAGAAAAGTGATATTGTAGTCTCCAATGGAAATAGAATCCTACCTTTCTCCATTGGAATCCTATAGATTCTCCTTGAATCTTTAATCCTTCTTAAATACACTTGGTTCCTATATTTGGATACATATGTGAGCACCATATGAAGTATCTAACACCAAAATTTTTATATAGATATATTTTAATCGATAACAAACAAACCTATATCTTTCCCATTATTATTTGGTTGGGTTAAATTCTTCTACAAGTGGCCCTTCTTGACACTTGTGAAATATAACCCATCCTATTACATTTCATTCATACAGAAGATATTTATCTTAGTAGGAAGGTGCACAAGTTATTTATGATTGAGATGAGTCTTTAGGCCCTTTACCTTGTTCCAATTCTTGTTATTCACTATAGGGATAATAGGGTTTTCATGCCTCATGACTTTATTAACATGGTGGACACGAGAATGATATTCCAATAGTGTCGTCTTATTATTTATCATATTATAATTTAAAAAACTATAAATGATTGTGGTTAGTTCATATATAATATAATCTATGTGTATATCATCTGGGATATTAAAACCAAATATATCTAGTCATTCAATGCAAAAAATCATCTTGAATACATATACCTTAGTTAGATCCAAACATCTATGCATACATATGAATAGTTCATTGGAGATCTCATATATCTCTTATTCTACCTTTACATGATAGAGATCCCAAAGGTGGGGAACAATGTTATAGAGATACTTGTATTCGTATTTCATTAAAAGATCATTAGCAATGGAAGATAACATAAAACATTAGATATACATTGAATCACCCACATGCTTCATATAGAGAGATTCCCCACTAGCCTATTTAGTATGTGACTTGGAATGTGGGGTTTCCCGCACCTATAACTTCTGTTAATGGTGTATTATAACATGAAAGTGATTATACCATTCCTATAAATTAATATTGTTGAGTAAGATATTCTTCTTTACAATGAATCATACTGTTATTTTTTTATGTCATTTTATTTTCAATATTATAAAAATTAAGACAATATAATTGCTACTTCTTGTTGATTATAAAAATACACTAATAATGTTTAATTTTATTAAATTAGATACTAATATCCCACTTTTTTTAAAATGTATTTTCCCTCACTATTTGTTTTAGAATATCATATTTCATAGATATTCTAGTGACAAGGATTTATATTCCCTTATCATAACGTAGACTTGGGCTTGAAAATCTATTTGATGGGTTTTAAGTAGGCATAACTTGTCATTTATATTAACACACAGTTCTTAGATATTTTTTGTAGACTCCCCAATCAAAAATTAATATTTTTTACCTCCTCAACAATTTCAATGTCAACCAAAAACAATAAGCCGAAATTTCCTTGATTATTGTATATACCCCAACAAGGGTTGGTCATGCACTTGGAAATATGAGGTTGATTAAATATAAATTAGTCGATAGATAATTCGAATTAATATTTTAATTGAGGGATTTTTTTTTCTAAAAAGAAAATTTTTATACTTTTACATATCCTTATAATATTAATTGGATTTAACTCATGTGAGTATCCATTTTTGGAAAAACATTTACTCATAATTTGATTATATTTCATTCTATATTTCACACTTGTTAATTTATTTAGTGGGTGATCACTCAACATTCAAAAATTGAAATAATTAACCAATCATCAATTATAAGTTAAATATAATATAAAGATAATTATATTTTTCTAGTATTTAGTTTATATAGGTGTTGAAAAAGTAACCCTCGACGATATGAAAAAATCACTTTAAATTGATATTGGTTTGTGTTAAAACATTATTCCATTGGTTCCGATATCCATGATTTGTTTCACCTCAAATCCTTCACCCAGGCTACCTCAAATAGCTTAGGATTTCTATTCATGTATATGATTTTAATCATAGGTTGGTGAGGGAATCCAATGGATTAGATTAATGTGGGTTTACATAAAAGAAATTTTGGGCATGTTGGACCTAATAAAATAAAGGGGAGGGGACGAAGCACATTCTATCAATAATAATTTAAACATAATAAAATAAACTAAACTAATCACCTACAATGGCTGGTATAATCTCATTATCGTCCACACATCAAAAAACAAGAATACATATTCAATATTGTCATAAATTACTTTTATTATATATTTAATTAAGATAATTCACCATGATTTAATCCACTCAATTAAAATTATATTAATTCTACCCAAGCATCATTACCTTCTTGTCATCTATACCTATAAAAAAATTACTCTCATTTAAATCTAATGAAGTATACATGTTTAAATAGAAATAAAATAATGTGTTCATGAAAATTTTAACACTTAAATTAATTTAATATAAAAATTTTAGTCATATGACATGGTGTGTACTATTAAATGAACAAAAAAGAAACATAATAAATAAGTTTAGTTATACATTTAATTATTGTCTCTATGAAAATTATAAAACACAGATGATAGAAGACTAAATGATGTGTACTTGTCTTCTTCTTGTGCCCATATAACGTCAGTCCCAATGTGGTGTATGAGATACATGAAATATATGGGACACCTTGCGTAAAATCCAGATGAATTTTTATTTTTAATCATTAAACAAGTTTTGATTAAAATATTTATTATGATTAAAATAAGAGGTAATTATATTAGATTATTAAAGAGAATTATTTTATGTAACAGATAATTCAAACTCATGAATTCAATAATAAATAATAAATAATTATAAATTAAACATGTGACATTTTTCTATAACTTATAGGTTTTTAGCACTGTGGAAGTGCCATTTGAATGTATAAACAACCTAGATTTTAGTCTGAATTAATGTGCAATTGTTGATTTATACGATAAATAAATCACATCCAATCACAACAATATATTAATATAATAGATTAATATTCCATAAAAATAGAGAGAAAATATTCACATGTAATTCCTAAATAATTTATAAGAAGATATTGGTTTACCTCAACTTGTAATTCTATGTTTATTGATGATCCGATGTAATAGATTTTGTCGCACTATCACTGCATTGTTAGATTCAAGTACAGAATCCCCCTAGTAGTGATCTACATGTGCACCAAAATCTCTGATGAACATCATAAATCATCAGGTTATAGAACCTTAAATACTAATCACTAGAATTTTTCATGGTTTACTACAAAAAAATTCCTTTCTAAGGAGGGAGAACTCTTGGTTCACTCTCAAAGTCCTGAGAGTGGATGAAGATAGATCTATTTATATAACATTAAATATATTTCTAGATATATATATCTAGATAAATCTATAGATATATATATATATATCTATAATAATTTCTCAAGATATCTCTTTTATATGTAGTGAACACATAAAAAGTCACTTTAGGATGGTGATATATTTAAATATGATTTTGTATAATTAAATTTTTATTATTGCGTGTTAAGGGTTGAAAATATAAAATTTTCCATTAACCATTTGTAATATTCATAAATGAACTCATTTCCATTAATAATAATATTATTATTATAAATCATTTTTTACGAGTATCACATTATCGAAAAAATAAATATCAATTATTTCTAATTTGATCATTAAACTTGAGGTGATTTCCCTCATCAACATTTATAAATCCTTGAATAATTACTATTTAACTAAATTAATATCACTTCATTTTTTCTATGATAAATATAATATATATTATATTCTAAAAAATTTAAATCCAATATTTATTCAATATTGGAATGTTGACCTATGACAACGAGGCTATACCAACGGTTTTGTAAAACCATTGGTACAGGACCTCAAATACCTGCCGTTTGAAAAAATGGTTAGTATAGGATATTTATGGGAATATTATAACAACTATTTTAGCTAACTATTTTGTATATAAAACTATGTACCAACGGTTTTAAAAAACCATTGGTGTAGCCTCTGGCATTAACCTATTGTGTGGCCTCCTATCCTCCCATTTCACTCTTATCCAGATTGAGAACCCTACATCCTTCACTTTTCTTCCCCATCAATGAAATCTTTTCCCCCTTCTATTTTAATTTTTTTTATTATTATATATAGAAATATTATGTTCCAAATCCATCATATATTCTTTCAAACATCATTTTCAATTATTTTCACGGTCCACACCACTAAAATACATTCTTTTTTAGATTTTTCTAGAATAATTTGACGATGATTAGTAGTAATTATATTTGTTGTTGAATTTCTTAATAAATATTATTTTAACAGTTGTATTTATTTAATTCAATTACTCTCTCCTACTATATAAATTTAATTTAAACCAATTATTTTTTTGATATATATGAGGTATATCTGTATTTATTTATTATAGTACAGTGTTGGTATTTTGAAAATATTAGTGGGTTATAAAATTTTATTATTTCAAATGTTTTATTTTAAAAATTGAATTTATTAATTTGATGAATTAAACATATTGGATTTAAAATTTAATTTATTTTTTCAAATATATATATATAAATGGTTCTTATTCTCATAAAATGTTAAAAGTCGAATAATAGTTTTTCTTAAATTAATATATTTCTTAAATTATGTTAATTTTATGGAAAACATATTTATAAGGCCATCCATGATGATACAACATTTGAATTCCATGAGTGAAATGTAATCAATGATGGTAAAGATACAAAATTAAAAACCAATAACATTAACATCTACATAACATTACAATAATTTAATATGGTATTTAATTAGGCCTTATTGCTTTCATTATCTAATAATTTTTTTCCCTTCTCCTTTTTCAAGTATAAAAAACATCTCATTATAAAATTAATCCATAAATTTCATACCAGACATATTATTGAAACATACCATTATGATATAGAAGATTGTGGGCAAGATAACACGCATTTTCTATCCTTATAGGTACTCACCCATCAATTTATAGCTGGATCACCCGTTTATAGATTTAAAGGATTATCTTTTACTACATTTCTATAAGAATAAGAATGTTTTATCTTCTCTTTCTAGTAATTGGGTGAATTAACATCTTCCATAGAGGAAACTACCTGACTAAATGATCATGTTTCTATAGATACATGCATATTAGAATATTCATAAAAATTCTATATTTTCTTCCCTTTTTACTTATTTTCCTCTGAATAAAATACACATGTCATCCCATTCATTATTCATAAATATAATTATTACATAGTCTATGAATCCTATTTTTAATATAATGAATAATTATATAGACCTAAAATTATATTATCTTCACTAAAGGAGAAACTAGGTTACTCTACTCATTGATAATCATTTTAAAGTATAATATCATAGGTTATAGCCTATGCTTGATTACACTTTAAATTGGGAACAACTACTTACCATATTTCAATTTCTTTTTTTTATTTAACAATAATCCAAAATAATTAAATTATTTTTTAGGAATCCACTAAAGTATTTATCCTTATTATATACATGAGATCTTTATTTGAACTATGACTTTTAAATTATATTTAGTTTTCATTGAAAAAATTCCAATAGCTCCTTCATTCCCCATCATGAATGGACACTTGTAGGAATTGTCAACACCATTCTTTGGCCTGTAATAAACTATCTAGTTGTGTTTGAATTAACATGTAACCACATAACTCATAATATTGGGTTTCCCTTATTACCACTATACCCATCTTGATGGGTATAAAATTAAGGGAGAGTAGAATACTCCCCATTCTATTGTCATTATTACCAATAATATTGTGTGTGATCTCATGGATGCAAAAACTTTTCTATTCCATTATATTTATTTTTATCAACTATAAAATATAATGAAATACTTCGTAAGGTGTCTATATAATTATTAAGAAACCAAAAAATATATATGAGATAGAAAACAATAATCATGATTCTTTTATTGCCTCCCAGGATACACTTGTATTATAGTCTAAGTAATAATTTCTTTCATTCATTGACCCAGCATGATCTAAAGGAAAATATTTCTTCTCTAATAGGAAGACATATGAATCTTCCATTTTTGAATTTTCACAAATGAAAAAATTCTAGTCATTCATAAAATATATTTTTAAAATATATTCAAATTTAGACAAATAGTGAAGAATTAATCATGTTTATCTATATTCAGGATTTTTATTTCATAATGAAATATTCTATTGAAAGATTTGAGATCTTCAATTATTGAGTGTTCATTACTATTATTTTTATCCTTGTTTATAGGGAATCAATTCATAACTGAACCACTATGTCTCATATTATTTTTAATATATAATAATTATTCTAATTCCATTTAGAACTAGTCAATCAATTAAAAATAACCATTTTTTGTGGGGGAAAGGGAGTAAAATGTTTTCTAGTACCCTTTAAAAAATTTCTAATGATTTCATCCCCTTATTCATTTTTAATGGGTTTAACTTTCATTGGAGTTTAGGTTTTTATCAGGTTTTATAAAATATTAAATTAAATTTTATTTATCTTCATTTTCCTTACTAATAGTAGCTTGCACAATTTTGATAGCATAAATGTATTCCTTTACCATATTGAACCATTTTCTACTCCATGACGAAATCTTTTTTTTATGTTATTTACTTTAAATTAATGGTTTATTGAAACATATATATTAATTTAATTCATTAACATTAAAAAAATTTAAGAACCCATTCTAATTGTTTTCTCTCTTCCACTAATTTACCATTTTATAGTGAAATCTATAACACACTATATAGTCACAATTCTATCTATAATGTACATCAGTTATCTATTACATTCAATAGATTGTATAGCTAAATATCCACTTGTGCATAAAAAGTGTGAGTGCATTCTTGAGTGTTCCTCGAGAGTTATAAAATCCTTGAATCTAACCTCGAGGAATTTAATTATGTCTCTTATATATGATCATGGGTGGGATTAAAAAAGTATTCAACCCAATATTCACTATGATACACCATCATTTGAATTCAATGAATGTTATAAAAGATCATTTTCATTCCATGATATGTATGAACTAATATGTGGTATTCATCACATTGATAGTATGAGTAGTTGGATATTAATGGATTTTTAAACACATAAATTCCAATAACATGATTACCACTTTCTAATTTAGAGGTTTATTAATTTTTTTTCTCTAATTATGAAGGCATGATATTGTAGAAAAAATTATTCTTTTGATTTTTAGAATCAATAACACTTTTAATTTATAAACATCCATCATGTATGTATTTATTTTCACCCCCTTATGAATTTTATAGTTACCTCCAATATTTTGAAAGCTTTATTTGGAAAATCGACTGGTTCTATAATGTATTAATATATATTCCATTCTTTAATAATTGGAACATTAACTAAAATTATTATTTTTCAGGACCCACAAAGATTGAACCTATGGGATTGAACATTTCTCATTCTACCATGGTTTATAACATGTGTTTTATAAGATCTTTTATTTAATTGTGAAATAATAAATGAGTTGTAGCCCTATCAAAAACTCTATAATTTTTTTGTAACTATGAAACTAACCATATGTGTAACATTTATCCTCATTCAATTAGAATAATTCATTAAATGAAATCAATATGTTTGGATTTATAAAAAAATTAGAACATTGTTTTGGGAAATTACATATTTGAACAAACCTATTCTACCTCATGGGGTCCTTTAATTATAATATATGGAAGACATTTTAAAATTATATTTGACGTAAGTTTCACTCTTATTTCCATAATAACCATAACCTACTCTATATTTGGGCTCTTATCCTATCATATATATCATATTTTAGTTTAAAGACACTAACCTTAATCTTTGCATGATATCAAATTCCTAAAATTAAAAGTTACTGGATATTGATCCATTAATTTGGAAATAAACACCATCCATTTGTGGATTTTTCATCCAATATTTTTTGACAAAGAAAACACATGATATAGAATATATTTTATTTTTCTGAATTATAAAAAATTGAAAGGTTAGTATTTTGATAACTATTATGTTGAAGTAAACTAATGGGTGAACTTGATTAAAATCAAAGTGGATAATGTAGAAATTGATTTCCACTAATATTTATTATGTTAAAACCTTATAACATAAATAAAATATAAAATGACTCTATGGTATATTTCATGAAAATTCCCAATGTGGATCCCTTGTATCTAGTAACCATCCTCTCCACCTTCTAATTCATCATGCATTCTATTGACATCATAAAAGTCCTTTTCAATAAATACAACTACTTCATTATCAAATCAATTAAATAAAATCTCTGTTAAAATATCCATCTATTGGATTTTGTTTATAATAATTCTATAAACAACACAATAATTTTTAAAAATATTATCTAACACAAGAATATAGATAATTCATATGTTATATAATGCACCATGAAACACTAATGTTGGTCCTCATGGGGGTTGGGATGATGAATTTACTAGTGATGGTGATGGGGATGGTGATATTTAGGATGATTATGAGGGTAATGGTGAAAATAATGGTGATGATGGTGATATTAATTTTGATGATGATGATATTGGTTTTGATAATAAAGATGATGAAACTTTAAATTTTCATTGATATTTATGACACAAGATTTTTTTATGATTGGATGTGAATGAATATATGTAATGTTTTAAATGTGTTTCTTCACTAGTTGAATACATTAATTGGTTTTTTGATTTTTATATATTGTTATAGAGTTGGTGGGATGAAACTATTATAATGGTTGTAGGTGTTGGCATGTTTGATGGGTTTGTGCCAATATTGGGGTATGCCAGTAGGCGATGTATATACCAATTGTTTTTTGAACTACAAGTATAGTTAAAATCCATGTTATTTATATGAATAGTGATTCAAACCGTTCCTATAGAGATATACAAACATCTTCCACAAACTGTGGGTATAAATTACTTCGAGGTGACTTATACCAATAGTTTACAAAAAAACCCTTGGTATATGTATATACCAATGGCACAATCCCAGCGGTTTAGAGATCCATTAATATACGCTATACCTACTATTCTCTAGCTGATACTAATGGTTGAAAAATATTGGTACAACCCATGTTTACCTCAATTATTATTTATTATTTAACTCATTTAAATAATTCAAATAACTTGTGATTAAATTATGGTGATCAATAATACCTGAATTAGGAATATTTATTTTCAATTATTAAATTAATTATTTTATTTTAATTGAGATTGTGGATACATAATGTGTGTAACCCTGTTGAAAAAATTCTTAGTGGCATTAGAAATAACCACCTGTGTTTAAAGGTTCTAATCTAGGAATATTATAATGAGTCCTTATATAAAGAAGTTAACATCAAAATGAAATCGATCCTACTACAAACACATACTATGTAATATATTACGTATACAGAGATATTTCTAATCATGGATGTTTCATACTAGTGCCATCAATAAATATACCTATATTATCTTTCATTGATATTATAGAAATTAATACTAGAACAAAAAATTATATTAATTGATTTATAAAGGATGTTCAATATCATCAAAGGAACTAAGATTTCCACATCAATTATAGGACGGAAGAGATAAATCCTTTCTCAAGTTATCCTATAATACAATATCACTCGTCAAATACCCAAAAAATCATATTTCACCAAAAATATATGTCTTCTTGGATTTCATAAATATATCAATGTACATGATTCACGATATATATTTATTATAATAATAAATTCTAATGATAAATACAAAAATAGGTACATCCAATGACAAATGGAAATGTGGATTTCTTATTGAAAATCCTATTCAGATTACCTCAGATCATTAATATTACCATGGGAGAACACCATGATATGGGGTCTCAGTGTCTTATGAGCCACCTAACCCAAATATTCTATATCATATGTTTACTATTAATAATTATAATTCATTAATATAATAAGATTCAATTTTAATATCATGGAACCACTTGGTTCTCATCACAGTGGGGAACTACGTTGATCATTTTTATGGTATATATTCTTGGGACATTATCACATAAAAATATCATATTGAAAATTAATCAAAACATGATATGAAATATTCCCTAATTATGAGAAACATGTAATAAAGTACTAAAAAAGTTGGATATGGGTAACTTACATCAAAAAACTACTCACTTAATTACACTTCAAGAGGAATTCTTTATAGATCAACTTGCAAGAATTTACATCAGATAGGTTGTTGGGATGCATTTAACACCAATATTGATTGTACTTGACCACGATCTGAGATTTAACTCCATGTTCTAGAGATCCTCTAATATTCTCAAAATACCATGTTGAACATTAGTATGAATTATCTCCCCCAAAATGATGGCTAATATGAAAGGAAAATTCATACACATGATGTTATGTTTAGATCATGTTCGATGAACTTAAAAGAAGTATTGGATCAAAAAATTCCTCTGGACAGGTTCACGTACAATAATAGTTTCCACCCAATCATCCAAATGGCTCCATATGTGACCATTATGGGAAGATATTAAGAACAACTGTATGTTGGGAAGAAATTGGTGGAAAAATGTTGGTGGGCCATGAAATAGTTGAAGAGGCGGTTAAAAAGGTCAAGACCATTGATTAACATATCTAGATTTCATATAGTTAAAAAAGATATATGTTAATATCAAATAATGAGACCTAGTGTTTAAGGTTATGTATATAGTGTTTCTCTACATATCTCCTTGGATGTGAGTCATGATATTTGGGATGTAGGGGATGATAAGACCCATGTACATCATCCCTTTTGATATTCTCAGTCACATTAGATATATGTCTTATCGTATATCACTCCCACTAACCCTTTCTCATGTATAAGATGCATTCAATGTATCCTGATTAAAGAAATACATACCATATCCCACATATTTTCTAAATTCAGATGTCGTATATTTGAAAACTTATCTCTCTTATGAGGATCATCTATTTAATATATTTGATCGTAGAGATAAAGTTTTATGAAATAAGAAAAATCTCTAGGTCAATGTACTATAGAAGAATCATATATACAAAGAGGAAACCTGGGAACTGAAGGAATAAATAAAGCTAATGTAACCTAACATATATTCACCATAGTCTTTAATAGAAAATTTTTATGGTTAAATTATTTAATTGAAAAGAATGTAACATCCTAGTTTTTTTATAAATGAAAACTACTCGGGATAGCGTATGCGACTTGCAACACCAATACTAACCAAACCATGCTTATTGATGACTATTATAACCTAACCATTAAATTAGAGGGCATTGAAAATATTACATAATATTTAAAAATATATAATTTTCTTCATTTATATAATATTATTGATAAATTCTTATGGAATAAGAACTCAACTTTTGATGAAAATCTTCTAATCTATAAAGTGCATGTTTCCTTCAAAAATGATTTTTATATATTATGAGAATGTATTATAATGGTTTAATAATTTATTGGAAATATTATTTTATAAACATAATATTATTTTTGAAATAATCACATCTAAATTAACATAGGATGAAATTTTGTGATTTTTCTAAAATGTTTGAAATTTTAGTAAATAGTGAAAAATACGGTCTCTTCAAATACTATAATTTATTTTCATTAAATAAATCAATTTAAAGGTTACATTATATTTTGGATTTTATCTTAAAGTATAATATTTACCATTATAATTATAATAATATAATTCATTTCATTTTTATCAAAAAATTTCCTGATTTTGGAAAAAGATTATTTTTTGCTTAAAAATGCAGTATTATGTAAACTATTTTTAAGTGAATAAAGTCTATCCATTTTAATTAATAAAAATAAACCATTTAAAGTAAATATAAAAATTAGATTTATAGATTATATATATAGTTATATTATTTTAAATTCACATAATAATTATTAATAGTCATATTGTTAATGTAAGATCATTTTATGCTTGAAAAATACTTTTCTTGAAAGACGATTTTTGACACATTTTGAGGGTTTATTGTTAAAATAAATGTTGAAACATATATGAATTTAATATAATAATCCTTATTCCAAATTTTAAAACATAATAATTAATATTATTTATTAAGTTAAACTAAATATTTTGTCATAATGAAAAGTAAAAATAGTAAACATTTGTTAGCATGAGTAATTGTAAAACTTATTTACTATGGGATTAAACTAAATAGGTAAGGGGAGTAAAATGTTTAAGTTATGTTTATTTTTGTATATTTGTGATTTTTATTGAAAATATCATCCATACACTATTGTTTTTCAATTTTGGAGGAACTTGATTTGAGGGTAACATCTCATTGTTGAATAATTTTGGGTATTTACGAAAATGCCACCCCCTCTAACTTAAAATGGTAACCTCCTATTCTCCACATTATACAAGTAAATTAATTTTATTTCAACCAATAAATTCTAAAAGTACATCTTTATTTCCATTCCAATGTCATATAATCAATTTTTTGATCATAAATCCAATCTTGGAAGGCTTTAGGAATAATCCTATCGTCCTGGTCTGTAGAAGATGTATCATTCCGGACCGTGCATATTTGGTTTACTTCTTCTTTCACCTCATTAAAAACAAAATATATCATGTTGATATAATAAAATTAGTATATTAAAAATATTAATAATTTATTATGATAATTTAATAACATAAATCCATCTCTACTTTAATCAACTGGAAATTGAAACAATCATTTGTGTGTACGGTGGACTATCGTCTCCTGAACTGATGTAATTCATTTTTCATAATCGCCTCTTATAATAGTTAATTATAATAAGTTTAACTTTTATATGTGATATTAATTACATATGAATCTCTATTTAGGATTAATATATCATATACCTTATTACCATACCATCCATTAAAAAATGATGACATCATTTTGTGTACCAAGGGCAACCACCTCGCGAAGCGATGCAATTGATTTTTTACCACATCACATGGAAGATATATGTAAGTGTTTGTAAATAAATATTTTGGAATTTATTATATAATTAAAATTAATTAAATTTAAAGTATCAATTACCTCATTTTCATGTGGTTCATTGAATAATGAAATTGCTACTCATGCGTATGTATGACCTTCCATCTCTATGATTTTAATATGAATAATTTATCATATCTTTATTACATGGATGGTTTTACAAGTATAATTTTTGTATAAAATTTATAATTTTTTAGTTATCATTATTCTGGAGTTGATGAATTAATAATCTATGTGACATTATCCAATATTCCAATGTGATTTTGGACATATGAACCAAACATCATTAGAACATCCTACTTGAGTCTAAATGATTTAGTAATTGAATATAACAAGATAATAAATAAAATAAGGAACAAAAAAATGGTCATTTTTCATAGTATTTTAAATAAGAACTGTAAATATATTATAAATGAAGATAAATAACAAACGCGATGAATTAGGCTCAAGGTAAGGGATCTCTATAAACAACCCTTTACCTTGGATTATTGTCATCATCTATCCAACTAACATTATATCTCTCTTTAATGTCATATAATGCTTATAAATTCTATATATAATTATCTCAAATATATACATATATTTTTTCCATTCATTTTATGGTTAAATACATACCTTATTATCATTTCTCAAATTCCATCAATATGAAATTTTATTTGATTATAGTCAGTGGCAATATTATGAAATCTAATTTAATTACGAGGTAAGTTTTTAAGTTATTTTTTATAATTGATTTCTTTTATGTGGAATGAATAAATCATGAACATGTTATTTGGGGTGCATGTATATAACACTCAAATGACTTAGATAGTACTTTAGTTTTATAAGGTGTCATGTATGGTATTATGGAGTAAATTTAGTCTATTATGATTCCTTTCCCACCATGTGATATTGTCTAGTTTGTTATCCTTGAATCATGTTTACATAATGTTATATGTTTTTAGAACATTTATTTTGTTAACAAGATCTTATGATACAAGGTTCATTATGTTATGAATTAATGTTATTACTCATAAGCCTTCCCTTTTATAAATTCATTTAATAACATTGTCTCACATTTTATGTTTCTTTGTCATGTTTATTCTCATTCTAATATTGTTAGATCACACTATTCTTTATTTACTCCGTAGGTTATAATATTTCGTTTTAGGAGATCAAATTTATTTATGAGCTCATTATAGAGAATTAATTTATGATTTCATGTTTTAGTTTCATTTGTGGTTATATGAACATAGTCATCCAAGGACATTATGCCTCATAATCTTTGAGGTGGTACTTGTTTGAAATTTATGATAAAAAATCATGTAATAACAACAGTAAAAGGATTGGGCTTCTATAATCAAATTATTGAAAATATGGAAATATATTTCAACATTACTTTGATTATAAAGTTTATATTATTTAATGTAAATATAAAGTAAATTATGATACTATCTTGATTTCAATATCTATAATTATTTATGAGAAGGATAAAATTAAATTATGTTATGTTATAAATGGTTATTTAAAAGATAAATTAATTTTTTATCATGGTAATTAATTTCATAATTTTAGTCAGGAAATACTTACCTCAAATTAATATGCAATGTCTGCATGGTGGTTGTGCATGCAGTAGAACAATCTATAGAAGAGTTTTTGAAATAGTAAAAGTTATTTTTTCAGAGAATTATCATCTCTAAAAAAATAATAGGCCTATATAACTTATTTGGTTTTTTTGAATTTTTTATATTTGAATTATATTACTTTCATATTACATTAAATTCCAAATTAAATAAATACATCAAAAAATGGCATTAATGATATTTTATAATAAATAAATTTTATTTAAATAATTTAAAATTACTAAAAATATTTTATAAGCCCATGTGAATAGAATTTTGTTGAAAATATAAAATTTTCCATTTATGGGTCAATTTTCCATTTATTTAAAATATATTGAATATTTTAGTGTAAAAAACATTGATTCCATGGTAAAAGAAAAAATGGTTCGTAAGGGTTTAAAATAGAAATATAAATGTGAAACAAATCACTTAAATTTTCAAAATATTTTTAGATGATAGAATTTAAACCATTACACATACTAAATTTCAAATATATCAATTTGGATACATTTTAAATGAAAATTAATTTATATTAATTTAATACTTTAATAAATTCTATGAATTCTCCTCCCCTCACTTATATAGGGGAACCTCCTCTCTTGTCTTCCTAACATCTTTTAAGAACTCTATTTTATCTGATACCTACCCAAGTATCTCAAAAAATTAACTCCTGAGATCCAAGATTCCCTAGTTTTATTATAAAACCATCTTAGAATGTATTTTTCCTTAACATAAAGGGGTTGTCGGAACAAGTGGTATAGTTCATAACTAAGTGTTATGGTTTTATTTTTTATCTATCTCATATAAATATTATTAAAACATTATTATATAATAACATAATTGTATTAAATATACAAATATGTTATTATGTTGATGTCCTACCTTATATATATGTCATCTTGAATCTAATGGGAATCAAATCAATCATCTATGTGTACGATAGATTACCTCCTCGTGAACTAATTTAATTCATTTTTTTCACTACCCCTCAATGATGGTGATAATGATGGATTTAAAATATATATATATATATTATTAATTAAATATTTATCATTCTATATTGAAAATATACCAACTAATTTATTATGTTTTTATCCATTGAAAAATGATAATGTTATTCATGAGTACATGTGGACTAAAACATCTATTAAGAAATGTGATTTTTCTCCATCAACACATCACATATATGATTTATATAATTAATTTAATGATATAATATAATATTTAAGATAAAATAATCATTATATAAAGGTAAAATAATACTTACCTTATTTATATCGTGATCGTTAAAAAATGAAAATGTTACTCATGCCTACGTATAACCAATAGTCTCAATGATTGTAACAAAATTCATTTTTCATATCTATATTTCATGGTTCATTTTAAAATATAATTTATTTTTAATGATGATAATTATTTAATTATTATTATTCTAATGATTATTGAATAATTACCCATTTTACTACAATCACCATATCGATGGGGTTTTGAAATTATGAACCTAACATCCTCAAAATACCGGACATGGACTGAACGTATTATTTAATTAAATACATATTTTATATAACTGAAATAAATGTTTTTCTGTTGAATTAAAAAAATATTTTTTTATTAAAAATGTAAATAATTGATATAATTTTATAATGTAGGATTTTAAGGAAATAAATGAAATGTCTGGACTCTAGGTAACAGGTTTTATCACAGTTTTCCATCATTGGGGAATGTTTTATTACTGGACATAAAATTTATCTTAAATGGTGTATAAGCTGAAATTTTACTGGTTATATGATGAATCATTCATACTGCATGGAATTTTAGGTATTAATTAAAATTCTTTTTTCCAATGTGACTTACATGAATGTTATCAAGTAGTAATGAGTCTCCTAACTCAATTTATTTTTAGTGTGGTATACTCAAACATGATGGACATTGGAAAGCCATGATTATTGGTGAATTTATATATGAATTATTTTACTTCTATATTTCCACTTTTTAATGGATTTAAATCTGTTACTTATATTTACTCAATTTATTAATTCTTAATTCATTAATATGATCTTTATAATGGTTATCTATCCTAAATTCTCTTTTTTATCATATACATTTATTTTATGAACCTATCTTCTTTTATGAGGTTTAAATACCACCGCTTTGATATGTTACATTGTAAATCTCATTATTTTTCAATTTATGTTATTTCTTCATGGTATTTCTAAATCAGAAGTTACTAAATTGGAAAGGGATTTATATTTCAATCTAATTTAAATACGGATTTTTTATGAAAGACTTTACATTGAGAAATTATATTTTAATAATTTTTTGAACTCATTTAATTTTTCTTCCCTTATGGATATTTCTATAATTTTCATGTTTTAGTAGTATTTTATTCCCATTGGTAAATTAAATTGTTCAATTTTCTTTAAAAAAAGAATAATTTATTTTTCCAATTTTGGTTGGCAATTATTTTCTCCAATAAATTTGTTTCTAAATTTTTTTCGATAATGTTATAGAATATTATTAAATAATTTTTTTAAATAATTTTTTACCATGATTTAATTTTTTTTAAAAATGTAAACGAATTTTTTTGTTAATTCTCTAAAAAATGAACTTTTTACTAAATCTGTGAACTAGTTAATTATATTCACAATTATGACATGAATAGAGTTTCATAATTCCATGAACGCTCAATTATTTTAAAATTCCATAAAAATTTTCCATGGTTATTTTCGAAGAAAATATTTTCCCTAATATTACATAAAGTTTTAGTTTTAAATGTTATTTTATATGTGGAATGTTTATTCTATTGAATAATTTTTAATTATAGTTTTACTGTATTTCTATTTATCAATGAAAAAACTCTTAATTTTAATATTATTCAATATGAATATGACATAATGACACCATCCTTATTTTTTGTATTGATGGATTATGATTTTTTGAAATATATTTTCATCAAACTCGTTTCTTTTCCATGGGTAAATAAAGTTACAACATAATACAATATATTGTTAAAATATTAATTGTGAAAATAGAGGAATACATATATTATATTCATGTGTAACACTTGGAAATTATTGGTGAAAATGGTTGAGACTGATTTTTCACACAAAAATGGGTGATCCTGATTTAGCTTATATGATGGGTGACCCCGATTTAAATCTCCAATCCAATGGGTAATGTTCTTTTTCTTCAAAAGTGAGAAGGAGTGTGTAAAAATCCAATATTTCATAGTAAGATACATATTTAAAGTATGTCAATAGCTTATAATACATGCAACACTGACTTGGCTTACGTTATATGCAAGATTGAGTTTCTGCGAAACACCATAGTAGTATTACAATTATTTAAATGATATATTAATTTATCGATTAAATATAGTGATATGAATTGTAAAAAATACATTTTTATTGTTCTTTATAATTTCTTCACATATATAAAAAATATTTATAACAAAATGTGTATGTTTTCATAAAATAGTTATATATTTCAAAAAACTATTTTCTTAAAAGAACTACTGTTTTTGTCTTTTTATGAATAATAATAAAATTAATAGTAGATACTCCTAAAAATTGATTTTGGTAAAATAAACTTAATTTTGGTATTCAGAATATCAAAATTAGATTAGGGTGAAGTTTTGATATTTTTCAGAAAACATTCAATTTTTTGATAAATAGTGAAAAATACTACATTATACGTAAAAACTGAGAATTAATTTAAATAATTATTATTTTTATATAAATTTATTTTAAATTAAAAATCGATACATAATACCTATATTAGTCCAATTTAATTCATTGGATTCATTTTATAATATAATTAGATATGTAAAATTTTATTGAAATTTTTAATGTCTTTTACGCACCTTCTAGGCACATTTTCAAATTTTCATAAAACGTAACTTTACCATATCTATGAATTTAATTTAAAAAATACGATAGAGACGGATGACATCAATAAGTAAAATGTGGTATAATAGGATAAAAATTATTTTTCAATGAATAGTAACTTTTGAATATTATTAACCACGGTTAAAAATTAAATAAGGTAATTAAAGGTAAAAAAGATATTATAATCTCCCTAAAACATTTTCTAACTCTATGGGATAAGTTTATTTCTACCAAATTCAACATTAGGAAAAAAATAATATCCTCTTTGATCCACTATGATTAGATTAGGACATTTATTATTATTTTATTTAAATAAGAGTTAAAAGTGTTAAATTCAAATTTTAATAACTAAACCATTTTTCATAGGGTTATACATAATATTAATTCGAATATAAATATTAATTATAAATATAAAAATATTTCCAACATAATGTTATTTTATTTATATTTTTAGACATTAAATAAATAAATTTATTTATAAGACAATGATGATGCACTAATTACCTTATTAATGAATGATTAATTTAATTGATATTATAAATATCCAAATAAATGTAAATTGATACTTTTGATGAATTAAACGAATTTTATAGGTTAATATAACATTTAAGGGTTTATTTAATTTATTTATTCAACCTAATAATGTTTTTTGGACTTTTACAAAAACCAAATACTAAATAGTGTCAAAATTCACATAAATGAGTTTTACAAACAAATACTACATTATTAAATGAAATAACATTTATAAATAACTAGTGATCTACCAAAAGATGGAAATAATGATATATATGTCATTAATGAACCACTTGGGATTATTTTTGAATTTTATAGTATCTTTATTAACTATGTAATATAAAAATACTAGAAGACATTGTAAAAGTTAAACTATTTAACTAAGAGTTAAATATAAAGGATATGGTTAATATGGACACCAAAACTTGTCTAAAACCTATTGGATGAAGGGAATTTGACCCATCCCCAAATTATCCTTTATATGAATCCATATTGGTCCATTATAAACGGAAAATGATATTATAATAAAATAATATTTCAAACATTTCCTAAAGTGACCATCACCTCTCTTATAAAAGGTTACTTCCCCTTATCTCAAATTCACACCTAAAAATCCACTTGTATGGGCCAAAACATATTAAAATATATTCCAAAATACCCTGAATTTACTCTAGATTACTTAATTTGACCAGAAATCCATCCTATGGAGTCCTTCTGATCAAATCAAAAGGAAGCCCCCAAAGAAGAGGTAATAATTTTACCACCTCTTTCAAAGTTCTTTTCTACTTCCATATTCTATTTCTTTTTTGTTACCATAACAAAATAATAACTCTAGTAACTTTAATGTCATGAAATGTTATTATAAATATGGTGCGACCATATTCACTATTCTATCCATCTAAGGAATAACAAAGTCACCATACGTGCGTATGTACGACTTACCGTCTCCACATCATGGTGTAGTTTGTTATTTAACACTTTATTATTTAGATGGATATAATAATGTGTATAATTGATGTAAATAATTAATATAAAATTTAAATGATTAATTATATATGATATACCATCCAATTACGTATTATTTCTCAATCAAGAGAATGATATTCTCGCTCATGCGTACTTATATTTTATCATCTCCACAAACGTGAGGAGATTCATTCCCCATCGTAACCATTCCCTAATAATTTTAATTTTATGATTAAAAATAATGTTTAAATAACTTAATATAATTCTATATATGAATCAAATACATTCTATCCATAACGAACATGACTTAATAACAAAACATTAAAAGGAAAACGAATCAGTTTACACCTAAAACAATGATACTACTGAAATATTATTAACAAAGCAATATTAAAAGATCATATATGATATAAAATTTATGTATTTGGTTCTTGAATAATTTAATTACAATGATTTATCTATTATACTGGAGGTTAACGTACCGTCAACCAATGAAAATTACAAGGTAAGGGATAATTTTACAATTTTTTTGTTATTTGAAGATGTTTATACGTAAGTATCTACTAAGAAATATGTATCATCCACAACTGGGTTCTTAAAAATGAATTTCAAAACATTTTTACTATTTAATAGACAATGGGTAAAATTCATTTATACCCTTGTTTGAATTTTTATAAAATTTTTTGAAAATAATCTTTCCACCTCTTTCCAAACAAGGTATGTTATGACCTTTTTAACGAATTATGGTTATAATGTTATTTTTAACTTATAAAGCGGGTGTTGATATTTTCAACCATTATAACATCGTCAAAGCTTCCCTAACAATATTACAATAATATTTTCAAAATAAATTTTTTCTTTTATAATTATGTGACTTTTAAATTATTTCAAAATAGAAAGTGATATTTCTCTCAAATAGTTTTTGATTTCGTCTATGTCAACGTACATTGATGGATTTTACACTTGTTTGGAGTTTATTTATTATGATAAAAGTTTCCATATTTTATTTAAGGTTTTGTCACATGTTTTACTGTGGATGTGTGATTTTTATACCACTGATGATTTATGGTTAAAGTATTAAAATTTCACATGTTAATATAAATTTTTATGTTATGTTTCAAATATTTAATGTGAGGAATGCACTAGACTTAGTAAGTGACATGTGGATCCCTCTATAGCTCCTCGATGCATCGTTAGGTCTCAAGAGACAAACTAGTGTCTTGGCACAAGGACTTGAAAAAAACTTATTTGTAGTCTTGGCATGAGGCATTGACTATGTTGTTATGAAGTCTGGCATTATGGATTATATCATTATTAAATTAGTTATTTATAATACATGTGATTATTCGACTAGTAGAATATCCACATGAATATGTAAATGGAAATATTTGATTTTTCTTTTCCATATTATACTGAAGTTTAATTTTAAAATTATTTTGTTTTAGTTTTATATATTCCCTTCAATGTTTATGCTTATTTTTGAATGTTTCCATTATATTTTTATCCTTACTGAGAATATAATCTCACCGCTTTAGTATGTTTTCTTTTTCCCATGATGTGAATAAGTATATTATGATTGACCTTCAAGTATAGGCTATGTGATATGAGTGTGTTCAAAGGGAATACAATGTTATTTTTTTATTTTTTGATGTTAAGTAAAAATTATTTATTTATCCAGTACTTCCAAGGCTACTAAACTAATCAGTCTTTCGATACTTGATCTCTTGTGATAATTCCAATGTCATGTAATAATTCACAGACTCTAGGTATCTAGGTTCAGGGCATTACAGTTTGTATTATAGAATGTTTAGTACAACCCATGGAGTCTGGATTCAGAAAAACTATTATTAGGGAACATTACCCTGATATAATCTTTGAGGATTCATATAAAAGAACATCCAAAAATTTTGGTAGTGTAAATATTATGTGTGTTTTCTAGGAAAATGCATCCCTATCTGGATACAAACAAGTAGAGGTTGCCCTAACATTGATGTACCTAGGAGTGAAATATCTAATAAGAAGTTTTGGTCTTGACCTAGGGTATCCTGGTACACAAAAATAGGCCTTACTGCACTATTGGTATTGACACTCCAGGGATATATGCTAAGGATAATTCACATTTTCATTACATACCATTATGAAGGATTTATGAGTAAATACATCCTCAAAGAAAACATTTTATGATTATGGATTATATGCACAATGTTTTAAAATTATTTTATGAATTTTACATGTTAGGAATTATTTATTGCGATTCATAAACTAAAATAGTGTATGCCATTGTTTAGAAAAGGTGGCCAGTAAAAGGGATGTGAACTCTAGCAATACACATGATCCAAAGAGTAAAATGGATCGTATCTTTCACTATATTAATCCAACATTTTGAAGAGAAATAGTCTCCTATATATTCTCGTCATAAGAAAAAATAGTATGATTTGTTAATAAGATAAGTAAATAATTATATGAGTCTTATGGATTTGAAGGGAAGCCAGAGAAGAAAATTATGGTTGAGAGAAATATGGATAAATGGTCGAGGGAAAAGTAGATTTTCCCCAAATGTGATAAATATTGAAAGAATCACCATGGTAAATTCTTGAAGGGAATTAGGGTTTGATATAAGTGTGGAGAAAAAGGACACCAAGTACGTGATTACAAGGGTAATAAAAAGGATTCAAATGTACAATGCTTCATCTTGAAGGAGTTTAGACGCTACATGAATCAATATCCCAATCACCATAGTATACCATAAATGATGCTATTGGATAATAATCAAGTTATGATACTAATATAGATGATGAGGTATAATTATTGTTATTATATTTATATTAATTAATTATGTCATTTTCATGTTTTATCAACAATGTACTGGTTATATTAATTATGAACAAAAATAAGGATGCTACTGTAATAATATTTCATTAAGGATTTGAGAATTTATGGAAGTAAGAAAAGTGACTCAATTGCAAGTTAATATTTTTGGAAAATAAATGGTTAAGGGAATGATAACCCGTATTATGGTCCTGATACTGAGGTAGTTATTGTGGAATAAGAGATAGTTGATTTTGATAAATTATAGTGGATATTATTGACTTCGTTGGAACTGTTTAATGGTTTGTTTATTCCATCGTTGTTGGAGTATTAATTTTTTTTGAATATAAGTAATATGTATAGTATTCAATAAGGAATAAAATATCATGAATGTAATAAAAAAGGTTTAATGTAATTCAGTGTGTTACCATGTTTTAAGATAATACATGATGAAGGTACTCACATGTTATTATGTGGAAAAAAGAGATCTTCATTATGTTATGTTGTCCTTCCTTATAAGTTTTTGGACTATGAGTTTAGAAAAATGTATTTTGGATAAGTCTAGAGATTGGAATGGATTAAATATGATATTGGATACTATTGTTTAAGGAAAAAACATTTCCAAAAAAATTGTATTTTTTATAAAAATGATAACCCGAAGGTCGGGAGAAAACATGTCGCGTTCGGCAAGGATGTAAGAGTTGAACCCACAACCGATGGGCGACAAGGCTGTATCACCTACCATAGGCTTACATGATGTACATAATATAGTTTTTTTAATTATACGATAGATGAATTATGAATTAGTTTTTTTTAAACCCTAAACAATTAGGATAAATAGAATATTTTTGAGTTCTATTATTTTTTGGAGTGAAAATGAGTTTGTGGTTGAAATTATTTAAAGGATGGAACTCTATATGTCAGGTATTTGATTTATTCTATGAAGAAATTAATTCTTAAAACGTAAAGAATGTATCTTAAAACAAAAAATGTGTTATTATAATACTTTATGTTTTGATGAACTAATGATATTTTAAGTCATCATCGATTTATGTCTTTGAGGCCCTCAATTTTCTAATTATTGTTCACATTTTTGTGATTGATGACAACAATATATACCTATAAATATTTAATTTTTCATCCAATTATGTGACATAAATTGCTACTAATTTTAACTTATATGAAATACTAATTTGTTGGATACTTTTTCTTTTCTCTTTCCCTCTTATTAAGACTAAATTTTATTATCCCAATTTTTTATGTGGGTTTTCCACAACGGTATTTTCTATTTTTAAGAACTTATTTTTGAAGAACAATTTTAAATTATGAGGATTAAATTAATTGAAGAAGGGGATAATGTAACACCCAAATATTTAATAGTATGTTATATCTTTAATGTATGTTAATATCTTATATTATATGCAACAACGACTTGGCATGCGTTATACGCATGATTAAGTTTATGCAAAACTACCCATTAATATTATAATTATTTATACAATATATTTATTTACCAACAAAATATTGTGATATGAATTGTAACAAATAAATTTTTATTTTTATTTATAATGTTTTTACAAAAATAAAACAAATTTTTAATGAAATTTATATGTCTTGTAAAAATAGTTATATATTTAGAAAAACAATTTTCTTAAAAGAACTACATTTTATTTCCTTTTGGGAAAAATAATAAAATTAATTTTAAACACCCCTAAAAATTGAATTTGATAAAATAGGCTTCATTTTTGGAATTATAATTTCAAAATTATCTTAGGTTGAATTTTTGGAATTTTTCTGAAAACTTTCAATTTTTGATGAATAGTAAAAAATACAACATAGAACATAAGAACCAACAATATATTAAAAAATTAATTATTTTCATTTAAATATATTTTAATGTCAAAATAGATACATAATACCTATATTATTCTCATGCAATCAATTCTAGTAATTTTATAATAAGATTAGATATATAATATTTTTTTGAATTTTATAATTTCTTTTACCCACCTTATAGACACATTTTCAAATGTGCATAAAACGTAATTTTACCACTTCTGTAAATTTAATTTAAAAAATCCGAGGGAAATAGTTCAAATAATTATGTTAATTGTGGTTCGATAGGATGAAAATAAGATTTGGTGAATTGTATCTTTTGAATTTTATTTTCCACGGTTAAAAGTAAATAGGATAATTAAAGGTAAAAATGATATTATAATTACCCTATCACATGCCCTAATTATATTTTATAATTTTATCTCCTATAAAAATAAACCATAGGACTAAAATAATATACTTTTTTATCCACATGGATTAGATTAGGACATTTATTATTAATTTCTTTAAAGAAGAGTTAAAAGTGTTATATTGAAATTTTAATAACTAAACCATTCTAATATATGTTAATACATAAGACAAATTCAACTATAAATATTAATTACAATGATAAATATATTTACTAAATAATGGAATTTTATTTATTATTTTTACACATTAAATAATTAAATATATTTATGAGGCAATGGTGATCTAGAAATTACCCTATTAACGAAAGATTAAACTAATTGATATTATAAATGTCCAAATAAATGTAAATTGAGACTTTTGATGAATTATAATAATTTTATAAATTAACAAGACATGTTATTATTGATTTAATGTTTTTTTTTTGTAATCATATTTATTTACTTTCATGAAAACCAAATACTAAATAGTTTCAAAATTGACATAATTGAGTTTTTAAAACAAATAAAATATTATTAAATGATATAATATTCTTTAAAATATATATATTGGCCATAAGACTTATATAATGATATATATGTCATTAATTAACCACTTGGGGTTCTCTTTTTCATTTATATTATCTTTGTTAACCATGTAATATAAAAATACGGGAAGACTTTGTAAAAATTAAACTATTTAACTAAGAGTTAAATCTAAAAGATAAGGTTAATATGGAGACTTGAACTCTTCAAAAACCTATTCGTTTAAAGTATTTCGACCCACCCAACCTTATACTCAAACTAAATCTATTATGAGTCATTATAAACCAAAAATGAGTTTATAATTAAATAATACTTTTCTTTTTCTAAAGTGACAATCACCTCTCTTATAAAAGGGTACTTCCCCTTATCTCAAATTATACCTCCAAAGCCATTTGGCTTAGCCAAACCCTATTCAAATATCTTCCCAACTAACCTAAATTAAACCTATAGGCATTAAATTGATTATTAATCCACCATACAGATCCCATTTGGTCAAATCAAAAGGAATCCTTTGAAGAAGAAGTAATAATTTCACCACCTCTTTCAAAGTTCTTTTCATCTTCCACTTAATCTTTCTTTGTTGTTTACATAAAAAAAATAATAATTCTAGTACCTTATACATACTTAGATTTTATTAAAAATATGTTACAACCATATTCATTATTCTCTCTATCATATGAGTGAGACAGTCACCATACATGCGTAGGTAAGGCTTACCATCTCCACTTCATGTTGTAGTTTGTTATTCAACACATCATTATTTGGATGGGTATAACAATAAGTATAACTATTGTAAATAATAAATATAACATGTTAATGATTCTATATATATAACATACCATCCAATTACATACTATTTCACCATCAATAGAATGATATTGTTGGTCATGCATACGTACAGATTACCGTCTCCACGAACGCGATGAGATTAACTTCCCATTATAACCATTCAAGAATAATTTTCATTTAATGATTAAAAATAATTTTTAAAGAACTTAATTTAATTCTGGTTATGAAACAAATATATCCTATCCATAAGAAACATGAATTATGTAACAAAACATTTAATGTAAAATGAATTAGTTAACACCCGAAATAATGATACTTCTGAAATATTATTAACAAAGTAATATTAGAAGATCATAAATGATATCATATTTATGTATGTGGTTTTTACTATTATAAAAGAGGTTAATGAACCCTCGACCAAAGAAAATTACAAGGAAATGGTTAATTTTACAATTTCTTTATTATCCAAAGATGTTTATACATAAGTATCTATTGGGACCTCTTTATCATCTATATTCGTATTTCATAAAAATGTATAAATTTTTTTTTTGACTATTTACTATATTTTTGGTTAAATTAAATTATACACTCATTTTACTATATATAAAATGGTTTGAATGGAATCTTTCTATCTATTTCCAAATAAGTTACTTTATGACCTTTTCGAAAAATTAAGGTAAGAATGTTTTTTTAACTTAAACGGCGGGTGCGACTATTTTCTGTCGTTATAACACATTTGAATATTCCCTTACAACATTATAATAATATTTTCAAAATAAATGTTTTCTTTTATAATTAAGTGACTTTTAGATTATTTCAAAATATCAAGTGATATTTCTATCAAATAGTTTCGACTTCATCATTGTTAACATCGTTTGATGGATTTTATACTTGTTTGAAATTGATTTAATACAATACAATCTTAAATATTGTATTCAAAGTTTTTTGATAACTTTGACTATGGATGTGTAATTTTTATATCATTAATGGTTTATGGTTAATGTAGTAGCATTTCATTTTCTAGTTTTAATAATAATTTTTATGTTATGTTTCAACGTTTTCATAAGAGAAAGGCATTGGACTTAATAAGTGACAAGTCAAGCCCTCTATAGCTCTGCAATGCATCGGTACGTCTCAAAAGATAATGTAGTGTCTTGGCACAAGGTAGTGAGAAAATCTTATTTATAGTATTGGAACGAGGCCTTGACTATGTGGTTATGATATCTGGCATTATGCATTACATCATTATGAAATTACCACTTGATATTACTTATGATTATTCCACTAGTAGAATATCCATGTGAATAAGTAAATATAATTATTTGATATATCTTTTACATATTATGCTGAAGTTAAATTTTAAAAGGCTTTTGTTTTAGTCTCATACATTTCCATCAATATTGATTCTTATTTATGAAATTTTTCACCGTATTGTTATCCTTACTGAGCATCTGAGATCACCCATTTCTTATGTTTTCATTTTCCCAATATGTGAAGAAGTATATTATAATTGACATGCAGTGATAGGCTAAGGGATATAAGTATGTTCAAAGGGAACATAATGTTATTGTTTTTTTATTTCATGACGTAATGTAAATAAAATATATGTATCTTGTACATCCAAGGCCACTAAAATATTCGGTCACTCGAGACTTGATCTCTTGTGATCATGCCAATGTTATGTAATAATGCACCGACTCTGGATAAATAGGGTCGGGGTTATACAGATTGTTAAAAGAGTTTTTTTTTGCAAAGGACATAACAAGGATCTAGTTATTTATTCCACACGTGGACATGTGTTAGGAAGATAATATTCCAAGATACCAACATGTTTTTAATCTTTCTAGAAGTTTTAATAGACTCTTTAATTAATATTGATATCACATGGATCCTATTCATTGATTCTCATTACTCAGAACATTGATAAATTTCTATATTTTGTCACATGTTTTATGATCCATATTTTTATTGGTATTTATTATCATATATTTTGATAATGAAAATAGATTATTTCATCATAAACTTTTTCTCACTGATGACATTAATTGATAATTTTTATTTTTACTATTACCAAGAATTTGAGATTACCCTTCTTATGTTTCCATTCACCAATGTAATGATTAAATGTTTTAAGTATGTTTTCCCTAATAATTTTATTATATTTGGATAACATATTGGGATATGATGTATATTTTTATAAACAAATTGTTTATATATCCATGTTGTTATATAAGAGTTTTTATGTTTTTGATGAAAATAGGGATGGATGACAGTCATTTGTGGGGGTATGAGTATCGGAAAACAATATTTTACATCGATCCACGACTATCATTAAAATCCAATTCTAGGTGTTTCCAATGAGGATTATTTATGGAACCAAAAACACCCAATGGTCCTCATATCCATGATGATTTATTGACATGAATTACAAAGGTAGTCAATCATTGAAGGATTTTCCCAATGGTGCTTGGAAACACACATTCTTCGATAGAAATGGATGTCAAAATCATCACAACCATTTGGGTATTATTTATTTCTATTATAATACACTCTTATTGATTTCTGTCATATTCACGAATATTTTATAAAACATAAAATAAAACTAGTTCCCATTTTCATTTTCAATAAATCACATATACATGAAAGGGTAACCATATATATGTATCAATGGTTATTTATCATTGGAAATATATATATATATATATATGGTTATCCATTTAGTTATCCACCTATATACATTAGAGGTTCTACATCTTTTTTACACTGTTTATTTAGTAATTTGTTTTTCAAAGGATCACGGTTTACAACCTCATAATTGAGAACTGTTGAGTTTATTTCCATAATAGGAGTTGGTATGAGTTTTTTTATCAGATGCAGACCCATAATTGGTGTTTTCCGCATAAACTTGTGAAAGATATTATAACCCACATAGTCTGGTCCCACATAACAAGACACATCAAACCTTTTTAGGGTTATGTGACAATGACCTTACAATTAATTTTTGTGTCATGTGTCATGGATGAATTGGTGGATGGTTCCCTGCCAAGGATAATTAGGGACATATATGAGAGAAGACATTTATGGATGGCCCCTTAAGAAGTATGACTCAATGGTAATGAATGGTTCTTAAAACAAATATGTCCCTATAATGATATCTTTCATGATAAATCATATGTTGATGTAGGTGGGACTAAGTGGAATTAGAAGCAATATGGCCTTTTGGGTTGGGGGAATGATCTTATAATGAATACGGACCAATAATTATTGGTTAATGTTGTTGGGTTTGATCCTCGAGGATTCTTCTTATGTATCCCATGAATACACGAATAAAATCCCATATAGTTCCAATATTTTGGGGCTTACACCTATGAGGATCCCCATTTGAGGATTTTTTTATCATTATAGTGATATGATCACCATTAACCTCTAATCCAACATGATTATTGATTGGTGTGAGATACCAGATGAAGTATAATATTTGGTAGTCTATATGATCACCAATATATGATGGTAGATGAGGGTGATGATATAGAAGGGTATGATACTTCATGAAGTAAAGGATATGTGATTACTCTAGGTGGGATGTCTATCTGCTTCCCCTTCAGTCAAGTATATGAGGGGATAATGTTAATGCTAAGGGTGATAAGTGAGGCTTGTTGTCCAATCATATTCCCATTTTAGGAAATAGATGTCACCACCCAACTCGAGAATCCATCCTCCACCACCCCTAATGCTAGGATTCTCATTACAATGATAATTCATACCAATGATTATTCATAGGATCACACCAATTATGTATGATAAATGCAGGAATAAATTTACATTTAGAACTCCTGAATGGATAGAGGACACATCAATGTGTCTCTTCTCTAAGATGATTTAATCTTGTAGTCATGGGGGATGTCTCAATGATGGAATTCACAAGTTTTGGTCTGAGAAACGTGAAGTCATTTGGATAGTTTGTGAAGGCACCAAAATGGGGACAAACATAACTTAGAAATAAGGAGGTGATAGTAAAAGGGAATAATACCCTAAGGATACCCCATTCTGTATACTATACTTTTCTACATGTGGTGGAGGTCATGGAGGGTGTTCTTTTACAAAGGGATAATTCTACATTGTGGGATTCCTTTGTAGGGAAAGGGAATTGCCCTTATAGATGACCTTTCATGAAGGATCCTTTTATGAGGTATTCCTTTTTGTTTTATTTACATTATGCAGTAATTTAATTACCAGACCAAGTATTCTCTAGTCTTTTCCACATTCAATACCTTTACTTATTGTATTGTACCTTAACTACAAATTATTCTTGGTGCAATGCTGCAGATTAATAAAACCATCCTCTGAAAAGTGAATTTTTTTGGGTAGTAGTGATGTATCATTAAACCAAATGGTTGAGAATTTGTTTATGAGGTATGTGAAAAGTATTCCTATTTCCATAAATGAACAATATAATTTATTCAGTGGGGGATGTCGATCCACCGACTCAAACCAAAAAAATTGAAAATCATTTATGAGGGGACCAATTTCACTTCTTCCCACCACAAAATGTAATATTTTTTGTTTGATTCAAATCTACAACCCATTTTATAAAAAAAATAATTTATTGGGGGTTTGGAATTACCACATATCCTTGTAAATACATTTCATTTGTGGGAACACCATATATTGCAGTGATCCCATATAGTGTGAGAAATACCAGAAAGGGGAAGGTTGATTTGTTGATCTGGGTAATTTCATAATTTTATCACAGTGAATAGTTTTTTGGATTGAATTTTGATTTCCCAAATTTATCATAGCTTCCACATATTATTTTTAACTTTTCCAAAAAAAATCATTTCCCCATCGAAATGGGGTCTGATTGGCATGAAGAGGAGGCAATTTAGAGGAATAATATGGTCTCGTTGAATGCTATATGGTTTGAATGTGGACATAGAGTAAGGGCTACACCAATAAATGGAGTCAATAGAAACTCATTTTTCAGGTAGTGAACTATAGGTACTTTGGAACTCTCCCTTAACATGTGGCTTTCATCCCTTCCTACATAGTGATTTCCCTTTGTGAATGGTATTTTTTATGTACAAAATTATAACTATATGGAAACTATTATGTACATGAAGTAATTATCATGCATCATGGTAGAATTATTCTTACCTTGTAATGATAAATCATCATGGAAATTAAAATGCTATGTGTTCTGCATAGTGATTATGGTTTTGTGAAATGTTTTATGCTTTGAAATTTTTTTTCCGAATTCAAAAGTTGTTCTCTTATTTTATAGATATAAAAATGTACCCTTCTTAGATTTTCTCTAATTCTAATGGAAATAGTAAGTTCATGGTATAGAGTTTTGATGACATTAAAAATGTTACATAATACTAAATATTTAGTTTCTAGTGGATCTCATGGGTACTCATACGATAGAGTAAAATATCTCAAACTGGAGACCCCTTTATGTGTTTGAATTGTTTTTTGACATCCATATCCACAAATACACACTTCATAAATCTTTATCTATCCTAGATAAGAAGATAATGTAATGATACATGAGAAAATATCTCTATGAAGAGGTCTTACTTTTAGAAACAGTTTTCTGAGGGTATGTTTTAGGAAATACCACTTTTTTACTGAGTGATGAAGAACAAGAACAAGAATCAAATACCCATTGTTTTCAATCCATTTCAAAAAAATCAACAGTAGATGAAAATATAGGACGATCATCAAAATGGTTTCTTTTTTCAAGAGGATCATTCAATAAATATTAGGGATTTCATTTATAGATCTATCCATGTTATGATGAATTCAAGGTCGAGTTGAGGGTCATAGGACTGTATGAGGTTGTTTTCGTATTGTAGTCCTTTTCTCATTAGAACATATATATTATCCCCCACATTCATAGCCGATGGATCGCATACACAAAAAGAATTCAATTTAATGCATTGGGATGTTGGTATTAGTCTTTGTGTTGCATAAATGATTATAGGGATTCCAATAATACTATATATGTATCTAGAATTCATTCTTCCTTTCATTATGTGAGATGACATAGAAAATACACCTACCCCTCCAGAAAAATATTCATGACATATCAAAGGATATTGTAATTTATTATCCTTATACTATGATTTAAGTCCATTTATTTTACTCGGTTCATGGTTTTTTCATTTCAAACAGTTGAGATCCCCACACAAGGTAGCCTAGGACAAATCTGAAGCAAACACTCAATGGTATATTGTCACTTACTAGATGATGCTTTAGAAAAGTCATTTAGATAAATGTTTCTAGAATGTTTCCCCATGGTTTGACCGATTTTTTTGATTGTTAGACTTATTTGAAATATTTATTATTTATTTGTTATTTTGGGTGTGTGAATCAAGCACTGTGCTTAGAACTACATGCTTTATACAATCACCCATGTGGGAAATTGGGAGACACATTGACATAGAATTCATGATTTCAGTGAAGATATATCATCTATTAGACTAGATGATAATGGGAAATCCCTCTTACCCACTCACATTCCCATTCCATGTTCTTTAGGGAATGATATAAGCCCACACGGGGGGGGGCTATGAATTTAACAATAACTAGAGGATTCTAGATGCTTGATTTATGACCTACAAGTATTATATCAGCGAGGTGAATCCACTAACATTGGAGTTGAGAGATGTAATTAATAGTCTCATATATCATGAACATTTCTTATTTGAACCTTACATATTTATAAATATTTCCATGGGTAATAATGCCTCTGCTGATGACTAAAGGTGAGGGTTCCTCATTTCTGTGAGGAATGATATTCTAGTTGTACCAGTTTGAAAAAAAAATATTATGTAAAGTTTAATCACCTAATATATCTAGGAATAAATTCCATTACATCCAAAAGAGGTGTATTACATATATAACAAATTCATGTAAGGGAAAAATATAATGGAATCCTGTGAGATTTGGTAAATGTTCACACAGGATGACGCACGCTATAAGATTGAACTCCCACAAATGAATTCCAATACTAGACTTTCAATGTCTTATAATAAAAATTAGATCCTCTAATACTCCACATGTTTTGATGGAAAATTTGTTTCCATTATTAATGGTCTACCTATGAATGAACATAGAGAAGTTGAGTGTCCCACAATCAATGTAGTTTTTCCTAGAATAATCGTCTGACCATGGAAACCAATAATTTCTAAAATTAAATGAAAAATGTTAAGGATTTGGGGGTTTTCCATTCAAAACATTGGTTTTTAACCTATATCACATTCTTTAGAAACATCTCCATAAGTACCAATCACTGTCAAGGATTAAAATCCCATTTATTTGAGGGAGTGAATCACTTTTTGAAGTTATATATGTATTAACTAAATATGGTGATTTATTTAAGGTAAGTAAGTAGTTTTAACTAGATATGTCTGCATATTAGTGCTTGTAAACATTTTGTATGTGAAGAACAATGAGTTAGTGTTAGAATATCCCATTCTTATCATACTTGTATATTAAATATTTTTAGATGAATATTTATTACATTACATTAACACACACTGGAGGACCGTAATTTTTTACTGCATTTGAAAACATGGATCACAATATTCTAATCTAGAGAATTATCTTCAATTTTTTCCAAAAATATATTCCTATTTAGTACTATTCATAATCATACCCTACATAAATTCATTATTCATAACTAGGGGAAAGAAAACATAAAAAATGATGAGGTCAGTTTCTTAGAACGAGTAAACAAGCGAAATAAGAAAACATAATGTGAGAATAAGGATATGAAAACATGAGAATAACATATGAAACCCATTTAATGCATATGAAAGATAAAAAATATTAAGTCATGACATAAATATTGGAAGTTAATTAGACAAAAATCAGGATGAAATCAAATAACATGAGTCATGAGAGAATAACACTGGCCTAAAAAAATAAAATTATGGAAAATAGATAACCATAGAAAATATTTTCCTTAGTAGTCATTTCTCATTTCTAAGATTTATCATGGAACTCCATTGGTGGATAAACCTCATGGGTGGGAAATACCACCATCCCTAGTTTTAGAACATTACTCATAGTGGAATAGGTTCACTCCCAAAACCATAAATGAAGTCAAGGTTCACACCAAAGACCATTATATCAGAAAAATACCCTTATTGAAATGAGTTAACCCCCTGTCCCAGTCCTTTCTATATCATGAGATATAAATATATACCAAATTAATTAGAAAGAAATTTATTTCCCACCCATCAACTAATCAAAATCCTACGTATGTGTTCCACAATAATACAAAACAATCATCATAGTATAAACCACAAAATAAAATGGGTTTCATTAAAATTTCATCATATCACAACCTACGGAAATGAGAAAAGATTCATAATCATTACATTATTTCATTAAATCCTAACCTAAGAAAAAATAAGTGGGTTTCATAAGAATTACATTATGGTATAATCCATGAAAAACACAACAGGTTTCTAAATAATCATTTCATCATAAAAAACCTTTCAATGAATGTACAAGAATGATATCCTTAGATCATGTAATGATTAATACATAAGTATCCTAATAGGATTTCATATTATATAGGGAATTATTTTGAAATAATATTAACCTAGAACAATTCTTTATGAAAATTTAATTTATTTGAAAATCAATTTCATAAAACTAAACCATATAAAATATTTTGGACGTATTATTCATGGAAAATAAACATGTAAAACTTATAAAGTATTATTTAAAAATAATTTTACACATTTCTTTATGAAAATAGCATTTCCACTTTCAAAGACACGTTTTAAAATGTTTTACTTTCTAAAAATCCTTTTCATTTTGAAATAATTTTTTTAAGATATAAAAACAAACAAAATATTATAAAAAATTGTTTTTTTAAATACGTTTGAAAATTTATCAGAGAATCTTGAAATCATTGAGTATTCATGGTAGTAAGAAATACAATTCTTTCCAAGCATGTCAAAAACAATGGTTCTTTTCACATTTTTTCTAAGATCTTGAGGTGAATAGTTTTGAAAACTGATGTGAAGATTTAATTATTATTTTTTTTAAAAACTCAACAAATGGGTAAAATTTTCATTACATAATAATTTTAATTAAATGGTAAAAACGCTTTTGAAATCATTTTTAGAAATCACGATTTTGGAAGAAAAAGGTATTTCGTCATGGAAAAAAATTAATTCAATTTTCTAAAAATATATATATTGAATTCTTGTGTATATAGAGAGAGAAAAATGAATGTAAAAAATATATTACAATGACATAAATATAAGATTTGAAGGGTCAAGAGTTTACTGAGATATGGATCATAATATTTTATCATGATAAATATAATCATAAACCATCCTGATAAATTATGATATTTTTACCTAAAATCTTTACCACTTTGGAAACATTAAAACATAAACCCCATAAAATAACAACATGAAATGAAACTTATAATATCATGAGAATAAATTAATTAATGATATTACACATTGTAGGGTACTAATATACACATTAAAAAAATTAGGTATATCACATAACCTCTGTCTCAATGAAAGAAAATTTAGAGAAAATCCCTTAACACTTAGGCAATCTTTGGAATCATAATTCTCAATGAAGAATAAAATAAAATACTAAATTTAATATAATTAAAATAATGATATTAATGATATAAAATTTTAATTATTATGTATATACCAAAAAAATAAATGGGGAATTTACAACTGTCTCTCAAAAGTAAAAGAGACTATATATCTCTTACCTATGGTATTTAATTCATTCACACCATTCCAAAATTCATTATATTAAATATATTTTTATTTTAGAACACTTATATCAAAACAATTATATATATTATACCACATATGAATTACTAATGTCTTTTTATTACCCATTAAATAATTATTCCATGTAAAATTCGCATTTTTGGTAATAAACAATGTGTTTTTTCATATATGTTTGGATTTTTTTATTTTTTATCTTCATAGTTTGATCACTTTTTAATTATATCTAGAATGATAATCCTGGGATAATTTCCAATGAGCCTATACCCGAGTGGTAGAGGCTCCTGCTTGGAATCCAGGAAAACTAAGATCAAATTTAGGTGGGGTGAATATGCAGGGTATTGTAGAAGTAATGTAGAAGTTATTATAGAAGGTACCATTCGACACTATAGTATCCAGAACTATTCATCCTATTTGGGACATTGGGCCCCTGGTTTGGGCCTACAGGTCTCAGGTCCTTTGAGCCTCAATGACCATTGAGCCACATGGCTTTAAGGCCATATAAAAGAACAATAAGAAACTCAGGTTGAACACATAGGGGAGAGACCCAAATGAGGTTCTAGAGAAAAAATAGAAACCACCAGTGCAGAGCTAACATGACTGGAAGAAAGAGAGGGTTTGGGATATTCCATTATAACCATGCATTTTTAAACCCTACACAGGGATATGCTAGTCGATCTTCCATGTGAGGTGGGGAGCTTTGTGCCTTTAATATGTAGATGCTATGGAGGGGCTATATCTAGTGTTTCAGGTCTTGTGACTTTAAAGAAATGTATTGGATCATGTATAAGACTTATGCCTTGGGCCTACAGGTCATGAAAGGGTTCCCCTTCAACCCTTAAAAGTGGAATTATAAAAAAAATTAAGAAGAATTAATTTGGGCCGCTCATACATTATCATGGGATAATTATATATTCTAATTTTAATTCCAATCATTAATTTTTTTTTGATAAATGAATAATGTTATGAAGACATATAAGGGAACTCCGTTATTTATGAGAAGGTAATTATAATGTTTTGGTGTTTAGAAGACATTAATCATAAGGAAACAAAAGAATGTGATTCATGTGAATCTAAAATTGGAATAAAATATATAATTATGGCATAAAGTTAAGTGTAGAAAATTTGATTCTTAGTATTCAAGGCTTATTACTAAGACTTATTAGGTCACTCCATGGATGGATACAAATCCTGGGTGGGGTACACCACCATCCCTAGTGAATATATTTCCTCATAGTAAAATTGAGATCACTTCCCTAACCATCATAATAATCTAGGATCACTCCCAGGACCATTATAGAAGAAAAATTACTTTAGTAAATTTCTCCCACTATCCATTATAATTTTGTATACCTCTTCTGATATAAATATTTTCCCAATTAATAAGAGGGTGATATTGGTCCCACCCATCAAATAATGAAAATACTATGTATGTGGGTCAAAAGATCATAAAACATTAATTATATCATATCATATGAAATGAAATGGTGTTCATAATCATTTCATCATATCATAACATTTGTAAAAGGGATAGGTTTTACAAGCACTTCATCATTTGAACATATCATAACCTGTGGAAAAGTAAATTGGTTTCATAAGAATTATAGCAGGGTATAACCCATGGAAAAGAACTAGTTTTCATTACTATCATATCATAATAACAATAAACATTCATACAAATAATAATAATGCTGTCATTGGTTCATATATATAAGAATGTATAAATTTCCTCAATACATTTCTTATTATATAGGGAGTTATTTTTAAAAAATAACCTCTTGGATCATTTCTTGATGAAAATAAAATTTCATTTAAAATAATATTTTATAACATCACTTCATAAAATAATTGGGAGATAATTTTTATGTATTTTTTTAAAATTATTAATGACTCATTAAAAATAATTGTAATCATTTATTGAGGAAAATATCGTTTCCACATTGAATAATCATTTAAAAATTTAAAAAATATTTAAAATCATTTTTATTTTGATATAATTTATTTGAAATAACAAAACATCTTCAATATTTAGGGGTTTTTTTATTTAAAAAAACATTTAATACTTTAATGGGAAGCATTATATAATTGAATGGTAATGACCATTGAAAATATGGTTTATCAAATTCATGTTAAAAGCCAATATTCTTTTAACATTTTCTATAAAATCCAAAAATGCATTTTTTAGAAAAGGATGTAACGATAACTTTTAATATTGTTTTAAAATAGATAAGAAATTAGTAAAAAAATTATTAAATCATTCTAAAATTGTTAAACAACCTTTTAAATAATTTTTAGAAAAATTTGTTTTAAAAAAAAGTTTTCGATTGAAAACGAAAATAAAAGAAATTTTATTAGAATAATTATTTTGAACTCTTAAGAAAATAGAGTAATGAAAATGATAGGAAAAGTTATATTCCAATGAAATTAATATGGGAGAATAATTGTCATGAGTTTTTTTGGAGGTATATTATAATCTTTTATCATTAGAAACATAATCACAAGAAATATTGATAAACTATGAGATTGTAAAATAAAATATTTACCACTTTGGTAGCATTGAAATGAAATACCCATGAAATAATAACATTAAATGAAACACATAATATTATAAGAATAAATTATTTCAAGATATTACACATAATAGAAGTTGAAAATAAACCGCATAACGAAGGTAAGTCCATCACATAACTTATGTCTTCAAGAAGGAAAATTGGTACAAAAATCCCTTATAGATTTGGAAATATTTTGAATCATAAGATCCTATTAATCATTACAAAAAATGAAACATCTAATATCAGAGCAATAATGATATTAATTAAAAAAATTTCAATTGGTGTGTATATTCACCACACAAATTAAATGAGTGGGGAATTTTCAAATGTCTTCTAGAAATAAAAGAGAGACTAGAAATACATTACCTTAAGTATTGAATTTTGTTATACATTTTAAAAACAAATCTATAATAAAATAATTATTATTATAAATCTATTAAAAAATGATAATTAATATTTAATTTACCATATATGATTTACTTTTTTTATTAACTGTTTAATTATAATTCAATGTTAATGTAATGTTTCAGGTAATAACGGCTTTGTTTTTCATATATATTTTGATATATTATTTATGGTCTTATAAAATTTATCATGGTTCCATAATATCTAGAATAAAAATCCGTAAATAATTATCAACTAAATTTTTAATTCCAATCATGATATTTGGTTTTGATAAATGAATTATGTTATGATCAGGGATATAGTAGCTTTTACGTACACATGAGCGACATTTTTTTAACTATTGATATAGAATGGAGGTATGAAATATTTTATCGTTGCCAAATGATAATTATTTAATAAATAAAATATTATTATGTTAAATATACATATATATATCATCTATGTAGATTGTTGTTTAAAAAAGAGAGTCACATTGTTTTTTGAACGTGATAGTCCACACGTACATGAACAATGTTATTTCCTTTCAGTGAGTGAAAATATATGAAAGGAAATAAAACATTTTGTTTTCAGAATTATAAATAATTCATGAATAACATAATTATTTCAAGTATATCATATTTTTATTTATTAACTTTATAATTATTATGTACCATGTAAATCATTAGGGAAAATGAATCACAACGCATCACGAGCTGATAGTCTGCCATACATAGAGTGGAATTACCCTAACCCCTAAAAAATGGAAATTAAAAAAGTTATATATAAAATAATACATAAGTAGTTATTATTTGTTTATAGATATAATATATATAATTTATATCCATCCTCATTCCAAACCAAGAGTGGTGGTAGTTGAAAAATGAATGACATTAGTTCACGAGGTGATAAACCACCATACACACAGATGATGAATTTATAACACATTTGATGGAAGAGATGATTGTCATAGGTCATTACCATAAAATAAAAAAGTATATATATGAAATATATATTTTTTATTACAGAATATTGGTTTAATAATAATTTAAGTAGCTGGAGGAAGAAATAAAATAAAAATGCTCGTTGAAGAATATTACTTCTTCTTTGTGTATCCTCTTTAGGTTAGTTTCAAAAGCCTTAATAGGTGGGTTTTATAACCAAAATAAATCATCTAGGATGATATTAGGGATGTATGGAATTTATTTGGGATGTTACTAGATGATCCAAAATTATTCTATGGTTTCAAGAAGAGCTAATATGGGGTGACCTTTTATATTTGAGGTGAGCGACACACTTGTAATTTTTTTAAAGAAAAAGGTGTACCCATGATTTTTACAGGTCCCTGGGATTAAAAATGGTAAATAATCAAACATATAAGATCTATTGTTTTAATTTTTATATAAAATGGGTTTTTTTTTAATGTTTTAAGGTAATTTAAACCCTTGTTTTCTTAGTTTAACCAATGATTAATCAGTTTTTATGTTAACCGTAGTAAATATATTTTATTGTTTTTACTATTCATTTTTGTAAAATATAATTCTAATGTAATTATATAATATAAATTATTATTAATAAAATAATGGAATATATTTTTAAAATTTCATTCCAATAATTTTAAATTGTTTATTAAAAATTAATCTTGAAGACATGTGGAAAAAGAAATTTTTCAAAGTGAAAATGTTCGGAAGCATATAATGTTCAATATCAAAGATAAATTTAAAAAATATTCTAATGAAATAAATTTTATTAATAGATATGTAATTGATATAATTTCACTTTAAAACATTTTAAATTTTAATTTATCATTATAAATAATTTAAAATAAAATGTGATATTCAGTTAAAATTCATAATTTTTCCCAATTAATGAAAAAATGAACATTTTTAATAAAATAACATAAATTTATCCTAAGATATATTCTATGTGATATTTCAAATCTAAATATTTATTTTATAAATAAATTTTCTAAAATTACTAAAAAGTAATTATAAAAGAACTATTTCATATGTGAAAAAAACAACTTTTTAGAAAATATTTTTTTAAACATAAAATTTTATATATTTATATATATTGAATAGAAAACACATAATATAAATGTTAGAAATATTATTTAATATATAAATTATAAATTTAATTAAAATAAATATTTAAAATGAAGTCATTTAATTTATTCAGGAAAATTTTGTTTATGTTAATAAAAATTGTTTTTAAGAAAAACAATTTACATTAATTTAAGTAGGTTTTTTCGTAATTTTTAATTACTTAGTATTAAAATAATTAATTATATATAAATTTTTAAACCACATATTTTCATAATTTAGTTATTCTTTTTAATACCCTCCATTCCAAATGATTGGTGTAAACTATCTTCTGAAATAATAATATTTTAATAAGATGTCTCATTTTATTGAAACTTATTGTTCTGTGTAACACAAGAAAAATCAATATTGTGTGTAATTCAAGAAAAATTAAGAGTTCCTTATAAAAAACCAATATCTAAAAGATTAAATCCATTTGAAAAAAAAAATTCAAAAAATATTGGGGAGTTATTGGTAGAGGCTTATATCAAGGAACTCAATTCCCGTATCTATCATCTTCATGGACCATTAATATATGATTTCTATGTACATAAGATTTTGAGATCATATGAAAGTGAGAGTAAAGGAGGGGGAGATAGTGACAACGCATCATAGAAAATTAATTATGTTAGGACCTTAATAATTACATATCTAGTTAATTTAACATGAATTAAATTTCATAAATATAAAATGATATATAATGTTTAGAGTTTTAAAGAATGATGTGAGAACCTAATGAATAGAAACAGATATATTAAAATGGAGACACATTTACTAAATATCCATTTTTAACAATAAAAATATTTTAAATCAAAACATAATTTATTTCCATAATAAAAATTCATGACATTAAACATGATTTCTATACATTATTTACCCATACAAAAACCCTTGTGGTGAAAATTTTAAAACTATTTATGAAAAAAAACCTTAGTAAGGGACATATAATGGAATCAAAAAACAATTAGTCCATGAAGAAAAAAATTCAAAAAGTTATAAATTTGAAACATAAAACATTAGCTCTTTTTTTCCTTGTAAAATCATATGTTTCGTATTAAAGCATAAAATCTTACATAAATCATAAAATTTAACCTGTTTCATCCTTTTCATATCAATATTAAATTTAATGTATCTCTCTCTACTACACAAGGAGTTACCATCATGGTTACACTTAGAATAACCATCGTTGTATATTCCCATAATCTCACAAGTGAAACCTTAGCAGTAAACTATATCCATTTACCCAATGTATTGTAGATCTATAACGGGCTCACCCACCCTCATTTCAACATAGAACCACCTGTAATCATAACAATTCCCAGAATCCATATCCTTATTATAACACAAAAATATTTCATAAAAAATCTTGGGGAAAATAAATTCCCCATTTTTAAATCCTTTTTTATTTTTAAGAAGCATCACCCATATAAATGAATACATTTTATTTGAAAATAATATTTTAAAGTTTTAATTAAAACCTAAATTCAATAGGTCATCATTAGAGTATGTGAATCCAATTATTCTATATAAGTGTAAAATAAATTTATTTAATAAATATAGTTGTAACTTATAAAGAAGAATTTTAAAAAGAAATTCTTATACAAATATCATATCATTTAAGTGAGAATTGATAAAATAAATATAAATTTGTATAAACTGTAAAACCACAAAATAAACCAAAATATAATCAAAATTAATTTCACAAATACACTTATAACTAGATAATCAATGAAATAGAAGGTTAAACAAAAGAATGGAAATTGGGTTAAGAATTCTGTTACCTTATAACATAAAGTGCTATACACTTACACTTAATGTCTCATATAATCTAATTATATTGATTAATTAATTAATTAATAAACTTTTACAGATATATGTTACATTTTACCATTTTATTAAGTTAATTTATGGCTATTTTTAATATTTATAAATTTTTGAATCGTCATTTTTAGCAGTGTTTGTTTCAAGGATTTAAGGTCGATTCAGTTTTGTAAAATTATGGGATTTCTTTTAAAATTGAAGAAAAACTCTAGATGTCGAACAAATTATATTTATAATTTTCCATTATTTTAGATGATCCATTATATTATTTTGTTTTCTAATATGAGGATGATTCATTAGATAAAACATTAAATATAAATTCAAATTTTATTTTGGTGGTATTTTTGTCTAACAGAGTATAATTTGGTTTTATTGAATATTATATTCATAAATTATTTCAAGAACATTAAAAAAGTTATAATATAAATACTAAATTATTTTTTAAACATAATTATGGTATTATGGCCATCCTTGAAGTTGATAATGAAAAATTAAAATCAGTCGTTCATTATGGCAGTGAATCCACACATCACAGACTATGTTTTCAATTTTTTAGAATAAGTGGAGAATAGAAAAGGATTGGTGATGGATATTCCATTAACACAATTATAGTATAGTATATGTATTATAATGGATTTATAATTAAAAATGTTATTGGGGATATGAGGATATGTAAGATGTAAAGAAATAAATAATGAATTTAAAAGAGAGAGGAGGAGGATTTTACCTCATCGATATCATTTCCTTGAGAACCTCCTTAAGAAACTAAGTTTTTCCCATTTGGAATGACGAAATGGTATTGGATTTGGGTAAGAGGATTTGTAAGGAAATTGGGTATAATATAGACAATATTTATGGATTATAAGGTGTGAGGAGAAGAGGTGGTGAGGGAAGGTATTTATAAGGAGAAGAGAGTGGTGTTTTTTATTATTTGATTCATTTGTTAATTATTATGGATTAAGAATATTAAAAGTGTTGAATATTGTGAATATGTATAGTAATGATTTAATGTTAGTTTGAATTAATTTTTTATTTCATCATCAATGACTCAAAAATTATTCTATGTAATGAATAATGTTATGTACCATAAATTACCATATTTCACTATTCACAAAAATACATCGATACCCGAAAAATATCAAAAATCCACCATAACCATTTTTGATGAATATATTTAAAAAAAGGACTTTATTTTTGTAATATAATTTTATAAATATGATAAATTAATTTTTTTAAGAGTCATCATTTATTTAAAAATACCATTTTTAATATGATAACTAATTTTACGACACATTGAAAAATTAATTAATATCTCACAAAATTATATTGTAGTCATAATAAAACAAAATATGAATTTATGAATATATTTGATGAAAATTGATTTTCTTTTAAATTATAATATTAATTATAAAATATTAAATTAAAATTTATGTTTCACAAAAACACCAAAACTTAATTTATCATTTTTAAAAACATTTATTTACTTATTCTAGGATATAAATATATCATATATTCATTTATTAGAGACCCAAATTTTAGTTATAACATTATTGGTGAGGTTTTTATTTTGTTGTCTAGATTAAAATTCATAATGGCCATAGTACGATTCCAATGATTAGGTTACAATTCCATTATTATATATTTATTAATTTCTAGGAATATAACTTTTTTCATTATTCAGGTATAATTAATTTAAATATTTAACTCCAAAATGAAAAAAGTGATTTTATAAGTAGTGGGTTTTTACATTCTACACCATTTTCGAAATTTTTTCCTTAAAATATTATTAATTGGTTAAAAAAATAAGGATAAATTTTCCTCATAGCATCATCATATTCCCATGTAGCTTCCTCAACCATATGGTCTTCTCAAGAAAATGTAACCTGGTAGATTTCCTTATTTCGAAATATTTTCTCTATAATATTATGAATCTAAATTTGTTGATCATCATAATAATGGTTCTCTTCAAGATATGAAACTTCATAGCTTAAAACATGAGATGAATGTAGCATATATTTTTTTATCATCAAAACATGGAAAACATTGTGTTTGTGGGAGATAGTCAAAGGGAAATCCACTCGGTAAGAAATTGATCTACCTTTTTCTAAGATTTTAGAGGGTTTAATGAACTATGGATTAAAAATTTCATTCTTATAGAAATAAAATTCACTTTTCCATAGTGAAATGGTGAGATTGACATGATCACCTACCTCGAAAGAAATATCCTTACCTAGGTTATCCATATAACTTTTGATCATAAATTGATCAATCCTCATGTGTTGATGTATCAACTAATATTTATCTTATGTTTCCTCTACCAATTATGGGCCCGTAAACTTTATTTCACCTACTTCATCACAAGATTCTATTTTTTTACATCATATTCCATATTATTTTTCAAAAGGGTCTATCCTAATACTAGAATGATAATTGTTATTATATGAAAACTCATCCAAATAAATATATTGATCCGAAATTCCTTAGAAATCCATTGAAAAAGCTCAAAGCATATCCTATAATGTTTTAATTGTTCACAATGACATTCCATCATATTGTATATGAAATGAAATGTTGAAATTTATTTCATTCCCCAATTTATTATGAAGGACTTTCATGAAGTTATATTTTATACTGGTATTACAATCAGATACAATATATACATGAACTCCATTATCTTTTTGAGGTATAGTTCAGAAAGCTAATATAATTACATAGTATCTTGAATTGGAAGAAAATGTGCAGATTTAGTCAGTCGATCAACAATAAAAAATCACATTGTTACTTAGAGTATATTTTAATAATCACTCTATGAAATACAGGGTTATATTTTTCCATTTCCACTCTGGAACTAGAAAAGGATAAAGCATCCCCTCAGTAATTATTATTCTACCCTGACCAAGTGACATGTCAAACATCTCCTGGTAATTTCAGAAATATATATTTTCATTCCACCCCATGAGTAATACTCATGTAGTTCTCTTTACATCTTATCTCTTCTAGAATGGAATAAAAATGGAGAACTATGAGCTTCACATAATAACACTTTCCTCAATTGGGAATCAAAAGGCACACATAATCTCTTCCAAAATATCAAAACCCAATTTTTATCAATGTTAAATTTACAAAATTTACAATTTTAAAAAAATTATACCTTTTATGTGACTCATGGTATTTATTTTGTTCTTGCCTAATTTTTACTAATTGAGATTATTTCAATAACAACTGAAACAAAAAATAGAGGATTTTTCAACACCCAAAACTTCGAAGAAAAAATTCTTCAAGTCATTAAAAAGGGGTTTATGTTACAAATATAACATGGTTAATGCAGAATAATGTTTTCAAATTTCCTAATCTTCTACTTTGTCTGATTTTCTCTTATGGTAATTGATCATGTAATAATAATTCCTTTTTAGTTCTATTCATCTTCTCTACGTAAGGGTAAATTCATTATTACTAAATATATTCTGCAAAAATTTAGGATCTGTTTATATTTCACACTATTATCCATATAGATGATTTATCTAAATTTTTAAATTAAAACTAAAAACTGTCAATATTAAATCATGTGTTGTATAACTTAACTCATGAAGTTTCAGTTTCCATGAAGCATAACCAATAAACTGATTATTCTTCCAAATAACGCAAACATGTCTCATTAGTGAAGTATCACTATAGAATAAAAAATCCCCATTTCTATAAGGTTGGGACAAAACTAGAGAATTCACTAATATTCTCTTCATTTCCTGAAAAAATCATCACTTTTTTATATTCAAAGAAATTTAACCCCTTTTTTGTTAACATAGTTCACAGGTTAGTAAATAGAGAAATTTTTTTACAATCCATCAATAATAGCCAACTAATACAATAAATCAATGAATATCAGTAACATTTTTTTATCATGGAAATTTTTAAATAACTGTTGTTTTGGTGGGATCAAATGTTATTCCATTCTTATTTAATACATTCCCAAGAAAAAGAAAATATTGTAACTAAAATTTACATTTTTAAAATTTACCATAATACTTTTCTATTGATTTATAGAACAATCCTTAGATGTTATTCAAGATCCTAATAACCATTTTAATGAACCATAATATCCTCAATTAAATAAAAAAACAAACTTCTCTAAATATTATTAGAAGATTCAATTAATAAGATCCGTAAATATATAATGGGTATTGTTGAAACAAAAGGTCATCACAAAAAACTCATAATTCATATATCAAGTACGAAATTCTATTTTTGGAATATCATCCTCCTTCAACATTAAATAATGGTAAATTGATCTCAATTCAATTATGGAGAAATAATGAACTCCTTGGAGTTGATCAAACAAGTCATAGATATGAGGAAAATGATATTTATTCTTAATAATGATGTTATTAAATGAACTTTAATCAAAAAAATCCCCATATAACCATCTTTATTTTTAAAAAACAAAAAAGGATCCCCCCATGGTGAAGTAATAAAATTAAATAATACTATATTTATGTTCTATTTTAACTTATTTTTTAGTTCTACATATTCAAGATGGGAAATTTTATAAGGGGGCTTTGAAATATGTTTTTCATCAATGACTAAATAAATAGTAATCAAAACATCTCAGTCAGGTATAATACCAGAAAATTAATCACTAAAGTCATTGTGATAATCATTTTACATTATAAAACCATTAAAATGAATAGTTTCCTTATTTACAAAAATATGGGAAAGATAAAATTCATTTCCATATATTAATAGTTTCTCTGCTTCCCAATATGTTATCAATGGTATGGATTCATTATTTTATACACAAATGAAATTATTTCTAAAGAGTTTTTTTTCAAAAAAATAAATTATAGCATGGTAAAATAAATCCAATCCACAACTATAATAAAATCATGTTCCACTAGGGGTAGGATAAAAATGATTTCATATAAATTCTTTCCACACCCATTGATAGGAACATTATTACAATTTTTTTTGCATTAATATTACCCCCATGTGTTTTTACAATAATTAATGGATTCATTTCTTGTTTTGAAATTTAATATTTATCGAATAATTTATATGATTTTAAAGAATGTGTATACCAAAAATCAAACAAAACATTTGAAAATTTTTAGTAAACAAAAAATGTGTCTGAAACCACTTCATTTAATATCCCAACATCTATGGAAGTAGTTTCAAAGAATTTCCCCACACATGTCTACTTATATTTTGGCTACTTCCTATCATTTGGGTTCCTCTTCAAACATTCATTTTCATAACGAACCATCTAATTACATTTAAAACATTTTACTATTTCTATATATTAATTTTTCTAACCACTACCATGATGTTTTTAATTACAATTAAGTTCCAAATTCACAAACATACCATATCAGAATCACATACAAGATTTCAAAACCCATTTAGAAGTGTATTTTTTTAATAAAAATATTACAAATTGAAAACATAATTTTTCTACCATTAAACATAATTGATTAATTCCTTCATTTTTCCTAAAACATCAACAATTGTTCTGATGGTTTTGAAAGAACACGTGATCATTTGGAAACATCATTTCATCCTTTTATACATATAAAATGTTTTTATATTTTTAATTCATTAGAATACAATTCCATTGAATATTTTGGAATCAATCCTATGAAAATATTATTTACTTTTCTATCCTGATCCTAGATAAAATCTAATATGTACATTTCCAATCATGTAAATTATTCTTCTTATGTAGGCATTGGGTCCTCCTCTTGTCTCAATTATAAGGATTTTTTACTTCTTATGTTGAGTCAACTTAGGAAAATATCTCTAGAAAAAATATTTTTGAATTCATCCCATTCCAACGAATCAATCACATCATTATTGATGATATTCATAACCATTGACCACCATGGATTGGATTCACATTATAAAATGGAAAATATAAAACTGAAAATTTAACGGTTTTAACACCCCATGGCATAGAAAATATTTTCAAGGGATTTATTCCACTACACAATAATCACTATGTCTTAAGATTCAACAAATGCATGAGGGTTTTGCCTTATAAAATTTTCCACCTTTGATATATTCCTCTATTTTTAATCTTGCTAATATCACGCATGGATGGAAACACTATTTATTGCCTACATAAACTAATCCATTTATGTCACAATCTTCTTGGTTCCAATTCCCACCATTATAGGATGTAGATTCAAAAGGATATCATCCTTTCTGTGCTTTCCTACTTCAGCTTCCCTATTTCTTATGTGGAAAACTACTATGAAATAATATATCTTAGATGAATTAACATGGTATTTTGAATGATATATCATTTCACATTAACCATAATGTAAGAAATAGTAATGTGAATTCTATAAGAATTATCCTACCTCTTAATGTTATCTAATCCTTACTCTAATACCAATTATAATGACCCATCTCTGGACATTACATTATCAAGTTAATTCAGTTAGAATCCAATTTCATATATAGTCAATTATAATTTTTTTAGGGTTTTATAAAATTTGATCAAAACCTCATTTTTATAAAATAAAATATTACATAATATACACTTATACTCTATATTTAATTGGATTCACAATGTGAATGTCTTGACACAAAACTTGATTTCTTTCAATAATAATAAATCACAACTATAAACATAAATTCTTCTCTTCTTTTTTCCCACGCATAATCTCCACGAAAAATGTTTTAAAACATGGGATGAGGAAAAAAATCTTTTTAAGGGAAATATAAATGAAGAATGAGTCTATTATTCCGTGAATCAAAACATTTTCACAAGGTCAGAACTTTTACACATAAAATAAAACATTTTTAGCTTACATTATGATATGATACATTTTTTTAAAACTAAATAAATAATACATAATTCAAAATAGGAATTTTATGGAATCATTTTAATATCATTATTACATATATTGTAGCTCTCTTTGTTAAATAGGGTGTAATCATATTAGTTACCCTTGAAATAACGATCTTTGAATATTCCCAAAAGCTATTTGGAGAAGCCTAACTAGTTTAATCTCTACCTCTACCCAATGCATTGGATATCTATAATGGGACAAACCACTATAAATTTACATGGAACCCCCCCCCCCATAATCATAAAAAATTACATGAACAGTAACATGTCCATTGAACATAAATATTACATAAAAGAAGCATTCTTTAGGAAAATAAATTTACTATTTTGAAATAACATTTCATTTTTAAGAAGTTGCAGTCTTATAAATTAAAAAAATATTTGAAAATAAACATGAGAAATTGAAAAAGAAAAATGAAATCAATAGGGCATAATTAAAGTATAAAAATCCCCTTATATCAAATTATCGTAAAAAATATTTAATAATAGTGTTGTAATTTGAAAAAAGGATTTTTAAAACGAATGTATCATACAAATATCATATCATTGAAGTACAAATTAATAAAATTAATGGAAAATGTGTATAAACTATAAATAAACCTAATAAAACATAATATAATCAAAATTAATATAAATAATAATCATTTCACCACATACTCAATAAAATAGATGGTTAACCCAAATAATTGAAATGGTGTTTAGAATTACCTTACCTTATGTCTGAAATCATTACCCAATTTTACTATTGTAATGGATAAAAATCATTAATTACTAAATTAATAAGATTTTAGAAATACGTCTTATTTTCTTCAATTTTATTAATTTCATTTATGGCTATTTCAATTTGTGATAAATATTAGATTTTTCATTCCAAGAGTGTTGGTTTCAGGGATCTATGGTTGGTTCCCTTGAGTATCATTATGAGAGTTATTTTCAAATGAATGAAAATAAATATATGTATAATAAAATGATATTAATATGTTTAAATAATTTTAAATCATCCCATATATTATTTATTTTTAATAAATGGGTCATATTCCTTAGATAAAACATCAATTATAAATTCATAGTTTAATCTTTCTAGTTTTTCAAAAAATCCTGATATAATTTAATTTAATTAAATATTTCGATTATAAATTAGTTACAGAACATTGAAAAATATATAATAAAAATAATAAAATTGGTTTTAACCATAATAATGGTTTTATGACTGGCTGTGATGATGGTAAAGAAAAATAAAAACTCATTGTCCACAAATATGGTGAATCGACACATCACAAAAGATGTTTTCATTTTTTTGGAATAAGAGGAGAAGGGAAGAGGTTTGATGATAGATATTCCATTAACAAAACCTAATTATGTTGTATATTTGATATTGGAGCTACCATGAAACATTGGATATGGTATTTTAGGATAGGTTATATGGGAAGAAAGAAATAAATAAATTAAAATAGAAAGGAGGATTTTACCTCGTAAATATTGTCTACTTGAGAACCTCTTTAAAGAATTTGGTATTTTTATTTTTTGGTTACAAAAGTATGATTTATTGATATATAGAAGAGGATTGGGAATATATTTTTTAATAATTATACAAGATTCAATACTTAGAAGGTGCTAGTAGAAGAGCTGGTGAGGGTTGTATTTGTAGGGAGAAGAGAGGGGTGTTGTTAGTTCTTTTATTCATTTGTTTATTGTTTTAGATCAAGGCAATAAATAATGTTGATTATTGTGACTAAGTTAAGTAACTATTTCTTGTGAGTTACAATTTATTAGTTCTTATATAAAAAATTGCGCAAAATTTCATTTATTTAAATAATAATGTTAAATACTGTAATTTACTGCATTTCAATATTCACTAAAAATTCACTAATTTTACAAAAATTCCAAAAACACCCCCTAACAATTTTTCAATTTATTTATTTCAAAAATTGGCTCTATATTTTGAAAATAATTATCCAAATATGATAAAGTTAATTTTTAAATTAAATTATGTTTTATTCGAAAAATAACAATTTTAATATTATAACATATTTTATGACACTTGTTGTCTCTCAAAATTATCGTATAATTATAATACCACAAAATATAAATTTATGAATCCATTAAATGAAATAATGTTTTCTTTAAAATCATTATATTAATTATATAGTTGTAAATAAACATTTACATTTCAAAAAAAATGATACTTAATTTATAATTTTTAAAACATATATATAAATATTTCATGATATAAATATATAATATTTTAATTTATTAGAAAAATATATTTTATTTATGGTTTCATTGGTGAATTTATTGCTGTAATGGGTGGATTATTATTCCAAATGGAACATGACTATTCCAATGGTTAGGTTACTATTACACTAGTATAGATTTCATTATTTCTAAAAATACCACCTTTTACAAAATACATTTATAATTAATTTACCAACGTAATTCCATAATGAAAATAAATTATTAGACATGTCATTAGGTTGTTACTGATGAAGCATATTTTCCCATGACACATAGACATGTTGACATTCCTTCTTCATCCCAATTGGAACCTCAAAAGTGTCTCTATTTAGGGAGACCTCCAATACATGGCTTACTAAGGAAGTATGTGAGGTCACTTGATCCCTCCCCATCCACAAGGTTTTCCCCATCCAAATTATCCACCCCCATCATGAAAGCATTCCCAATGTCTTGGAGGACCTGTGACACATTGATAAAGAACATGTCTATTGAAGAAATCTAGGGAGTGCTTTAGGAAGAAAAGATTGATTTTCATAGATTCGGGAATATTACTTCACCTGAGTATATTTCCTTTAGAGAATAACTTTAGGTGGTTCTAATGTATATTGAATATATGAACACTTCTATTTATTCCTTCAAATGTAAGACCTATTGGCCTGAACAAGTGTAATAAATATTCCATGTGGGGGAATAAGAGGTATTATGATGGAGTGGTAACATGAGTTCTAATATTAAATCTTATTTAACAATTATTTTATTCTTTATTCCACTTTACTAACATTGTTTAGGTGGTGGTAGGTGAGATATCATAAATTAAATCTCCATAATATACTGATGGGGAAAACGATTTTGGGACGGACACTCCTGTAGATGAAAGGGTCTTAGAAGAAGGCTCTCTTAAGGGAGCCTAGCATATGTAGGTGGTAACTACAGACCCTATAAGAGCATTCCAACCCTCCCCTACCTACTATATACCCCATGAATCTCTATTTATGGGAAATCGTGAGGCAGAATGAGATGAGGAAGTTGAAAATACATATCTGATTAGGGAAAACATGTGAGAATTATATGCCCTTCACCTAATTTTTATATCATATGTTCCATCATGTTGATGAATTAAAATTTGATGGTGTGTAAACTATTTCTACCGGTCAAGAGGTGTCCCATTACTCTTTAGTGATAGATGTAGAAACAATGTAATTTCATGGAAAATCTATATTATATGGGGTAATATGTCGATTTGGTGACATTATTTAGTTTATAAGACGTAATATGTTAGATCCTAATGATCAAATGAACAACAACACACAAGAAGTGTGAATGTGGGGTTCATAACCTCTTGGGGGCTCATTAACCCCATTAATAAGGAGTAAACAATTGTAGATGTAATGACAACATGGCTCCATTGACAATCATTCCTGAATATCTCTATGAGTTAATTAATTTTCATTACTATGTAATTGATTCTTGTGAGTAACCTTTTGGATGACACAAATTTAGCTAATCATGCACATGTCACATTCATATATCTAGAATTAGTTTCTTCTAAAATCTATCCTTGGGAAAAATATGTGGCACCTATCATGCATATCGGTTAGGTAATTCCCACTGTAGAGGTGTGTGCCCCAATGGGTGAAGGTGAGTCTCTTAGATTCTTCACCATATCAATTTATTCATTACTAGATACCAATTTATATGATTACCCATTTCAAAAACATCCAAAAAATTATCTGACATTTGAGCTCCTCTAATCTTCTAATCATTTGATGTTGTTATTATTTAAGTTGTCGTAGATCCCACCCATTTTGAAAATGTAGAGGATAGAAATTTTCTAGTTGGGTTTATTCTAATTAGGTTCTCTCACATGAGAGTGTATCTATGTATGATCATAAAACCATCAAGAACCTAAATATTTCTTGTCCTATGATATGAATGGATATATGAAAACTAATTCCTCAGACCCCATTGTCAGTTTTACTAGAAACATTTCCCAATTTTAATTTCATGATTTGTTGGCTCAGTTATGGGGGGTTTGATTATAAAAACAATATAAATGTTAAAAGATATTATTTCCACCCAAGATAGTTTAGGAATCATTCAATCTCATTTTGAAACGAAATAGTATATATCTCTTTTTACCCCAACATGGAATATCCAACTCAAAGAGGCCTATGTATGTGCTGGAGTGGATGAAAGGCCCCAATGCCAAGTTACAGAATAGAGAGACCTAGTAGAAAGGCTCTATCAGAATTTTTAGTGGATTAATTGGTAAATGGATCATCTTGAAACATAAATTGATTAGAAGAAACAACTTGAACAAGTGGCTGAGAAGTTAGAGCTAGATGCCACTGTGAAGGCCGGGGCGTCATAGGATAATGTGGAAACATAGGTTGAAACATTCTTCGAAGTATGAAAAGCAGTAAAAAGCTGATACCAAATAATGATCCAAATCTATGATTCTACTAAGAATGGTTTTCAATAGAATAAATTTAATTAGGTTTGGAGGCTTTATATTGAGCGATGTTCCCCCATTCCTTTTTTTGTCCAATGAATAAAAACCTAGATGATCGCAATTATGTGTTTTTCTTCTCTTATTTTAATACAGTATCTTAATATCTCTATATAGTGTTTCAAATGTTAATTTCAAGTTATAAAAAATACTTCGACTACCAAGTGAAAACATCAGTCCTAATTATGAACATTTAGGCTGAAGTAATAGGGTATTTTTTGTTTGGAATGGAATAAAGATGCATATACGTATAATTACCATAACTGTAACACCAGTCTTTGTAACGACCGAAAATTTTCAATCGAGATTTCCTTCTTATAATTATGTTATATAATCACATTAAATTACAACATAACGAACTACTGTGTTCTATGTGACCTCTAATCCTATGTTTTTCACTTTTGTGTTTTCAATTTCAAAAAATTGACGTACACGATGGCGATAAGTATGTTATTTAGAGTCTCATATGACCAACTTAATAATTGGTGAATAGTAACATACACTTATGAATAGTAATTTTAACCTTTTGAATAATTACATACCGTAATGAATAGTAACCATTCCTATGATAGTATATAAATAATAATCAAGTTTAACTATGATATACCTATATCCGGGGAAAAATATATGGTTTAAAATTTTTGTTTTTCAAGTAAATTGTGATTTTTCTAAAATATAATTAATCATAATGGGAAAATTATTTTTGAAAAAAGGAGTTTGATTTTGGATTCTACACATCGCAAAATGGTCAGGGTGAATTTTAATGATTTTTCTGAAATACATGATTTTTTGGGGAATAATGAAATACATTAATTTACCATATAAATACATTATAACCTAAAACCACTATTCCTAACATCATAACTGATGTAAGAACCCAAATCATGAACTCACATACACTTATGACTAATCTTGTTCTTGTAATCATCATTATTTCATGTCTTGTGGGAAAATAATAATCAAATGATTATAATATTATGAAAACCCCCCTCTCCTCCAATATTAATACACCATCCTTACCTTTTCTCTTGACTCATATAATGTCTTCTGCCTTGCCTATATTTTTCCCAAGACTCTCCTCAAGCTCCTCCCCCATGTCCAAAATCCATTGATATCTTTAATAGACCAATTCCTCTCCCCTTAAGAGGCTCTCAAGGAACATTGAATCAAGAGGTGAATTCATCTTTTCTTTTATTTCTTTTTATTTTCAATTTCTTTTCTTTTATTTTCTATCCCCAACTCTCCACATAGAAATGTTTTGAAACATCCAGTACCTAACATATACTGTAATTTTGTTATGATAATTTACAAATTATTATCTTCTCTCCTTTACACTCCTTTTATTTTAGTAGTAAAGAAACCATCCTAGATGTGTTAATTTACCTCATTCAAGGATTAAAGTTCTTCAATTTTAGTTAAAATCATAAATTATGGTCATGAAACTATTTTAAAAGTTGTACTAGACCATAATATATATATAGTATGCCTCATCTATGGTTCTGGAATCAGTTTTTACACTTTTTTTGTTTATAAAATAGAACTTGTACTTTGGGGTCAAAAAACTGCTAGTTAACCCAAAACGTTGTCAGTAATGATTTATATAATGATTCAACATTAATCCTAGTAAAAAAATTAAATTTTCAACCATTAAACTATCTATATTTTAAGCAATAAAATATAACTTCAATTTTTCACAACCACCTCCATCAAACATCTTTATCCGAACGTGAAACGATCATTAAAACCAAGAAAGAAAATAGACCTAAACAATGAAATCGAACCCCATAACCAATAAAAATGGTTATAAATGAACTTTAAAATGATATAATAAATATTTTAAATATATAAAATGTTCTAAAATTATTAATTAAGGATCCTATGTTTATTATTCATGTCATTAAGTTCAATAAAATATCACAATCAGATTTAAGGTAAGGGATCCTCTTTATTTAACTTTTATTCATGATTGTCCTCTATGTTATGACCTTTTATGTATAATTACTAGTGAGGGTGTATGATTACACAAATACCATTACTATCATCCTGATTTTTTAAATTATTTTAAACCCATTTCTCTCTCATTAAGCCCTCATATGTACACCTAATACCATGCATATATTCTGTAAGGGACTCAACACGAACCTCCTATATTTCTTTAGGGTTTTATATATTTGTTTTTACCTAAATTAGGTTATATATAATTCTTATATACATATTATAAATGATATTTTAATGTTCTAAAATCTTTCATCACATTCCACCCATTATTATCTTTCTGGTACATACTTGTTTTGAAGTGATTCCCTCCTCAATACCTCCCGATAAGCAAACTTGTTTTAAGCGAACATCCAAAATTAATTACCAATTTTATGTGCATTGTATCTTTTTTTAATCCACTATTGTATTTGTAAAGACCCATAAAATCCAGGGGAATTTTTTTTCTTAATTTTCTTTGGAATTTTACGAGAACGCAATTTTTGACGGCGCCTAATTCTGAGGCCTGGTGTGCCCAGATTCAATTTCTGAAGTTTTTCTTAGGTTCATTCAGTGAACGAACGAGTGGGTTTTTCTAACTTTTGAACCGGTGCTCGGAATCAAAATCTGAGGGCACTGATGAAACCGTAGTGCCTGTATTTTCTTAGGAACACCTATTTCGTAGTTTTGTTTTCTCGGGTGTTGATAGAGAATAAAAATATAATTGTTTTGTATTTTTATTTCTTCACTAAGCGGTTTAAGTGAAAATTATGTTGTGTCTCAACATAATTTCACTATTCTAAGTGTTTTAGCCCATGTGAGGGATTTGGGGTGGGACCCAATGATGTTCTAACTTCCCTTGAGAGGATTTAAGATGATTTGGGGCCCACACGAGCCCCCACCTTTTCATCTTCCCTTAACTCTCTTAAACCCCTTTTTCAAAACCCCTTGTTAAATTTTGATAACTCTCTTCATTTATGGGACCACTTCACATTCTTCTCTTCCATTAATTCATGAAACCACCTTAATTAATAATTGAATCCTCCAATTTAATGAGGGTGGTGTATGAATTTAAAATAGATGAGTTAATGAAAATATTAGTCACGTCTAATATTTTATTAAGGGAGGAGCCTTTTAATGAGAGGGGGTCCATTGGAGAACTTCCTCTCCTTCCTCCATTGTTGCACCACCACCGAGGTTCCATCTTCTCCGACAAGACACCGATGAATGAGGAGGGATCGGTGGCGTGGTGCAGACACAGAGATCTATGTTGACTTTGACGTCTTCCCTACGTCGGATCCAACGAACGACGCTCGAGCCGGGATCAAGGCACTTTACGGAAGCGACGAACGCCAACGGCCGTCGTCACCTTCATCTATTTCCTTACAATGACGTCAACGAGCCGACGTCCACCCTTTCGCGACACCGTCGTCCACGATGCTCGGCTACCGTGGATCTTTCTCGAGGTAGGGAATTAATTTGGGAATAATTTGTTGCGGGAAGTTGTAGGGGTTTATTGCTTCTTGTTCGTGAAACATCATTGTCGTTCCTCGTCTTATATTTTTTTGGGCCGCTTGTTATCATCATAACGGAAGGAGGTCGGACCGCGTGAACTCTGGCCGACCCTCCTCCCCCTTTGTTGTTGCGTTGTTGCGGTTCGGAAGATGGTGGCATGGTGCAATGGCACCGCGCGAGAACCTAGAGGGATGCGGCAAGGATGTGTGGCGCCGTCGCACCGCGCCGTCAAGGCCGAATAAAAGTGTGGTCATAATTGGGACCACGAAGGCGAACGGAAGACTCCATAGTTTTTTCTTTTGACGTGCGGATCGATGGGCATTGACGGAACGGGCCGTAGAGACGTTTTGATGTTTCCGCAGTGAAGAACGGGACCCGGTATGAGCATCGGTGCAGTCAGAATTGAAAACGGACCACCGGAGCAACTCCGGTGGCCCGCGGACACCGCCAGCAGTGCGGTGGCGCCGAAGGCCGGAGGCGGCGGCGCCCCGGTGCCCCGCCTAGAGAAACTATCGTGGCTGAAGCCGCGGCGGTGAGCTGATGGATCCCGCGGCCGCGCGGGATCCAGGGGGGACGCGGCGCGCACCGCATCCGCGGAGGCTCGGCTCACTGGCCGAGCCAGCGAGCCACCCGGCCTATTCGGGCTGGCTTGGGTGGACTAGGCCTGGCCGCACCCAGCCGGGTCAGACCCAGTCCCGGGTGGGGGTGGGGGGGTCGGTCCAGGCACAGACCCCCCGTTTTCGGACCTCTTTGGTCTTTTTCCCATAACATGGGGTACTGACCTCCAATGGACTCACCATCAGTTGTGTAGCGATCCTTGGATCGAGACGGTCATTACGGTATATTACACTCATGGTTTCGGAAAAGTTTGGGTTTGGCCGGGTTGGTTCGGATACGAAAGCAAACGGGCCCTCATAGCGGAAACACTTATATCTTGAACTCCGGACGTCCGATTGACGTGTCGTCGACTTTGTTGGATTCCTCTTGATGAGACAGAACTTTTGGCTTACTCCACTCGAGGTTTGGATGCTGTCAGAGTGCGGTCGGGTTGGTTCACTCACGAAACCAACCGGGGCCCTTGAACGAAAAAGCCAATAACTCACAGACCGGGCGTCCGATTGCCGCGCCGTCTGTCTCGTTGATTTCCTCATGATGAGACGGAATTTTTGGAAAACATTGCTTGAGTTTTGGATGCAGTTGGATAGTGGCCAAGTTGGATTGCACCTGAAATCCAACCGGGCCCCTGGAACGCAAAAGATGATATCTTTCTGGCCGGACGTCTGTTTGACGAACCGTCAGCGGCGTTGGTGTTCACGTTGAGAAACGGTCCCTATGAGTATACCCTATGAGTGTTCAGGGTATAGTTGAGATATAGCCGTGTTGGTTCGCACACAAAACCAACCGGGCCCTGGGGACGAAATGGCTAGTAACTCACAAACCGGGCGTCTGATTGACGCGCCGTCTGTTGCGTTGAGACCCCTATGACGAGGAGGTACTTTGAGATATTTCTTCATGTCACATTGTGATACATGGATTATCGACCAGTAGATCATGGAGAGGACCCTCCTGGAGACAAGCGTGCGGAGTACGGAGGCCTTGTAGCCGGCTGAGACCTGACAACTGCATGACCGATCGACTCGGTGTGTTTTGAATAGTCCAGTAGGGAGCGCTTGGTTGTAGAGGAAGACCCACGGTGGATGAGCGCTTGGTTGTAGCGGCAGACCCGCGGTACTCAACATATGGAGTACCTCTGGAGGCTATGAGGGGGAGCGATTGGTTGTAGCGGCAGACCCACGGCGGAGGAGCGCTTGGTTGTAGTGGCAGACCTGCGGTACTCAACAGAAGGAGGACCTCTGGAGGCTATGAGGGGGAGCGCTTGGTTATAGCGGCAGACCCATGGTGGGAAGCACTTGGTTGTAGTAGCAGGCCCATATTACTCGATAGGAGGAGTACCTCAGTAGTCTTAGGTTAGTGAGAACTACCTCAGAGTCGTGACAGGACCATTGTACACTCCAAAGATGGGGCTCTTCAGCAGTTACAGTTTCGATAATGAAAATCCTAGTTTGAGCTAAGTCTATGACCTTTACGTTTACCTCATGATTGAGATGGGTCACTTGATAAATTTGGTATATGTATCGGCATATACCTGGATAATGGTTATCTGTTGATTTCATAATCTTTGTGTTTCCTCATGATTGAGATGGGTTACTTGATAACTTGGGTATATATATGAGCATATACCTTGGTTGAGGTTATTTGTTGAAATCTTCTTTGTGGTTATCCTTATTGGATTTAGTGAGACCTTGAGAGTCTCAGGGTCCCTACTGAGTATCGTTATACTCACCCCTGCATGGGATATGCCCACACCTCGTTGTGTTGGTTGCAGACGACAGGCAGCACAGACAGAGGCTGAGTGTTTGAGGACTGGATGGTACCTGGAGGTGGACCTCACGACGAGACAGCATCTGGTGGCGAACTTCACGATGAGACGACACTCGGAGGAGGTTTACAGGCGAGAGTGTTGTGGAGGCTATCTATACCTACCCTTCAGGTAGGATCTGTGGTGGACGATCCAGGAGTTGCGCTATCTGTACCTACCCTTCAGGTAGGATCCTTGGTGGGCGATCTAGGATCTGCTTGTCACCTTCCGGCTGTTTTGTCTTTTTTACTTGTACTTTACAGTTGGGCTTTTATTTCCGGACCCTTTACTTTCAGCACTACTTTTTTTTCGGTTTTCCTTAGTGTTTGCTTCCGCTTATACACTAATTAGTGTTTGTTTACTTTTATAAAGGCAATGTCTTCCCAGTTATCGGATATACGCCTTTGGTGATAGTCGCTAGCCCCTGGCCTTTGGAAGGCGGGATTGGGGTAGTTCCGACACGGGCCCTGGAGGACGGGTCATGATAGTATTTATAAAATAAGTCTTATTATTTTGAAAGCCTTCCCGGTTCACTTCTTGTTTTGTATATATGTTTTTTCCTTTTCCATTTTAAAGGCTCTATAGTATTTTTCTTAAAACCACAGAAAAATGTTTTAATGCTAAAATTTATTAAACAGTTTAAAACATGTTTTCTCCTCTACTTGAAAACACATACCATGGAACATTATAATTTACACTTATAAATGACCATGAATATTTTAATTCTTTTATTTCACGGACACATTTATGGTACGCCCATTTATTATGCTTTATGTCATGATTATGGTACCCAATCCATTCCATGTGTAACCCTTATGTTTATATATGACTAATCTTGTATGATTCATTATGTGGAAATCATATTCATGGAATGTTAAGAATGGTGAACCTGGATAGAACCTCAATACATTGGGTAATGTTACGTCTGATGAGATGTTATGAGTAACGATCTTGGGGGGTTAGCCTTGGAATGTGCTACGATGTGAAATGAATATGGCGTACAAACATGAATCAAACTAAATTCATGTTTATATTATTGACACATTATTATGACTCCATTTTTATATGATTCATTGATTATATGTTATGATTCTATTTGTTATATGATTTTTTATATCACCATGTCAGGCCTTCTATCTGATGTGCTAATGATTTTCTCTTATAGGTATTCCCTTACCAAGCATTAAGATCATCCCTTTATTAATTTTATCCCAATTTTATCCTATAAATATGTATACGCACAGTGGAATATTGGAGATCATTATGGAGTTTAAATAAAAATCTATTTTTATAATGTCTGGTTATGTACTTAGTCTTTCAACACACAAGACTTTCGGATCCATGGCTTGTACTCTAATGTATAATTATGCTTTAAATCATGTAATGTTATATGTAATAGGATACGTGCACTATAGCTAGTATAATAGGATGTTCTATTTATTATTGGAGATTATGAATAGATCACCTTTGTGAGAACCTTAAGGATGAGACTATGTATACGAAAAAATCCCCAAATTTTGATAGGTATAATGTAAGTGGTTTGTCAATAAAATAAATCCTTGTATAAATACAAATTGGTAAAGGAAGATCTAGTATAGATTTACCTAAGAGTTAAAGCGCAGACAAGGAGTTTTGGTGATAATTCGGGGTATCATGGTACACAACAACATGCCTTGCTTCACTCATGGTATGACACTCGTGGGGGATATGCTTTGGTAAATTCATGATATTGGTACAAACCATTAATTAGGGAACAAAAATCCCATAAAAATATATGTTAAGAAATATATATAGGATAACCTAGATTTAATCATAAGGAATCACAAGTTAAGATATACCTTTCCTTTACACGTTTATCTATTTATATTCAAGTTTTTCCTTTTTATGTTAAATAACAAATTATAAAAGCCCTATAATTGTACATTATTTTTCAATGTTAATGGAAAGAAATAGAAGAACATGTTCCAATAATAAATGTAATAGGGGATGTGATGATTGCCATAATTATATTCCTGATATGATTGGAACATGTTCTCAAAACATCATGATATTGCTTGCTCATAAGGATCATGTCATGAATAATAACTTGAATCATGTGGAATTACATCATCCTATATGAAATGAACAAGTTTTCATAGAATCCATCTTGTTAAAAAGGCCTCCCATGTATAGTGGATCTTCTGATCCCCTCCCCAAGGAACTGTAGATTAACTCCATTGAAATGATATTCTCCATACTCTAGTGCTCAGTAGAAGGGAATGTTGTACTAGAGGTCTATCATTTGGATGGTGAAGCTGATCAGTGGTTGAAACTAATCATGATTACAATGTCCCAATAGTAAATTGATTCCATGGATTTAGAGGATTTCAAGATTATTATTTTAAATAAATATTTTCCTTTAACCCTTCTTCTTGAGGTGGAAAGAGAGTTTATTAGTCTCGATATAGATGAGTCAGTTAGTGCGTATAAAGAAAACATTACAAGGCCTACATAGTACGCCTCTATATTTTTCATGAATGAAGAAGGCAAAGTGGATCACTTCTTTAGAGGACTAAAGTCATGTCTAAAAATAGTGTTGGTGATTCGAGACTTCAACAGTTTTGAGGAGATTATCTTCTGTGGCCTCAAGGTTAAAATAGAGAGTGTAGACTCTCATAGGTCACATAGGCCCAGTGATAAGAAGCAGAAAATGGTGAAAAACATGTGTGGTTCAAAAAAACCAATGATGGAATGATCCCTAAATATCCCACTTATAAATGTTGTGGGAAGAAGAATCTTGGGAACTTCCTAAAAGGCGCCAAGAATTGATTCAAATATGGATGAATGGGACATCTGGCTAAAAACTGAAAATGGTATATGAAGAATCCCACTAATGAGGAATAAGAAAAGATGATTTAGATCAACACTCTTACTGTAGTGTAGTGTTAAAAACTGCAAGGAGCATGGGTTTTATGCGAACAATTTACCTAAGCCAACGGTTGTTGGTGGAAATCAACAATAACATCCCTGGAAACAAGGAAGGGCTTATGGTATCACTACTACTAAGGTGGATCCGAACAATGATGTGGTGACAGGTACACTAGTTATTCATTCCATAATGGAGAATTTACTATTTGACTTTGGTTCTCTGCATTTTTTGATATCTTTAAAGCCTTGTATAACTATTCAAACATGACCTCAAAATTTGGAGGATAAGTTATCTATGAAAATAGAGAATGGGTAAATTATTGCATCCATGGATTATAACTCCTCCCCAGTTAATGTTTATTGATTGAAACTCCTAGAAACTCTCTCTATATTTTCTTTAGTGGATTTTGAATTAGTCTTGGGCATGGATTTTCTATCTTTATTCAAAGACAACATCAACTGTAGGGAAAGGGAGACCACTCTTCATATCCGAAAACATTCTATAATTCTATACAAGTGTAAGGAGAAAGAAGAATCCTATTTTAAATTAACATCTCAAGTGTGTAAATTTTTTACTTATGAGAAAGAAAATCTATCTTAAATGATTAAGGAAAAGAAGAGAATCATGCTTGGGGGCATGTCCATTGCAAGGGATTACACTGATTTATTCCCTAATGAGTATCACGGTATTCCTTCTAATTTTGAGGTTGACTTCTCAATTGAACTTATTCATGTATATCTAAATATATAATAGAAACTATAAATAATGGCCACTGTAGTTCTATAAGAGATAAAGAAGAAGTTACAGGAGAATCTGGAGAAGGGTTTTATATGCCTGGTTGCTTCACTATGGGGTGTTACCGTACACTTCGTCAGGAAGAATATGGATCAATGTGCCCCAGTTTTAATTATTGTGAGCTCACTAAAATTATGATAAATAACAATTATCCCCTTCCCCAGATAGGTTACTTAATCTATCAGCATTGTTGGGAAAGTTATTTCTCTACGGTTGAACTTCGGTTTTGTTAATGTCAATTAACGGTTAGGATGAAAGATATTCCCATGACTTCCATTGAAACAAGGTATGGGCACGATGAGTTCAAAGTGATGCTCTTCGAACTCACTAATTCTACATAAATTCTATTGGATTTAATGAAAATAATATTGAGGTATTACCTAGAAAAAATATTTTGAAGTCTTTATTGATGATATTCTAATATAATCCAAGAGCAAAGATGAACAAGAGGATCATCTGAATATTGTGTTAAAGACTTTGTGAAGTGAGAAGCTGTATGAAATGTACAATAAATGTGACTTCTGGATGGGGAGAGTATCATTATTGGGTAATTTTATCACTAGCGATGGGATATCTATTGTAACACCCCATGATTCCACAGTATGCTTCTCGTTGAATAATACAGTAGCATGTGTTGTACGCAACTTCGAGTTATAACACACACCACAAACAATCAAACTAGCCGTTATGAATAGTAATACCCAATTTTTGAAATTTTTTAAATTATATACTTCCAAATAGACTTCAATTTTGGATTTGGAATATCAAAATTTTCTTAGGGTGAATTTTTGGTTCTTTTCGGATAAATTTCATATTTTGGTGAATAGTTAAAATTACTAAATTTTAATTAAAAACAAGGTTTTTAATCAAAATAATTAATAGTAATAAATTATGAATTTTAGTGATTTTAGAGTATAATTAGATTATATTTTTACCATTTAATCAATTTTTTTTCATTAGACATAATTTCACATTTGAACTGTACATAAGCAATTGTCACTCTTTGGATAGTTATTATCTCTTTAAAACACGTTGTTTGTTTTAACAATGAGAATTAATTTTTAATTAATTTCTACCACTTCTCTGTTGTGAATTTAGAAAAATTGATTCAATATTTAGAATCAAGATTTCCAAATTGTGTACATATTAACTTTATATTTAGACATTTTAAATAATTACTTCAGTAAATATTTTATTTACCATGGTTAAAGGGTAAATCCTGTAAATAAGGGTAAAAAATAATATTATAATAATTTTAAATTACCCTAAAACGTGTCCTAAACCTATTGGTTGATACATGTCTGACCAAGGGAATCTTTGTGTCTATTTTTGGACCCCATGGATCCACTTTTAGGTGATAATGACACTTTATATTAATTAGGATAAAGTAAATACAAAAATGACATAAGCATATATCTTTTGGAAATTTTTTTTACGAAGTGTTATATATCTTATAGTTTTGACTATAAATATTCATTAGAAATATAAAACGATTTCCTACATAATGGTATTTTATTTATAATTTATAGACATTTAATAATGAAATTCATTAATGACATAATAATGATGTAGTATTTTCATTATTAATGAAAGAATCATATAATTGGTATTATAAAAGATAAAATAAATATAATTTAATGTTTTTATGACATAGATGAATTTTATTGGTTAATATGACATCTTGGGATTACTTAACTGACTTTGGGTCGAATTAATAAAGTTTTTAAGACTTAAAAAATTGAATTATTAAATAGTGTCAAAATTGACATAAAGAAGTTTTTAAAACAAATATTATATTATTAATTGATATTCTATTCCTAAAAATATAAGGTTTAGCCAAATGACTTATAAAAGGATAGGTTTATCATTAATGGACCAGATAGTGGTCTCTTGGAATTATATTGTATATTTATTAACTATATAATATAAAAATAAAACGAGACACGGTAAATGTCAAACAAATTAACTAAGAGTTAAAATGAAAAGATAAGGTTAATATAGTGACCCAAACCTTTATAAAACCTATCGGTTGAGTATTTTTCGACTATACCCACCTTAAAAATTAAATAATCCACTTTTGAGCCATTAGAAACCGAATATAAATTTATTATAAAATAATTTTTATGTTTTTCTTAAGGTTCCCCTCACCCCTCTTATAAAAGGGCATTCCCCCTTCCCTGTAATTCACACCTTAAAATCCTTTTGGATCAGCCAAACCCAAAACAAATATTCTCTCAACTTCGCTAAATTCATCCTATATAACTTCCTTCAGTCATAATGCCAACCTATGGAGCCTTTTTTGATCAAATCAAAAGAAAGAACTCGAAGAAGAGGTAATGTTTTCACCACCCTCATTCAAGTTCCTTCTTCTTGAACATCTTCTTTCTTTGTTATTTCCATTATAAAATAAACAATACAGTATCACCTATATACTATGATGTCATTATAAATATGGTACAACCATATTCATTATTCTATCCATCCTATGAATGACATGTCACTATATGTGCGTACGTACGGCTTACCATCTCCACGTTGTGGTGTAATTGTTATTCAATAAATTATTATTTGCATGGGTATAATAATGATGTGTAATTGATATAAACAATAAATATAACATGATAATGATTCTTTATATATGATATACCATCAAATTATATTTTATATTAATATCCAAAGAATGATATTCTCGCTAATTTGTACGTACGGACTACCGTCTCCACGAGCGCGATAAGATTCATTCCCCATCGTATCGATTCACGAATAATTTTCATTTGATGGTTAAAAATAATGTTTAAATTCTTAATATCAATATCGATATAAATAAGACACAACTTATCCATATCAAACATAGCTTTCGTAAAAAATCATATAAAGGAAAACGAATCAGTTAACACCCGAAACAATGATAATACAATGATATTATTAACAAAGCAATGTTAAAAGATCATATATGATATCAAATTAATGTATATTATTATTGTATAATTTAATAAAAATTATTTCACCATTATACAGGAGGTTAACCTACCCTCAACCAAGGAAAAGTACAAGGTAAGGTTTTATTTCACAATCTCTTCATTATCCAAGGTTGTTTATACGTAATTATCTACTAGGACCTCTTTATCATCCACATCCATGTTTCATAAAAATGTATTTAAAATCATTCTTACTATTTTATAGAATATTGGATAATGTCATTTATACCCTTCTTTGACTTTTTATAATGGAATTTTCCATCATTTTCCAAAAAAGGTCCTTTTTAACCTTTTTGGCAGAATTAAGGCAAGAATTTATTTTATTTAACTTATACGGTGGGTGTGGCTATTTTCCCCCGTTATAAAATCATCAAAGCATCCCTTAAAAGCTTATAAGAATATTTTCAAAGTAAATTTTTTATTTTATAATTATTTGACTTTTAATTTATTTCAAAATTAATATTTTAAGATTTTATTAAAGGTACTCTTTATCATGATCATAATTTTAAACGTTTTAATGATTTATCTTTCTAAATATTTTTAATTCCTGTGCATTTTTCAAAATGATTTTAAGGAATTATTTATATGAACATGAATGTTTTGAAATGATATTTATTTTCAACAGTTTCAAATTGGTATAGGATAATTTGATTAAAAAATATCTTTTAGATCACTTCCTTAATAAATTTGTGACTTTTAAATGATTTTAAAAAGGTATATTTATCTCAAATACTTTTGATTTCATCTATGTTAAGAACCTTTGATGTCTTTTAAGCTTATTTGAAGTTGATTTATCATGATACAAAACTTCCATATTGTATTGAAGGTTTTGTGATATGTTTAGCTGTATATTTGTTATTTTTATAAAATTCATTGTTTATAGAGAATGTATTGACAATTCGTATGCATGTTTTAATACAAATGTTTATGTTATGTTTAAACCTATTCGTATGAGGAATGCATTGGACTTAGTAAGTGACAGGTGGAGCCCGCTATAGCTCCTCGATGCATTAGTAGGTCTCATGAGACAAACTTTTGTCTTGGCACAAGTCCTTGACAAAATCTTATTTGTAGTATTAGAACAAGGTCTTGAAGATGTGGTTATGATAGTCTAGCATTATACATTCCATCATTATAAAAGTGGTTATTGATATTTCATGGGATTATTCGCCTAGTAGAATATCGATTTTAATAAGTAAATGGAATTATTTCATTTTATTTTTTCCATATTATGCTGAAGTTCAAGTTTAAAAGGATTTTGTTTTAGTTATACATTGCCTTTAATGTTTATGCTTATTTATGAAATTTTTTGCTATATTGTTATCCTTGCTATGCATCTGAGCTCACCCCTTTCTATGTTTTATTTTTTCCCTGGATGTGAAGAAGTATTTTATGACTGACTTGGAGGGATAGTCTAAGGGGATATGAGTGTGGTCTATGGAGATAATGTTTTTGTTGTTTTTCACTTTATGATGTAATGTAAGACTTATGAATGTATCTAGTGTTTCCAAGGATACTAAACTAATCAGTCCTTCAAGACTTGATCTTTTGTGATCATGCCAATGCTATGTAATAATGCACCGACTCTAAGAAACTGGGGTCGGGTCGTTACAGTTGGTATCATAGGGAGGTTTAGTACATACCTTGGAATCTAGATTTAGATAAACTCTGATTAGAGCACATAGCCCTATGATAGACATTGAGGATTAGTATAGACGAACTTCCTAGAATTTTGGTATTGTAGAGATTTTTTGAGTTTTCCAAGAAACAAGTCCCTATCTGGATACAAGTAGGTAGAGGATGCTCTAACATAGATGTATCTTGGGGTAAAACATGAAAATACCACTTTGAGATAGACTCGAACGCGAACTGGTTCACGAAAACGGGCCTTGCTACACTCTTGGTTACGACACTCATGGGGGATATGCTTAGGATAATTATACTTTTCATTACAAACCATTATGAAGGGTTTATGAGTATATACTTCCTCAAAGAAAACATTTTTATGATTATGGATTATATCCATAAACTTTTCAATTTAGTTTAAGTGTTTTACATGTTTGGATTTATGTATTACTATTCAAAATCAAATATAGTGTATTCCATTGCTTATAAATAGATCCTAGTGGAAGAAATAGAAGTTGTATCATTGCACACACTCCATGTAGGGATTTCCCACCTGCTCAAGATAATTATAGTGGAGCTGGTGATACAACTGGTGCTGATCAGCTAATCACCACACTAGGACAACTCACTCATGTTATGAATAATAACCTTACCCGTATGGAGAACCCTGATACTCAATGTGGAGGATCAATGTTAGATTAGTTCACGAGGAAAAAACAACCAACATTAAATGGGAGTACAAATCCATTGGTAGCTGAGCAATGGATTCCCTAGAGAAAATATTTCAGGATTTGGGGAGTAGTGAAAGTGAAAAACTTGTCAACGCAGTTTATCACCTCACTGGAGATACTGATCAGTGGTGGGAATTAATTCAAAACACAAAAGAAGATGAAGAAGTATAAAGTATTGAATGGAGGGAGTTTAAAGAGATTTTCTTAGAAAAATACTTTCCTCGTGACCATCAAGCAGATATGGAAAGGCAATTTCTCAGTCTAAGGCAAAAGAAGGATGTCAATGTCGCAAAGTATGAAGCTAACATTACAAGGTTAGTTAGGCATGCAACATATTTTATACATAACCCGAGGAGTAAGATTGATCGTTTCATGGATGGGTTAAAACCATTTCTCCGTCGACCATTAGTCTCACAATCCTTCTCGTTATACGAAGACATTGTCTCATGTCCTAAAAAGATAGAAAAGGAATTCTCTAAATCTTTTGATAATAAAGTAAAGCAAGTGAAGAAGAGAATGGTGGATAATGAGACAGATAAAGGGAAAAAAGGAAAGAAGGATTTTCCATTATGTGATAATTTTGGGAAGAAACACCCCAGTAATTGCCTAAATGTAATGGGAGTTTGTTACAAATGTGGAAAAAATGGTCACCAGGCTCGTGATTGCAAGGGAAAGAAAGAGGCTGTCAATGTTGAATGCCACAATTGTAGAGAAATGGGGCATTATGAAAATGAATTCCATAAGTTCCAAGGAAACTTACCTCATAAAAGTCCAAGCGATCAAGGCCAATATTATGATGTTACTACAGTTGAAGTGGAATAATTAATGTATTTGTGTTTTTTGACAAAAGCATTATATTTTGGTTATAAGAATAAAGGTATATATATAAGGATTGTACTGCAGTACTTGTTGTTTTCATTAAGGTTTTAATATTATTAAGGTAATCATATTTTCAGTATGTGACAATAAGATAAGCTTTACATTGTCTGGGGAATCTGATGTGACAATTGATTTTAGAATTTAGATTCATTTTACAGAGAGTCTGGACAGAGGTACCTTGTATAACTATAATGTTTGGAGTGGATTAAGTTGAACATTGGACAGTATTGTTTAAGGATAAAACAATTCTTATGATTAATTTTCGGAATATTATTATACTATAGTTTTAGGAAAAGGACAACCTGCAGGTCGGGTGATAACCAGTCCCCTCAGACAAAGCTGTAGGAATCGAACCTACAACCATAGTGCGACAGTTCTTTATTACCTACAACTAGCCAAAATGAAGTCCCTGGTCATTAAAAAATATTTTATTCATTTTAATGTTATGTTTTAATGTTTGAATCCTTATATGATTAGGATAAAAATAATATTTTTGAGTTCTACTATCTATTGGAGTGAAAGATGAGTTTGTGGTACAAATTAGTTGAAGGATGAAACTCTACTTGTCAAGTGTATATATATATATATATATTTCTTTTATTCTATGAAGAAATTAATTCTCAAAATTTAGGGAAGGGATATTAAAACCAAAAATTTGTTATCCCAATACCATATGTTTTGTTGAAATGATGATATTATAAATTATCATAGATTGATGGATTTGAGGCCCTCAATTTTACACATGTTTGTGATTGATGACCTCAATCACTCACTATAAATATTTATGTTTTTCCTCTAATTACGTGTCTATAATTGCAACCAATGTTCTATTATTCTAAACCATAATATGGTCGTGTCATTATTATTTCCATTTCCCTCTTATTAAAACTAAATTTTATCAACCCTATTTCTGATATGGGTTTTCCACAAAGGTGTTTTCTATTTTAAACCTTATATTTTAAAAAATAATTTCAAATTTCGAGGATGAAATTTATTGAATTAGGGGAGAATTTAACACCCCAAGCTTCCACGTTACACTTCTCCTTGAATAATACAGTAGCGTGTGTTGTACGCAACTTCGAGTTCTAACACACACCACAACCAATCAAACTATCAGTTATGAATAGTAATACCCTCGTTTTAAAATATTATAAATTTAAACTTTAAAAATAGACTTCATTTTTGGATTCAGAATATCAAAATTAGCTTAGGGTGATTTTTTTGTTCTTTTCGGATAACTTTCATATTTTGATGAATAGTGAAAATTACTAAATTTTAATTAAAAACAACTTTTTTAATCGAAATAATTAATAATGATATATTATGAATTTTAGTGATTTTAGAGTATAATTAGATTATATTATTACCATTTAATCAAATGTTGGTCATTGGAAATAATTTCACATTTAAACTGGACATAGGCAAGTGCTAATCTTTTTATAGTTATTATCTCTTAAAAACCCGCTTTTTGTTTTAACAATGGGAATTAATTTTAAATTAATTTCTGCCACTTCTGTGTTATTAATTTAGAAAAATGGATTCCATATTTATAATCAGGAGTTCCAAATTGTGTAAATAGGTATCTTTTATTTTTAGACATTTTAAATAATTACTTCGGTAAATATTTTTTTACCATGGTTAAAGTGTAAATCCTGTAAATAAGGGTAAAAATATAATATAATTATAATAATAAAATAACCTAAAACGTGTCCTAAACCAATTTTTTGATACATGTCCGACCATGGGCATCTATGGCTCTATTTTGGGACCCCATGGATCCACTTGTAGGTGATAATGACAATTTATATTAATTAAGTTAAAGTAAATACAAAAATGACATAAGCATATATCTTTTAGAAAAACAATTTTTACATAGGTTTATATATGTTATATTTTAGACTATAAATATTTATTGGATATCTAAAAAGATTTAATACATAATCGTATTTTATTTATAATTTTTAGACATTGCATAATTAAATTTATTTATGACACAATAATGATGCAGTATTTTCCTTATTAATGATAGAATCAAATAATTGGTATTATAAATGTTAAAATAAATATAATTTGAAAGTTTTGATGACATCCAAGAATTTTATTGGTTAATATGACATCTTAGTATTAATAAAATAATTTTTTTTCTAATTAATAAATTCTTTAAGACCTTAACAAAAATCAATTATTAAATACTGTAAAAATTGACATAAATGAGTTTTCAAACAAATGTTATATTATTAATTGATATTCTATTCTCAAAAATATACAGTTTGGACAAAGGACTAATATAATGATATATGTATCATTAATGGACCACTTAGGGGTCTCTTGGAATTATATAGTATGTTTATTAACTATATAATATAAAAATACAAAGAGACATGGTAAATGTCAAACTAATTAACAAAGTGTTAAAACTAAAAGATAAGGTTAATATAGTGACCCAAACCTATATGAAACCTATTTGTTGAGTGGATTTCGTCATATCCCCACCTTAACCTTTAAATATTCCACTTTTGAGCCATTATAAACCTAATATTAATTTATTATAAAATAATATTTTAATTTTTTCCTAAGGTGCCCCTCACCCATCTTATAAAAGGGCACTCACCCTACCCCCTAATTCACACCTTCAATGCCTTTTGGCTAGGACAAACCCTATTTAGATATTCTCAAAACTTCCCTCTTGTCATCCTAGAGGCCTTCCTTTAGTCATAAAGCCAACCTATGGATCCCTTTTGATCAAATTAAAAGAAAGAACTCGAAAAAGAGGGAATGTTTTCACCAGCTTCTTCCCAGTTCCTTCTTCTTCAAATTCTTTTTTCATTGTTATTTCCATTCTAAAATAATAACTCATGTATCTAATATATACTGTGATGTTATTATAAATATTTTCCAACCATATTCATTATTCTATTAATCCCTTTAATGACATGTCACCATACGTGTGTGTGTACGACTTACCGTCTCCACGTCGTGGGGTAATTGCTATTCAATACATTATTATTCGGATGGATATAATAATGATGTATAATTGATATAAATAATAAATTTAACATGATTATGATTCTGTATATATGATATATCATCCAATTATATATTATTTTAATATAAAAAGAATGATATTTTCACTCGTGCGTACGTACAGACTACTGTCTCCATGAACATGATGAGATTCGTTCTCCATCGTATCCATTCAAGAATAATTGTCATTTGATGGTTAAAAATAATGTTTAAATACTTAATATCATTATGGATATGAATACAATAAAACCTATCCATAATAAACACGGCTTACGTAACAATGCATATAATGGAAAACAAACCAGTTAACACCCAAAACAACGATAATATAAAGATATTATTAACAAACCCTATTAAAAGATCATATATGATATCATATTAATGTATATGATTCTTGTATAATTTAATAAAAATTATTTTACCATTATACAAAAGGCTAACCTACCCTCAACCAGGTTAAAGTACAAGTTAAGGGTTTATTTCACAATCTCTTCATTATTCGAGATTATTTATGCGTAATTATCTACTGGGACCTCTTTATAATCCACATCCATGTTTTTTAAAAACGTATTTAAAATCATTCTTACTATTTTATAGAATATGGGTTAAAGTCGTTTACACCCTTGTTTGACTTTTTATAAAGGAATATTTTCATCGTTTTGCAAACAAGGTTGTTTTTAACATTTTCGATAGAATTAAGGTATGAATGTGTTTTTTTAACTTATACAGCTGGTGCGGCTATTTTCCACTGTTATAAAATCTTCGAAGCTTCCCTTTCTTGATTATAAGAATATTTTCAAAGTAAATGTTTTCTTTTATAATTATGTTACTTTTAAATGATTTCAAAATTAATATTTTAGGACTTCGGGAAAGGTACTCTTTATCAAGATCAGAATTTTAAATGTTTTAATGATTTATCTTTTTATATCTTTTTAATTAATGTCTCTGTTTTCAAAATGATTTTAAGGATTCATTTATATGGACATGAATGTTTTCAAATGATATTTCTTTTCAAAAGTTTCAAATCGGTATGGGACACTTTGATTCAAAAATCTCATTTAAATTATATCCTTAATAACTGTGTGAAATTTAAATGATTTCAAAAAAGATATATTTCACTCAAATAGTTTTGATTTCATCTATGTCAACATCATTTGATGTATTTTATGCTTATTTGAAGTTGATTTATTATATTACAAAACATCCATATTGTATTGAAGGTTTTGTGATATATTTGGCTATGGATGTGTTATTTTTATAGCATTCAAAGTTTATGGAGAAAGTATTGACATTTCGTATGCTAGTTTTAATATGAATGTTTATGTTATGTTTAAACCTATTCATGTGAGGAATGCATTGGACATAGTATGTGATGGGTGGAGCCTGCTATAACTCCTCGATGCATCGGTAGGTCTCATGAGACAAACTAGTGTCTTGGCACAAGGCCTTGACAAAATATTATTTGTAGTCTTGGCAGAAGGTCTTGACTATGTGGTTATGATAGTCTGGCATTTTGAATTCCATCAATATGAATGTGGTTATTGATATTGCATGTGATTATTCAACTTGTATAATGTCCATGTGAATAAGTAAATGGCATTATTTCATTTTATTTTTTCCATATTATACTGAAGTTGAAGTTTAATTGGATTTTATTTTAGTTATACATTTCCTTAAATGTTTATGCTTATCTATGAAAGTTTCCACTATATTGTTATTCTTACTGAGCATCTGAGCTCACCCCTTTCTATGTTTTATTATTCCCAGGATGTGAAGAAGTATTTTAAGACTGACCTACATGGATAGTCTTAGAGGATATGAGTGTGGTCAATGGAGACTATGTTGTTGTAATTTTTCACTTTATAATGTAATGTAAGACTTATGAATGTATCTAGTGTTTCCAAGGCTACTAAACAAATCGGTCTTTCGAGACGTGATCTTTTGTGATCATCCCAATGTTATGTAAAAATGCACCGACTTTGGGTAATTGGGGTCGGTGCGTTACATCTATGGACCCTTCCAAGATAAATGAAAATGAAGAGTGGCCTAGGATAATATATGTAATAGATATACATAGATTTCTGGGCCAGGCCTGGTATTATCGACATTTTTTGAAGAACTTTTCATATTTTTCAGAGCAAAAGACCAAGATAACACAGAAGGGACTAACGATTGTCTAGATTGAAGAATGTGAAGACTTTTTTAAGGAGGTGAAGAAGAGGATCATCACTACACTAGTAATCACAATCCCAACAAGTGTAAAACCCTTTATAGTGTACATGTATGATTCAAAGAATGGATTAGGCTATGTGCAGATGAAAAATGATAAATTTATATCCTAATCCTCAAGGTAGATGAAAATTCATGAGCAAAACTATCCTACCCATGTTTGGAGTTGGTGGTGGTGACCATTGCATTGAAACAATGAAGGCGTTATCTCTATGGGGAGAAGTGTAAGATATTTACTTCCCACCAGAGTCTCAAATATATATTCGCACAAAAATATCTTAATATGACCCAGTGATGAAGGTAGAGATCATCAAATATTATGACTTCTCAATCCACTACCTTATTAGTAAGGCAAATAATGTGGTTTATTATCCAAGCTGAAAGGATCCTACATATTTATCAATGATGAGAATTGAAAAGTATTAAATCCTCATAGATTGTAGAGCATGGACATATGAATCAATAAGGGAGGAACGTCATCAATAATTTCTCAAATGATTTATCAATCATCCCTCATTGGGGAAATAATGTATGATCAATGAAAAGATGTTGAAATTTTGAAATGGGTGGAATCTATTAGAAATGGGAAGTCATCATATATCATGATTGGTGAGGAAAGAGTTGTAAGATTTGGTCATGACTGGGTGTACCATCTGATCCAGAGATAAAGATGGAGCTTCTTCATGACGTACATAGCTCATCATTCTCTATCTGCCTAGGGAGCACAAAGATTTATTTATATCTCCTTGAAAACGTTTGGTGGTAAAATATAAAAAGAGAGATAGCTGAATATATATAAAACTACCTAGTATGTCAAAAAGTGAAGAATGAGAGGAAAAATCCTAAGGGGGTGGTGCATAAATTCACCATACCAACATGGTTATGGGAGAACATTAACATGGAATTTTTTACTTCCCTTCTAAGGACATCCATAGGAATCAATGCTACATGGGTTATTGTGGATTTCCTTATAAAGACAACTCACAATATCGCAATTCAAGAGTACATCTCATAGGATCATCTTTCACATATATATATCAAAATGGCGATAAGGCTTCATGGATTACCACTATATATTGTATCTTATTGAAATCTGATTTTTCACCTCAATGTTCTGGAAAAGTCTTAGACAAGCTCTAAGAACTGATCTAAACATCAGTACGGCCTATCATCCTCAAACTGATGGCCAAACTGAGCGAACTATTCAGACACTGGATGACATGTTCATAGCATGTTCTATGGAATTCACTGGAGGATGGCACAAACATCTTCCACTTATTGAATCTCCTACATCAATAGTTTCCACTTGAGAATCCGAATGGAACCAAATGATGCCCTTTATGGGAAATGGTGAATAACACTGATGTGTTGGAATGAAGTTGGTGAGAATAAGCTGATAAGTCATAAAATGGTTGATAGAATGGTAGGGAAGGTGAAACCCATTCAGAAGTACATCAAGGTAGCCCAAAGTCAACAAAATATTTAACCATACAGTCATCAACTAGAACTTGATTTCCAAGTTGGAGACATGGTATTTCTCCACCTCTCTCCATGGAAGAAGGACTTGAGATTTGGGATGAAAGGGAAGATAATTCCTAGGTACATAAGCCACTCTAAGATCCTTGATCGTGATGGAGATGTAGCCTATCGACTAGAATGTCCACCTACCTTTCCAAAGTACAATGTATTTCATGTATCCAACATAATTAATTACATATGAGACCCACCACATGTACTTTTTTTCTTAGGCGGTACAGTGGGAGAATGTAGTTTCTTATGAGGAGCATCCATTAAAGATCTCAGATCATAGAGATAAAGTTATATGCAAAAAATACTACTCACCTGGTCAAAGTACTGTGGCAGAACCCCATCTACGAAGAGATAATATGGGAACTAGAGGAGGCAATGAATGAATAGTACCCACACCTGTGTATGACCTACAATGTAAAAAAAATTTGAGAGTGAAATTTCCTAAGGGGTGTATAATGTAACGAACCATAGTTTTCAATTTAAATTTCCTTCTTCTAAGTTTTTTCATAGAATCACATGAAATCACAAAATAATGAACTAATATGTGTTATGTGACATATAAAAATAATTTTTTCACATCTGTGTTTTGAATTTCAAAAATCTGACATACACGTCTACGATTAGTAAGTTATCTATAGTCGTATATAACCAAATTATTTTTGATGAATAGTATCATACCCTTATAAATTCTAATGTTACCCTTGTGAATAGTGACATACCCTAATGAATAATAACCTCACATATGATAGTTTATAAATATATTCACATGGACATATGATAAACTTTTACATGGGAATAAGAAAATAAATTTTTTAAAATTGTTGTTTTCGAGTAAATTATGCTTTTAATTAATAATTAAATTAATAATATTTAGAAAAATATTTTTTAAAAATTGAGTACATATTTAGATTCTACATATTGAAAAGTGGTTTGGGTGATTTTTTTGGATTTTTTGAAAAACAAGAATTTTTGGTGAATTGTAAAATATATTAATTTACTATATAAATATAATATAATTTAAATCAACTATTCCTAACATCATATATTATTTAAGAACCCAATTCTCAAACTCACATGAAATTATAAAAATTCTTTTTCTTGGAATCATCACTATTTCTAGGATTATGGGAAAATAAAAAACTATTAATTATAATATTATGAAAACCCTCCTCTCCTCCACTCTATATATCACCCATCTTTACCACTTCTATTCACTCCACTCAAGTCTTTTTCCTTGCCAATATTCTGACCAAATATCTCCTCATGATCCTCCCCTACATCCACCTTCCTTTTTTCTCCCCAAAAGACAAAATCCTCTCCCCTTAAGAGGCTCTCAAAGAAGATTGAATCATGTTGTAAATTGCTCTTTTCTTTTCATTCCTTTTCTTTTCAAGTTAATTTGTTTTCATTTCTACACATAACTATCTTCAAACAAATGTAATAAAAATTCTAATACCTTACAAGTACTATAAGTGTTTTATGATAATGTAATAATTTATTATCATATATCCTTTACTCTTCATTTAGTTCAGTAGTAAAGACGTTATCTGGGTTGTGTTAATTTAGCACACTCAAGGACGATGGGATTTCAATTTCCATTACCATCTTAAATTATGGTAATAAAACCATTTTCATGGTTGAACAAGGCCATTATACATATATTATTACTCATATATTTTTCTTTAATCCTTTTTTACACATTGTTTTGTTATATAAAATAAAACGTGTTCTTTGAAGCCAAAAAACCACCAATTAACCTAAAAGGTTGTCACTAAGGTTATATATATTAATTCAACTTCACTCCAAGTAACCGAATTAAATTTTCAACCATGTAACCTTTTTTATGTTCAATTATAAATTATAACTTCAATTATGTACAACCACCTTCATCATACATATTTATCTAAACATGAATCGATCACTAAAGCTAAGTAAGAAAACAGTCCCGAACAATGAAATTGAACCTCGTAACCAATTAAAATGGTTATAAACGAACATAGAAAGGTTATAATAAATATTATACATATTTTATAGGTAAAGTAATTATTAATTAATAAACCCAATTTTATTATTCATGTCATTAATTTAATGTAAATATCACCATCAAATTTAATTTAAGGGATCCTCTCTATTTCACTTTTATTCATGATTTTCTTCAATGTTATTCTATTTTAAGTGAAATTCCAAGTGATGTGGTATGATTATTCACCTCCCTATTACATTACTCATGATTTTTTATATTATTATAATCCCATTTAACTCTCATTAAGACCTTTTATGTACACACAATACAATGTCGATATTCTATAAGGGATTCAACCTCAACTTCATTTATTCCTTTAGGTTTATTTATTTTTATTTTTACCTAAATTATGTGATATAAGTTTCTTGTTCGCACATTATAAATGATATTTTAATATTCAAAACACATGTATAATGTTCCATTCATCATTATCTTTCAGGGATAGAATTTTTTTTAAGTGATTCCCACCTCAATTCCTCCGTATAAACTAACCCATTTTAAGGGAAATTCTAAAATTCAGACCTAATTTTAAGTGCACTATATCTTCTATTCTAAGCCACCAATGTCTTTAAAAAAGTATTATTTTTATTGTGAAAAACTTTTTGGTTCACTTATTGTTTTTTATAATGGATCATTCACTTTTCTATTTTAAAGTATCTATAATATTTTCCATAAAACCACACAAAAATGTTTTAATGCTAAAATTTCATAAACACATTTCCTATATTTTGTCACTTCTACTTGAAATAAATTAACTTTATTCAAAAATAGTCCCCCCTATGAATTTCCTTGTATATTTTTGTTCATTTCTTTCATGGACACTTTTATGATACACTCATTTGTTATGATTTATGTTAGGATTATGGAACCCAATCCTTTCCATGGGTAACCCTTATGTTTATATATAATTGATTATGTGTGATTAATTATATATAAAACATATTAATGAAATGTTAATATGGGTGAACCCATATTGCACTTCAATGCATTGGGTAATGTTAGTTCTCAAATTATGTTATGTTTGACAGTCTTTTCCATTAGCCTTTGATTGTGCTACTACGTGAAACGCACATGGTGGTTAAACTTAAATCGTACTAAAGTCTTATTTTATGTTTATTCCACATTACTATGACTCCATGTTTATATGATTACATGTTTTTATGTTGTCATTATTACAGAAAAAGTTTTTTTATGGTGGTTATTTTTTATTTTTAACATCAGATTTTGGCCGATGTTATTACAGGAGACATTATAAATAGAGTTTTTTACGTCGGTTATTTTACAACCAACTTAAAAAACAATAACCCAAAGCATTTTTCATGTCAGTTGATAAAAACCCGTCTTGGAAACACTTTGGAGAAGTTCTTTATTGTGTAGTTTATTTATTATCCGACATGGTATATACCCTTTCACGTCGGTTATATAATAACTTATGTCATAAAGCACTCTTCCAAAAGTGTTTATCACGTCGGTTATTTTTATAACCAACATGATAAACCAATTTTCCAAGCGGTTTTCAATGTCGGTTATATAATAACTGACATAAAAAACATATCCACAACATCATTTATTTTATAACTGAAGTAAGAAACTATCCATTTCAATTTATTACGTTGGTTATGAAATAAACGATGTAAAAACCATATCCCCTGAAGTTATTACATCAGTTTCCAAATAACTTATATTAAAACAAATACCAATTCATTTGTAACGTCGGTAAAGAAATAACTGACGTAAAAAATAGTTTTTCTAAAATAAAACCAATCCAATGCCATGCCCAGCCAAATCACCTGAAACAGAGTAAAATCTTTAAAAAAAATAGGCCAGAACAGACCAACCCCCCCCCCCCCCCACCACCACCACCACCACACCGCTGGACACCCCTCCCCCCACACCCCTAGAGATCCCCCACCCCTGGAGAGCCCCCCCACCCCTGGACATCCCCACCACCCTCCTATATACACCCCACACCCTGTACAGCACTGTCACACCCTTGGAAAGTCCCCCCACACCCCTGAAAAAGACCAAAAAGTAACCAAAAACAGACCAGAACCCCCTCACCCCAATGTACAACCCCCACCACACCCCTAGACACCCCCAAACCACTGGACTCCCCCCCTACCACCCCTGGAAAGCCCCCAACACCCCAGGACAACCCACACCCTCCTGGACACCCCCCCCCCCCCCCCCACACCCCTGGACTACCCCGCCACCCCCTGGACAGCCTCCCACACCCTTGGACAACCCCCACCCCTTGGACAGCACTCCCACACCCCTAGAGATCCCCCACCCCTAGAAAACCCCCACCCTACTGGACACCCCCACATCCCTGGACTTCCCCCACCCCCTGGACAGCCCCCCACACACCTGTAAACCCCACCTCCTATATACCCCACCCCCTGGACAAAACTCCCACACCCCTGGACAGCCCTACCACACCCCTAAAAAAGACCAAAAAGTTTCCAAAAACATACCAAAACTGACCAGAACACCCCCCCCCCCCTCTCACCCTACTAGATAGCCCCCACCACACCCCTGGACACCCCCACACACCCTGGACTACCCCCCCCCCCCCCCACCCCAAGGTCATCCCCCACACCCTTGGAAAACCCCCACCCTCTTGGACACCCCCACACCCTTGAACTGCCCCCCCCCCCCCCCCCCACCCCCAGGACTACCCCCACCCTTCTGGACACCCTCACACCCTTGGACTGGCTGCCACCCCCTGGACAACCCCTCACACCCCTGGACAACCCCCACACTCCTGGACACCACCCCCACACCCCCCCCCCCACCCCCCACTAACACCCCTAGACTGCCCCACCCTTGGGACTACACCCCACCCTCCTAGACACCCCCCACACCCATGGACTGTCCCCCACCCCTGAGACTACCCCTAGCCTGAAGGACAACCCCCCACACACCTAGACTGCCCCCACCCCTTAGACATCCCCCACACCCCTTGACAACCTCCTACCCTCCTGGACGCCACCCTCCCCACACCCATGGACTGCCCCCCCCCCCCCCCCCCCCACCCCTAGGACTGCCCCCACCCTCCTGGACACCCCCAGGACATCCCCCCACACCCCTGGAGAGCCCCACCCACCCCATGGACAGCCCCCACACCCCTAGACAACTGCCACCCTCTTGGACACCCCCCACACACCCCTAGACTGCCCCCACCCCCAGGACTGCCTCCCACACCCCTGGACACCCCTGGATATCCCCCCACTAGCCTAGACATCCCTCCAACCCTCTGGACACCATCCTAACTTACTGAACAGCCCCCTCCACACCCTAGGACACCCGCCTCACTGAACACCCCCAGAAAAAAAATTGACCAACACCCGACCACAAAAAGACAAGATCCCCCCCCCCCTAGGACAACCCCACCACTCCCCTGGACACCCCCCCCCCACACCCCTTGGCTACCCACACCCCATGGAAAGCCACTGGATAGTTGGTGTTGGTAGAGGAGGAGCTGCCATCCCTCAGGGGGATGAACTCAGCTGGAAGTTACTCATCACTCCCACAAGCGAAGCTTGAGCTCTCAAAATGTTTCACCAATGATTTTTCCCCTGTAAACATCATTCATTCTATCACTTTGAGGCCAGTATAACCATGGGGAAAACACCATCACACATGATGGCATTTTCCCTGGTTATACTGGCATCAAATTCATAGACTGAATGTTGTTTACAGGGAAATAAAGCATTTGTGAAACATTTTGATAGCTCAAGCGTCGCATGTGGGTGAGATGAGTACCTTCCAGCGGCGTTCAGCCCCAACGGGATGGCAGTGCCTCCTCTCCAACCCCCCAGGACTGCCCCCCTCCCCCATCCCCATGGGCACCCTATACCCCCCCCCCCCCACTAGAAAGCCCTCCCACACCCCTAGAATCCCCCCTCAATCCACAGGACACCCCCACACCCCAAGACACCCCCAGGATAGCCCCCCACTCAACTGGACAACCCTTCTAACATCCTGGAAATGCTCCCACCCCTGGACTACCCCCCCCCCCCACCACTTTCATGGACACCCAGGATAACCCCCACCCCACCGGACTACCCTCCCACAACCCTGGATACCCCTCCACCCCTTAACACCACCATACCCTTGGAGCCCCTCCCCCCAGACCAAAATCCATACCCAAAAAACCATCATAATTAGACCAAAACAAGAAGTAGAGAAAAATTAAACATTCACATATAAAACATTCAAAACATATAATGTCAACTAAAAAACTACATCCATCCAAAATGACTACCAAATACAAAATTACAATGAAAATATTCAGAATTACATTTTACACTACTAACAACTAAAATTCTATCAAACCTGTAAAATAGTTTGACCATTCCACATGTAAGTGTTTCGCGTCTTGAGAACTATAGGGTTAAGGGTCAAAAAAAATCTAAAAATTAAAAGGATAGTAGTTGACATGTATAATGAATAAACCAAATGAAATATTATGGTAATGTTTAAATAAAAATCTTACCAGGTCAAAGTTCACAACTATCCCAGTTGTTATTATTTCATACATAAATCTTAACATATAATATCCGCATTCTATGGAGCCTTGTTTATCATGAAAATTATGTTTTAATGAGTGTAAATTAAATATATTATTTTTATGTAAGAAATCAAAATGTACAAATTATAAATGGATATTTACCTTTACATTTACATATTTGATCTTTTCACTCATTTTCTTTGTGTTTTTTCAAAAGTAGACACAACCCCTGTTAGAAAATAATAATAATTGGATAAATTTAAAATTCATTATAATATATTAAACTATTGAGAAATTGAAACATACTTTTCCAACATTTTCATAAAACTTTCCCGCACATCACCATGGACAGAGCATATCCAATAGAGTGTCTTCTCCCTTGGGAAAAAACCCCTAACATCCAATGATCTGTGATAAAAGAAAATTTAAGGTTAGTGGTATTTTATGTTAAAAGATAATTAACTATTTGAGAGAGATGTGTTTCATACCTCTCACAAAATGGCATCATCCAACATTGTGTGAATATATTTTGTTCATGTCTTTCAGCAATATAAAGCATTCTTTGTTCTTCATCCAGTGCACATGCTTCAGGGGAAATCAAATGCGGTTCTATGAACCCATATACATCTTTTCTCTCATACTTCTCACAATTGTTATAAACATAACTAATAAAAAACGAACATAAGTATAAATTTTTAATAAATATAACGTTGGGAAAAGGTGTTAAGACTTACATCGAAAAAATTTGCACCACGTGGATTCCCAACATATCATTAGTAATAAGCTCCATGATATCAGTTTTCACAATCCCCACAGTTATTGCACGTCCACAAACATGATCTTCCATTGGAAACTCATAATGATACGCCAACAAATTTGAATATCTTGACAATCTGTCAAAACTACTACAATCTATATATGATGTCATATCCATTTGTCTTTGTTGTTGTCTATAAAGTATTTATTTACCATTGACGTATTCCTGTAAAAATAAATTGAAAATTATATTAGTTTTCAAATGATAAAACAACTTTAATAATAAAAAAATATATAAGATATAACATACATACCTCTATATTAATTAGTCGGAGATGTTTGGATGGCCAAATTACAAAATGGTTGATACTGTGTCTAACTATCATTACCTCATCTATAGGTAATGTACTCGAGATGATCTATATATAATATCCTATATTGTGGCCCTCTAATTCTCTACCTCTAATTGATGATGATGAACTGTATCTACTATACAATATACCAACCCATATGGAACTATATGATGTTGAGGATCATCAACATACAACTCGCAATAGGTAGAAAGCTACAGCAGAGGAGTAGGATAAAAAATGGGGTCTACAGGATGAGGTGGGGGAGTGGGAGCTACTGGCGGAGGTGGAGGATAAATAATGGGGTCTGCAGGGGAAGGTGGAGGAGTGGGAGCTGCAGTCTGAAATTGTCTTTTCATGTCTGCAATCATAGACTGTACCGATGCTCAAATCTTTTCCTGTATCATCACATTAATATTATGAACATCAGCCTCCAATGATTATATTTTTTTAAACACCCTCAACGTATTAATTTGAAGAATGTGGTAAAACGTTTCTTACTGACACACCTGTCGGATATCCTCGTACATGAACAAGATGTTTGGGCTTTCCCAATGCTGTAGATAAAATATCATACCTCCCAGCAGCTGTAAATACCCCCATGTGAGCTCTACTCCTCAAAATAATCCTATATTAATTAATAGAACATTACTGTAGTGATTGATATTATATGCAGGAAACCGTTAAATTAAATAAATAATATAGATATCTTACAATCCTCTCAGCTACGATTTTTGAATCATCCAAAAGATATTTCCCTTTTTTCCCATCCAAGCTCTCTTCCATTTTTCATGTCTAGATGGAGGGGATGGATGGGCCACATCTCTAGATATTGAAGACTCAGCTCTTGGTTTTTTATGTTATCCGCCATCATTTGTTCTTCTAATAATGTATACCCTCCCCAGGATAAACTATAAGGATATACATTTTTAGATTGGATCTCTTGATGATATTTCCTTGTTTGCTATAAATTAAGAATAAAATATCATTAAAAAACATTAATAAGATCATTTATATAAGAAAGCATATAAAATATTACATTCCCTTAACAAAAATGAATATTTTCTTCTAATTTCAACACACTGTCTCCATGTGTATTCATCTATAAAAGGATATATATGACATGGATTTTCATGACTCCTATGACCAAAAATGAAATCAGATGTGAGGGTTGATTTAAAATCCCTCCACCTTTGGGTAGCTATTGATAAGAATTTCTTCCTAACTCCCCCTGTGTCAAGAATATGAAATGTCATCTAATAAAGAAGAGGCTAAATATATTATATATAATCAAAACATTTAAAGAATAGGCAGACAATTGAAAAAGATCTTACCAAAATCGTCTCCCTCAACTGAGAGATTATCACTTTTTACACAATTATCCAGTCATCACACAAAATTCTTACTTTTATCTTACCCTGAGATGATACAAAACTCTTAAAATCTTTTGCATTTGGACCTCTAGGAATATCATCTTCATCAAACTCAATGAGTATCCTCTAATCCTGCGTAAGGAAAAATGATAATTTTGGTAAACGTGTGCACCCATGTTTACCAACTTGTGAACTCTTTTTCGTAATAGGGGCACATGAGGAAGATTAGGGAACATCAAGAGGAGAATGTGAATGTTCCTCCCCAGAGGTATGACCAATATTCTCATCTACAGAATAATTTGGTTGATCAACTAATTGATCTGTCATTATCCTTCAGATAAGATAAACATTAGTTCACAAATATAAATATTCAAATATTTTAATACCACTGTAATCAAAAAATAGAAAATATTACTAAGTTACGTAATAGTAAACATGGTTAATATGGTAAGCTTGTTAAATAGTGGTAAAGATAGTAAAGATGGTCATGATGGTAATCATGGTAAACATGGTAAACTTTGTAAACATGGTAAACATGGTAAAGTAATTGTCAGTGAACAAAAATAATAGATATATAAATTATGTAATGGTAAACATGATAAAGTAAACTAAATAAAATTAAAACATGTTAAACCAGGTAAACATGGTAAATATGGTAAATTAATTGTCACTGAACAAAAATAATAGATATATAATTTATGTAAGGGTAAACATGATAAAGTAAACTAAAGAAAATTAAAACATAGTAAACCTGGAAAACATGGTACACCTAGTAATATAATTTTCACTAAACAAACAGATTAGATATATAATTTATGTAATGGTAAACATGATAATGTAAACTAAACTAAATTAAAACAAACAAAATATTTTCCTTATTTTGTTTTAATACTTGTTTTAATAAAATAAACTTACAATATCTGATATTTTATGAAAATATTAAATGTAAACAAAAAATAAAAAAATGTTACCTGTAATTTTAGGAATGTACAAATGGATTGTTTTCCCAAATTATGTCATTGTGATCATTCCTTATGGAACAAACCATGTCTTCAACATGCTCATCATTACGTTCTTTTAATCATTCCATGGAAGTAGTGATCTCACATAAATCTCCATCTTCATCAAGTTCATCCTCACCAATATATTGTTTTTTTCTTGTACAACAGTGGATCACTGCATATTTTATTGATCTACTACATAGAATTTTTTTTTCATGTGTTTCCATTATAAAATAATCTTCTGTGTCTTCCAAAATATTCAGATTAACAACTATCATTCCAAATTTATCGTGTCTGACACTGTTGTTACTCATAAACCATTTACAGTTAAAAATAGGAACTTTAATTTTAATATAAAAAACCTCCCATATGTCTTCAATCACTTCATAATATTCACTTGATGCATATTATTGGGTTTCTATCCTTATCACTCAAAAAATGCATTTCTTTTTGAAACACCAGTACACAACTATTCTGAACTGCAGTTCTATTGTACTGAGCTTTCGTATGAAATGTATATCCATTAATGTCATAACCGGACCATGCTTTCAAATTTAAACATGGACCACCCACTATCTATTTTAATGTCTCTGATACATCTGATATACCAAGAAAGGTCTTTTAAAACCATGATAAACATTTTTTTTTGTGCTCATTCAAAATCCACATTTCTTTCTTCTTTGGATGACATTGTTTCAACTCATTGATATGAAATGTGATATACGATTTATTATCAGATATGTTATTCAAGATGTGTGATTCTAAATTCATCATATGTTCAACTAACAACGATTTGATTTTAAATCCAAAAATCCCATTTCCCTCGATATTAACTCATTCATGTCGAGATGGAGGAAAACCTATGTGTTGTGCCACAGCCATGTAGCATGTACAAAACTCTGCAACCTCCTCATAAATATACTTTTCAATAATGGAGGCATCTGTTGTCATGGATTCTTAACATACCCCTTCAATATTTTCATATAAATTTCAAAAGGATACATCCAACGAAGATATACATGTCCACAAAGCCTTATTTCTCGAACCATATGAATCATTAAATGCACCATTATATTAAAAAATTGGAGGAAAATACATTTATAATTGAAAAATTATAAAAATTGCATCCTTTTCCAAAATTTTCAAAGCATTCACATCAATCACCTTATTGCATATTCAATTGAAAAAATAACACAGCATCTTTATAGTCTTTCTGGCATGGATGGGAAAAATTCCACACAATGCAACTGGTAGAAGTTTTTGCATCATGACGTGACAATCATGAGATTTCATACCTATCAATTTCAATTCCTTCAGTGAGACATGATTTTTTACATTTAAAGAATAACCTTGAAGCACTTTTATATCACGAAGACATTGAAAAAATCAACTTTTCTCCCTCTTCTAATAATGTATTACAAGTCGGACGAAGAAATGTTCATCTTCCATTAGGAGTCGGAGGTAACTCCAAACGTATTCCCATTGATAGTAAGTCCAATCTTGCATGCAACCCATATTTTGCCTTTCCTTTAATATCTAACAATGTTCCAATAAAACTATCAAATATATTCTTCTCCACGTGCATGAAATCAATATTATGTTTAACTTCATGATATATCCAATATGGTAGCTCAAAAAATATTGACCAATTATGTCAAATATATCTATCATTACTAGATTTCTGTGTCTTTCCCATTGTCACATCATGTATTTTCACCCTCTCAAAATACAGATGAGGGGATAATTTTTTTAGAGCAATATCAAATTCTTGTGAGCCATTTAATGCCTTTTTTATTCTTTTATAAGATTGATCCATAGGCAAAAAACATTCGATGACCCTTTTACACTATTTTCCTCCCATGAAGTAATTGACAATATGAAGTTTGTTGTTTGCAAATTGGACATGATTTATGCCCTTTAAAACTGTATCTAGACAAATTTCCATATGCTGGGAAGTCATTTATAGTGATAAAAAGCACTACATGTAGTTGAAAATATTCCATTTTATAAGAATCAGACACCCTAATACCATCCTCCCATTAAAGATTCAAATCATCAATCAATGGTCACGGGAAAACATCAATATCATTTCCAAGTTGCTTCAGACCAGAGATCATTATACTTAGCAAGAAATATTTTTTCTTCATAAAAAATTCAAGAGAGAGGTTTTAAAATACCAATAAAACAGGCCATGAACTATGTGGGCAACTGAGGGTTCGGTATGGATTCATTCCATCAGTGCACAACCCTTGTCTGAGATTTCAAATTTCATTTCCAAATATAGGATATTGCTCATCAATTTTCTTTCATTGTGGACAATCAGCTGGATGATGTATTTTTACATCACATAACTGCTCATCATCATGCCATCTTAACCTTTTTTCATCATGTGAATTAGCAAATAATTGTTTGAAACGATGAATTATAGGAAGATACCAAAATACCTTTGAATGGATATTTGTAATCTCTACATCAGCCTGTGATTATTCTTTCACCCTATACCATGATGTCCCACATCTAGGAAACTCTAAAAAAAATTCATTTTCCTTCCTATATTTCATACATTCATTCGGACAGTTTAATTTGAATCTGGAAGATTGTTATCTTTATAAAGAATATCTTTCATCAATTGTAGCAGTTCTGTAAAACTTGGGTCACTCCATCCACGTTTCTCCTTCTGGTTAAGAAATATTAACACCACCAAAAAACCCATAAAATCTGTACAACCAGGAAATAATGGTTTTTTAGCATCACCATATAGACATTCAACTGTTGGTTCTAACTCAATTTGTTCTGAAGCAATATTGTGAATCATTTCTTCAATTCCATCGGAGTCACCATCTTGCGAATCATCACATTAGTGACATTCCATCCAGTTTCACCATACCAAATACAAGGGTTGTAACTTGGATTAAATCCATGACAAATCATATGATCTTTTATCTACCTACTTCTCAAAATCTTCATATTCAAACATTTCAGGCATGGACAGAAAAAATGTCACTACATGGAACATTTCGTTTAGAAAATTCCAAAATGGCATCAACACCTTCTACATATTCACTGCTCATTCGATGTGTTGTAATCCAACTTCGACTCATTAATACCTAGAACAAATATCAAAATTATACAGCTTTTTATGATAAGACAAATATATTTTTATATGAAAAAAATCTTAATTTGAATGTAAAACAATTTGGAAATATAAAACAAATCATTTCGTTTTTAAAAAAATATGATGAATATGATTTTAGTAATAAAATATAGTTAGATATAACAGTTTTAAATTCATCTTGATTACTTTCTTCTTAAGGTTCACAATGAATACATCCTGGTGCAACTGGATACCAAATTCACCCTTCCATAAAAAAGAAATATAAAGTATAAATATTAGAATATGTATTCAGTCACTAATGAAAATTACACTGATCCTCGCGATTTGAACCATCTGGACAACCCCCCTCCCCCACCCCTCTGGTTAGCCCCCACCCCCAGACACCGCCCCTACCCCATGGAAATCACACACACCCCATGGACACCACCCCCACCCCCTGGACAGCCCATCCCCCTTGTACAACACCCCCACCCCTTTGGACACCACCCCCACCCCCTTGGACAACACCCCCACCCCCTTGTACACCACCCCCACCCTACCCCCTTGGACACCCCCTGGACACCACCACGTCCTTGGACAGCCCCCCACCCCCTGGACACCACCCCCACCCCCTTGGACACCCCTTGAACACCACCACCCCTTGGACACCCCCCCCCCCCACCTCTGGAAAGCCCCCTAGCCCCTGGACAACACCCACCCCTCTAGAAATCCCCCCACCCCTCCTGGACACCACCCCCACCCCTACCCCCGTGGATACCCCCTGGACACCCCCAACCCCCAAGAAACCCCACCCCCTAGACACCACCCCCACCCCCTTGGACACCCCCTGGACACTACCACCCCCTTGGATATCCCCCCACCCCTCTAAACAACCCCCACCCCCTAGAAAGCCCCCACCTCTCTAGACAGCCCCCCCCCCCCCACACCCTTGGACACCCCACCCCTCCTAATAACCCTAGAATACATCGATTACTTTTAAACTATCAACATAAAAATGACCAAACATCCCAAATAATAGATAGAATGAAGGAGAAGAAGAAGTTGACGAAGAAGAAAAAATGAAACAATGAATAAAGGAAGAAGAACATGGAATAAGTAACTTATTTAAGGAAATTTAATGGAATCCATGAAAACCATGGGGCCTCCAATGATTGATAGAAAATTGGAGAAAATGGAGTAAACCTAAGAATAAAATCAAATTTTAGATAAAAACTCGGATGGAGAAAATCACTGTGTAAAGCCTATCATCACGGAAAAATGGGGTCAGGATAACTACGCATCTTTGAAAACCATGACATGGTCTCCCCCATAACCCATAAATTTCTCATAGTCAATGACTGGTAAAAATATATATAACCAAATAGAATCATATTTCAACACCCCTCATCTTTTCATAATTCTTGAATCCCTACAAATCATAGTGGAAACCTCAAACATAGACTATACCAACCTGCTTGGACACCACCTCCCATCACCTTGGACACCACCCCCATCCCCTTAAACAACACTAATAAATTATATCCTAATATCCATGAAACAAAACAATCATCATGTCTTAATATCACAAACCATGATGCAATAGTCAATCCCAACTGACACTTATCCCCCACCCCCTTGGACACCACTTCTACCCCCTGGACACCACCACCCCCTTGGACACCCCCCCCCCCCACATCCTGGACACCACCCCCACCCCCGTGGACACCCCCTAGACACCACCACCCCCTTGGAAATCCCCCCCACCCCTCTGGACACCCCCACCCCCTGGACAACCCCCACACCTCTAGACATCCCCCACCCCTCCTGGACACCACCCCCATATCCTACCCCTTGGACACCCCCTGGACACCCCCGACCCTCTAGAAACCCCCCCCCCCCCCCCCACCTCCGGACAACCCCCCAAAACCTCTGAACAGGCCCCCACGCCCTTGGATAGCCCCCCACCCACCCACCCCTTGGACACCCCCACCCTCCTACCCCCTTGGGCAGCCCCCCCCCCCCCCACCCCCCTTGACACCCCACGCCCTTGGATCCCCCCCCCCCCCCCCCCGCACACACACACACACCCCTAGACTCCCCCCCCCCCACCATGGACACATTGGACACCCCCTAACCCTCTCGACAGCCCCTCGAACCCTCTATACACAACCCCCACCCCTTTGGACACCCCCTGAACACCACCACCCCCTCGTACAGCCCCCACCCCCCTGGACAGCCCCACACCCATGGACGCCCCCCACACCACTAGAATTCCCCCTCCCCCCCTTGGACACCCCCACCCCTACTGGACACCACCCCCACCACCTACCCTCATGGACACCCCAACCCTCTGGACAGGCCCCCCCCTCCCCCCTCCCCCCGGCAACCCCCAAACCCTCTGGATAGGCCCCCACTCCCTTGGACAACCCCCACCCCCTTCGACCCCCCACAGAGACACACTCGTGGATGCCCCCCCCCCCCCGGACCCTCTGGACAACCATCGCCCCATGGACACCACCCCCACACCCTTTTACATCCCCCACACCCCCTTTGGACACCCAAACCCCCTAGGACAGCCCCAACCCCCCCCCCCCCTGGACTCCACCCCCACCACCTTTTACATCCCCCGCACCCCCTTTGGACACCCCCAACCCCCTAGGGCAGCCCCAACACCACCTGGACTCCACCCCTACCCCCTTTGACACCCCCTGGACAACGCCACCCAATTGGACAGCCCCACCCAACCCCCCTGGACACCCCCACCAACTTGCACTGTCCCCCCACTACCTTGGAAACCCCCTGTATGTGCACACACACATGATAAAACACACAATAATAATAAACTTTCATGATATAACTTCCATAGGTTTATTTTACCGAAAAATAATTTAGCATGGTATAGATTAACTCTATGAAACTAACCATGATTTCAATAACAATGAAAAAAAATCTTAACAAATTCTTTTGGGGGATCACTGAAAAAACATAAAATTAGTCTTCTGAGGCTTACTTGAGTGTTGTGAGTCGACCTGAAAGATTTGATAATAAAAAATATGAAGAATGATTTTAGTAAAACGAGGCTGGAGGGCACGAATTTGACGGATCAATTATAGGTTTTCCATGCAAGAGAGACGAGTAGCAGGTTTCCCGATTGAAGAAAACACAATGACTAAATACGGGGTGTGATAAATCATTTAAAAGATTTATCCCATCGGTTATTTAATAACCTCCATGATAAATTATTTTTTTAATGTTTATAACATTGGTTATTTGATAATTGATGTAGAAAACAATTTATCACGTCGGTTATTTTATGACCGAGGTGATATATGTCGCTACCTGCTGACATGATAAATTGCTAAGATTGGATTTTTCACGTTGGTATTTTTATAACCGACGTGGTAAAGTGCTGACCTTTCCTTTATCACGTCGGTTATTTAGTATTCGTTGTCCTAAATCACTGAGATTTCATTTATCACATCAGTTATTTTATAACTGATGTGATAAAGCATGCCAGATTCGATTTGCACGTCGGTTATACAATAACCGACATAAAAAATCTAATATTCATATATTTTACATCAGTTATTTTATAAAAAATGTAAAATATGGATCCTGATTGATATATCATGTCGGTTATATAATAACCGACTTGAGATATCCATCATTATAGATTTTCACGTCGGTTCTATAGAACCGACGTGAAAAATGCCGACGTGTTAAACAATTTTTCCACTACTGTATGATTCCATATGAAATATTTTTTATCATCATGTCATTCCTTCTATCCCACGTGCTAATGCTCTGTTCTTATGGTTATTCCCTTACTAGGCAATTAGATCATCATATTGTTCATGTTATCCCCAATTATCCTATGAATATGTATGAGCATAGTGGAAGATAAAATCTTATTATGGTGTTTAAATAAAATGTTATTTTAATCATTTCTGATTATGTACCTAGTCATCCAAAATAGTAAACTTTATGATCCTTATCTTATACTCTAATATATAATTATGTTTAAAATCTTGTAATATAATATGTTAAATTTTAGGGTCACTATAGTCTTTGCCTATATTAAAAGATTAATAATCTTGTATGACACTTTTGAATATCTATAATGAAATATTTTGAATGAATATTCCCAATTATCTAATTTTTTCCTTGGTCGAGGGACATAGTGAACATAATTTGTGTATTGCTCATGTCACATGACTAACCCAAAAAACATTATATCGCTTATGTCATCACATTAATATTTTTCAAAAATTTGAAGTGAAAAAGAGTTAATGGGAATGAATAATATTTTTTATAGTTTTACATCATTGGGGTTTTAAAATGAATTGTTTTGTGACTTTTCAATTTCAACTACTCGATCTTTCTCAGATCATACAGAGTTCATTCCTTACAAGATGAAAAAAAAAATATTTCTCAGTTTTTATTTCTGAGGGGTTTCACCTGATGATTTTATGACTCATTTCATTACATTTTTATGGTATTTCAATCCAAACTTATTCATATAATGTTTTAGGTTGAACATATTTGGACAGTGGCTTACCTATATAGAGATTTCTAGTAATGAATATTTCCACATATTTTTTGTGTGAAGAGGGATGTTTTTATAAAATGATCTTTTAATTTTCTAAAACGAATAAATATAATAGAATAAATATTCAATAGAACATGTTTGAAAATATATTTCCTCTATGATTTTTTCAAGGTGTACAAATATCAAAGTATCTTCTCCAAAGGAAAAAAGGTTCCCCTAGTTGACCGGGCACAATGACATTCATTATACAGAGTCACATTTTAAAATTCTATGCATTGTCACCAAAAGGTTTCCTTTATATTTGGATTATTTTATCAGTGATAGCAAATATATTTTTTCAAAGATACAATTTCTTCAAGTCAAAATGGAGTGTTTTCTGAAAATAATGTGTTCGATAAAGAATGAATCATTCTGAATTGAATTGGCTGTGGATAAGAAATTACTAAGATAAAATTGATTTTTTTGTATGTAATTTGAATTTTGTTTCCATCATGAGATTATAAGTAAGGAAATATTGAATAAATTCATAACCTTCTTCCAAAATTTGGGTGGTTTATGATAATGATGGAACACACACACATAATTTTTTCACTACAGCTTGTCCTATGAAGAAGGATCTTGGAGGAACTAAATATCACATTTACATGATAATAAATCCAACCAATGTTCTAGAATTGAGGTTCCATTTACATATATAACATGTATTTAAGACAAAACTACATATAAGAATCCACTATAAATAGTTTAAATACATGTATGATGAACCAATGAATCCCTAGATTTTGTTACGACATGGTCTGGCCACATGAAATGGAATAATAGACCAAAATTTTTAAGCTCACATGATTCATGATTAATGTGAGAAACAAGAGGATATCATAAGACTATACATTATTTGAGAAATTTCTCAGTTTAAGGTTTGTTATGATTGAAATTCCATGACATGTTATCTTATTGGTGAGACACCATCTAAGAAAACATGATGTTTTAGGGAAATGAAGAAACAATATTCCATCAGAGCGCACACATTAGGGAAAGTAAGTGAAGGAAGTAATTTCTCATTAAACTATGGTTTATTCGATCTAAAGGAATGATATGGGATAAACTCATAAGGGATAACCAAATACAAAATTCAAAAAGATAAATACGCTATGATGTTTTAAGGTGAATAATGATATCATGGTTTTCTCTTAGGGGTTCATGTTTTTTTAGTTGAAAGGCCACATTTGAATGTATATTATGTCGATCCACATTTGAGTCTATAATTCATATTCAAAATAATGAAGTCCTTTATAGATTTATTCTATTACCACTAATATCCAAGTTAGTATTATGGGGATAAATGATTCCCAAGGCATGAAGTGTATTTTTTTGAGAGTATGTTGTCTGGATTATGATGATGGAATTTCTAATGATATTGGACATAAACGAGAGGATAATATCAAATATAGAACAAGATGCTATATAAGATAATAGGATTGGTGTTTTTGTGTGGATGTGATTGTACTAAAGGATTCATTTGTCAAAATATATGTCATTTTTATGATAATAAATCTAGACATAGTTATGATATAAAGGTGTGATAGGATTATGACACCATGAATGATGGGCCTCTCAGGACTGGGCAATAACAATTCTTTTTTAATGTCATACGGTAGGTATGTGAATAATGTAGATTAATATTTTATTAATAGGATGTTTCCATGAATTTTAACATCATGTGGGAAGAGAATCTAGAGTTTCTTTGAAGTTATTGAATCGAGGACCATTTTAACCCTAAAATAAATTGATGTATCTAAATTTTATTGGGGAATACATTATTTAACTTTAGATGGGCTAGGATGTAAGATATGAGTGTCACTAAATGTCTCATTGAGATATGAATTGGACCACACATCGTTTATATCTAATAGGGTTCCTTGCATTGATAAATATATTTGTACAGAGAGGGATCATTTTTATCATATTATGGATGAACTATGATGTAGGATCCAGGTTTCACTATGTATCCCATTGATATGAGAATAATGCCACATGTATTTATAGATGGAAATAATTTCAATGAATAAATTTTAATTTTTATATAGAGGAATTAGATTATTGTTATTAAACATGGGTTTTTGAATGAAAGGTAAAACCCATTCTAGATTCTTCGATGTAGATCTGGTTCAAACAAAAGAGATTGGGGGAGTTGTTTGTTTTCTTCTGGGTATAGGTAGAGGAACCAAACACAAATATTGACCTCATTTAAATGATAATCAATCCACACATATTTCAATAGAGTAAGAGTGATAGTAGATCGACACCTAGATCAGTGGAACTGTTGGGTGAGGGGTAAAACTATGTCATATGAATGGGATTTCAACCAAGTATTTTATCATCACATGGAAATTTCATACAATTAACCATGGGTGTTCTTTCATCTGGGACTACTGGTCATTCATTTTAAGGTCATATGATAATAACCTTTGTGTCATAGAAGTAGAGACAACAAGGGTTGTGAGGATTATGAATTTTAGCTTCCAAGGTGTTGGGGAAAACATCTCATATGAAAAGTATCTTATGTTCACTGTATAAGGATTCTTAGGCTTGTTTCTCATGAATTATATTCTAGGTGCACGGGATAAGACTGTATAATAACATCATGTTCAAAATCTATTGTACAATTTAACATCTTGTGATTATAAGGGAATGAAACATTCCTTTTAGGGTCATGTTATAAGGAGTAATCAATTTAGTTTGACAGAATGCAGTAAACATGAATGGTGTATTATAGTTTTGGGTCATAAAACTATAACCACTAGTTTTTAATCACATGAAATATCTATTTAGAAATAATGCATTGGTATGGTACATAATACACTCCCCATACAAGGTGATAAGTGAATATATCCATTAGAATTGGACTTATGGATAGAAAAATTCCCCTCAATTTCTTGTTCAAGATTCACAGTTTTATTCTATGTATCATTGGGGTTATAAGAGAAAAGTTGTTTCTCCCTATAGAAATGAATATAGGTGACCCATTTTATTGATTGTTTGCACTATCTAGTTTTTATGAACCTATAAGTAATGCTAGGTGTCAAGTCCCTTCTCATTGAGCCATTCCAATTCCCAGAAACACTTGTAGGACTTATCATCTTTGGAAAACAGATCATAAAATGAAATGGATAGTAAAAGAAATTTGGATTTAATGTGAAAAGGTTCAAATGTCTGACATACTAGCCAATATGGGTCACCTATGTATCAGTATGTGTTTTTGTATGTTAGTACCACAAGTAATTTAGAATATTTTTTGTTCAGGGATTCTTACCCTTTTTGACCAATTTTTAGAGTATGTTTTATTGAGTTTTTATAAAAGTTTATGTCACTTGATTTATTGATGAACAATAGCAGGATGAATGATTAGACTCAATTTTATTCAATTTGTACAAAAATTTTAATTTAGAAGAATAAAATTTGGTTATGTTTTCAGTCAATATTTTATGAAGGACACTAAACTTGTTAATGATGTTGGAATTCATGAAATTGATGATGCATTTTTTCCCAAATTGATTTTAAGGTTATTTCATTGGCCCATTTGGATAAGAAATCATTATCAAGGTAGATTTATTTAAACATACTCAATTTAGATGGATGGTATATCCTCATGAAATCCACTCCACACATGATGACTAGCCTAAACTATTTTTCAATATGAAACAACTCAAAGGTTTTGTTGATGAAATTGGAATCAACTAGATAGGATTGAAATGTTTGGGTGAATTGGGTGTAATCATATGGCATCAAAGGATAGAAATGTTGAGACCACCTAATTATGTTGAGAAATAATGGTTCATGATTTTTGGGATCCATAAGGATCAATATGAACATATTCTATAACGTAAATAGTCCCCTCACCTGTATATAATAATACAACCATCAAAGGCTCACTAATAGAGGGCCAATTGATGAGCCGAGCTTCCATAAAGTGTAAATTCGACTTCTATCATCAGATTGGTTTTTATAGCTCTATTTAATGGATTAGTGCCACTTTTTTGTATTAAAGGATGGGAATCATCCAAAAAAATTAGTATAATATGGTTTGTGGGTGAAATTGACCTTGTTAATCTCTTTTATTCTATTACAAACTTATGATACTACCATTCTTATGATGTGAAATGCTAATGCCTGTCTCATCCCTATAAGGGGCTTCCAAGTCTAAAAATGTATTTTCTAGTGAATCTTAACCAGAATTATATTAGCATGGGATTTTAAAAAAAAGACATTTATTAGGTTAATTATACTATAAAACTTCATACATAATCATGTAGGGGGATCGACTCATCTTTTCTGATAACATAATCTCCATTTTGTTACTTGATTACCAACTCTAAGTCACCTATGATGTTTATATGTGACACTGGTAATTGCAACATGATTTCTAAGACTACAATGAGGGCTTGGTAATCAACCTCATCCTTGGCGTGGCATTATGACATGAAGAAGGTGTAAGGTGGGACTTCTTTAGTGTGAGAAATAAGAATAACACCAAAGATGACTCTATTGAGCATGGTTTATTACATTGATTTTCGGTTTTCGGATTCATGATATTCTATAAACATCAATCTCCCACATTGTGGGGGGCATGATAAAGATGTTCTATTCATATAGAAGTTTGGTATTCAAAATCCCTTATTATAAAGAGTGATAATATTATATGAAAACTCATATATCCAACCCTTTTATCAACTTATAATTTACAAAATGAATGTCAAACTACTATAGAATGACTACAGATCTGGCTGAATACTTCATAAACATGGGTTGGTTGAGGATATAATTGAGTAGGTAATTTCAAGATATCAAATGAACCTCGTGGTGATATAGGTAGTTCCTCATCTTCTAAACTATGAATATTAATTTCTGAAAATTCATCTTGAAATCAGAATAATGATTCTCAAAATTGAATATTACTATATTAAGATAATATAGAAAATTTTCATTTCCATCATCATTAGTATTTACGAGAAAATAACCCAATGAAAACTCCAAATATTTCACATATAATATTAATTTATTTAATTCAATAGTAATAAAAACCCCTAGTGGACTTAATAGAGATTTCTTGGGACAATTAAATTCTTTTTTATAGTAATCATTCCACTAATAAGTGACCCAATTTTTCATAAACATGGTCAAGGGAAAACACTTGCCTATAATTTTTTTATAAAGAACCAAATTTAAGAGTGAAATGCCTATAATAACTTTAGTTTTTATTGGTTTTAGGAGGTGAAATATTAAGAACAGCCATATTTTTCTCATGATCAAAAAATATTCCATAATTTCGTACTAGGAAGTTGATAAATTTTCTAGAGAAACAACAAAGGAACAATCTATGGGGTTCAGTTTTAGTCTATACTATCAGTGTTTGTTGAAAACAATCTCATTGTTGGAAATATGGAAATATGGTTGTTGATATTTCACCACCATATCATCGACACAACAGCAAGTGTATTTTTCCAAGAATGGTTTGATGATGAAATTAATGAACATTGGTACATAGCACAATAATTCATTAAACTAAAGGTAATTATCCAATATATGTATACCCCTTAAATACCCAAAAGTTAATGGATTCATCATCTTATTGGGTCATTTATATCTAGTGGTATCCGGAATAACCATACATATAGGAGAGATCTTGATATCTTTACATTTAATTGATCATACGTACTTTAATCAAAATTAATAATTCAACCTTTGGATGGTGGTGATTTTGACATAATTCAACCTTTGGATAGTGGTGATTTTGATATTTTATGTCAACTAAATCTATTACATTCACATTCTTCTTCGTGATTAGATTGATATGGGAAATCCATTTTTTGTATTGAACTTACTAAATGATTTTAGATTTGATCTACTTATCAACTTCAGATTCATGCATGGAATCGAGGGTTAGATGTGTTATTTTGAAACATGTTTTTTACCATAATGATATTATGGAATGCCCAGGTGGTGGATGGCCACACCAGGATTGAGGAATGAAATTTATGTATAATTCAATGTGAACATATCGCAATTATTCTTTATAAATGGTGTTTTCACAACTTGTTTAACTGGGGACATGGCCACATTGATCAGTATAGGATGCATATATTCCTCTTTTCCCATATTTACATTTCAGAGATCATCGACTATTGTAGAGGAACCTTCCTCAATTGTCAGAGTATCAGCTTTGAGGAAATCTCCATCTTCTTAATACTCTTCATATTCCACTTCCTATTCCTTCATGTCTAAGTTATAATGGACAAATTATTATTGGGTATCTATTGAATTATAATAAATATTAATATTCTAAGATCTAGAACTATATTTATTTCCATTCACCAATGGTGATACAAACATTTATTCAGATTTAGGTATTGAGGTCTCGGTATTCAGAATTTCTGGTGGTAAAGTGAAATTATTTTTCCATTAGAGCATCACCACTAATAGTAGGATTAGATACCTCTTCAGTACTATTGAGTTTAATTGAAAATACTGATATTATGAGGTTTGTTGAGTACATACCCAATTTTGAGCTCACATTATCAATTTCTCTAATGGGAAATTCATACTCATCATTGAGCTACATTAATAGGTTTTCTGGGGTCACTTCCATATCATTTGGGGTACTAGTCTGATAAATTTCATTAGTCATGGGTTGTTTCCCATCCATCCGGTAAAATATCACATCTGTGTATTGTGATTCATAAGATTCAAATGGGTACATAAAACTATTTAATTTCCTAATTTCCCATGTGATGTAATATCTGAGGAATTGGTGATATAATGAAGGGATTACCACATGATGGTTCAAAAAAGTCCTTCTTAGATGTATGTTGAAGGCTATATCATATCGAATAATAATGAATTTATATTTCAATATCAAGTCTAAAAATTGAACTCTGGTGATCATCTGATTGTGGGGATTTTGGTCACTTTTTTTATAGTCATAAAGCATGAAAAAATAAAGAGACATTTTAGCTTTACTATATATCAAATTATTAAGTGTGCCAATTAAAATGATATCAACTCATAATCCATTATTGATAAAAGCACATTGGATAACAATATCATTCAGTCTTCATGACACAAACAAGGGACTAAAGTTCAATTGTATCATTGAATCCTTATCGAGTCTTGTAATGGTGATCATACATGAAATTTCAAAGGGTTTATCTATATAAGGTATAATTCAGTAGAAGTGTCATGATCACACTACAATTCAATATTTTATTTCACCCTAACTACACTTTATTAAAATAATTTTTTAGAGAAAATTCCGAATATAATATCAAATTTCACTTAATTTTCTATTGTGTAATATAATTTTTATCACTATTAAAAAGATAAATGTTCCTTGTTTTGATGATTTCATTGTTGTAGGAGGTGGTTTGGGGGGCCCAGAGATGATCTAGCAGGAAAATGGGCCAAACTGCATGGCATCCCATGGAAATTTTTCCACTTCTATGAACATTAAAAAAAATTCAGTGCCTATAAAAGGTATAAAAGTTTTTGTTCTGCTGTAAAATTTATATGATGTATCTCATCTCATGGAACCCAAGACCCATTGGTTCATTAACGGGCCCATTCAAACCATTTTGTCCAGGGGAGATAATCTATGCGATGTCAAACATTTGGATAGGTATTCTGACTATACCCCCAATTTTATATATTCAATTGTCTCCACATATGAAATGGGGATATCCAAGACAATGTAGAACAACTTTTCTCTTTTGTTCATGTCGGTATAATGCCATTTACCTACCCAAACCTCAGACTCAAATGGTGTCACCAAAATAGTGTGCTCAAAACCACTTACCATTTTGGCTATAAAAGTGCACCAAGGGAACCTTATTTACTTGCTTGAACTAGGATCTATGCTCTACCAATTTGAAGTTCCATAGGAGTCCTATCTTCATCCTAGATATTCTGGAGGCCCTTATCCTCATTGGGGGATTGAGGGTGAAGGAGGTGTTCTACCCAAATTTCCTCATCCTCTCGATATTCGGCTCAAAGATGGGTGTTTGTTGTTAGGGAGATACACTTCCTATATTGGCAGTTTAAAAAAATTTACTACTAGTAGTTTGATGTATTATTTTTTTTGGAAACTTTTCATTCAGAAGTATAAAAACACACACTAAAAACCAAAGCGCTCCCCATCAACGATGCCAAAATTTAACCATAGTGTCATGACACATCAAATTGATTATGATTTTAAGGATTCTTTATAGTATAGGACAGACCCTAGGTCATCTCTCAAATAGATATTATAGGTTTACATTATGCGTTTTTAATAAAAATTACTAGGGGTGATTTTGGAGACATTTTAAATAAAATAACATAACTTGAAATGATTGATAGTTGAAAAACCAAGTGGATTATGAAAAATATGAGACAATGGGGTTATTGGGATTTTAATACACCTATTTCAAGTTCTTTTTTGTTATATATTCATTTTGGTTTGGATTAATTCATTGGTTGAAATTAATTGGAATCATGATTAACTCCTAAGCCTTTATTTCATTGAATGAAGAACCAAACTATGATATAACAATCAAATTTTCCTGGTCCAAAACATATGTATAGAATAATAGCATACATAGAAGATTTAAATATCAAAAAATTGGGTAAAGAAGGATGCTTGTGTAGTCCAATCGGAATAACACATGTCACGCACTGAAAACCTCACACCGATCGATTTTAAATTAATATCAAATTATTCACATGCATAAAAACAAGCATTAAAAAAATAAACAATTTAAGATACATGGAATATCAAAATCACTTCAAACCAGTATATAATATATTTTTTAGAACACCCTTTACATTTGTGTAGCTCCCTCACAACAAACACCCACCGTTTAGCTCATCACCGAGAGGAGCAGGAAGCTCGGGTAGTACTCTTTCATTATTGACCCCCCTATGAGGATAGAGGCCTCCAGAACATCATGGCCGAAGAGGAGAATCCTCTAGGACTCCAAATTGAGAGCATTGCTTCTGGTTAGAACATGAAGATGTGGTTCCCTTGGTTCCCTTTTATTGCCAAAATGGAATGTGGTTTTGAGAACCCAGTTAGTAACACCGAGGCATAGAAGAGAACCCTTTGAAGAAGGAAACATAAAAGATCAACAATCTTATTGATCCTTCTACTTCTTCCAATTAAACTCACATTAATACTGAACATAACTTGCATAAATTGGATGAAAAAAACCCTAAATTAAATTAACTAACCTTTACTGATGTTGATATCAAAACCACTTAACATTCAAATTCAAGGCGAGGCACACAATTTGGTACAAAAATTCAGTCTAATTAATTTATTATTATGATTCCAGGTAATCACAGGGGAAGATCCATAGAAGAATTTAAACTAATTTTATATTGCAGGATCAAAATTAAAACCTTCTAATGTGGATAAAGAAAATTTAAAACAGATGGTGTTCCCATTTTCATTAGAATACACTAAAAAGATTGGATTTATAATGTTAATTCACAAATTCAAGACTGGGCATACATTAAACATTTATTTCATGAAAAATAATTCATATCCTCTCGAACAACATCAATAAGAAAAGAAATATGTGGTATAATACAATCAAACGGGGAAACAATTCATAAATACTAGGAAAGATATAAGAGGATTTGTTTATGTTTCTCAGACCACCAAATATGTGATTAACTTTTAATTTAGTATTTTTATGAATGTTAATTTCCTATTGATTGAAACACCATTGATGTTGATGTAGATGGTGCACTAGTTAATAATACCCCAGTTGTTGTAAGAACCCTAATTGATAACATGTAATAGAACACTAAAGAAATTATATTTAGGGTCTAGTGTACCCATTCGAGGAGTCCATGATATGAAAAGTACAGAATTCGATAAGAAGGTGTACACAATGTTTTAAGAGGTGAGTATGCTTCTTCGACAACTTTCTCTTTCCCACAGTAAATTCTAATCTCCACCTCCCATAAATTGTTGTATTTGTTCTTCTTACAACCAATATGCTAACCAATGTTCTTAATTGAGAGAAACTTATAAGGGTGGTTTAGATGTATTTCCTAGACACCACTATAACCAAAACTTTAGGAAAGAACCAAACAATCCATCCATGGGTGAAATGAAAACCATGCTTATAGGAAATGGTTAATCAATCCATCAACAACAACAATGGAACCAACTAGGGTAGAGTAGTCATCCACCACCACCACCAAGAAATACCCAATAACCAAAAAGGACATTCCACCTACCCCTTCCAAATCTCGAGCCTAGACTATAGGATTTGGTGAAACAAATGTCTTAAAACAATATCCAATTCCAAAAAACCATCAATGCTTCCAGATATGACCTACTAACCCAATTAGTTTAACTAGATAACTCTTTGGGGTGATATTCAATGTCATGGGTTAGGTAAACAACCCTCTCAACGAGTTGTTAACACTAGGGATACGGGACATGTTAGTGTCATCACCCTAGGAGTGGGACACAACTTAAAATCCAAATAAACCCTCTATTAGAGTCATCCCACTTTAGATGAAACCACTATCCCAACCAAATAAAATGATTTAAATGAGGTAGAACCTTATCTTGAGAAAATCCCTTGCAAAGGAAAGAGTGGTTTTGTTGATGAGTCACCTTTCCCATCCATTCCATTTCAAATTTCCCAAAAGGGGCACCCAACCAAGAAAAAAAAGATATTGAACAAGATACAAAGAATTTTGGAAACCTTTAAAAAATTGCAGGTCAACATCCCTTTGATTAATTTTGTGAAGTAAATTCCATGATAGTCCAAGATTCAAAAGGAGTTGTATACACACCGAAAGAGACTTGAAGGTGATGAGTACATGAGATTGGGGAGAAATGTCTCAGCATTGATAGAGCCATAACATCCCACCAAATTCAACAATCCTAGAACATTATCAATTCCATGCAATATAGGGGAGTATTCCTTTTATAATGAAACTCTTAATTTGGGTGATTATATAAATATGATGCCTCACTCCATTTACTTTTCACTGAATGTCGTGAAACTGAATCTAACTATATTTTTTGTAAAACTCGCAAATCAGATTACAACACACCCTTCTATTGTGTTAGAGAATGTTCTTGTAAGGGTACAAATTTTAATTTTTTATGATTATTTTTTTGTGCTAAAAATGGAAGATGATAGCATGAATTGACATACCCCAATTATATTGTGGATTTGCTTATTGAAAACCACAAAACACATAATTAAATTCGATAATGGTATATTACTGATGATTTTTAGTGGGGACATTTACCACTTTAACATCCTTGATTCCATGAAACACACCTTTTAAGAACATTCCTCTCTCTTAGTTAATTCAATTGATGTACTCCATTCCCTTCAGAAAACATATTTTTTTTACCGAGATACCCTTTCTGAGTTTGAATCCTTGATTGAAACTGTAGGTAATGAATCATTAATTAGATATTATTGTGGTCTAGAAAAATTTCATTCATGTTTATTAATTGATGATTTCTTGAACACTGATGATCCATTGACCATCGATGATACATATTGGACTGTAAAGATCATTACTCACTTGAGGTTGATACCATTGTGTAGTTAGATGATATTAGTGACATATCACTTTCAAACACACTTTCATCAATAAAAAATCACACTATGTTGGACCTAAATCAACTACCTCAAGATTTAAAATACACATATCTTGAGAATGGAAACAAGATGCCTATCATAATTACTAGTTCACTACCTCCTGAGCATGAATTGTGACCCGATGATCTTTTTAGGGAGTATAGATAATCTTTTGATGGACATTTGTACACATTCCTATTATTATCCCAACAAATTGAACATATCATATATTTTTAAATCAGGATGCTAAACATGTGTGGTGGGAACAACTAAGACTAAATACAAACCTATTAGATGTGATTAAAATGTAGGTAACCAAATTAAATGTTTCTAGAACTATTTACCCCATCTTTGGCAACCAATGGGTGAGTCCAGTACCATTGGTTCCCAAAAAAACTGGTCTGACGATAATTAAAATTGAAAAATTATGAATTTGTTCCTAATCGTGTTCAGAATAGTTGGTGTGTCATTATAGACTATCTCTTATTAAACCATCACACTAGGAAGGGACTTTTACTATTTACATTAATAGACCAGATGCTCGAGAGGATAGTAAGGAAATACCATTACCATTTTATTGATGGGAATTCTAGATACATTGAAATCCATTTATCCCCTCAGGATCAGGAAAAGAGACCCTTTACATGACCCTTTTGAATATTTTTATATATAAGGATTCTATTCGGTATGTGCAATTATCCAGGTACTTTTCAGTTATGCATAGTTAGTAATTTTTCAGATTACCTGGAAAATTGTATGGATGTATTCATGGATGATTTCAATGTTTATGGATTTTATTTTGATGCATTTTTATATAGTATTGGTTCAGTCCTACACCACTGTATTGAAAACAATATCATACTAAATTATGGGAAATATAATTTCATGGTGTGACAAGGTATTGTATTGGGACATGTCATTTCTAAAGTTGGTATCCAAGTAGATAAATCAATTGTGGGTGCCATTTAATCCCAAATATAACCCAAAAAACTCATGGGATGTGTGGTCCTTCATACGTAAAGCTATATTTTATCATCGTTTCATTTGTAACAATGGTAAAATTGCACTTCCCCTCTCCCAATTGCTCAAAAAATAAATAAAAATTGTTTTTTATAAAGAATTTAAGGATGCTTATAACAAATGAAAATGTTTTCTCACATCACCACTAGTAATCCAACCACATCAATTGGATTTACCATTTTATATCATGTGTGACAACTCTAACTATACACTTGGTGTAGTCTTATAAAAATAGGTCGATCGAGCTCCACATGTCATTTCCTATTCCTCACATACTTTTGACCCTTCATTATAAAACAATCCAATATCTAAAAAATAATTCCCTTCCATTGTGTTCGCCTTGGAAAAATTCAGGTCATACCTTTTAGGGTCTAAATTCATTATGTTCTAAGACAATTCCATCGTACGATATCTTCTTAAGAAACCATAAGCCAAACCACATCTCATTCATTGGATTGTCCTTGTTCTAGAATTAAATTTATAAATTTGGGATAAAAAAGTGTATAAAATGTAGTGGATGACCATATCTATTGGATCCTTCTATCCTCAGACATTGGATCATTCACCTATATTCCAATAAATTACATGTTTTCAGATATAAAATTTTACCATGTGAATGATGTTATTCATTGGTCTACGAAAATTGTAAATTATTTAGTATAATATTACATTCCTACTGATTTAAACCAAAACCAAATCGTCCATCTAAGACCTGAGTCTCAGTGGAATATTTGGGATGACCCCAAACTTTGGCACACTTGTAGTGATAATGTACTCAGGTGTTGTGTTCCTGATAGTGAGTCTCAGTCTACCATTAGGTTATGCCATTCTATTTCTTGTGGGGGCCACATTTGTCCCCAATGGACTGATCGCAAGGTCCTTGATTCTGGTCATTTATTGCTAAAACATTTTTGGGATTCACATGATTTCATTAGAGATAGTATTCATTGTCAATGAATGGGGAATGCCTCTAAAATAAATAAAATTACCCAATACCCCTTTCTCTTCAATGACATTTTTGATGTTTGGGGCATTGAATTTATGGGTCCATTTACCAATTCCTATGGGAACTTGTACATTGTTCTAAGATTTGATAATGTGTCTAAATGGGTAGATTCATGTGCCACAGAGACAAATTATTCCATGACTATCGTAAATTTTTTGAGACCAAAATATTTTTTGTCGGATTGGATGACCTAGGTTCATCATAAGTGACCCCATATCTCATTTTTGAAACCAAACAATGAATTTTATTTTGTGTTGGTATTGTGTCTGGAATTGAGTATCAAATACATATCACCCACAAACCAGTGGCTAAGTCGAGGTGTCGAATAGAGAGGTACAAAAAATCCTTCAATTTTTTAAACCCAATAGAAAATATTTGAGTCTTAGAAACGATTATTCATTATGGGATAACCATACGGAATTTACTATGCCCATTGGAATGTCACCCTATCATCTTCGGTTTGGAAAGACTTATCACCTCCCTGTTACGATTTAGCACTAGCCCAAATGGTAAATTAACAAATGAAATTATATTATTTTTGGATCTTGTGATCAATGGAAGTTGTAGATTAATGAGCTAGAAACAAAGAGAATAGATTCATATGATAACTCCTAGATTTATTAAAAGTGAACCAAGGATGTCCATGACTGTCTCATTCTTCATCATCAGTTCCACATTAGACAAAATCTCCTCCTCTATAATGAAAAGCTGCAGTTTCATCCATGTATGCTTTTTTACCCCTGGTTTTGATCATACTAAGTTACTAATGTATCTCTATTTGGACATATCTCGTTAAAAATGAAGAAACCAAGAAAACCTTCACTATCAATGGGAAGTGGTTGAATCACTTTTAAAAATCCATTCTAAAGTCCCTAATAGAGGATATCCAAGTTTAAGAAGCAATCTATGGATGACACCCACTAGTTCTTATCCTTCATTACCACATTATCTTTTATTACAGCAAGGACATTACACACTATAGGTGTGGTGGTGGGTATATTCTGGGTTAGTTTGGAAATTTCATCATCTTTGTTATTTTTCAATTTTTAACTTGTTGGATTGTATTTTCAGTTTACCCCATTATCTTTTTTCCCGGAATGTAAATTTTTTATTTCCACATTATCTTGAAAAAAACAATTCCCTCCTTATCATGGAAATTATTGAACATGCACCATGAATTTACCTTTTTCATATTTTTTTGACATTAAAAAATAATTTTTTTCATTTAATTTCTATTTTATTAAGAATTCAATACTGTGGTGTGAATTTATCTTCAAATTTTATTGTCTTTATATGATATAAATGGTTGTATCATTATGGAACCAGTGATAAAAATGGTTCCTTTTATTTGAATAGTTTAAAGGAAAATTATGTCACCTGATTTTCCCACACATCTTTGTACTAAACAATGATTTTTGAAACATTATTAATTAATGTAAGGTAAATATATCTTAGGAAAATTTTTATGTACCTTCAAAAATGATTTTTCAACACCTTCATTCCTTATGTGATCTATTTCATTGTTGTACCAAATTTTCTTATGCATGTGTACCTATTATTCGACTGTTGTATACCCTCAAAATAAAAAATAAAATAAAAAAAAGGATGTAAATGGGGATCTTCCAAAACCACCCTTCCTTTACATTTAATCTTCTTATAACTATTATAATTAGTGTCATGAGGAGATCATACATGGGTTGGGAGAAGATTGTGGGATTTGTTCCAAGTGAAACTATTGAAAAATAAATAAATAAGGGGAGTGATAAAATTGATAACATATGAGGATATCTAGGCCAAGAGATTATGGGTTGAATTTTGGGAATGCCTATGTGAGTGGCTCTGGATATTTTATTTGAAAAAGATGTAGGGTAGGTTTAGTGGAAAGTATCATGCAAGTGAATTTATTTTTAAAATAACTTGTATTTACTTGATAGAATGTGGAATGAATATCATGAAATGGTTGTCAGACACACATGTGAAAAGTTAGTGAAATGGTTATCTTTTGAACTATTTTCTCAAATAGGTACAATTCCACCCCTTGAATTTTGTGATGATGCAATTTTGGAAACATATTTTTGTTTGATCACTAAGAATAACTCCGTGAACTGATATTTTACTTTCATCACATATCTATTAGGAATAAAATATTAATTTAATGTTAAATAATTATGATGTTTGAAATTTCTTCATGAAATAATTTTGGAAATATTACTTTTCCCAGGACTTCAAATGTATAGGTGTGGGGGTGTGATCGCACCGCAGTTCACTATTTTATTTCACCATAACACCATTGTATTAAACTGATTTGGAACCATAAATTACAAATATAATATCAAATACTATTCATTTTTTTTGCATTATTTACTTTTTATCACTGTTAAAAAGGGAAATGTTACTTTTTTGATGATTGCATTGTAGGAGGAGGTGATTGTGAGACCCCAGAGATGATCCAGAAAGAAAATGGGGCAAACTATATGGAAACCCATGGACATCTAACCACTGTTGTGAATATTACACGAATTACATGACACCCAATAGGCTGAAACTTCGTGGTCCTGTCCATAACCTCATATTCTACAACTCATCTCAAGAAAACCAACCCCAATTTGTCCATTAATAGACCCGTATGATCAATTCTATCTAGGAGACCGAATCTACACAAATTCAAAAGTTTGGTTTGGTAGTCTAACTATACCTCCAATTATATATTGTCAATGGTAAATAAATATTACAGGGTGTTATTCAAGAATGTTCTAAATAGCTTTTATCGTTTTTCCAAGTCAATACAATTCCATATACCAAACTAAAATAGAGATTTAATTTGTGTCATGAAAACTGGTTACTCGCTAACCACATACTGTTTTGCATACAAAAAGGGACCAAGGGATCCTCATTTACAAGTTCGAACTAGAAGTAAATCAATTCCATTTTAGAGTCTTATAGGAGTCTACTATTAATACTATATTTTTTGAAGTCCCCTATCCTCATTGTGGGGATAAATAATGAAGAAGGAGTTCCACCCGAGCTTCTTCCAACTCTCAATGTCCAGCTAAATAGTGGGAATTCGTTGTGAGGGAGATACACACATGTAAAGGGAGTTTCGACACATATATTAGTTACTTGTTTGAATTTAAATGAGAGTTTAATCATTTATTTACATTTATCTTACATTATTTCTTATTTGAATGTTTTTTATGCATGTGATTTATTTTATCTTAAATTTTAACCGATTAGTGAGAGGTTTTGGGTGCATGACTTGTGTTGTTACGATTGGAAACACAAGAATAATTTTCTTACACATTTTTGTGAAATTTCAGTATTATTTGGAAGATCTTATACCATGAATAATTTTTGGACCTTGATAATACGATTTTAATATCTAGGATTGGTTCTCCAATCAATGAAAAAAAGGCTCAGGAATTAATCAGGATTCCAATAAATTACAACAAAATAATTACTCAAAAAATAAAAGAATATATATGAACAATTAACTTGAAATGTGTATAGTGAAATCAAAACGACCCCAATGTATCATATTTTTCTAAATATTATCATTTTTTCAACTATTATACTCTTTAATTTAAATTATTTTCATTAAATAACTTTCAAAATCACCCCATATTGGTACTTTTTATTAAAACCTCATTCTCTATACCTATCAATGCTTTTAGATAGATGAAATAGGGTCTTCCTATACTATAAATCAATATTAAAATCATAACCAATTTGACATGTCTCGAAAATGCTATCATAAACTCACCATAAACCTCTTGATGGATTAACAGGGCCTCCACAATGGCTTCTATAGATCCTTTGATAGATTAAAACCATCTAGAGTTGAATGTGTTACAGGAACAATGGACAACTACATAAATATATAATATATTTGAGTCAATGGTATGAATCATATTAAAGGTATATATACCATCGTAGACACATTAGAGGTGGAAATTCCTAGAGTAAATGAGTTCTATAACAAATAATATGTTTTGGTCACTTTTTATATTATTGGATTATGTCATCTTATCATATCTACCTATGTGGGATTATGAGACTTTTGCAAACATTTAAGTGAATATTCCAAAAGAATCTAATCTAAAAACACTTATAGGATATGTGTATGATTCAATACTCTTCATATGATCACTGATGGGCTCTTCCATATGTCTCAAAAACATAAATAGATCTGGTGAGGATGTGGCCATACAATTGGGTATGGAAGTGAATATGTTTTCCCCTGGATCCTAGACTTATGTGGCCTCTATCTATGGTTTTCTAATCTGGAATAGGGATATCATGTTCATAATCTTTCTCATAATCAAAGAATTGATCCATTAAGTGAATTAATTTAATATAAATCAATATTAATTATTCATATGATGAGTATTCCTCGTAAATAGAAAATTATTATAGTACTATTTAATTGGACAATTTCTATTTCTTAGGGTTGGAGGGGAATAATATGAGAGATCCATGGTTGTATTTAGAATCTGTACAACCTCATAATCATATATATATACATTCTTATTTGATTATACTACTTCTTGGAGGACTGAACCATGGAGTATTTTTGTGCTGATAATGATGGCCACATCATAATAGAAAATACTGAGGTAATAGTTGGTAGGTATAACTATGCCCTGATGATAGAATTAGTTCAGTTGACTATTTTCATGTTCATCCCTTCACTAAAGTTTTATAAACCTTACTCATAACATATATACATTCAACTTATTATTTTTTAGATGGGGAAAAATTCATTCTAATTGTGATGGTGGTTGTCCTATCTTTAGTCAAACAGAATCAACCATGTTTTTCAGAATGTTTTTAGAAAAACATTTTTGGATAATGTGGGAAAACATTTGGTAAAAGGGAAAATAATTCAGGTGATCATATATAACAATTTGATTGGGACACTTAGGCTATGGTATCCAAAATAATTCTTTTTCAATGGATTTTATAAAGTTTCATGGAACATTCTAATCTTATAAGGAATATACATTATCCTTATGATATTTAAATTGGGAGGGTGTTTCATCTCTTTTCCTACATCCCAATGAGGGTATGTTTGTTTATTTTTCTATTTATGATGAGGTACTCCATGAGGTGGTGTTGAATTTAGAGTTGAAGATAGCACATATGTCGACTTCAATGTGATGGTCATGGTTTCCACTCTACCGATTCTCATTCCCATTAATACTATTGTTCGTTTAGATTTAGATCTTGCTTGAAAAATAAAATCCTTTAACCATTTCACAACTATAGAATGATCCTGGTACCTAACCAGATACATTACTGGGATAAGCGGTGTTCATAGCTCGTCATATCAGTTTTCAATGAAAATACCCCAAAAGTCCTCTATAAGATGTTTTTAGTTTAAGGAATTATTAAAAACCTCCCGCTTATGATAAAATTCAAGACCCTCTCTTTATTGTTATTTTTAATTTGAGAGGTCGGTGACTGTCACCTTCTATAGTGTAGTGTTGAATTTATTGAGAAACTATCAATGATTATCTTCCTACCCTTTGATTGATATGGAACTTAAACTAGTTTACTATGAAAAGGTTGGTCCTTCTCGGGTATATATCAACCACCTAAATTTTTATGACTCATTCTTCTCCAGTGTTCCCATCATGGTACCACATCGAGATACAATGTGTGTCATGTTTTTATCTAGTTACCATATTCCATTGAATGTTAAAAAAAATAGGATTTCTAATATTTCATGGGAGAAGAGTTGAATCCGCTCATTCAAGACAATACATTATCTCCTGTTGTACTGGTGCATTCAATCTATCCATTACATCCAATAGGGCTGTCAATGACTCAATGGTGTGGGTGAGAATGGGGGAAATAGTTGGATGATAAGAAGAATTAATAAGGTGATAAATACGTTGAACTTTTTTTGGTGTCTCTTTCTATACTCAATGTAGGTGACATGCAGTTTCTGGCCTACAAGGATGAAAATGAAATAGAAATGGTTGTTTCCCTAATAGAGGGAACTACTGATATCACACTACAATTGGTTATAAATATAGGTATTTTTAGTATGCCACAATTAGCTGATGTTATGGATTTACTATTGTTGTTATGATGAAATATCTTTGATTATTTGCATCTTATTTGAGTGAGATATAAGGTCCTTCATTAAGAACATACCCACCATTTATATTTCCCTTAAGTAATTATATATTGAGATTTATAGTATCTTTTATTTATTCTTCAAACTGAGAAAATATTTTCTTATGTGTGGTAGGTTGAACACCTTCATATGGTGGGTGTGATAAGACCACCCATTTACAATTTTCATTGGATGATTATCACTTAGGATGGGGTATTTGAGAATTATTGGGAGTCCCAAAATTCGGAGATAGCCTATGATTTCTATTCCAGACACCATATTTGGTCATTTCTATGTTGTCTATTTTTTGGAAGGAAACATCTTCCTCTTGTTCTTATACATTGACTTTATGTTTTGGTGTTCCCAAGGGTGAAGTATAATTGAAATTAACCAACACATAATGCATTTTTGGTGTCAAATTACTATCAAAATGATACAAGGTTCATTTTCCCCATGAATATACTCTAAGAGGGCCATCATATTTAGGAGTATCTATACCCATGATAGATTTTTTTTGTTGTGAACACTATATGGATTTACCCTTCCCTTCAATGATCATCTTCGATCCTCTTTGAAGTTGATGATTTGAGGGATATAACCTAATAGTTTCTTTGTATGAAATCCTCATGAGGATACTGGGTAACAAGATGGGATGTTCTAGGGGGATCCATATTGTGGCGCTCAACCAAAATACGAAAAAAATAATTTCTTTTGGGGAGGAGGGTGTAATGACACTCCCCCATGCCCGGTGGGTTGGGGTTGCCCTTGATCCATTTATAGATCACTTGAAACAAGGTTTATTTTTCTTGAAGGGGGATATTGTGGTAAAATTTACCCAAGACATGTATGATGGGGTGACCGTTGATTTTCTATGGTTGTGACTACTATAATCACCCTTTTTATAATTTTAAGCCTCATCAAAACATTAGCTGATTTTATTATCTGATATTCACATGATCTAATGGTTTTCAAATTTGTTGATGTTTTTTGATGATTGAACTTCCTTATGTGAGAATATTATTCAACTTTATCGAATGTTTCATGGTAAATTATTTTAATGGATCTCCCTCACTAGGCCCTACATTTCTATGATTTGTTTAAGGGAAAATTAATGATCACCATACCAACTATCGTGAATAGTGTCACATTAAATAGACAACATAGAGTAATGACATTACACAATGTCATATTTAGTGGAATTTCTTTATTAAGGACTAGGGTGAAGTGACATGATTTTTTCTCTACCCATCCCTAATATGAACATCATGTGGGGTTTTGATGATCCGTTGATATAACATTTATAACCCATCAAGACATGTATGTTAATGGACCTCTCTCTATTTTTTCAATTTCAGCTATCATGAAGATGTAAGGTTAGTCAATTTGATTTAATAATGAAGTTCTTAAATTAACCTAGCATGATTCAAAAGTAATTTTTAAGGTAATAATGTATCTTTAAGGTGAAAATTTATTTTACATAGGTTCACGTGAATTTTATGTGAACAATCATCATACAATGTTTTGGAAATCCATATTAATGATTACCTAAGTGATAAAACATTACAATTATATTTTTTATCAAACTTTTTATTAATAATTAATACATTACCTTCGTATTCTATTTAATATTCCTCCACTTTGTTTGAACAAAGAATATTTATCCCATACACCTTGTTGAAAATGTAGGTATTAGGGGGAATCCGTTTTGCTATGTCAAAAGTTTGATGATCCAAGGGTGCTACATAGAATTACAATTGCCTTGGGCTATGTTTCACATGAGAAAGGATATCACTTATTTAAGGTAAGGCATCGGGTATGACTTTCCTTATCATCTCAAGAACCTCATGATATGATGGATTTATCTAAATTGATTTAGAAAGGGGAGTAGTTTCTTTTCAAAATAAAATTTCAATGTGGGGAGGACCTTCATAGTTAATTCCCTAATTGGGAGGACTTCCAATATGACTTTATGTTCAACTAATGTGAGTAATCCTGCAACATATACCATTGAGATAACCTTCTAGGTGGATGAAGGAAATGGGAGGACCTTCTTATCATATGAGTTTAAAACCATGAGGAGGGTTTCTATATTTCTCATTAAGAAATGGGTTTCCATGATCAATCATTATATAACCATGAGGGAGACCTTCAGAGTATATATTAATTTTATGACCTTCAGGGTTACTGGTTCACAATTGTAATTTCTTATTTCGTATTTTGGTAATAAATTAGTGGGATATTGGCCCACCATTTATTGATGTTTGATGGAATCATGAATACTTTACTTGGGTAAAGAAGGATTGTGGGGAAGCTCTTGGATTGTTTATCACCATTGGCGATACTTATTTTTATATATTCTCTACTGGGTGGCCAGAGTCACATGGCATGGTAAAAGGCATTCATATATTTGAGTTATCCTGAGAAACTTTCATGAAACATATGAAATATTCCGACTTGATTCTAGAGATTCGGAAAGGGATATATGCTTTATATAGAGTGGCATTTTATGTAGACCTATAATCTGTAGTTGGAATATGTGTGTGTACCCGATCCTATAGTCTATTTATCATGGGATTTTTCTTATGAACCTCCTAGATGGGAGCTAGAATATACATCTTCTCTTGATTGACCGTCATATTGTGTTGATGGGACACTTAAATTGATGAGACATGGTTTTTTATCAAATCCCAACTACTACCGAGGTTATAATTATATTATGTAATATTTGTAGAATAAGAAGATGAATATATTTTACCTTTTCCATTATTTCTTGGATGTATGGGTGCCTTATACATCACAAATAGGAATATATTCCCATTATGTGGTTGGATTTGGTATGTATTTTTACTCCTATCTCTATTTATTATGAGGATATACCTCAAATAATCATGGAGAGGGAAGATATATGTTAATGACTTTTATTTTCATTGAGAATGTACTGAAATGTTTCTTAAATTAATACCAAACTACAATGGAATGCTTGATTCAAAATAACAAGTATATGGAACTGTCTGTGGGTTTCTGCTATGTTTTTTTAGTGGGTTCTCAAGTGATAATAGGGACATTACCATGTTCCCATTTGATTGATTATAATCCTTGTCGAGGAATCCTAGGCACTCATGTTTGAGTGACATGATCTAAATCCATCAGGGCCAAATCCCCATCAAATTGCGGATTAGATGCTTCATAAAAATGACAATGGAAGTTATTGGACAGGGACTTCACAGAGACTCCCATGGTGTGGAGATGAGTCTTCTAGTGACCTCTTTATCTTCATCCCCATAGTGAGGGAGTTTTTTTCATTTCGGGGAAAATATCTTGAATGAATCATACATAGTGATGGGTGATATCTTCTTCTTTACCACCATCCATCATTGGGAGGATGGTTGGAGGGGATTTATGCCTTAGAGTAATTATCTAGTGTCATACTAGGTCGGTATTATACCATTGAGGGTGTACATATGAACTAGTACAATTAACACTAGGTGTTAGAGATGCAGGGATGGTGATAGTATCCTTTAGCTAGATAAGGACCCAACTTGAGTGGAGACTAATTAATAATATTTTTAGCTAGTAGGACTCCATTTAGATTTTAGAGAGTTATTTTGAACATAAACATATATATATATATATAGAAAAACTAAAAAAGGAAACCTGTCAATGGAACATCACAATAAGTGGACACATGCATAATTTATTATCATAACAGGTCCATATTTATAAGTATTCATTTTTGTGAGCATAGGAAAGGGCTTGAAATACTGGTAAAATAGTTTTTTGGGTTAAAGAAATTACTCATGTAGGATTAATATATTTAGTTTCTAACCTAAACCAGGATGCCTGATAGTCAATTGGGACGGTCGGGGTGAGTATGGTTGCACAATATTTCCTATTATGGAAATACTTTTTTATGTCCCATTACAAGTGGTTTATAAGGGGATTTATTCATGGTACCAAAAATACCCAATAGTTCCCAAATCAATGATAATTTATTGACCAACATTCAAAAGGTAGAAAACTATTGAATAATTTTTCCAATGTTTTTTAGGTACTCACATTTGTTGAGAGGATGGGAGGCATGTCTCATCACACCCATTGAGGGGGTTGTTTTTCCTTTCCAGTGACTCTTTTATAGATTTAATTAATATTTATATACCATTTTAAAACCTTATAATGGAATGGTTCATATGTAAAATTCTCATTCAATCACATATACATGCGAGAGATACCATATTTATGTATCAGATGTTTTCTATAAATGTAAATGACTCTTTATATCCATGATTCTAAATTATGAGATCCACCTATGTACATCAGAGGTTCTCCATATTAGTTCAGCATATACATTATGATTATTTTTTATAGGATCATGGTTTAAATCCTCATGGTTGGGCACTTTTGAGTTTAGTTTAATTAACAGAGGTGGTTGTAGTTTTTATATTTTGATCAATCTTCATAGAGGGGATTCCTATATATAATTTTGAAATGAAATGGAATGCACATAGTTTAGTTCCACATAATGGGACACATCTTACCATTTAGGTTAATCTGACGAGGACTAGAAAATGCAGTTTGATGTCATGTGGTGAGGACATATAGGAAGAAGGTTCCAAGAAAAGGATAGTGTGGGACTTACGATCAAGAAACCATTTATGGTTTGTTCCATGGGATGTTTGGTCCGAAAAAAATAGATTGGCATTACAAGTAATATGGACATGTAAAGAAAACTCTCATTAGAAATCATAGGATGATGAGGGTGTGATAAATAGGACCTAGAAGGAATATAATCTTCTAGGTTGGGGAATGATGTTACTGGGAATATGACCCAATATGGTTGTGATAAAGATGTTGGGTTCGAACTTAAAGGGGGGCTCATATGTATCCCTTGAGTACATGAATAAAATTCCATGTAGTTTTGAAATGTTGGGCCTTAAACCTTTGAAAAGGCCCATTTGAGGATATTTTATTGTGATAGTGATGAGATCTCCAGTGAAATGTAATCCTACATGATTCATGCTCAGGGTAATAATGAAGAGGATGTGGAAGATCTCACACTTTTAATGATCTTTATTGTCTTCTTGTGTATAAGGGTGAGGGTATGGAAGGAAAAAAGATATCTCGCATGAGATTTTTGGGACTTATTATTAGAGGGATTCACATATGATTCCTTTTACGCTATTAGGATAAGTGGAGAAGGGTGATTCTATAGGTGACATGGGAAAATTTTCATCTGATTCTCTTCACATTTATTGAAACACATATCATCGCCCATCCTGAGATGTCATCTGACACCGTCATTAAAGATAGGAACCACTTTACCATGAGAATGTTGGATTCTAAGAATTATAAGGATCTAAAATATAGGGATGTTAAATTCAAGACTCCCTTTACCATGGGAATACATGATCTGGTGGGGGATATGCTGGTGTATCAATTCTCTAATCAAAATGAATCTATATGCCATGGGGGAGGTCTCAATAATATAATTCCCTAGTTTTGGTATGGTGAATGTGAAACCATTTTGATAGTTCTTGAAGGGTCCAAGATAAGGCTAAAAACTATGTTGATATAGGAAATCAAGATTGAAAGGAAAAAATATCATATGGATACCCCATTCCACACACATATCTTTTCTATGTGGGGTGGGGGATCACATCATGTGTTCTTCTGTGAAGGGGGGTGGCGATTTTTCATGGTGGGATTTCTTTTTCATGATAGGGGTATTTCCATTGTGGATGAACTTCTTTGAAGGATCTATTTGCATGGTGTCCCAATTTTTCAACATTGTATGTTGTTTGGAAATTGATTGACAAAGTATTCAATGGTATATTATTTTTCAATACCATCACCACTATGTCCATTTTTTTAGTTAGGATACTAGGAATTTAAACTTTACTATAGAAAATAATTTTCTAAGAATGGATGGATAGCTACATAGTATTATCGGTTCCAGGATGATGTGTACTAAAACTATCATCTACAATGGATTTTGTTTTTGTTTTCAGGGGAGTAGGGAGACCAAATCAAACTAAAAAATGATAATTCATTTTTAGAGGATTTGTAAAGTATGGCTCACGTGAAAATAGAAAAAAATAATTTTATGGGGGGTATGGATTCACCACCTCACCCTATAACACTATTTTCTATTTTTCATGGGTATGTTGTGAAATTAAGGCTCCCACCAATTATTTTCCATTTTTTAGTGTGAGGAAGATATCCATTCCCCTGAAAAATTATTTTTTTCATAATGGAATGAGGCCTAATTTTCAAAAACTCGGAAACAACTTCTCATTTTCTATTTTGAGGCTATAACCCTATCTACCTACAGCAAAAAAATCCACTCTGGAAAATAAAACTACTTGACCACAAAGATCCAAGAATACTACATAGCTAACCATGTACCCCATGAATACATTAATTTACCATTAACCATATACACATGGTATTCTCACTAAAAAGAAATGAATAGAGGGGAATCTAAGAAAAATAGAGAAGACTAGAGAATAATTCAGTAGGTAATTTACCTACTGAATACTGCTAAGAATGAAGAAGGGGAGGGCCCACAATGAAATCCTTTATGAAATTCCATCTTTTAAGGAAATAACCTATCTCCCGTAATGGAATACCACAAAAAATAATTTCCCTTTCATAGTAGAAGAACCTTCACAATCCACCACCATTCATAAAATTTAGTAGAATGTGAAATCAAGAATCCTAAAGGATTTCACCAGTCCACTCTCACTTCCATATTTTAGAATAGAATTTGGAACCATATATTCCTCTTTGTGAACTATCTAAATGAATTCACATGCCCCATACTGAAACCAGATAATTCCATCATTGATAACACTTCTAAATCTTCTAAATTCATTCATCTTATAGAAAGGAGACACTATTTTGACTCTCATCAGACCATGCATTACCATGGTAGAGGATGTCTTACATTTAACCTACCTATTGGGCAAGATCCTTATAATTTTCTTATTCATGAATTATCATGTTACTGAGAATCCTAACTAAAGGGAAGTGGTATATGGATTCGTGGGACGAGAAGTGACATTTGATTTTTGAAATGTGAAGACTTTTAGATGTCAAGAATCCATTATTTCCTATATCCTCACTCTTATTCACTCTCCCACCCATCAGAAGTGGAAGCATATTGGAATCCCTCTTAGAGAAAGCCCTTATCCTTTCTTATATAAAATTTACCGCACTTCCATACCCTCACCTTCATCAACTAGAAAGAAAAGGAGATTGTGTGATGTAATACATCTCATGATTCCTCTTTTATATCACATCAAGAATGAAACACATAGGCTTAGAAGTCAGTGATGATCATATCAGCAACATGATCAAATATCCTCAAATGGGATTCATCATAGGTGGAATCACAAAATTTTCTTAACTTCATGGGGTTTGATTCATATACTCACCAGATATTTAGTGAGCCTCCCTAAGATTCAAACACTACAACTTAGACCAACCTTATTGTATTATATTCCCACACTGATCATTCCCACAACATGGAAGGACATATTTATTCGAGGTCATATTTATCTCACCCACATTAGAATATGATTCATAGTGACATATATAGTCACAAAGACGTATCTGTTGCAAGGCAAGTTAATTCCTATTAGGAAATACTTCACACATGACCTATGAGGAATGGATTATTTATTTTATGTATCACAGCATCCTTTTTGGCACATTCTTCTGGGAAATCCTCACTACATGACACTAGAACTTTTGGTTCAGTCCTTTTTACATGACCCTAACAAGTATTACATGTCCCATTAAGTGGAATGGAATAATTTTGGTTCTTATTCCTTTATTCAAGATATAAATTAATCTCCTCTAATGGGCCTAATTATTATATCAAAATGACAACCTCCTCAATGTATATCAAAAAACTATAGAGAGACCAATCATGAGTCTTTAAACTATGATTCTTTAGATAAATAATCACCAAGTAAAAAAATGATACCTGATAGAGAACCTCTGCTATATATATGTGGATATATTGATGGAGAACCACTGACACATATAAATTTTTCTAGTGATGGATAACCACTGATATATATATATATATGGTTACTCTTTCATTTATATATGATTGATTGTAAATGTGAAGGCTGAATAGTTTTGTTTTTAGGTTTATTGAAGACTCATGAATATGACTTAAATCAATAAGAGACACCAAAACAAAGAAACAATTCCCCCCAATAGGGTGTGATGATCCTAACCTACCATCATCTTGACCAATGTGATTTTCTAATTGTTGCTGGGGAAATCATTTAGTAACGGTCTACCTTTGGAATGTAGGTCCATAAATCATTATGGATACATGAAAAATTGGGCTCTTCTAGTTCAATGAATAACCACCATTCAAAGCCACCTGAAAGGGGATGTGTAATGAACATGGTGGCTTGATATGAAATATTATGCAACTATAATGAGTCTGCAAATATCGACTGTTTGGCATCCCAACTTTCATTATTAAAATTTTCTCAATTATCTAAAACTCTAAAATTAAAAGGAACATGGGTATTTAAGTGCTAAAATATTTTATTTTGATAATATATATATTTTTACGGGTTAAAATTGGTACATATTTATTAGTATTAAACCCAAAAATATAATAATTATGTTTTTAGTACAAGATCAGGGATATTGGGTTTTGGAAAATATTATCATGTCATTTTGGACACACACCTTTTCATCACACCATGATATTTTCAATGGTGTCTAGTTTATCATTTTAGACATAAAGTTATTTTTATCATTACATCATTCATTGCTAATACATTTCATATTATTCAAATAATCTTTACCATGGATACACCACGGAAAATTGATCACCATATTGATTGTTATACTTTAAATCAACTCGTATCCAATCAATATAACTACCTCTAAGAAATTGTTTACTTCCATTATTTTAAAAAGTGAAAAAATAACCTAAAATAATAACATAATGTACACTACATTATGTTCCTATATTTTTTATTCCTATAAAATTACTATGTCTATTTATAGATCCAAAAAAATTATGATAAAGCCACATATTCCAATAATAACTACCAACCATCTTCAAAATATGAAAATATATTATGTGTTTCATATTTCTCTTTTTCTTTGACCTTATATAATCAGAATTTCTTGAACGTTTTTCACTGTAAATTTTTTTCCACTTTCTGTGTACTTTGGGTTCTCAATGGTAATTAACTCAAGGATTTATAATAATCCTCACTTACATGGAAAATTAATATATGGTTAACACTTGAGATTACATATATATTAATAGTGGGAAATTACTTGGGAAATTATATCTAGAAATTTTATTTATCAAGAAAATAAGATACCATAATACAAATGTTTTTTAAGACTAATACCGGTGTAGTTTTAATGATGCTATATAATATATTTTATCCAATCCAAAATCAATTTCCAACTTGTAGTCATCCTTATTGATAAGAAAATACATGTAATGTTACTAGAGAATATGTACATTAGATCATGTCCTCTCTAGTGCCACATCAATCTTCCCTGTACATTATAGGCTAAACAAACTTTTCCCATGATAAGTATACCTACCATGTCCCACGTTAGAGCTCCATTTATGATATTTTTATATATAATTACTTTTTATCCTTGGAACATGGATAGGTGTCCCCATGGGATTCTCTAGCTACCCGTGTATGATGTCCCATAGTTGGAATATTTATTTTTAAAAAATCATCCTTAACACTATTTTTCAAAATATTTAAATCAATAATAACTTAAATGATATATCTAATTCTACTATTATTTTATTTTTAACATTAGACTTCATCTAACACATATTGATGGAGATTATTAAATGCTCTCTTTTTAGAGATATATTAATCATTATGATAAATTCCTTATGATCTTAAAATCCTTGAAAATGTTTCACATCAATAATAAATGGATCTATAAAACAATAAAGGGAATAAATTACAATATTCTCTAAATAAATATAGAAAAAAACATCAACACAAATTTGACATCAATTATTCAATATGTTATATCAAATTAACCAATGTGAAAAAAGACATGGGAATTTCTTCTTAAATAATCTAGGGTTATCCTTAGATCATTCATGTTACTTCATATTAATATTTTGAACATGTTTACATAAATTTATGAAATATTCATATTCATTGAAAACCATTAATAATATATAACACACACATTGTGGGCAAAACATCTTGTATATGAGAAATATGTGAAAAATATGATATTGAAGAACATTACTTTAAAAAGTGGAGAATTTTAAATGGAACCCCAAAAATTAGAAATTAATTGATCATAAATTTTTTCAAAAAAACAAAATTACATTTTTCTAAGAAATAATTGAATGACAATAATCATACAAAATATTCCTTACCATTTTATAAACCCAAAATAAATTAATACATTCCAAAATAATGTGAATTTCTATGAAATGAAACTTTAAGAAAAATAATTGAAACCTCATTCCCCTATTTATAAAAGCACATAACTCCCAATAGAGTTCTATATATTAAATAACAATGTAATGTTACAAAAAATAAAATTAATTTTCTCCAGGATAATATTTATATCTATTCCAAAAAATAACTTTGAAAAACAAATTTTTCTATATTATGAAACCAATTTTAAAAAAATAAATGATCCCCTTTTCCCAATAACTGTAATTACAACTACATAAAATCACTTAACTTCCTAACATATATATATAACTTTCCAATTACATAACAAACATATAAATTATTTCTTCTTTATTAAAATTAAAACTAAATCACCTATTAATCATAATGGTTATTTAAACCACAATTATGCATATTTTCTAAAAATCAATAAATTTATCCCCAAATATCATTAAGTACCTTAAATTACCTTCACATAAGAACTTAAATGGGAATATATGAATTTACATTTCAGATTACCCTCAACCTTATCAACTGATGATGATATATGTAACTCATATGGTACCCGCATGTGATAATACCATAACCATTAAAATTATTTAAACCCTAATCTGATACCAACTATAAATAACCATAAAAATAACTATAAAATATCATGATTTAATGGAAAAATTTAATTAAATTCATTACCATGAAATTATAAATTTATAGTTTTTAATAATTAATAAGACCCCTTAAATAACAAAACCTACAAATGTCTTACCAAATAGGCATTTTATCATCTACTACAAACTCTTAAAATGATACAACTACTTCATTAATGGATAAAACCACATAACCAAATAATTGAATTTAAAATCATTATAACTCTTCCATAATCATAGTAAAAATAATTTAGAAACACAGGATGAGAAAAAAAATCAGTAAGGGGTATACATGAAATAGAAAACATATTCGGACATTAAAATACCTGAAAACCTCTAAAAATAAATTTCATTTAAACATAAAACAACGATATTGAATAAAAATTATTCTCCATTATATAACCACCTTCTTTTATAAAAATTTATTCGTATGGAAAACTCATAACAACACATAATGAATTGAAATGGATTTGAATGTTCCCTTAGAAAAAATGATAAATCGTTAAAATGTTAAATAATTAAAATACCATAGAAATTAACTATACTATATATATTTCCTATTTAAATAATAAAAAATATAAATTTCATCATAAAATAAAATTATTATTTCATGATATATAGTTTTGTAAGTAAAAATACATATGTAATCATAAAAAAATAAAGGCATATTGGGACATTATCTTCATATCACTGTTACAATCACCCATATAATAGAATAACATCGTTAGTTCATTCAAAAATAATTTTATATAAAAACTATAATTACCCAATGAATTAAATAGATAAATCTTGGGCTCACCCATCAACATATATTATTACCATGTATATAATTTGAACAAAACATTTAAGATCTTAAAATTAATATCATAAAACTCTCTAATCATATTTTTAAAAAATATAAATAAACTCTTTAAAAAACCCATAATGGAAGGTTTACTTTAAAAGAACTCAGGAAAGGTTATTTATGATTATAGATAATGGATATTTGTGGAACATATAAGAAAATGGTTTGAGGAAAATAAATTAAACCTAAAAAGTAGAAGTTTTATAGGAAAAACCCAATTACATTTTTCATTAAATTCATTTTAAATAAAATAAATTTTAAACTATGAGAATAAAAATTAATTACGAGAAACCTGGACAAAATAAGAATATTTTAATGAATGTAAATGAATATGGTGTAAAAATACAATAATTTGGAAATCATTAATTAAAGAGAATCATTTAAAAAATTTATATAAAGTTCAAATAAATAGAAAATGACCATAAACAATCCTTAATGTATAGAAAAGCTATTGCATAGAATAAAAATATATAAATGAATGATATAAATTATTTTGGTTTTAGAGTGAAATATTAAAACAAAACTAAAATATGAATTTAGAAATTTACAATCATGATTTTATTGTGAATTTAGAAAGGAATCCCATAAAAATATTATAACATGTGATTTAAGAATTTATCCATGAAAAGACTATTTAAAATAAATGTAAATACTAATAAATAAAACATAAAAAATAAGAGGTTATAATGAACCTAATATTACATTAACATAAGAAATTTCAAAAGGATATAACCCATTCAAAACAAATTTATCTAAGAATCCCCTTTCCAAAAGTCTCGACTCACGTCGTAAGTGTTATAAACCTATGAATAATACAATTATATTAATTATATACATGAATAGAAAATTTTAAATGTTAATTTCCTTTTTAATATTCAATTTAAATAATTTTATAATATTTCATTCATATACTAAATTACTATTGTTCACATCAGTCTTTTTGAGGTTGTTCGATGCACAATCTTTAATAGTACTGTTGTAAATTTGTAATGGTCAAATTTATTTGTAAATTGGTTTTATAATATCAATAATTTCTTGGTTACTATTTAAATATCAACCTAGAATCATGAATGTTTGATATATTAAGAAAGAGGGTACATTTATTCAATCTCCCTTGATCATCATGTTTTTTAGGATTAAAAATGATTGTGATTGTTTGTTTTAAATTTAAATTTTATAATAGTTGATTTATCAATAGTAAATCAAAATAATTAAATTAATTTAAAATAAATGTAATATTATATGATGAAATAAATTTTAATAACGTCTATAAATTAAATAGTTTTACGAAAACATCATCTATTACTTAGGTATCATAAAACAACCACGATAAGAGATGATTTGTGGATGTGTTTAAATAATGGAAAATAAGATAAATAATTTGGGTTTATAAAAATTTAATTTTTAAATAAAATAATATTTTAGGCTTACTTTTTAATATTTAATATTTTATTATGAATATTAAGAGTAGAGTTGAAGAAATATGTAATATTTAAAAAAACCAATATTTTGACATAATAACCACTTAAAATTGATATCGGTGAGAGGTATTGTGTTATATATCATTATTTATTGATAAAAATGATTAATTATTATTATAATTGAATAATTTAATAAAATTAATGGAAATATAAAATTTATTTTAAGATAATGAATCAAAAATTTGAAAGGTGATATGTCATGAAAACCCTTATGTTACTCTTTAAATCACCTCCAACAGATTGACTGTAAAGCCTTTGGGGAAACGAATATTTTCAAGGATAGAGAAGTAATGAGGTGGAATAATACGTCTCTATATTTATTTCTATATAATATATAGATAAAACGTAACATAATATGTGCAACACCCTGAAACATGGATCTCATATAATGATAATAATATTCTTTTATTTTGAATAAATTTTCTTTTTATTTGAACAAAATTGAAGAGATATACACAATAGTTTTTTTAAGCAAGGAACCGAAGTGTTTACAATGTACCATGATCACAAATAACATTTCTAACCAAACATACCTACTAAAAACCATATCAAAACTATGGAAAGAAACCCAAATACATCAATGAGGCCCTATAAACAAAGGATATACTTCGGATAAGTCAAAAAAAGGAACATCGCCACCATGATCATGAAAATTATACTGAGAAAAAGGTATATAGGAAGCACCATATTATTTAGTTTCCTTAATCTTAAGACACCCTAAGACAAGGTTTTATAAGGAAACAACCCGAATGTTCCCATGGGAGGCTGTTGAATTCCAACGGCTATAATTATAGTCCTTGGACCTATGGTGATTTAACTACAAACATTTTAGTACAACTGAGTTTTCCAAAATTTATGTTATGAATTTAAATTTTTAGATAACCACTAACATTGGTATAATATTTTCAACTACACTCATTTGATTTTGAAATGATGGAATTCAAAACACTTTGCAAATATTTCAAATATATTGTACAGAATTTGATTTCATAAAAAGTGTTTTAAACTATGTTTAATTTCTTCTTTATTAAACAATGTTTGGATTAAACAATGTTTTGACTTCTATAATAATAGAATATGAGTTTTCATGTGGTTATATTAAATCTCAATTTATAAATTTTTTTGTTAAAGGTTTAGTGTTTATAAATAATTCTAGAAATACTTTTTGCCAAAACAATGTAAAATTTGTGTTCCTTAGCCTTCCAATGTTTAAATAAAAGTCAAGTTTAAAAAAGTTAATTTATATATAGTTATAATAAATGCACTATTTTCTTTAAGACATTATAACTTTGAAATAGGGGCTTTTATAAAAAATTGACCCAATAGGGCCAACCCATTATAGTTGGGCCGAGGGAGGCATCTCACACTAGTTGGCTAAGCCTAGCCCTCAGCCCAAGACATGGTTGGCCTAAGCGTAGGCATAGGTTCCCCGAAGGGCGCACTGGAGCATGGTAGCACAGGAGCGCATGTGCACGCCACCGTGGGTGCCTGACCACAACGGTAGGGGTAGGCCTAGGCCTGCGGGGGAGGGAGCCTGTGTATAAGGCTCCCTAGGTGTGTGATGTGTGTTTTTCTGAGTTTTCCATTGGAGTCTAATGCTTATAATGTGTAAGAAAAAATCTTTCCATTTTTATGTGGGACATCTAAAATCACATAAAATCAAATCCAGGACACTGGATCGCATCGCGCGTGATCTGAGCCATCGATCCTGATCCCGCATTCGACCCTCAGCAACTACAGAGCACCACCATGTTTTTTGTGAACATTTGATAAATCCTAGATCTAATATTGGTAGTGTGACAGTTTTAAAATGTTGTGTCGATCTTGGACCATTCGATCTTTCCACATATCAATCTGATCCATCCATCGCCTTTAAAAACCTTGGATTCATCCTATCCAGTAGATCAATCCTGGATTAAATACTGATCGTTCGTTATTTTCCTGGTCTTCCTCTTATGCACTGTTCCCTTCTTCTCTGCTTGCCTCAGAATAGTAACCCTACACCCTACTTTTCACCATTTTTTCCCACACTTGACAGCCGCTAGTCCCCCCACCATTCACACGGTTTCCACAAGGACCTCCCATATCTTTTTCATAATCCATTTTGGCCTCATATTCCTTAAAAATTGCATTAAAAAAATCTTAATAGGATTGGTTTTTAACAAAAATAATAAAACCAAGGCACACCCAAAGATTCCCAAGCTCTTCCACAACCCGAACCTCCATCCCTCCAACAAACTCCAGTGAATACTCCTCAAGCTCTTCTCCTCCTCGGACCAAGTTAGGGATAAAACATGCTTTGTTTTCATTTTGTAAAACTCTAATATTCTTTTGCATATATGGATATATATATAAACCTATATAAACATATTCATTTTCTTCTAAAATCAAATTCAAATTGGATTTTCAAAATATATTTTTAGTATATAACACATGAAAGGGGTTTATGCTCAAACATGAAAATCCACCATTACCATTTTAAAGATTTATAGATTATATAAATATTTCCTAACACATTTTTAAATTTTAATATATTATACGGTTTATTCTCACAACCCTCTTCATGTTTATGAAAATTAATGAGTGATCTTTTGGGTTCAAAAATTTTTTTATTTTAGATACAAGAAAAAACAAGAAAGTGTTCTAGTTTATCACGTTTTTTGTGTATTATTAAATATAATTCATGTATGTGTGGTCATGTGTAAAATAATATATATATATATATATATATGTTTGGTAACTACTATGTTTCCAAAAAACCAATCATTATTGGTTTTAAAAAATGATTATGAGAAATACAGTGGTTGTAAGAATATATTTAATCTTGTTTGGGTTATGCAAGATCTCAATCATACACCTAGTGTACTTAAATAAGAATATATAATATTTTCTATGAGTTTCAGATTCACATGAATGAATATATTTTGAACTTGATTTCTCAAGTAAGTGGTATGATGGTTTCCATGTTCAATCAAAAATATAAATTCATATATGAGTATACATGATTAATCATTTATTCTATGCATACAAATTTCTTAAGAAATAATCTATACCTTGTATTTCCCAATTTTCACAAGAGATGTTTCCATTAAATGATAGTTTATGTTATGATCTTTTTAACAATTAACTTTTCATGGATTAAATGAGTATCTCAATATCAAAACATGTAAAGGTGGTTTTTGAATATGACACATTCTTAAGAGTTCATTCCAAATATTGTTACATCATTTGATATCCTATCACTTTATGGGTACTAGTTCTTACTACATGTGTAAGGGTATGTTGCTTTAGTTCCTGCATGTCATTGTTAAATCTGAAATTAACAAATATAGTTATTTTTCACTCAATACATATTTCAATTTACGTATATGGATGTAAGAAAATGACTAAGGATTAAGAATGTACGTCTCTTACATAGTATGAACACTGCAGAAATGAGACCATACTAAGACATATGAGGAATGTGTTGGACTCAAATGATGTGATGGGTGTGCCTAAAATTATACAGCTCTCCAATGAATTGGGTAAAGTGATGAAGCCTCATGTTTTAAGTAAAATTATGTGTGAAAATCAAGCTAGATTTGTTCACAACTATGTGTGGTGGTTGACAACAATTATACTGGGGTTTTTACACGTACGGTCATGGTGCAAGGCCTGGACAAAGTCTAGCATTATGCATTCCCTCATTATGTAATGGTATATGATCAACCAAGGTATTGTTCGAAAAATATAATAACACTTGTCTAAGGATCTTCTATGATAATGGAAGTGAAGGCATAGATAATAATTATGTAAGCAAATGGCATGATATACTAGGAATGGTTATCTAATGTTATAGTTATATGAGATTGTTTTAAATGCCAATGATTCATGATGTACTTTTGTTTATAACTATGATTTTAAAGATTTAATTGATCAGATTATGAATTATGCACGTCTAATTCATTTTATATATACACGTGTGCACTCGAATTCATGTTTTATTTGATGTTTTTACGTATGCACAATTGTCTTGTATAAAACAGGTCTTTCAGAAAAATGTCTGCAAGTAACCTATGATAATATTGATAATGCTTTCCTTTTAAGTAAATGTTCTGAGATTGCTTTAATAATTGTTGTTTTAAAAGGGGAATTTCATTATGTTTTTTAAAACCCCTTACTGGTCATTTCTATGCTGACCCTACATTTTTATAATTTTTTTTATGTTTTTGTTTGAGCAATGGAAGTTTGACAGAATTAGCTAGTTTCCCAAAACCCTTACCAAATTCGATCCACTAGAAGGGACATGATGTGTAATTTATTTTTTGCATGTTATTGCTTAAAATGACACATCATGTTCTGGAGGCACCAGCTCTGGGTATTCCAAGGACGGTTCCTCCCTGTTGGTATCAAAGGATTCAATTTGGATAACTCTAGAAAATCAAAACTGAAAGAAAGAGAAATTCGCTTAAGCATTACTAAATATGAGTTTTTTATAATTTCCATGTGGACAACTATGGTAATAATATTTTTTATCTTCCAATAGAAGCCCTAGAAAACATAATTTCCATTGCCAGTCATGAAAAGTTTATAAACTATGATCATATATGAATGACATGTAAACACCTATAGGACGTATCCAACTCTCCCTGGGTTCTTCAACCACACCGAAGAGAGGGTCTGCATTACATCTTTATGATGCAATACCAATTTCCATCTGATGTATGATGAGGAAGATACTATGAGAGCCTTTTTTGATGCTTCACCCCTGTGGAAGGCATCCCATCACTCACGGCATTCCAAGAAGATGCAGCAGCGGGAGACCTTAGTGCAGCGTATATGTGTTATGTCTTGTCCTATGGCCATTATGGTCAGGTAATGGACTTCGACATCCTTGAATACGAAGCCTCAATTTCTATATACATACATCAAGTACATACATATGTCTCTCATCTATACACCCCACATTCCAGACTCTAGATACAACAAATGTGCACCCACGATATCGAACCTGATTGCTCGGGTTACATATGGTGCAGAGAGATCAAAATTATTGAACTAGTTTTGGGGATTCTTTTACTAGGGAACTAGGGAAACCATTATCCTTTCTATTTTTATGTACCTATGGTTATATGAGAATACATTTAGTTATCTCCTCTTTCTACTATCTTTACCTTGTTTATACATTTGGATGGGTTTCAACATTTGAGCGCTCATAAAAAGTTTCTGATGGAAGGACAGACTCACATATTATCACTCCCTATTGAGATACTAGTGACCATCTTGGTCAAAACATGTTAAGAAGAGTACCTACCTTTTTAAAATTTTCAATAAATGCGAAAGAAACGTTTTGATGTGTCAAACAGTCAGGACATTCTATGTTCCTGTCAAGATAATTCTTACATATACTAACGAATATCCACTGTCCAATTGGCTGAGTACAGGCAGAGGGGAAAATACCACGATGGAATCATTCTATACTTTACTCTAGACCAGTACGTCGCGGCTAGATAGAGATTTCAAGAAGTTTATTTGGAGGGAAACTATTGTGCAGCCTACATGTACCAACTCCTCGGTTTCAGCTTATATGAAAATACCTATGACATAGATTTTATCAATCAAGAGTCAGTCCGATGAATTCTTCGACAGTTGGTCCATTTGGACATCTCCTAACATTCCACCATTCAAGCCTCTCTCTAGAAGACTGAATGAACTATGAAAAGGATCATCCCTTTCTTATAAAAATTTATTTGGGCTAGGGAAGTAGAAGAGTGGAACATCAACTTGGGAATTCACCTAGCATCACTGGAGGACCCTCCACAATGGTGGTTGTAGTAAAGTTGGTGAGGGAGTTTTCTCCTATGCACATGTACAATGAATTGCGAGGACGCAATTCTTCGTAGGTGGGAATAAGGTAACACCCCAAAACATGGATCTCATATAATGATAATAATATGCTTATATTTTTTTAAAATTTCTTTTTAACCAAACAACATTTAAGAGATAAACACAAAACTTTTTATTTAAGGAGGACACCAAAGTGTTTTAAATGTTCCTATTGGCACCAAAAATTTGGGAAGAATAATAACATGAGGGAAGTCTCCAAGGTAGCCTTGCGATGACCTTTTGCAAAGTCCCATGGACCCACTCTTGCCATGGAGCAAGAAGGTGGGATGCCCCGTGAACCCCTTTGACATTTGTCAGCCCACCGTAGAGCAAAGAAGTGGGACACCCCATGAACCCCTTTGACATTTGCACGCCCTCCACAGAGAATGGAGGTGGGAATTTCCGTGAACGAATTTTACATTCACGATCTCGCCGTGAAGCAAGGTGGCGGGAGGCCCCACAAACAATTTTGATGTTCGCGAGCCCGCCGCAGACCAAGGAGGCAGAACTCCCCATGAACCCCTTTGACGTTCACGACCCACCGTGGAGAAAACTCTTTCTTTGTGATATGCGCGCTCTAACTTGTGGCGCCTCTTTCCTATAAATACAGGACTCCCCTCGAGACCAACAAATAGATCATCTGACCTTTCATATTTTGAGCTCTAAAACCATGATGAACTGCTTGCTCTATAAACCATGAGCTTCTCAAGGTACTTTTTCAATGCTAAGTGCCTCCCCCTTTTCTTTAATTCAACCCCTCTTCCGAGAGGGATACCTTTTGCAAAGCCCATGGGCCTTCGTAAAGGAAGGGGATCCCCCTGGGGACTTGGGTCATCACAGAGCATTTATGCTTCACGAAACACCCTCCATACTCATGTGACCCACATGCTAAGGCAGGGTCACTGTGCTTCACGAAGCACATTTCTTCACAACACCTTGCTTTGTGGGGCACCCTTGCTCCGCAAGGCATTGATTTGTGAATGCCTTTCCACATTGTGAAGATCATTCCATATGCACCTATGCCATATGCCTAGCCTAGGAGACTTCACTTCGCAAAGCACATCCCTTCATGAATCCCCTCCACTACAAGGATCACTAAAGCTCTACAAGGATTCTCCCTAAGAACTCATATGGCATGCAACTCCTTTTCCCATGAAACCCTTTAGGATTGCATGAAGTAACATCAAAGTACCTTTGGTGGTGCTTCACATTGTGTTGCTTCACCTCAAGCTTCATCACATAGGCATGCTAATGGCCATTTCTTCTTTTCATAGCCATACTAATGTAGACCCCCAATTGGATCACCTATCAACACCCCCTGCCACAGCATTGCTGATGCCATCCTTCCCCCAAGGGTGGGTGGTTATTGGTTATGTAAAACCTAGGGGTGTGGAGTTAACCAGCCTCATCCGAGCTGTAGGACGTTAAACGTCCAAGAACCATCATCCTCAACACATGATGTTAAAATGTGTCCTCTCTCTATGTCATGCACGCATGGTGCCCCATCTCAGACATTCTCTACACCTATGGGTCTCCATGGTAGTGAGATCATTTCTCACATAGAATTAAATCCTCTTTAATGGAGCATCATTTATCCATGGGGAAAGGGAACCTGCCCTGGTGTAAGCCACTAGCCTTTTTTGTAGGAGGTATCACCACTTCTTTTTCTCTCATCCTGGGTGCCAAATCCCTCTCTTGTCGGTCTATGTCACCACATGATCCTCCATTCTGGAGTAAGCTCTCTGTTTCCTCTTTTGGTTGTTTAACACGCGTAAGCCCCTATTTCCTCTTTGGGCCGCCAACTATGTGTAGCCCCAATCCACTTCCCATGGATGCACATTTTGCGATGTGGTCATCAGGTCTTTGCTGCATCTTGTTCACCACACCGACAATGACTCACATGGTCTTAGAGTAAGCATCAACCATGACATCACAATACTGGGCACCCTAGAGTGTAATCCTCACACTCCTACTTGAACATTGAGGTATTTTATCCTTTCCAAGGAGAGGTATGAAGGAATCCTCCATAATGTTCACACCAACCACCCATTGGTCTCTCCACCCCCCTTCACATCGGTTCACCCAAACCCCACCTGAACTATGAGGTCTTTGATCCTTGCCAAGGAAAGGTATGTAGGAAGCCTCCCTGAGGTTCAATCCCACCACCCATTGGTCGCTACGACCCCATTCACATCGTATCACCCAAACCCCACCTAAATTACGAGGTCTTTTATCATTTCCAAGGTGAGGTACATAGGAATCCTCCTTCAGGATCAATCCCACCACCCATTGGTCGCTCCAACCCCTTCATGTCAGTTCTCCCAAACCCCACCTTAACTATGAGGTCTTTAATCCTTTAAAAGGCAAGGTACGTATGAAGCCTCCCTAAGGTTCAAGCGCACCACCCATTGGTCGCTTCGACCACAATCACGTTAGTTCTATAACCCCAACCAAACTATGAGGTATTTCATCCTTTCCAAGGTGAGGTATGTAGGAAGCCTCCCGGAGGTTCAATCTCACCACCCATTGGTCTCTCCGACCCCCTTCAAATCGGTTTTACAACCCCATACAAACTACGAGGACTTTGATCCTTTCCAAGGAATGCTGCATAGGAAGCTTCCCTGTGGTTCAAGCCCAAAACCCATTGTTCCTGACCATCTTCACATTGGCGGACCAAAAAATCATCCAAACTATGAGGAATTTGATCATTCCCAAGGCAAGGTATGTAGGAAGCCTCCTTGAGGATCAAGCCCAACACCTGGTCGCTCCGACAACCTTCAAGTCGGTTTTCCAAAACCCCAACTGAACTACATGGTCGTTGATCTTTTCCAAGGTGAGGTACGTCAAAAGCCTCCCTGAGGTTCAAGCCCACCACCCATTGGTCGCCGTGAAAACATTCACGTCGGTTCACCAACCCCACCTAAACTATGTGGTATTTGATCCATACCAAGGAAAGGTATGTAGGAAGCCTCCTTGAGGTTCATGCCCAAAACCTATTGGTCTCTACCATCTTCATGTCGGCTCACCAAAACCCATCCGAACTACGAGTACTTTGGTCCCTACCAAGGAAAGATATGTAAGAAGTCAATCACAAAAACCTATCGAACCTGACCACCTCACATCGGTCCACCCCCATCTTGCATGACGTTAAACTGCACAACCAAGTCAGCGTTAAGAAATTGTGTCCGAGAATCAGTTGCAAGCTGTTGGGTTCCTCAATCAGTGGTAAGATATTGTGTCCATCAATCAGCGGTAAGCTTTTGCGTTCCCTATTCAGCGGCAAGCCATCCTAATCCCCTTTGTTGGGACTCTCATCTTTGGTATGTCCTAGTGGCGTCAAATCAACTTCAACTGCTAACCATGTGTGAGCCCCATACACATCATCAAGTTTTTGTCCTATGTGTACACCCCAATTCAATACCATTTCCTGTTCTTTCCTTTGAGCCTATTTGTTTTGGGAAGGTCATCACCCAACCTAGAGGTTCCACTTCCTCCGGGTCCAATACATTCATCCATTCTCATGGGCCACCTCCTTAGGTGGCCAATCACCCTACAGAACTACACTGACTTTGATTCCTGATCACGAGGATACGTAGGAAGTCTCCTCGAGGCTCAAGCCCAACATTACCATCGTCCTCATAGCGGTTCCAACCCATTCACCATCCACTTCATTCAACACTCCATCACCCATCTTGATTCTTACCTGGGCCGCCACATCCTGATGAGGTCATGACAGCTCACCCCCTACATCAGTGTACCCTCTAGGGGTTACCCCCATATGTTCCACTCTAGTCTGTGTTCTGATCAGTCCAATCCATCTATGCTGGATGTTAAACTTATGTCATACCATGTGTTAAACAAGGAAAGATGAGGAAAACCTTAGATACATTCTTATGGAATAAAATTTCCCAAATTTGGCGTGGGATGCCTCAGGCTTATGCACCCTCAAGAAGCCCTATAATAAGGGAAGTAAACCCAGATACGCCAGTGTCCTGGTGTCCAGACATGCTAGTGATGTCCAATGTGACTACTCCCCTAACTGGAGTTTGGTGCCCTGACCGGACCCTTCGTAATGTCCTGACAGAAGCAGTGTAATTAACTAGTGTCCATGTAGGTATGGAACTACTATGAGTTTCATGAACAACGTCTTAAATCTATAAGAGAGACCCGGACTAGGTGACAAGTTCTGAGGAGGGATACATAGAAGGAAGAACTTGAATCACAACATCCCATTTCGATCAAGTAGAAAACGTTCCTATACAAGGAACGAATGCCACCCGCCTTTGGAAAGTGGGAATGTGCGAAAACAAACTACGCTGCCATCCTCGAACAAGATGGATGCACGCGCCCTGACCAAAGCATCGGAAACAGAAATGTTGAACCTGACATGAAGTTTCTTCTCCTCAATATAATTATTATTAGCATTAGACACATCAGTGGATTACCATGTCACCAGATCCATCTATCAAGCACCGGGTCACGCAATGAAAATAGCAGGACTGGCGTGAAACTCACCAGAAGGTGGGCCAGTAGAACGTTGGACATCCCGATATATGATGTTGTTAGTGTTTACCCCTCTTACCAGTCATATAAGATTGGATGGCACTGGGGAACTGGTCCTTGATTCCTTTTTTTTCTTTTAGCACTAATGATTTAATCTCCCTACTTTAAACGAACAAAACTGCAGCACCCGGAACTCGATCACCACCTACCCACCCACGTAGGGGCAGGGGAAGTACAATTGTAGAAGTCCCACGCAGTTCTTCCTCTTCAATGATGGTCTCAATGGCCACAGCTACTGGGAACCTATGCCCCATCTCTCTCTCAGAGTTTATCCAACGAAGGGGGATCAATGACCTCGTACGTCGGTACGAGGTGGATGGTATTATCCCGACTTGGGATATGGACTGCCTAGATTTAGAGGCACATGCACCTCATCGTCAACGCCGCCCCCAAGGGTCACACAGGGAGTCACTACTCCCCACTCCAACATATAACAGTTTCGAGAGCCTCTCTCTAAAACTTCTTGAGGACTCTCTACCCTATGCTAATGAGGTTGGGGTGATCTGGGTTAGTATAGCTAGGATCCCATTCCAGGGGCTCCCAAAAAGGTCTCCCACCATGCCGCATAAGCACCGCCACCCAGTCTTACGGGCTGAGGAGTAGGTAAGACATGTACATGTACCACTAGCTGCCGGCCATCTAACCCGATGCCAGCATTGGGTGCAAGCCCAAGAGGATGTCCGCCAAGGGGTGTCAACGTCAGCGGCTAGTGTGGAAAAAGCCACCACTGACACATATCACCAACACCTTATGTATGTTGAGCAGGTACATTCATATGCTCGACTGGGATCGAGGCCCCAACTACCCCATGGGTAGGCTGGGCCGACTTTCTTGGTTGCCAGCACAGGCAGCAGCTCTTACGGACTAACCTGCAGCGATGCCACCCAGTATGGAGGTCCTCCCCGTACCGCTACCTTGGAGAACACAGTCCTTCCCCACTTCCAGGATCATCATGGAGGTCTGCCTCATTCCACCTTCAATCCAAATGAGGGTTCTCCCCGCGGAAGCGACACTCAGTATGGAAGTCTCCCTCATGCCCATTACACTGGATATGGAGTAATTCCTCCCATCGAAGACCGTTGGTATGGGGATGTTGCACACCCGGTCACTCTATAACGTGGGTACCATCCCCATGTCCTTGTAGCAACTAGCCAAGGTTTTCCTCACCCCAGAAATCAGAGGAGGGAGGTCCAGCTTCACTTCACCAGTGCCCAGCATGGAGGTCCTACCCGTGTTCATCTCGACCAGTACAAGGACCCTATTCATACTGATGTCACCAAGGGGAAAAAGCATGGAGGTCCTCCCCATGCACCTACCAGTTCCAGTGGAGGTCTCAGCCACTCCAACAATACCCAAATAGGTCCTCCACATGTACCCTTTGATACCTGTCCCGGTGCTCCTCACACCCCGACATACTCATGCAGAAACTCTCTCCACCCCAACACCAGTACGAACGAAGGAATTCACTGTGTCATAAATCTATCATGTCTATAAGATCCTTCTAGGGGCAGGAAAGAGGGTCCTCACTATAATAATAAGAATTCTAGGAATGTCCGGACAGAGATCAAACCAGTCCACTTCTCAGAATCTGAAGCAGACAACGACTCAGCGCTGGAACGTTCCCCTCACTCTTCTGAGTCTAGGGTTGGGGCATGGATGAGGACTTTCAGAGTTTTAATCCTAGAATTTTAGGTCTATCAGATCCCTGATTCCTTTCTTATGTACATCCTGGATGACGAAAACCTGGGGTTTCCGCAGGGACCCACCACGCAGTCACCAACGTCATCACTAGAAGCACCCTCTATCTTGACCAGAGACCATGGAGAGATGTTTTGGGGAGAAATGATGGAAGATCCATAGTGTATTCCACTATATACTACTGATTTTGTGCCAAAAACCGTGATCCCTTGCCCATCTTACCACGACGTAGCGGCCTGGTCATTACACTCTTCATAGGACAATCCAAAAATCGGTGGATTTTCAGCTCGTTCTCCGTATTCTCCACCGGCCAGCCTGTCGTCCCAGTGGTCTGCCTCAGTACCATTTCTAGTTCCTCTACAACCCCTAGTCAAATAATGGGGCAATCAAGGTCTAGAAACTGAATCTGAACCAAGCAGCTTAGGGAATATCCTCACAGCAGACCACTTCCCTGAGATGTTCTGGCCGGTTGCGACGCTGAATTTCTGTGCGCTGGAATCCCATACCCAAGAGGGGTTTGAGTGTTTTAGTCAAACCCTCTAGGTGACACACTTCAACATTCATCCCCACCAAGTGGATTATCCTAGGTGCTAAGCGCATTTCGAGGATATAGGCGAGCAATGTTTTCTGGTCGACCTACATGCACATTCTGTGGCCCAGCACCCTGATTCACCAGGTTGTCGTAGGGCCCTCCAACAGTAATGCCTAAAGGTTTCAATGTACTTATCATGATTATCAAGGAGGCTTCCCCCCACATGACAATCCATGGCTTGAGGTAGTAGGTTTCGCTCCTCTTCAGTTCTATCTGATGGCTACCTAACTCGCTAGGCGATATTGAATACATCCCCCCACGAAGGGTAACAGTAAACATGGATGACACAATGAATGAGGAGAATGAGTGAGAGATTCTTGATGGGTACTTACCCCCAAGGGCGTACCACCACTACAGGATCCATCAGGAAGAGTTACTATTCATTTGAGGAATATTCTAGGTCTTCTTGCACCCATCGATGCATTGGTTTTCAGCTAAAAGTTTGGTATGGGTAAAGAGCACCTCGGAGTCGTCGAACACTCTGACCCATCCTCCTTAGTACAGAAGATGGAGGAAAACCCTGAAAAGGCCTCGTTGTGTCAATAAATTTCTGAACAGAGAAATTTGGTCGACGACCTCTTAGAGGAACACACTGCAGACTAACGTCCAAATTATGGGGATTTGCGACCAGTAAACAGGGGCAGACGCATCTCCCCCCGGTGAGTTGCCTCTAGGGGACCCTGAACATTATACCCATATAGACAGGGTAGAGGCTAGAACATATGGAAAGGGGGAATGATACGTATCACCAAATCCTCCTGAACGGTGTGACAACTCATGGGACAGAGCTCAGGTTCCCCCATCTGCTCAGCAGGCCACCCCACCAGTTACTCCAAGAGCCGATAGGATTAATTATCATGTTGAAGAACCTGACAATGCACATGTGGTCAGGGATCCCCATAAAAAAAGGGTCCCCAACTAGATGATCCAATGTGACACTCATCGCCTGCCTCGAGGCATTGGAAACACGATTAGTGGAACTCCCCTTGATGGCAAGCCATATTCGGCGTGGGTGGATGAAATTCTAGAACCACCACGTTTTGTAATTCCAACCACTCCCCCTTTAATGGGACGGGTGACCCCCTCCAGCTTCTGGCCCAGATTATTTCAAGGTGTGGATTAATGTTAGGAACACCAGCACAACAAGAACCACTAGACTCTGATTTTTTTGTACAGACATTTGAAGGTTGTGCATTCTTATAGTATAGCCAACTCCCCACCGGGTCAATAGAGGGATGGGAGGATCTCCGCAGACAATTTATTTACCAGTTCAGCTCCACCACTTGGAAGTCAATTACCAAAAACCTCTTCAAGTACAAATAGAGTCTTAATGAGGGTTTCACGGACATTATCGCCTGTTGGAAAGGGATCACATACTCCCTTGACATGCAGATAACTCACAAGAAATTGCCGACGATGTTTGTGGGAAATGTTAGGATGGAACTGTTTCTCTCTCTGATCACCCATAACTACCTTGGAGGATTATGAGACTACTCTGATAAGGCCTAGTACCTATAGGATTATTTACAGAAATCTAAGTAAGAATATCGGTTGCCTCGTTCAATCCCTGCAAGAAGGGATACCATGGATAAGCCAACTGTAGTGGCCCAAATAGAGGCCCCCAAGAGATTAGAGTTGTTTCTAGTGGAGCCGGCTCCATAGCCTCACAGAGGCCCTTAACCTTAGGCGCTTCCACCAGCCCAGCAGTTTCAACCTCAAAATTAGCAGGTTCCCCCGCGCTATGAGATTCCACTACCCAGGCAAGATAAACAAGTTCCACCTTCTTGATGGGCTCCTCCAGCCCTCGTCAGGGCCAGGCTCCAATGGACCCCTTTCTAGAAAGGAGAAATGAGACCTACTCATTCAACGAGACACAGGTCCCCGATTACTTTTGTAGTACCTTGGAATAGACGATTGTGTGTTTTATTGAGTGTAGAAGACCGGAAGAGGATAACCATGTTGATGAAAAAAATTACTGCCCCTATCACCAAATCCTAGGGAATGCCCTCAAAAAGGTCTTTGTGTTCAAAGACTGGCTCCAAGACTAGGTCGACAACAACATAGTCAGGCTGGGACCAGCCCCGACGTAGGTAGCATGCATCTTTGTGAGGCTTGATAGCAACACTGACAGTTAGGGTGATTGGCATCAGGTTTTCGGTCATGGATACCAGAATTATGACAACTGTATGGCTCAAAAAACTTTCATCCATACCCATGGTGTCATTCAGGCATGCCTGAATCGGTCAGACCCTTCATAAGCTACAACCACCACCTCTGCATCGTCGTCTCAGTCAGCCTCTTCCCATAAGAGCAAAAACCAGTGATACATGGGAAAGTAAAGTCCCCTGTTTATTCTATCATCATCCCATATTCTCAAGGATTTCATGCCCGTGAGGATGGAGATCCCTCCTAGAATACGTCTTGTTGTGGACGACTCTCCATGTGATGGTCAAGGGGATGATTCTGTTAACACCGTGGATCTGCTAAACCCCTTCATTACTCACGACAATGGGGAGTGCTAGGAAGATCTCCCCAACATCCCCAGTCGACGCCAAAGTCAGCAGAGCCATAGCCATATGGTTCATCGATGCACATCAGTTGTCACTTCCAACTAGGCCATGCACGCCACTTAGACCAGACAGCAGGCCCAGTGCAGAGCTCATCATGCACAACCTCCTCATCTAGTGTCATCATGCCCACCTCCATCGCTGTTTGTGCTACAGGACCAACTAGAGAAACCTAAGCCTCACCATGATCAACCATGATCCAACCTAGATAGATCCTAGTCTACTATCCCCAGTACGTTCGGTACTCCACTTACTTTGAATAGTGAGAAGTGGGACATTCCCAGCACCAATCACCCACCAGTCTACCCGGCAGGGACCTCCATACATCTTATCATAGAGAGGCCTCTGGAAATCAGATGTTCACATCTGGCGCAGAAGTATGATGTTCTCAATCATATATCCAGTATTCCAGCAAGGCTCTCCATCCTTGAGGCCCTTCTCCCTTCATCAGATTTGTGTGAGGCCATCACTGAGGATTTACGAAACCCCTTCTAGTTGGGGATGGAGGTAGCAGCTGTAGAGGCCTTTCATGCTGAGGTGATCGAGAATGCTGAATTCCAAGACATCATCTCTTCCTCTGGATAAGATGAGGGTTCTCTCATATAGGGGAACATATGCCCACTATACATCACTTACCATTTTAGCGGTGTGGAGATCCATCATTGCCTCGTCGACACGGGCTCAGGATACGATAGGACGGAACATACCTTGGTAGAGACGATTCGTTTGAAGACCCAGTTTGGTGGCCTAGTTTCCAGCACCGAATTTATGGTAGTCTCCTAGGACACCACCTACAATGCGTTGATGGGAAGGTCATGGCTCCACCTGCATGTGGAGGTTCCCTCATCATATCACCAGTGCCTCAAGTAATCCCTTAATATTCAAGTGGTCATACTTCAAGGATACGCATCTCCCTTTGCTTCTTGTGAGGCCCTCTATCTGGATGTCGACTAGTACCCAAGAAAAGACAAGAAGATTTAGAACAATGAGGTCTTGCATGCCACGGCTGCGACCGACCCGTGGATAGATCTAGATGATTACTACGTCCTTCCAATCCACCAATTGGAGGCTACAACCTCGGACATGGGAAAATGCTTAGTTGTATCTGGGACGAGGTGGGAACACATTACCAGGTCTAAGAGATGGTGGAAAATCACCTCTTACTCCTATTCAAATCAGGCTCACGTGATCCTGGAGCCCCTTACCCCCATAAGTAATCGGGGTGCCCGCCCCATGGCAATGAAAATACGTCATATGTGCTTGTTACATCGGGCTGGAATTAACCGGATCAAGATGACACACCACTATTGCTTCAACATCATCAAATGCATCCCCTTAGGCGGAAGTCTAGATGAGATCAGATCAACATCATACATCTCTATGGTTGCGGCAGCACAGGGGTCATCCGATGTAGTTACCACTTCCGCTCAAACTGGTACCAGCCACCCATCAAGATTTGTGAACATAGAAGAAATTCTACCCACTGAGAATCCCCCCACTATAATTGAAAACAAATATTTAGAGGATTCTCCCCCTACCTTTGAAGAGGGCATCTCTACCACAGTCGACGAGTTGGTACAGGTTAACCTCGGTAGCGAGGCATACCCGAGACCCACATTAATCAGTGCCACCATGCCCCATGAGGAGAAACAGCAGTACATAGACTTCCTAAACCAACACCGCGATGTATTCGCCTAGAGTAATGACGAGATTCCAGGACTAGAGCCTCAGGTAGCCATCCACCACCTCGGTCTCCCTGCAAATCATCACGGGTTCAAGCAGCCTCCCAGAAAGATTCACCCTTCTCATGGTGTCATGGTAGAGGTGGAAGTTGATAAGCTCATTAGAGAAAATTTCATTAAGGAGGTCCAGCACCTCAAATGGCTTTCCAACATTATGCGAGTCAGGAAGAAGAATAGACATATCAGAGTTTACATCAACTTCCGATACCTCAACCGTCACTGTCTGAAGGATTATTTTCCACTCCCTATGACGGAGTTGTTGATTGATGCTATAGTTGGATTCCAAGTCCTCTATTTCAGGGATATGAACTCTGGGTAAAACTGGATTCTATGGGCCCCTGAGGTAGAGGAGTTTATAGCCTTCAGGGTTCTGCAAGGTACGTTCTGTTACTAATTAATTCCTTTCGGTTTAAAAATGTAGGTTCCACATACTAGTGGGATATGAATCGTATATTTTATCAGATCCATGGGATGTTGGTGGAGTGTTATGTGGGTGATTTGGTGGTTAAATATTGCCAGCATTAGGGCCATCTCAATGACCTTGAGAAAGTGTTCATCTTCCTTTGTTCCTGCCACCTAGATATGATCCCATTGAAGTGTGCAATCAGGGTCACTTCTGGAAAGTTTCTCAGATTATTTGTTACATACAGGGGCATTGAGATCGACCCAAAGAAGATCATGAATATTAGACAAATGTATCCTCTAGGAAATATTCCAGAGCTTTGAGGTTTCCAAGGCCACTTAGCCTAAATACGACGATTCACCTCAAACCTGGATGGAAAGTGTAATCCATTTTCTTGGCTCATGAATAGAGGAACTGCTTATGAATGGGACGAAGAGTTCCAGATAGATTCTGAGGAAATCAAGCAGTATTTTCTCCAGCCTCCAGTCTTTATGCCACAAGTCCTTGGAAAACTGCTGGTCCTTTATGTGACTACCCTGTAAACATCTCTCAGCGCCCTTCTTTCCTAGAAGAACAATGTGGGGACAGATAATAGCCTTTACTACCTCAGCGGCATGATCCTCAATACAGAGACCAGATACTCCCCCATCTAAAAGAAATGCCTTGCGTTGGTATTCAAAGTACATAAATTGCGAAATTACATGCAGCACTATGAGGTACAACTAGTTTCATGGGTAAACCCACTGAAGTACATTCTAAACCGCCTCATGTTGACATGCCATCTCGCTTGGTGAGCAATGATTCTCCAGCAATTCGATATTAGGTTTCTCCCTCAGAAATCTATTAAGGGGAAAGCATTGTAAAACTTCCTTGCTACCAATCCAACCCCGCGCACTATTCTATGGACATGGAATTCCCCGATGAGGTGATCCTCTTTGTAGAAAAAGCCATGTTGTGATGGCAGATCCACATTGGTGGTGCTTCTTAAAGCCCCACCGGCAGAAGACTCAATGACCCGAGGTTAAATAGGGTAGCCCTGGGTATCGTCTTTATTACCCCAGCACAATCCATTATTCCATACTCATACATATTGTCAGAAGGTTGTACCAAAAATGAGGTAGTGTATCAGGCTCTCATAGCTGGCCTTGATCTGGATCTCGAGATTGATGTGACCCATTTGCATGTGAAGTGGGATTCCAAACTAGTCCTCAAGAGAAACAAATATGACTACGTCGTTAGAAATCTACAGCTCATACCATTGTTGGAACTCACTCTCTAGCTAATGGTCCATTTCATATCTTAGTAAGAAGTTACTCATGTCCCTCGATCTCTGAACTATCATGTTGATTCCCTTGCAAGCCTGGCTGGATCACTTGCAAGACCCGGGAAGGATGGCCTGATTATCCAGGTGGCATATCAGAGAGTCATTTCTCCCGTCACTCCAGATAACAATGACATCCCACAAGTAAGCCATCTTACCACCAGTGCCTCCACGTCAGGACCCCCAGGTCACCTGAATGAAATTATTTATTTGACTCTTAATTGGATGGAACCATTGGTAGAATACCTCCGACAAGGTAATGCCATGGCAGATCGGGTGGAGCGCAAGGGAATCCGAAATCGCGCACTACAGTTTACCCTCCAGAGTGGTCCCAGCCTTGAGAAGATCCTCTAAATGCATGAGTTTGATGGTTTTTTCCTCTATTTCTTCCAAGGAGTCGATATTTCTCATCTTATACAGGAGGTTCATGTCAGTTCCTATGGTTCCCACCAAACTGGGTCGAAGCTAAGTCACCAGATCTGGAGACTAGGGTATTTTTGGCCCTCCATGTTCCATGACTGCTTTAAGTTCACTAAAATATGCCATTCATTCCAGGTTTAGGCTATATTCAAGCATTGAACACTTGATCTTCTCCACACTACCATGTACTGTTGGCCCTTTCCAATCTAGGGATTAGATGTTGTAGGACCATATCCGCTGGCGACAACTCACTAGTGTCGGTTCATCCTGAACCCTATAGATTTCTATTCTATATGGGAAGAGGTAGTTTCACTCAAGGAAGTCAAGTCCCATTCTATCATTGAATTTTTTAGCCCCAATATCATCAACCGATTTAGAGTCCCTCATGCAATTTTCACCAATAGTGGCACCAAATTCCGAGCGCCCGAGTTGAAGAAGTTGTATGCCAAATATAACATTCCTTCTAACCATACCCCCCACTATCACATGCATCCAAATGGGCAGATTAGGGCTTTCAAAAAACTCGCTCTATCATTTTGTAGAAAATGGTTGGTCATAACAAGAATAGTTGGTCAGACAAGATCCCCAACGCCCTCTGAAATTATCAGGTGATGACTCGTAAATCCACACATGTGACCCAATATTCCCTAGTATATGGAAATAAAGTCATCCTACACATAGAAATTCAGTTTCCTTCATTAGGAATAGCCGTCTATGAAAAGCAGGTGCTAGATAAGGTAGCTGAAATCGGCCTGGCTTAGCTGGATGCACTCGATGAAAACAAGATTTGTGCCCTGGAAAACCAGGAAAGGCATCAGAACCAGATAGTTATAGCTTTCAACAATATTTTTCACCTCTATTCCTTCTTGCAAGGTGATTTGGTACTAGCCCTCAGGACACCAATGATACCTTGCAGGAAACCACCCATCCTGGAGCCCAAATGGGAAGGACCTTACATAATTCATAGGGATTACCCAAATGGTGCATATTCACTGGTGAGCATGGATGGTGAACATATAACTCCTCCCACCAATGCCAAATTTCTCAAGCAATAATTTTCTTGAGCCAGATAGTCCTACATGTCCCTAAACTACAAGGTCCTGCATGACCCTAAACAGCTTTTTCTCAGACGACGTTAATTCTATTCATCATCCTGCATGACTTTAAACTCCCCATTGTCCCACAAGATGTTAAACTATATGGCCCTTCTAGAACAATGTAAGTCTTTATTCCTATCCTTATGGGATAAATAGGAATACTCAGATGCTCGATCTTGAGTTCATCCCCTAGACTCTTCTCTTCGACTTCCCCTCTAGGTATAGTTCTCTCAGAGGGTCCTTACATGGTATAGTGTAGGATTATTTATCCCCAATCTGGTCAGGATTATGATGGTCGCCCCATATTACCCCTATCCATTCTTCTATCCTCCCACGTCCTTACCACATGACGATAAACTTCATGGAATTCAAGAACTACATATTTCATGATTCTCATACTCATGGGATACATAGGAATTCCCAGACATTTTTTCTGTCGATCCAACCCCAAACTCCAGAATCTCCTCTCGGGTCAAGACATATAGGGTGGTGCATGATTTTGCCTCAATTCACATCAATTTCATCATAACACCTCCATGTATTCCACTCCCTGGAGACTTCCACCTCATTCATCATCCTTCTTGACGTTGAAATGCATAGGCACATTTATGCTTCACTCATGCTCCTTGTTTGGGACTCCAACATTTTTCATGTTCAAAAGGGATCCCGAATGGCATGGATGCTCAGCCCAAGGGCCCTCCTACCATTACGGGCCGATTACCTTGAGGATTTCAATGAACAAATTGAAACAAGTCCCATGTTGTGAATATGGTCTCCATACGATCCTTATTTGTTGATCCCATTCCAGGTCACACAATATAGACACTATGATTTGAACATGGTCAATATCTATTTTTTTTCATTATCGCCACTCCCATAGGTCCGAAATAATGATTGTAGTGGCTCGTTCTTCCCCACAATATCTTCAAGCCGCGGTCTCCATCGGGTGATGCCAGATATCAGACCCTTATATGATGGGGAGAGCTAAGTCCTAGTCCTTGTTTCCGACATCGAAACTTTCTCACATGGGCTTCAGAACAATGTTGATGAAGCACCTGTATAAGAGGTTATGTGTCTAGTGATGACCGGGATTCCCAATCTTAGGTCCCTCGACCCTTTCGTCCCCTCATCTCATGTTCTCATTCCGGATTGCGCGGTGTGGTATGGACTCGCTTCATTATTCATGTCAGGATATCTTGCCACGCCACACACATCCCCATGAGGTTTTCCTTCTACACTTACACCCCATCCACAAGAACAAGACCTGCGAGGCTTTGTGGGACCCATCCTTTCAGTTTCTATTCTTTTGTGTCCAAAAGGACCCCCGACTGGCATGGATGCAAGGCCTTAGGGATCTCCTACCACCTTAGACCAACATCTTCAAGGATTTCAAGCAATAAATTGATACAAGTCTCATGTTGCGAATAACCCCAACAATTGACACTCAATTGTTTTCACCGACCTCCGGTCATGCAAGGGTGCATGTTGTGTTGCGAATCTAGTAAATAGTTGTCCTCTGCCTTCACTATCACTTTTAAATGAAGCACTTATGGTCTAAGTTCTATGACCCTATACTAAGATCAACTTTGTCCTCACTGAAAGATGTTAAAGTGAAAACTGGCTGAGACTTTCCGTCTGAGTCCCAGCCTCCGGCCCCTTGTCCATCTCAGGCCCCTACCGCATGTTCTCACTTAGGGTTGTACGGTATGTACTCATGTCCTCATTCACGTCGAGTTACTCGCTATGTCGTACACATCCCCAGACGATATATATTACCCATAACTTCAACCTCACTAAAAGACATTAAACTGCTAACTGGATGGGACTTTCCATCTGAGGCTCAGCCTTAGGTCCCTTGGCCTTATCTGGCCCATGGCCCAAGTTCTCACTTTGGGTTGTACATTATAGACTCATGTCCTTATTCACATTGGGTTACCCACCGTGTCGCGCATGCCCCTCATTGGGGAATCTGGCCCTTATTTGCGTCGTCCCTTTCCCTGAACTATGTGTGGCTTGATTTCCACCCTCATAGGATATGTAGGACCGTCTGAACATCTGGTCTTTGGGCCCAGCCCCATCTCATAGAATCCTCGCTATCATTTTTCCCCTTGGTCGGCGTTCTTCCATAAGAGGGATATACAGTATGGTATGGACTCATGTCTTCATTCACGTCAGGTTTTTAACAACCATGCCACATACCCTTCTCTCCTGAGCAACCATCACTCAGTTTCCCCTCATTTATCTCTTTTAGTCCTCTTCCCTTAAGTAGGGTCAATCTTTCCTCTTTTATGATTCATCAATTGGACCATGAGTACTCTGGTCTTGAATATGGAGTGTCAGATTCTACCGAGACTTGTTTTCACCCATTTTCCAGGATTTGTGTTCCCCTTTATTAGGGATTTCATCACCTTTCACATCCATAGGGCCACCCAAATGGAAATTATACTTGGCCCAAGGCCCCCCTTCCATTAAGGGCCAACGTCCTCGAGGGTTTTGAACAACAAATTGAGACAAGGCCTATGTTGCGAATATGGTCAGCGGTTGATGCTCATTTGTTGTTCCCTTTTCAGGTCACATGATATGGTAATGTGTTTCAAATATGGTCAATAGTTATCCTCCATCATCACACCAACCCCATTAAGCCCAAAATATTGGTCTCATGATTCACATCATTTTTCACCCTATCCTGTCTAAAGTGAAATTTTGACACTCTTGGTACCATCCCTCAGTGCACATTTGCATGGTAGGAGGACAAAACCATGGTAAGGTGTTCTTTGGGGATCCACACTGATTTCTCCCCTACATAAATTCTAGGTATTACCATGACCTCTTTCACCCTTGTTTCTCACACCAAGTTCGACTCACGTGGGCTTAGGTATCAGGGTTAACGTCTAACCTAACTTGGAAGGATTTTGTTTCTACCAGGTCCGAACTCTATGACCTTAAACTAAGATCTCTTTCAAGACTACATAGGTCTTGATTCCCATTCCCACAGGATACATTGAAAAACCTTTTCGTCTTGTCTGTGGGTATAGCGTGAGTTCAACTAATTTATCTCTTCTATTCCGCTTTCTGGGCTTTAAATCTTATGGGACTGTGTGGCATGGTATGGGATTGTGTCCTCATTCACATTGGGTTTGCAATAGTCACACCATGTACACCACTATTTAGTAGTTAACCACCTTACTTCCTGCCCCACATGATAATAAAATGTATGTTGTCCCTCACGTTGTTAAATGAAACATTCATGAACTATGTGTGGCTTGATTCCCATCCTCATGGGATACATAGGAACACCCGGACATCTCATCTTCGGGTCCAGCTCAACTAGGATCTAGTTTATCCTGTACCTTATCCTCTAACATTTCCTAGCCCCTCGGCTCGATGTTTTCTTCTAGGAATCACACATGGTATGATTTGGACCTCATCCTCATTCACGTAAGGTATGATTTATCATGCCCTACACATCCCCTATGGAACCTCATCTCTCCTATATACATTGATCTATATGACCTTAAACTATTATTTCTAGTCCCAGATGAAATTAAATTGTTGTGCCTATCCTTCACAACATTAAAATTTCATGGCCTGGTCCTATCACATGACCCTAAACTACAACATTATCGTCCTGGCCGCACGACAAAAAACGACACTACATCGTGATGTCCTCACTCAAGGGGACATAATATTTGGTATCAGTCATCTACAATACCATTTTTCAATGCATGTATATGGCTTGATTATTGTGGAGATGCCTAGGCTTGCTACTCTATGTCCATCGCTTAAAAAAAATCAATTCACCTGAATCGATAAAGATGACCCATCAAATACTGCTTATTTTGGTGCGAGGGATTGACTCACACGACTTTTTTATCTCTAGCACTAGTTCCTTACCGTGCCAATCCATATAAATACATGGGGCTTGATTCCCATCCACATGGGAAATGTAGGACCACCTATTCACTTTTCTTTGGGTCTAGCATAACCTTTCCTTTCATTAGTTTTATAGCTACCACACCACGTACTCCTCCAGTCCATCCTCTCCCCTTTTCTCCTAGGAATTAGGATGAGTTACTCAAACCCCAGGATAACTGAAGCTTGGTTTTCACTCCCACATTTGAATGGATTAATATGGTGGTCATCCCTTGTTTCTCACATCGGGCCTGACCCATGAGAGATTTAGGAATGATCGATGGATACTCTATGAATGTCCCAGGAATGCAAAAACCAACACAAATAATGGAACTCATGCATACAATTGGTATAAAATATCCAAGAGTGAAAGTACATTCAGAGGTTACATGAATTAAAAAACCCTTTGATTGAACCCTACCATGGATCGTTTAACCCCGTCAAAAGAGCATTATAGCTCCGCCACACTATGGCTATTTGCATCCAGGATTTGCTGCCTCCTGTTTAGCTCCCGCTCCTCCTCAGCAGTGATTGGGCGGAGCTTGCTAGCCATAATCTGGGCCCGCTCCACGCCGGTCGGGATGACAGTAATTTCATCATAGGTTCCCTTCATGAACACTTTTTAATATATTAGATGGACCTTAAATAGATATACTAGCTCAGATTGTGCGTTAAGGGAGGTTGAGTGCCCATCCGCCCAACTATGCAGTCGTTGGACATCATTTTTAGCCTCCTAGAGCCTCTTGATGTTTACTGCTTTCCTCCACTGCCAGTCCACACCAAGGCCATGGTCATACTCATGAATACTCCCACCATAAGATCATGGATGAACATGTGGGGACGTCAGGCATGCACTCACCCAACACCCAGTTCACATGGTTGTGAGTGAATTCTATCCATTATATCCAACCATTGTATTTGGGGGGTGTCATCGATGATGCGCTTGACCAGCTTCCACTATTTGCGACCGACTATTTTCCTATCCTCTTAATCAGAGGTCTTCTTGTCCCAGTCGGCGTGGTTAGTAGGCTCATATGGGCGGAAGACCCCAGGAACTCATCAACAGGGTTCACATATGGCATCTGATTGGGTATGGTGGGACCCGGACTGTCTGATCGATCCTTGTCATTGGACCCCACCTCAATGATCTCTTTCTCAGCCTTTCTGATGGCCCCACCAATGATTGGAGTCACCGCAGGTCGGTCGGTCTGGATATCGGCCTCCACAATCATTGACATTCTGTGGAGAAAAAAGACGCTAGAAGCCTGGACCAACCTCGCCAAAGCGACCCATGCCATTTGAAGAACTGTGCACACCAATAAGGGGCTTGGACATCAGTTGACATAGTCAATGGGTGACAATCATTAATATTGTAAATGAGACTTATAGAGATCAAATTCCTGGTCACGTTCTAGGGTTGATTCCATTGAGACCCTAAGGAATGGCCCCCTATATATTTTTGGAAGGTCTGAATGCTCCAGAGAAGACCCCATGACTGTCCTGGCCTTGCCATATGTGGTAATCAATGCAGCCGCAGGTGTAGATCCTGATGGTCCTGCATCTACATTAGTTGAGGGAAATAATGGGATCTATGTATGGGACCCTCCTACAAAGTAAAAATATTATTAATTAGTTCAGAATGACCTGGAAGCATACCCTGAGGAAGGGGCTTGGGATTTTACCTCAAGGGCCTCTGTGAAATCTTCAAGATCCAGGTCTTGATCTCAGACTTCTACCTCCTCCAATGGGCTCCCTCTACGAGCCACATCACCCAAGTAGGACCCCTCCAATTATTCTAGTATAGGGAAGAGCTCTCTCAATTCAGTGGACAACAACTGCAGAGAGACCATACAATTCAGCAGCACCTTGACAAGGTCTGTAATTGGATGCAGGGAACCTCAATAATGCACAATGTCCTCTATCTTTTCACGATATTGCTCTTCCTCTGCCCGGGACACCTCAAAGCCAACCCTGATAGGGCCTATTCCTAGAAAATCCATCCTGAGATGATTTATGTGTTTCCACATCACAGACGGGAGGAGGAATTTCTGGTTGACTGCCCTGATGTCCCAGGCCTCCGTAAAGAAAGCATTCTCCTGCATGACTATATAGTGCAACCGCTTCCCCGAAGCTAGGGTAGATATCCTATGGAATCTTCTTAGTGGCTTCCCTTCTGGATAACCCTATTCTTCTAGGACAACCGGGTTCTCTACCGCTACAAGATCTGTTGCCACTATCTCCCCCTCAATCGGTGCGGGTCTCACCACCACAACAACCCCGCCACTGTGGGATGCCCTTGCCACCTTCTGGCTCTAGCCCCGTGATTGGGATGGCTCACCATCACCAACCCAAATGGTTGGATACGTCAGTATCTTCCCCAGGTATGCTGCCTCCCATCATTGTGCATACTATTTTACCAACCCAAAAATAGTAGTAGGTGGTGGTAACTCCTTCCGCATATTCCCATCATCTCGTGTGAACATGAGCCACATCTTCCTCATCCCACACATGTGTTTCTCGTGGTGCACCTCTAGATAGACATATGGGGTCAGTCATTGAAAAAACAAAAAAAATCTTCCAATTCAGTGCAGGTTGTACTGCTTATAGAGAGACTCCTGGTCCACCCTTTCCACCAGAACTCCACCTAGAATGGGTAGGAGATAGGACCATTTCTCTTTCATCCCTTGGTCTTCATCAGAAAAAGAACCCGTTGGAAATAGAAATGGGTGAATGTTGAATTCCTCCACCTTCCACACCTGGTTCAGTACCAAGGGTGTGGTCAGCTTGGCCGGAAAGCTTCCCGTAACATTCAGGATTGATGGGAGGTAGTTTGATCCCAGAGGAGAGTTGGGGTTTGACTATTCATCAAACCCCCTAACATGCACCTCTATCCACCCATATAAGAAGTGGAATGGCCCACATATCCTCTATGGACTCTTCCCCTCACTAATGTGCCCCAAAGGCTTGTATATCTTGGCGAGCATCGGAATCCCAAGGATGACTCGCCCTTCTATCTCCAACACGGATTCCCTGATGAATTTGATTGTTCACACACCCATGTCTGTATCCCTCACAGACAGCATCCAACCACATATGAGAGTTGCGATGAATGATTCCAGACTAACTATCAGCTGTTGATTTGTGCTGATGCTAAATCCCAAGGTTTCCACTGGTTTTCCTCAAAGAGCCGCTCGTACGAGTGCTCCTTGCCCAGTTGATCCCCCTTCAGGAATATCTGAGGCCTCAATGGAAACTGCCTCTCTTTCTTAAAATTCAAAACCAGCTTGAAACACTACCTTATATGGACGTCCCTCACTACATCCCTGTCCTCTCCGGACACCAACCACATCAACGCCATCGCCAGTGGTGACATCTGCTCTGGATCCTCCCACGCACCCATAACGGGTAGGAATTTATCGTACATCACCCCCAATATTGGGACCCGTAATATTTGGATCACATCCTACAAGCTGATGCCAACCTCATCGTGGTGCAAGTAGAAGGTATGGGTCCTTGATGACCACCTGATCAAAAATTCCAAAATCAGCATCATCGATTAGTAAATGTAGAATTGGGAGTCCCTATCTGCCTCATATAGACCCACTTTTCTCAGATCCTCCCTGAACTCCTCATATGAGGCACCTACCTGGTAGGCCCATGACCAATCATGTGTGATGTTTCCACCCTAGTGTAGGTCCTACTCCTCAGACCATCTCTTCCCGGGTTCTTCAAGGCTACCTTCAAAATTGTCTCGTACGGTGGGGGGGGATCTCCGGTTGTACTGCTTTGCCATCCACGTTTTTCAAGTGGTTATAAAAGGTAGTTTCTACTGAAAGGCGTGATGCCTTCTCGAGCATTACCATCAGCTGCCCTGAACCATTGGTGCTGACACAATGTACTCTTAAACCAGTAAGCTGGATCATCCCTACTTGCTTCAGGAATGAAGACGCCATCCCTCAGCCTGAATCCATATAAAGGAAGCCCCTTGCACAGTGGATAATTCCTCTGGTTCTCCGATAGTAGATCCACCAATGAACTGTGGTCAGAATGGCTCCGTATTAACACCCCTAGGCCCAAGATAATTTCCATCTCCCCCCAATGGGATGTTTCCGTAAGGACCCCCTTGTAAGCCTCTCTCTATGCCATTTAGTTTTTAGTTTTGGTGATTTTTTTTTGTTTGGTTCGCGAATGTCATTCGTGGAGTGTGTTCGCGGATCCTATTCATGAAGGTTGTTCGAGGAACCCTATCTCGGCCTACCAATTCCAAGACACAAGGTGATCCAACGCAATTTCAAGGACTCACAATGCTTTGTGAAGCAGAAGGCCCGATTCGCAGAGAGATATCACGGAGTACCCAGAAGCTTTGAGAATAGAGTGTACTAAAATCCAAATTCACAGAGGAAAGAAAAGAAAAATAGAGAGGTTAGCTCCCTTATTTATAGGTGATGACCATCAGAGTTTCGCAACACATCCATACCACACCAAGATTCACGGCGCGCTTAGCCCACATGTCGCCTGTCCACCTCGCGATCCCTCTTCATGAAACAACATCATGGACGACCGAGGGATTTCGGTGATTGACCCTCAGAATTTAACCCTTGATTTCTCCTCGTCTCCAAGTCTATGGGGGGGGGACATTTTTCAGTTCCTTAAATATGGGAAGAATAAAAACAAGAGGGATGTCTCAGGGGTCTCCTCACGAAGTCCTTTTGCGGAGCCCTATGGCCACATGCCCGATGCGGAGCATGTAGGAAGGATTCCCTATGAACCCCTTCGACATTCACGAGCTCGCCACGGAGCAAGGAGGCAGGACACCCCATGAACCCCTTTGATGTTTGTGATCCCACTGTGGAGGAAAGAGGCGGTGGGCTCTATGAACGAATTTGAAATTCATGAGATCTCCACGGAGCAAGGACGTAGGAGTCCCCACTAACGAATTTGTCGTTCGTAAGCCCGCCACGGAGCAAGAAGGTAGGATTCCCCACGAACCCCTTTGATGTTTTCAACCCGCCACAGAGCAAACTCTGTCTTCATGCCAAGTGAGATCTGCTTCGTAGTGTCTCTTGCCAATAAATATAGTACTCTCCTCAAGCCCGAGAGATAGATCATCTGACCTGTCACCTTCTGAGCTCTCAAATAGAGAAGCACTTCTTGATCTTTGGACCATGAATTTCTAAAGGTACTTTTTCTTTGAGAAGTACCTCCCCTTATGCTTTAATTCAACCCATCATTTGAGAGGTATGCCTTTCGTGAAGCCCACGGGCCTTTGCAAAGAAAGGGGATCCCCACGGGGACTTAGGTCATCGCAAACCATTCATGCTTCGCGAAACACTCTCCATACGCATGCGACCTACTCGCTAAGGTAGGGTCACTATGCTTCGTGATGCCCATTTATTCACAACACCTTACTTCGTGAGGCATGGCTTCTTGAATACCTTTCCACTTCAAGAAGCTCCTACCATATGCACTTATGATCTATGTTTGGCCTAGGAGACTTTGCTTCACGAGGCACATCCCTTCCTGAAGCCCCTCCACTAAATGGAGCACCAAATCTCTAAAAGGCTTCTACATATGAACTCCAATGCCCTGTAACTCCTTTTCCCATGTAACCATCTATGTTCGCATGAATTAAATTCAAAGTACCTTGGGCGGTGCTTCACATTGCATTGATTCGCATCATGCTTCTTCGCATAGGCATGCTAACGACTATGGCTTCATTGCATAGCCACACTAACGTGGACCCCCAATGGGATCACCTCTCAACACGCCCACAATAGCACTGCCAATGTATTCTTTCCCCTAAGAGTGGGAGGGTATCAGTTATGTTATACATTTGGTAATGGAGTGAACCCACCTCATCCGAGTTGCATGATGCTAAACTACCAATCTCCATCATCCTCAACACATGACATTAAACCATGGCCTCTCCCTGTGTGTTACACATGGGGTGCCCCATCTCATACATTCTCTACACCCACTACTCTACATAGGAGTGATATCATTCATCACATTGAATTCCATACTCTTTATCAGAGCGACTTCCATCCGCGGGGAAAGGGAAATCGCCTAGGTGTAAGCCCCTAGCCTTTTTTGCAGAAGGCAGTACTCATCCTCGTCCTCTATTCCTGAGTGCCAAATCCCTCTCCTTCTAGGATTTGTCACCACCTGAGCCTCCATTCTATAGTAAGATGTTTGTTTCCTTTTTGGGATACTAACCATTCATAAGCCCATGTTTCCTCTTTGGGTCGCTAAATACGTGTAACCCCAGTCCACTTCCCACAAAAGAACCTTTTGAAACGTGGTAGTCATGTCTTTGTTGCCTCTTGTTTCTCACATTGATACCCTCCCACTCTTAGGGGAAACCCCACAATCCTACCAGAACAATTATGTCTTTGATCCCAATATATTAAATAACCAAACAATGATGCCTTTGCTGCATCATACCTGAACAATGAACAATGATGTCTTTGCTGCCTCATTGTTCAGGTATGTAGGATTCCCACAATCCTACCTGAACAATGATTTCTGCGACCATGACATCCCAATACTGGACAACCTAGAGTGTAAACCCCACAATCCTACCTGAACAATGATGTCTTTGATCCTTTCCAAGGTGAGGTATGTAGGAATCCTCCCTAATGTTCAAGCCCTCCACCCATTGGTCGCTTTAACCCCTTCACATAGGTTCGACCAAACCCCACCTGAACTATGTAGTCATTAATCATTTCCAAGGAGAGTTATGTAGGAAGCCTCCTTGAGTCTCTATCGCATCACCCATTGGTCGCTCAGACCCCCTTCAGGTCGTTTTTCACAAACCCAACCTGAACTACAAGGTCTTTGATCCTTGCTAGGATGTGTTACGTAGGAATCCACTCTGCGGGTCAAGCCCACCACCCATTGGTTGCTCCAACCCCCTTCACACCGGTTCACCCATACCCCACCTGAACTATGAGGTCTTTGATCCCTACCAAGGTGAGGTATGTAGGAATCCTCCCAGAGGTTCAATCCCACCACCCACTGGTTTCTCCGCCCCCCTTCACGTCCAATCGCCAACACCACATTTACTATGAGGTGTTTGATTCTTTCCAAGGTGAGGTACGTAGGAAACCTCGCTGAGGTTCAAGTCCAACACCCATTGGTCACTCCAACCCCCTTCACATTATTTTACCAACCCCATTCGTACTACGTGGAATTTGATCCTTTCCAAGGCACAGTACGTAGGAAGCCTCCCTGAGCTTCAAGCCCAAAACCCATTGGTAAGATCCATCTTCACATCGGCTCACCAAACCACAATCTGAACTATGAGGACCTTCATCCATGCCAAATCAAGGTACATAGGAAGTCTCCATGAGGTTCAATCCCAACAACCTGTCACTCTGACCACCTTCACGTTAGTTCACCCAAACCCCACCTGAACTATGAGGTCTTTGATCCTTTCCATGGAGAGGTATATAGGAAGCCTTCCTGAGCTTCAATCCCACCACCCATTGTTTGCTCTGACCCCCTTCACATCGGTTCACAAACCCCACCTGAACTACATGGTCTTTGATCCTTTCCAAGGAAAGGTATGTAGGAAGCCTCCATGAGGTTCAAGCCCAACACCCATTGGTCCTGACCATCTTCACGTGGGATCTCCAAAACCCATACGAACTACAAGGACTTTGGTCCTTGCCATGTCAGGATACGTAGGAAGCCTCCCCGAGGTTCAAGCCCAACAACCTATAGAACTTGACCACCTCACACCGGTCAACCCCCACCCCGAAAGACGTTAAACTGTAAACCCCAGTCAGTGGTAAGCCATTATGTCCCTCAATCAGCGATAATCCGTTGTGTCCCTCAATAAGCGGTGAGATGTTGTGTCCCTCCATCAGTGGATAGTCTTTTCATCCCATATTCAGTAGTAATCTGTTGTAATCCCCTTTGTTGGGACCCTCATATTTGGTATGTCCTCATGGAATTGGACCAGCTCGGGCTGCTAAACATGTGTGAGCCCCATACACATCATCGGGTTGTTTTCATATGTGTACGCCCCAATTCAAGCCCATTTCCTGGTCTTCCATTCGAGCCTATGTGATTCGGGATTTTTATACCCCAACCCAGAGGTTCAAATTCCTCTAGGTCCAATACATACGTCCATTCTCACGGGGCTCCTTCTTAGTTGTCTCATCGTCCTACCGAACTATGCAGACTTTTATTCCTTATCATAGGGATACGTAGGAAGCCTCCTGGAGTCTCAATCCCAACATTACTGTCATCCTCACAGTTTTTCCTTTCCATTCACTATACACATAATTCAACACTCCATCACCCATCTTGATTCTTACCCGGGACACCACATATCGGTGAGGTCATGACAGATCACCCCCCAACAATAGTGTACCCTCTAGGGGTTACACTCATCTAATCCACTCTAGTCTGTGTTCTGATCAGTCTGATCTGTCTCTGCTAGATGTTAAACTTGCGGCATACCCTCTGTTTAACATGGGAAGCTATGGAAAACCTCACATACATACCTATGGAATAAAATTCCCTGTGTTCGATGTGGGATTCCTCAGGCATCCGCACCATTGATAAGCCCTACAAAAGGGGAAGAAACCCAGACACGCTAGTGTACCAGTGCCCAGACACGCAAGTGATGTCCAACGTGACTACTCCTCTGACCGAAGGTTTCTTCCATGACCGGACCCTTAGGAATGTCCCAATAGAAGAAGTGTAATTAACTAGTGTCTATGAAGATATGGAACTAGGAACAGTTTCACGAACAACATCTTAAATCTATAAGGGAGACATGGAATAGGTGATCAGTTCTGGGGGGGAATCAATAGAAGGAAGAAGCGACATCCCATCATCCCGTTTCGATCAAAGAGAAAATGTCTCTTGAAATGGAATGAATGCCACCCACATTTGGAAAGCGGGAATGCAGGGAAACAAAAAGTGTCATTGTCCTTGAACAAGACAAATGCGCAAACCAAAGAAAAGTGTCAGAAATAGTACCAAGATCACAAGAAACAATTTTAACCAATTATAACTACTAAAAACCCTATCAAAACTACATGAAGACCCCAACATACAACAATAATGCCCGATAAATAAAGGATATCCAAAGAATTCGTCAAAACGAAGAACATCACCACCGTGATCATGAAAACTGTAATGAGAATCAACGGTATAGGAAGCACCATCTCATTCAATTTCCTTAAGCTTAAGACAACCAAACATAAGTTTTTATAAGATGAAAACCTGATGGTTTCCTTGGGTGACCATTTAATTTTAACGACTATAATTATAGCCATTGGCCTTATGGTGATTTAACTAAAAACATTTAAGTACAACTTCATTTTCCAAAATTTTTGTTATGAATTTGAAATTATAAGATAACCACTAACTATGGAATAATATTTTGAACTACACTCAGGTGATTTTGAAATGATGGAATTCAAAACACTTTTCAAATATTTCTAATATATTCTACAGATTATCACTTCTTAAACTGTGTTTTAATATATGTTTAATTTCTTTTTTATTAATCTCTGTTCTGATTAAACTATGTTTTGACCTCTATAATACTAGTATAATAATTTTAATGTGGGTATGTTAAATCCCAATTTATAACTTTGTATGTTAAAGTTTTAGTGTTTATAAATAATTCTAGTAATATTTTTTTCTAAAACAATGTATAATTTGTGTTTCTTAACCTTCCAATGTTTAAATAAATGTCATGTCTAAAAAGATAATTTATATATAGTTATAATAAATGTAATATGTTCTTTAAGTCATTATAAATTTGAAATATGGTATTTTATAAAAAAAAATAGACCCTCTAGGGCCAGCCATTTATAGCTTGTCCAAGGGATGTAGCTCATGCTATGTGGCTGAGCCTAGCCATTAGCCGAAGCCTATGCTGGATTGAGCATAGGCATAGGTTCCCCGAAGGGTGCACAAAAGCATGTGAGCATAAGAGCGCATGATCATGACACCATGGGAGCAAGGCCATGGCGGTAGGGTTAGGCTGAGGCCTATGGGGGTGGGAGCCCATGTATAAGGCTCCCTAGGTGTGTGTTGTGTGTTTTTTTGCACCATAGTTTGGAGGCTTGGGCTTATAAAGGGGATCCAAAGATCCCACCGTTTTGATGTGGGCAGCTAAAATTGTCAGGAATAAAATCTGGGCCATTGGATCACATCATGCAGGATCTGGGCTGTCGATCCCAATCCCGCATTCGACCCTTAGCAACTGCGGAACACCACCACATTTTTTGGGGACCGTTTGATCAATCCTAGATCTAATCTTGGTCGTCTGAGAGTTTTAAAATGCTGTGTCAATCTTAGAACATCCAATATTTCCACATATCAATCATATCCATCCACCACCTTTAAAACCCACATATTCACCCTGACCATTGGATGAAATGTGAATTAAATCCTGAAAGTTTGTTATTTTCCAGGACTTCCTCTTCTCTGTTTTTTCACTTTTTCTCCGCTTGCTTCAGACCAATAACCCTAAAGCCTACATTGCACCATTTTTTCCAACAATTGACAGCCGATGGTCCCCCCACCATTCACATTTTTTCCATAGGGACCACCCTTTGTCTTTTTATAAGAAAATTTGCTCTCGGATTCCTTACAACCTATATTAAAATAATCAGTATGGGATAGGTTTATAAAAAAAGAATACACCCGGGGCACACCCAAGGATTCCCCAACTCTTCCACAACCCGAACCTCCAGCCCTCTAGCAAGCTTCATCTAATCCTCTTCATTCTCTTCTCCTCCTCGGACCAAGTATGGGATAAAACATGCTATGTTTACCTTTCTCTTCTCCTCCTTAGACCAAGTATGGGATAAATCATGCTATGTTTACCTTTTATAAAACTCTTATATTCTTTATCATATATGGATATATATATATATACCTATATAAATGTATTATGTTTCTTCTAATCTCTAATTCACATGGGATTTTAAAATTATATTTTGTTTATATAACGCATGCAAGGGGTTTATGCTCAGACATGAAAATATTCCTTGACCATTTTAGAGTTTCATGGATTATATATATTTTTTCAAACCCATTTTGAAATATATAAATCTTATACGGTTTCTTCTCACAATCCACTTTGGGATTATGATCATTGAAGAGTGATCTTTTTTTTCAAGAAATATTATATTTGCGATACATGAAACAATATACAAGGGTTATAGTTTATGACGTTTTTTTTTGTGAATTCTTAAATATAATTCATGTATGTGTGGTTATGTGTAAAAGAATATAAATATATATATATAAGTTTGGTAACAACTGAGTTTCCACAAAACCTATCCTTATTGGTTTCAAAACATGATTATGAGAAATACAATGGTTGTAAGAATCTATTTAGTCTTGTTTGGGTTATGCAAGATCTCAAGATTACACCTGGTGTAAAAATATAAGAATATATAATATTTTCCATGTGATTTAGATTCACATGAATGCCTATATTTTGAACATGATTTCTCAATTAAGTGGTATGATGGTTTTCATGTTAAATCATAAATATACATTCATATATGAGTACACATGTTTATTCATTTAATCTATTCATAAACATTTCTCAAGAAATAATCTATACCTTGTATTTCCCAATTGTAAAAAGAAATGTTTTGGATCATTGATAGTTTATGTTTTAATCTTTTTAACAATTAACTTTTCTTGGAATAAATGAGTATCCAAATATAAAAACACGTAAACATGGTTTTGGAATAAGCCACATTATTAAGAGTTTAATGCTAATGTTGTTACTTCATGTGATTCCCCATCACTTTATGGGTTCTAGTTCTTACTACATGTGTAAAGGTATGTAGTTTTAGTTCCTTTACATTATTGTTGAAACTAAAATTAACAAATCTAGTTCTTTTTTACTCAATTCATAATTCAATTAATGTATATTAATGTATGTATATAATTAGGTATTAAGTATGTAAGTCTCTTACATAGTATGAACACTACAGAAATGAGACCATACTAAGCCATATGAGGAATGTATTGGACTTAAATGATGTGACTGGTGCGCCCATAATTATACAGTGTTCCAATGCATTGGGTAAAGTGATGATGTCTCATTACTTATGTAAAATGATGTGTGAACGTGATGCTAGATTTTTTCACAACTATGTGTGGTGGTTGACCATAATTATTTTGGGTTTTTACCCATACGGTCTTAGTAGAAGTCCTTGAAAAAGTCTAGCATTTTATATTCCATCATTATGTAATGGTAAATGATCAACCAAGGGATTTTATGAAAAATATAATATCGCTTTTCTAAGGATCTTCAATGATAATGGTAGTAAAGGCATAATGAATAATTATGTATGAAAATGGAATGATATACCAGGAATGAGTTTCTAATGTTATCTTTATATGAGTTTCTTTTAAATTCCAATGATTCATGTCTTATTTATGTGTACATCTATGATTTTAAAGTTGTAATTGATCATATTATGAATTATGCACGTCTCATGCATATTTTATATTCACATGTGCACTGTGATTCATATTTTATTTGATGTTTTTATTTAAGAACAATTATCTTGTATAAAAGGTGTGTTTCGAAAATATATTTTCAAGTAACCTATGAAAATATCGACAATGTTTTTCTTCTAAAGAATATGTTCTAAGATTTGTTTAAATATTGTTGTTTAAAAAAGGGAAATTTTTGTACGTGTTTTAAAAACCCTTACTGGGCATTATATGCTCACCCAATGTTTTTATAATTCTTTTTTCAGGTTTCAGTTTGAGCAAAGGAAGTACAACAGAAGTAGCTGGTTTCCCAGAACCTAAACTAAATTCGATCCTCTTAAAGGGACATGATATATAATTTATTCAATGCATGTTATTGTTTAAAATGACACATCATGTTCTAGAGTCACTGGATCCAGGTATTCTGGGGCGGGGTCCTCACAATATGTGTTTTAGAAAGCGTATAACGAGTCCCCATTTATAGAGAAAATTCTAAGACATTTTTACAAATATTCAATATCTAAGGGGCAAGAATGTTATATTAAAATGGGAAGTGGCACATAAATCAAAGTTATATTATATGACAAAACCGTAAAATTATCTAATTGATTTAAGATAAAAGTTTATTTTTTATTAATTTATAAAACAATTTTAACATCAAATAACAATTAATTTCATTTTTAGGGTTATTCACAAAATTTATCTATAAAAATGTACAGATAAAAAATGGATTCATATTTAAAATTTCAAAGAAGTTATTAACCCTAAAAATCATCAAACACCAGAATATATCAGAAACATTTCATTTTAAATAATATAAAAACCATACATTTTTAATTTTCTTCTAATAGAACAGTTGTTTCATCAATGTAAAATAAATAATTTGGAGACTTATAAAATTATTTATTAATAGAAATAAATTAAAAATATAAATATATATTATTATTTTGAAATATTTTCCTGTTAATCAATTCATAATACTAATTTGTCTCATTAATATATAGATAATATTATTAAGTTATGAATTTTTACTGTTCCTATCATATACAACCACAGAGAAAATATTTGGACAATTAACATGTTATATAAATATAAAATTCAGAAATATACTATAAAATCATTCCCTCATTAAAATTTTATCCTTCAATTCAAGAATTTAATTATTAAATTTTAAATATTATCCAAAAAAATCCAATTTTTTACATTTTTGATGATATGAATGAACTGTGTCGGCTCCCATAAAAGTTCACATATTTATCATGATATAAAAATTAATTTATATTACTGGAATGGTATTTATATGATATTTTTTGTATATAATAATTTAATATATATTACAGTAGTTCCATTAACATTTATTTTAAATTTATATCATGAAAATGTTATAAATGATTAATTATTCTTACAAACAATAGTTTTTAACTATTAACCAAAAATGACATTGATGAAAAATATTTTATATGGAAAAAAGATTTATTTAGAATGAATAAAATTTAATTCCAAATTAAAAAAACATTCTATTTTTTCATAAATTGATAAATTTATTTATATAAACAACAATGAATATAATTATAAATAATAAAAATAACCATATATAAAGTATTAAATAATTAAATAATTATTTCAATATACCGTGATAATTAATCAGTTTAACAAAATATATTTATCCTTCAAATAAAACATATTTTGTATCATATATTTTAAAAAATTAAATTTATAATAAGTATATAATTTTATTATATAATATATTTTATAATAAGGATGATATATATATATATATAATTTTTCAAAAAAATTCACTTGAATAAATATAAATTCATACCATGAATAGTTATTAATCATAACATTAGTATATTATTTAAAAATATATGGGTTGTCACAGCCATGGAATTTTTAGGGAGATAAATTAATTAATTATATAGTCCATAAGATAAAAGGTCCCACTAAAAAAGATAATATCATAGATAAATATGATTTTACCCATTTTATATTTAGATAATGATAAATAACTCTTCAATTTTGATTAAAATATGATCTTTAAATATTGGGGTTCATTAGTGGGTGTCTTTAAAAGACTTCCCCATTGATAATTCGGAACATGGCACCAAGGAAGAAATGGAATCCAATTAGGCCTCTTTTAAAAATATAATTCAAATAGATGCTTGTGAAGAAGGAGTTCACAAATATCTTGCGAGATAGAATCATGATCTATGAGATTCTCCTAATATTCCTCTACTACTTATTGGTGATATTTAGCAATGTTAATGTGAAATGTGTGGCCATATCCCACCCACTACAAGAAAAAGATGAGCCTCTCCCCTTTGAGGAGAATATTTTTCAATAAGAAATCAAGACAATTGAATTGATATGGATTAAAATTTAAATACTCAATGGAAATATTCCTATTGAGTGAAACATATAGGGAATGGAAAATATATCATTTTGTTTGAATTCCCCTCATTAAGAGGGAGAAACTTGTCCCATAAGAGTGGGATCAGTCATCTGACAAAACCAGGACCTAATGAAATTTACCAAGACATGGAAGTTGAGGAGTATAATTAATATCCTCTAATAGAATATTGATTAATATACCATTGTATGAACTCATACAAATATCAACAATAGAAACATGAGAGACAACTATATCAATTTCTACCCACTGCCTCTTCACTATGGGGTTCCAATGAAATGAATCAACCAAAACTTGTTGACTCCATTATATCCTTTTCTTCTCTAAAGGAATCCATAAAATCTTAATGAATACATGTATAATCAGAAAAGAATCCATATAATGAATGAGTGGAGTTGAATCCTTTTTTTGAACAAAATTAAATAATCCACGCTTCTTGATATTCAATTGTACGAGAGATCTGAATTATCATCATGTGTACACATCATCATGACTGGAACACTAGAGTGTAATGATGTTTTGAGTATCCAATGTTTCATTTAGACACTTGAGGGACTATTGTTAATATTTCTTAAAAATTTACTAGGTAGTTCTATCTCCAATTAGATAAACGTATGGTCAAAGTTTCTTTAGTTTTTTTCTCTATAACAAGTGAAAAAGATAGTAGACCTATTTAATATAGAATAGTGTGAAAATGATATGGTCTTAGACATCATCAAAAGGTGGATGTGGAAAACCTATAATAATAATTTAGACTATCTTGACAAGAAACTAAAAAATATTTGTATATAAAATATCATACTCAGTTCCAAACATTTCTCCATCCCATTATCCACCCTGATGGTCACTAGGAGTTCAAAGCGGTCACATAAGGACCAAAAGATTCCATCTAATTCCTTGTGTCCATGTCATGGAAAATTCAATCTGCCTACGTGAAGATTCATAGTGTATTAGAGACTAAAACATCCCCACTCAAGATAGTGAAACACCATGTCCATTTCTCAAGCTCATTTCATTTTATATAGTTCTTCTCTTTGAACAACAACATCTTTATCAAGAGGGAAAGGTGGATAAAATTCAACTAATGATAAAAAAATAGAGGAATAAGGTCTAATCCTTACAAAAATCACATGTTGAATTATATTTTATCATTACGATGTAAAAAACATGTTGAAATTGTCAAAGTACCTAAAATACAATGAATCAAGAATGAATGATCGCATTGATTACTTCCTCTTACAATAAATGCTTGTTCAAATCATTCAAGACAATTTTTTCATTCAAGGAATTACTTTATAAGATTACTGAATCTAGACAAGTCAATATGGGTAAAACATTGGAATAGGTGACCTATAATCCTACTACATTACATGAAGTGGAAGAATATTAATAGAGATTCCCAAATACACATGTGTATAAATTTGATTTCTCTATTGCTAGAAAATTATTCAATTGGTCACATTCCGTACTCAGGACGTAACTAAATTTACTAGTTATGAGCTTGTCTCCTCTTACTGTACATGAAAAAACATACCCATTGATACATACTTCTATAATTTGATTCAATCTATTTTTGAAGAAAAAGTAGCAATAATATGATCAATCAAAAACACCCAAGTGATTCCATAATATAAATGTATTTCTATACCCATCACTGGAAGGATAGAATTCATCCCACCAAATGAGATAGTAGCCACTACCCCACCAAATGGTATTCCAATCATATAAATATTCATAGTATGAAATTTTCAACATCAATCACTTGAAACACACATTAATTTATGAGCAATATTCATATGAATCAATTCTTTCCATCCAAAAATAGGGAGGAGGTTGAAGTGGATGATGAGGTACATGAAGATAAACCAATAGAAGACCCCATATTTTAGGCATAATTTACTCTAAAGCCACATATACAATCAAATCCTCATGACATGAAACCAATAAATGCTTATAGAAAAATAAATAAAATCATGAATCATAAGGGATTCATCTGGGTCTAACTATATCAGAATCTCAACATATAGATATGTAGTTGTCTAGTCAACATTGAGGTGTGGGAAGGAGGATTTAGCCTCATCCAAAAACCACAAAAAAGGTACCCGAAAGAAATTGGATTAATTGAATTACATATATTCATTTATCTCATGGATAAAGATCATGAATTTTCTATACATAAAACATTTAACCCTCATATATATCTAGTAAATGTGATTATATTGACATCCAATTATTTTTTGATCAATCTCTTCCCAATCCAAACCCCCAGGTGCTTATGTTATAGTGAAACTGATGTGCCATTATATAACCTGAAAATATAATGATATGACCAAATTGAAGAATTCCACACAAGAATACCTAGTTGAGGATCCAATTTAGAAATCTCATTTATGAATCTAAGTTCATGGTCATTCTACAATACTTGACGTTAAATATCATTTAAGGAAGGTCATGGCTCCATATTCTTGCATTAATTTCCTAATGATAGAATCAATGGTTGAAGTAAATTGTTAATGGAGAATTTGGGGTGTGTTATGCTAATAATTACCCATTTGAATCCTATGAATCTAATTATATACAAGGGCTTCTGTAAATGGCTTGGGAAGAAATAGATGAAAAGTATATCCATTTAGACTACTGCCCCTAATGATATAATAATTTCTATTATCCATCCATGGGAAAAACTGGGTGGAGACTACATGTTTCTTGTCAACCAAATTGATGAGAATAATCTCAATATAGGAAGTAATTATCTCACATGGGTCACATTAAAAAATAGATTATGTCACAGAGCAATTTTATTATCATATGATGGTCTTTCATATTTTTCCATCAAACAGCCACCATTGTGGAAAATAATGGTTATGGGATAATTCATGCAAATCAACATTATGCATGAAAATATTTTTATGATGGAAAGTACAATTTATATATAGAAAACATAGATATAGATATTTGATCAAACAGATATCAATATGAGTAGAAGGATAATAACATTAGGTTTGGGAACATTCACCACCATTCTCATTGATTTGGTTGTGTCTAATAAGCCTAACCATTTGGAAGAATGATGTCAGTCCGATGGAAATAATACAATTTACTAATTATCATCCCATAGATAAAAAAAATCAGTTACATATTCTTATTCTATAAATAGTGATGTAGAAAAATAAAAATAATATACCATGGATGCCACTTAATCATTTTATGAAGCTGTTTTGATCATCACTAATGAGATCAGATTGGTTAATTTGTGTAACTAAGAAGACCCATGACTTATATTTATTAATTATTCCATGAATAAAAAAGATAAATAGGAAGAAATAAATTTTCTAAAATAATATCAAGTTGGATATTTATACAACTATATGAATATTATTAGATTTGATCCCGATGTGGCTACCCATTATTAGTGTTTGCTGGATGACGACCATTGTTATAAGAAAAAAGAAAGGATAATACATCCAACATATAATTCAAAATTATAATTTCATTTTGGTAATACCATCAAATATAACATCATCAAAAAGGTCCAATACCTAAAATAGACATCAAATATTATCCTAAAGAATTTATAGAATGTGCATATAAATGTCTGTATCAATTTCATGAATATCGACCAACACAGAACAAGGATGATTTCCCTATATCGATCAAAAACAATTATCAACTAGTTTTATTTCTTCCAATAAAACATTTTCATGGGTTGATATTATATTATAAACATATCAAAATTCCCACTAAACACTAGGTTTAAACCTCCCTCAATTCAGCAAAAGGGGAATATTGATACAATGTAATTCCCTTTCACATCATGAATTCTAGAACCATATATAAACATTACCAAATTCAAATCTACAAGTCATTCATGGGAAAACCTTGGAATGTTTTTTGGATGATATGGCGGACAAGGATTAATAAAATTATGATCATATTTACAATATTAAGATAGTTCTGAACATTATATAGTGACAAAGTCTGAATATGAACCGTTGAAATGGGTTTTTATAGTAACAATATGAAAATTCATTAGAGTTGGGTACACAATAAAAAAATTTTGAGACTTGATAAGACCAAAAAGATACTTGATATTACCCATCAACGAAATCTCATATAGTTTAGGGGACTTCTATGATGAATCACATACATTTGGAATTTTATAGCTAACCTCATTAGATATTTTTTCCCTTTAAAAAGATAATAAAGTAAGTGGTTTCCTACTAAATCATTTTAAAATATCAACCATTATATCATGAATCCATCTGTCTTGATGTTGTTTGTAGCAGAAAAACCTCTCATCCTATATATAGAAACCATAGATTGTGGGTGTAGTTCAATCATCACTTATAGGAATAATGCATGAAAGGAGAACCATCTGTATTATCTAAAAAAATTCTGGATATAGAGACATGATATTTTGACATCAAAAAGTCCTACCTCACACTAATCTTTATAGTGAAAAATTTGAGGCACTACTTAAAGAACAATATGTTTTATCATATATATCATGTCAATATGATAAAATATATCCTCAATCAACCAATTATAATAAGATATTATGCATGATAGGAAGACTTTTTGTAGTTTTTCGATATCCAGTTCATATATTAGATAGATGTAAATAAGAAAAATTATTATATTTTTTCACAATGAATCCTAGACTAGAGAATTAATTAATAAACACAAAGATACATAATGAGGAAGTTTTCTTTATATAGGATTATTCTTAATAATTGTAGATATAATTCCACGATTCCCATACGAGGCTGATGTGTATAAGGATAAAAAACATTGAAGTATCTATGTTTCCATTTGAATTGTTCTTGAAGTTCCCGTTAGAGAAGTTTTATCTCATTCTTTCCTTCTAACAATGTGGTGCAATATCTATGAGGTATAATATAAATCCCTTATTTCAATCATGGAGACCACTCTATAGATACTAGTGAACCAATTGAATATAAAATGAGTTTATGAGTTGGTGATAATGAAAATCAATAGTGAATGTGACATTAGTAAGGATTAACTATTCCATTGATTGATTGTGTGTGATTAGAGGCTACATTGTATCATGTCCCACATTTTAAAAATTATGAATCTAATTCCCTGGATAATGTTGTATTGAACTAGGTAGATATAAATAAGAACCATGAATTTATTCAAAACATGTATCCTAAGGTGGTCCTTCTACTCACAATCATTGATGTAGAAGAAATCAATGGGATTAACCCTACTTCTAATCTGGGAAATGAATAATTCTTACCAATTGATAAGGTAGTTGGTCATCTCTCATTATAAAGTACCTCCAAAATGGAATCATTCTTCCAGAACAATATGATAAAGATAAGATCCATTGTTGAGGTTTAAATTCAATACTTTATAATGGAATAATTATTATAAATTACTCTATAAATCAGAACTTAGTATAATCTTTCTTAGGTATGTCAACAGAGGATAAACCCTCACTATTATGAATGAAGTCAACACTGGAACCTATAATGTTCAGTAGTCAAGTGTTAAGACCATATATAAAATTATTAAACATGGAAACTTCTATCCATAGATGATGAAAAACTACATCTAGTACAAAAGGAGTTTCCATACTTATTAGATACATGCCAACATCATTCATCAACACCTATATTCTTTGTACATATAAAAATACTCATTGACATTTCATATGTGTGGAATAAATTTTATAGGGATATATCTCCCAACTATAATTAGACATTTCAATTACATCATTACCACTATTGATGTATTCTCTAAATTCTCCATGGATATATATATTACAAAAGAGAAAACAAAGCTCATAATAAATTTCGTAAAGTCTAATATCATCACTAGTGTCCCTCACATCATATTAGTGGAAAAAAAAATAATTTATACTCTTCCAATTTGAAGTAGATATATTAAGTGTATAACATCTAGTACAAACTTTAATTATACTATAATGTAGTGGACAATAGATAGATAAAGGATTGAAATAGATCATTATCAAATACCTTTCAAAAATGTACAAGGGTGAGAATAATTTTTTTTATAAAATCCATTATAGGATTTATGAGCTAGTCACACCACAACCCATACTACCACGCACAATAACAAATAAATACTTTTGTACTATATTAGGTAATTCCATACAATTTTGGTTCAACTACCCTAACCATACGCTGAAATATAATATAAAGTATTTGAAAATGAATTCTCTTAGATACAACTAAATTATTTAGAGTGACTTGATGATAAAATTATGTGCATAATGAAAAGCCTGTAGATATATAAAAAATTTGTTATGTAATAGTTCATCAAGAATATTTATCACCACTAATTATTCAATGTTTAATTAGTGTTTTCTCTAAGAATCCTCATGATACTGTAGAAGGAACCACCAAATATGTGGGAAAAATTGGAATGAACTTACCCCATACATAAGGTTATCTCTAGTAGAGCCTATTCCTTTATCACAATGGATATGGAGTGAATCATGTATGCTTCTAATTCAATATTTCTCGAGATTTATAGTGCAGAAGTATACTTGGGGTCCATATAGTCCTCACTACATAAATTTCAACTATGTAGCATAAATTCATTACTATAATATGTTAAACTGCATGAAATATAGTTCAATCCCATAACTATAAAATTCTTAAAAAATGAATTTATCATATGAAATTAAACCTCATGACATCCATTTCATTATTAAAATGATATATTCTACATAGCATGTAGTTCCCCTCACCTATCTCTAAACTGGACAACATAGATTTAACGTGAATTATATTAAACTCTCCATAGATTTTTATTCCATGGAACCTCCAAGAATTAATTTCCCAAATAAGTGGCTAATAGATATTATAGTTTTCCTTTCATTAGTGATATTATGGGTATAAATTCATTGGTTAATCCCAATTTCATGGTTTTCCAAACCTATGGTATAAAATTTCATATTTATTAGAACTATGTGAACCATGATTTACATTAAAACATAATATATAGTGATGCCCATATCACTAATCATGGGCCTAGACATGAATTGTATTAACATCAATCCTCTCATAGGACACGGTCATATTATTTAAAATGGTGTTGTCTATAGTGGAATCTATTATGAAATAACATATCTTGTATAAGAACCATGGGTATATTTAATTCAATTACATTAGGATACGTAGAAACACACCAATATACTCTTAGAGGCTCAACCACAACTTCAATTTACGTGCATTATTCTTATTTAGTGTTGAGGACTCTCATATTTCACCTCAGATTTAGTTATTCTCTCTCACTATAGAATCCATAAAATTTCCCAATTCTATCATGTATATGATCTAGGATCTATATCTAGAAAACATTTTTAAAAAATGTGAGTTTTCATTCCCTTTAATTCAGGATACACTGGGACACGTTACATTCTTCATGTGGTTCCTACTACAATGTCATAATACATGAACCTCTCTATATACTATTGTATGTGCCCATCATTCATGTTGGATTTCTAAATAACCTAACATTTTTGTGAATCAACTATTATTTCCCCTACACATTCACATGATCTATGAAGAGGGTACCATATAAGAACTATTTTTAGATTGATTTCTGTTTTTATAGGATATATAGTGATGCTAAAATTAATTATGCTAGACCCATCCATGATATATCACGATCTTCTAAATCCTCTTTGTGTACAGTCCAATTATTCATGGTGGGGTATTTATAACAATCATATCATGGGACAACAAATACAATGACCATAATACCATATATATATCTCGGTTTTAAATCATATTTATAAGGCCCCAGCCTTAAACCTTACTTAATCTTGAGTTATTACAAGATTACACATTGAGGATCTTTTCAGGTTTAGAGTTTTAGAGAATTAGATCATGAAACTTGCATTACATTCCACATTTAAACAAAGTGGTTACATAAAAGATAGTATTCATTCTTCCCATCAATGGAAACATATTTGAAAATAAAACATGGATTCTTTCTTGACACATCCTTGACATTATCATCACATCATGTACCTTTCCCTTGACCTGTGAAAAACATTTCAAAAACTTGGGATGAGCATAAAAAGCTCAGTAAGGGTTATAAAAATATGGAAAGGAAACATGAGTTCATATATACATAAGAATGAAATCATACTTTACCAATAAAACAAAGGCACTTTAACATACCTCATCAAACCATGAATAAATCATAGAAAACATAAGACATAAAGGTAACTTGAGGCATTCATAACATTATTACGTAGGGAGTAACCCTCTTGGTTACGTTTGGAATACCCATCACAGTATATTCCCTAAAATCTCTTCGGAGAAACCTTAATGTTTCACTCCTTCGTGTTACCCAATGCATTGGAGAGCTATATCAGGCTCACCCGCCCTTAGTTTATCACAGAACCACCCGTCTTCATAACAATTCCCAAGAACCATAACATAAATGTGTCACATAAAACATGAATAAAGGAAACATAACATTTCCACATTTCAATCACAATATAACATTTTAGTATATTGAAAAAATGAATACATTCAAAAAGAAACCATTTCCAAAACCATTTAAAACATTTAATAAAGAGATTTTTGAATCAAAGTGTCCCATACCACCATGAAACTTAAAATTTTAAAACATTAATATCTATATAAATAAATCCTTAAAACCATTTTGAAAACATGGATATTAATAAGAACAAATAATTAAATCATTTAAAATGATATTTTGGTTAAAGGGGTTTTACCAAAATTAGAGACACTTGAATGCAATAATTAAGGAATAACATTTATTCAGAACTTTATAATATCGTGAGAATAAATGGATTCATAATATAATACTCCAAAGGACAGTATATACACCATATAAGAGTGAATTGTTTCATAACAACAATGAACCCTCAATAGAAATGTCAAATGTGATGAAATCCCTTATAAAGAAGGTATCCTTAAATTAAGGACAAATCAATCTCAAAAATATGTGTGAAAAATATTAATAAACCCAATATTAGTGGATATTACGTGTAAAACAATAAAAGTTCATTCACACATATTCAATGGAGGACATATTCAATGACTACATGTTGAACCCAAAGAAATCAAAATTGGGTTAAAAAGTTCCCTTGACAGCCTAACGACATCACATCAAAATGAGTTGATGAGAGATAAAAAGTGTATCTCATCACTTGGACATAAAATTTACATCAATAAGGATATATGAGAACATATCCGAACATAAAAATATGTAAATTAAAAGACCCAACAAAAGAAGTCTTTTAAAAAAGAGGAGGGTGAAAGGTTCCCTTACCGACTTGGGTATCTTTCAAAACATACACCCCATGAAAGAAGGACAATAGATCATTGATGTAAATACTCATAAACGAAAGTATATTACACAAAGAGTAGAATAATTGGAAGTACATACACCACTCAATGGAATTTGTGGAAAATGTAGCATAAATCTCACGGGAATAAAAGTGAGATGAAAAATCCCTTACGAAAACTCGGCAGCCTAACGGCGCCACATAAAACTTCCGAATATGGATTGATGAGATCAAATAGGGTATCTAATCACATTAAAATAAAATTTACAGCAAGAGGAATATAAAATAACATCCCCCAACAATACAAAGATGAGCTTAAAATAAGTGACATAAAGGAGAGTACTTAAAAAGAAAGAGAGAGGTTAGATCTCTTACGAAAGTTCGGCAGCCTAACGGCGCCACTCAAAACATCCAAAATGGATTGATGAGAGAGAATAGGGTCTCTCCACACATGAACATAAAAATTACAGTTTGTTTAATATAAAATATCATCCCAATAACAATAAAGATGAGCTTTAAAAGGAATGACATAAAAGAGTGTACTTAAAAAGAAAGAGAGGTGTAGGATCCCTTATCTCGGGTCCGACTTGACTCGATCGTTCTTTAATCTCCTGAATAATAAACGTGAGTTAATTTATACTTCCTTAAGAACCTTTTTCAAGTTCATTATTCCTTTTATATCACTTATTACCATGTCATAAAGATTATGTAATCATTTAAGTTAATAATATTTGTTTTGCCGATATTTTGTTCTTAAGTCGAAAGTGGACTTCTTACAATTACATGTTGTTCGTGTGGCCAAATGTTTATTATATCCAGAATTGTATTCATGATGTAGATATCATATATGTCATATATATCCAGTACATTCATGCATTTATAACATTACATAATCATTTAGAGGTAAGAAATGAAATGCACCGTTCATGGAGACGGTAAGCAGTACGTACGCATGAACGCTACTTTCATTTCTATTTTGTATTTTATAGAATGGAATAATAATGATATAAAGGTATATTATAATTCCAGTATAATATCATATATAATATCATAGTTCCATCCTTTATACGTCCCACATATGGTATTTAACGAATCAAATCACTTTGAGGGGCGGTAGTCCGCACTTCCTTAAATGAAGATATCGCGTTTACCCATAATGGAAACCATAAAGGTATTCCCAAAAAATAGAAGCTTAAGGAAAACATAAACAAATTATATATCATATATAAAAATAGTGACATCATAATGGCCACCTTTGAAGGTGTTAAATGAGTATTGAACAATCATCGTTTCGGGAGGCATAATTTCGCCATCCACAGAAACCGTATGTTCTTTAACCATTTGATGTAGTTGTGTGAGAGTGTAGCTCGAATAAATCTTATGACAACATCATAGTATATTGAATATTCTGGTTTTGTTACAAAATAAGTAAATAGAAAGAGTTTACGGGGTTGGAGAATCAAAATAAAACAAATGAACATGAGAGAAAGAATTACCTTTAAAAGTGTAACTCCTTTTGATTTGAGCCTAAAGGCTTCCTTTGAAAGGCTTCTGCCCAAAGGGAATCCTCTAGGATAAGGATAGGGATGTGGAGAGAGTAAATGGGTAGGGGTTTTCTGAGCCAAAGGCTTGAGGAGTGTGTGAAATGAGGTAGAGGTGGGGGCCTTTTATAAGAGGAGAGGAGGGGCACTTTTGGAAAGTAAGAAATATTACTTTATTTGAAAATGTGTTTCGGTTTTAAAAGGTCACACATTGATATAATTCGTGGATAAGGTGATAAGGGTTCGAAATCCACCCATACAATATTTTTTGGACGTGTGTAGGTCATAGAGTTTATATTAGCTTCTCATTTTATTTAAATCGTCAGATAATGATGTCATCGCTGCATCATTATGATGTCATAAATAATTTAATTTATTTAATGTCTAAAAATTATAAAAAAATTACTATGATGTAGGAAATGTTTTGAGATTTCCAATTACTATTTATAATAAAAAATCTGACTTGTATAACCCCACTTAAAAATTGTTTTTGTAAAACATATCATGTTTGTGTTATTTTTACTTTTACATTAAATAAAAAGTTATTTATGTCATTTCCCAACCAAAATGGCTCCATGGGGTCCCCAAGTTGACCCATGGCTTGTCTTGGTCGGCCATGACACATCCAATGAGCTTAGGACATGTGTCAAGTTCATTTCATATTATTAAAACATTATTTTTACCTTAAACTACACTAATTACCTCTAATCGCGATTAAAAACTTAATAAGTTACTATTCACCAAAAAATTATTTTAATCCCATTGAACCACATTTTACATACTAATGACAATCATGTATGTCGAATTTTCAAAATTCAATACACATTAGTGTTAAACATTCATTTAACTGAAAAATCAGTTTGCTTGATTACCACTTAGTGGTTTCACTATTCATCAAAAATTGGAGTTTTTCAGAAAATTACCAAATATTAAACCTAAGCTATATTTGATATTCCAAATTAAAAAATGATGTCTATTTTATAAAATTCATAACATATAAGTCACATTAATTAATTTAATAATTAATTCCCGCTGTCAGATCAAATAGCGTGTTTTTATGAAACAATAAGTATCAAAAGATTGACACTAGTTTAAGTCTGATTTCAAAGTGAAATTAATTCCAACGACCACTATTGGATTTAACGGTAAAAATATATTCTAATTTCACTTTAAAACCAATTAAAAAGATAATCTAATCATATAAATAAATTAGATTAAAAAGAGGTTTTGAATTAAAATACAACATTTTACACTATTCATTTAAAAAATGAACTTTATCAGAAAGATACCAAAAATTTACACAAAGTAAATTTTGATGTCCCAATTCTTAAGAAGAGTTTTATTTGGTCCAATTGAATGTATAAAAGTGAACAAAACTATATTTAATGATCATTCGCCATCAAAAGGCGATAAGTGACCCTTTAGTGAAAACCAGGGCATATACGCCTAAAATTGAATTCTTTCCATATTTTTAGTCGTTATCTTTTATTGGATAAATGTAAAAACATTTAAAAAAATATATAATAATATTTTAGTTATTTCTATCCATTCCTGCCAATACAACGGCCACATGTTAACTACCATTTAAAATAATATTACTTTATTATTAGAGTGCAACGTAAGATTCCCAAGAAATTCGTTGTTGCGTGTTGGGTACGCCATCAAGAATAGCGTCCCCTTTAAAGTCATATTAATATTTTATTCACAAATATGGATAAATATGAAAATGTCATATTCTTTATTTACCTGGGGTGTTACATCCTTCCCCCCTTTTGGGAATTGCGTCCTCGCAATTTTAAAATTGCGGTTGGAAACATCCTTGAAAGTCCCACATCGGAACAAGAGTCGGTAAAACAATCACGTTAAAATAATGAATGATAAGTACAAAGGTCACCCGAGTTAACCCATACTAGGATTCAAAGTATGAAAATATGGACATGGAGGAAAAAACAAAGGGTCATGTTCTGATTGAGAGTGATAGAAAACATGTTTAGGAGAAAGTTAACCACGAGAAAATCACAAACTTGTGATGGGTTAAACGGTATTCGATTCCCCAGTAGGAAAAGTTAATAGACAACATTTTTGTTTTAAGTTACTTTTTATTGAGGAATTTATTCATAATGAAACATAATCACTTATCATGTTGACTTTCAACTTTTACTAGATTCCTTAATCAAACTCATATTTTTTTTCCAAAAGACGAGTATTTAGGGAGACTTGTTCGCATTAAGAGTACTATAATAAACTTCTAGAGAATCACCTAATCCACAAAAGAGAACTATTTACATCCCATGTCTTTAGGCTTTAACCAAAACCAAAACCAAAAAGGTTAGTACAAGGTCAGATAATCCAGAAAAGGATAACCCATTAAAAAGAAAATCCATGCTTAATCTCCAAAATTTGTCCAACAAAACCCAAAGTTCAACGAGGACCATCTGATAAACAATTTGTCCATAAAATACTTCAAAGTAAACCAATATAATATTGAAACCCAAATACTTGAAGGATTTAGTCACATAGTCTTCCAAGTTAAATCGTAACATTTATCTCCAAACAACATCAGTTGCTCCTAAAGTCTCGTATTGAAAAGTAATTAACCTAATCACATATCCTCCATGATAGGTTAATAATTTTCATAAATAACCCAAAATCAACTTACTCTTAATTCATAAAATCATATAACTAAAAATAATCAGTCAAACTAACCAGGGACTTCACGTAGTCCAGTGGTAGGCGATAAATACCAGTCGCACTTTGGTTGTGGGTTCGATTCCCACAGCTTTGTCCAACGCGACGGGTTGTCACACGGTCTGCGTGTTGTCCTTTTTCCAAAACTATATAATTCCTAAAACATTCCCCAAAATGAGATAAAATCTTCAAAAATGATCATAACATATTTTAACCTCAAGTTTATCTCATTCCTTTCATTTTCCAGCATATCATATAATAACCCATAATTAACTCAAAAGTAAGGATCATATAAACTCTAATGGTTACCTTTGTAATTATTACCTGAACTTCCACATGGATTGGTCATCTCGTACATGATGCATTAAAGATCATACCAAGGTTCAAGTGGTTGATCATGACTCCTTGATAGTTGGTTTAGAACAACCACGAGTTTCCTCATTGAATCCCCCATTTTATCTAGTATCTTAATCATAGAACCACCACAGTTTCCTTCAAACCTCTTGTCTCTTTGGTGCCTGCTAGATCCATCCATTCACTAAAAACAGAAATGTCAGTGTGAGTATATCAACAAAACCATCATGTACTAATGAGTAAGGTAAACACTAAGATACACTTACTCATTCTCTTTATCTAAAACTAGGACTCTTTCTGAAATCCTAACCATTATGGCAATGCCACTTATGCTTAAAGAATACCCTAACCTCTAAAGTTATCTAAACTGACCTTTGATACCAACTATAAGGCCCCAGCCTTAAACCTTACTTAATCTTGAGTTATTACAAGATTACACATTAAGGATCTTTTCAGGTTTAGAGTTTTAGAGAATTAGATCATGAAACTTCCATTACATTCCACATTTAAACAAAGTGGTTACATAAAAGACAGTATTCATTCTTCCCATCAACGAAAACATATTTGAAAATAAAACATGGATTCTTTCTTGACAAATCCTTGGCACTATCATCACATCATGTACCTTTCCCTTGACCTGTGAAAAACATTTCAAAAACTTGGGATGAGCATAAAAAGCTCAGTAAGGGTTATAAAAATTTGGAAAGGAAACATGAGTTCATATATACATAAGAATGAAATCATACTTTACCCATAAAACAAAGGCACATTAACATACCTCATCAAACCATGAATAAATCATAGAAAACATAAGACATAAAGGTAACTTGAGGCATTCATAACATTCTTACGTAGGGAGTAACCCTCTTGGTTACGTTTGGAATACCCATCACAGTATATTCCCTAAAATCTCTTCGGAGAAACCTTAACGTTTCACTCCTTCGCGTTACCCAATGCATTGGAGAGCTATATTGGGATCACCCGCCCTTAGTTTATCATGGAACCACCCATTTTCATAATAATTCCCAAGAACCATAACATAAATGTGTCACATAAAACATGCATAAAGGAAACATAACATTTCCACATTTCAATCACAATATAACATTTTAGTATATTGAAATAATGAATCCATTCAAAAAGAAACCATTTCCAAAACCATTTAAAACATTTAATAAAGTGAATTTTGAATCAACGTGTCCCATACCACCTTGAAGCGTAAAATTTTAAACCATTAATATCCATATAAATAAATCCTTAAAACCATTTTGAAAACATGGATATTAATAAGAACAAATAATTAAAACATTTAAAACGATATTTTGGTTAAAGGGGTTTTACCGAAATTAGAGACACTTGAATACAATAATTGAGGAATAACATTTAGTAATAACTTTATAATATGATGAGAATAAATGGATTCATGATATAATACTCCAAAGGATAGTATATACACCATATAAGAGTGAATTGGTGCATAACAACAGTGAACCCTCAATAGAAATGTCAAATGTGATGAAATCCCTTATAAAGAAGGTATCCTTAAATTAAGGAAAAATCAATCTCAAAAATATGTGTGAAAAATATAAATACACCCAATATAAGTGGATATTAAGTGTAAAACAATAAAAGGTCATTCACACATATTCAATGGATGGCATATTCAATGACTACATGTTGAACCCAAAGAAATCGAAATTGGGTTAAAAAGTTCCCTTGACAGCCTAACGGCATCACATCAAAATGAGTTGATGAGAGATAAAAAGTGTATCTCATCACTTGGACATAAAATTTACATCAATAAGTATATATGAGAACATATCCCAACATAACAATATGTAAATTAAAAGACCCAACAAAAGAAGTCTTTTAAAAAAGAGGAGGGTGAAAGGTTCCCTTACCGACTTGTGTATCTTTCAAAACATACACCCCATGAAAGAAAGACAATAGATCATTGATGTAAATACTCATAAACGAAATTATATTACACAAATAGTAGAATAATGTGCAGTACATACACCACTCAATGGAATTTGTGGCAAATGTAGCATAAATATCACAGGAATAAAAGTGAGATGAAAAATCCCTTACGAAAACTCGGCAGCCTAACGGCGCCACATAAAACTTCCGAATATGGATTGATGAGATCAAATAGGATATCTCATCACATTACAATAAAATGTAAAGAAAGAGGAATATAAAAGAACATCCCCCAACATTACAAAGAGGAGCTTAAAAGAAGTGACATAAAGGAGAGTACTTAAAAAGAAAGAGAGAGGTTAGATCTCTTACGAAAGTTCGGCAGCCTAACGGCGCCACTCAAAACTTCCAAAATGGATTGATGAGAGAGAATAGGGTCTCTCATCACATGAACATAAAAATTACAGTAATTTTAATATAAAAGATAATCCCAATAACAATAAAGATGAGCTTTAAAAGGAATGACATAAAAGAGTGTACTTAAAAAGAAAGAGAGGTGTAGGATCCCTTACCTCGGGTCCGACTTGACTCGATCGTTCTTTAATCTCCTGAATAATAAACTTGAGTTAATTTATACTTCCTTAAGAACCTTTTTCAAGTACATTATTCCATTTATATCACTTATTACCATGTCATAAACATTATGTAATCATTTAAGTTAATAATATTTGTTTTGCCGATATTTTGTTCTTAAGTCGAAAGTGGACTTCTTACAATTACATGTTGTTCGTGTGGCCAAATGTTTATTATATCCAGAATTTTATTCATGATGTAGATATCATATATTTCATATATATCCAGTACATGCATGAATTTATAACATTACATAATCATTTAGATGTAAGAAATGAAATGCACCGTTCATGGAGACGGTAAGCCGTACGTACGCATGAACGCTACTTTCATTTCTATTTCGTATTTTATAGAATGGAATAATAATGATATAAAGGTATATTATAATTCCAGTATAATATAATATATAATATCATAGTTCCATCCTTTATACTTCCCACATATGGTATTTAACGAATCAAATCACTTTGAGGGGGCGGTAGTCCGCACTTCCTTAAATGAAGATATCGCGTTTACCCATAATGGAAACCATAAAGGTATGCCCAAAAAAACAAAAGCTTAAGGAAAACATAAACATATTATATATCATATATAAAAATAGTTACATCATAATGGACACCTTTGAAGGTGTTAAATGAGTATTGAACAATCATCGTTTCGGGAGGCAGAATTTCGCCATCCACGGAAACCATATGTTCTTTAACCATTTGATGTAGTTGTGTGAGAGTGTAGCTTGAATAAATCTTATAACAACATCATAGTATATTGAAGATACTGGTGTTGTTACAAAAGAAGTAAATAAAAAGATTTTAGGGGGTTGGAGAAGCAAAATAAAACAAATGAACTTGAGAGAAAGAAGTACCTTTAAAAGTGTAACTCCTTTTGATTTGAGTCTAAAGGATTCCTTTGAAAAGATTCTGCCCAAAGGGAATCCTCTAGGATTAGGAGAGGGATGTGGAGAGAGTAAATGGGCAGAGTTTGGCCGATCCAAAGGCTTGAGGAGTGTGTGAAATGAGGTAGAGGTGGGGGCCTTTTATAAGAGGAGAGGAGGGGCACTTTTGGAAAGTAAGAAATATTACTTTATTTGAAAATGTGTTTCGGTTTTAAAAGGTCCCACATTGATATAATTAGTGGATAAGGTCATAAGGGTTTGAAATCCACCCATCCAATAAGTTTTGGACATGTGTAGGTCATAGAGTTTACATTATCTTCTCATTTTATTTAAATCGTCAGATAATGATGTCATCGCTGCATCATTATGATGTCATTAAATATTTTAATTTATTTAATGTATAAAAATTATAAAAAAATTACTATGATGTAGGAAATCGTTTTATATTTCCAATGACTATTTATAATAAAAAATCTGACTTGTATAACCCCACTTAAAAATTGTTTTTGTAAAACATATCATGTTTGTGTTATTTTTACTTTTACATTAAATAAAAAGTTATTTATGTTATTTCCCAACCAAAATGGCTCCATGGGGTCCCCAAGTTGACCCATGGCTTGTCTTAGTCGGAAATGACACATCCAAGGAGGTTAGGACATGTGTCAAGTTCATTTCATATTATTAAAACATTATTTTTACCTTAAACTACACTAATTACCTCTAATCGCGATTAAAAACTTAATAAGTTACTATTCACCAAAAAATTATTTTAATCCCATTGAACCACATTTTACATACAAATTACAACCATGTATGTCGGATTTTCAAAATTCAATACACATTAGTGGTAAACTTTCATTTAACTGAAAAATCAGTTTGCTTGATTTCCACTTAGTGGTTTCACTATTAATCAAAAATTGGAGTTTTTCAGAAAATTATAAAAATTCAACCTAAGCTATATTTGATATTACAAATTAAAAAATGATGTCTATTTTATAAAATTCATAACATATAAGTCACATTAATTAATTTAATAATTAATTCCCGCTGTCAGATCAAATAGCGTGTTTTTATGAAACAATAAGTATCAAAAGATTGACACTGGTTTAAGTCTGATTTCAAAGTGAAATTAATTCCAATGACCACTATTGGATTTAATGGTAAAAATATATTCTAATTTCACTTTAAAACCAATTCAAAAGACAATCTAATCATATAAATAAATTAGATTAAAAAGAGGTTTTGAATTAAAATACAACATTTTACACTATTCATTTAAAAAAATGAACTTTATCGGAAAGATACCAAAAATTTACACAAAGTAAATTTTGATGTCCCAATTCTTAAGAAGAGTTTTATTTGGTCCAATTGAATGTATAAAAGTGAACAAAACTATATTTAATGACGGTTCTCCATCAAAAGGCGATATGTGACCCTTTAGTGAAAACCAGGGCATATACGCCTAAAATTGAATTCTTTCCATATTTTTAGACGTTATATTTTATTGGATAAATGTAAAAACATTTAAAAACATATATAATAATATTTTAGTTATTTCTATCCATTCCTGCCAATACAACAGCCACATGTTATCTACTATTTAAAATAATATTACTTTATTATTAGAGTGCAACGTAAGATTCCCAAGAAACTCGTTGTTGCGTGTTGGGTACGCCATTGAGCATAGAGTCCCCTTTAATGTCATATTAATATTTTATTCACAAATATGGATAAATATGAAAATGTCATATTCTTTATTTACCTGGGGTGTTACAATATTATAGAGTAAAAGTAATCTGAAATTAAGACCATATATGTTTTGGTTTATATCATCCCCAGATATGTAGTAACACTCATAGGGAATTATCCGGGTCTATATATAAAACCCACTTACTTTAGAATGATTTCTTAGTCACTCCATTCATGTTGGGTTGATCACCATAGATTGAAACCCAGAAGGTCCATTATTTTTCTCTCCTTTTATATGAGCCTAAAATATATAGAGGATCCTATATAAGAACAATATTTAGTTTGATTTATATTACTATTATATATATATATTGATTCATATATTTTTTATACTACTCCCAAATAAAATTTCCATCATTTTTAACTCCCTCTAATAGTTTGTGGTTCCCCTCATTAAAATTGTGATTTACTATATGCATGACCTTAAATACTATCCAATAATTTAAAGATATTTATAACCATAAAATATAACCCTCAATTATCCAAATTTCATGACATTAAACTGCAAAATAAACAATATCAAAAGGATCATCTGCTTGAAAACCCATAAAGGGAATCCTGGATAAAATTTGAGTCTCCACTTTCTATACCATCCTATTAAATTTCCATGAAAAATAGTGTGAAAAATAAAAAAAAAGTGACAATGAATGTGGGGTACCATATATGACCCTATAAAAATTTTACCAAATCTCATTAGACACACTAGTCAAGGAAAAATATTGTCAAAATATTATATTACATTTTGATGTGATTAAACTGTAACAGTGGGACCCTGTCGTGAAGCCAAGACCATAACTTCTCATATATAAAAATATCTCATTAAGGTGGAAATATATTAAATCAATACTCTATAATATCCCTTTTCCTTTATAGTGTATTCAATACATAGTTACGTACCATTTTGTGTGATTGAATTCTTTTTGGGTGTTTCTATTCTCTATAAAACATAAATTATTCCTTTCACGTTTAAATCAGTATAAATATTTCGTGTCCATTGATTATAATCACAGTCATATACAAAAGGAAGCCTATAATTTTTAATGATATTGGTGTTATCATATTTTTCACTAATAACTTGATTAACAATTTATCATGAATAGAAGGCTCTATAACCCCATGTTTCTGTACAACCTTATAGTGGAACCCTCAATTACACTATTGGTAAACATTTATCCTAATTATATATATTCTATCCCATCATTCCCAGATTCAAATCTCCTAATTTTTGATTTACATATTCCATAATTGAAATATTATATTTGATTCCAATTATATTTATTATAAAAACTTGTGTATCATTTCAATTTTAATTTATATATTATTAACCTATGTACTTATAGTACCCTACATATAGGGCTATGAATCATTTGTGACGAAAAGATTACACATGTTGAGACACCCCACTTGAAAAAAAATATAATAAATATGTTTGGACTTGAAAAAAATATAAGAAATATGTTTTGATTGATTTTTATTATTCTTAGATATTTTCTGAATCCTAAATTTCTTATATCGAGTTATGTTTGAAAATATTTAACCCATTTGATCATAAGTAAATGTTCCCTTCATTCACATGAGGTATTTTTTTATTTCCCAACACTATGATGTTACCATTCAATTTTCCCTTGAATTTATGATATATTTTCAAAATGAACCCATATGATGTACCTTATTATTAGAACACAAATTGAATAACATATGAGTGAATGTTTCATGACATTGAATTATATGACAAATAGTCCAATGTAAAAGACCTTAAAACCATTTGGAACGGTCCATCCTATATGATATGAATTTTCCAACATGTGAGTCAGATCCATGTAAATGTGCCCAACATATTTTCCTCTTTAATCATATGCTTGGAATTGATTCCCTCATTTTAATGATTATTTTCTAGTACTTAGGACCTCCCATATTTACTTTGTTTTCCTTTCCCTAACTACAAATTAGACCATTGTCATGTGTATTAGGAAGGAGTCTCTTTTGGTTTGATTTATACACTAGAATAAATGATTCCCGATATAAGAACTATAAATGGATATATTCATATTATTATAGGATACATAGTGACATAAGATCCACATATATTCTCCCCAATCATAGATTATCATCCATCTCTACTATATATTTAACATTCCATAATGAACTAATCTTGATCAACATTGGATTTGTATGTTCCAATCACCTATTAAATATATTTTTCCTTATGAAACACTTCCAGGATTATGTATTTACATCACCTTAAAATGTTCATGGATTCCAGAAAAAAGAATAATAAACATAAAAGAAAAACTCTACTCAATAATGATATTTTTTCCACCATATTCAACACTACCAACTAGAAGTATAATTGACCCTAAGGATCAGGAACTCTAACCCCATGATCACTTGATAAAATTGATCCATAACCCATCATTCAAATGTCTTTAGTGGTCATACATGAAAATATTGTTCTATTTAATAATTTAATAATTAAAATTCCCCAAATATTGATTTATATCGTCTTTACTCATTACTCAAAATGTGTTTAGGTGCTCCTGGATTTATAGATATATTTGGTTTCTCACACCTACTCACTCTTGATCCGAGCACTATGCTAAAAATTACATACACCCATCCATGAGAGTATATATATTAATATTGGGTTATATATTACTATTGGGTTTATCTCAATCATTCTATATATACTATATCACCCTTTTCTTGAGGTTATATTGCCTTAATCTTCTTCCAATATTATGATTAAAAGTTTATGATCATAACCCCCCAAAAATATTGGCCAATCACTATGATTATAAACTATATAAAATACTTATTAAGATTTATAAACTAGTTTTGTTGGGATTATGTACACAACATGTCATCCTTGAACATAATTCTAGGTAAGATACATTAAATTTTGTTCAATGTTGTATGATAATAAATTTCAGTCTCATGGGTTTTAATTGAAAAAAAAACTACCAATGGAAAACATTGCGATACTCAAAAGGGAAAAATATCAAAGGAAATAATAGGGAAATGTTGGGTCTATGATTAATAAGAATTAAACTCACACATCTTATGAATTACTTGAGATTTTTAGTAAAGGAAAAAGAACATAACTTTTTAGGTTAAAATCAGCAAAAGGGAGGCCATAGAAAAGGTTGTGTTCATACTTCGGAAAAATTTCCATATCAATGGATTTGGTTAAATTTTTGGAAATAAATATAAAAATATTGTATAATCCTCTATATGGATCTATTAAAATTCAATCCATGATATCTGTTTCCTTCAACCAAGTAAATAGTTAGAGTTCCACTCTATTACTCACATATTGGATTAGATTATTTATGTAAAATAACCAAAAGTGTAGTTTCTACCCAAGGCCTATTAAAAATTGGAATCTGCATGGGAAAATTCCCCTTTATGAGTTTTATTTTTCCCAATAAATTAACTCTAAAATATATTTGTGGAATAGAATTATTTTATCGTGATGTTATAAGTGCCTCAAGGTCCATGATGACCGAAACTATTTTAAATAAAATATCCATTTAATTGATTTTATTATTATGTAATATGTTTATAGAAAACACATCATCTTAACTAGATTGAATACATCATATCATATTAAAATTACTGTTAAGAATCATTTCCATTGATAACATATCCATTGATTAGTGATCACATGATTAGTATAAATATAGGGTTTTAACAAATCCAATTGATACAGACAAAGGAAGTTATAGCCTCAAATAATACGATCATATCTTATGGATCCCATTTATTGGAGTTTATAAAATAGATAAAATCATTTGGATTTACCCTTTTCTAATCCCATGTTGATATACAAAAACTTATCCTCGAGTGAAACCATTTATTAGAGATGCTCAAGCTCATCGAAATCACAACCCACACTAGGTAGGTCGAATCATCCCGTGAAAGTCCCACCATCACACACCTTGATCTTAGAGATTTTGTAAGTGTAATAAATGTATATTTATCAAGACACTAGTTATAAGAGTATTCACATTATTTTTTATAGAATAATGGATATATTTTCATCATATTATTAATACTTTATAATTGTTTTTTATTTTGATACAAGAATACACACATTTTATTTTTGGGTAATATTCAAATTCAGTCATGGAATCTGTTTTGAAGAATTAATGAATTTTAAAAACAACTAATAATTTCATAAAATATTATTATTGAATAATATTTATTAAATATAAATGATCATAAAATTTTTATGAAGTCCAATGAAATTTTTATAAGGGATTGAAAGCTGTAATAGTCCAAAACACCCAACATTTCGTAATAAATATTTATTTTATATTAAAAGTCAGAATTAAATTAATTAAAATAATTAAAATAATATTTAGACAATATTAATAATATTTTTTATCAGAATATCAAAATTAACCAATACTTATTTTTTTATAATTTTGGGAGACAGTCGAATGTTTGGGTAAAAATTAAATACCGTATAAACATACCATGTGTATTATGAAATAATAATGTCCAAAAAGTAATGTAATTAATACCGTAAAATATATAAAAGAAAAAATATATGTTTTCCATTTAGGATAATTTTATTTTACATTTAATTATTTGATTTTATTAAGACATTATGAATCATCCAAAACAACTAATATATTTTATTGTTTTAAAATCATTTCATTTATAGTATAAATGACCTACAAATAAGAAAGGGAATTATTTAACTATTTTCATCCCACAACATTATAAAATAATGGAATCCACTATCATTTGGAAGAAATCATGTTAATAACCATGGTAATTTTTATGGTTTTGGTAATATTATTATATAGAGTCTAAAAACTATGATTGAGAAATAGTAAAGAAATCAACACTCATTTCCTATATAAACCCACAAAAGAACCCATTTCTCTACACTAAAACTCCCCAGATAATGTAATCAATCTAATATCCCTTTTATAGCATCTTTCAATGGTCTTACATGCTCTCAAGAAGCTCCTCCCAAAGATGTTGAGCCACACACTCAAGTAAGGGATCGTCACTTTCTTTCCTTTATTAAAGTTTCATTAAGAACTTATGAATTTTATTTAGAATTAGTAATGTTTTTATATTTATATACATGTTCTTATTAATTAAAATTATATGAAAAAATTATTATATACATGTTTATCTCTCATAATCCTATTTTATGAATTTTTATGTGATGCCGTTATGGTGTCGAAATTTCACCGCGATTGTCCATGAAAAAACAACTGTGTAGTGACTACCATAACCATTTACTATCTGGTGTGTTTAATTTTATACACATATAATTAGTTGAATTGGGAAATACATGTATTAATTTAACATTCCTTGATCATTGAATAAATTACGATGATGAATGAATCTATTTTCAATGATATATGTGGAAGACTTAAACAAGAAAATGAAATGAATGTGATGGGTGCACACATAATTAAATAGAAGTCCAATACATTGGGTAATTATTAGTCTCGTGATATTTCACGTTGGTAAAACTTGCGAACCAAATTTCTTTATGGTACTTTTCCCATATTGATGTCTTTGTAGTTAGTATTGACCTATATTTATGGTGCTGTGTTTAAAGTTATTTCCATATTTCCCATGTTATAATTATCATGATATATCGTTCCTTAGTATTCATGTTTCTTTTATTACCCATTGATATTAATATTTAACAACACATATTATATTTTCATGTTATTCCATGTTAATAACTTTACTGGTTTTTATATCTCTCCCCTTTCTTATTTATGGGTCCAAGTTATCCCATGTCGTTTTAAGTGAGAACTTGTTAAAGATTATTTCAATAATGATGATGTATTCCCCTTGTTATGTTGTTATATAATGATCCTAATTACCAAATACACTATAATTCTAAATATTATTGGTTGTATTATTGGTAATATTATGCAATAAATCATGTTTTAATTTGAAACAAATAGAAGGGTCGTTATAGTTGGCATCAAAAAAATGTTATTTGTGGGATTCGAAATAGAGAACTATTAATAATAGATTAAGGATAAGGATATGAATAATAAAACATCAATAAATTTTGATAAGTATAGTGTAGGTGGATTATAATGAAAATCAATCCCTTTCTGGATACTAAATGTGGCAGTGGTTCTGGAAAATATGTACCAAGGTGTAACATCTCTGACAATGTGTGTTGGGCCTGACTTAGTGTAATATGGTACACGACAACATGCCTTACTGTATATTTGATTTGAAACTCATATTTTATTTTCTTTGGGAAATTTTTAATATCATTATAAACCATTATTATGTGAAAAAATACACATAATAAATTTTTAGGAAATAAACGATGGATAATGTAGATTAAAGCCTAGAAGTTAGTAACCTAAGAAAATACATGCAGTTTTTAAGTCATATCTTTAATATCATTGGATTCCCTATTATGTTATTAATATATTAATAATACTCATCCCTAATTTTCCATTATTCTGTTCAATGGACGAAAATAGGATGAATCAGGTAAACAATAAATGTGATGGGATATGTGTTGACTTCCCTAATGAGATGACTGACCTAATGGTATAGGGAATCAAAAACATTGTGATGATACTCTATTATCCGACATAGGTTCGTAATATAATCCTAGATCATGAGGAGCATCCAAATCCACCTAATTTAAAATAAGAAAAAAATTGAGTACTTTATGAGATATTGGCCTCCAAAATTCAATGGATCATCTGATCCCTTAATCATGGAATCATAAATCAACCCAGTGAGATTATACTCTCTATAATTCAATGATCTGAATAGGAGATGGTTCTCTTAGATGTTAATTGTATGCAAGGATAGAATGATCAGCGGTTGGAATTAATCAAGAATATAGATCTTGAATAATATATCTAATTGACTTGGTGGAAGAAATTATGGAAAATGTTTTTTCATAAATATTTTTATCACTCTCCATCTTAAAATGGAAGTGGATTTTTATTCCCTTAAGAAAAAAAGACAACAAATATATTTGGGTGTGCAAGGAAAACATCATAATACTTGAATGATACACCACCATATTTGAAGTTACCCCCAATATTCATGGTTGTACACTTCTCTGGTAGGATAAATCATAGTTTATGGAAATCCCTAGCGATCCAAGACTTCATTCTATGAGTAAATTGTCAGATGTACCCTCGAAATTGAAATGTAGATCAGTGAATCTCAACAGCATCATGTGGATATTAAGGGGAAGGTAAAGTTTAATTCTAGTGGTCTAGTGGATAAATATAATAGTGACATGAAATTTTATCATCCCACTAGTTAAATGTTTAGAAAGAAGTACCATGAAAACTGCCAAAGGGGAAAGAGGAAATGATTTAAATACGGGAAGGAAGGACACCAAGATAATGATTTCCAACCCAAAAAAATTGTGACATAGGAATGGAATTATCTAGTCATCCTAAATAACAATATTCATTTGTTCAAATATGAGAAACCATGGAACTTTTCCAATCAATGCACTGAGCCATGATTTTTTCGGGAGAACCAAAAACCTCCAAGGTAGTAAGGGAAAACATTATCCATCACAATCATATAGGTGAATCCCAATAATGATGTAGTGATAAGTATTATATTTATTAATTCATGAATATCAAATTTAAATTTTAATATGGTTATATGTATTCCGTTATATCATGATTTTTTAGTAGAAATATTTAAATACTACCATAAATAATGGAATTAGAGTTGTTGGTGGAAATAAAAAATGGGGAAATTGTTGCATCCTTTGTATATGACTTCTCCCATATCAAAATTTTTCACATGAACTTCCTATATAACTTTATCATACGCCCTCTGGTATAAATTTGATACAATATTGGGTATGTATTACTTTAACCTATATAGATCCAACATAAATTTTCCTGAGAAGGAAATCAATCTATGTATTGTTAATCATCCTTTGATTATATAAAAGTGAAAGGATGAGGATGAAACTTATTTAGAAACAACATCTCAAGTATGTATAATATTTCTCTCTAAGAGAGCCTATCTAGATCTTGTAAATGAGTATATATAAAAATCCAACCTTGAATATATGCCACTTGTGATGAAATAGGCTGATGTGTTTCCCAAGGAATTAATTAGTGTTCATCCTTGCCGAGAGGTAGAATTTTCAATCGAGCTTATACCTAGGGAGTTAAAATTATTAAAGACTCCATATAGAATATATTTTTTCAAAATTTAGGAGCTAAAGAATGAACTACATGGTAATCTAGGAACAGCATTCATACACTCAAATGACTCACCATGGGGTGAACTATTCATCTTTATCAGGAAGATAGATGGGTCAATATGCCTTTGCATTGATTATCATGAGATCAACAAGACCATGATAAAGAAAAGGTAACATTTTCCATGGATTGATGACTTGTTCGATCAACTATGTGAAACAAAATGCTTCTCTAAGGCGTATCTACAGTCTAAATATTACCAAATTATGGTGAAGATGGAGGATATCCCAAAGACTAATATTTATACAAGGTATGGGAAGTATGAGTTCATTTTAATTAATTTTGTACTCACTCATGATCCATCAATATTCATGGTTATTATAAATATAATGTTTTGAGATTATATTGAAATTTTTTTTGTAGTCCTTATAGAAGATATTATAATATACTAAAAAATGGAGGGGGTTGAGGAGAATCTAAGAAATGTGTTAAAGACTTTATGAATGGATAAGCTCCATGATAAGTAATAAAAAAGTGAGTACTATTTCAGATAAGTTTCATTAATATGGAATATCATCACAATTAATTAGATATTTGTGTTCCCGTAAAAGGTAGAAGAATTTGATGGATGGATGAGGAAAGAATCTAAGATAGATATCCATAGTTTTTATTGGATAGTTGGGTATTATAGTATATTCTTAATTATTTTATCGCAATTACCAATCTTTATTACCAAGATAACCAAGATGGGAGTCAGGATTTCATGGAATGAATAATGTGAATTGAGAATTAGAGTGTTAATAAGGAGGCTTATCACTACACATGTAATCAAACAACCCATAAGGGGGGATATTTTAATGGTATTTAGTGATTCTTCAATGAATGTAGTGGGATTTGTGTTATTAAATAATGACAAATCCATATAATATGCTTCAAAGAAGTTTAAATTTCATGAATAGAACCACCCATGAAATTATATGGAGTTTTGTTTAGTGATCTTATCTTAAAAAATATTTTAAAATTATATCCATGGGGAGAAGTGTGAAATATATACAGCTCACAAAATGCACACATATATATTCACATATAAAGATATGAATATGCATCAATTAATATGGTTAGAGTTGATCACAAACTGTGAATTCTCAACCCACTACCTTCTTGGTAAAGCGAATAAATTATAATTTCCCTTTAGTTAAAATGATTGAATAGTTCTATCATTTATGGAAATTTGGAGGGATCTGATCTAATTATATTTAGAAAGGATGGAAAAGGGAATCATAAAGGAAGGAACATAATAAATCCTTTCACAAATGATAAATCAACCATCCCTTCTGGAAAGGATAAATGATATTTAATGAAATGATGTGGGAATTTAGAGGAAAGTGGAAACTCTAATGAATGGTAATTCATCATAATTAAATATTTATAAAGAATTAATTGTGATATTTGGGTCATGACTATATATTCCCTCAAATCTAGTTTTAATAAGGAACTTTTAGTTGATGCACATAGTTTGACTTTCTCTATTCACCTAAGAACCACAAAGATGTATCAAGATCTATGTGGGAACTATTGGTGGTATAATAAGAAGAAAGAGATCACTGAATATACATCAATGTTCCTATTATATCAGCAATCGAAGGATTAAAAGAAGATTTCTAAGGGGAGGATGAAACTATTACCCCTACCAACATGGGAATTAGAGAACATCACAGTAGAATTTTTCACTAGAAACTGGAAGAAATCTAGGGGAAACAATGGTATATGGGTTTTTTAGGATCATATTCCATATAAATATCACTTTATCTCAATTTGAGAGGATTTGTCACTAGATAAACTTGAATGGATATACATTAGAGATTTGGTAAGGATGAATGGGGAACCACTATCAATTACATTTGATCAATATTTGTGATTTACCTATTTTTTTGAAAATTCTCCAATACTCTCTAGAAACGTAGATGATATTTAACACAGCTTATCACCACCAAATTGATGACCAAAATGAGAAGACTATCCATACACTTCAGTACATGTTAATAGCATTCTAAACTAAAATTAATGGAGGATGAGACAAACATCCTCCTCTTCTTGAGTTCTCTTACTATAACAGATTTCCCTAAAGCATGCAAATGGATCCCTATAATGCCCTTTATGGAACGAGGTATAAAAAAACTTCATGTTTTTATGATGTTGGGGAACAAAAACTGCTATGTCTTGAAATGATCAAGGAATTTTAGGAGAAGTTTATGACCATTCAGTAGCACATCTAGGATACTTATAGTTAATAGAAAAGATTTGCTGAAAATAGTTGAGGAGACCTAGATTTCAATTTTTCAGACATAGTATTCATCCTCAAATCTTTAAGGAATAATGTGAAGATATTTTTGGATTAGGGAAAGCATAGTCTAAGATACATCGGCCCATTTGAGATCCTTGACAACATCAGAGTGGTGACCTACTAACTATTACTCTAAGCTATCCTATATCAAGTATATGATTTATTAGTTGTATCTGTATTGAGAATTTTCATACCTAACCCCTCAAATTTACTCAATATAGAGTGTTTACCATATGATATGGAACATTCATAGGTGGACAACCCGATAGAGATCTTATATCATAAAGACAAAGTTCTACAGAATAAGACAATGCTCCTAGTAAAAGTACTGGGGAGAATCAAAAGGTTTCAATAAGTGATATGGGAACCAGGGTAGTGATGAGACAATATAACCCTCATCTGTTTTAATGTATGAAATGAAAACATTGAGTGAAAATATTATTATGGGGTAAAATTGTAATGAACTAAACTATTATAAATGAAATTTTTACATTAAATTTAATGAAATGTCTTATTATATTAGATGGAACTTAAAAACACATGAAATTATTTGGTTTTAAGATATACTATCACATATAAATTAATGTTAGTCATCTTTAATAGTAAAAATATAGACATTGAATAGAAATTTCATGATTAGTATAAATATAGGGTTTTAACTAATCAAATTTAAATAGAAAAAGGATGTGGTGTCCTCAACCAGTAGGACTATACCCTATGGAGACCATTTATTGAAGCATAAAAGGGATATAAAATCACTGGGATTTCAATTGGCCATACCCAAGCTGATATCCAACAAATTAATCATGAGCGAAACTATTTATGGGAGAACTTGAAGCTCATTGAGATCATGACCCAAACCATGAACGTCAAACCACCCCATGAAAGTCTCACTATCATGCATCTTGATCTCAGGTGATTTGTGGGTTTATTAAAGGGATATGTATTAATAACCTAGGTATATGAGTATTTAATCTATTTTTATATAAAAATAGACATATTTTCCTCAAATAATTTTTTACTTTATATATTATTTTTATTTTGATTCAATAAAACAAAAATAGTAATTTGGGTTAAGATTCACATTCAATTTAAAATTTTATTTCAATGAATTAATGGATTTATGAAATAAATAATATTTTAATAGAATAAAAATATTATGTTTTTTATAAAATATAAATGATCATTTATTTTTTATTATGTCAAATGAAATTTTTATTAGGGCTTGAAAACCGATACTGTCAAAAAACACATAATTTCATAATAAATATAAATTTTATATTAAAAGAAAGAATTCATATAATTAAAAAATTATTTATATTAAATGAATAATATTTTTGGTATCAGAACATCTAAGTTATCTAATGGTTAATATTTCATAATTTTATGAGATAGTTGAATTTTCGTGTAAAAATTAAATGCCCACACCTTATGTATAATAAAATAATAATGCCCCACAAGTGGTGTAATAATTACTATAAAGGATATACACTAACATATATAAGTTTCATTTTTAAAATAAATATATTTTATGTTTATTTTATTAATTTTAAAATTCCATTGTGAATCCTCAAAAACCATTAATATATTTTAAGGTTTTAAAATCATTTCTTTAAGAGTATGACTCACATCCACATAATAAAGATCAATGATTTATTATGATCATCCAATGGAATAATAAAATAATGTAAAATTTCAAATTTGGATGAAAAAATGGGTAAAACCCATGGGTTGGTTTTTCGTTTTGGTTATTTTATTATATAGAAACCTGAACTGATGTTTGAGAAATAATAATAAAAACCACAATCATTTCATTTATAAACCCAACCAATATCCAATTTCTATTCACTAAAATATCTTGTGTCATGTTATTACTCTTCCATACCATTTATAGATATCCTTAAGGTTCCCCCAATCTCCCAATAACATCTAACCAAGCATTTGGAGTCATGCACTGAAGTAAGGAATCCTCACATTCTCTTCTTTATTCATGTTTATTTATTATCATGTGTCGTATATTTCAAATTTCTAATGTTGTAATATGTATTTAAATGCCACTATTAATTCCATTTTTATTTAAAAATTATGAGATACCCCTTTCAATCTCATCAACCCATTTTATGATTTTTTAAGTGATGATGTTATGCTGCCAGAATTTCACTATGATTTTCAATGCCAAAATAATAGTGTAGTGAATACCATGTCCATTTTTTATATTGGGTGTCCACATTTATTTAGTTATAAATTTTTTTCAAGGGATATAAATTTATTTATTAAACATTCATAGATCTTATAACAAGTTATAATTATTATTGAATCCATTTTTAATGATTTATATGTCCCACATAAGCATGAGAATGGAATCAATGTGATGGGTGCGTCCCTAATAAAATAGGGGTCCAATAAATTGGGTAATGTTTAGTATTCTGATTCTTCATTTTGGTAACGGGAGTGAACATGATTAATTAATGGGAATGTTCCTATCAGGATGTATTGGATGTTATTCTTGACCTACGTTTATGATTCAGTGTTTTAAGTTATTGCCACATTTCTCATTTTATGATTATCGTGCTATCTAATGTCGTATTATTTATGTTCCTTTCATTCCCCATTAATATGAATATTATCTATAATGTATTATATTTTTCATGTTATTAAATTTTTATTCTCTTAATGGGTATTGTAGCTCACCCCTTTCTTTTGTATGTCCTCAGGTTATCCCACACAGTTTTAAGTGTGAACATGTTAAGGAGGTTTTCAAAAAAGATGACATATTCCATTCTGCATGTTTTATGTCATTCACCCAATTCAAAAATAAACTAGAATTCTTGATCATTTGTGTTATATGATGTGTAATATTATTTAATAAATAATTTATTAATGTTAAATAAAGAGAGGTGTTCTGATAATATCTGAGAAAATTTTATAAATCTAATTATACAAGTACATGAGAAAGCCACTTCCCATAGTTGAGAGAATTAACAATTTTTTATAGTGATAGTATATGTGCCTCTATATATATACTCCCAATAATATTCTAATAGAAATTGTTATATATGAATTCATTCCAATTAGATAACCTTGGATTATATTTATGGAATAAGTTCCTCTATATCTATCCCACCCAATATTCTTCCATGTGCACATGCATAGTAGGAAAATAAATCCCATATTCATTTATCATAAGAATTTTACCTGTATCATTATGATAGAATGTGTGAAAATATATTTCTCCTATCCATATCCCTTATAGGGAACACATTTAAAATATTTTGTGTTAATTAACTCATGACATCATTAGACCATGTATTCTGAAGTTATCATTTACCTGATCCACTTCCATTCAGTTTTCAAGTGTATTAATGTATTCTTCATATTAATCTCTATATTTACAACTTATTATCAGGAATTTATAATTTAGGAAAAAATATATACAATTTTTTATTCTATTATAAGTTATAAAAAATATTTGATTTGAGATCATCCTTGATAGAGAAATTATTTTCAATTTTTTTGTATGAATTTAATTTTTTTTAATCATCATAAATTATCAATTTGAGATTATATGAATCAATTTTTGGATTTATGATGTGTTTTGATCAAAATAGTGAAAAACACCTAATTACTGATTTTAGAATGATTTTTACATCAAGGGTATTTTAGTCGTTTCATGAAAAATATAAATCCACATTGAGTTATTATATTTTTCTGGGAATACGTGTTTTATTTTCTCCAACACTGTCTTCTGGACTAGGGGATGATTAAGCCATCTAAGGTCCTTAAAAAATACTTATGTTGAAGATTTTTCCGGGAGGACAGCATGGACCCCACCACCGCAGAGAATGTCTAAATCGGGCTACACATATTAAATTATGTTTATGACACTATTAATAGAACAAGGATAGATAGTTTTGGCTCTAAAATTAATTGGAGGGTTTTTTAAAGTCATTAAGGATTCCATTGGGTGGTTTACTTTTGAAGGAAGCCTTCTGAAAACTTTATCTAGAAAAAGAATCATCCAATGATAAATTCATTCCTCCCACATATGATTTCCAAATATACTGAAACCTTGAGTAGATATGGACATGATATTTATGAACAACATTCCTGAAGTGGGAAATGAGTGAAGAGGTCATTTATGGGGCTTAAAATGCATCTACTTTCGGGTGAAAAAATCTACCTATAAAAGGAGGGGGGATCCTCCCTCTCAAATCATCTCATTCTCCATACATTCCTTCAGGGCACCAAGGAGGATATCTCCACTGAGGGAGGTTAGCCATAAATCTTCCCCCTTTGTTTATAATTTATTTAAATTCTTTATTTATGTTTTAGTTTTTAGTTTTAAATTTGATTTATAATAAATTCATGCATTGTTTTTATTTATGTGTCTACTCATCGACCCTCTTTTCTTCTTATCATATTACCATAATGAATTGTAATACTCATGATCATGAGTAACTAATATGAGGAATAACATGAGAGGGTAATCAGGTTCTTTAACCCAATATCATGCTTTTAATATTCTTTGAGTTAATTCTACAGATAATTTATAGTGGGTGTAATCCTCATTGTGGTTGTCTAAAGATTAACTTCTTAATATACAACCATTTTCCCTCAATTGAAGAGGTGGATGGAGGTTGTGCTTGGTGTAACTTTCATTCATAATCGAGGTAGATAAAGGTGTTCACACATACAATGGAGTTTTTTCACTAAGAATATTTGAAGCTGGTCAATGAAGGTGCTTCCTGAATGTTCTCTTTGGAGAACTTCATTTCATCACTAATTCCAATATGTTAAACATTTCATATTAATTTGAGTTGAATTTTTCAATTTCATTTATTTTCATAAATTCTATTACATTCCAATATGAAATAAAAACATCCAAATAGAAGTAGTTTAGGTGAATTAGATAAAGTCAGTTAACTAACTGAAAGGGCTCCTCAAGTGAGACGACCCCAGTCAGCCCCTATGATGCACTAAGAAAACATAAAATACGTTTTTTTCATGCCCTACAACAGGTGTGTTTCAAAATTGGTGTCTTTGTTGGGGATCCAATCAGTAGTTTACTTATCTTTTTCTATATGTAGATAGATTTACATTTATTTTAAAACAAAAAATACAGAAAAATTAAAATTTCCATGATGTATCCAAACTTCAATTACTATGCATGGAATGACTACTCATAGGTGAAACTAAAACATGAGGAAGATACTTTAGAGTACAATAGTGCTCAGGTTAATAAACATAAAGAGTCCATAGAAGGATTAAGGATTTAAATATAAAGGCTAACAGAATATGTCCATACTGCACAAGAGCAACCTGACCATAACCGAAGCAAGAACCTAAGGTAGTGGTGGATGAAATTTCACCACTAATCATTGAAATTAATGAACCATATGTGGTAAATATTGAGGTACCTAAAGATTTTTTCATCATCACTCTACTATTTATTGGCGAGATAGATGAAAAAGGCTTACTTTCTGAGCTACATGGGGGTGATCAATATGAAATAGATGAATTTTGGAATGAATGAGAGGGATAAATTGATCTTCCCATGTCTTGAAAACAAGAAGAGACAACAACACTGAAGGAAGAAGCCACATGAGTGGTGAAATTTGAAGTAACGATGTAGGAGACCAAATACCTACCTCCATCTAGTGAACATCGACTCCATGAGGAACTTTCAATTGATGAGGATATTAATGTCGAACCAAATCATGGAGATGATACATTCCAAAACTAAAATTATTTAAAATTTGTTGAAACAAATTTGAGTATCACTTTTAATTCTATTGAATTTTCAAATTTGTAAAACTCATACTACGCCTTGGAAGATGATGTCGAAAATGATGCACCTTTTGAGAAATGCCTGGAGCTCCCTAAATACATTAAATATCCAGTGGAGGAGCCCCTTCCTGAAGAGATCCAAGTTGTTGCGTCTAAGGAAATTAGACAGGAGGTTGAAGCCCTTATGAAGCCAACACTAGAAGACAAGATGGTTGCACAAGTAGAAACAAAATAAGAGGAGGTTCCTGAATTTATCCTACCCCCACTATGCAAGCTGTAAGAAATTACGAAGGGGAGGATTTGGTAAACTATGTCCATGGAGTCATCCTCAATAAGAACGAAGATCTTAAAACCGGGAAGCACCACATGTGGTGGTTCAAATAAAATAAGCATCATCCACTGATAGATTATGGATAAATGCTGGTACTTCCCTCTAAAGGTATTAAATGATTCTAGGGCCCACATGGGGGACCCTATGAAGATTTATCAATTACATGATTTTTAGTACTTTTATTTTCAATATTAAGAATTCTAAATTACAAATTCTATATTAGAAATTAGTCCTGCATACGACCTACTCTCTCTTATCTTTTTGAGAATTAAAGACATGATCTTTGTGCTCAATTGAGTTATTTTATTTTATAGGTGCATGACGGAAGAAGGAAACACAAAGCATTGGAGGAACATAACTGAAGATTTATTTCAAAAGGGAGTTCACACTTTATTATTATCGCTAAAAACCTTTTATTTTTCAGTCTAAAACATGATTTTATATTTATTGATAAGAATTTCATACCCACACTTGAATTAATGCATAACATGACTTATCTAGGACACATGAGTCTCATAGGAATCCAGTGATGCCCTGTTTTACATATCAATGTTAATAATATTGAATTAGTATAATGGAATATTGAATGTTTAATGTGATGAATGGATATTGAAATAATGACTCATGATTTAAGGGAATTATTTGATTTTTGTATAGGAAATTTTCCTACCATTTTTCATTCATTGAATTTCTGAAATTCATGTTAATTAATTTGTTATTATTGATCATTCCTTGAGTGATTTTACAATATCATATGTCTCATTCTTGAGTGGATTTCTAGACCATGTACTTCCTACTTATTATTGATCATATATCCTGAGTGATTTTGGGACATGACACCGACCAAAACATGCATTTGAACTTGTCAAAGCTATGATAGTACAAAAGAACATTTTAAATTATTGAGGCATCTTTATAAAAGCATGTATCCTTAAAGACCACCTTTACATCATTCATTATTTTAACCAATAGAGACTATGAATGACCTTTATAGGGATGAGCCATTTTTTAAGCCATTTTTATCCATCTTTACCCTACTCTTGGTATTTTCATGACATTTAAAGATGAATTGTTGGGGTGAATGGATTCATTTTAGAAGGGATGATATTCATTGTAAGGAAAATGTTTGGGGGTGTTACTGAGGTAATTATAAAAGTTTTTTTTGAATAATTCATTGTCCGATAATGTTTTCCCCTCTTGAAAAAAAATAAAAATGACAAAAACAATAAAAAGAGATAATAGAATTGGTTGTGATTTGAGAGAACCCAAAATCACCATTTTTTAGATTGACAATCTTCTAATCGTATGTGGATAGGTGATGGGTGTGATGTTTTATCTAATCATAACTTTCAAAAAAAAGACAAAAAATAAAAAACATTTAAAAAAAATAAAGATGTTACATTAATTATTAATTATGATTTACTTTGATCATGACCTTACATTTAGTTTTGGAGGAAGTGGGTGTTACAACATTAAAGGGGATAATTTCATTACACATTTTATATCATGCATTGTACTTAAGAGATAAATCTCTTCCTTGAGATATAATTTTTAAGACATAGAATCCTACCAACCTTAAGCCTTTGTGTCATTTTAACCAATATTGAAAAGTCCTCATGATTTTATGTGCCTTCTTTCTTTAGAAAGTGAAGAAATTATTTATTTTACAAGCTTATGGATAAGGTGTGTGTTCTTATTATATGTTCATAACTCTAATTGAATTTTATTTTGATATATGAGAGGATAAATTCAAAGGTGATGTAAATCATGATGTGAAAATCTTAATAATAATGAATTTAGAAGCTTGAATGAATGAAATAAGATGTTCTATTTTTTTCTCAAAGGGGAAAAGTAAAATACATGAATTAATTGTTTCTTCAAAAAATGGGAAATTAAATTTATATTTTATGTTGATTTCTTAATATTTTATTTTCCATTGAAAATTATTAAATTTTATTACTTTGGAATTTTAATACTCGTATCATATATGCCCTATTCCATGTTAAGATTTTATGCTTGACGAAAATCATGGTTTAAGTGTGGTAGAATTGATAGAAATAACATTTTCATTAGTTTTTAAATTAACTTCAATTGTTTTAATTCTACAAAATTATCAATTTGTGCTTATATGAATCAATTTTGGATTTATGATGTGTTTTGAGAAAAATGGTGAAAACACCTAATTCTTGATTTTAGACAGATGTTGACATTAAGGTTATTTTGGTCATTTCATAAAAAATATAAATCCAAATTGAGTGAATAATTCTATTTGGAATCCTTATATTATTTTCTTCAACTTTGGCTTCTGGACAAGTAGATGATTTGACCATCTAAGGGCATTAAAAAATAATGAAGACGAATATTTTTCTAGGATGACAGCGTGGACCCCACCACCGTAATTGAAGTGTAACTCCAGATACACATTTTAAATTACGAGTATTTCACCTGTAATACAAAAAATACACTTATGGTCGGCTCTAAAATTAATTCGAGGGAGTTTTGAAGTCATTTAGGTTTCCAATTGGTGTTACAATTTTGAAGGAAGCTTCCTAGAAGCTTCATCCAGAAAAAAAAAACATCCAATGAAAAGTTCATAACTTACACATTTGATATCCAAATAAACTAAAATTTGAGGAGTGATGGCCAATATATTTATGAACATCATTAATGAATGTTGGAACACGTTAATATGTCATTTATGGGGATTAAAATGCGTCATCTTTTGGGGGGAAATTCTACATATGAAAGGAGGGGAGCTCCTCCCTCTCACATCATCCCATTCTACATCCATTCCTTCAAGGCTCCAAAGAGGAGATCTCCACCAAGGGAGGCCAACCACAAATCTTTTCCTTTATTTTTAATTTATTTATTTTTATTTTTTTTATTTTTTTTATTTGTAATTTTGATTTCAAATAAGTTTGTGCATTGTTTTTATTTATGTGTCCAATCATCCACCCTCCTTTCTTTTTATCATCTTACCATTGAGAACTAAAATAATCATGATCATGAGTAACTAATCCAAGGAATATACATAGAGTGTAATCAGGTTCTTTACCCAAAGACCATGCTTTTAATATACTTCGAGATAATTATAAGGTTTATTTATAGTGGTTATAATCCTCATTGTGGTTGTCTAATGTTTAAATTCTTAATCTGCAACCATTTTCCCTTGATGGAGGAGGTGGATGGAGGGTGTTCTTGGTGATCTCTAAGTGGAATTTTCATTCATAACCAGGGTAGACTATGGTGTTCACACATACGATGGAGTGTGTTCACTAAGAATATTTGAAGCTGGTCAATGAAGGTTCTCCTTAAAAGTTCTCCGGGGAGAAATTCCTTTCTTCACTAATTCCATTATGTTTAGAATTTCATATTAATTTGAATTTAACTTTTTCATTTTATTTATTTTCATAAATTCCATTGCATTCTTATATTAAATAAAGACAACAAAAAGTGGTTAAAGTAAATTTGATTACATGAGTGAACAAACTAAAAAAGCTCCACAAGTGAGAGGAACCTGGTCATCCTCTATGATGCACTAGGAAAACGTAAAAATAAGTGTTTTACATGCCCTGCGATAGGCATTCATAAGTCCTCTCAACGTGTGTCCTCTCACTACTGAGTTATCTCCTAAAAACTTTAATATTAATAAAATGTGCAAATGTTCTATGTATTACTTTATAATTATTTTATTTTACTTCTAAATTAATCCAATAATAATAGTAGGTTGTTTTTTTACACTGAAAGATTTGTTCCATTATAATTTTCAAGAAATCCAATAAACAATAATCAATAAGATAGAAAAATTCAAGTGAAACAAGAAATGTGACATTGTGCAGGAAGAAGGACCAAATGAAATCTTCATGAGCCACATGATTTATAATATTACAAGTGAAGGATATTACTTATAAATATTTCATAGTTTTGAGATGTGGTGGTGATAATACCCTACTTGGAGTAGGCTATATATTTCATCCATTTTTTTGATTAAAATGGTTTTTGGGATAGTAAAACACATTTTTAAGTGTCTTATGGGATGTTTTTGGTCTTTGCAAAATTTTTAATTTAACTTGACCATTTCTATAGGGGTGTAACTCATTTTCTAGGTGTCAATATGACTACTTTTTGAGAAAAAACATACAAAAATATCAATGTTTATAGCTTTTTGAATTTGGAATAAGTGTTTCTAAATTATGGTCTTATATCATTCTTTTCCTCACACACAACTATATTCGTGTTATTCCATTCACATGTAACATAGTAACATCCACAATAGGGTAATATTAATTAATTTCCTTCACACCAAACAATTACACACTCGACTTATGCATGAGGGTCTCATTTACGTTAAGTATTTAAGCATGTGGCCTCCCATGACCACACACCATTTACATAGAGATCCTTTATGTTCCTCACTTATATTGATCAAAATTTGTGTGGGTTGTATTTTTGTTTCATATAAAGTCAATATATTGAATAATTGAAATGTAATTTTGGTCAATATAATATATACATGATGTGAAAATAATCCCAATAATTGTATAATTAAGTCAATGTATATTGGAAGGAACAAGAATATATTGTAAGAAAATGTTTATAGATTTGGAGTTATATCCATGTTTATAAGAAGGGTTAATTTATATGGATGATTTTTAATGTGTATATAAGAATCATGAGATTATATATTCATGATTTTTCCATGTTTGGAATAATTCAATGTGACTATGCGAATTGTAATACCCGTAGGAGGGTAAAATTTATCAGTTTAATCGTTAGTATTCTTTTATGTGAAGATATATAGCTAGAACATTGTTCTAAATAATGGTTATATTGATGTTACATAAATTTATTGTAAAAATCATTATTAATTCATAATGGTATATTTAAAACTATTTGAATGAATACTAAATGCTACACTACACACATAATAGTTATTTTCTATGTTGTGTGATGGTGGTTGAGAACTTTTATAAAGGTAGAATGTAATTTTAGATTCATTTTTATAGGAATCCTAATATAAATATTCGGTTTAGAATTTATATAATTTGGAAACATATAGGAACCAAAAAAAATACATAATGATGTTTTTGATGTTACGTAAGGCTAATACACATATTTACAATGGTTACTCAAATATTAGTGCACACGTGTGAAGGTAGTCTTGAAGATATATAAAGGTAAGATTGAGATTATGTAGGCCACTTAAGGGAAGTTAACTCTATGTAAAGATAATTTGGGGATATTAAAATTATATAATGGTTAGTATGAGTTTCTTATAAGGGGATAGAAACTGCATCCAAAACATGGCAGTCCTCATGGAATTATTATGACAAAGAGATATTTGAAAATGATGATTCTATTTAAAGTTATCATCAAAGGTTTTTACATCAAGATGTTATTTATAATGAAATTTTTGTATGATAAATTAATGATTTTTGATATCAATATGAAGGAAGAAAATGGAAGAATAATTGGTTTGGTTTGTCGAATGAAGAGGTAAAGATGAACGACTGTGAGATTCACATGACAGAATAAGTGATTGTGGGATTCACACTATTACATGAGAAACCATTATGCCCACACCATATTTGTATTTAATTTTATTTTCAAATGGTAGGTGTAATGACCATGATAATGACATGATAGGATGACAGTGACACATAGAAAGAGAGAAGGTTTTGAAGATCAGTATAGAAGAATAAAAATAGAGGATCTCACTTATGTAATATAAATTAATAAGAAGATAATAGTGTTGAAGAAAAATATTTCAATATCATATGTTTTAATTTAAAATGTTATTTAATGAAAATATATGTATCAAGATTAGTTACATCAAATTTCAGTTTTAACATAGGAAGGGGAAAGAATATATTATGGGATAATTCTACCCCATAAATAACGAAATCCATGATAACTAAAAATTTATTATGTCATGCATACAAAGTGAATGTAATGTGAATTATATTTCATGAAAATATAATGGTGATAGGAATGTAATTTAAAGAGGAACCTTTGATTATTACATTGAAGAGTATATATATTTTATTAATTCAATATTTATTTTCATTTAGAGATGAAGGAGAAGACACTAATGAAGGAATATTATAATGACTAAAAATGAATGGTATGAGGAATAAGTTTTGATTTATATCTAGGAAAATTCATTGGATGGAAAGAAGAGTAAAATATTTTATTCTTATGCATTTTTTAATTGATGTAGTTTATGTATAATCGTATGTGGTTTCACATAGATATAAATCAAGATAATTATATTAGTTTTACTGATCTGAATTCTAGGATATTTCAATATAGATTATTTATAAATTTTTAACAATAATAGGATGAAAAATATAGGAAATATGTTGTAACTGATGATTCATGTATTATCATTTGTATATATATTATTATAGGTTGACTAATAAATTGGGAGAGAGTTTCTCAATACTCTTATGAAAAAAATAATATTTTTTCATTCCATGTGAAATTTAGATAACCCTTAAAATGATATTATATTTTGAATAATTGTTTTTTGTTAAATTAATTGAACACAATATTATGATATATTACTCTTTTAGATTCACCATGGAATGTAAAAAACATTTAGACATAGAAGAAGTGGAAGTGTCCTAGTTGGTCATGAAGATCACTAGAAGAAGAATATATCAGTAGACCATAGTTAGAATAGAAAAAGAGAACAGAAGAAAAGTGTTTTGTATTTTAGTATTCATAATAAAGAAGATGAAGAAGAACAAGTAACATATCAGTTTTCAACTATGAAGATTAAGAATAATATGTTTTATGAATTTTTGTGCATTAAAATATATTAAGTGACTTTCTACTATGAAACATTAGAATAAAACGAAATACAATACACATCTATTCTAAGGTATTATTCAATATTGGTTTCACAATATCATGTTGTTAGACCTAAATTACAATTATAAATGTATGAGATATACTTGAGGGAGTTATGAACTAAACTGAGTACTGATGAATTCACACTCATACACTATCATGATATTATTGTGTAATGATCAGATGAGGAATATTGTGGGTCATATAATCATGTTTTAATATTGTTCACACCAAGGAATATCCTTCTCAAATTTAGATTTAAGAATTTTATATCACTGTGTACTTAATGTGTGTGTTTGTGTGTTCAGTTATTCTAGAAGAAATAAAAAATAAGATAAGAGAGAGTAAGTGAGCCACTAAACACACAATAATAGAGATAAAAATAAATTGGTATGAAATTATAAAGATTTAATAAAAAAACATTGATTCCCCCCCTCAGTGTAGTTCATATCCCAACCGGCCCTTTAAATTGGTATCAGAGTAAGGATAACATCTAAATTTTTGATAATTTGATTATTTAATGTTTCTTTTATGATTTATAAGGTTGTAAATGTTTGAGATGGTTCATGAATAATTACCTATTTCATAAAATAATTACCTCTCTACCAAGACCATGATAAATAAGATAAAAAATAGAAGAATAATGGTAGAATGACATCCTTATTTTTAAATAAAGGAATATGTTTCCACATGTAATGATGATAGAGAATATAAATCTAGTTTAAATATAGAAGAATAGGTGGATTAGTCTAACACTATGGTATTGGATATTCCATACACCATAATAAGATCACAGAGTACAATTGATCTTGGGTTATGAAATAAATATAGACTATACTATCCACATGATGAAGAAAAAATTAGAAGTTCTCATATCTCAACAAATATTTAGATTGATACATTAACAGAAATAATTTAAGGAATAATAAATGAATTAGTTTCTATAATTGTTGAGATACATGAAATACAAAATTTTGAAATCACCCAGGTTGAAAAAGAATCAAATAATTTGGAGAAATATTTATATGATTTTTTTAACTTTCATTAAAATTTCCAAACATGTTAGGGAGAAAGAAATAATAAATTTTTAACATGATGAAAACTGATTCAAATTTGAAGAATTGTGGATCAACATAATCTGAGATATGAGTCTATAGAGGAATTTTTTAAGAACATCCTCGAATTGGAAATAAAATATGAAAAATAGAATTGACATAAAAAATAATGAATTGTATATTAAATCTAGGAAGTTAAATGATTTTGATTAAATGTAATAAAATTTATAAAATTTCACTATGAAAAAAAATGGAAAAAAGGAATGAATATAAATAGTATGGGAAATTCTTTGATGGTTAGAAAAATTATATCAATATGAAATACATATAATTGGAAATGAAACAAAACAATCATAAAAAGATAGATGTTGAGACTTCTCAATTTATAGAGAATTAATTTTGGATTATATAATATTATAAGTATATTTTTAATATTTTAATAAATTTATTTTTCAAACTGGAGACAATAATATTGTTTTATTACCTTTCTCAAATAAACTCAATGAATAAGGTACCATTAATCTAAAATTTTATTTCCCATTCCAAATTTATTTAATGAACTAGAGATGATTTAAACACAATTGAATTAATATATGGATGGGAGAATTTATGGGAAGTATTAAACCATGTCTATGGTCTATAGAAGAATATGTGAGAGTAATGGATCCCCAAGAACAACATAATTCATGTTTTGGAAATCCATAAAACAACCTGAACTAAAATCTATAAATTTCAACTAACATATAATGGGAAAAAGAAGACAATTGTTTTTTGGAAAATTATACAAGAAAAACCTTTTTTGGAAATTCTCATTGATTTTTTTTAATACACAAAATTTAGAAGTATAATAGTAGTCCACTTCTAGGGGATTAAGCTATAAAAGAATTAACATCCACATATTAATAGAAATTAGTTAAATTCAAAAAAAATATGATGATTGAAAATATCTAGGAGGGTTTGAATAAATTGTGTAAAAAAATATTGTATGGACTTATAAGAATATATGAAGAACAAATGATAAGAAAATACTATATTGTATGGAGAAGTGTGAAGTGACATCCTTGAGAATGAATTTGGAGAATGGTGAAAATTATAATAATTTTAATAAATTATCATAGAAGGTTGATGATTTTCCTTGGGTAATAAAATAAATAACTTCATAAAGATTTCATCATTTAAAACTTCACTTGATATTTTTAGAATCCATAAGAACCATTGTTTATAACCGAGATAACATTATAATTAATGATAACTTAGTAATTTATCTATAATAGTTGGAGAATGAAATAAAATTTGAAGATGCACAAGAAAAAAATAATTCCAAAGGATAAAAATATTGTTCAAATAAAACCATTAATTTCAGGAGGTTTTTTAAATTAATCACACCCCCGGTGATAACGCAAAAATGTGTGAGAGGTGTAGTGAGGCTGGACAAAATTCTAGAGGTTTTTTAAGCATACTGATAGAAGGAAAAAAAACTGCAATACAAATAGGAATGTATCATCCATAAAGGCTATTGAGAAGGAAAAAAACAAAAATAATATGAAAAATTTTATATTTCTATGACACCTAAAAAAAATATTTTAGACAAAAAGATGTATAAGTATAAAAGAAATCAGTTTGGATGAGAAAAACATATCACCCTTGATGTTCAAAATTAGAAGAAAATAAGATCCACCATATTTAGTAGCTATGTTTTTATTTTATTTTTTATTAAATGTTGGAAATTTTAAGGTGACTTATGCCATGAACGGGGGAAATTTAGGACATTAGTTGTGTAAAAAAACTAGATAACAATAATTAAGAAACAAAAACACAAGAATTATTTCATTATTGTTATCTTAAAATTAAATCTAATAAATAAAATATTATTAATGAATATGTATAAGTGTTCAAGATTGGGATCCTTATTAATTTGATGAAAGTGTATCCTTTAGGGAGGCACATGTTAATAATGTTTATGAGGCTTCCATATTTTTTATTTTAAGAAAATATGAGTATTCTGGATAGTGTATCACTAATTTTTCATTAAAGATGAATAATTTTTAAATCTATCAGAATTGGTAAAAAAGAATGAATTCTAAAAATCAAGGGGGAGATATTAATTTAAATTGGTGAAATAGAAATAAATGTTATTATGAATTCCCATAACTATCTTAAAATCTATATTGTATTCTTGATGGAATCATGAGCACCGCTGAAAGCGCCTCCGGGCGAGCACTCATGAAACCCTAATGCTGATTATCGATCCTTTGTGGATGTGGTTGTCAGTCGAGCAATTGAGTTAAAGGATCCTCCTAGAGACCTAAATTTTGATCCTTGTATTCTACCAAAATCATTCCAACATCAAGGCCATGATGCAATATCATTCTCACCGAATGAGGTTCTGATACTCTCCTTGGATCTTTGTTTCATGCTTATTGGTAAGTTCTTTAAACGTATGCCCTCTTTGAATTACTTAAGAAATATTCTAGAAGCTATTGGGTTCATTAATTATCATATTGGTTTTTTGAACTCCTCAAATGTTGTTTTTCGATTTTCCTCTGAAGATGATTACTATTGTTTCTGGATGAGGAATTCATGGGTGTTTGGGAGATTCCACATTAATGTTATTTAATGGACCCCCGATTTTGATCCTAACTTCGAACCACCCATCATCCCAAACTGGTTAGGATTTTCTGGCCTTCTGCTTCATCTGTTCAAACAAGCAGCCCTTTTTCCAATTTCCATCCTAATTGGCCATCCGCTTAAAATGGAATATGCTACCAACAATCTTTCCAGACCCTCAGTTGTGAGGTTTTTCACTGAAGTGGACGTCTCTCAACCTCTTCCATCATTTTTTTGGATATAAAATGGTCAGTCGAGCTTTTATCAAGAGATAACTTATGAAAACCTACAAGTATATTATAACAAATTTCATAAGATTTGTCATTCTTCTAAATATTGCAACCATGAATTCACTTTTCCACGCCCTCTCACCCATAAAAATCTGTATGGGTGGAAAAGGGTAAGCAGAAATTATCTCCTGAAGAATTTAATGATTATGCTAACAGATCTTTAGGGAAAATGTCCCTTGATGGATCTGTTGATACCCAACCCCCAGGAGATGGTGCTAGTGGATAATGCACAAAAAAACCCTGAAGTGGTGGATAAGGATTCCCTAGATAGGGTCACACCAAATAGGGATGTGTCCACTCATTCTAAATACCCTCAGCCTATGTGCCCTACTATTGATTATTATTCTGGCTTTGTGGATGTTGTTAATAATGCTCAGCCCACCTTTGTCACCTCAAAAGTCACACCTTCTTTTCAGACAGAAAAACAAGAGACACAATCTGAATTTAGTGAACCTAATCAAGATGAACTTGATCATGCATTTCAAATTGAGGATGTGTATCTGCAATCGAGTGTTAAAAAGGTAAGAAGACATTTGTTGACCCGGATGGATTTATTATTCCACCCTCCAAGAAGACCCAGAAATGTATCGATTATTCTAAGTTAGCGCGAACTATTATCACCAGATCATCGAGGATTTAATTGGAAAAACCTATGATCCTTCATCATCCAAAAGATGGTGGGGATCCCTCCTCCTCATCGGATGAAGATGATTCCTCCTCGCCTTCGGATTTAGAGGAGTCGGAGGATGCTATTAAGATCAGGAACTGCACTCGTGTAATCAAGGAAAGTTTTAAGGATAATATTACCCATGGATCAAGAAAAAAGACAGATAGTATTTTGAATGATATACTAACAAAGAGATAACCATAAATGATTATTTGAGTATTAGAGAGAGGATGCTCGATAGGGTGGAATTTGAACTTGATAGAGACCCTGGAATTGATTTTTTTACAACATTCCTAGGAATAGATGTACATGGATGAGTCTCTACAAGTAATTTGATCTATAGTTCTGATTCTGAATTTTGTCCTTGAGATGTTGTGGTTGATCTATTTATAGCTTCTTTTCGTATGTTGCGTGATTTGTGAATCAATATTTCTGAACGAAGGATCAAATGATCGGGCACTCACCAAGATGGATCACATGATTCAGGGGGATATCATCTGGATACTCTTCATTCACAGAATCATGTATCTTGAGAACTGGCTGACATTCTCCTATACCTTCTAGCAGTGGATATGTCTGGATTCTGGTGAAATTTATCATGATGATCTTGATCATGTAATCCTTTCTGAGGAGGAATATTTTCAATCAAGATCAGAAAGTCTAGAATTACATATTATTTTTCTTTTCAATTCACCATTTCATTTGTGTGATGATTTCTATTGATCTTCACGATATATTTTGGTCTGCATTATGCTTTCACTTGAGTCCTATGAAGCCACTGACTGCAGTTTTGTACAGCCTTGGATCCTGTAATTTTCATGTATATTGGTCCATATGCCTTCATGTTCTGGTGGATGGATTCCCATCATGCAGATTGATGATAACACCATATGTATGAGGAGCTTTAATATGGTGTTAAATACTGCCCACTGATTGCTCAAATTTATGGAAAATTTATGAACCTCCAGTGAAAACGTGAAGTAGACTGTGTACATTTTCAGTCTGCAATTCAAGATTTTAAAGTGAAATTGAAAACTCCATCAATTCATGCCTGAAATATTGTTTCTTGATCTAGAATTTCATGAAGAATCAACACCCTAAAAAATTTTGTTGATGTGGTCAATTTTTCCTCACAAACATAAGTATGATTGCAGGCCATTTGATTTTTCAATAAAATTTCAATGCTGACCCAGGAATTGTGGTTGAGGCTTGCTGAGCTCTTTTTCCCTCTCAGGGATGATTTATTGGTTTTTCTTGGCTCCTTCTATTCCTATTTTTTCTCTTGGTGGCTAAAACACATTGTACCTCATGTAATCACCTGACCATTACTTTTTGTTAATAAATTTTGGGGATCATGGGTTTTAACTCTTGATCTGAGACTTTCTGAGTCTATATTGTATTCTTGAATTTTGTATCTTTTTTTATGTGATTTTAGTAATTTTATGTTGATATATCTCATGGAAAAAATATGTACCCTCATTGGTAACATCAATGGTCTTATCCAAAAATCATTGGATATGTTCTAAGAAATTTAGACTGTTTCTCATTAAATTTTGTATCATTTTTAATAGAAAACTTTTTTTCAGTAAATAAAAACCACTTTTTTACGTTGAGAATGGATAAAGTAGACTTAATGTTTAAGGATTGAAGGACCTTTTTTTAACTATGAATATATTCAAATTTACAAATAAATTTGTATCTATTTTTAAAAATGGGGATATAAAGAAAAATTAATAATTGATTAGAAATGGGTAATGAAGGCATAAAGATAGTACATTTTGACATATCATTTTGAAGGTATTTAGAATAAATATCTAGGGGATTTTGTTGAGACCAATTTTTATGAATTTATTTTTTATCAAGGAATGAAAATATACTAAATTAGTTTTTTAGAAATCTAGTCAAAGGAACACAAGAATGATGTGAATAAGATCCCAATAATTTTTATATTAACTGTATGTATATTGAAAGGAACTTGCACACTTGGAATATAATGTTTCATGCTTTAGAGTTCAATCCATGGTTAAAAGAAGGATTAATTTTTTTGGATGTTTTTTTGAGGTGGATTTAAGGAGCATTAGACGACCAAGTAAATATTGTTACGTGTCTAGAAAAATACCTTGTGAGTTTGTGAATTTCAATACCCATGGAGTGGTAAAATGCATCTATGTAATGTTCATTGTCCTAATATGTAATGGTTTTCCCCTAGAACTATGTATTTTATATTGTTCATATTGAATTTTCATAAATTTAATATTATAGTAATGATGTCTATATAATGGTATGTTTGGAGCTACACCAAGGTAATCTAAATAAAACACTACTCATGTAAAGTTCATTTTCCATACTATGTACTTGTGATTGTGAATATAAGTGAAGGTAGAAAAAATTCAAAGCCATGTGAATAGGTAATATAAACTATACATAAAGTTTATAATATCTATACTGTTTGTACAAGATTTTAAAAACCAATATCTGTGTAAGTGTGTTTAAGATATTTTTAGGGGGCATCCACATCTATATAAAGCTATCTAAAACATCAGAACACAATAATAAAAGTAGTAATTATTGTATATAATGGTATGATTTATATTATATAGTCTATGTAAGGGTAACTGAATCTAAAAAAAGTTAATTTTATGATATTAATATCATATAAGTTTTATTGTGAGTTTCTTGACCTTGGAAATGAACTAATTCAATGAGATGGTAGTTCATAAGGAATTATTATGAAGTGGTTATGTTTTAATCTAATGTTGATAAGTGAATAAGTCTTAAAATGTTTTTATATCATGATGCTAATAATTTTTATCCATTCAAATGAGATATGAATGATATTTGTTAGTAGGAAGAAGGAAGAAAATGTAATAATAAGTGGTTTCAAAATCCACATTATGAGGTGGAGGAAGACTGACCATGAGATTCATATTAGAAGTGCACATAAAATCCCTGGCATGTGATGCATGGTGAAAAAATTCATGTGATGTATGAAGCTCAAAACTTATCTATTGAATGATATCACATTATTTATGATCCATATTATGGATAATACTAGTTAGGAGATACACCTTCATTAATTTTTTTCAATGAGTGAACATAAAAATGATGAACCACCCTATTTCTACATTATGGTACATAATCCAAGATGATATAGCTAAAAATATTCATTTCGTTAAGAGTGTAAAAGAAGGATACACAATAGGATCACATCCTCTCTATATCTGTTGGTGATAATTTTGATCAACCACCGAACCTCTGTTATTTTTGAAAGGCTATTAATCATTCTCATTGAAGGGTTTAAGTCACCTTCCAATTTCAAGTATCCAATAAATATAATCAAGGACTTAGGTTGATGATGTACACACTTGAATGTGTGAATAATTTTCTTTATTCATCATTGATCATTATAAATAATTATATATTCAGAAAGAAAATTGATGATGTTTCAATTTCCAAATACCATAAAAATTGTTTTTATATTATTTACACATTTATTTCTAAAAGATAAAATTTTCTACTTTTTGGTTTGTTTTCCCCTACCAATTATCACTAGACGACTATATGAAAACCATTAGTGGTATAAATGGAATGTTATTAAAGATTAAAACATGTTTGAATATCCGTGTTTTTATTTCTTGTGAAATGTAGTATTTTCATTAAAATTGTATTGGTTAAAGACCATTAAATGAGTTACCGAAAGTTAAATATGATTTAACATAATACGAGGAAGATACATTAATGTTAAAACAATATTCATAAGGTCCATTAAAATATAATACCATTATGAATTTTTTTTATAATGGTTACCATCTATTACAATGTTTTGTGTAAAAGTAATTAGTACATTACATTGATGACTGGACTTTGTGAAAGGTTCATGTAAGGGTAGTCTATTACATTAAAAACTTTCGTAAAGGTAAATTGGATATTACCCAAACCTATGTGGCATGCATAAATGTACTAACAATTTTCAAATCGCAAAACATTGTTTTCTTCCTTCTAACCCTTACAGGATTATTTATTTGTAAGGATCTTAACCATCAATGATTTTTCTAGATTGTCTTCCTAAATGTAAATTATATGAACATATATTTTAATAAAAATTATTTATTAATTTATTACATAGTTGAAAACATAAAATAAACCCAAAATATCATGAATAATAAATTCTTTTGTATATTAGATACATAGAATGCCAACTTGATACATGGGTATAACAACATCAATGAAACAATACTTAACATGATCCAAACATCTATTGATCTTTTAAAATTTCATGAGATAACATGGGGACATATGTAAGAAATGGGTGAGATATAATTTCTTGTAAGGTAATAAAGAAGATTTAACATGAATAAATTATTACATGTTAGTCAATAGGAATTTAAATTGTAAATCCTCTTCATAATCATAATATTTAAATGGAACATCATCATCATCACAACCCATCCCAAAGGGGCTGGAGCTCAACAACCCCAAGCTCACCTTTATAGGCTAGGGGGTGGAGATAACTACCATTATTCATTACTTACATGAGACGCATTTTCCAAATTCTCATGTATAAAAACACCCCACAATCTCAATACATATGTATAGTGGAATAAAAGAAAAATATGCAACATATAGAGTAACAACCATGTATGTGAAACCGAAAGGGAATAAAAAGTTTACTGTATTGTTAACAAAAAATTAAAGGGGAAAATAGATGCCCCATAAGATATATGTCACAACCTGATCATAATTGGAAAGTAAAATGCGGAGAGAGACTAGCTCTTGATCATTATGCTCTGACCGCCATATGTTTTCCAACACATCAGGCATCTCTATTATCCTCTGTAATCACCACCAACCTTTCCTTTGCCTATATAAAACATGAAATAAAAAAAAAATTAATTGTGCTTTAGAGATTATTGAATGGATTCCGCTTCTCTTTCGAACGCACTGCACGCGCCTCCTGAAGATTTGAATCTTTTTACCGTTAGGCTCCCTCCGGCTTGGTCCCCGCGGATGGCGGCACTCTCTTCGGATTCTTCTGGCCCTGATCTCCGGTCGCTTCCTCCGGGTCTGTGTGGTGTGGAGGAGCTCCCTCCGGCGTGTGCGCTCGGTGGCCGCCCAGACACTCGGAGTTTTAAATCCTTTTAAGGACGCATTGTCAGGACCATCGACTAAGCCCGTTCAACCTCGTCTGTCCTTTATTCCGGCTATTCAGCTGGCACCTCGCTGTTCAGATCGGGTCGGTGGTTGTCCGACGATTGATCTGTCGGAGTAGGAACTCTCTGAGGCGTCATCCTTCCATGATTTATCCTTGGTTGCTCGGTTCTGGCAAGATAAGCCCTCTCTAGCCTTTTTCAGGAATTTCATGGATTCGTGGGGGCTCTCCCAGCCTGCGGCGGTCTCGGTGCTTTCTAACGTTGTATTCTGCATCCATCTGAACGACAAGGAGGACTTTGTGAGGGCTTGGTCCAGGAAAGAGAGGCGTTGTGGTTCTTGGCGGTTCTCTCTAACTCGATGGTTGTGGGATGCGCACATTGGCAAGGAGTCGAGCAAGGCAGCGGTGTGGGTTCGGTTTCCTAGGCTTCCATTGCCTTCAGAACCCTTCTATCTTGGAATCTATTGGAAATGCTTTGGGGGGGATTTTTATGCATTGATGATGATACTAGGTGTCTTAAAGCTGAGTCGTGCCCTTGTGCTTGTGTGGAATTGGATATTGTGGAGCCTCTCCCATCCAAGGTGTTGATAAGAGCTGGTGCCGGGTTTTCGTGGTGGCAAAGTCTATGGTATCAGGCTCCTCCTCCCTTCTGCGTTGAATGCGGCCTTCAGGGACATTCCGCGACTGTCTGTAGGAAACGCCGCTCTAGACTCAAGGAGGGCATTCCGTTGGATGTCTCCTGCTCTTCTATGCCCTCTCCGTGTGCTGCTGCTGTTGTACCTGTGGGTTATACGGCGGCTGAGGAGCGGGTTGCTCTGGGTTCAATGGCGGTGTCTTCTGGTTCCGAGTTGGTGGGTGGTGACGTGCCCCGTTCTGCAGGCGGCCCTTCTTTTCTGAATCCGGTGGTCCAGGTGCTTGGTAAAGTTTCTGTTTCGGAGCGTTTCTCGAAATCCTTGGTTCCTGCCTCCTCCTTTGGCGCCTCTACACTGAAGTCTTCTATCATGGTGGCTTCATGCTCGGGTTCCATGGCTTCCGATGAGCATGCATTTCCTTTGGTTTTTACCCAGCCCCTTCCCTTTCCTCCGGCACCATCGCTTTTGTGCGATTCCCATGATCTGTCTGTAGGTTCCTCTAGCTGGTATGAAGTCTTGGGGGCTAAGTTTATTTCTGACCGCGTGTTGACGGAGCTGCGCTTGCCCAGGCGGCCACAGGAGAGGATGACGGTTGTCTCTCTGGTGTCCCTTAGACCAAAATCCCAGTTGGTCCTCTCTTCCAATAGGTTCTCTATGCTGGAGGAACCAGACGTTTCTGACAAGGTGTACTCCTCACCAGTTGCTAGGGAAGGCTCCATTTCGCTGGCGTGTTCTCCTGTTCCCCTGGGTGGGCCTATCACCAGATCGGGGTCTCGGGCTTCTGCATCCCCAGTTTTGTTATCCATGTCTGCTCTGTCTCGCTCGAAGGTACCCTCCTCTCTTTAAATGATCTCTCTTATCATTTGGAATGCGAGGGACCTGGGGGCTCGCGTTAAGTGTGCTTTCATGTCTTCGGAATCTCATGGCCACCATGTCTCTGTCGTTGCTATTCTAGAACCAAAACAAGATGTTGCTCGCATTTCTTCCTTCGCCAGAAATATGGGTTTCGCAAACAGCATGCATGTTGGTACACGTAACAAGCATATATGGCTCTTTTTCAAAGCAGGGGTTGTGGTGGATATCGTGGAGGATGTTGGTGGGAGTTGGCTTTACAAAGCCAAAACACAATAATCCATGGGATAAAAAGAAAGTGGAGGAGGGAACTCAACACAAGAGCTTGCAAGCTTTTTAAATTTCGAGCAACTTAATTTTACAACGGACTACAAAGATTTTATAGGCAAATGCAAAACAAAAGAAACGGCAAAGCATTAAATGAGAGAAAGAAAAAAAAACAAGGCTGAAAATAATAAAGCACCGCATGCATGCCACATGGGGAAGAGGAGCAGCCACATCGGAAAATGAGAAGCCGCTTCATGGGAAAGATAAACTAGAATCTTGCTTTGGAAAAAACAGCCGGAGTTATGGTTTGTATTTCCAACACTCCCCTTCAAACCAAAACCGACTTCATCCCGAGCATCGTTCTTAATCTTTTGAATGCATCTGACGGTAATGCCTTTGTGAAAATATCTGCCACCTGTTCCGAAGTATGGCAATATTCCAGTTTTATCGTTTTTTGTTTCACATGATCCCTGAGGAAATGAAAACGAGTATCAATGTGTTTGCTTCTCCCATGCTGCACCGGATTTTTGGCTAGTTCAATAGCCGACTTGTTATCCACATATATCACCGTGGATCCATCCTGTGGATGCTTCATTTCCTTCAAAAAATTTCTCAGCCATATTCCCTCACAAACAGTAGAGGATGCTGTCACATACTCTGCTTCACAAGTGGATAAAGCAACCACACTTTGCTTTCTTGAATTCCATGTAAAAGCAGTCGATCCAAGAAAAAATACGTACCCAGTAGTGCTTTTTCTTTCGTCTTGGTCACCTCCCCAATCACTGTCTGAGTATCCATACAGCTCTGCTTCTTCGTTGTATGGATAGAAGAGACCAGAATCTACCGTTCCTTTAATGTACCTGGGGATACGTTTTGCAGCTAACCAGTGTGACTCTTTCGGTGTCTCCATATACCTGCTTAGAAGTCCAACACTATAGACAATATCTGGCCTTGTGATTGTGAGGTACCTCAAGCTTCCAATCAGACTCTTGAACAAAGTCGAGTCAACGCTTCTTCCTTCTCCATCTTTTGTCAGTTTTAAGCTTGTTGCCACAGGTGTGTTTACAACATTGCAATTTGCCATCTTAAATTTTTCAAGTAGCTCCTTAGCATACCTCTTCTGAGATATATAGATGCCGCCATGTTGTTGTTTCACTTCAATGCCCAAAAAGAAGGACATGAGACCTCCATCAGTCATCTCAAACTCCTTAAACATGGCCTCCTTGAAATCATCGAACATCGGTCGACAATTTCCTGTAAACAATAAATCATCAACATACAAGCATGCAATAAGAATATCGCCACGATCATTCTGCTTGATGTAAACCGCATGCTCATATGGACATTGGGCGAAGCCATTCTCTCGGAGATAACTGTCAATGCGTGCATTCCATGCGCGAGGAGCCTGCTTCAACCCATAAAGTGCTTTATTTAATCGATACACTTTGTCTTCCTCCCCTTGCATGACAAAGCCTTCAGGCTGGTCAACATAGACCTCTTCTTCCAAAAATCCGTTTAAGAACGCAGACTTCACATCTAGCTGATAAATCATCCAATTATGATGGACAGCAAGAGAGATAATCATCCGTACCATGTCAAGGCGAGCAACAGGAGCGAATACTTCTTCATAGTCCACCCCGTACTTCTGTTTATACCCCTTTGCTACGAGCCTTGCCTTGTAGCGATCAACCTCACCGCCAGCCTTTCGCTTGATCTTATACACCCATTTGACGCCGATACTCTTCTGGTTTTTAGGAAGTGTGGTCAGCTCCCATGTGCCATTTTTCTCTATGGCATGAATTTCTTCTTCCATTGCGATTCTCCAACATTCTTCCCTTAAAGCTTCCTGAAATGTCAAAGGCTCATGATCTGCATAGAGGCAAAAAAGATTTACCTCTTCAGTATGCTCATAGATGTCACTCAAATTTTTCATCTTCATAGGAGCCATAGGCGAGGATGAGCTGGCCAAATTTTGATTTGATGGAGTGCTTTGAGGAGTGAGTAAATGTACTCCTGGACTTCTTCCAACGGATGATGCACCCGAGGAAGGTGTTGTGGGCGTCTGCTCCTGATGATCATGTCTTTCTTCAAAATCTTCAGTTTCGACTACAACATCCTTGTTTAGTTCTTCATCATCCCATTTCCACACTTCTTCCTCACTAAAGACCACATCTCTACTAACCACTAATTTATTGGTTAGTGGATTGTAATGCTTGTAGGCTTTATAGGCTTCACAATAGCCGATGAAAATGCATTTCTCACCACGATCATCCAGCTTCCTTCTTCTTGCTTCTGGAACTTGAGCATAGGCGACACACCCGAAGATTCTTAGGTGCGCCACGCTCGGTTTGTAGCCGCTCCACGCCTCTTGTGGTTTAAAGTTCTTGACACTCTTCGTTGGACACCGATTGAGCAAGTAGGCAGTACACGCCACAGCTTCTGCCCAAAAACTCTTCGGCAGCCCTTTCTCCTTCAGCATGGTCCTCGTCATGTCGAGGATGGTGCGGTTCTTCCTTTCTGCAATGCCGTTCTGCTGTGGGGTATAGGCTGCTGTGTATTGTTGTTTTATGCCATATTCCCTGCAAAAGTCTTGGAATGCATTTGAGGTGTATTCTCCACCTCTATCAGATCTGAGTACTTTGATTCTGTGACCACTCTCAGCTTCAACACGAGCTTTGAAAATTTTAAAGATAGATAAAGCGGAAGATTTCTCCTTCATGCAATACACCCAGAGTCTTCTACTGAAATCATCAATAAGGGTAATGAAGTACCTATTACCTCCAAGTGAGGGTGTTTCAAGTGGTCTGCAGATGTCAGTGTGAACCAACTGAAGTGGTTCTGTTGCTCTTCTGGACCCTCCCCTTGGGAAGGAGTTCCTTTGTTGTTTGCCGAGTGTACATGCCTCACACACATGATTTGTTGATTCAATCGTCGGCAAGCCACGCACCATTCTTGAGGAGGATAGAAGTTTAAGCCCGCTAAAATGGAGATGCCCAAAACGCAGATTCCATCTCCACGAATCATTCTTCATGAGCCCAAATAGGCACTCCTCGGCCTTTGTTTTGATGTGCAGTGGAAACATGCGATTCTTCGCCATTTGGACTTGAGCAATCAACCTCTTGTGAGCATCTCTTACTGACAAAGAAGAGTTCTCTAAGTGTATAACATACCCCTTTTCAAGGAGTTGGCCGAGACTTATGATGTTATTTTTCATACTTGGTACGTAATACACATTGGAAATGTAATTCGACTCACCATTCTTCAGATAGATTTTGATTTTACCTTTGCCAATCACCGGTACCTTCGATGAGTCGCCAAAGGTCACGTCGCCGCGAACTTCTTCAGTAAGTTCTTCAAAAAGTTCTTTGTTACCACTCATGTGGTTGCTCGCACCCGTGTCAAGATACCATACATTGGGGCGTTCAGATGCCTTTTCTTGTGCGAGGAGGAGTGTCGTACCTTCTTCTTCATGGTGTGACGCTTCAGCATAGTTAGATCGTTCATCATGATTCTCCTTGCTCCAACAATCAGAGGCATAGTGGCCGAATTTTTTACAGTTATGGCATTGAACATTTTTTGCATTTCCACGACCATGCATGAATCGACCTCCACCGTATCCTCTTCCACGGAAGCTACTGAAGTTTTGTTGCTTTTGCTGATAGATTGGATGGTATCCACGTCCTCTACCACTTGCACGATAACCGCCCCGTTGTGCTTGGCCATTCTTGGGTTCTTGTAGAGTCAGCTTGGACTCTAAGGCATGCTCTATTGTTGAACCCGCATTTTTCTGCATTCGCTGCTCATGTACTTGCAACGACCCCATCAACTCTTCAATAGATAATTTTTCCAAATCTTTCGATTCTTCGATTGCCACAACCACATGCTCGAACTTGGTTGTGAGCGATCGAAGTGCTTTCTCAATAACTCGAATATCCTCCATTTTTTCACCATTTGTTTTCAAATTGTTAATAATGATAATTAGGCGTGATAAGTAATCCGAGATACTCTCACCTTCCTTCATTCGCGCCGCTTCGAACTCCGCTCGTAATGTTTGAAGACGGACCCGCTTCACACGATCAACTCCTTTGAAAATGGTGGCAAGTGTATCCCAAGCTTGCTTGCTCGATGTTTCTTCGGCAATTTTTTCGAACGTCGATTCATCCAACCCTTGATAGAGAAGGAACAACGCCTTGTTGTCTTTCTTCCTTTGATTTTTGACAGTCGTCTTTTCTTCATTCGTGAAGGCCGCTTCTTTCTCCGCAGTGGGTACTACATACCCATCGGTGATGATCTCCCATAATTCTTGTGACCCAAACAATGCCTTCATTTGAATGCACCACCTCTCATAGTTGTCCTTAGACAAGGTCGGAACTTGCGGCTGGATCGCGGTGGCCATCTTTGGAATTTGGAGGATGCCTTCGAACCTGGCTCTGATACCAGTTTGTTGGTGGGAGTTGTCTTTACAAAGCCAAAACAAAATAATCCACTGGATAAAAAGAAAGTGGAGGAGGGAACTCAACACAAGAGCTTGCAATCTTTTTAAATTTTGAGCAACTTAATTTTACAACGGACTACAAAGATTTTATAGGCAAATGCAAAACAAAAGAAACGGCAAAGCATTAAATGAGAGAAAGAAAAAAAACAAGGCTGAAAATAATAAAGCACCGCATGCATGCCACATGGGGAAGAGGAGCAGCCACATTGGAAAATGAGAAGCCGCTTCATGGGAAAGATAAACTAGAATCTTACTTTGGAAAAAACAGCCGGAGTTATGGTTTGTATTTCCAACAGAGGATTCCTCACAGTTTATGACTACCAAGACTGAAGTCAGGGGCAAGGTTTTTGTTTTCTCCTTTGTGTATGCCAGTTGCAAGGCTTCCGAGCGACGTATTCTTTGGCAACATCTTCATGCCTTCCAGCCTCGTAATCATGCTTGGTTTCTTGGAGGTGACTTCAACGCTATTGTTGATGGATCTGAGAAAAGAGGAGGAATCAAGATCTCCAACAATTCAACCTGGGATTTCAGGAACTTTCTGGCTACAACAGGACTTATTGATCTGCAATTTTCAGGAAGCAGGTTTACATTGTGTAACAACCGTCGAGGCACCAGAAGGATTTGTTGTCGACTCGATCGTTGCCTAGCCAACATCCAAGGATTGGATTCTTTTGCTCGGTCCTCTGTCATTCATCTTTCCAGATCAGTTTCAAATCATTCTCCCCTGCTGGTGACTCTCAAGGAAGGGGACACAGGCTCTAGACACTTTTTCTACTCTTCTGCTTGGCATTAGTGGGATGGATTCCTTCAAATCGTTAGGAACTCATGGGAAAGACCTGAGCGGGGCACAGCCTTGGCTTGTCTCATGAACTGGCTCCAACATTTGAGGAAGGATATTCAATCTTGGCTTCCCAATAACAAGAATGATGATAGCAGTATGGGATATATCAAGAGAGAGATTGAGGATATTGAGAATGACCATCTTGACTCTTGGGATGATAACCATTTCTCTGTGTTGGTTGTGAAGCAGAATATGTTTGCTGAAAAACTCCTGGTGGTTGAAAGGGAGTGTAGAAAACGATCTCAAGCATTGTGGCTCAAAGGAGGAAAAAACACTGCTTATTTTTAGGCATGTATGACGGAAAAAAGGGTGAGTAGAAGAATTAACCTCAGGATGGAAGACGGTTCCTTCAGTTCGGATGCTCAAGTGGTTGGGAAAAAGGCATTGGAGTATTTTGAAGATCTCCTAGCTCGACCGAATGGTTTCAATAATGACATGTTAAGTGCCCAGGAAGGAGAGGAGGCTTTTCTGAACTGCATTCTAATGCTGGTGGAGAACAGGGACAATGACACGTTGCTGGCGACACCTGAGGAGGACGAGGTGAAAAGTACAGTGTTCGGTATGAATAAGGAAAGCTCCTCTGGACCAGATGGTTTTCTAGGTGCCTTCTTTGTTTTTTCTTGGGAAATTGTTAAAGACAAAGTGGTGGAGGCGGTGCAAGATTTCTTTTGAGGTGGCCCGTTGGGTAGAGCTGCCTGCGCCTCTAATGTGGTTCTCATCCCTAAGGTGAAAGATCCATCTGCCTTGAATCAGTTCAGACCTATATGTCTGTGTAACTTTGCTTATAATATTTTATCCACTCTTCTCAATAAAATGCTTTGTATTGTTATCCCAATAATCATATCTGAGGAGAAACATGGCTATGTGCAAGGAATAAGTATTCAGGGGGCCATTGACATTGCCCAGGAAATGGTCGACGACTTGAATAAAAAGATAGTTGGTTCCAATATTATGGTTAAGGTGGATTTGGATAAGGCCTATGATAAACTGGAGTAGCAATTTATTATCAGGGTTATGAGGAGATTTGGATTCCAAGATTGGGTGTGTGACTTGTGCTTTAGATGCTATGCTTCTCCATGTATCACTATATCTCTTATGGGAAAGGCCTTTGGGTTCTTTAAATTGTCTCATGGTGTTAGGCAAGGTGATCCCTTGTCTCCTACTTTGTTCATCATGGCTCAAGAGGAACTCACAAAGAATATTCCTCAAATCATTATGGATGGGAAGATCCTTCCTTTTCGTAACAGGTTTGGGAATAGCATGGTCTCTCATCTCATGTTTGCGGACGATATCTTATTCTTTATTAGTTGCAGGAAAAAATCAATTTCTGGGTTCTCTAAGGTTTTTTCAATCTTTGGCAAGTTGAGTGGTCAAAGAATTAACCCTTGAAAGAGTTGTGCCTTCATTTCTAATAAGTGCCCTAGAAGACACATCTCTGCTATCCAAGACAAGGTGGGTATTCAACGCCGCCAACTGCCCATGGTGTAACTTGGCACCCCCATCTCTAATGGAAGAGTAAAAAAGTTGTTCTTTGATGACATAATTAACCGGATCACAGGAAGAATTTGTAATTGGAAAAATCAGTTCCTCTCCTTTGGAGGTAGGATCACCATGATCAATAGTGTTCTCACCTCTATTCTGATGCATGTGCTGTCCATTATTAGGCCTCTGAAGGGAACTCTCAGGACCCTGAAAAATATTATGACTGCCTTCCTTTGGGATGCAAATCAAGCTGGGCGTTGCCATTAGGCCTCGTGGAAATGACTAGCTAGACCTGTCGATGAAGGGGGTATTTGTCTTCGTGATGTGGAGGAGTCCATGCAAGCTATGCAGGAAAGATTGTCTTGGGAGATTTTTGAAGGGAGATCCCTTTGGTCAAAGTTCATAACTGATAGATATGGGAAGGACTGGAAAAACTGGTCATTGAATCCCAAGAGATTATCAGGACCTGCTCGCTGCATTTTGAATCATTTGGATGTAATGGAAGGAAGTGTCCGTTGGACCGTTGGCTGTGGTGATGTCAACTTTTGGAACTCAAACTGGTCTGGAACAACTCTTCATTTTCCAGGATGCCCAACTCTGACCATCTCGTTTAAAGAGGAATGTCTTCACTCAGATTTCATTGATGTGATCTTGAACATGGAACAGATGGAGGTTTTTGATAGCATCATCTTGGGGGATGAGCCGGACCAGTGTAAGTTTTTGGGATCCTCTTCCGGTAGATTCTCCGTTCGTGATTTTAGAAACCTGACCCACGCCAGTAGGGGTATGGATGTGTGGGATTCAATGATCTAGTGCAAGGAGATCCCAGGGAAGATGAATTTTATGGTTTGGCGCCCGAGGAATCATGCTTTACCAACGGATGAGAATGTGAAAAAAGAGGCGTGAGTCTGGATTCCCGGTGGCAATGTTGCAGCAGGCCACACTAGGAAACGTCGGAGCATCTTTTCTTCCATGGTGCATGGGCCAAAGGCATCTGGTCTTTCCTGCAACAGGGGTTCACTCTCCATGTCTCCCTTGGTCCCATGCAAGAGGTGGTTTCGAGCTGGTTCCAGGGGTCGGGGCAATTGGGGACATCAGTTCAGATCCGTGGGATGGTTTTTTCATCTGCTTGTTGGGTTCTCTGGGAAGCTAGGAACAAAGCCAGGTACGAAGCCAAGATTTCAGGCTACTATTTATAGGTGTGGGTGAGGCTACTTGTGATGGAGTTGGGGGCTCTTATTAAAAATGCACGGCAGTCTGTGACTTTGAGAAGATTTATCCCTGGTCTGTGCTCAGGTTCGGTTTCTAGCCAACTCAACCAGAGCCGATGGGTGCGATGGGTACCACCTTGTACAGGGCTAAAATTGAATGTGGATGGTTCTTGCTTGAACGTAGAAATGAGAGGGGATGGGCTGATTCGTGACAGCAAGGGTTCCATGCTTATGGGATTTAGTTCCTACTTTGGTGTCAGTAATTTATTGGGTGCGAAAGCTAAAGCCTTGGTCACAGGTATTTCCTTATGCAGGCTGTTCAATATCCACATCACCGAAGTTGAGATGGATTCTGCGATGATGGTCAAATTTCTTCAGGGCAATGGGGTAGTCCCCTAGGAGCAGGTTTATATGTTCTGTTACTGCAAAACCTTTTCCAACCATAATATTTCTTGTCAAGCACACTTGGCGTGAAGGGAATTTCATGGATGACTTGCTGGCTAGTAAGGGAACATCAGGAGAGAGACTAATTACCTACACTATCTTGGGATCTCTGCCTGATGATTGCAAACTCATTGTTAGAAATGACGCTCGTGGTCTTCATTACTTTCGCCCTCTTGATGACTTTGGTTGTATGCTCCCGATTTTTGATTTTGAATAAAAATGTACTTTTCAGGCAGGACATAAAACATGAAACATGTACGAAAAACTCATACATGGTTGAGTATATACATACCTATTATGGAGACCTGAATGATGAAGGGGGAGTAGTATGAGACATGATAGGATTACGAAGACAACTCAAACAAATGAGATATATTTTAAAATCCAATGTCCTAGATACCCATATATATGGTGAAAACAATAATACAAATATAAGGTAAAGGGGATATCTGTCTCATACCTCAACCTAGTAGAAATATCCAACAATTTCGATATTGCAATAATGATTCCTAGTATCCCCTGCATCTACCCAAAAGAAATATCTACGTCAGGCCACCCCTCACCACCATACTATTCAATTGTGGGGAAATAATCTATAGGTAGAGGAGTCATTCTCTAGTACAATGTGAGGGTTATACTTAGTATATATCAAGTGGAACCATTCCACATGGAAGTAAGAAGGTTACACTCTAATGGTAGATAGAGGACCTTTTCCTAGCCCATCTAGAAGGTTCCACTATTGTATTCGTTAATGGATGCATGCCTAGCCGAGCTTTAGGGTTTCACTCTAATAATCGAGGACCCATGCTCTAATACCATGAGAGGGTGCCACTTGGATAATAGATAGAGGATCTGTTCCTTTAAAATTATATGGGTTCCACTCTCATTGTCGAGGATCCATTCCCTAATTATGTAATAGGTTTCCATTCGGTGGTTTGGTGGAGGAACCATCCCATATCCTAGTTAGAGTGTTCCATTCTAATTATTGGTCAAGGACCCGTGCCCTTCCCAGCAAAAGGGTGGAATTCGAAGAGTATATAAATGAACTATTCCTAGATTGTCTAGACGCTTCCACTCTATAGATTGGTAGATGGCCCATTTCATATCTCAATAAGATGTTTCCACTATAGAAGCCTCTAGTGATCTTGTCAAGTCACATTCATCATCGAGAGTCGCCTAAAGAAGCATCATGACCGGAACATATTTCATCATATATCAAAATCCACAACAAATGAAACCACTATGTTCTACATGGGAAAACACTCTAGATAAGATACCCACAAGCTATAATTTATGTCTAATAGAAGGATATATGATATGTATATGTTAACTCAAAAGGAATGAAGGGGTACATGGCATGTAATGGGACACTCACTACATGTGGTCTCACTTAGCTTACCACTTGTTTCCATAAAGGTACATGGATCACTAACTATGTAGCACTATAGGGAATTTTAGTGGTCTACATGATGTCCCTCATCCAACAACGGTCCTACTTTTACTCATTATTCATGAATGTGAATGTATTTCCATTTCTGTGTAGATAGGTTCATGGAATTTCCTTCCAAACAGTGTTCGGTATGTGTCCCTAGCCGTGTCAGTGTACATTGGTACACAATGTGTACATGGTTGTGTCCTCTTTCATGACGACTTAACAATGTGATTCTTCATAAGACACGTATTCCTGGTGAGTGATACATGGCTTATGGCACAGCCACAAGGCGTGTCATCCTCAACTTTCCAAAAACCATAGCACCATAGGAACAAGGGTACTTCATAGTGTTTGTTCATCCATGTACACACCGTGTAGTTGTGATTTTCCAAAAAAGATAGATCTATTCACTATAACATTAAATTCTAATCCTCTATTAAAGATCTCACCTCTTTGCCTACTGAAATCGAAGGTAAGGCCTTCAATTCTTCATTTCTGGCCATTAATTTGTGGAAAAATGAATTCTTGTAGATCAAGATGGATTTAGAAAACCTGAATGGCTAACTCTCATGCCATAGAAAATCCTTCTTTAGATCCCATATCATTAAATTGAACATTTGGAACCTAAAAACTACCCCAAATTAGTCCTTGATCACTAACTCATTTTCACATATGAATCCATCTTGAATCATGGGGTCTGATCAGGATTGATCTTTCCTAGTAGTGTTGAATCATGAACCCATGGTCCAATGATGATTAACCCAAATAAATATGTAGATAAATGAATCAAAATAATATCTTCTATTGTTTATTTATGTTCATAGACAAAAAAATACAAATGGGGATGCTTAGCCTGTGAAAAATAAATAAATAGTTTTATGGATATACACGGGAACATGAAATTGATCATTTAGAATATATCAAGTGGTAGAAATTATCATGATAAATATAATTATTAAATTGGGTCATAATCAAAAACATTTTAAGTCATACATAGTTTTGGATCATTCATAAATGAGGAACATGCTTGCCAATGAAGATAAGGAATCGTTGTGTTCACTTCGTCTCAATATCTATGGGTCTAGATTTTCATCAACATTGGATCTTGATTTTCTAATGAATGGTGTAAGGAATTTATATCAATTCTCCCATGGGGTACGTGGATACACCCTGGAAATTTTATTAATTGTTTATTTATTGATGAAAACTATTTTAATTCATTTATTTAAATGAATGATAAATTATTTATTTTAACTAAACTCCACTCTCAATGGTTGTAATGTATAAACAACAACAAAAAAACAATTTCAGGTCACACCTATGGTAAAACTTATGTTCTGAACTATACCATGGTTTCAGATTTCTAATCCATGTTTCTGTTTAATATATATATCATTTTTGTGACGAAACAATTCACATGTAATATAAAATATATTTTAAAAAAAATTAATTTCGGGCACACTAGGTCTCGGAATTTCCTTAGGTGTCATCTATTAGAACCAATATATATATATATACATATTAATATTTAAAAGTCTTAAAAGCCAAAAAAATATTCATATTTCCCTCCATCAATCTTTTCATCCACGAAATGAAACTCTAAAAAAATCTCTGGATACTAAGCCCAAGTCTGGCTGACTTTCCCCTTGGAGCTCTTCTGCATGATTTTGTACCGCCACAACCCATGATCCTATGAGATGGTACATCCACGCAGGTTCATATCCAACCGATTCTTGATGACAAGTAGGTGAACCAAAAAGGGGCTCCAACTAAGATATTCGACTCTCCCAAGCCAGTAATGTGCATGGGGCCTTGCACATATATCCTCATCTATTAAACATGGAATAAATCATATACCTATTCCAACAAAGGGGGTAGGGTGAGGGGTAAGAAACAATTCCAACCTTCTAGAAGATCTAGAACTACCGGTTGGACCATTGTGATAGATTACCTCTCCATTCGAATTTTCAAAATCCTCAATGTGGGGAGACTCTCAAGAAAACATGGTCTTCCTGATCGAACTCAAAGGGCCTACAATCTCAATCGATATAATATTTATGCCAACTTAGATCTATCCTCAATTTCTCGCAGATGACCATGAGCTTATCCATCAACTTATAAACCATCTACAGTCACACAAGAGATTCCTCACCATTCATTGTACATCAAATGGGAGACTTGAAGTGTCTCCTATATAGGGCCTCAAAAGGTTCTATGCTGATAGTAGAGTACAAGCTACTATTAAATGTACCTTTTACCAATGTAATGTGGTCGTACCACCTCTGGCCAAAGTCTAATACACAATCCCTTACCAGATTCTCCAAAACCTAGATAGTGTGCTCTGTCTTCCCCTCTATCTTGTGGTGAAAGTATTCACTCACCCTCAGTTGGGTCCTAAATGATTCATGCATGCCTCTCCATAATTGTGATGTGAACAGTCCATCATGGCCATAGAAAATAGTCGAGATAACACCATTAATGTGAAAAATATCCCATACATACATTTAGGAAAAACTATCCACAAAACTCCACTACCTGATAACATGGAAGTGTGCCGACATTGTGAGTCAGTCAATTATCACCTGATTTTCATCATCGAAATTCATTGAATGTGGAAACCCTATAAAAAAGAATAAGGATAATCCATCCCATTTCCACTGTGGGGTCTTAAGGGGCTATAACAAACCCATCGTAACTTGGTCCTCATCATTCACCTGCTGACAATTGAGACACCATTAGATGAACTCAAATACACTCCATATCATGATGACTAACAAAAACTACTACAAAAGGTCTCTATACATATTATCCACACCATGATATACCACTAATAGAGAAGTGTAAAACTCTCTCATCACCTCCTCTCATATCAGGTTTGGGACCACTATTCATCCCTAGAAAAGGATTTTGGAGTTACCGCTTTCGGAAAATATATCTTCTGAATCTCTTAAGGATAACTGATCATAAAGGACCTCATTGTAGATTTCTCCCAAATGGAACTATCTCACTTCCTTGAGGAGTGTGGGAGTCAACACCATCAACAAAATAAAATCTACACCCTCCTTCTTATCTATGGTCATCTATAGGGAATCCTACTACTGAGACACCTCGTACACAAAATTGGCCTCAAACTTCCTACTATGGGCACCTGCTACCACATTTCCCAACATGATATTATAGAATATCTTAGAGTCATAGTCTAGAAGGAACTCTAAATATCACCACTATATAATGTTTAAACATCCATATGTGAAGACACACCAGAGACTCTAAAAGAATGTGTATACCAAAAAACATTCTCCTAGAATATAGGGCCTCCACATCCTCATAGTGAAGACTACCACTTCCATATTTGGGTCATGGGTTGCATTGTTCTACTAATGTTGTATCAATTTCCTCGACTCATATTCAATAACCTCACTCCTCTACATCAACAAAATGATGATACCAACTCCAGAGGAATCTCAATGCATAACATACTCCATGCCCTTATATTGATGGTTCAAAAATGTACACCCTTAAGCCTCAACCTCAACTATTATATAGCTATCTTACATTGATTATTCAAGGTAAACTGCTCCAATTTCCAAATTAGGGTTTAAAAGAGGTAGCAATCCTAGATAAGAATTCCCCAAACCACCTGTAGTAACCCACCAATCCATGAAAACACATCACATATGCCACACTAATGGGTGTATCCCAAAAAAGCACCGCATCGATATTCTCTGGGTCCATAGCTAAACCATGCTTAGAAATGACACGTTTGAGGAAGAGAAACTCATGAATACAGAACTGAAACATCGAGGGTTTACTATAAAGATTAATCACCCAATGAAAATCCAGAACCATGAACTATGATTTTGTCGATCCTCCTATAATAAAAAAAATATTAGTATCTCATTGAAGAATAGAGAAACCAAACAATGCATGTATGGTTATAAAATATGGTCTATCAAAGATGCAAAAACTACACGGTAATTATTCAAACAAAAGATCATCAGCTGGAACCGATAGTTTTTGTAGTGACCATATAAATCCATCATTGGAACACTGGTGTCACAATCACTCAAAATTTAGTAGCCCGACCAAAGAATGATTTTTGATAAACAAATTATGCCTCCCAATTGGTCAAAGAGGTCACCAGTCCTTAAAAATAGATAGTTTCCCTATATCATGGCCTTGTTTAGGTGAATACAATACACACAAATCCTCAAGACACCATATAAATTTTTCATGAACAACACTATAGCTTCATAAGGGGAAACATGCGACCTAAAGAAGATATCAGAGTTCTCCCATGATGCAATTAATTATAAAAATCAATCTACCACCTTAGAGGTACAAACAGAAAGTTTTTGCAGGAAGATTCCCATAAAATCTTCAATGACTGAAAGAATCCTAGTGCCTGAAGATAATTCTACACCAATGGATACACTGAGTTATATATGGGTGATGGGTTGTAACCTCCTTCTTTAAAAACCCACATGTCCTTCCATGATATCTCTCACACCCACAATAGAGAATTTCATCCCATTAGTGGGAAGCAATCTGACCCGTCTGTAGTGACAGAAAATATAGGCTCGAACACTGAAAAAGTAATCATTTCCCAAGATGATATCCTAGGTTTCTATCACAATGATCAAAAGGTCCCATGATATCATATTTTCACCAATATGTAGCTAAAATTATCATATGAAAAATGATATAGTAGAAGTGTTCTCCATAGAATCATAATGAAAAAGATCCAAGGTAATACCTCAATAGGGAGCTCTTGTTCTCAAATCAGTATTAAAGAAAAAATGAATTACTTACGTACGTGTTTAGTAATACTGAGTAACATCTATAATAAATATAAATCACATGTTTAATAATCTAATGTTCCACTAGATCGTAAGCCCCCATAACATGCAATTATCCCCGTCCCCAACCTTCAGCACCCTAAGACTGTTGTGGCCTGCCTGGTGGTGGTGATGGAAAGATATCATAAAATCATCAACCACTAATAGATACTCCTCTTAGAGATATACTTTCTCCTCTTCTAGATCCTCCTCCCTTGGGCCACCCATCGATTTCTTGGGAGATCATAGATCATGGATCGACCTCTGACCTGGCTCTGTCTATTATATGTATGTGGTCATAAGCATGTCGGGTCTGGAAATAACACTCCATGTGATCAAACTTATCACATGCATAAAACATCACCTCTATGGGTTTCCCCAATCCTCTATTCTTCCCCTAACCATGTGCCTAAGCCATTTCTTGGGGATATCTCATGCATCAAAATCCTATCGACTGCTGTCTTCAAGCTGTTGTAGACAAAATAAATATATAACACCCCTTTCCTGGTCCAACATTAAAGCATCCATCTAACAAAAATTTATCCATCGCCAGTTAAAAATAAAACAACCTATCATATGTGGAAATTATTAGGGGTACCACACTATAACAAAATATCTACGAAGTCCTTTCTCAAACATCAATGCTTGGATGTTTGCGTGTCGGTCATATCAAGGGAGTACCACAAACAGTCTGTAAAACTCACTCCATTCTCTAAAACTATTATCTCCCCCCCATTGTAGCTCCATAATGTCTTGAATATGAATAATGATCAAGATGTAGTGGTAGTACTCATCACATACTAGTTTTTGGATGTCAGACCCTGAGAGTGACAACTCCTCTAGCATCTATGTAAAAAAACACCACCAGCACCTAACTGATCCGTGGAAAAGGCTAACAACCAACACATCAACATGATCTATTAGTGTTGAAATAATACTAAAAAAAGTCCACCGACTTTAAAAAAGTCCTCCACTATCTGGGTATATCGAATGACATGGAACCTCAACATCCTCGAGCACTGGAACCCACAAAGTGCCCTTATCCTCTATGCATCCACATCTTTCCCTATTGGTTTGATATTCTTATCAACTGGTGGGGGTGACAATACCAATATACCAAGAGGACGAATCTCATGGAATAGAAACTAAAATACCTCCTCATCATTCATCAGATCATCATCACAATTCGGAATTGTTGACCTGGTTGGATATCATTATAAAGGCATCATAGATATTAAATCCTGATATTGGGTGGTCTGATGAATATATATATATATATATAGAATTGGGACATGAATCAAGAATGAAATTAAAAAGAATAAGTTCTGTATTATTTATGTATGGGTTATCCCTATATACAATGTATTTTTATAACAATTTGACATTAAGGTAGTCATGGTCTAATTTAATGGATATGTCAACCACCCCAACAACACTGAGTTTTCTAGCATAATATCCACACTCCAGACACATTGATATTATTTCCTATATCTGAACCAAATCCTCATAAGGGTCTAATACAAACACCGTCCCAAGAATCAATCCACCTCTAATTCCAATCATTCATGACTCGACCCATTGTGGATCAAGAAGAAACTACCCCAAGCTTACTTCTATTGGATTAGAGATGACAACAATCATAAAAAAGTATAACTAAAATATAACTCATTTTCCTAGTATACCTACACACGCACACACACCTGACCATTTCAATATATATGTGTAGAGGATAAAACAAACAAAAAGATTCGACATCTTGAGTAATAACCATGCAGGAAAACCCTCTAGGGAATTGAAAGATTACTTTAGTGTAAACAGAAAAGTAAAGGAAAAAATACATGACCAACTAGATATATGTCCTATCTCAACTAAAACAATAAAGTAAAATACCGAGAGAAATATGATCTTGATCTCTAATATCCGTCCATCGTATGTGGTCTAATTCACCAGGTATCCCTATGATCCTCTATAGTCACTATTGTCCTATCCATTATCTATATTAAAATGACATGTTCATGAAAAGACCACTCCATCATGAGTATATACATACCTAGTAGGATGCCCTGAAAGCTGAAGGGTGAGATGTAAGAGACTAGATATAAATTGGGAGAGATCTCAACCCAAAGTAACATAATTTAATATCCAATTACTTGTATATATATACAAATTATCCAAAAACTATCCCAAGTGATAGAGAAATGAGATCTCCATCTCATAGACCATCCCATGGGAGAGATCCAATAATTAAAATAGCCCATCAACAATGCCCAACATCATGTGTATCTTCCTAGTAGAAACACCCAAGTAAATATACACCTATCCACTATTCCACATAGTTAAGGGGTAGAAATCAATGTAAAGAAGACCCATTACCCGATACAATAAGAGGGTGACACTTATTATATAGGTAGAAGACCAATGCCTTGTCCAATAAGGAGGGTTCCATTTTAATGGTTGATATAGGGCCTATGCCTAGACCATTTGGAGGGTTCCACTCTAGTAGTTGGTAGAGGTATGATGCCCATCAGAGGTGGAGTATTCTACACATTTAGTTGAATAACCATGACATCATACTGTAAGGGGGATCCATTAGGATTTCAGATAGAGAATTGATGCCATATCCAGGAGGAGGGTGATAATGAGGTAGTCAAGGAACCATGCCCTCACTCCGTAGGATGGTCCCTCTCAATGGGTAGGTAGAAGAACTATTCCCTATCCCAGTAAGAGGGTTCCATATTAATAGACGATCAATGACCCATTACATTCGTAGTATTTGTACACTCAAAGAGTAGATTTATGATGCATGCCAAGACCAGCTAGAGAGTGCAACTCTATAGATAGGTAGATGACCCATGTCCTATCACAGTAAGACGATGGCACTCTAGAAGAATCTTATGATCCTTCCTAATCAATAATATCATTGAGCATCACCTATAGAAGGATAATGCATGGAACATCTCTCATTGTCCCTTAAAAGACACAAAAGTGGGAACTTTCCTGATCTATGGGGAAAAATACTATGGATAAGATACTATTGGGATAGAATCTAAGTCAAAATTAAGGATATACAATAAGAAGGAATTTATTTAAACGGAAATAAATGGTACATGGCATGTAAGGGTACCCACAAGACATGTGGTCCCTCTTCAATGCCTTCCCAAGTCTCTGATGGTACATGGAGCACTGAGTGTGTATAATTACATGGTGTATAGGTGGACTACATAATGTTCCTCATCCATTTAACTTCATGATCATCCTCCCTTGTTGTGTTTGTGTATGTATTACTATGTCCATATACATAGGTACATTCCATTTCCTTCTAGTTGAGGTTCATCCCATGTCCTTGGTTGTATCTGTGTACATCAGCACACGACGTATGCCAATCCATGTACTCACTCATGGTTTCATTCATGTGTGCTCTTACACATAGATTTTCTTCCCAAGGTGGGATAAATAGTGTGTGGCCGGCCAACAAGATGTGTCATCCTTAAAATAATAAAAACCCTAGCTCCACAACTATAGGAGTATTATAAACTGTGTATTCATACATGTACATTCCATGTATTAAAGATTTAAACAGAAATTTAGATTTTTTTTCTAGAACTATAGATCCAACTCTTCATCTACATATCTCACCTCCATGAATTCCAAAACTGATGAGGATGCACATGATTATTCAATTTTTGTTGTCTTTTTCTAGAAAAATGAATTCTTATTGATCTACATGAATACATAAGCCTCACATGACTCCATCATCACCTTTTACACATTAAAAATATTGTTTCACATCCTTGAACCATGAATTAGTCATCCATTATTAGAAAATAATCTTAAATCTATCCATTATCACTAATCAATTCGTCGCATGTGAAACCGTCATGAATGCGGGTTCCTGATGGGATGGGTCCTGCACGAAAATGTCAAATCCTGACCCCTTGGTCCAATGATGACTATCATGAAGAATTATTGTGATAAATTCTTAAAAAATATTTCACAATATTTTTCCATTAAATCATTTCCAATGAATAGAAATGGGAATGTCAGTGGTGATAAAACTAAAGGCAAAATTTATGGTCAGTACATAGGTGCATGTGATGGCTAAATTATTGATAATAAGAGGGGTTGAGTCAATAAATATCTATAAATTTAATAAATAGGTAAATAATTCACTAATTTATGATTCCTATATACTTTTCGATTGTCCATCAATGATGAACATGGTCTCTAATGATGTAGAGGAATCGTTGCATTTTTTTCATCTCAATCTGCATGGATTCAGAGTTTTGTAAATTTAAAATATTAATTCACCAATGAAATGTGGAGGGATATAAAGATTTATGTGGATAAACCCAAATAAATGATGAAAATTTATTTAGTTCAATTAAATAAATAAATAAATAAATAAATATTTTAACTATATGTAACCCTCCAACTGTAACGTTATCTAAATTCACTATACAAGTAAATTTTAGGTCACACATTGGGTAAAACTAACGTTGCAAAATCAAATGTGGTCCCATATTTTAAATTCATGATTCTGTTTAAAAATTATCACAATTGTTTATTAATCTGTTGTTGCATAATAATGTTTATTTAATATTTTTAGAAAAATAATTCTTGAGAAAATGGGACTTAGAAGCACACGTAATATCACATCCTAGGTCTGAAAATATTTCTAGAAATATTTCAATGTATTAAAAGTAAAATGGGATCTCTAAATTAAAAGACTACCCAATGCATTTTAGGGATATTTAATTCTTCGCCCACTCATCACTTTCATATCATGTGAATGTATAATTATGCCACATATATCATTAAATATAGGATCATATTTCATCACATATTATCATAGGAACAAGAAGTGTGGGAAAATTATATCTAATTATATAGTAAATAAATAATAGGTACATATAGAAGAATACCCTTTATTGGAAATGGGGATGATTTTTCCCAAAACAAAAGTTCCACTTGGAAAATTACAAGATAATTTCGGCAACATAATGGGGTTACTAAAGGATTTATGGGATGGATTAATGAGAGTGGAAGGGATCTTTAATCATATATTATCATATTTCATGTTTCAAATATATCTAATAACATAATGAAACAGGAAAAATTTGGAATAATATGGGATAATACAAAGAATGGGTTTGAATAAATAGGGGAATGAGAGGATTCCTTACTTCAACATAGTAACACCTTACATAATGTATATAAAGAGAGAGCATAAGTAGACTAACATTATTATAAAATAATTTGGATACTAAAGGGATATTTATAGAATCAAGACTATATAATCAATTCAGTTCCGAAAGGATAAAAAATGAAAGGTGTTTTAATGGAAGAGAAGAGAGAGCGATCACTTACATTGGTATATTGATAACGCACATAAAGGCTGTAAAAAGAGAGGATAACTGATAAATATTTATTAGAAATTAAAATGGAATTAAAGGGATATTTATTAATAAATATACACATAATAAATCTTAATTGAAAAGGATAAATAAAAATAATACATTTTAATGGAAAAAAAGAGATAGAGAGATCCATTACTTTGAGAGGGTTATTTCAAATGATTGGGAGGGGGTTATTGAGAGCACGGGGGAACCATTGGAGGGATTTAAAGAGGGAATATAAGAGTGTATTCATTATCAAAAGTTTTTTGGTGAATATAAATGGGATATTGTATGAGATTATTTAGAAAAGTGAGGGGAGTTAAAATTATTTCCATAACATAGTTTTTGGACTCTGTATAATAAAGCAATCAAAACGAAAACCTTTCCATGGTTTTTGAAAATGGATTCTACCAAAGTAAGGTTTTATATTATTTGACAAGAATGTATACTTAAAATAGTACTGTTATTGATGTGGATGTGATTCATGTTAAAAAATAATTGATTTTAAAATTTTAATTTATAATATAATTTTTAAGGATTTATAAATTGTTTATAAAATTAATCCACTAAGACCCAAAATCATTTTTTAAAATAGTAAATTTATATTTTATATTTTATAAAATTTGTGGAACAAATTTAATCACTTTTTAGTCATTATGATGTCATAATATACTTCATATATTGGTACTGTATTTAATTTGGACCCAAAAGTTCGATTGTCTCTAAAAATTACGAAAAACAATTATTGGAAAATAATGACATGATAATTTAAAAAAATTATTTATTTTCACCAAAAAAATCAATGTAAATGAGAATTAACACTTTGAAATAAAAAATATACTTTTATTGAAAGATATTGGTTTATTATAAAAAGTGCTTTTGAACTATATATAAATTATTTTTCACTTAATAAAAATATATTTTCACTTATTTTTTATAAAAATTATTTAATAATAATATATTATAGACATATCATTTATTTTAAAAATTCATGAATTCAAGATAATAGAGCATTTTTATTAAAACTATACATTTTTGAAAAATACAATTTCTATTTCATTGTATTAAAATATATTTTTTGTAAAACTAATCAACTAATCATTAAAAAGTAAAAATAATCATAATGTGTAAATATATTTCATATTTATAAATAACAAAAAATTGATATTATTTGGGTCTTAATACATATACTATTATTACACCAAAAAATTACTTTAGGCTAATGTGTGTCATCATGATATTTTGATGGGGTGTTTCTATGAACTTGGTTTGTGTTATGATCGCGATAAGAATGAACATCTCCCATGAAAATATTCAATCATTCTTTAGTTGTTGAATCAAAGCATGGGGTTGGTCAAGGGAAAATTCCAACGATTATATCTCCAAGGGAGGCTCTAATAAATGGGATTCATAAGATAATATCACACTTGTCAAGGCCATTGTTTTTTTCATCCGTATCGATTGGACTTTATCATAACTATATATATAAATCATACGATCACCTCTAAATAGTTATATTATAAATGGTTATTATTCTTAATGGTTATTTAAATCTGACATGATGTAATGTTTCAAAATATAAAAACTAATTAAATGTGTTTATTAGTATCATATTATATAATTGGGAATTTAATTTAATCACAATGGAGGTTTTATTTATAAAAAATTTGGTCATTACATTATCCCTCATTTAGAAATTTCTCTGTCAAGATTTTGATTTATTACTCTAAAAATTACAAGGGAACTTCTATTTCATTTCCACTATGGGTTCACATGATACTTCCACAAACATATAGTTTCTCCACAATAGTTTTACCAGGAGAGATGTTTTGTTTTTTATAACATTGTCTCTATTATTTAAGATCTTCACAAGTGACTCATCATATAAATGGTCATTATCCAATGGCACTACCATGATATTTAGAACATGTGAGAGTTTTGGAATTTACTTAACCAAGAGGGATACATGGAACACATCATGTAATTAAGATAGGTTAGGTGGGAGCAGTAGTTGATAGGCCACTGCTCAGATGTGATCAAGTATCTCAATGGGGATGATGTATAAGGAATAATCTTTCTGTTCTTCCCAAACCTCATGACATTATCCCTTTAAAATAAAAAAGGAACACTTTATCACCAACCTCAAAATACATGCCTCATCGACAATTATCTACATATCTTTTCTATCTACATTGGGTGGATTTTATAAAAAAATTAATGGTTTTATTGTTTTATACTATCCCTTGGATAAGATCAAGTCCCATCAGCTTCCACTCCCCAACTTTATCCCAAAAATTTAGAGTTCAATACCATTTCCCACATATTTCCTCATATAGTTAAATTTTATTACTAGAATGGAAACTATTGTAATATGTGAACTCCACTAGGGGAGGTGATGGTATCGAAATCCTTGTAAATATAGTGAAAATTATCTCAGTATATCCCCTAGAGTTTTAATGGTACTATCAAGTAAACCATCCATTTGATGGTGATAAGCAGTGCAAGGGCTTAGTTCTATATAAAATTATTAATGATATTCTTTTCAAAACCATGAGGTAAACATTGGAGCTTTATCATATACAATATATGGCGGCACTATATGAAGTCTCATCACTTATATTATGTATATATTATAAATTTTGTGAAAATATAAATCTTCGTTGACAGAAATAAAAATAATTGAATTGGTAAAGTGTTTAACAAACACAGAGATTGAATTATTTGCATTATATGTAAAGGGGAGTCCTATAATGAAATAAATGGTTATGTTTTCCCATTTACAAAATGGTTTTGGAAATGGTGTCATGATACCCTTACACATAATTCATTCAACGTTGACTTTTTGGCATTCCAACCATTAAGATATGTAATCTACAATATCTCTCTTCGTGTTATCCCATCCGTAATATGATTCAATGTTTCTATACATCATAGTGCGTCCTAGATTAATTTAGAAGAAGAGATATGCACATCAACTAGATGTTCCCTATTCAGTTCTCATATTTATGGGATACATATCTGGGTTCCAAACCTTATAACTAATTCTTCAGTAAATTTGAACTCTAGAGTATTTCCTACCTTCTTTAGTAGAACCACAAAATATCATTGAGCCTCCTTTATCATTTCAATAATTCATGGTTGAGAATTTATTTTACAAAGGTTTGATATTGAATCATTAATTATTTCCAAATCAATCATTTTCATTTCCATGAATTCTGTGTCCCTCACAATCCACATCATTCTTATTGTTACGGGATCCATTCTACTTAGAGAATTTTCCACTTTGACTTCCATACAATGATGGTATCATATTGAATAATCATGATCATTTTTTAGATTTAACCACCTCCAATGGTTCATATTATGATCCTTCTGTATGGATTTATATTTGAGGATTTTATTATTGGTATATATGTCACACTTCTCCTTGTATACATTAAACACCAAATATTTCATGTGAAGATAACTGTAGATAATTGTTCATCATATGTTTGGCAGCTCTACTCATGTATATTTAGTTGGAGGGAGTCTTAGGCTAGCACTTTGATATCATTCATGAGTAGAAAACACAATCCATTATTATATTTATTTTTGGAGATCACAAATCCTTCATTATTGGTGGGTAATATGAGAAAATTTATATTAATTATACTCTTATAAATGTCTTATAAAACATTCATCACATTCATAATTCCAGGAAAACATAACTCCATTCCATGATAGCATAGTTATGGGGATTAAAAATCATGGTATGTTTCTCACAAATCGATGTCGATACCTAGCTATTACAAGGAAACTATCAATTTTCATCATAAAGGTTGTTCTTATCCATCCTTCAATTGAATTTTTTGATGTATCCACATATATCCCCATTTCTGGTGATAAAATTCAATCATAGTTTTACTTGGTCTAGGATTAAGTTTGATTGATAACTTAGCCGCTCGTTTAGAAGGAAATCTAGTTATTGTTTTTTTGTAAAACATCAATATATTTACTTATAATAGAATGACATCATGTATGATATTTTACTTAGTTTCATTAATTTGAGAATGATAATCTTGGTCATAATGTAATTTTATCAATTCATGATATAATGATAACAAAACATATTCATCCTCATCCTTGAACATGTATAAACCTAAGGATGGTTTTATATATAATGGGTGATTTAGTTCACACAATAATTTATATTTTCATTATATTAGGAAAACCGTTCCAAAACTAGGACAACATCAAATTCCACTAAATATAGATTTCTAATATTTTAAAGCAGAGAATTCCAATAAACATCATATTATGATATAATATAAATATATGGTTTCTTGGATGATATAAAATCATTAGTGGTGGTGACTCGATGTTCTCAGAATACTTACTTGATATGATAATATGGCATGAATTTAAATATATAATAAGAAAAGAAAATAGTATGATTCTTGGGACGGCGCCCGCGTCTCTGGCTTCCTCCATGGCGATTCCCTAGATCTGATGCAGCATCGTTCTGCTCCCCCCTCTCAATCGGAGGGGGGAGTTGCGCGATCTTTCCTGCACGAGCAGGGTAGACCTCCCTTGTCATGTCCTCGCTCTGTTGCGCATCCCCCTTTCCCAAGGATCTAGCTTGCCCCGAAGGTTCCAGACATTTTCCAAGAGGCACCGCAGCTCTCCCTTATTTCGGCGGAGATTATTGGGGCCGCGGACCTATGTATGCTTACCCTTGTCGTCTGTTTCCGTCCTCAGTGCCCATCGGTTGATGAGTTCGAGCGGTTTGTTTCTGATTCTTGGGAGCTTCAGGATCACGCAGTTGTCGGTCTTCTTGATCGTCGACATATCATGATACGTTTTGGGTCAGAGGAGGATTTGATTTGTGCCTGGTCTAGGGCCCCTCGAAGATGCAAGGGTTTCTCCTTTTACCTATTTCGTTGGAGCTTCGACTTTCATATGCGGCGGGATCCATCGACAATCGCGGCGTGGGTAAGTCTCCCTGGATTACCTCTGTCCTTCCAAAATCCAGCTATTATACGTGCGATTGGGAACATTATTGGCCTCTATTTATGTTCTGACCGCCAAACCGAGTCTGTGTGTCACCCGATCTGTCCGCGGATCTGCGTAGAAGTTGATGTCGCAAGATCACCGGTGAACCGTTTCTGGATCACAGACAGAAAGGAATTTCGTTGGCATCAAGAAGTCCTCTATGAGTCTTAGATGCAGTACTGTGTGCAATGTTGTAGAATTGGTCATTATGATTTGGTTTTCCGCAACGGAGGAAAGGATGGGTTCTCCCAGGTGATGAAGGCGCGAGGAGTTCTTAGTGGGGATCCTTCTGGATCGACTCCCATTCCTGCTACGGGTGTTCCGACATACCACTTGAATGCGCGAGGGGGTCTGGCTGAGGACAGGGATGTGGAATGTGTTGGTGCTGGCAGTCTTGGTGATTGGGGTAATCACATGGGGAGTCCTTGCACTGATGCTTCACTGAATGTTGCAAACATGGAGCAGGGGGAATGGCAAGATACAGGCATCGAGGTGAATAAGCGTGCTTGTGTCGTGAAGGAGGTTCGGGAGGCCTTACATCCAACAGTAAAGCAGGTTTTTGACCGCCTTAAAAGTGATCTTGGTGCTGGAGATCCACCTTTGAGGGAGGTTGCTATCAATTCATGTCAAGTGCAGCCGATTTCTGACAATATGAGGGATAAAGGAGGTGGACTTGATAAGGAAAATCTTACCGTAGCTGGTTGGGCCTCTTCTGGTAATAGATTTGCAGGGCTGGAGTAGGAGGAGCCACCCACTGGGATGGCTGATCGGCAGGATTTTGGGGTTCCTAATAACCCAGGACTTGGTGTTGTTGGTGAAATGAACCCTCATTTCCTTGTTGTGCCTGATCATAACATGCTCTCTCAGGCCGGAGGAGAGTCTCTTAAAACCTCAGATGATGTCTTGGGAAAGAAAGGTGTTGGAAGCAAGAGTTTGGTTTCTGTGAATATCACTGATAAATGGGGGAATATATCTGATAGTGAGAAAGAGAATTGTGGTAGAGAAGACAGACCTTCATCTAGTGATATTGTTCAAGGTGGTCGAACGAAGATGTCTGGAAGTGAAGGTGTCATGACTGCGCCACCAAAGAGGAGGCCAAGGAGAGACTACACGGATCTACCCAAACCAATGGAAACAAGGTCTGCACACAATATTGCAGCGTCACAAGAAAATGTCATTGCAAATGGGTACAGTGGAAAACGAAGAGGAGGGTCCCCGAAGAGGGACAAAGGATTTAGTGGAAAACGGCCGGTCAAAGAGAAGTTGTCTGAGGAAATGCTGCGGAAGAAAAATATGTACCTTTAGATGATGCGCAAATATGAATCTTCTGAATGGGAGTCAGCTAATCCTAGTGATGAGTTATCTGATGATGGGGAGAAGGATGCATATGGTTTTGATGTTATGTAGCGTTTTATTTTCTTCTGACTTTACTTTCACTTTTCTTTTAATAAATTTGCGGGACCAGGCTTATGCCTGGTTCAGACTTTCCTGGTAAATATATAATAACATAAAAAACATGGGAGTTGGGTTTATACATACATAAATATTAATAATCCATTGCATTATAGAAATTTTTTATTCTCTTGTTTTTCATAAATTTATGGTGCTCATCATTCTTTTCATCCATTGGAATAGATAATTATATTAGATAATTACCAAAGTATCCACAATTGTGACATAGAACTGCTAATTTTACCTTTGATTGAAATTTATTTCCCTCCATCAAGTTATTCATTTTTTCTATAAATTGTACAATTTATAGACTATTTTTCTATACAGAAAACATATTTTTAGTTTCTTTTCTCCTTGGTGCCTCAGTAAACATTAAAAAATGAAATTGGTTCTTATTTCCATTATCAACTCAATTAGAAGAAATTCTTTTGAGAGATTGTTATCCAATAAATTTATGTGTCTAGACATTCAACTATGTTTAATGTTTTAATAGTAATTTTTATAGTGGTTTTAGAATAATCAAAATCTCTCTTAGTTGAGATCGTAGTATGACATGCTTCTCATTTGACAAAAACTAAATTTCCCATCACATTTTATGTCGACTCAATTCATCATATTTACATACATTAACTATAATTAAGGGAAAATTAGTGTAGATAATTTTTAAAATTTTATACATAAATGAGAAACCATGAGAATTAAAAGGATGACACATAAATGAAATATATTTCTTAACCCATAAATTTCATGGTTTTAATAAAAGTTTTCCATGATATATTTCCTAATATAAGATATTTTATGAATATTTGTTCCCTTAACAATGGTTCAAAATATGTTTTAGAATTTACCGAAGCATATCCCCTAGGAGTGTGAAACTAGGTGTGAAGAATTAAATGTTTTCATGCACAATTTCATTATTGAGTCTAGATCAACACAATATGTTTGTTGTTGTCACCCATAGTTACATCCATATTAGAACCACATCCACTTTTTGTATCCATACATTGTTATATTTTCTTGTAAATAGCTTTCTCTATACTTTAAAAAAAATTAGTGATGATTTCCAATGTTTAGTATTATCCCTAAGGATTTCTCTATAATTTTCTAATCCAAATCCAATAAAAAACTAAAATTTTCTCACATACCAACAATGAAAACCATATTTTAGTAAAATTTAATTCATTATTTATTATATAAATAATCACGTAAAACAATCCCAAAGGATAATTAAGATTAGTTTCTTTAGGAGAATAGGTACAAAGAAAATCAACTTGATACATGGATACAATATCATTATTGATAAATTCATAACATGGTCAAAAATTCCATTGTTCTATTAAATGTTCACAGGATAACCTATGGACTTACATAAGAAATGGGAGAGATATAAATCATAGAAAATAAATTAAAAACATATGAATAATTTATTATTGGTTAAATATTAATCATTTAAATGGTACATAAAAGAGGTGAGAATAATAAACATGAACATTGAAGTATGATATATGATGTTAACCTAATATAAGATGTCAACATAAATGTAACCTGCGGATATGAAAACAACATAAAACATGGAATCATAAACCGAAGTCAAGGAAAAATACCATGAAAAAATAACATAATTATATTAGAATAACATTATACACACAATACATGGAATATCATGAGATGAAAACGTTTACTAATGTATTAGGGTGCTATATAATATTGGCCCCACCCGTCACCTTCATATCATGTACATGGATAAGTGTGCCACATATATCATTAAAAATATGATCATATTTCATCACATATAATACGAAAATTATGGATTGTGGGATACATACATAAAACAACTATGTTAATATATTATAGGTATATATATTTTAATAACCTTGACTGGAAACGTGGATGGGTATTCACAATATAGAACTTTAACATGTAAAATTATAGGATAAATTTGACTACATAGTAAGGGTAATAAAAGATTTATGGGAGGGATTAATGAGAGTGAAATGGTTTAAAAATTAGATTTAAATCAAAATGGAATTAACTATTTTTTAAGAACATACTCATGCAATAAAAATTGGAAATAAAATTGTATAAGAAAAAGAAGATGCTTTATTGAAGAGGAGAAGGAGAGGACCTCTTACATTGACAGAGTAACCGCTTAGGTAAAATATATAATGAGAGTTGATAAATGATATATTATTATTATAAAATAAATTAGATACAAAATGGATATTAATTACTACATGGACACATAATAAATTATGATTAAAATGGTTAAATACAAAGATGCAATTTAAATGGGAAAAGAGAGGGAGATCCCTTACTTTAGCATAGTAACAGATTAGGTGGTGGCTATAATGAGAGGGGATAAATGATATCTCTTTATAAAAACTAAAATTGTACAGTAAATTGATATTTATAAAATAATTATCAAAAAAAAAATTTATATTCATATGTCTACATACAAAGATAGTTGTTGAATGGAAAAGAAGAGAGAGATCCCTTAACATTAATTGGTGTTTTCAAAAGAATGGAAGGAGATTATTGTGACCATGGGGGAACGTTTTGAGGGATATAGAGAGGTAATAAAAAATTATAACAATTATTAATTTTTTTAGGGAATATAAATGGGATATTGGGTGGTTTTATATAGGAAAAGAGAGGGGAGTTCTTTTTTATTTAAAAAAATTATGTTTTGGAATCCATACAATATAGTATTCAAAGAAACCCCACTATATCTATAAAAGTAAATTGTTTTCATTATTTTACATGTCCAAGAACTGATATCATTAAAATAATACCCTTGGTAATGTGTAAGTGAGTCATGTTTAAAAAAATTGATTTTAATACCTTGATATATCATATTGGTTTTGGAGGATTTGTAAAGTGTTTAAAAAATCAATAAAATAATCTCAAAAATAGATTACTTTAAAATTGAAATATATATCTAGTCATGGATACTGATTATTTCATATATTACATCACTTTTGGGCCATTATGATGTCATAATTCACATCCTCTATTTATAGCGTATTTAATTTTGACCAAAAAATCCGACTCTCATTGAAAATTATGAAAATTTTACAACTGAATAAATTCAAAAATCTTATTTCAAAAATAATATTAATTTAATTAAAAATATTATCTAATTATGGGAATTTACAGTTTTATATCGAAAATCCACATTTATTGAAAAATAATGGTTTTTTGACAATAATTTTTTTTTTCTGACTATCATTTATAGTATTTCTAACTACATAAAAAATGTAATATAATCTATATAAAAATAAAATTAATTAATAACAATATTATATTGAAGTATAATTTATTTAAAAAAAATTTAATTCATTAATATATAATTCATTTTTTCATACTATACATTTTACAAAAATACAATTTCCATTACATCATAACAATATATTTTTTTTCAAAATCACTAAATTATCTTTAAAAAGTAATAATAATAATATACTGTTAATATAATGATTATTTTCTAAAAAATAATAATATTTCATTATACTAGGGTATTGATACATATCTCTTTATTAAATCAACAATCATTATAGGTAGAAGGTGTGTGATCCTGAGAATTTCATCAGGTTGTTCGAAGAATGTGGTTTGGGCCATGACATCGATTAGAATTAAATTTTCTGATAATTTTATTTCTAATTATTTAGTTGTTGAATATAAATGGATCCTTGAAATAGGGAAAATCTCCATGATTATATCACCCTCAATGTCTATAACAAATGGGCTTTATAGGGTATGATTCGATTGGTTGATGCCATCACTTCTTTCATCTACTTTAATTGGACTTTTTAATAACCCTGTATATATTGTAATCAGATGATAAAAATTCAATTACTATGTTATCAATAATTATGACTCACAAAATCCTTTTAAATCTAACAGGATTTATTGTTCCCATATAACCAAATTAATGCATGTGTTTTTTATAATGACATTACATAAGAGTTCATATAATTTAATCACAAGGGGAATTTTATTTCTAAATGATTGGTTCATTACATAATGTGTGATGAACCTTATAAAAAATGAATGTATAAGGGTATACATAGGATATCTTATATGGGATGTAGAATTTTCATTTGGGTAAATAGTTTTTTATAACTTTTTTTTAATTTTTTTTATTTTTTAAAGGTTTATATATTGTATTTAAATAATGATAAAGGGTGGTTTTATAATTCATAATTTATATGTTCTTTATTTATTAATTATTTAATTATAATTAATTTGTAATTAATTACATTTGCATTTTTGAAACCTTTTCCCCAAATATTAAAGGATAATATTTCAAAATAACATTTAACAAATTAAATGGCATGCCATATAATCTAGAAATAAAAGGCTTATTTATGAGTCATATTAAGAAATATATAATGTATATATAATGTTAATATATATAATATTTGGATTTTTTAATAAAAATTTCATGAAAGAAATTGAATTATAAAATAATTATAATTCCTGAAATATCATATAAATTAATTCATAATATAAAAAATGAATGACATTATATTGAAATGAATATAAAATACTATTATTCTTACTAAATGATAAATTTTTTATAATTTCCAGTGATTTATGAAAATATTTTAATTTTCTCACATTTTTGGAAATAACTAAATTTCTTATTTATTTATTAAATTAATGTTGTTTTCATATTTATTAAAAAAAATTGAAATATAAATTCTTTGGTATTACTGTATGATTAATATTATATAGTTTTTCAATCTCATATAACTATATGACATTACAAAAATCATTTAGGTACCTTGTGCATATGATGCATTTATAGATGTTCAAATATATTAGGCTTCAATTTTTTATAAATAACACTAACTTTTGGGTTCGATAAATTGTTAAAAAAAATTTGGTCTGAACATATTAATTTCTTGTTTGGAATAATAATTTTCATACAAAACATTTTAGAAGGATGAATTCAAAAATATGAAATATGAAAAGGTAAATATTATATATGATGTAATATTAATAAATTTAAATTGTATGTTGTATATATTAAATTCGAGAGACCATAAATGAAAACCATTTTAAATTCTATGTGTGATATTCCTTATAAAGAATCACTTTCAAGAACTGAATATCCAAATGGGTTGTTCATTCCAAAGAAAATTTCCTGTTGATTATGTTGTACAAGGAAAGTAAGTAATAGGTGACAAAGGAATTTACATGGGTTTTTTATTCCAAAGTAGGTTTCCCTTTGATTGTACTTTGAAAATATTTTTTGAATTTACATTGAATTACAATAGATTGGAGACCCTGGTAGGATTAGGTTAATGAAAGAATATAGTTTATTGGATCCATTTTATAGATTTTGATAAGTGGTTATCCACTAAACTATTCATGAATCATAACTATTTTGAGTTGGATGATTCTTTAAATAAATGAGTAAGCAGTGAGAGAAATTCCAAAGAGAACTCATTTCATATTCAAATATGGGTCTTTACCAACTAAATGGATTGTATATATGAGATCATCATTTTTATTTGGATAAAAATCATTTAAAACACCTTAATAAAAAAATATAATGCACACTACTGAAAAATTAATATGTCTTTATTATAGAATATGGAATCTTTCACACTAATAAAATCGAGATAATAAATTATTATTACCTATAAAATAGTTAAATATTGATATCTATGAATTAAAAGTGTTATCATTGAGAAATATTTAGAGTAACCAAATATCAATTTTATAAATATAATTTTCTTTAACTCTCACTTATGGGTATTAGAAACTGAGTGTGTGTGACACATTTGTTCTAAAAAACATAGACTCTGATATGGGATATGATGGATAAAGGGTAAATTATATCTTTGTGTTATTAATGAACAAATCACTTTTCCAATAGAGGTCAATACTAGAGATATTATTTTACTAAGTTGACTGATCATAGAATTGAAAAACATTTATAATCTTCCCTCATTAAATGAGAACATTATTTCTATATCATGATTGTTTAAGATGAGTTATTCTTTCATTATTATGGAAAATAATTTTTCTTATTTTAGAAATAATTGGTTTATGGAATTGATAATATAATAAGTAGTATATATAATATTTATATGAATAATCCTTTTATTTCATTAAAAATAAGAAGGATAGAGTAGATTCTAATCATAGTTACCAATGGCATTTTCTCCTTGGTCATATAATTGTGAAACATGGTCAATGAATCCATAGAGATGGATTGATAGAGTCATTATATTTTGAATAATTTGATACATATGAATCCTTCTTATTAGGAAAATTAAATAGGTTAGATTTTGTGGTAAAAGTTGAGAGGGAAAGTGGACAAAATGATATTATACAAAACAGTGTATTTTAACCCATGAGTGCATAAGAAAATACTAGTTTAGGTAGATCATAACTTTTACTAATCAATTTAGTTGGTATAAGTATGTGTTTCAGATAAAAAAATGTCTGAAACTTTTCAACAATTTAAAAAATACCAAAAAATTAAATAATCAAGTAGGTACATTGTTTTAAGCCATATGATTAGATCAAGGAGGTGAGTACTTGATCCAAAACTTGATATCTCATTTGATACATTCTTGAATTATTTTACAACTAACTCCTCTTGAAAATACAAAATAGAATGGTCTGTCAAAATGAATTAATTTACTCTTTTTATACATGGTTGTATCAATTTTGAGTTGATGCAACCATACTATCTCAATTTGGGATATTGTTCATAATACTAATATATTTTTACCAAATCATGTTCCATATAAAATAGTCATGAAGTTATTATATGAGATATGTACTAGGAAATATCCCAATATATGTTACATGGATATTTGGGGTTTTGGAGCATACTTATGATGTTTATCTTATAATAAACCTGACCCAATGGAAGAAACATGATTATTTTTTGGTTTTCCTATAGAAACCAAGAGATATCATTTCTATTGTCCTACCTAACAGATATTCATTGTTGTTTGAATTGGTATATTTTATGATAAGGAATATTTATGTCCATAATTTAATGGGATGATTGTTATTCTTAGAGAATATTATCACCAATAAACAGTATTTTTTTAATAGAAGGAGGCCGAGTAAATTTCATAAAGAGTTTTCAAAGAATAACCTTCTAAAGTTACATAGTGACTATGAAGGTTTCATAGGATTCATCAAGAGCCTATGATATCTGGATTTCTCATGGATAATTATAATAATTTAACATTTATAAGATATTAACATACTTCCACTAAGTGGTCATTGAGAGTTTTGATTCTATGAAATGGTTAAAAACCATAGAATATAACATGGACTTGATTTAAAATGACCATGTTTGAAAATTTATAGATTCACCTGAAGGTGTGATACCCATAGGGTGCGAGTTGTTTTTTTCATCCGAAAGAGGACATGGATGGTATAATGTCCACCGATAAAGAATGATCCTTTTTAAAGGGTCAAAAAAAGTTCATGGTACTGAAAATGAAGATACCCTTTCATCTATTTTGATGATAATGTCTTTATGGATATATCTAGCCATAAGAACTCTGTCATTATAAGTCATATCAAATAGAGGTAAAACAGAAATATATAATTGTAACATATCTAATATCAGATTAGGATGCAATACAACACACAAAAAAATCATCACTTTGATTAGGTAGAAATAAGACTATAGTTTTAGTCAAATTCTTCTTTAGAGCATGGATTGATTCCTCAAATTAATTAGAACATATTCATTTATATCCATTATTTTTCAAAGTTATTGTCATAGATGATATATATTAAAAATATTAGATAATTTTGTGATACTATACTAAAAGTACAAGGAAACTCATTGTTATAAAGGAATTGGACATATATTTCATTTAAATAACTAATTCAACCTTCACAATATCAACTAAAATATTATATTTAGAGATTACATGATAGAGTAATGTCAAATCTCCAATATAATAGAAGAAACTTTTACATTATCATTGAACTAATTATAATCTAATATCTATAAAATGGTGCAGATATTCCAACCATTCTCATCCTAAGAATCATACTGGATGAATATATCATAAAAAGTCATTGAAAAATAATTTATAAAAAAAACAAATGCTCCTATTCATCAAATCCATGAAAATGGTAGTAGAATTAGTCAAACAAAAAAGAATAACTAGATACTCATAATATCTATATAATATTTTAAAATCAATTCAAGGAATATATTTGGATCTAAACCAAAATATTTAGTAACCTTAATAAGGTTCAATCATATAAAAATACCATTCACCTATTAAATATTTAAAGAGACCATCAAATCTCGTAAAAAAAAATGTTTTTGGATTGTGACCTAGTTTAGATTTTTATTGTTTATACATTATAGTTGAATTTTGTCAACCATCTTTATGAGGTTAACTAGTATAACCTAAAGAGAAGTTATCAACCAAGTAAACCACTTTTATTTGAGATATTATAGTTAAGTTTTTAATTCCCTCAAGTTAGTTTTTTCTATTAAATATGGATGAATTGATATCAGATCAGTTCAAACAAAAATATTGATGGAAAACACCATAATATACTATAGATGAAATATTGAGAAATAGTTTGTCAATCCATCAGGGAATAAGTCCATCCCAAAAGATTAATATTATATTCCATAGGTTTAATAATCTAATTTTATAATTCTATCCGTTTCTTAGGTCATCAAATAAACGTATTCTTATTCAGGACCCACCTAACTAGAGTGAAACTTCCCATCCCTAAAAAGTGTATATTGATCATCAATAGGCAATGAGAAAAAAAAACTTTAATAGTATAAAAATTAATACATGATATAAAAAAGTATGAAAAGTAAATTTAATGAATGAAATTTGAGGATTTTATATAATTGAATTTTATATCCCAATTATTCCATTTTTAGGGAAAAAGATAGATATTTATAGGATGACACAATTTTATTATATTGAGGGTTATAAAATAATATATTAATAGTTGAATTTTACACAATAAGATCTAGGAAAAAATCCAGATTCATATAAATAAATTTATGTGAAGCACCTATTTCAAAAAAACTATATTTAAATGTAAAGGATTTCAGAACAATACATCTAACAATATAAAACCCCTCACATGCACCACTTGATCCATATAGCTACCTATGATGTGGGAACTCCTATAAATATGATTTCATTGTAGCTAAGTATCCCTATTAACCCCATTGGAGTCTTTGGTATTATTTTATGAGTGTCTTAGAATGTTATACATACAAGAGGTAGGGGTGAATTTTAGTTTCCAAACATTAATCTAATCAAAACAAAAAACCGCATAAAGTAAATTTATTGGACTCAAACTTTGTCTGATGATCGGATAAAGATAATTCAGATGATGGTTGATCTGATTGTATAAAGGTATGTATTTATCATAATTACATTTATACATATAATTTTTTTTAAAATATAATCTTCATCATAACATTCTATTACATTCACAACATAATGGAAATGTAAAATCATGTAAAATAGTAGATTGTAAATTTAAATATGGATTACAATATATAGTAAAATATTTTACTCTTCTATCAATAATAGTAAGGTATTAAATATCTTTGAATAAAGGTATCGGCAGTTTTATACTTACTATTAATTTTTTATTTCCTTACCAAAAAAAAACCCACAATACAGTGATCAAAATTAGCTCTATATTTCTATCCTTGGAAGCCACTGATATGATGATTGATGTTTTTCTCCATAGTGCTAGAATCGTTTGATATTATGCATCATATTTACCATATTCCAATCCCTAGAATCCCTTGAATGTAATAATGATCAGACGTGAATACAAAAATGAATCTGTTCCATAGGAAACAACCATTACCAGGATTCCTTATAACTATGAATCTACAATGTATTAGAAATACATTAGAACAAGATGTTAATGTAGAGAAAACTATAGACATATTAGGGTTGTTAATTTTATTATCTCCCAACTCTTCATATTCTTCATTTTTATTATTTCTGTGATAGTTTCAATGGCCATGGACAACTAACCCTTTGACATCTCATTATGTTCCGGCACAACTGAATGATTATGGGATTCCTTATTTATTATAAATATGATTAACTGAATGAGGATTAGTTTGATTTATTTGTACCAAGGTGAGTTTGACAGTTATTAATTTTTTTAGCCAGGTATACAAAACATAACTCTATCCATTTTTCTGAACAAGATTCATTTTTATAATCATACACATAATCATTCTTATGTATCCTATTTAGTAATATGATGTTTACATTCGTAACACATTAGAAATTTTCAATGTATTTTATAATTTAATTTTTTCTACAAAAACAAAATAAAATAATTTGGACATGAAAAAATAGTAAACAAAGATTTATGAAACTGTTTTTGATTTCCAAAATAAAAGGAATGAAAAAGTAATAAGTAATACTTCTAACTCAACAATATCACCCATTGGGGATTGAATAAACAAAAAAAAATTAAATAACATCACGATTTTTTTATGAACATTGAACTTATTTTTTAAAACTTATCTCTCCCTGAGTTTTTAACTCTTTTGTAATATGATATAAAATATTCAAACAACTCCACCATAAAGAACAAATCTCCCCCTTTGGAATAATTTTCCCCCAATGGATAGTATCTCCCAATTGAATATAAATTATCCATATTTATAAAAAATAAACATATTAAAAAATTACCCTTTTTTATTTTCAAAATTTAATGGAATGGAACTTAATGTTTCTTTCCATAGGGGAAAATTTCATCAATATGATTACACTATTTTATTCTAAAATATCTTCATGATCATTATCTCTAAAATTTATTTTTCTACATTTTTTCTTTATTATCTTTTTAAATTTTTTTTATTTCTATCCATGTGCATGGAATAGCCATTATCTATGTACCAAATATTTTTCATTTTGTTACATTATTTATTTCCTTAAAATATAATATTTTTTCCTAACCTAAAAAGTGTGGGTCATGTATTGTTAGAAATAAAAATTTTAGGTAACTAAATTGTTCAACTTTTCCTATTTTGTGAAAATATCCTTTCCTTACAAAAATAATCCACATGTAAACAATGAAATTTCTCTCAATTTAAAGAATAATTATTTTTAATTAACCATCACTATAGAACATAGTTAAAAATGGGACAATTTTAGGAACAATGTAATTATTAATAAAAACATGTTTCTTATTTGGAAAATCCAATCCATTATTTTAACTATAAGGGAAAATTTCCTATATATTTTATCTAGGTTTTCCATATTAATGGTGAAATTTGATAAATGATTCTTTAAGAAAGAAATTTTCTATTTAATTTTTACAAATATATTATTTTCCTCCCTAGAAGTAGTTTTGGAAAAATGTTTTTCAGAAATAGTTCGTGAGCACTTTTTCATACAAATAACTTTTTCAAAATCCGATAAAATAAATTTTTTTTTAAAAAATAGTTTCATTATAATCTATAGAATGCTATGATTTTCATTATTCAAAAATTTTATCCCTTAATCCTCTATATCATGTTTATTTTGGTGTTATCGTGTTTTTTTAAATCATAAAATATTAATTTTTTAATAGTTTTTAATATTTGAAAGCATCATTACAACTAATTAAGGTATTATATTCAATGGATTAGGATGATTATCCATGAGAATATGTATAGTTTTTCTCATCAGTTTAATTTTAATTTAAATAAATGTTAGTATGGGATTCAGTTATATGGACCTTTTCGTTAGACAATGATTTACCATGTGTAACATAGAAATTTTTCAATGTTTCTCTATCCATAATTTTTATCCCAGGAAGTGTTTTAAAAATAATATCCACCACTATAACTCTATGTTATATAGGCATTCTAAAATTTAATTCATTTTAACATAAAATATTTATGGAATTTATTTATGAATATCTTTCCTTCTTGTCTTTCGTATTCAAATTTTGATAATCTGGTCAGATATTTATAGCTTTCTTACATGCATAACAAGGTACACAAAAATAATTCTTATTACTTATATCATTATGAATTTTCTTATATCTATATTGAAAATATTTATTTTAGAAAATCATTTCCATTATTATTGAAATATAGGACAACATATTCTTTGAATGTTATCATGTACTAAAATGTAAAAAAATAATAATGACATTCTTCTATCTCAAATATTTCAAAACATTCTAAGTTGAATAAAATTTTAAAGGTAAATTAGATGTTGATGAAAAATAACACCACCATTTTTCTTTTAAATTTCTCATAATATATTCTAAGACTTACCTATTATTGTATGTGGTTACCAATCAGATAATTTAATGTAATATTAGTAATATTTCTTATATCATTCATAACTATTCATTTTGATTCACACTCAGTGGTTATACTGTCTGTAATATTTCCAAAAAAATATAATCTTCAATATCATGTTATCCAAGAGATTATATAATATTTATAGTAGTCATGAATCTTTATTTTAACTTTGAAACATACTCTCTAAGAAGAAAATAAAAGTCTTGGAAATCACATGTATGCATAAATCCTCATATTTATTTAACACTGCACGAAACAAAATGTGTAACTTGTAATTTAACCCAAATACTATTAGAAGCCTCACAAGATGATATCGGACTGTAAATTTTTCCTCTTCGTTGAACACAATACGTTATATTTAACTTTAAAAATCAACAGATGTTCTATTTTATTAGTATTTGTAAATTTAATATCATCTCTATTAAGAATCTTTTATTTTCTAATAATAATTAAGAATATATCAAATCCAATGTTGATCACAAAAGTCTTTGTTACATCTCTCCATTATTAAAAGTAATTACCATAAAATATAGTCCGTCCACTATGATTCATATTTCCAAGAGATCCAACATTCACACATGCCTTCTTAAAACAATATATACTCTTTTCTAAAAATATGAATTATTGTAAAAAAATTTAAAAATAAAATGTTTATATCAAAACATAAAAAACATATAGTAAATAAAAATTTAAAAACACATCATGTATATAAGTAGTAGAAACATGGTATGAGAAAATTTTCAGAATTGTACAATTGTCTTAGATGGGTATACTTACAATAGTGGGAGAGGGCGTGAATTATTGGTTATAATGATTAAACAAATAAAAAAATACTCTAAATTTAAATTTATCAGAAAAAGACTTTATCTAATGATCAATGTATGATAATTGGAATCACGGTTGATCTGATTATATCAATTTAAGATTTTATCATAAATGAAGTTCCAAAAATAAAAAAATAGAATTTCAAGATAAGTATGAGGAATAACATCCTATTACAATCATATAATAATAGACTAGTAAATATAATTAAAATAAAAACTATTTATATTAGTAATGACTTACAATATATATTAAAATATTTGACTCTATTATCATTAAGAGTATGGTAGTCAATAACCTTGACTAAAGGTATCCACTCTTTTATAGTTACAGTAAAGTCTGTTTTTCTTTACCATGATAGACCTTGATATGATGATCAAATTAGGACATGAATTTAGATCCTTGGAATCCAAAGATATAATGATCATAGTATATTTTCATATCCTTAGAAGCCAGCAGTCCTATGGATCATATTCATCATCTTCCTATCCTCACAAGCCCTCAATCGTAATTTGTTTTGGACATGATTACAAAAAACTACTTCTAAAGAAAAAAAACTATTAAATTAATTACTTATAAGTAAGACTCTCTAATTTATTGCAAATAAATTGGAAGATGGTGTTCATACAAAAAAATTTAGACAGATTGAGTTCTAAATGTGATCAGCTTCCAACTCTACATATAACCATCAATTTATAAGATAGTCTCTAAAGGTCATAATTTTTAGTTATTTTCAATGGCATTAGACAATTTGATCCTTGAAAAATCACAATATTTTTGTATAAATAAATGTCTAATGATTTTTTAGCCCCATTTCAATGATAAAACTATTCCTTATCATTATTTCAATTCATATATGCTTCTGATTATATACATTATTTTTTCTGATATAATTCTATATTTATTATCAATATGATGAAATGAATGATGATTTGATTGATTTATTAGTACCAAGTTCAGTCTGATGGTTAATAATTTTTTTATTCCAATAGAAAAAACGCAAGTCTTAGCCACTAGCCAGAACAAGAGTAATTCTTATAATCAGAAACATCATCATTATGATATATTATATTGAGTAATTTAAATTTAATATTCATAATGCTTTAAAACATTTCTATGTGTGGATGAATTTACTTTTTTCTAAAAAAACATGATAAAATAACTGGGAAATAAATAGATAGTAAAAAAACATTTTGAGAGGGTATTTATTATTTCCAAAACAAATGGAATAGTATGGTAAGAAGTAATAATTTTTAAAAATTGTAGTTATTACTTATAGTATAATAAATATATTACAGTTCTTGTGATCCCTGTATCATTTGATGGGAAATCTAATACTCTCATAGATACTCTCTCAATGGAATGTCTCTATATGGGAATAATTACCATAGGGATGAAAATAATTCATTTCAAAGGTATAATAAAACACTACATGATTCAAGATCCCACATAGATGAAACTAGTTATGTGGTATCCCTCAACTATGGGAGGAGAGAGACCATATCCCTAGTTCCTAGATTAGAACAACCTCTCCAAATCTTTTCCCATTAATTCTTAGAACTACTATAGGATCTATCACCTAAGACATTAATAGGGAAATAGATAATATTTGGGATATTTTTCCTTTAAAATATTTCCCACTTTTTTTAAAAACAATTTACTCTTAAAGGTAATTTTTTTTCTAACTATAAATATTTTTGGAAGTTTTGTATTGTAGAATGAAAATATGATAATTTTTTTGAGGCATGTCTTACTAAAATAGATATTCAAGAACTTCCTCAGTTAGTGATTACCTTCATCATAATTTTTACAGATAAAATGAGTATATTGGAAGATAAAAATGATATTTCTAATGTAGTTACAACTGAAACTATGGAATTGGAATTTCTAATGATAAATTGTATTACAGTTTCATATATAAATTACATTGTAAAATCATGATTAGAATAACTAATATCATTATTTTCAAGGGTTTTCAACATCATGATGTTTGGAAACAAAATGTTTCTGAGATCACTTCTGATATTTGTAAAAACTATTATTTTGAGTTTTTTTATTATAGCTATGATATGTGAGGTATGGCTTTACAAACATCTTTAGAAACATATATTTGTGTTCATACTATTTCTGATCCAGTGCAATTTATGGAATTTAAGGATATGAGATAGGATTAATGTATATCTTATGCGATAGAATAATTCTACATATATAATGAAAAATCTATTTCTGATCATTCTTATTGAGTGATTATAGGGATACAAAGATAGATTCACCTTCTTAAATGTTATGTTAACGGTTTACGGGTATAAGAATACATGTACCTTATATAAGTTTGAATGATCCTTTTTTATATTTTGGAAATAATTTAACTTTATAGTATTATTTATTTGATCATTATTTATTTTAATCCAATATTGAAAGATTAGTTATTTGTTACTATACATAAATTTTGAAATCTTATTTTTTAATATTTTTTAATCTTCTAGTAAAAATAAATTTTCATTGTGATTAAATGTTATAAACTTTTTGGTATTTTATATACATTTATTTAAATACTATCAATTTTAAAATTTATAATATGTATACTATTATAAATTTTTTTTTGATTGAAGGATTATATCATCTTGTAGTTTTACATTTTGAGGTGGATTAAAATTTAATGTCAAATTTTAGCATATAATTATTCCCCTTCTTGTATTTGTAATATTATATATTATCATGGAAAAAATTATGTATCAAGTTATATTTATACTAATAAATATCTTATTCTTATTAAGTATAAGCTTTCCAAAAATTTTCTCAGTTTTCATTCAAATATTATCTTTTTTTAGAATAAATATTCTCTATTATTTTGGATATGGCATGACATCTAGTAAGAATGCTAGATAACCTAAATCGAAGAAGGCCACATATTTTTTATGATAACGAATATTGTTACCGATGAGATATAATGCTAATAATTTTCATAAATAATGATTAGTATAGCATTCTTATGATGAATAATGGATAAAAGTTTTGGAATAAGGAAGTTGTACATTTTAGTCAAGAAGAAAATATTGAATATCCAGAAAATCACATGGTTTGGAATATTTTTTTAATTTTATGTCTATAAATAGTTATAGTCAAATTTATTCATGTAAAATGGATAATAAAATTTTGAAGAATTTAGATATTATACATTTTATAACATCAATTTTTATTCTAGCTATAAGATCTATGTTATGTGTTTATTATCAAAAAATTTATTTTATGCCTAGAGTGTCTGTTTGATGGATACATTTATGCTACATTAATATTTTAAATAAAATTTATTTTCAAGGTGATAAAGAGTTTTCTGATTATTAGCATATTGAAAATTTTATAGATATGTTTTTCGTGGAGTGGACATCTAATAATGTTACTATTGATTATGCAAAGGATTTAAAAATGCTAAGTCTTGATGATTTGATTAGAACTCTCATTTAATAAGAGAGAACATTAAAATGTTTTGATAAAAAGTAGTGGAAGGATAAATGTTTAATATTACATCCAATTAATGAAATTCTATATATATAGTTATAAATTCAAGTGAAAATCTGAATAAGAGGAAAACTAAACATTCTTTAGAATCTATTAATATCGAATCTAGTGAATAAGAACATTATCAGATAGCAATAATGGTGGATAAGATTATCTAAAATAAGAACATATGATATGATCGTAATAATATATAATTGGGAATTATGGGACGAATTAATCCTCAGATATTACTTATTATTCTTATTTAAAGAATATTAGTCATGTAAGAATTGATAACCTGAGACTAAAAAAGAATGATAGAAATTCGATAATAAATTCTAATATTTGAGGGATTAAAATTATTAAATCCCTCGATATATGGAGTTCCAATAGAAGAGAAACAACCCTTGATAGTTAATCAGAATAATATATAAGTAATAAAAAAATGCTGTTGGACTCTAAAAAAATAATAAAAATATGAGAAATGATTTATATAAAACGTTTCTAAATAATCGATTAACAGTTTAATTGTGTGTTCTAATTTCTGGTATACTTTGATAATTATTTGTAAGGACCCGACCCTAGTTGCCCGGAGTCAGTGCCTTATTTGATTACGTCGGCATACATACAAGGAATATGAATCCTGAAGGACTAAGTAGTTTAGTATTATTGGAAACAAGTTACATACATAAGTTGATCATTACAACATGAAGGGAAATAACAACACTAATTTATTCCACTAGCAACATCAAGTCTCCTAGATTATGCATGCATGTCATTCATAATTTACTTCTTCATATCCTGAGAAAAATGAGACATAAGAAAGGGTGATCTCAAATGCTCATTAAGATTAAGCAATACAGCGGAAGATAATATAAACATTTGACATGGTGAATATTGAAAACACATGACTTTAATAATAAACATGAAACACATTATGGGAGGAATAAGTGATAAGTAAATAGTGCCATAATAAAACATAATAATGGGTATTGTAATAGTAGAATAACCACATGAACTTTCAATTAATAGCTTATTAATGAGGGAAGTGCATATTCCAGACATTCTGAATCATTTTGTCATGGCCTCAGCCAAGACATCTAGAGAATAAGGCCTCAGCCATTTCCACGTCTATTTGTCTCATGAGACATACCGATGCATCGAGGGGATATAGCAGGCCCCACCCGTCACATAATAATTCCAATGCATTCTTCATATAAGTAGGGATCGACATAAACAATATATACATTAATATTGAATCTATCATATGAAATGTAACCAACTTTCCCCAACCATTAAACATAAAACACTAACCATTCAAAATAATATGGTGAATGGTATTAGGATAGATCATCCACAATAGAGTTATTCATAAACCACTAAATAAAATATGGTAGATGACTTCATATGTTATTAAACCCAATAATACCATGGAATCATCAAGAGTGTTGAAATAGACCTAAACACCCTTATAAAATCATTAAGCAATTCTAGAGATGAATACTCTTTTTTTTAAAAGAAGAGTTATTTTGGAAAAATCATTGTATAAAACTAGAAGTAAATTAAGATATTATTTTCATAATAAAACTTCTGTTTTTAGAAGAATAATTGTTTCTAAAAACAGATTCTAGATTTCCCTTGAAAATAGATATGAATTTGAGAAAATCCCTTGTATCTAGCTCGTATTTTTTGAAATAGTTTTAAGAGCATCTTTTAAAACATGTAACTATCCAGAAAATAATGAAGGATTCTGGTTTTTAAACATATATATGATACTTACACAGAACATATGATGAGTACATAACAATACATAAGAATTACATCGAGGTAATTATACAATGAAAGTATCCCGAATGAAAAAGGAAGTTTGGGTGGATAAAACTTTACCACTATGTAATCAAACGATTTATATTCCACAAAGATTAATAATACAAAAATTATATATTAAATACCAATAATATAAAGATATTCATGATATGTTAAATCAATGGTCAGCATACATACACCATACAAAAGTTTTAGTAGTGAATATGGAAAATGTCATGAAATTTAAAGTGAGATGAAGAAACCCCGGTCGGTCGAATCATATGACCAGAACATAATAAATATCAAGTGAATCATTGAATAATATGAATATAAAGATAATCATGTTATTATATATCAAATGTCAGTACAAATATACCACATACAAGAAATAAGTGGTGAATAATAAAAATCTCACAGAAAGAAAGTGAGATGAGAAACCCCTTAATTTAACTCCAAATTTGTTACTCTCTTGTACATAATATCATGGGATATGAAATTATACTTGTTAATAAAATATTTCATAACCTATTAGACTTTTATTTAGTTTACCATAATTCTTGTTAGATCATTTATGTCTTTATTGATAAGTTATTGTATTGAATTTCATCGTTCTGGAGTGTTCGTTACCTTTATTTTCATATTCGGTTCACTTGTTTTAAAGTAATTAAGTTCATGTGGAATAGTTATAAATCACCAGGATTGGAATTATATATTATTAATGAACATAAATAATTTATAATTTTCATTTTTATCATTTTGTAACATGGAATGAGGATGAATCATTAGATGACAACCACTTCGATTATTCGGCGGTATTTGGAACATCATGAACTAGTTTGGTCATATAACTTAATTATATGTACATATTCTGGTTGATGGATATTAATTAGGTTATAAAACAAATATTATAGTCTTGTTCAACCATGAATATGGTTTCATGGCCTGTAATGAAGATGAAATTTAAGAACAAAACTTCATCATCCACGAAGGTTATAAATCGGAACCTCGTGGACTTCGATTTCGTTTATAAAAATAAAAGGGAGGGAATAATAATATTTATGATGGTTCATCCATTCACATGAAATAAATGTAGTATATAGATGTTACTCGAGTTAACATGATCATTTTTATAGAGGATATGAGGAGAGAAAAATAAAAGAGATGAACATGAAAATAAAGCAAAATTAAGAGATCCCTTATAAAACTTCAGCAACCTAACGACGTCACTTAAAATTTCATAAAATCAAATGTTGAGAACAGAAAGGGTATCTCATAATATCAAAATAAAAAGGACAGTATGAATAATAAATAATATTAAACCCCAACATATGAGAGGGGAATTTAAAATAGCTATCATAAAAGAAGTGTCGACTTAAAGAAGAGAATGAAGGAGTCCCTTACCTTGTATAATATCTCCTAGATCATGAAGGATGGGACCTTGGGGGATTAGGTACACCTTTAAAGGAATCCTAGAGAGGTATAACCACTAGATCTTTGAGTATTAGGGATTTCTAATGAAAGAAAACTAATGGATGAGTGGGTATTTATAGAAAAAGTGAGGTAATTTTTTAATAATTTCAAAGGGACACCTCATTAGTGGGTTTTTCCAAACCATGGGCTTGCCCATGTTTTTTGCCCATGGTTTAAGCCACTTGGGACACCTCATGTTATAAGCTACTATACAAAAGTCTACCATACTTTTATATTTAATTATTACATCCTTATGTTGTCATTAATCTACCGAAAACTCAAAACTGTATTTTTACTATTCATGAAAAATTCATGTATTTTAGAAAAATCCCAAAAAATCACCCCTACTATTTTTCAACATCTAGGATTAAAAAGTGAATGAAAAAATTCAGTTTTTTTTCTAAATACTATTAATTAAAATTTTAAATAAAAGAATACTTAATTCAAAAATTAACAGTTCTAATTCTACAACTACTTCTTTATCACAATGAAAACATAACCAAGATGTTATTGTCTTCTAGTCTTAAGAAAATAAAATAATAATAAAATTTACTATTTATTAGGGTCATATTACTACTCATATTACTATTCATATGGTTATGTTACTATTCATTAAAGAATCATTTTTATTCTATCAAACTCCAAATGACTTACTGAACACAACTCTAGATGACCATTTTTCGAATTTCAAAGCATTGAAGAGGAAAAGTTGTGTTTTTAGAGACATAGTGATCTATGAATTCTATAATAAATCTATTTGAAAATTATTAGGGCGTTACATTAATCCCACCTTCTGAAATTTTGTCCTCTAAATTTTATTTACTTATTAAAAAGTGAGGGTACCTTGATTATAGTGTCCATTTGCTTTCAGCATCATCTTGCTCACGTTTATAGAAGGTCCATGCATTGAAACTATGATCTAGAGATCCTTCAAAATCATTTTCTTCCTTCATCCAGATACGCCTTGTACAACTTGGGTCATATGGGTGTTCACAGAAAAATAGTTTTGGAAAATAATTATATGTGACATATAATTTCAAAACATCTGATAAAAAATAATTTTTATAAAATAGTCGGACCAAATTTTAGTTGAAACATTCAATTAATGGTCCTTTTAAATTTCCATAATTATGTGCTGAAAGATTATTTTTCAAAAGAAATTATAAATAAGTTATATAGGGGTCTCCTTCTTCAGCACAATTTTTAAAATCATAATATTCTTCAAAATATTGTGATAAGGCAAAATATTTGAAAATGCCTTGATAATATTTACCTTTCTTAAAAATATAAGAATATTGAAAAACTAATATTTGATTAAATACAACCCATGATCCACAATGGTATAGAGGTATAGTGGAGATTTTTGATATCTCAAACAATTTATTTCAAGTGAGTTGTATGTTATAAAATGTTTCAGAATTGTCGGGGCATGACTTTGTAATAATAATGGCAAGAAAGTCATCAGAAATGGATAGAAATGTCATTTGAGATCTTCCTTATTCCATTTGTAAATGAATTTCCTTAATCTAAAAAGTTATAAAACAAGGGTTTAACTTAATAAATAGACATAGACACTAATCATATTTTTAATGAAAAATCATAATCCCTAAAGGCGCCATTATTAAATAATGGCATACACTAGATTAAGTTATGAATCATAATGTATAATCTTAAGTTAAAAAATACTAAGAAAAAAATTTGAGATCTTACGAATGAGTAATCCCATATTCAAAAATATGGATTCTTTGAGGAATAGTTACATTAAACTTCTTCATAATGGAATGTAAGTAAAATGCGAATTATCCTATGCATATCCACCGTGAGTGTCGTCACCAAGAGTGCAGCAAGGCCCATTGTTGTGCACCAATTTCCATTCGAGTCTAACTCAAAGTGGCCTTTTGGGATTTACCGCTAGATACATCTGTGCCAGAGCCACCTCTACCTGCTCGTATCTGGACAGGGATGTATTGCTTGAAAGATCCACATAATCTATTCCTTACCAAAATACCAAAACAATCTTGTAGGTTTATCCTCAAAGACTATCTTAGGGACTCTTCCCTAATTCTACTTTTTCTAAATCTAGTTTCCAAATATTCTACTAAACTTCCTCTGATACCAACTGTAAGGACCCGACCCTAGTTGCCTGGAGTCGGTGCCTTATTTGATTACGTTGGCATACATACAAAAAAATACGAATCCCAAAGGACCGAGTAGTTTAGTATTATTGGAAACAAGTTACATACATAAGTTGATCATTACAACATGAAGGAAAAAATCAACAATAATTTATTCCACTAGCAACATTATGTCTTCTAGATTATGCTTGCATTTCATTCATAATTTACCTCTTCAAATCCTGAGAAAAATGAGACATAAGAAAGGGTGAGATTAACCGCTCAGTAAGAGTAAGCAATACAGTGGAAGATAACATAAACATTAGACATGGTGAATAGTTGAAAACACATTCCTTTAATAATAAACATGAAACACATTATGGCAGGAATAAGAGCTGAGTAAATAAATCCATAATAAAACATAATCATAGGTATTCTACTAGTCGAATAACCACATGAACATTCAATTACTAGCTTCATAAATAGGGAAGTGAATATGCCAGAAATTCTAAATCATTTTGTCATGGACTCGGCCAAGACATCTAGAGATTAAGGCCTCTGCCAAAATCCATATCACATTGGGAAATGCCTTAGCCAATTCCACATCTATTTGTCTCATGAGACCTACTGATGCATCAACGGGATATAGTAGGCCCCACCTGTTACATAATAAGTCCAATTCATTTCTCATATGAGCAGGTATCAGCATAAACAATATATACATTTATATTGAATCTATCATATGAAATGTAACCAACTTTCCCCAATCATTAAACATAAAACACTAACCATTCAGAATAATATGGTGAATGGTATTAGGATAGATCATCCATAGTAGAGTTATTCATAAACAATTAAATAAAATATGGTAGATGAATTCATAAATTATTAAACCCAATAATACCATGGAATCAACAAAAGTGTTGAAATAGACGAAAACACCCTTATAAAATCATTAAGCAATTCTAGAGATGAATACTCTTTCTTTTTTAAAAGAAGAGTTATTTTGGAAAAATATTTCTATAAAACCAGAAGTGCAATAATATATTATTTTCACAATAAAACTTGTGTTTTTAGAAGAATAATGGTTTCTAAAAACAGATTATAGATTTCCCTTGAAAATAGATATGAATTTGAGAAATTCCCTTATATCGAGGTTGTATTTTTGGAAATAGTTTTGAGAGCTTCTTTTAAAACATGTAACTATCTAGAAAATAAGGAAGGATTATGGTTTTTAAACATATATATGATACTCACACATAAAATATGATGAGTAAATAACAGTATATTAGAATTACATTGAGGTAATTATACAATGAAAGTATCCCGAATGAAAATGGACGTTCGGGTGAAAAACCCTTACCACTTTGTAATCAAATTATTTTTATGCCCAAAAAATTAAAAATTAAAAAATTATATATTTAATACCATGATGATAAATATATTCATGATATGTGAAATCAATGGTCAGTATACAAACACCATACAAAAGTATCAGTAGTGAATATGGAAAATCTCACGAAAATGGATGTGAGATGAAGAAACCCTGATCGGTCAAATATTATGACTAGAACTTAATAAATATCAAGTGAATAATTGAATAACTTGACTATAAATAGAATCATGTTTTTATATATCCAATGTCATTACACATATACCATATACAATAAATAAGTGGCGAATAATGAAAATCTCACAGAAATGAAAGTGAGATGAGAAACCCCTTACCTTAACTCCAAATGTGTTCCTATCTGGTAATTAATCTCCTGGAATATGAAATTATACTTGTTAGTAAATTATTTCAGAACCTATTAGACATGTATTTAGTTTACCATAATTCTGGTTAGTTCATTTATGTCTTTATTGATAAGTTATTGCATTGAATTTCGTTGTTCTGGAGTGTTCGTTTCCTTTATTTTCATATTCGGTTCACTTGTTTTTAAGTAATGAATTTCATGTGGAATGGTTATAAATCTCCAGGATTTGAATTTTATATTTTTAATGAACATAAATAATTTATAATGTTGATTTTTATCATTTGGTTACATGTAATGAGAATGAATCATTAGATGACAACCACTTCGATTATTCGGTGGTATTTGGAATGTTATTGACTAGTTTGGTCATATAACTTAATTATATGTACATATTCTGGTTCCTCAATATTAATTTGGTTATAAAAAATTTATTATAGTCTAGTTCAAACATGAATATGGTTTAAGGACCAGTAATGAAGATGAAATTGAAGAACAAAACTTCATCATCGATGAAGGTTATAAATCAGAACCTCATGGACGTTGATTATGTTTATAAAAATAAAAGGGAGGAATAATAATATTTATGATGGTTCTTCCATTCACATGATATTAATCCATTATATATATTTTAATATAGTTATCATGATAATTTGTATATAGGTTATGAGGAGAGAAAAATAAAAGATATGAACATGAAAATAAAGAAAAGTTAAGAGATCCCTTATTAAAATTCAACAGCCAAATGACGTCCCTTAAAATTTCATAAAATCAAATGATGAAAAAAGGGTATCTCATAATAATGAAATTAAAATTACAGTAATAAGAATAAAAAAAATCAAACCCCATCATATGATAAATGAATTTAAAATAGCTAACATAAAAGAAATGCCGACTTAAAGAAGAGAATGAAGGATTCCCTTACCTTGTAGAATAACTCCTAGATCTTGATAGATGGGACCTTGGGGGCTTAGGTACACCTTGGGAGGAAACCTAGAAAGTTAAAACTACTAGATATTCTTGGATGAGGGATTTTGAATGATAGAAAATCAATGGATGAGTGAGTATTTATAGAAAAAGAGAGGTAATTGTTTAATAATTTCAAAGGGACACCTCATTAGTGGTTTTTGCGAAACTATGGGCTTACCCATGGTATTTGCCAATTTTTTAAGCACCTTGGGACCCCTCATGTCATATGTTACTATAAAAAATTCAACCATACTTTTATATTTAATAATTACATCACTATGATGTCATTAATCTAATAAAAACTCAAAACATTATTTTTACTATTCATGAAAAATTCATTTATTTTAAAAAAATCCCAAAAAATAACCCCTACTATTTTTCTATGTGTATAATTCGAAATTGAAATCCATTTTCCAAAAATAATTTACTAAATAATATGAATTTAATTTTTAAATAAAATCATACTTATTTCAAAAATTAATTGTTCTAAATCTACAACTACTTCTTTATCACAATGAAAACTTAACCAAGATGTTATTTTCTTCTATACTTAAGAAAATAAAATAACAGTAAAATTTAGTATTCATTAGGGTCATATTACTATTCATAAGGGTATGTTACTATTCACTAAAAAATCAAGTTTATTCTATCGGACTCCAAATGAATTACTGAACACAACTCTAGATGACCATTTTTAAAATTTCAAAGCATTGAAGAGGAAAAGTTTTGTTTTTAGAGACTCAGTGTTCTATTCATTCTATAATAAATCTATTTAAAAAATCTTGGGGCATTACATTATTATTAAACATCATTTGATTACGAAAAAGTGGAGTCATTAGATAAAAAATTATCATAAATTCATTAGATGATTGTTAGGTGTGATATGATGATGAAAAATTCTATAGTGGGTTGGGTGGTTAAATATACCAAATTAAAATTTTATTAGGTTTGATAAATTATAAAATTTAAAAATAATGTTAATTAAAAAATTATATTTAATTTTTTCGAGAAAATTATCAGTAGAATATAAGAGAGTGAACAAATGCATTTTTATAGTAGACTGTTCTAAAGTGGAATTACACTATTATTACACCCCTCTAGTCCGTGAGAGTTGAAAATTCACTAATATCCTAATTATTTTAGGGATCATATCCTATTGAATTCAAACCTTCGAAATAAGAGGTTAAAAAATAATCAATAAATTTTTGTAGGGAGTCACAACCCTCAGAAAAATGGCTATATAGAAAATGGGAGTCACAAAATAAATTGTCATAACTTTATAATTTTAGAGTAACAACCAAAAAGGGATAAATATTTTTGTTTCAAAAAGAATTTACCAGCATTAGAGTAGATGTGGGATATATTGAAATATTTAGACCAGAAAAAAAATATCCTAGATGATAAAGTATAAGAAGACTGAGGAAACATATGAAATGGTCTTTGATTGATGGATCAGAATGTCTCATCATGGAAGTAGTAGTAGTAAATTTTTTTGTCCCTTGAGATACTATTTAATACATGTAACCTTATATGAACATGGTCATATAATAATATATCAATTTCAGATTTCTAAAGTTTAATGTTTACATTAGATGAATTCGTCACAATAATGTTGTATTGTATCTCATAATTAATGTATAATTGAATGAGTCATGAATCACTTTAAATAGGATATTTATGCACTAAACACTCATTTAAACCATCAAAATAATTTAAAAAAATAATAATTATGATATCCAGAATTATGATAGAGGTAGGAAATGTTCCCATAATTATTGTATCCATTATTTTTTGAATTCAAACAATTAAAGTCTAATTGAAATTATATTTATTTCACCATTAATAAAAATCTTCAATAAAAATACTTCAATGTTATCACATATGTGTCTCTTAGTTTTTTTTGCAAAATTTATGTTCAACTTTTAAAAAACACTTTCTAGATTCTTATAGATTAGTAAATATTTTAAATTTAACAAAAAGACAATAAATACTAAAAAGTATATTTGAATAATTTCATTATCATAGAAAATTAATTAAAAAATTATTAAAACAAATAAATCACCATAATATATGAACTAAGAAATATTAACAAATTGAATGTTGTACTTTTTAGGTGAAACATAACCAAATTTACTATTTATTTTTATTTGATTAGAATATACTAAAAATTATTATTTTGGGTTCTTGATAATTATATCGAATGAATAAAATTAATAAAATTGTTTAAATAATTTTTAAAAATACGAAATAAATAGGACATATTAGATAATTGTAAAATAGTGTGTGATGATATTTTGGATTTTTTTAAAAATTTGTAAAGTGTTTAACAAAAAATAAGTGAAGAGTGACCGTGAGGTGTTCAAATGGTGTGCTATACAGGGTTCCCATAATAGGAACCTATGGTTGATGTACCTACTACATGAAGAATATTGACTTAACATATGGTTGTTCAGTTGATTAGTATATATCATATAGTCAATAATTCTCACCACATCTTATATTCATATAAAATATTATAAATTCATAGTGTTTACTATTCAATGTTAGTTATATCCAACCTATATCATTTTATGTGTCATCAGTTACAGTTGATTTCTCTAGTAAATAAAAAAATTGAAATTTATTTTTTATAGTCACACTACATGAATCAAACAATCACGTTCCTTGTGAGTCGAGCATTGTGTGAACTAAATTTTTTTTATATGAAGATAAAATCTACAGATATTTCATGTACACAAATAGATCCAATAATCTAATAATAGAGTTGAAAATATCAAATACTTTGTAACCTTACTATACATGAGAAAACCTCAAAAAATATTTTTCTATGAATAACAATACAATCATCGACAGGAAGATGCAACATGTGGAATGTATTGGTGGATTTGGTATAATGGCTGCTATGTGGTCAGTTCCTTGTTCTGGGATGAATATGGTAGGTCATGTTTCACTTTTTAGGTAGAATCATTGGATGATGCTTCTAACATATCACATGAGGTTGATGAAATTGGGGTGATGTGATACTCACTATAGTTTTGAAGTTAACCCATGCGATTGCTTGACTGAATGTAAAGGTTGCTTCACATGGTTAGTTCAAAATTACATATTATGGTAGATTAGGAAGTCTTGATCAGTATTGAATTAAAAAATAAACATTATTAACTTTAACAAGAGATTTAATAATAAATTAAAGAAAATTTAAAAATTTTATAATAAATAGCATGAATAAAAATTTAAAAAAGAATAATAAGTATTTTATACGTTTAAACAATGAAAGTATAGACATTTAAAAATTGAATTAATTATAGTTGTGAGAAATTATAATTAGTTAATATAAAAAATATAATATTGGGAATATAATTAATTTTAATTTCTAGTAAAATTGATAGTTATTTTTTAAATTCCAAACATAAAAATATAAATAAACAACAACAAAACTCCAAAAAACCATTACTTTTCTAACAATTGAAAAATTGAAGTCAGAATTTATAAAATTATCTGCATGTTTCATAATTATTAAAAATGAAATAATTGAAAAAATATATTTATGATAATTATAGTTTAAAAAACCCCAAAAATAAATTAATATTAATTCAATATAAAAAAATTATAATTAAAATTTTAATACTAAATATAAAACATTCCAAGATCATACTGTATACTTTTAGACATTGAAAAATCGAATTTTTTGTTAAACATATATATATTTTAAATTTTTATTTGAAAGTTGATCAATAATAATAACTTAGGTATTAAAATAATACATAATAAATTAAAATTTCTTGTCAATAAGTTTAGTTATATAATGTGATAACATGTTTTCAAAATTAAAATTGGATAATAACATAAAGAAATAGAAATCTTTTGAAAATTTAAACCACTATTTTATAGTGGTTTTTTAATCAAAAATTATTGAGAACAATGTGATGAAAAAAATATATATTAAATTTATAAAATGGATAAGAAAACAAATGATTATTTTCATGAACTCCAAGAGGATAATATTTTAAAATGAATATGAAACATAGTTGAGGTACTTTTTCTATCAAGTCATTATCTGCAAAAATTGGAATATGCATTACTTATAATATCAATTTTCTTCAAGAATAAAATTATCAAAAATTAATAGTTCCTCTATAATATATCATAACTATATTAAAACAATTTAAATGATAATAACTTGTATCATATTGAAATCTCACAAATAAACAAATAATTAACATTATATCAAGTATAAAAAATGATAAATATAAAAACTAATGATCATTCCTATAGAAATTTTAAAATCAATATATTTATCAAAATTATATAAATATAACGTAAAATTAGTTATCATTGGGGATTTAATTGTTTTAAAATAATCTAAATAAAAATAGATTACTAAATATTTGTCATATTTACAATGATTATAAAATATACCACAATTTTTTGATTAATTATAATACCTTAATAGAATTTAAGATCGCCTATTATACTCATATCAAATTCACTTTCCATAAAATTAAAATATTCATTACAAAACGATTCCCATGAAGAGGTAAAAATAATATCATCATTATAATTTTAAATAAATAAAATGCATTTAAATTTATTTAAAAAAAAAAATTATGACAAATTTCCTTCATTAACATCAATATTCCAAAAATAAAATAAAATTCTACTATACCAAGAATTTGGTACTTTCTTATGACCATATAAATACATTGATAACATAAAATCATGAATAGAAATTTTTCATGTTAAAATAAATTTTCTTGAGATAGAAATTTTTTGTATAAATATATCCATTTAAAAATAAATATTAAAATCTATTTAAAATAATTTAAATCCCTAATGTCATAAACAAACATCAATGACCAACAAAAATAGTACATTAATCAATCATGACATGGACTAAAGAGAATTCTTGATCCCCATGGCTGGTGACTAGTATCTAAGAATAAATAACATTGAAGATGGAATGATTTAACTATATAAATATCCCAAGAAGATAAACTAGAAAAATGAATACATAAATAATTTTATATACATACTATTTATGTATTATTTTCACTATTTTTTATTCTTGAGATATTCTTGTAGAGAAATCATTATTTTTTTCATTGTTCTTGATTCCCAGGCACTGGTCTACAAGGATATAATGGATGAAATTTTCATCTTTAGTAAGACATGGTTGATAATAGATCATCATCATACTAGTGGAAAAATTAGTGGTTCCTTTAAAGGTAATAGGATGTCAGATTAATTTATTTTTGGAAATAGTTGTGGTGGTCCTAAAAAATTGTATTTATTAAAATAATCCACAATATTATGTTAATGGACCAAAAACTAGTTCCAATGTGGAAAATTTGGGCATTTGAATCATGCTTTCATGAATGAACAAAATATCTATAGCTCTTATGGATTCTTAAGTCACCTATAACGGTTTTCCAAGTTTTCACTTCTCCTCGTAATGGTATAGAATCATCATAGATGGGATTATTTATGATATAGTTAGTTTTTTTTTGAAGAATGTGGTTTTATCCACATGAGTCTAGAGCTAAGAAACTTCACAATGTGGATGAATATCTAGTGGAAGCGGATGTTGGTACTGTAACAGTTTGATGCACCATTACAATTTCATCATCATTAGTGACTCATATTTTTTATTCAAGTTCTTCCCCTTCGTTCATATCATCCTACTTTTTAACTTATTGAATATTCTTATAGAGGTCATGCCTTATTTGATTGAAATTTATATACCTCTTAGGAAGAAGGGAGAGCAACATTTTTATGAATATCTTATTTATATTGTTATAAATAAATCTATTATATGACATTTTAGATTATGAGATGAATCCCCTATATTTCATTCTTATGATGAACTAGCATATTTCTCATAAAGAATGGATTTAATTTTATATTCAGTAGGCCTCATTTACATCCTCCAATAGGAAGTTAAATGTTTTTCAGGGAGAATGGTATCTGAGGTCTAGTCAATCTGGACCTCTTCTTCCATAGTTGGGTAATATGATATCCGTGTATTATTTTTAGCAAGAGTAATAATATTAATGTGTTGATCTAAAACTATTAGATTTTGAGTTTCCAAATGTTTTAACATTAAAATTTTGTGGTTTCCCACTACGGAGGGAGGTAGAGTTATCTATTAATTTGACGCCCAACACTCATCCAATATTTTTTCGTCTTACTATATTTTACCTACTAAAATGAATGAGTTAAAGGATTAGTTGGATGAATTTATGTTTGAAAGATTCATTTGGCCTAGTTTCCCCCCTCGGGTAGACCCATTGTTTTTTAGGAAGTCTGATGGATCCATTTTCTTATGTGTTGAATACAAAATGTCAAGTCATGTTATGATCATGAAAATTTTCATTTTCCCTGAATCGATGTTTTTATCAGATAAAATGGGATAATGGTTTATCTAATATTAATCCTCATTCTTATTTTCACTATCAAGAGCAAGTATGACCCCTATGAGTATCATTTTATGCCATTTGGTCTGATATACAAGATTTTAATGATTATGGAATTGATGAACATTATTTTCCATCATATTATGAAATATTTTTGTGGTGAAATTAATGGCAGATATATTGGTTTAATATAAAATTAAGGAATATCATGAGAATTATTTTATGCCAGTTTTTGATATCTAGAGTAATCAATGACTTTATTGTAAATTATTAGTGATCAGACAATTTTTTTAGTGGGTGAATTTAATAGGGAAAATGGTCTTGAGACATGGAAACTTAGTTGATACTAAGATGGTTATTTTTTTAATTCATGGAAGGAACCATATAATTTATTGGGTATTTGGAACATTTTGGGGTTATTAGGTTATCAATGTATATTTGATAAGTATTTTCCAAAGTTAGATTCCCCATTCGCCACTCTATCTCGGAAGGGAGTGGAATTCATAAGGGATTTGAACTATTATGATTTGCTGGATGAGTTGAATTTCCATTTGTATTTGTGTCAAGTGTTGAATCTTATAAAGAATGGAAATGGATATGTGGTGTTTTATTATGTTCCAGTTTCATGTTTGGTTGGTGTTCTTATACAGGGTGATCATGTGCTGACATATAGATCTTTTCATCTTCATCGTCATGAGAATAACTATCCCACAGATGATCTTAAAATCATAGAAATGTTTCAATGTCATTATAGTTGGAAACATTACATTTTTTAGAGATAGGGTTACCATTTACTCGAATAAAAAATATTTAGTTATATCTTATCCAAAAAATAGTTTAATATCCAAATAATAAAATGGGTAGAGTACCGACAATATTTTTACATTGAAATTTCCCACACCCATGGAAATTGTAATGTTTTCACTGATTATTTGAGTATGAAAATACCATCCTTGGATTAGAAAGAATCATCAGAGGAGTAAAATGTAAAGGAACTCTTTTATCATATACACTTGGGACTCTGATATGATTAGTGTAAGGTTTATTTGGTATGTTCTCATTTGAAATCCTATCTTATTGAGATGAATATTCAATAGAATAAAATACAATATGAGTTATGCAGAATTAGAGAATATTTATTTGTTGGTGATATCATAATTGAACCATATCTATCTCTATAAGAAATCCTTTTTTCATGCAGCATAAAGTAATTTAGTATCCTATGAGGAAGTATATGTTGAGATATTTTCATTATTCCTAGTAGGAGGTTCACCCAATCATGAAGAAGATGTTTTAGGATATGAGGCATCAATACTGGTGTCTAGGTATAAAACATGATATTAATTATTTGGTTCCACGTTATTATAATTTTCAACAGATCAAGTCCATATATAAAAAGCCTTTTGGTTTTCTTCGTCCCCTTACAGAGCTGAATTGGATGTGGGATTAGATATCAATTGGATTTTGTGTTTGGTTTCCATGTCCAACTTTAGGAAAGAATGAAATTCGAGAATTGATTTAAAGAATGACCAAATATTATAACATTATTCACATTCATGATAAGACCAACATTGAGGAATTGGGTATTATATAATTTTAGGATATTTTTTTATTTCATATTGTTCTGTCTAGTGTTTCTTTTGATAGTTTTCCCTAGTTAACATTCCAGTTGTGTAGAGGAATCCAAGAGGATATAGGATCCCATTTCAGGTTGATAAGGACATACCATCCCTGGTTAAATGTTCACATGGAATGAGTTATATTGATTCCATAGGAAATTTTTCATGTCTTTACCCTTGAATTTGGGGGGAGAATGGGATTACCTTTGGAGTGATTTAGCTTTCCTGTTACAATAGTTATAATTATTCCGTTGAAATTGATCCCTTTAAGACCATTTATATAGAGACTTGTAAATTTATGTTGTTTTTCATATATTGGTGGATCTTCCTTTGAGGGACCTAGTTTTCTCCAGGTTATGACCATGAAATTACTAGTGATTAAAAAATTATTGGTGATGTATTATAGTTGATATTGATAATATAAAGATAGACAAAAATTCCATTTGGGGTTCTCAGTTGATGAAAAGTTGTTTTTTAGAGTCTCACCTCAGCTGGGTCATTGACAGGATAGAAAATAAGGGAAGATTGAAATGAGATACAAGGGGCCATTTAACATTGTCGGGTCCAATGGATATGTGGCATGTAACTTGTTCTTATTTCCATAGATGTGATCAATCCACAATATATTTCATGTCACAGAATCCAACCAAAATTTGGAATCTCATAATGTGTCTTTAAAACCCCTACCATGTGCTAAGTTTTGACGACCTATATGTGGAACCTAATTTTACCATGACTGAGCATCTAGTTTGGATTACTGATTCTTGGATGAATGTTACTCATAGAAAGTCCATAAAATTGTAGTGGTTCTTATGTTAGAATTGTTAAAAATCTCATGAGGTGTGGGAATATGAGTTATTGGTGAGAAAGTAGTGTCCTCATCTATAGAGTATTCTAGACCGCATTTCTAGGGGTATAATGTAGTTTTGGTGGGTATAATTGTAACATATCAACATTAAATTTTAAGAACAATCCTTGGTTTTATATATCTAATATAGTTTTTCATATATATATATATATCTCATTTTTATTAGTTATTTTGGTATGTTTCATCTTGGTTGATCCTTTTCAAGGGTTATGGGAAATGGTTTTGGTCTATTCTTGAGAGGCTAATGGACATTAGAGTGTTTACCATGAGAGTATATGTTGGACTGGAGCTAAAATTGGTAGGATATGTCCATAGTAATTCATTTCGGTCTATTGATGAACTGGTGGAAGGATTCAAGTGGAGTGTTCCTATAGTAAGTCTACTTACAAGATGTTGAGATCCACTGACTATGTTGTCATAGAAACTACGAAAATTAAATATTTAATTTTCTATTTAAATATAGTATAACTAGTGTTTAGGGTTTTAACTCACCATAGAAAGAATGTGTGCTTGAAGTGACCAATAAATATGATCCAGTAACTTAATAAAATTCGTCTTAAATACACAAAAAAATCAAAACCAATAATAAAAATACTATTAACATGAAAATTAATGATGAATACATACAACAGTTTAATAATGTGATTATATTTGAAACATGAGATGAACTAGAGATAAAAAAATAACTTTCTATGAGGTTCATCATTTATGTGGGGAACTATGTTGATTGGTTGAATAAATGATCCTTAATTCATACATTATAAATGGTCAATGGGATTGGGATTTAAATGGAAAACTGTTTTTTTGTAGGTTCACTTGTGACTAATGAAATTTCATGTTTATCAACTGTCCAACAAAATTATTCACAAAAATTATAAAATATTTTTTTAACAAAATGAAATTTGTCAGATAATATTTTGGAGTTACTATGAAAAAAATATATTTTCAAAATATTCAAATGTTGAAGGAGTTTTAAAAATAAATCAATTGAGAATAATTTTCATTAATTCTCAATGTAATGAATATGAAATGCTTAAATAACTAATGAGAGAGAGATACATCATAATTGAATATTGAAAATATTTATACATGTAGGATGTAAATATTTAAAAAATAATTCTTGTTCAATAATATATTTTAGTTTAAAAACATTTTCATCTTCAAAATTTCAAAATATTACATTATAGTCAACTAAATAAAGTGAAAAAGAAAGAGGAAAATAATCTTCTATATTGTAGATATTTTCTCCATTCTACTTCCTAGGACTCATCACAATTCTCGCAATTTGGAAAGTCACCAAAAATTATATAAATCCATCATTTTCTATCCCTGATATTTATTAATATATTTTACATTCATCATTTTCAAATCATTTATAGCTCTCTCCTTGATTATTTTTTTCTATATGGAATTACTCTGATTTTTATTTCAAATTCCTCTATCGTGATGGGAACATTAAAATATATTTCACTTCAAACTATAATGAAAATACAACATGTATCATTGGTATATGCTATGAATAATGACTTTGGATGTTTTTTAGGATTGATGCCATCATCCTAGAGTTATCTAATAAATTTTGAAAGAATATAAATTATTCAATGAACTTCTTCACATAATTGTAACCACTTAAAATTACCCTTAATGAAGAGACAAAAAGGTCAATGTTACCCTTACATTGTATTACCCATATGTGGTCTTAGTAGGACATCAATCTTCTAATACTAGATGTTCGAACATATTTATATCATCAACAACCATATAAAATATTAAACATTATATTGTACTTCTTTAAGCCATATTCATTGCTTTTTTAATGTGATCCAATAAACTTTATCTCAATAAACACATCAATCAAAACCATGGATTATGAAAATGAGATTAAAATCCCATTTAATCATGTTAATTGACTTTAGTCTTGATTTTAGAAAAATATTTGACCCCAATTTATACTTTTATAATTCCCTTGGATCATTCAAGCAAAAAAACCTCAAAACCTCTGTTCCATATATCGACATTTTCTTATTCCAAAATGAAAACATAGGAATATATCAAAAGGTTAATCATGATCTACTACCAAGGTCCATATTCTTACTGGATTGGTTTTAGTTCGAGCATCTCATGATTCTCATTTTTGTAATATGTCAAATACCTCATGCAGAACACTTATGATTCTCGTATACACAACATTGGGGTTGAATTATTCCCTTTCAGTACAATATTTTAACCCAAAATAAAATTAAAACTAAAATAATAAACATTATTTAACATATAAAAAGGATATATTTAATAATTTAGATAGTTGATTGAAAAATATCTTAATTTACAAAGTTTCATATTATCGACCTCAGTTTTAGTCCATCGTTTTCTTCAAACATGTTGAGACCCAATTCAAGCCCTACATAATGTTTTAGTTTCTACTCTTATTGATCATAACTAGTTTTATATCATATACATTTTGATCATTTTTCTTCATTTATGTATCCTAGATTCACTAAATATAGTAATTCCATGTTAGAAGCATATATGAGCTTGAATGGATCCAAGACCCCCAAATATTGAGGCTCACTTTTTGGTTCATCTTCATCATCCCTCACATCATTATTTCTGAAAATTGGTGCATCGACTGGTTATTTTTTCATGTATAGACTCAACATGATTGTATTGAGTAGCACCATCCATACTTGGATCATAATTTATCCTCAACCTAGTGTCACATTTTAGCATCTAACTCTATTTAGTTCACTATGGAATATTGGTTTCAAGATTTCACTTCAAAATAGAATTCATAAAATATCATATAATCTCATGGGATCTACCATTATCAACCGTTGATGTCCATAAAACTTCTATCATCAGTTAAATCAGCCTCGAAATATTAAATAAAATTTAGTGCCGATAAGTGCATAGAACTATACTGAAACATAGGGCACCCTTCAACATCAGTTCAATTTCAAGCTCATATAATCCATCATTGAATAAGACTCAGACATTATTTGTGCCATATTGGGTACTTATCAATTATTTTTTGGATTTTTGTACCATCCAAAAACCTTTTTTCGAGTACTTCATGACTATTTTTTATTCTCTTTTTTTGGGTACATTTTAGGCCTTTTGAGTTTGAAGATAATTTATCTGGGAAAATGTTTTAAATTTGTGGATGTATGTTTTTAATAATTAATAGAGTATATGTATAAATGTGTATAAGGTTTTAAAAGTTGTGTCTTCTTGAGTTTGGATTTCATCTGATACTTTTGGGATTTTTTTAGTAACCTCATTGTATACTATCCGCAAGAAATATCAATTCCATGAAATTAATTCAAGACACGAGTCTATCACAAGGAAGAATACATTATCCCATTTCCTGGAAAGAATAAATTAGTGGAAGTGAATTTTTTTCATAATGTAAAATTATCAGGATCAATATTTTTAAAACTAAGTAATATATTTTTCATCATATACGTCCCTTAGGATATTAAAATTGTGAGTTGAGGATTGAAACTATGAAATCTCTTGGACCAGTAAGATTTTGTATGATGTAGCCTTCAGATTATTTATTTTTTCAAAAAACCAATTCTCTCGAACCTAGGGATACCCAATTATATTTTTGGGCAGTATCCTCCCTTACAGACATCTTGGGATAGCATTTAATCATTAGTGATTTTATTTATCATGGTTTTCCAATTCTTAATGAAATCTCATTTTTATCTATTTTGATCTTTTGATTACAATTGAATTAGAGTTTTAGGTTCATGAGTTTTGATCTGGTAACTCATTATTGGCATCTTATTGTTTCCTTCACCATCAATGTTACCCATTGTGGGTTTTGAATTGATCTCATTATTAAGGAAAGGTGGATCCATTAGATTTTTCTATAAAACTAAAACCCTAATTTACTTTACTAATTTTAAATTAGTTTTTAAATGATTTAATACCCAAAATATTTTAAGAATGATTTTTTATTTTGAAAGTTTCATGAAAATTATAAGAAAATCTCATTTTAACGTAATTGGATTTATTATTTGGATTTTATAAAAAGCGGTGGATTGATTTGGAAATATATTTTATTAAATATTATAATGTCTAACATTGAGTAATATTTATCAAATAATGAAATTATTGGAAATTAATGAATTTATGAAAACCAATTATTTTCTTTTGTAATGTGAAAGCCTTATTGAAAACTAAAAATTGGGAAATTGTATTGTGAAATAATTTGAAATGATTTATTTTAAGATGAACGATTAACTGTATCACTAATGTATATTTGAACCTAGGTAGTTAGTAGGTAATTAAAACAAGAACACTAGAATAAAACCCCCATGAAATTTAGTGAAAATGAAAACACTAGGTAAAACATACAACATGTTGATTTTCCCTGATGGGGAGTTCATCCATGATGACTAGAGTTTTGTCATGTGTGTACACATTGAGCTAAGAAGAATTATGAGTTGTGTGAGGATCCTACATCCAATAACTAACATACTATTGGGATCATTACAAGGTTAAATGATATATTTGATTTAATGATTAAATTGTATTTATTATTGACCTATTCTATTAATTCCATCTAATTTATTTAAATTTCTTATATAAAATGCAAATTTAAGCATGTTTGTAAATATCATCCAAATCATTTTCAGTATAAAAGCATGTTTTGTGGAAAATATTTAAATGCATACAATGAAATGCAATGTTTTTATTTAAATTTGAATCATAATTAGTTTTTTTATTATAGATTTGATTATTAAATACATAGAGATAAACTACAAAAATTTATTTCTCTCACCCTATCATTTTCTTTGGGCATTTTTTATATTTTCTTATGCCATTTCCAATAAAAGGAAATGAGATACTTAGAGGTGGAGGATGTTTTTAATCCTTGAGACCCATAGTGATGGTGGTGAATTGTGGATAAGTGATACAACTACAAAATGGGATATGTCCAATCTTTTACCATGGATGATGTTATGTTTGTTGATGATATACTATTTTGGATATTCACTTCCTTTTTTATTTTATGTAATTTCACTATTTTTAATGTTTAAAATTCTTAATTTTATCTTTTTTATTCTTCTATTTTGTTCGAAAATCATTACCTCATGCTTATTATATGATTACATGTACGAATTTCCAACCTATGGGAATCAATACTTCCCTTTGGTCCACTTCAAGATTGGCCCCGTTTTAGGGTACCTGGTTATTTGTGCTAGTTCATGATAATGTGGGAATTGAGGGGGATATGTTATTATTCTTTCCATGATGTCATTATGAATTGTGGTTATCTTAGTAGACATGAGGTATGATTTATGGGAATTAGTAGGTAGATGTGAGTACATTATTGTCTATCTATAATTAAAATGAGACTTAAGTCAACATGACTATTTGGAAAAAGTGTCTTTGTAGAATAATTTTACTTGATTTCTATAGATTTCTATTATTTTTATATAGGTATGTTGATATCCCAATATTGAATTCTTCTTGATGTAATTGATATTCCTCTACCCATATTTTAATTATTGATATATGTATCCTTGTTGATGCTTTTAGTGTTTTCTGTTAATGTTGTGTGGTATCATACCAAAGAGGAGATGTTTGATTAGAATGTAGAAGGAATATTAGTCAGTTATATTGAGAAAGTACTCCTGTGGATCTATATATCATTGAGATACTGGTGCATGATGTCTAATCTCTTAGAGGAGTACTTTCAACCACTCTCGTACAATATCTAGTTGTGGAGACTCAGAGGAATTAATAAAGAGATCATTCACATGTGTTTCTTAATCCAAAATCACTATCATTCTTAGGATCTAATGATCCTACAGAATCTAGGTATTGGTGGAAAAATATAATGATTTTTTTGAGTTCTTAGATATGCCTGATATGATTAAATTGAAATGTTCAACATTAAATATTGACAATCCTAGAATAATATGGAGGGATTTAATAGTGATGGTGAAGAAGCATGTACGTTTTTTAGTGGAAATAATTTAGAATTACATTAATCATCCCTTTATATTCATAGTCAATGGTCTTGGAAAAGTCCATGGAGTTTCTAAACATTTAGTATGGTGTAAAGACCATGACATAGTATGAGAACTATTTTACTAATCTTAACTTATTTTAACTAAAGACTACATCCAATGAGAATATTAGGGATTGAAAATTTTATATGGATCTCCGATATGATATTCATATAAATGTTTTCTTACTAAATCCCAGTTCTTTTGGTGATGTTCTAGATAGAGTGTTGATGGTTGATATTGACACAGATAGTATGTTAGGGTTAATGCGAGTTTCTTTTTATCATAATAGTAGTTATTTGAGTTTCATTTAAGTAAATATAAATCATGATGAGTCTAATTATTTCAGTAAATAGTGATAATCATCCATCCCTTTTACAGTTCCTAGATAAGGCCTTTATACATGTTTTTAGTGTGGAAATGGTGGGCATTTTACATGGGTTTTTACTAAGGCACTCATGATTTGAAGTTTGTGTGGTCACTCAAGATACATAAATAATCCTCCCATTTAATATTTTCCCATCATGGATGAATGATATAATTAGTACTAAAATGTGCTATAGTGAAATCATACGCTTCATGAACTAATGGTTTCCATCAACATGAATCTGAAATAAAGATTCTTCATACAGTTGAAGAGTCTTTAGGGGAATATGAGTGGGTCCAGTGAATGTGAAAGGTTCTATAACTACTTATATATCATTTGTGTATATTTTCCATAACATTGGTGTATCTCACTCATTTATATCAACCTATGTTCTAAATTTTTTTAAATTTTCTTATGAAGCATTTGTCTTATGTGATGGATAGTACTACGCCCCTCAGATAAAAGAGTTGATAGGTTCTTTAGTGCCCTTATGTCGTTTTATATTTATCATATACTATGACTTCATGTAATTCATTAGATATCAACATGAAACCTCTTTAAATATTTTATTGGGATGTATTGGAAGATATCTCAAAAGGAACAAATTCATTATTGTCTTCAGTGTATCTCCATTACAGCACCTGATGGGGTGTGTTGGTGTCTTTCTTAGAGAATGGGACCTGAGGTCGAGAATAGATGGACCTAATTTTCAGGATTTGGTTAGGGTAATATCATTTATTTCGTTCAAAATTTAGTGTGATTCTTATATTTATGATCTCCCTTCAATTACTAACCAGTTTCCCTATTTTTTCATCAAATTTATCTTTTTTCTATCGATAATATAGGTGTAGTTTTCTATTTATTTTGTACCTAGTACTCCACCAATGCCTATTACTTGTTAATATATAGAACCTAGTTAATATAAATGTTTTATTAGATGTTGGTTAATTTGATTGAAAGAGACATTATACATAAGTTTGTATCATATTGGGAAGATAAAATTATATTTTCAAAGAAAACATATGGAATAATTCACCTATGTGTTGATTACTATATTCTCAATCATGCTGTACTAGTGAAGAAACATATATTTCCACATATTGATGAACTTTTTGACCAGTGTTAAGGGGATAAAAGGTTCCCAAAAATTTATATTTGATATATTTATCACTAAATAAGAATAAAATAACATGACATTCAGAAAATAGAATTTAGATTTATGAAAGGACATCATTTGTATAATGTTATAACATTTGATAGAAATAATAATCATGATGTTTTTATGACTCTAATGAGTATGATATTCCATTAGTACATTGACTCATTCATGATGGTATTTGTGGATGACATCGTAGTTTACACTCAGACTGAGGAGGATCAGGTTTGTCCGTTGATATAATCAATTGAAATCATGATGTATCAATGACTTTACATGAATATTTCAAAATAATGTTTTTGGATTAGTTAAGTGATCTTATTTGGACATACGGTATAAGAATATTGAATTTAGTTTTATCCTAAAAAGTTAAAAGGTATTATGACATCAGAAAAACCATATAATGTTATTGAGATACATATATTTTTTTCTTGGAATGGTATTACAATAGGTTCAATTATTATTTAAGAATGATATATTCTATAATAGTTTCTCTCACTATGAAAGGATTGAATTCATTTGGGATGATAAATTACATACTTATTTTGTTTAGATATAGTGTTTTCGAATATTTTCTAGTGTTGAATATTCCAGAGGTTTGGCAGGGCTATGTTTTCTTTTATGACACATCGGGTTTAGGTTTGGGATTATCGTTATATAGGGTGATAACATGGTAGCTTATGGATTCAATATAGATAAGGACATGTGATAAGAGTTATCGAAACCATGATCTTGAACTCATATCTATGATTAATTATCTTAAGATTTTATACACTGATTTTTCTTTGAAAGTATTACCATTTATTCAGAAAAATATAATGACTTATGTATTCTCTAAAAAATACATGAATCGTTGACATAGGCATTTCATAAGGTACCTATAGTATATTGATTTTCATATTTCATACATCCCCATTAGGATAAATTTCATTGTCTATGTCTTGAGAAGGAATCATCCAACCTCAAAATTGAGTGAATCATAATAAAATGAAGTCGTATTTCTCTCTCTACTTAATCTCATTTTTGGGAATCTAGGAGAATGAGTTTGGGGTTGTTTTGGAAAACATGCATTTGACCTCCTCTCTACTCAATGTGATTCTTTAAGAGAAGAAACCGAATAATGAATTATGTGGAACAAAGGACTCTATTTATGATGTGGAAATCATACGAGAGTTTTCTTTCTTATAAGAGGGTATCTTGGGTTTGTAGAGTAGTGTTTTATACATTTTCATGTGAGAATGATTGTTTTTGGTAATTTCCTTAATTTCTAGTGGGTGGGTCAACCACGAACCATAAATATTTTCTAGGATATGTGGTGTCTATTCTTGTGTCTATGCATGAGGTGATACATTACTAACATTCATTCTTATTGTTATTCCTTCTAAAAGAAATATTTTCTCACTAACTACCTTCAGGTTTTCTTCGGCCATTTCTTATGTCGACATGAAAGTGGGATGAAATTACTATGGTCATTGTTGTTGGTCTTCTATGTACCCCTTAAGGTAACAATGTAATAAGGGTTGTGATTGATAGGATACCAAATGATTCTCACATTATACCAATTTCATATGAACCCAATTTTGAGAACATGGGATATCTTTAGATTTTAGAGATTGTTCATTTTATTGGATTTCCATCTAGTATAGTCTTTGATAGGGAACCTTGTTCCGCATCTCTCTTTTGGAAATTCCACTAGGATTACATGGAATTCTATGTATATTTAGCCATATAATTCCCTCCAAAAATGTATTTCTAGACTAAATGAGAAATACATACTCTTATGGACATGACACATACTTGAGTTCTTGACAATGGTGGAGTTTGGGGGGATTATTTGTGACTGGTTGAGTTTTCATACAGTAATTGCTACTATTCCCCTATTAGATTGGCTCCTTTTGTGGAATTTTTGATCCGGTGTTGTAGATATCTATTTTGTAAGTTAGATATTTGGGGATGTTCCTTGGGAGTAATGACTTTTGTTCCAAAAAAATATTTGAATGACTCTGTTGATTTATCAGATAATGTTGATGGCATAGAGCTTGTACAAATCCTATGCTGATTATCATTGATGATCCTTATATTTTTAAATTGTGGAATAATATTCTTTGAGATTATTTCCGCATTTTGGTAGAAAATATCTTTTAAATAGGTGAATATTGTGATGAGTTTTTTGGGTCCTTTTAAGATTTTTTTCTGGGGCAGAAAGTGGCATAACGTTTGGAACTTCTACTATAGTTTACTTTATTCCACAATTCTTTACATGTATCAAAAATTCAGAAGTATATATTTAACCCTTCTTATGTACTGATCTTGGACTATATTGATGTTTATATTTATTTCTCCATTAATGAGTTTCTAGTTAAAATATTTTATTCTAAAAAACGTTCTTCATAGGAAGATAATAGCTTTGGTCCATGTGATATAGAAACCTGGCTATAAATTTCATGAGTCTTGTGAGCATGTGGCATTGATGAGAGACCAGTGGGATCATATCTATGATATATAATTTTCATTACAGTTTTTTAGGGACATAAACTATTTTTGTTGGGGATATTGGAACATCCCATTACCTTTTTATGGTACTTCATGAATATTATTTGGATTCCCATTGTTTGGTGCATTAAGGGCCTTTTGAGGATAGAAATAATTAGTTGAAGAAAATGACCTAAATATTGGATGTATGTTTTTTTAATTAATATATTCAAAAAATAAATGTTTATATGGTTTTAACGTGTGTTTATTCTTAGGATCAGAGGTCATTAGAGACTTTAAGGTATTTTTTATAGGAACATGGCTAGTATTATCTATAGGAATGATTCAAAGCATGAAATTAATTCATGACATGAATCCAGCACTTGTATGAAGACACAAAACTATTTCATGAGATGAATAAATTATTGCTCATTAATTTTTTCCATGACATGAAATTTTCATGATACAGATCAATAACCCAAAGGAACACATTTTTTTAGGGTGTTCACCCCTCGGTATATTCACATTGTAAATTAAATATTAATGTCATATATTACTCAAGTCTAGTGGAGTTTTTATAAAGAATAGGATAAAATATATATATGTCCTTATGAATGTTTTTCTCTAAAACCCCCAGGTCTACTCTAGGTGATTTTTTGGTGATTTTTTCTTTACCAAAATCTAGGTTTGGTATTTGATATTTGGTGAGTTTTATTATCATGGTATCCCCTAATTTTTTGAATAACTCTCTGGAAGTGGTGTGATAATGTGTTACTCATTTAATCAGAGTCTGATCCTAATGATTTATGACCTTGGATTTACATATTTATCTCATTTTTTTTGGTCGTTGGCATTTCCAATTTCCTCTATTGGTTTGATCTCATGATTTAAGGTATATAGTTCTATATGATTTTCCTTATAATTGAAACATTTATTTGTCTGATTGATTTGAAATACAGGTTTATATGATTTAAAAATCCAAAATTTGAGATGATTATTGTTGAATTTTGAAAAGGGGTTAGAAATTGTCAAAGAAACCTAATTTTAACGAATTAAATTGTAGGGTGGATTTTAGAATAATTAATAGTTTGATTTGGAAATTGATTTGATTAAATTGTTGGATGTTGAACTCTGATACAAATGTATTAAACTGAAATAAGATTTCAAATGACGTTAATTGATAAAAACCTATCATTTTGTTTTTAATTAAGAATGGAATGTCGAAAACATATTATTTTTAAATTGTATTTTGAACTGATTTGAAATGATTTATTTTCACTTGATTGATTGATTAATGGACTAAAGACATGTGAGACTTTTAGTTATTAGGTATTTAAGATGATCACAATTAGATATGTCCCCTAGAAATGTGTTGATGATAATAAGGATAAAATAATTATAATGTGGCATGATTTTCCCTGATTGGGTGTTGAGTCCTGACACCCTATGTCCCACAACATGTGGTCACATTGAGATGGGATCACACATGAGTAATGTGAGGATCATATTTCTTAAAAATAATACAATTAAAGGCTTATTACATGGTGATATGAGATATTTATTTTGATTATTACATTCCATTGATTATTGAACTATTTTATTCATGAATTTTTTTTTATATAAATGATTTATATAAAATATTAACTTATGAATATTTTGATATATCTGAATTCTATTTTTATTATGAAAGAAGTTATTTTAGAAAGTATGTAAATCTCATTCAATTATTACATTATTTAAATTGGAATAATAATTGGTTTAATTATTTTTGAGTTGATTAGGTAACACTTGGTGAGACCTACTGGGATTTATAGTTTACACACTACCTTTTCCATCATGTGTTTATAGATTTTAGTATGACATGTCTATGTAATGGAAAAGTACCAATAAAAGGTTGTGAATGTTCTCGGTCATTGGGAATCAGAATGATAGAGGTGACTTGTGGATATTTGATCCATGTATTACATTGGATATATCCAAGACATTACATTATTAGATTTTGTTTCTCTTTGTGATATAATGTTTTGGTTACTATTTTAGCTATTTGTTTCTAGTATATTCTCTCTTTTGAGCATTGATTATATTGACTTGTACCATTTCTCATCTGATGTTTTGTGGGAAAATCATTCCATTATGATACATGTACGATGCTAGGTGATATTCTCCAAAATATTGTAATTGAAAATGCATATTGGTCTATTTATATACATTTTTATGTATCAAGTTACCAGGGTATATCAACTTTCTTGTGACACATAATTTTCTTTAATCCAAGGTCGATTGAGTTTACTCATGCATTCAAAATGGGAGTCATGATCGATTGACATTGAACTAGCATGATCAATTTTCTCTTAGTGTTGCGGTCGATGTAATGGGTGAAATATTGATTCAAGAATTTATCTCTTTTCATTATTTCCCATTTAATTCATTTAGTATGATTGGAACTTTTCTAATTGCTAACAAATACTAAATGAGCACAAGAAAATTCAAAAAGTATGAAATACCTGAATATGAGTATAATTTTCCCAACAAAGAAATGTAAGAGTAAGGAGGCCAATATCATGTAGATCATGTGGTAAAGTATAAGACACATGATCATATGACCATCAAAAGGAAACACGCATCTCATAGCCAACAGATGACCCTTTTAGGTCTATTAGAAAACATCCTTATGTTTTTTCAAGGGTTCCTTGGGCGATTGACGATCAGGTGGTGATAGCCATATATACTCCCCCAAGTCACATGACTTTTCAACCACTGGATGCTATACAAACCGTCCAAAAATCAATATAGAATATGAGAAAAATATCATAACAAGGATCCTCATGTGGTAATAAAATTCATGTGACACATCAATGATGAAGAGAATGATTTTTCTTTACAATATTCAATCAAACTAATGAGATACCTTGGTTTTTTAAAATAAAAAATGAAATAAATATGTGGAATACAAGAGACTCTTAGGTTCATAAAATTAATGTGATGGGACTCTAGCAATCCTCAAGAAAACTCAGTCACCCTGAGAAATGTCCACATCATCATGAAAAATAATGTTATCATGTCATAATAATCATGTCAAGGGCCTCGTCTATGTTCAGGTGACCTTTTATTCCCCCTTTGGATCTATAGTGAACAATAGATGTATTTGTCCATGAAGTGATCACAGATTTCCAAAAAAGTCATTTTTTGGACACATGATGTATTATGAAGAGGTAGAGATATTGTCTTGGGCAACACTAATACGAGCTCATGAGATCCCCAACCTTTGTAAAATAAACAAAGCAAATAAAAATGTGGAATGATGGGATCATCTCACAGTCATAATACTCACACGACACCCCCAGGATGTATACATCATGTTCTCATAAGACCCATTGAATGGTCAATTTGAATTATTGATTTCCCCCAGAAATACATCATTATGTTGTGAAAATTTCTACATAATTCATCTAATATCATTATAAGGCCTTCGAATAGGTGCCCAGATCTCACGAAGTCACTTGTACATGTTGGAAAGATAGTATAAAAGTCCCTTGAAATGTCCATATGATTCGGAAATACCCCATTAATTTGATATAATCTAATAAATGGGATGTTGATGGGATAGTATCGTTGTTGCTGAAATATATGCGACAGTCCAGGTGTGGTCCACAATAGGACCTTTCGAAGACACAAGACATTGACACCCTCTACTGACCCCATACTGGATTCACGTGGTACATGCCGCACAAAGTGGTGAAAACTAGGGTGTTGGGGATTATAAATACACCATACAATCATGAAATATGTATATCCAATCTCTTTGGATGGGGGATCTCTTGTAACATTGCATCGACAAAATAAGTGATTCCTCGGAGTGGCTGATCTCTTGACTGGAAAGGCATCCCTTCAGGGAAGATCAGGGGAACAACTCGGGAAGTCATGGGGCATGAATAATCACTTCATGTGATCACTCATAGATAATGATAATGACTTCTGGACGTCCATCAAATGAACATAACACATATCTTCTAGATCACATGAGACATAAAATAATCTAACAGTGAAAAAAATATTTGACATTCAAAAGAAATGGTTGGAATGGACTAAAATATGGGGGACTTATGTGAAGAACATATATGCTGATCCCCATGCGCTTCACATGAACCTCCCAAGGCATGAGAAATCACCAATACATGTTTTCCAGATCTCATAATTTTCCTTTTGTATACTATTTTGAATATGCAATGTCCTATGGACATGTTAGAGCAAGTAATATGGAGCCCCCTGGACATGACACCCTAGTCTCAAAAATCCCTCTTGGCTTGCCATCCGATAATTGTAGTGTCCTTATAACATGTCTTCGAAATTAAGTGGTGACAATAGTACATGTCAGTAGACTCTCGTGGTAGCACAAGAGCATGTCAACTAGCTCTTATGATTCCCTCTGGGCATGCCTACATGGTCTCGCAATATCATCCTGACATGTCAGATTTGATCATGTGTCACCCTCTAGAAATATTGTAAGGACTATCAGGACGTCCATCAAGTGTTTCATACAGATTTCACGATAACACAAGGTTAGGATTGGTAGATCATGCAATTCCCTATGTACATGACTGCTGAGGACATTTGATGGCATCTATGAAAAACCATCATGGTATTGTGACGTCCTCCGAACAAGTCAACCTAGTCAATGAAATAACCTTCAAGAATTCCATCCATGATATGCTATGTGCATCAAATAAGTCTACTACATCATGTGATTGTCTTAGTGAATTTCAATAATACACTCTCTAACATTTCAGTTATATAATCATGTCATATTGAGTAGAAAACCAATTTATGTTTGGATGAAAATCCATCCAAGTCAAAAGGGTATCCAAGGAATTGATAACCTTGTTCATCCTTAGTGAGTAAGCCCAAAATATAAGGGAAACATTAGTGTGTAAAACCCCAATAAATGAACTATGAAAAATATGATTCCTTCCATAACAGGGATACATATGATTCCTTCTTATGGCCTGATCCCTATATCAAACCTCTAACGAGTTGTCCCAGTACAGAAGTCACACATTCAAAAGAAAAGAGGATGGTTACATTCAATCCCATGTTTTTGACACCAAGCATAGATCTTGTCGACTTAGGTAGTTGAAAGGATCATATAATTCACATGAAAAGACTATTCCAAGATAATGGAAACCTCATCATGTAAGACCCATCTAGTGCCATTCCATTATATGTCCTACATAAAAGATAATAATTAATGAGTAAGCCATGTCCAATTGAACATTGAGAAATTTGATTTCTACCTTATCTAGGATACGTCGGAAACCATCCTAAGCCCATCACCCTAACTCAAATGGAAATTCAACTAAATTTCAGTCCTGTTATGCCTCTCAAATTTATTTAAGCATGACTGAATCATTCACATGGGCTGATCAACTTACCTTATGAAATAGCAGACTGAGAAATCTACTGAGCTATGATGATTCTGATTCCTACCATAACTAGGATACATATGAATCCTTCCGAATTCCTGATCTCCATATTAGATATCCCAAGTGATGTACCATCATATAATCCCCACATTCATATATAATGAGGCTATGAAAATTCTATTTTGTATATCTCACAAAAATAATTTCTCACATGGACTAATGGAGCTAATCACAACGCGATTCACTGTTTTATATTAACTTTTACACCACTATACTAAACTAGTTTTGTATTTAAAATTAAAAAAATAATAACAAATTTCACATACTTTTTTATTAAATTAATATGTTTTTATCACAATTAAAAATATATGTGTTACATTATTTGATAATTTCATTGAAGGTGGAGGTGATTTGGAGGGAAAATTACGAAGTTCATTAAAAAATGGGCCAAACTACACAGGATCCAAGAACACCAGTGGACTCAACCACAAACTCCTACTATATTGTGCCTCCAAATTAGATGATATTTTCTATACTGGTGATAAATTAAAATTTATACATTTAATATGGTGAAATTGAAGTTACATTCACCAATTTAGTTTCCCATACAGATTGATCTATCCCACACACTAAATCTGAAAGAAGTTCAAAGTGGTGTATTGTGATCTATCCATAACAAAAGATGCATGTCCCCAAATGAAGCCCCAAATTATATTGATATTTCCAAGAGGTGAATAAATAAGTTTTTTTTGGATTTTTTAATATCTATATAAGGTGGTATATATAATTAAAACCAAGTGCTAAGTAGTTTTAAGAACATTGTGTGACCAATACCACCTTCCACTTTTCCTATAAAATGAAAAAATGGGATCCTCAATTGCAAGTATATATAAGAAGAAAATATCTAGTATTTTGGAGATAAAAATAATTCATCTCCTCATATTAGATGTTTTGGAGGCCCTTATTCTCATAATGGGATCAAGGATGGAGGCCATTATTCTCGATGATGAGCTAAACAGTGGACGATCATTTCAAGGGAGCTATACATACATGGAAAGGTGTTACAAAACATTCTTTTCTACTTGTTTTGTTTAATATTTTTGTTAAATATTTCACTTATGTTTTACCTCAACACCTTTATCCTCTGAATTGATTCTTTGGGATTAACATAGTGAATAACTTTTCATTTAAACAGTAATTGGGATGAGATTTGATGTGAGAATCTTGAGTTGTTATGATTGGGAAACATAAGAATCATATTTCTATCACACATACAAAAGATAACAATATTATTTTTTAGCCTTCGCTATATTTGTGAGGTCTAATACTTGACAACACGATTGTTGTGTCAAGGGATGGTGCTTTTTGAAATGATATAAGAGGTAAAAGGGGAATTAAGATCTTGACAACCATCAATGATACAATCAAACAAAACCATGTGTATTTTTTAGAACAATTAAATATACTTTATGTTTAGTGAAATTCAAATGTTCTCCATATATCATTATTCTAAAAACACAACATTTATTAATCAACTATTAAACTCTTTAAATCATTTCATTTTCATAAAAAAATTTCAAACCACCCCCTCCTTTGTTTCTTTAAATTAAATATTCACACTATAAAACACCAATTCTCCACTAGATATGGACTAGGTCATACCCTAAACTATAAATAAACCTAAAAATTTATCAATTTGACCTTTCATGAAAACTGAATCAAATTTTGCCTCTATTTTTGGGGAGCCCTTTTTTTATTGGGCAATTTTTTTTAAAAATATTATTATTTTTGTAACTATTTATTTGCATCATTAATTTCTTATTTTCATTAGTTGATTTACAAAATAATATTCTTGGGTAGGTACTTTAAATTACAGGTTTTAATATGGGAGATTTACCCCCTTTCGAACCCGAACTAGAGAGGATCCTACTTCAATGACACCGTGACACACAAGGCAACCCTTTGAAAGAGGACACACCACAAAATTATACTTTAATAAACCCCACTACTTCTAGAATCTATTTATAAACTAATATTAACATGGATAACATGGATAAAAACAACATAACATTAAAATAACTAACCTACCCTATTGTTGATATCAACATCAATTAAATTAAAATATAAGGCGAGGCCCACAATGTTAAACTAAAATCCAGTTTAATTCACATATTACCAAGATTCCATGGCCACATGGGAGAAAATCCTTATAAGAACATAAAAGAATTTTATACTATGCATTATTTATTAAATCCTGAAAATGTGGATGAAAAATAACTAAATCATATGGAATTTCCTTTTTCCATTAGAAGAAACAACAAAAGATTGGATTTACTATGTTAATTCACAAATTTTAGGCTAGGAATCCTTGAAATGCGTTTTTATTGAAAAATATTTCCCAGCCTCACGAACTAAAATTATAAGGAAATAAATTTATGGTATAAGTCAATCACAAGGGGAAACATTACTTGAATATTGGGAATGCTTTATAAGGTTATTTTCAAGTTTCCCACACCACTAAATAACTTATTAACTTTAAATATAGTATTTTTATAAAGGATTAATTCCAATTGATCGATATTTTATTGATGCAACAACTATAGGTGGTGCCCTAGTTGATAAGACCCCAATTAATAAAAGAACCCAAATGAATAACATTTAACAGAACACTAAATAATTTGGTTTAATATCCAATGTACCCATTTGAGGAGTGTATTTGGTGAAAAGCACATAATTTTAGAAGAAGGTGGACACGAATTTTGAATAGGTAAGTACCCTTCTTCAATAACATTCTATTTACTAAGGTAAATCCCAATCTCCTCCTCCAATCCACTATGGACTCTTTTTTTCTGAAAATAATTTTTATGACCAATTCCCCCAATTAAGTGAAACTTATGAGAGTTTTAATAAAATATTTTCACGACACACCTATAACCAACCCTTTATATAAGATCCTTACTCTCCATCCAACACTGGGTGGAAATGAAACCATGGTTATATGAAAGGGGGTATAAAAACCAACCTCAACTACCAAGTAATCAATCGGGTTAGAGTATTTAACCATCACCACCTAGAAATACTTGACCACAATAGAGGCCTTTCAAACAACCCAATCCAAAACCTGAGCCTAGCCTATATGATATGATGAATCAAATGGATTCCAATAATATCAAATTCTAACAAACCACCCAAGTTTCCATAGAAGACCAAAATTCCCAAATAGCCCAAATAGTTAACTATGTGGGGGAAATCCATAGTCATGGGTCAGGTAAACTATTGTCTCAGCCACATGTCAACCCAAGGGATAAGAGAAATGTAAGTTCCATCACCATTAAGAGTGGAAATCAACTTAAAATCCAAATTACCCATCCAATAGAGCCATTTCATCCTAAAAAAACAACAATCATTGCCATTGATGATGTTCAAAATATTGAGCAATCTCATCGTGAGAGAATCCATTACAATGTAAAGAGTGTGTATGTTGATGAGTATCTTAGCTCAGAAATTCTTCTTCTATTTACCCAAAGGTCCACCAAACCTTGGAAGAAAATGTAAACATAACATGATAACGAAATATTGGAAACAATCAAAAACATGTTGGTTAACATTCCTTTAACTAATGGATTGAAGAAAATTACATGATACTCCATTTTTTTGAAAGAGATGTGTAAATAGTGAAGAATAATTAGAGGTTATTAGGAGGTGAGATTGGGGAGAAATGTCTCAACATTGATGGATCCATCACTACCCACCAAATGTAATGAACCTGGAACATTGTCGATTTTAAGCACCATAAGAGATTATTCACTTTCCAATTCTATTCATGATTTTGGTGCTTATATAAATTTGATTTCTAGATCCATTTAATCTTCATTAGAGGTTGGTTAATTGAATCCAATTGGAATTGTTGTTCAATTAGAAAATTTTAGTACAACATACCCCTCTAGGTTGTTAGATGATATTCCTACGAGGGTGTAAAATTTAATTTTACCTATAATTTTTATGTCCTTAAAAAACAAGAAATAATGAATGGACATTTCCAGATTATATTGGAAATACCATTCTTCAAAACATCCAAAATCATAATTAATGTCCACAATGATACATTATATATGGATAATGGTGGTGATATTTTCTACTTTAACATCATTGATTCTAGGAATCACCCCTAAAAGAACATTTCTCTCTTCGTGTTAATTCAATTGATGTACTCTCTTCCCCTAAAAAACATATTTTATTTCCACTAATCCCCTTTAAGATTTTTCATCATTGATTGAAATTCTTGGTAAGGAATAAGGCATTGATTATTTTAGTGTTCTAGAAAAATGTCATGAATGTTTGATAATTGATGATTTCTTTAACACGGAGGATCACATGACCATTAATGATACTATTAAGCTTATAAAATCTCACTCCACGTCTGATGATGAATCCATTGAGTTCTTGGATGTGGCTAGTGATGTCTCACATTGATCCACACTCCCATGAATCCAAAATCAACTTTGATTGGAAATAAAACAACTGCCTCATGAGTTAACATATTCTTATATTATGAATGGAAACATGTTTCATATCATCATTTCTAGTTCACTCCCTCCTGAGCATGAATTGTGACTGCATAAACTTTTGAGGGAGTATAAACCAGATTTAGGATGGACACTTGAAGACAATTTTTTGTATTATATTATCAATTTTCACACATCATATTCCATTAAATGATGATATTAAACTACTAAGGTGGTCACAACATCGACTGAAACCAAAACTCTTAGATTTTATTAAAAATTAGGTAAAATAATTATTGGTAGCTACAATCATTTACCCAATCTATGACAGCCAATGGGTCAGTGTAGTTCCAGTGGTTCCTAAATTTTTTTTCATATAGTAATAATTAATAAACACAATAAATAGATTCCAACATGTGTGATGAATAGTTTGTGTGTGTATATACTATCACCGATTAAACTAACACACTAGGAAGAACCATTTCCCATTGTCATTCATTGAACAAAGGAAAGAGAGGATAGTAGTGATGTGCCATTATTGTTTTAAAATGGGTATTCTAGATACTTTTAGATACATATTAACTTTTAGTATTAGGAAAAGACATCCTTAACCATTCCCATGTGTCATATTTGCATATAATTGAATGCCTTTTGGTCTATGCAATGCTCTGGGCACTTTCTAGTGATGCATGGTTAGTATTGTTTTGGATTACCTGGAGAAATGCATGGAATTATTCACAGATTATTTCACTATTTATGGTAGTTATTTTGATGAATGATTGAGTAGTATTGCTTAAGTTCAAAATCATTATATTTAAAATAATTTCATATTAAATTATGAGAAATGGCTTTTCATGGTGATACAAGGTATATGTTTGGGACATGTCATTTCTAGGGATATTATCCTAGTAAATAAATCAAAATTGGATGTCATTAAATTCCCTTCCATTCCACAAAAATGTATGGGATGAGTTGTCATTCCTAGGTTATGCTGGATTTAACTATCGTTTCATTCATGAAATTAGTAAAATCGCACTCCCCCTCTCCCAATTAATCAAAAAATAAATGGAATTTATTTTTGATAAGTAATGTGAAGAAGATTTTAGTATATTAAAATGAAGTCTCCTGTAACCTCCGATAATACAACCACCTTAGTGGGATTTACCTATTGAGCTCACGTTTGATGCCTCTAAATATGGATTTGGGGTAGTCTTACCAAAATGGGTTGATCAAGATCCACATTTCATTGCCTATTCTCACACACACTATCCCCAGACCAAGAAAACTACACCATAAATTGAAAATAATTTCATGCCATTATGGTTTCCATAGTTAATTCCGGTCGTATCTTTTAGGGACGAAAGACATTTTTTCCCTTACCATCGAGCCCTCTGACATCTCATTAAGAAACTAGAATACAAATGACTTCTCATTCACTAGATGCTACTATTTTAGGAAATAAATTTAAAAATTATGTATAAAAAAGGATAAATTAATGTGGTGGATAACCATATTAGTAAAATAAACCCTTCCTCAGTCATTAAATCATCCCCATGTATTCCCATAAATGAAAAGTTTCCAGATGAGAAATTGAACTGAGATCAAGATTTTATTCCTCGGTGTGACCAAAATTGTAAATTATTTTGTAGCATCTTGAATTCCAGCTGATTTCAATAAAAACTAGACTGACCGTCTAAAACCAATGTCTCATTGGTACATTTGGGATGACCCCTAACTTTGGTGGACATGTATTAATGATGTCCTCTCATGTTGTATTCCCAATAGCAATATTTAGTATGTGCTAAGGTTCCGTGACACTCTTTCTCATTGGGGCCACTTTGGACCCAAATTAATTACTTTCATAGTCCTTGATTATGGTCTCTATTGGAAAAAACTTTTTCTTGATTCCTATAACATCTGTAAATCGTTTCCTTACTGTAAAAGAATTGGGAATGTATCTAAAAAAACTAAATTCCACAACAACCATTTCTCTCCAATGAAATCTTTGATGTTTGGGGAATTGTCATTATATGACCATTCCCCAATCCATTTTGGAACATTCAAATTCTTCTAGTAGTGTATTGTGGTTGAAAATGGGTAGAGGCACAAACGAGAATGACTAATGATTCTATAACAGTTGTGGAATTTTTTAATACCCAAATTTTTTGTAGGTTTGGATGATCTAGGTTCATCATTAGTGACTAGGGTTCTCAATTCTATAATCGAACAATTCCATCACTTTTACATCAGTACAGGGTCAAGCATTGAGTTCCTATATCTTATCACCAACAAACTAATGGTCAAGATGTGGTTTCAAGTAGATAATTTAAACAAATTCATGAGCAAATGGTTCAACTCAACAGAAAATATTGGAGTTATAGACTCAATGATTCATTATAAGATTACGATAAAACTTTTAAATCAATCATTAGAATTCCACCCTATCATATGGTGTTTCAAAAAATTTTTCTACTCCCAGTTGCCATTGATCACCAGGCCTACTAGGCCATTAAACAATGAAACTCTAATCATTCTGGTGTAGGTTCTTAAGGGAACTTGCAAATTCAAAAGATATAGGAAATGAGAAGAGATTCATATGAGAACTCCTGGATTTGTATAGAGTGAACCATGGATTCCCACGACCGTGTCATCCTTCATCATCAGTTCCACATTGGGCAGAAGGTCCTCCTTTACAAAAAAATATGAATTTTCATCTAGGTAAGATTCATTCCCACTAGTTTTGAAAATACACTATTATAAATGTTTACCCATTTGGTGTTATTCTAGTACAAAGTAAGGAAATGAAACAAAACATCACATTCAATGGGAAGTAGCTTAAGAACTTCCATGAAGCCCTTTAAGAGTTCTCAGTAGTGATACTCCTTGTTCAAGAATCAACCTACAATTGACACCCACCGGGTTTTATACATACTTCCCACATTCCATTTTATTAAAATGAGGACACTCTGTGCTCTAGGATTGGGGGTATGAGTATATTCCTAAGATAGTAAGAAATTGTTTTCATCTTTATTCTCTTTCTCTCTTTGGTTAGTTGGATTGTATTTTCACTTTCTACCCACTCCCCCCCTCACTTTTGTGTCCGAATGTTAATATTCCTTACCCACATTATCATTAAAAATTTATTTCAAATTATCATGGATGTTATTGAAAATGAATGCGTAATTTCTCAATTTCAGTTTTTAAAAAATCCTTTTTAATGAAATCTGCATTTTCTCATGAATTAAATACTATGGCATGAAATTCTTTTGAAATTTAGTTCATTGTTTATGATATAAAATATTTTAAATTTTTGAAATCTTTGTTAAAAATGGTACCCTTTGTGTTGGTAGTTTAATGGAAAATTATGTCACATAATTTCTCTACACAACTTTGCATCCAACCATGAAGTGTGAAAAATGATTAATTAATATATGGTAAATATATGTTAGTCTGATTTTGCTTTACATTCCAAAATTATTTTTCCATAAGTTTGTTCCTTATCTAATCTATTTCATTACTGTACCAGATTAAAATATCTATGTGTACCTGTTTTCCTACTATTATATTCCCTAAATAATGGTTGTATATTGGGAAGGTCCAAAACTACCCTTCCTCAACTTTTTTTTCTTGCTATAACTATTACAATTAGTTTTGTAATGAAACCAAACAAGGATTGAGAGAATAGTGTGAGATTTGTTCCAAGTGAAACTTTTGAAAAAAATATAATAAATGAGGTGTGTGATGAAATCTATTACATATGAGGATATCCAAGTCTGGAGTTTATGGTTTTACTTCTGGAAATTATTAAATGAATGGGTCTTGAAATTTGAATACAAAGGACGTATGGAAGGTTTTTGTGGAACAGATCACGTACGTAGAATCTTTTTAAAATAACTTATATTTACTTGATTAAAAGTGGGAAGAATAACATCCAATGGTTTTCACACAGACACATAGATAATTAGTGACATGATTATCATTTCAATTATTATCTTCAATTTTTATAATGCATCTCATGGAATTTTTTTAAGATATAATTATTGAGACATCTTTTTACATGATCACTGTGAATAACTCCTCGGTATAATTTTTTATTGGTCACATTTCTATAAAAAATTAAATTTTAAATGAATTTTAATTCATTATGAATCTGTAAATATCTACATGCATAATTTGGGAAATATAATTTTTCCTAGGAGTGAAAATGTTTAGGTATGGGGGTGTGATCTCAGCACGATTAACTCTTTAATTTTCACCCTTACTCCACTATGCTAAACTAGTTTTGTATTAAAAATGATAAATATAATAAATAAATGATCTTTATGGATGATTAATCTATATTGTGTTTATCAATTTATGAAATGAAAATTTTACTTTGTTTTTATAATTTCATTGAATGTGGAGGTGATTTAGAGGGCCCATGATGATGCTTATGAAAAATCGACCAAACTGCACAGGATCAAATCACACTAGTGGACTCAACCACAAAATACTACTAAACCATGAATCCAAATGGGATTCTATTTGTTTACCCTAGTTTTAAATTCAATGGGATACTTTTTATATGAATAATCCCATGTCCCATTCATCTATTTGATGGCCCATCCGGTCTAATCTGTTCAGCACACTCAATTTGCATGAAGTCAAAAGTTGTGTTTTGTTATCGGTCCATACCTCAAGACATAGGCATACAAATGAATCCAAACATTTTGTGAAGATATTCATGTGGCATGAAACAACAATTTTTTTCCAAGGAGATATAAGGAAATCTACTCATTTAAAACCATTGGGAAATTGGTTTTATGAAATTTTTGTGCCCAAAACTACCTTCCACTTTGAAAAACAAATGAGACCTTGGGATCTTGATTTGAAATTTCATATTGTTGGAAATGCTATGGTCTTTTGGAGACACTAATGAGTCATATAGTCATCCATGAAGTTCTCGTGGCCCATATCCTCCTAGGATGATCAATGATAAAGGTGAAGTCCCACCCGACCATCCTCCTCCTATCGTTGTCAAGTTAAATGGTAGACAATAATTTAGAGGGAGATACACATACATGGGAGAGAGTTCTGGAACTTGTTCATCTATTTTTTTGTGTAATTTTTATCATAAATATTTCACTTATGTTTTATATCAACACCATTATCCTCTGAATTCATTTTTTGGGTTTAACTAAGTGAATCACATTTCATTTCAACACTGATTGGGTTTATATTTAAAGTGGGAATATTAGGTTATTCTATTTGGGAAACATAATAATACTTATTACCTTACACATAAATAAGATATTATTATGAATTTTTAGCATTCAATCTATGATTCAGGTCTAATCCTTGACCACATGATTGTTGTGTCAAGGGTCGGTACATTGTAAAATGATGTAAGATCCATGAGGGGAATCAAGATTGTGAAAACACTTAATGAAATAATTAAACAAAACCATGTGTATTTTTCAAAAAAATGAACTGTCCAAGATTTGTAGTGATCTTGAAATGATATCCTTCTCTCATAATTCTAAAAACCACCTTTATTTATCAACTATTAAACTCTTTAAATGCAGTCATTTTCTTAAAAAAAATTCAAACAACTCTGTATTTTTTCCCTTTTAAAAAAAAATCACCCTATAAAACACAATTACTCCTTGAGAGACGGCCTGGTTTCTACTCTAAACTATAAATCAATGATAAAAATATAATCAAGTTGACATGTCATCACAACGTGATTATGAACCATAAAAAAAAATCACTGGCATCATGAGTGTCCACCATCCATAGAAATATTTGTAGGTAAGCCCAAATGAGTGGCATGATCTAAAACATCCCCCATAGGAAGGCATCTACCTTAGGGATAGCCCCAACGGTTTCAGTAAACTATGATAAATCTGATTTTTTCTATAACTACGATAAATAGGATATATCCTTAAAAATCATGGTCAAATATCTTGTGCCTACGTTCCTAGACTTATTTCCTTTCTTCATGACACTAAACTTCATGGGATTCAATGAACTATGTGTATTTTAAATTATGTAATAAAAAAGATATATAGGGAACCTCATACTGGCTCAATCCACTCCTCAAAATATTAGCTACCTCCCTACATGGAAATAAATTCCAAAGTTTCTTTTATGTGGATTTATCATATTGGTAGTTATTAATTACTAGGAAATGGAGGAAGAACATTATATATATACAAATGGATTCACCAACAAGATAACCATTTTTTCATAAAAATGGATTTAACCTATAATTTTTTTGTTAGGGTAACCATTCTTGTATTGGGATATGAAATAAATTCATGATCATATCTGAAATCTATAAGATAGTCCCATATAAGGTAAAAATTCCCCCAAATAGTGTGTTATAATCCTGACCTCCCATCAACTCGAGGAATGTGAGTCAGTAAGAATTATTGGGTCTGAAACCCTAATTGGATTTCTACCATTGGAAGGTAGGTATGTAGCCATTTATGGATGAGGGATCCTTTGGGAGATTACTTTAAGGATGAAATTGGTGACTTGATATTAATAATTGTACAAGAAGATAACCCCCATAATCAACCATAGGGACAAACCAAATCCAGATCAACAATGGTTCGAGTTCGTCTTGTATCCATCAAAACAAATATAGTGAGACTGATTTGAATCTCTCAAATAAAAAATGGTTGGATTATTATCTGCTAGGACATTTTATTTTTACACATTATGGAAAAAATGGTGAACTAGACATGTATCTATCAAATAAAATAATGATCGGTTAGTCATGTATCAGGTCACTTTGTTCTACATATCCTACACAAACATAGCTGATAAACCTACCATAAATATTAATGCTGGTCCACTATAAATTGGGTTTCCACGAAATATGTTCAAGATCACATTGATAATTACACCTGAGAAGAATGGAAGGATCATGAATAAAAGGAAAAATGTGTTAACCATTTATATTTGATTGATCACATCATGACTAGGATATTTAACTTAATACTAACCATGTCCCTTGTTGTCAATTTTACTATAAGTAATTATTTAATCATCAACATCCATATATGTTATTATGTCATCATCCAATGACTGTTTCAACAAGTCACCTATGGATGTAACCCCCAAAGGTCAAAAAATGATCTCACATTATTAAAATTTTCAATTTTAGGGTTTTAACATGATGTCTAGGGAGTACCATCGAAATCATCCAATCCAAAACCTCGATATGAATTGTGAGGCTATTCAATCACTTAATCTAGAGAGTCATCATTTTCTAGCGGAAGCTGTAGCTAATAAATTTTCCCTTGTTTCCTAAACCAACTACATTGCGAGATTATCCTTGGAGTACGACAATCACCACCTTCAATATCAAATGATGTTGGAAGAGTGAGTCAAATATCGATATTTTCTTGTATAGGTTCTATCAAGGAGGGCCTCTATCCACCATCCTCACCAACACCATCAGACCATCACCCACTAGTCGCCTGCTGAAGGAACCACCTAACACAATATTTCCTTTGAAGACCATTTAATAGCAAAAAGAAAGACACATTGGGTGATGAAGGTGTCATATATCTAGGGTTGTGCTCATATACCCACCCATGTTGAGGTTGAATGGAAACATATTCCCTTTGTAACAAAAAATATATCATATCCCTAAACACTCAAATCAAGCATATAGGAATATTCATACAAAACGCATGGGGGAGGGGCATATCCTACCCCGATGCATGAAGTCAATCAGCATATTTCGGTGGTATAAGGAAGATATAAGTGGATTATATACATGATTCAATTGATTATATATTCTAGTATATAGTGGAGAAAAAATGTATAGGCTTATATCATTGTCCAAACTTTGCTAAAATGCCAATACATCTTAGAAATAGGTGAAGAACTCCAAAACCATATTCCAAAAATTTTACAGATATAGTGACATGCACATTTTCCTATCCCTACATCCCAGGAAACTCGACACATTTTTCATTATGAATAAGTTATTTTAGTAGATTAAGCACACAATCTTTCTCCCATCCACGAGGATTATTATTATATTCTGTTAACGTATGAGGCATTTGATTAGGCTCATATTCCATTTCAAAACAAGGCTCACCCGGTGAGAGGGACACATGCATCAAGATATGGGCACATGCCTTTTGAAAAAGTATAGTAGAATTCTCCAAAGGCCTGGGATTGGGCTAACATAACCATTCTAGCTAGTGCTCACCAAGTGATAGGGGAACATGTCTCCGGATAGGCTTTTATTCCTATAGATTAAGTCCAATGTAATACTCCAAAGAACCATGATTGGGCTCTTATCCCTCTTCTGGTCAAGTATATATATGTTAAATAATATGTTCCTCGAGATATGGGGATATTCCTATCTGCAAATCTTCCTAGAATAATCCAATAAATCATAGAATATGGTCACATATTCAAACATCCACCGAAGAACGACTACTCTAGCATCATTCTGAAGCAATATAGGAGGAGGTTCATATCTCTTACCACATTCTGGAGGTCCATTAAAATATTCTTGTGGGGAATACATATTGAAACCAGAATCAAATTCTTATTACAACTGGGGATCACCAAGTGAGAGAGGAATATACTTTGGGGTAGGCCCATACTCATTCCAAGAACGATCAGTGTCATATTCGATAATATTAGGATAAGATGCATATTATCATCCTCACCGATTCTCACCATGTGATAGTGGAACATTCCTCAGGAAAGCTTATATTCCTATTAATAAAGATGAAGATAATTGTAATATTCTAGCATCTACTCAGTAGAAATATCATATTAAGATAGAAATAGATGACTATAAAAAAGTTCTGAAAACCATCATAAATTATGATTATATCCATAGAATATTACGAAAGGTAGGATGACATATTCATTCCATGATGCAGATCAAGACCCATATACCAAATCATCCCAATGATAGTTTCCTTGAGATTATTTGAAACACATTCCCAGCACCCCTAGGTTCCATGAAATCTTCATCTAATATAAAATATGATCAATACCATGATAGTCCTTCTTATGGTAGTGTGGATATGGATCACAGTGACTCTACTCTTTACAAACACCATGGTAAACCTCCCAAATCAATGTCCCCTAGAAATAAAGAAATCATCCCCTTCCATAGAATCATTCATATATAGAGGTTTCCAAAATTAATAGACCTTTATTTAGATTGGTTTAAAAAACTCAGACACCTTCATATGGATAGGTTATCGAAACATCAAGGTCAACTAGATTTTATTTCTTATATAATTCCAACATCACTCCACTCTAGTCAGCATGAAACCCACAGAATAATCTCCTATTGACTCACAAGATGGCTAGATTTAAGTCTAATAATGAGGAGGCTAATGTTGACATATATAGAGAAATATATTTAATTAACCTCCACATCATGTTCTGGCCCCTCGTCATTTTTGAGTATGATGTCACACATGAGCTAGAAAATGATTACATGCATTAACAACATCAAAGTATGTGGGATAATCATCATCAAATGAATGATAGAAATGTCATCCATCAAGAATAAGACTATCACCTCCATCTCATCAATACACTCAATATTTAACTAGAAATGAATGCCCATTTTGAATTCTATAACACTTGAGGGGATGGAAATGAATAAATCCTATGAAGTGTTTTTCATTACCCCATGACAACCATTTGTAAAATGATTTCCTATGATTATATAAACATTTTTATATGAGTATAGGAGAATTATAGAGAATCACACTCCACTATGTCACCATAAATGTATAACCCTACAAATACAATGTTCAGTAACGCCATAGATTTGGAAAAATTAAGGGATCAGTTAACCTGTAGGCTAGTTGGTAACTATAAAAGAATAGACATGCTTAAAAGTTGCCTACACATCAAAAACAAAGAAAGAGGATGATTGAAGAACATTAATGTGCATCCCTCAAAGAAATATGAATGCATTTCAGACACTGAATCTAAAGTTTCATCAATTGAATAACTTATGGTAAATAATTATTCCCTTCATGGACAACCATCTCACCCAACTCCTATTTTATAATAGCTACACCTCATCAGAAATGCCATATTAGAAGCTGCAATAATAGTTATCCTAGAGAAAAATCAACTCGTTGGGTTATGAGAGTATCTAACACTGCCTCCACCTCCCAGATATTCAATTACCAAGAGGATTTAGGGTATACTCACAAAAGCAACAAATTAACCACTACCCAATGGGATGGGGGATTTATATCTCAATCACCATCACAAGGTTCATCATCCCCTAATAGAGTCTAGGGGAAATCAATGGTGATTCCAGATCAACCCCAACCTATTGGGATGGGGGAATTGACATCTCAATGTCCATTCCATGAATCATCAATTCCCTAACCGAGATCATTGGATCCTCATCGACAGGATCAATCAATTCCATTTTTAGGCCTAAATAACCATGATCCTATAGAGCTTGGTGAATTTTAATCATCATCATCAACACCACATATAGAATCAATCATCTATAGGTTGGGAGGTAAAAATAAATGATCGGAATCCTAATTGTTGCTCCAGTCAAAAGACAATCCTATACTATTTAGGGCATGTTATGAAAACATGATTGAAACCCCCCTAAAATTAACTCTTTATAGAACAAGATGGGAGGAGAGTTCAATAATGGTGATATTAATTCATAGGGGTCTCAATCCAAAATGACACAATATGGCCAAGGATTTGGCAAGCGACTCTGATGAAGGGAGCTTATAATCCTCATGTGTCATCAAAAGTATTGGGATGACCACAATTTCCCAATATGACTATTTAAATGTCTTAAATATCATCTTGAAATACATAGTTGACTAAATGCAAATCCAGAGGGACGTAGCATGGAATACCAACACCAAGAGGAGGATGATCTGGATTCACCAATTGAGGGATCACACAACTGGAACCTAATAAGGATCATAAATATGGTACCTCTAAATATCATGTTTCCATATCTCCAGCAGAACAATACCAATGAAAAAAAGGAAGGTATTTCTACATTATTATCACCACCTAGAAGAGTTGATATTCTGTCCATGAAGGAACAATTGTCACAATATGATAGTGAGATAAAAACTCTCAAAAAACTCAAAGAGGATCTACTCATGGGAAATATTCCCCTGGGTATCATTTTCTAATAGAAATGAATAATATATGTACTATGGTCCATTCTAAAGAAATATTGGTATCATTGCATCATACTAGATCCACATCTAGGTAGCTGGTCTACGTAAATGAGGATGTTTAAAATGATTGTGACTACCCTCTATTTGGGTCACAACCTCTCCCTTACTAAGGTAATAATTCATTCTTAGGAAGAATCAAGAATCAGTGGGAGAGAAAGCTAGTTCCACCCCATCGAGGCCCACCCACTCTCTATAAATAGAGGTAGCTTAGACAGTAGTACCCCTAGAGCATCAAAACATCACTGATTTCCCAGATACTTGAATGGAATCCATGGAATATTGACACACACTTGTGCTAACAAAGAGGATTCCATATCTTGAATTGGTGGATTACACTTTTCATCCACCCATTTGTAGTAAACCTATCATCTCTACATTTGATGGTGAATGTGACCCAAAATAGAATCCCAAACACATTGTATCTAAATGTTGTGTGATGATGGGACATCATGATCAACAAAATGAAAAAATATGAGGTTTTTTATACATATACTAATGAGTACATCCTTTTTTTGGTATAGAAGTTTTCTTGAAGGATTCGTTGCAGGATAGGAAGACATATGTCATCAATTCCTTTATCAGTTCAGCTCCATGTTGAGGAAAACAAAGATTATCAACCCAAAGAAATTTAGTAATGAATAAATGAAAGGGTGTTTGACTATACCATTAGAAAGGTTTAACCAATTAACATAGTATACCTCTCTCATAGAAGAAATCACTGGATATATGTGCTGAAAAACATAGAGATGAGTTGCAGACACTTATGATCCCAATGAGATATACAGGTGGGTTTCATGAGTTCATATAAATGGTAAAATATCTCAAGGATTCAATTAAATGTTATATATATAAAAATAAAATCATTCACTTAGAAAATGGGAATAGTCTAGAAAAAGAAGAAGTTAAACCTATCACTCTCAAGCCTGCAGTAGTGCCCATCCAAGCGCCTAGGAAGGTCCCAAACTACCTAAGAACTCTTTTAGAGCATCGATAACCATATAATCATACTCTACTAGAATCATAGGGAAATCACAGACTCCTAGGACTTAAGGAATAAATAAAATATGCATATTACTTATGAAATGAACATATATCAGGTTATTTACTTGCATCCATGGATAATAACACTCTCAGGAGACCACAACCCATAATCATGATGAGGTCAAACTGACTGACTATCCTGAATTCTACCATTTCCATAGAAGGTTGGGTCATAATATCTGAGATTTATTCATCTTCAATGGAATCCTTAATGACATAGTTGATTCTAGAAATATGGTTCTAGATATCTTATCAGAGTAGGTGTCCTACATTACTAATCCCTAGTGAGAAGATGATGGAGATTGGTAGAACGATTCATCTAGGCATGAGTAGAAGTTCAAAAATTGGATGACTTGAAAATAGTTGTAGAGATTGTGTCACCCTGATAGAACAGTTGTGAAAACCTACAATAGATCCACCTCCAAATAAGGTTACATCATACTTGCCTCCAAAATGTGGGCACGACCACCAGAAGTAGGAAGAAATAGAATAGGAGGAGTCATATTCTACTCTAATGAAATCTCTAACTCATGGATATTTCGTACTTGCACCATACAAAATATGAGAATCGTCGCACCCAATGGAATCCCCATCAGATGAATATCTCGTCTATGGTTATATCAACATCATAATCTAATAATAACCCTTCTCTTATGATTAATATATATTAGAATACAATTTTTTTTAACATAACCGAGGAACAGGAAGCCACATGGGTAGGAACTGAGGATACACGTGACAACATGGATGTGTTTGGACCCGCTATTCATCTCATGTCCCCACATATGACATATATACAGCTATGACCCATTGGAATGAACTCAAACATGCCGATAATAGAAAAATATGAGTCCTAGAACCCTCCAGCGGCCATCCAAACCTAGTTTTATTACATAACCACTCAACAGGGGTCTTATTATCTAATTATCCCAGGCCATGGGGAAGGTCAACACAACCCACACCACTAGTAGAAGATGTTCCAAAAACATATTCCCAATCACCAGGAAGTCCACCCCAAACATATTGATTCATGACCCACATTTAAGGAGAAACCCACATTAGGACGCGTCGAACCCTAGATGAAATGTATGGCGTTATGAAACAGTTGGAGATTACCACATCCAATATCTCAATACTGGATTTGATCCATAATTCAAAATAAATTAAGGAGGAACTCATTGAAGCCCTCCATTTACAAAATGAAATTTAGACTGAAGTCACTATATTCAAGTTCTATTGAATGGATACTATTACATAGGAATGAAATGAATCCATATCATTCCCTAACCAAGATTAGGAGGAGGTCATCCATGTACACATCACTCCACTATATGTTTCTGGTAGACTCTATATTATCGATGTCCAAAGGTCTATGATTGGAAATGGTTTCTTGATCAACCTCATCCCAGTTTGAACCCTCTAACATTTGGGATATAGAAAATGGTATTTACCTATCACAAAGAAAATCATTCAATGGTTTGATAATTGTGAGAAAAAACTTTTGAAAAGATCAAACCTGAAGCTCAATTTGGTGATCTCATGTTTCATCATAGTTTGAACCCTCTAACATATAATATGCTTCTTGGAATTCCCTATATCCATAGACAATTGTCTCTACCTTTGAAATTACATCGGTCTCGAGAATTACCCATCAATGGAAAGGCCATCATATGGAATGTTGAAAAATCCACCTTAAATAATTTAAGATCTAGATATGTTGAATTAGATTTCTACAAAATGGGTGGTAAACGACCAGTGGTGGATGATTATACACTGGTTGCTTCCTCAACATTACTGGGGGTTTCCCTTACAAATTCATAGAGAATGCTCAACAAAAACTATGTTCTCCCAATTAATATGGCTGATGTAATAATCTTGACCCCATATGTCCAATATCCTATTATCCCTATAGACTTTGTAAAATAATATTTTCCTTAACTTCTATCTACAATGACTCCTGATATGGGGAATGATAAAATTTCATATCATGGACTGTCTCACCCTGATAGTGATAGTGATTCCCCTATATTACCATCTCCTTCTAAGAATGTATCCATATACTCAGAAGTAGATGAAGAAGAGGATGACCTTTGGAACACCCCTCCCACATTTAGGGAAGGAATCTCCACCACCATTGATGTGCACATACATGTAAATTCAGGAATAAAATAAGATCCATATTTTACACTTCTTAATGATACCATACCCCTTCAACATAATAATTTTTATATTTCATTTATGAAGAATCACTGATATGTGTTCACTTTTAAATATATAGAAATTCATGGAATTAATCTATATATGGATTCACACCATCATAGATTAATCAATGAGAATAGTGTCATCATGCATGATACTAGGAGAACGAAACCCTACCATGACACCAATGTAGAGGTTGAAGGTGAAAGAATTGATCAAATCCAAATTTCTATGATAAGAGAAATAACAATTATAGATCCCAAAAATTGTCCCATTATGAAAAATATTCGTAGAATTAGTGTATACATCAATTTTAGATTCCATAATCGGCACTTTCCAAATGAAGAATTTCTATTTCTGATAACAAAACTCTTGATTGATGAAACTAATGGCTTCTCAGATCTTTCCTTCTAGAATAAATACTAAAGGTAAAATCTAATAATGATGGCCCCTGAAGATGATGAACCACTACATTCAGATAATCTCAATGGATATTATATATTTAGTTCATTCCCATTAGATTAAATAACACTAGATCCACTTATAAATGTACCATAAATCATATCATTAAGACTCTCATGGGGAGAATAATTGAATTTTATTTTGATGATTTGGTATCCAAATCACGAAAGTGATGTGATCACCTCATATAACATTAATTACTCTTCAAAAAGATATTATAAAATAGTCTAAAGATGAATTTTTTGAAATGTTCTTTCAAGGTATAATCAGGGATTTCTCCTAGATTTTTGGTTTCCCACCGTGGCATCGAGGTTATCCTAGTAAAAATATGTTTTATTTTAGAAATGTAACCTCCCTAGAAATATCCAAGATTTTAGGGGCCTCTATGGGATCCTCTCGTAAATAATTCATTTAATAGTCAACATGGATGGAAAATTTCTCCTCCTTGAAGATAATGTAGAAGGAAATTTCCTATCAATGGGATGATTTTTTTTTGAAGAAGGCTGAGACTTTTCCTAGAGAAGTAAGACGCCTTTAAAAAAAATATAAAAGATTACACAAGTCTGAAAGTAGAAGTTTTAGACTGATCTCTCTAACGAATACGAAGAATATATTCTGGGACTTGATCCATCCAATAAAATACATTACCATTGAGGCCTTTTCTAGAAAGCCCATCCGCCAAAGAATTCGCCTCATGATATAGATGAGTAAAAATATTCTCTTTTGAAAAAAGAAGATCCAAGAACCTTGACCATCGATTAGTCAACTTCCAAGAAAGATTAATAAAACCAGTTTGAAGAGCTGTAACTACAATCATAGAATCACATTCAATCCATATCTTGTTCCATACCCTTCGACCAGCTTGTTTAACTTCCACAATGACTCCATGCTTCTCCGCTTCAAGGGAAGGGACAACACCACACGAGCCATAAAGACATCCAAGAGCACACCCGTGATGATCCCTAAAAACCGCACCAAAACCTGAAAAGCCCGGATTACCTCTTGAAGATCCATCGGAATTGATCTTAATCCGGCCATCAAAAGGAGGATTCCTTTTCACTTCAATTGTTCCATGAGGTGGCCAAACATTCCCCTTGACACCAACCCGATTCAGAACCGTCCAATCATGTAATGAATTTTCACAAAACCTACTACCAGAAGGTGGAACAATGCGAGCAGTAGTGAAGAGATTAGCCAAGATAGTACTAACCTGTAACTTGCCTCCTGGATACAGGACATCTTGGACATCATTAGATAACCCAACAATTCCATCATGAACACTGCTTCCAGAATTCATAACAGCAGGAGCAGTGGAGAAAGACCCTGCCAAATCATCATATAACCCTGTCACAACATTGCCTGCAAGAGACCCGCTTTCATGGTTCATAGTAGTAGGAGAAGTGGAGGAAGACCCTATCAACGAAAAGCTCTCATGAAAAGTCTGCTAATCATACATAATCTTATTCTGAAGAAGCCACAAAAAATGTAGAAGATCCTCTGTAATAATAAGAAATAAGCTGTAAACCTGCTGAGACAACCTAATTTTTGACCAACATTTCATAAACTCCTCAATTGTATTTTCATGGGGTGATTCCACTTCAAAGATATCAAAAACATCTTCCCACATAACTGAAGCAACCACACAAGTAAGGAAGAGATTATTTATATCTTCCATGTGTTAATGACACAGAACACATCTTGAGGAAAGTGAAATCCCACATGTTTGGAGAAAACCATCAGTTGGATATTTTTTGTGAGCAATCTTCCAAGAAATCAAGACCTGAGAAGGCCTCAAGAATCCCTTGATCAAATGAACCATCCATTAAAGTATAGGAGTTCTCCCATTAATGTTCTTATAAAAAATCTTGGAGGAAAGAATCCCTTTTGGAGCCGCCTCCCACACCCAAGAATCCCCCTGGGGAGAAAAGGCATACTATTCAACAATGAAACTGACTTGGAAAGGTATATCATCCAAGCATTCAAGTTGTTCATTGATTAACAAGTCAAAATCAATATTAGGAAAATCCTCAAGGACCGTATCTTCCAATCTATTCCCAGTCCAATTACACTTATAAAATTGAAGTGAATATTCCCTCGAGACCAACCATCTTGAATTGTGATCAATTCTTGAGAAAATATTCTTAATGGCAGGCCAAACTAAATATGTGATGTAATTAATGTTCATTTCTTTGATCTTGCTCAAGAACCTAGCTCTTATAAAGGAAGGAGCCTCATATTTCATATTAATTTACCTCAAAATAAAACCAGCCTGCATAGGGTCATTAAAGTATCTATGATTCTTGATACCCAAGCCCCCTTCTTCAAAATTCTCACCAACAGAATTCCAAGAGACCGATGCAAGCTTCCTCTCAGTGACACATTCACTCCAAATGAAATTCTTAATAGATTAATTAACAATCTTTAATAAAGCAATCTTCCACTTATAAACCATGATGTAATACACAAATTTAGAAAGGACAATGGATTTAACAAGACACACTCTCCCATCAATGGATAAAGACTTTCCCTTCCTTGATGATAATTGTTTTCTTATCATGTTAAAAATGGATTAGAAGTAAGAAAAATTCGGTCTTCCCCAAAACATCGGCACCCCCAAGTAGGTGAAAGGGAGAGCCCCCTCCCAAATGCCAATATCTCTGATCATATCAGCCTTCTTACTGGGAGAAAAATTCATTCCAAAATAAACAAATGCCTTATTCCAACTGATCTCCTATCCAGATACCATCTCATAATGAAAAAAAACTCTCTTTATGTTCCTGATGTTTATATTGTCCCCTTGGGTAAAAAGAGTGATATCATTAGTATAAAACAATTGTGAAGGCACTACCAACCCCTTACCAGCATGAATGATCTTCAACTTTCCATTGTTGGACATAATGGAGAGAATCCTACTGAGATAATCCTCAACATTAAAAAAATGACTGCAGATAAAGGATCACCCTTCCTGACACCTCTTGAGCAGTAAAAGTATCCCTCAGGAGATCCATTGATAAGAACATAAATTTGAGAAAAATTAAAAATGGACTTAATCGAATTAATAAAAACAAGATCAAATCCATACATGTCAAGGGTCTTGCATATGAAACCCCAATCCATTATGTCAAATGATTTTCTGATGTCCAGTTTAAGAGAAATGTTACCACCCCTGACATGACTTTTAAGAAGATTCACACACTTCGAAGTAGTTATGAGGAAATCCTGGATCGATCTTCCCTTGATGAAGCCAAACTAAATAAATGAAATTTTTTTACTAGAAATACTTGACAAACTATTAGCATGAATTTTGCAAATAATTTTTAAGTACTGTTGACCAAGGAAACAGTTTTGAAAAGATGAATATCATTGGCATTATCAAATTTCTAAATAAGGGAAAGGAACAGAGCATTCAGGACTTTTGAAAGAGACCCACCTCTGAAGAAGTGAGTGGCCAACCTGCAAACACCTGCATGAATGATATCTGAGAAATATTCAATGAAAAAATTCCCAAAACCATCCGGACCGGGAGAGATCTCAGGTTTAAGACTGAAAACAACTTCCTTAATTTCAGATTCAATAGGAACATTGGTAAGACTGGAATTATCCTCCTGATTCACAAGCTTAGGAATCACACCATCCTTGAGATTGATGTTGGAAAATGATCCATTGAAGAGACTCTTATATTAAAGAATTATATGCTCTGAAAGATCCTCTCTATTATCAACCATGTTATCCCCATTTTTTATCAGGGAATGGGGCTTGGACATCCTTCCAATTCTATCTAAAGCATTAAAAACATTTGAATATATATCCCCATCATATAACCAATTAACATTGAAAGAGTCCCTCTGTAAGGCATCCTTTAAATTGACCAGCTTGTTGAGTTTAGTGGGTAACTCAGCTTCAGCCACACACACTTTCGAAAAAGCACTGGATGTGTTAGATTCATAAAGCTGCTGAAGAGAAGCCTCTAGAGAATAAATGTATGAATCAATGGAGCTAAAGCGATCCCTACTCCCAATTTTTAGATTCCTCTTAAGGATCCTATGCTTTGTAATAAATGGAAAAGCATCATTCTTGCACTCCACAAAATTCCATGTAGACTGCACAATAACCCTACAATCTGGATGTGTGATCCATGCTTTATTGAACCTAAAAGGAAAAGGACATTTGGGTTCCATTTCGGCATGGTCCATCAAGATTGGGTGATGATCAGAATTAAACCTATAAAGCATTGAAGATGAAATGTAACCCCATGAATCCAAAGAAGACCCATTGATAAAAGCTCTGTCAATTTTACTGGAAACAAAACTATTTATGTTCTACATATATGGGGTGTATTTAGCACATACCAGATTGACCTCAATGGGATGATTATTACAAAGAAGCCTTTGAATATATCATTATTTATTAACTACACTCACTAGTTTGGATGAATTTGGTGGAATGGAGGATAGTCATGTAATTTTTGGACACCACATAACACTCACTAGGATCCCTCTTCTGATATGAAAATAATTTGGGGAGTGTAAACAACTTCTACTACAACAATTGAACAATACTAGGTACTGAGGCCCAATACATTGATGTTGAGAAGAGCTACTTTGAACTCATATTCGCAGTATAAAAATTATAGAATTAAATGAAAAAACATAAAGTCCACATGTTATATAATATTGATCCACATAATTACATCTTTGTCTGTCCTATATTTATTGGTATTCAAGCCTGATGGGACGTCATTTTTTAGTAATAAGCCATTCACATTGTATCACAAAAAATCTGTGAAAGGAAAAGTCCTAGCTAATTTCCTCACATCACATCCTTCCCAAATGAATACATTTTTGGACACTGAGCTTTGATATGAGGATGTATTCTATTCCTATGACACTCTCGAGTTATCGTAAAAGTATTTTTATAGTGCCTCTCTATGTACATTCAGAAAAAATCTGAAAACCTTGAATCCCAATCAGGTTGTCATAGGGGTTGTATATGTCTCTCTAGAAAAATATTTTTTCCCTAAAATTTCACACTATGGGAAGGATGAAAAAATAATGAGGTAGAGTACCAAGACCTCTTCACTGGGAAAGGACTAGCATACAACTTTAGATATCCTACCTGAATATCAAAGGGGATTCAGAATTAGTGATAATGAAGATCAATGGACAATATGTCATTAAAAAAGAAGAACTATCCACCCTTACTGACAATGTTAGGGGACTTATGGAAGGGTTCCTATTTAATCCATCATTTCATCATATATCATTATCATAGAATGCTCATGCCAATGTAAGGTCTAATGCAGCCACAATCCTGGCCGACCCTGATAAGTAAGAAGAAGTATTCTGCATCGCACACCGAAAATTGGTCTCATTGGTCTTAGTCTACGATATGGATTAAATCAATCAGGTCAAAACATAATAGGATCATGATAATCCCATGTCTACCACTGGATAGATGGAGACCACAATTGTTTATGTCCAAAATGGGACCTTCCCGATGGACTGAGCCATAAGGGAATAGATTCAGTTCCATCCTATGATCTTTACCATACAGAGTGATCCAAATCAACAAAAGACCTTATATAAGAGTGGTTTTTCTATTATACTACTTAGATGAATAATAGAAATATATATTCGCATCATCATGAAAGAAGCCCATGTGGGCTTCCATGATTCGCATTTTAATGGGACCAGGATCTCCAACCAAATGACAAGGATGGATTTTTACTGAAATATCTTGATATAGGATTGTGTGGAATTCACCAAGAAAAGTCATGAATTCTCGATCCATGATAAAATCATCCATCATCCTCTAGAATTACTATATAGATAAACATTTTCCTATAAATTTTACTTTTGGGGAATAGATGTTGTGGGGACATATCCCCCGTCCAAAACTAAATAGTTCAGGTACATCCTTACTAATATCCGCATATTTTTAAAATGGGATTAGTAAATACCCCTCAAAGATGTTGGGACGAAGAGTGCCATCATATTTTTGAAGTCCCATATCATCCCGAGGTTTGGAGTCCCTCACACAATATTGATGGATAACGAAACAAACATTTGTTTTATAGAGTTGAGAAAATTGTACCAATTGTACAATATCATGTCCCACCACTAATATCACATCAATGAAATGGAAAATGGAAATATCAAGGGATCCAATAAGACTCAATAAATTATAATTCATAATAAGGTGATCATGTATAGAAATTCATGTCCATAAAAACACCCCCATGGTTTATGGGCCTACTATACCACCACATGTACTGTTGTACAAACAAAACCATACTCATTGGTGTTTGGGACTAAGTTAGTGTAATCCATTGAAGTCCGACTTCCCTTACTCTAAATATCCATTTGTGGATAGATTTCAAAATATTTGAAATTGAAAAAATCATGGATCAATTGGAGCGGCTCTATGAGAACAGTTTTCATACATTTCACAACCTTAGAGTCCATTAGAATCGGATCACATGGTGTTTTAATAGGAAGCTTCATCTGCATTCATTATTATATAGATATATGGTGTTGTCTCTCATGACCATAATGATAATTGTTAAGAATACTCCAAATATATAACCCAATGGGAAGGGACTTACATCATACATAAGGTCTATCACTCCAATTATTACTCACATGACACATTGGATAGAGAAAATGTCACCCCCCCAATTTGAGGTTTTTCAAGAAATACATTACATAATTGTCATCAGGTGAAACTCATATTGGATACATGATGTTACACTATATGATAAAAAACTGGTTTTATGATGTAAAACTACACTAGTTCTTCCATGTTACATGATATTTAAATATATAAAATTGTCCTCGTATAAATATGAGAAAATACACAACACCTCAACTCCTAAAAGTAAGACTTTAAAATGCACAATATCCCATGTCCTGACCAAATGACATTAAAATATATGGTAGAGTCATGGTTTCATGAATATAAACTCCAATAATTGTTCCTCACCATAATATTTTAAGCAATATGACTAATCATCCTCACTGTAACACATTAAACTGCACAGTGTCTGATTTAATAGAAGAAAGACAACAAACTAAAAATAATATCATGTCCTTACCATAAGAATTGAAATTACAGAATTTATTTTCTCACTACAAGACATTAAAGTGTCAAGGAAGCACCATCCTACCAATGAATCATGACACACAAGCTATATCAATGTGAATAATGGTTGAAATCCCCCACCCCTGTGTGGGAGTTACTTCCACATAGGGAATCTCTTTATCAAAGAACTATGTGTGTCTTGATTCCAGCCATCAAATGATACATAGTTGTGCTTAAACCTCTAGTATTGGGTCCATCTATAGTACTCATTTTCTTTCTCTCTAGGAAATCATCATTCTTACAGGATGACATTAAAAGGCATGCCATATGTCTATACGCATGACAATAAACTACATGGTAGATATCGTTTCTCCATGACCTAAAATTGAACTTGTTATCTAGAACAATGTCTGCATTGATTCCCATTTTCAATAAGATACATAAGGATTTTTATCCTATATCTTGGTCCAACCACCACATGATGAAAAATTCCAAGGTCATATCCTTAACTAGCTCTGTATTATGAGAGGAATCATTGTTGTTATTTTTTCCCATACCGAGTATATGTCAGGTGGGATTAGTAAAGTTTTCTTTAGTTTCACTACATGAGAATGGTGTGACTCCCGAAGATTTTGTAATTTATTTTCTTTTGTATTAATTTAATCTTTTTGATATTTTTGATTTCATTCAACACTTAAAATAGCTTATTTTATATTAAAGCATTATGTTTGGATTACATGCATGAAATAAAACATAAATTTTATCTTGATATACATGGAACACTGAGGTTATCTTGTATTACATGAAACAATGACTTTCCTCGATGGCTTCCGTAACATGCAATACCAACTGTTACCGAAAAATAATATATTATAAAGAAATAATAATATAATAATATATAACATAGATGTTAAATCATATTTCATGATAATTACTAACTATAATATTTAAATATTTTTTTTTAAAAAATTATAAAATTAATTAACGAATTACGAATATTTATTAATGAACAAAAGAACCAATTGAACATAAAGAGAGTATTTTTATATAAAGATATTATTATGCTCACAAGTTGTGTTATTCTTAATAAATTAAATTAATTAAAAAATGTAAGTAATTTTAATGTTATCTATATTTTATATGTCAGAGTAAAAATTCTTTTTATTCATATATTAGATTTTATAAGGTATGATAATAATGAATCCAATTCAACATAGAAACTCCTATATTTTTATTACGGTGGTTTTATCTCCTTTTAATTCAATAACCTATTTAAATATAATTTTTGGAACTTTTATAGATTAAATATATTAAATATAATTAATGTTTTATAGAGAAACATAAGTATTAGGTTAGTATAAATTTTTTGGTATTTTTCGGTTATGTTTAATTTTTTTATGAATAGTTAAGAATAAGGATTTTAATTCAAAACTGTTTGTCTATATACTTTATGGATAAGGTATAATATTGTTTTATATTGGTATTAAAGTATAATTAGATAATATATTTATCAATTAATCCAATTGTTTTTTAATAATTTTCATTTATAAATTGGCATTAAAAAATATCAAACTTTTGTTCATTTTTACTTTAAAATCCATCATTATCGACTGAATTAAGAGATTAAATGTAAATTATTTTCTTTAAATTATGTGATTGGAATTTCAAAAAATTGATTGAATATTGGGATTTTCAATGGAACATGGTCTTGCTTCATGATCTGCATGTGTTGAAAGATTCGACTACTTGGAATAGGCTTTAGAAGAGGACTCAGAGTTGTGCTGCGATTACCTACAGAGTAAGGTGTGTCGTCCAGACAGCCTAGTCATCCTTGATTTAGTTTCTTTTTATTCCTCTATGGATGTTCTCTTTGGGTTTATCTCATGTTGCTGGATAGTTTTGCAGAACTCTGACTTGAGTCTGGTTGTATGTTTGTGGATTTGGGCTGGTGTCGATGGTCGCACCAATGGGCATTCAAGAAGACCAGTTCTGTGGTTCTTCCATCTTTTTTTATGTTTGTGATCCTTGTTTCATAGTAACATGGCCTTCTCTTGATGTTCTCGGCTCTAGTCGTGAAGTTTTTCAATTTCAATTCTTTAATAGATTTTCATCCAGTGTGCTTTAATGTTGTTTGTTGTGATGCCTTGGATGGTTTTTTGTGGTGATGTGGTGACTAGTGAAGTGGTGAATTGGTGTAATGGTGTAATGGTGAAGTGGATAAGTGGTGAAGTGATGATGTGATGAATTCGTGTTTGGTTTCTCACTTTATACTCAAAAGTGTTTTCATAATATTAAAAAAAAATTTACAGGAGGGACTAAACTGAAATATTTAGGCCCAAAAAGCCCTAAGAAATTGTCCTAAATCCATTGTATTGAAATATTTAGACCCTATCATCTCTGTTATAAACCTATAAACATTATTTAATCACTTGCAGTAAAATAACATGGGTGGTGTTTTTTTCCTTTAAAATATATCAAGTTTCCCCCCCATCCATTATATAAGGTCTCCTCTTCTCTCACTTCCTCACACCTCTCAATCCACATTGGATCAAAAAAAATCTTCCCAAAATGTCCCCCAAACATTCCACCCATATAAATTGAATAACCCCCTTGATAATAAAGTAATCCATGAATTATTTTTGGCTCAAACCAAAAGGAGTTTCACAATTGAGAGGTAACACCCTCCCAAAAAGTCATTTATTCTATTTCTTTTATCCAATCCATATAATCATCTTATTTCATGATTTTATAAGATTAGTTGTATTGTAAATATACTATTATGATTCTATTATATGTTTTATAGTTTAACTTATAAAAAATTTTATCTAATGGAGAACGAACATATAGTTTATGTCTTTGGAAGACTACCGCCTCACTAAACCATGGTTGTTCAATTCTCTTATACCACCAATCATGGTGGAAATTATGATTGAATATCTATTTATAGATATTATATTTTATATATATCATTTTTATATTATTTAATTCTTTTACAACACATATATTTATACTCCTCATTTTGTGTTTCTATGAAAATTTCATTTGAGGAAGTGCAGACTACTACCTCCTCAAAACGATGTGATTTGTTCATAAACTACATAAAATGTGATAAGGATATAATTAGTGAATATATATTATATATATGACACTAAAACATTAATTTAATAATTAATTTTACATGTACATATATTTATTTTACATCCTTTCTTTTAACACGACAATTAAATAGAAATAACATTCAAGCATACGTGCGACTTATCGTCTCCCTGAATGGTGTATTTTATTTGATAATTCTATATTATATGGGTTATTATAATGCACATATACTATATATAAATAATATCTATATTATTATTTACATCTTTTAATCATTATATAATTATGAGAACCAATGATATAACAATTTATGAGACATGGGAAGAACCAAGAGAATATTATCCAAAGTGAAACCTTAACATATGATGTTTAACAACGGGTATTACAAGGACATAATAAAAACATATATGGTATTATATATAATAATATATATATATTAAAATTTTATAAAAAAAATATATTTTTTATACATGTGATTTTAATGAGTGTGATGGGAGTTAAGAAACATGGTTAGGGGATTTCATCTCACTTTTTATTTTCGTGCGATACGTGCTATGTTCACCACTCATTCCTTTTGTGTGGTGTATGTAATACCCATGAATGTATTCTATGGTTATTATAATTAGTTTTACGGTTAATAACATATTATTTTTATGATATTTCATTCATTGGGTTTATGTTTAAAAAGTTCCCAAATTGGTTAAATAGTTTTGTCTCAATTTGCCTTCTTTGAGACTCATGTTTTATTATGCAACTAAATTATTTTTCGAGGTGTATATAATTCCACGTTATAAATAATGTCATAAAATTAATTTATTTCATTATATTTAATTCTATATGTAATTTACTTTTCTTATATGGAGAGTATGATCCCAAGATTCCTAGTTATAAAAGTTTATTGAGACAATCTCATCTCTTTTTTGAGATTGTTTATATTAATGATTCAACTGATGAAATATTATGATCCATATATCAATAACACTCATGATTTTCCATCAATTTGTTTCAATATTTATCCATTTATTAGTACCATTCTTCCAGTCTTTGAACTTAAGATAACAGTTTTAAGTAAAATCTAATCATCTCCCTCTCTCTAGTCAGAAATCTATTGTATTCAGAAACCATGTTTTCAAAAGTGTTTTAAAAAATGTTTTAAAAATAAATTTGAAGAAAATTTTAAAGGAAAAATGATTTTAAAATATTTTTATGATTTTTAATGTTTCCATTTTTTGTTTTCAAAGCTATCTTCCTAGAAAAATGTATTGAAATGTTTTTATGTTTTAAAAAACATTTTTAATGTATAATGGAATTTTCTTAAAGAAATTATTTTAAAAGTACTACAAAAACTATTTACATCTATGATAACATCCATTTGAGTTAATCATGACTTCATTGGGAAATGATTCAATGTTTCTATTCATTTTCTTTCTCCGAATGGATTATGATTTGATGGAATGATTTTATTGAAACCTAATTCTATTTCATAAGTTATATGCTTTTGAAACCTGATTCTTTTCTCAAGTGAAGTTTATGATGAAATGATTATGAAACCTTTGTTTTTCTACAGGTTATTATATAATTACATGTTTATGAAACCCACTTCGTGTTAAGGGTTATAATATGACCATTTATGATATTTTGGAACATTTTTGTATGATTTCATTATGAGATTGGTGGGACCTATATATCCTTCGAATAAATTGTGTAATGATTTATATCTCATGATATAAGAATAGTTTGAATGAGAAATGAACTCGATTCAGTATTCTGAGTATAGAATTGGTAATCAACATGGTTTAGTATTATAGTGTTGGAAGGACGAGAAAACTTGGTTTAATAATATTCTAATGGAAATAGGATGAACCCGGTATAATGAAGGACTTTATCCACTAACATGGTCATGAAAACAATGCATTTATTACTATGGGTATAATTATATACTTAGGTGTGTTGTAACACCCTGAGATAATTAAAATTGTAAATAATTATTTAATAATTTTTTTATAAATTAAAACTAAATAAATATTGGTTTAATAAAAATATTTTTCTAATATTATCAATAATCCAAAGATTTTTGAATCAAAGTATATCATATTGATTTATATTTTTATAAGTTAATATTTTAGTATATGTATATAATTGATATATCACAGAATTTTATTTTCAAGGATATATTAATATATATATGAGTATTATTTTTAAGAAATTTTAATTTATTATTTATGTATAGAAAATCAATATTTTATAAAATTATAACTTTTATGAACAATATATGCTATAATATAAGTTATATACCATTAAAATTGATTTTCAAAAATTTAATTCATACTAAATAAAATATCTAGACTTTAAAGAAAATGCACATATTGTTATTATTACCATGAAAATTATTTTATAAATGTTAAATATAATTTTTCTATAAATAATTATTTAATTGTAAATGCAGTATAGTTTCACTAATTAAATTTTATATAAAATTCGAAAATGTTAAAATTGTATAAGTAAATTGGAGTTAATAATATTATGAGTATTAAGATAATAAGTTATAAAATCAAATTGATTAAATAAAATAGATAAAAAAATAAAATTGATATGAAATAATAATAATTGAATTTTATGTGTTAGGGTTTCTTTTTAGGTGGGAACTGCGCGTTGAGGGGAAGAAATCTGGGAGCTTCATCTTTCGGGAGTCCAAACGGATTGACCAATGGTTTTAGCTTCTTCAAATTAGTCACAAAATGGGAGGGGAATTGAGGCCGACTCAAATCTGAGTAAGGTCATGAGTTAGGGTTTATGTGGGATCTGGTTTTGGCTGAGTGAAGCCGAAGCATGAAGGAGATCCCAAGCGAGGTTGACCTGGAGCAAGGTTATGTGCGTGAATCGATTTTGAAGCCTTGAAGAGTGAGTTAGAGGCTATCAATGAGAGACTCCCATCTGATCTACATTATGTGGAGTTATTGAACATGAGATTAGGGGTTCGGATTTGGAAGGTCTCTTCTGGTCTTCTAGGTTCACTTTTTTATCTTTTTTTTTGTTATCCGAATCTCCTGGAATCGCCTAAACAGTGCCATGTTTTCTCTATTTCATTTTTTTATTCTTGAGGTAAATTTATTCTATCCCATTTGAGTTATTATATATTTTATTTTCATTGAAATTATATGCATGTATTGTTTTTTCATCAATTATTTTCAATACTGTAAATGGGTTTGAAATTCTTTGTATATGAATCAATACCTGCCAATTTCTTTTTAGTTTTAAATAGTATAGATTCTTATTCAGTAAATGGTTTTTAAACATTTCATTCTCCCTTCTGCTTTGTCTTGTTTTATAAAATTATTGAATAAATTTTATCAAATCAAAATCATTCCTTTCTGTATTCTTATGAATATCAAACCGCCACTCTATCAACAATGTATATTAAATAAGAATCTTCGCCATCACTTTTGATGTTATGATTAAGCCAGACGTCATATAATTGTTATATTAAGCAAAGATGTCTTCAAACTTTTAGGGCACCGCGTGTGTGTGGGTTTAACAAATTAGTATACATAAAGCCTTTGTTTTCTTTGTTTTCTTTTTCATTTAAATTTGAGGATATAATAGTGTTATTGAGTGTAAAGGTAGGGGTTTGAGTCTTTTTCCATGAAGAGGAAGAAGAATAACTCTAAAAATAGAAAAACTGTAAGGGAAACTTCAATCAATTTCTATTATTATTTAATTTTTAAGTAAATATAAGTAGTATAAGTGAAATTTAATGGTGTGATGTTTTCAAAATCAGGTTCTTAATTTGAATGGGTTCTAGTAAGTGATTTCATTATTTAAGTTATCTTTTACTTCTTCAATGCTAAGGGTTTCCATTTATTTAAATTATGTTTTACTTTTCTGATGCTAATGGTTTATTTTGAAAGATAAATTTTATTTTTTTAAGATATTCGTATATATACATGATTTTAGTTTTCAAGGAAAATATTTTTTTTTCAAATATTTAGTTTTGTGAATGAAATTTATGTTTAAATTTGATTTTGATGGAATTTTTTTTCTTTAGAATCTATTTAATTTCTCTTAATATAAACTAATTTTATATTTTTATTCTTTAATTTCCATGTAAATATAAACTATATAATAGAAATTTAATGGTTTTATCTTTTCTGAATTTAATTAATATTCTGTGAATGGGTTCTTGTAAGGGAATGATACTTTTAATTTTTTTACTTCATTAAACCTATATCTTCCTTAGAAATAAATATATCCATTTATATTATTGTAATTTTATTTTGTTGGTTAATCCATCACATCAAATGTTTTTACTATTAAATAAATAAATATATATATATATTGTTACGTGTTATTCAAATTTATTAAAAGTCCGGGTTTCCAATTTGATTCTAATTGAGTCTTATTCTCATGAAATTTGAATAAAGAAGAAAATTACATATTATTTTAATTCAAAATCAAACATGTTTTTATATTTAAATTTATCAATGCAATAATATATATATATATTCAAGATGTTCACATATATAATGGTTTTAAATAAATTATTAACCCAGTATTAATTCACATAAAAATTTATATATTTAGAAAGTTATAATTTCATCATGTGCATGAAAAATAAAAATCAAGAATGGACTTACATTGATGATTTTGTGGTCAACATATAAATGTATGCATGAGAAACTAAATAAAATTAAGAAATTTATTTTTATGGAAAAGGATGAAATTTTAAGTGCAAGGATCTTGATAAATATTTCATGTGATTATGCAACATCATGTATCATGAAATTTTATCGTACCAAGTCGAATATGTAATTTTCAGAAAAGATTAGTATTTATATAGTTATATGTAAATAAAATTGAACTTGTTTTATCCATGAATGATCATCAATATATTTTCAAAGATAAAACACCAGTGAAAATTATATGTAGATAATGGAAGCTATGAATTTTTTTTATAAAATCCGGTAGTCAATCTTTGTAAATACTATAGGGAATTGGATTGTGAATCCATCCCTAAAGAGGGTAGGCCCAAGATACCCTTCAAATTTTCAAATGGCCACAATTTGTTTTAAGGGATTTCTTAATATTTTGTAAATTTTGATTTACAAATAATTTTATAATTGAATTTTTCGAATGTATTTTCAAAGGGATATTTTTAATTTGATTTATCAAAACTGTTCAAAACTCTGTACTGGGAAATTGAATTCTCACACTTTGTTTTTAAATATTTTTCATATGAATCGTATAAGTTATAATTTAGGATTCAGCATTTTGGGTGTTATCGTGCACAAAATCATAGTAAGAAATTGTTTTATTTTTTTATCAACTCTAATAAATGTATGTTTTGGACTAATCCTTTGTAAAAGGTCCTCTTTTGTGTTAAGTGTTTTGTAATTGTTTACTGACATTTATAAAAACAATTACATGCATTTTTAGGAACTGATTTTGGAAGAGCGGGATCGGGGCATTATAATTGGCATCAGAAGCACGGTCTTGACATCTTTGAAGATTAAATGATTTCATGTCTAGAGGATTAGTGGTATTAGTTATCTTAAATTATGAAGAAGATAATTCATAATTTTCTAGACTCCGATTAATGAATTGCGCCGGAGAAAATCATTTAAAGGGGAGATAATGTAACATCCTAAGAGAATTTAAATAGAAAATAATTATTTAATAATTTTTTTGTAAGTTAAATATAACTAAATATTTTTTTAATAAATAGATTTTATAAATATTTTCAATAATATAAATATGTTTTGAATCAATGTATAACATATTACTTTATATTTTAATAAATTAATATTTAACTGTAGGTATATATAATTAATATATCATTGATATTGATTTTCAAGAATATATATATATATATGATTATTTTTTAAAAAACATATAATTTATTATTTATGTATTTAAAATCGACATTTAATAAATTTATAAAATTTAAGAATATATGTTATAATATAATTTATATACCATTAACAAATGATTTTAGAAAAGTCACTTTATACTAAATAAAATATTAAAACTAATAAAAAAATGCATGTATTATTATTATAACGTAAAAATTGTATTATAAATGGTAAATATAATATTTCATTAAATAATTTTGTTAATTGGAAATGCAATATAGTTTGACTGATATAATTTTATATAATTTTATAACTTGTTAAAATAGTATTAGTAAATGTGTGTTAATAATATTATGATTATTAATATAATTAGATATAAAATTACATTAATTGAATAAAAATTGATAAACAAATAAAAATGAAATGAAATAATAATAATAATAATAAATAGATTTTAGGTGTTAGGTTTTCTTTTCAGGTGAGAACCTCACGTTGAGGGGAATAGATCTATGATATTTTTATTTCTGGAGTCGAAGATGTTTGAAAAATGGTTTCATCTTCTTCGGATGAGTCACAGACTGGGTGAGGAGTCGAGGCAGTCTCATGTCAATGTAAGGTATCGAGTTTGGGATTAAGTGGGATCATGTTTCGGCAGAGTGAAGTCAAAGTGCTAAGGAGATCCCGGGTGGGGTAGACCCAGAGCAAGGTTTTGAGTGTGAATCAAGTCTAAATCCTTCAAGAGTGAGTTAGTGGTTGTCGATGAGTAACTCCAGTATGATCTGCATTCTGTGGAATTTATGAACATGAGATTTGGGGTTCTGATTTTGATGGTCTTTTTCGATCTTCTAGGTTCATTTTTTTATCTACATTTTTTGGTATCCTAATCACTAGGAATCACATAAACAGTTCCATCTTTTTCCTATTTCATTTTTTTCTTCCTAATTTCAAGGTATTCTATAACATTTGATTTATTATATATCTTATTTTTGTTGAAATTATATGAATGTATTGTTTTGTGATCAGTCTTTGTCAACACTCTGGATAGGGTTGAAATTCTTTCTATATGAATCGATACTTATCAATTACATCATATTTTAAAATAGTATAGATTCTTTTTCACTAATAGATTTTTCAAAATTTCTTTTTCCCAACCCCTCTATCTTTTTTCAAGAAATAATTGAATAAATCGGATCGAATCAAATATTTCCTTGATATATTTGTTTGATTATATAACCACCACTCTATCAATAATGTATATTAAATAAGAATCTTCACTATCACTTTTGATGTTAATCTTAACCCGGAAGTCATATAACTACTATATTAAGCAGTACTGACTTCAAACATTGTGGAAACCATGTGAGTGTGAGTTTGGAAAAGTAGTCCACTAAATTCCTTTTTTTTTAATTTTCTTTCAAATCTAGGGATATAAGTGAGATGGTGAGTGTAAAAGTTGGTTTTTTAGTCTTATTTTATAAAGAGGAAGAAAAATACATGCTCTAAAAACAAAAAACTATAAGGGAAACATCATGATATTTCATTTATTATTTAATTTTCATGTTAATATAAGTTTTATAAGTTAAATTGATGGGATTTATGTTTTCAAAATTTATTTCTTTATTTGAATGGATTTTATTAATGGTTTTCATTATTTATGTTATGTTTTACTTTTTCAATGCTACAGGTTTTCATTTATTTAAATTGGGTGTTACTTTTATAATGATAACTATTTATTTTTCTAAATAAATTATATTTGTTTTAAGATTTTTGTATACATATATGATTTTAGTTTTCATGGAAAATATTTGGTTTTCAAATATTTAGTTTTATGAATGAATTTTATCTTCAAAGTCAGTTTTTATGGCATTTTTGTTCTTTAGAATCTATTTATTTTCTTGTAAGGGAAAATTATTTTATTTTATTTATTCTTTAATTTCCATGTAAATAGAAACTATATAAATAAAAATGAATGGTGATATCTTTTTCGAATTTAATTCTTATTATGTGAATGGGTTCTAGTAAGGGAATGATACCTTTAATTATTTGTTTCTTTAAACCTATACCTTCTTTAGAAATAAATATATTTATTTAATTTGTTGTAATTTTATTTTCATGGGTAATCCATCTCTTCAAATGTTATTACTATAATAGATATATACATATATATATATATATTGTTAAGTGTTACTCAAATTTATTGAAAGGATGTGTTTTCTATTTGATTCTAATTCAGTCTATGTTCTCGGGAAATTAGAATGTGGAATAAAATTACCTATTTGTTTAATTCAAAATAAAACATGTTTTTATATTTGAATTTATCAATGTAATATAATAATATATATATACATACATACATGATGTTCAAGTATATAATAGTTTTAAATAAATTATTTCCAATTATTAATTCACGTAAGAATTTATATAATAATAATGTTATAATTTTATCATGTTTATGATATATAAAAATCATGAATAAACATACATCAATGCTTTATTTATTAACATATAAATATATTCATGATCAATTAAATAAAATTTACAATAATCAATTTTTATGGAAACAGGGATGAAATTTTAAGTGTGAGGATGTTGATTAATATTTTGTGTGATTATGCAACGTCATGCATCATGAAATTTGATCATACCAAGTTGAATATGTAATTTTCAGTAATGATTAGTACTTATATATTTAAATATAAATAAAATTTAACATGTTTTTTCCAATAATGATAATAAATTTATTTTCCAAGATAAAGCACCAGTCATACTTATATGTATATAAGGCAAGCTAAGACAATTTTTTTTATAAAAACCAGAACTCGAACATAGTAAATAAGATATGGAATTGGGGAGTGAATCCATTTCTCAAGTGGGTAGGCCCAAGATAGCCTTAAATGTTTCGAATAGTCTCATTTGTTTTTTTAATGTATTTCTTAATATTTTCAACCAAATCCCTGGATTAGTTTTAAAATCATTTTCGATGTATAATTATTTTTCAAAGAATTGTTATTATTTTGTACAAGTTATTTAACAAAAATATTTCTAATAGAATTTTTCGAATGTGTTATCAATGGGATATTTTTAATGGAATTTCTCAAATTGTTTCAAAATTATTTACTGGGAAATTGAATGATCACCCTTTGTTTCTGAATTCTTTTCACAAGATTCATAGAAGTTCTAATTCGGGCTTCAACTCGTTTTCTATTACCATGCGAAAAAGCGTATTAGTAAATACATTTATTTTTGTTCAACTATAAGAAATATAATATTTGGTGTAATAATACAGATCCTAGACTAGTGAAATGTATTCTTTTTTCTTATGTGTTGTGTAATGTTTTATTCACTTTTATAAAACAAAAATTACATAGCATGTTTAGTCCCTGAGTCCAAAAGAGCGGGTTCATGACATTATATGTGTGCCACAATTCCATTTTTTGTTCATATGAAATGATTTCATGGATTATGTTATATAGTTATTTTTGATTCATGTCTTATAAACTACTCATATTTATTCAATGATTTATTTTTCGGAAATTTCACATGCATTATATGATTTTCAATTTTCATGATCACATTATTATGCTATGTACTCATGTTTACGCTTACATGTCTCCCTTTTTTACACTTACTGAGCATCCAATCTCACCCATCTTTATGTTTCCTTAACCAAGATATGAATATATGTATTATGTTTGATGTTTCTAATAAGGATGACTGTGATTAAGATCATAGTGTGAGATGATGTAGCTCTTTAACTTTCCAATGTTTTCTGGTCCATGTTTCCAAATGAACTAGACTAGTATGGTCTTTGGGTGTTTTTTTGTATAATGTTTTATGTATTACAAAAAAGTTATGTAATGTATATGTATGTAAAGACATGGTTCTTATAATTTGTATTAGAGTGGAGGTTTTATTACCTTATGGAAAATAGGATAATATAATTTTAGTGAGATCCCTAGGTATTTTTCTATGGATATGTCCATGCATGTCACTAAGGATAAGTATAAGGATGATTCAACATTTAGGAAAATGTACGAAAAATTTGGTAAAGGATATAGTGAGTGGTTTCCTAAAAATACATCCATGTATGGATACTATAAGTGGATATATCTCTAGAATAGATGTACTTAGGATTAACAACTCTGACAAGATGTTTTGAACCTCACATGGGGTAATATGTAATAGAACAATAGGCCTTGTTGCTAACCTGATTTGGCACTATTGGGGGATATAACTAGGGAAGTCAAAAACTATTAAAAAACATTACGAAATATTTAAATATAAGTTGGCTCTGCATAAACAATGGTAAACCTATGGTGACATTGTTTAAGGAAGGTTTCATGACTAAGACATCATGTAGTAATTATTTTCATTTGTATATAGTATTTTTTATGATAAGAAATTCTCACTCTCTACTTGTGGTTTCAGTCAATAGTGGGAATGAGAAGGATTTGTATTAATTTTGAATGTGATGGACGAATTTTGGATGATATGTCATGTTAGATGATCATTAGAGTGAAGGTTGATTTGATTAGGCTTAATTAGTTATCAATGAACCTGATCAATAGTGTGTACCTTTACCAACTCCTGGAATCAAAAAGGAATATAAAAAAGGAGTTTGCTGATTGATAGGGAATTAGAGACCATAGAGGAAATAATATTCAGTTTCCATGGTGTATAAAATGTGGAATTAATATCGTATGTGAATTTCCTATAAGAAAAAGAAGGTGTTTTAATTTTGGAAAATAAGGACAAAAGAATGTGACTGTATGGTAGAAAAGAAGAGTTCAATCAAGGAAATGGATGTGGATATTGGACTCCCAAATTCATCATCGATGATTAAGTGTATTAAGTGTGTAATATGTGGTCATTATGAAATTAAATTTCCCAAGAGGAAATCTTATTAATATGATCAATAAGGTGGTGCAAACAATGGTTACATTATTGATGATGACGAGACTAGAGATGAATATGTAAATGGAATAAGGTATTGTGATATAGGATGAGGTATCCTTGTAAGTGGTAGAAGGATTAAGTGGAATAATAAATTTTTTTATGTATTTGTAATAAATAATTATGTTACATTAATGGTAAAATATATAATCATTGTTCAGATTATGTTTTCACTCCAGATTTACGAGAATGTATTTAATTGTTCAGAAGGAATAGAAATGTGAATTAATGGAATGATTATTTCCATGTAAAAAACATGATTAAATGATAGATAACCCTTAATATGTTCCTTAGGTTATCGTAATGATATTTTGATATAGATATGTGGGATATGGATAATTAAATTGGATTTTATCAATTAACCTGAATCTTATTATTGATTGGTTAACAAAGTGGTCTATATCATTAGGGATGAAGTTTTAAACTTCTTTGATGTAAGGAATATATCCAGCAACATTTGGAATAATGTAGAATACATTTCTTCTAGAAGTATTTATTTTAATTCAGTTTATTACAATGTTTCGGTAGAATATATGATGAGGGTATTAACATGTTTTGAATATGGAAACCAATAGTTATATTGTGATATATGGGGGATCAATGTTAAGCTGATTTCATGACTCCATTTATACTGTTTTGGATTCTCATCATTCATAAGGATTATAATGTTAAACATTTATAGAAATATTATGTTAATCATCAGATGAATTTAGTAAGATTAATGTGTTTTCTCCCTATATGAGGATATATACATATTGGATAGCATGTTAAAATGACTTTGTGTTGATGATAATTGATGAAAAATGGGATGATTGATCATGGATGTCATCATCTATTAGTACTTTATGAGTGAAAAAGGAACCTTCCTTTTTTGAGAAATAATTCAATTAGATCAATGTTCAAAAATGTGTACCGTTGTTCTAAAATCATTCATGTATAACTTTTAATGAAAAGTCTTTAAATTTAGGAGAAACCATTCTTAAAATCCAAATTTTATTTCTAATACCTATGTTTCTGATGAATCAGAAGGTCCCTTAGGTCATCATATAATTTTATATTTTTTATTGTTAAATTTCTCAAAACATTGTTCTCTATCGCTATCCATAAAAACATTATGGTATGATTTATCTTCCATGTCATTGTTTTCAGTTCCCACATATGTTCTCATATGTGGGAATATCATTCTGAGTTACTTTGGGTAACCATTATGTTTCAAAAATTCTTTTTTAAAATGTAGTTTTAGTGTTCATTTTTATGAATTGGGATTATGTTAAATGAAATATCGTGTATTAAACCTTTGGAAACCCAAAAATAATATTGAGGGTGAAATTCATTTTTAGGTCATAGTTGTAACACATTGAGATTTTTGGAATTATTTTAATTCAAATTAATTTAATCTATTTATTATTTTTCATTTCAAAAAGCACTAAAAAACATATATTATATTAAATAACTATGTATGACTTATGCGAACTATAAAAAAGATAATTTTAATATTTCTCTACTTGGAGTGTCGAGGTTAGCTTGTGTTAAATGAAATAATGAGTTTCCATAATGGATTGTGTAACACGCAAGACCAACTATTTCCAAAAAATAATATATTATTTAGAAAATAATATACCAATATATAACCTAGACATTAAATTATATTTTATTAATATTATTAACTATATTATGAAAAAATTTGGGTTTCATAAATATCAAATTAATTCATTAGTTATGATTATTTAAAAATGAATAAAATAACCAATTGAATATAAAGGGAATATTTTTATAGAAAAATTATATTGCTAAGAAGTTGTTTTAATCCTAATATATTAAATTAATTAAAATTAGAATTTAAATTTAATTTAATATATATGTTATATATACAAGTAAATATTTTTTATATTCCTTTAAAATATTTAATAATCACAAATTTAGAATAAACTCAATTTAACACATAAAACCCAATATTTTTATTTAGGTAGTATTACTACCTTTTAATGGAGAACCCTTCTTTAAATAAAAATATTAACACCATTATATATTTAATATTTCAAAATAGACATAATATCTTAAATAAAAACATATAAATTATTTTAGGGTAAATTCTTCGTATTTTTCTGTTAAGTTTCAATTTTAATGATTTTTAAAAAAAACATGATTTTAATTAAAGAATTATTTTTCATATAATTTATTTATAAGTTAAATATATATTTTATATTCAAATAAAAGTTTAATTATAAAATATATTTATCAATTAATATAATTTATTTCATTTAGGTCAATTTTAGTTTTAAATATGCTATAAAAATATAGCAAAAGTTTGATCATTTTCTACTTAAAAACCCGTATTGTTGACCCAACTATGGGAATAAATTTAAAATTATTTTTGCCACTTCTGTGACTAATATTGGGAAAAATGAATTCTATATTTGGAATAATAAAAATGGAAAATGTATAATAATTTATACAAGTACTTTGACCAAAAATATTAGCGAGGTAATTAAAATTATTTACAATGATTACGGTTAAAATAATCTAAATAAGGGACTAAACCATAACATTAAGGTCCAGGATGACCTAAAAATATTTCTTAAAGAAATCATATAGAAATATTTATACACTATACCCCCTTTATTTAATTTTTATAATTATTTAACCACTTATAATAAAAAGAGTGGGAGGGGCTCCATTCTTCTAAAATAATTCTAGTGTGCCACCCCCTCATCCATTATCAAAGGCCTCATCTCCTCCCACTTTCCCACACCTCTTAAAAAACTTTTTCTAGAAACAAATATTCATAAATATCACCCCAAATTCCCTAAATTAATACTTAAATCATCCTCTTGTTCAGAAATAAATCCAAGGAAATCTTTTGGATCAAACCAAAAGGAGTTACCCGATTAATAAGTAGCACCCTTCATCAAAGTCCTTTCTTTTATTTCCTTAATCTATTCCTTAAAATCATCTTATTACATGATTATTTAATAAAACTAGTATCCTATATACAGTATTATGTTTTTTTATAATTATTTTACTATCACTTACACACACTTCAATCTAATGGGCGACCAACATACTATTTAAGTGTGTGGAGGACTACCACTACACTAAATGATGATTATTCAATTCTTATGTAATGCTTATAATGATTGATATTATGAAGGAATATCTTTTTATATATGTTATATATTATATTTTTTATTTATTTTCAATTATTTAATTCATTTGGAACATATATATTTATAATTTGTATTTGGTGTTTAAACAATAATTTAATCTGAGGAAGTGTGCACTACCGCCCCCTCAATATGATGTGATTTGTTCATTAACTACAAGGAATGTATTAAGAATGGAATTAGTGAATATATATGATATAGAAAAGATACTTTATAAATTATATCTATACACATCTATATATATATTTCTACTACTTTCTTTCTTTCAAGAAGACAATTAAATTGAAATAGTGTTAATGTGTACGTACGGATTACCATCTCCATGAATGGTGTATCCCCTTTGATACATATATAATGTTAGGATTATTATAATAAAAATATACTAGATATAAATTATATATTTATCATTGATTAAATTAGGTAATCATTATATAATTATAATGACCAATGATAAAACAAATTAGGACACAAGCGATGAACAACATGAATATTATCCAAAGTAAAACCGCAACAATAGATGGTTAACAAGTGGGTAATATAAGGTCATAAAAAACAATATATAGTATTATATATAATAATATAGTTCTTTAAAGGATTTATAATAAATTTATATTTATTATAAAGATTGTCTGAATGAGTACGATGGGAGTCAAGAATCAGTGTAATGGGATTTCATCTCAATTTCTATTTCTATGAGATACATGCATTGTTTAACCCACTTTTATTTTGTGTGGTTTATATAATGAACAATATTGTGTTATATAAATCATATAAATAAATTTATTGGTATTAACATATATATTTTATGATATTTTTTTCACTAGGTTTATGTTTTTAATGTTACTGAATCTGGAAGATAGTTTTGTCATTATTTTCCTTCCTTGATAATCATGTTTTGTTATGAACATAAACAATCTGTAAATGTGTATATTCTTCCATTTAAATGTTATATCATTAACTTCCTTAATTTAATGATATTTCAAGCTTCATTTAATATTTTTTATGTGGATATTATGATCCCATGTTACAAATTTAGAAGAGTTTATTGAGACAATATCATCGCTTTTCGAGATATTTTATATTTGTGATTTCATTGATGTAATCATATGATACATATCTCAAGAATAGTCATGAGTTTACTTAAACATTATTTAGTCGATATTTATCCTTTCATTAGAACCATTTTCACACTCTATAGTACTTGACATAACATTTTATGTAAAATATGACCATCTCTCTCTCCAGCAAGAAATATATTATATTAGAAAACATTTTCTAAAACAATTAAAAATGTTTTTAAAAGCTATTTGGAGCCAGTTTTCAAGGGAAAATTATTTTAAAAATGTTTTATGATTTTATATGTTTTCTTTATATGTTTTCAAACATATTTTCAAAGAAAAATGTTTTGAAATGTTTTTATGTTTAAAAATCATCTTTCAATGAAGAAATGATATTTTTCTCAAGAAAAGATTTTAAAAGTTATCTAAAATTTATTTACCATATAAGATAACATCAATTGGTCTTACTCATTCATTTATGGGGAAATAATTCAATGTTTCCATTCATATTATTTCTCCGAATGTATTATGTTTCGATTGCGTGATGTTTATGAAATTCGTTTCTCTTTCACGAGTTATATGATTTTGAATCACACATCTTTTCATGGGTAATGTTTATGATTAAATCATTGTGAAAAATTTCTTTTTGTATATGATATGAAATGATTACATGTTTAGGAATACCATTTCATTTCATGGTTTGTGATATGAATTTTATGATTGTTTGGAACATGTTTGTATGATTTTACTATGATATGGGTGGGAACTATATATCCTTATAATGCATTGGTTAAAGATTGATATCTCATGATATAAACATGTGTGGAATAGGAAATGAATTCGGTTTAGTATTACATGGATCTAATGGTAAATGATCTCAGTTTAGTATAATACGGCTAGAATGTAGAGTAAACTTGGTTTAGTAATACGTGGATGGAATGGGGGTGAATTTAGTTTAGTAACAGAAATTTTCCATTAAGATGGTTAGGAATTAAATTCCTTGAATACTATATAAATATTTATATACTCACGCGTTTCCCAAAATTCCATGTTTTTTCCTATATTGTGATTTCATGTCTTATGTTCTTTATTTCCTTATGATTCATGTCTTATAAACTACAAATATTTATTCCATGATACATGTTTATGATATTTGACATGTAGGGTATGATATTAAATTTTCATGACCACATTATTATACCCTATGCTCATGTTTATGCTTACATATCCCCCTTTTTTACCCTTAATAAAAATCTAAGATCACCCCTATTTATGTTTCCTTCTCTAAATTATAAATATATGTATTATATTTCATGTTTCTAATAATGGTGATAGTCTTGACGAGCCTAGTGGGAGATGATGTAGCTCTTTTAAGCACATGTGATTTTGTTTCCATGTTTCCCAAGGCGCTAGAGTAGTATGGTTTTGGGAGCTTGTTTAAATATTGTTTTCAGTATTTCGAAAATGTTATATAATGTTGATGTATGTCAAGATAGGGTAATTATAAAAGTAATATCATCCCATGATAGGGATATTATGGTCCGGAATGCAAGAACATAAAATTCATACCATGGGTCTGGTCTATATGCTGTTAAACAAAACATTTGATGTCCTTTGTAAGAAATAAATCCTACCAATCCCATGGAACTCACATGAGATTACCACTATTGTTGGTGTCGATCTCCAACCAAACATTATTTTAAGATCAATTTGTGGATTCATTCTTATCACCACATGATATGTTGTGATGCCTAGATTTTCAATACCATGTCTAGTCACAAAAAAATATAATAAATCTCCCCTCTATGTGTATAGGTAAGACTTACACATTAAGATTGTGATTTTTGAACTATGTATGGAATGATTCCTCTCATTATGGGATACTCAGTAAACCATAGTGTTTTATCCATGGGTTTAGCAACTAAGCCCATTTTCTCTTTGGTAATCCAACTTCCTGGCCAAAAGATGTTAAACTACACCAATACTGAAGAACTATGTGTGGATTGATTCCAATTATTATAGGATACATAGTGATTCCTAGATCTCCAAACCTGGGCCCAACTACAAAAATCAACATAAATAATGTAATCCACATCGTACAGGACATGATTGTGCAGAGTGTTTCCTATTGAATAACTACGTATGGCTTGATACATATCATCACAACATATATAGTGATGCCTAGATCTCCAATCCTAGTCCCAATTACAATAATCTATAAATTAAATGCACCCCAATTACATTGGTGTGATGTCATACAAGCCAATGTTTCATAAATTTGTGTCAAATATGCATATGTATCTCTTATGAATGTATTATATTATGTATGATTATTCACGTTGCATCCCATGTTCTTACCACATGATGATAAACATCATGACAAACATCCTTAACACTTGATAATAATTTCATGAAAAACATCCTTACCACATGATGACAAACTACGTTGTAAATATTATCACTCTATGATGATAAAATTATTGTAAGTGAGTACTTTAATAATATAAGATGTTAAACTATGTAGACCACCATTTATTACAATCGTTTTATCAAAATAACAAAATATACTTACCCCTATTATCTAGAGTAAAGGGTATTTCCAAAATATTTTAACCACAAGAATCCCAAAACCACACTTCACATCTCCAATACCTTAGGTTACTAAATACCTTCCTTGGACCAAGGAAAAGTTTCCCAACATTAAGTGACCCTTTTTTGAATATTCATGTATTCCAATTTCTCCTTCATATGCACCTATTTTCATCATCCAAATGAATAACTATATAAAAATGACTGACGGATCCATGTGATACCTCCCATCATTATACCTTCAGTGTGTTTTGGGTTATTACTGTTATGATTTTCCAATATCATTACTCATGACCTGAGAAACTCAATCCTTGATTTAAAATATTTTCAACTCCCACACAAAATAATTATGTGGTACCCTTGACCATATGTATCCTAATTAGTATCTTGTGTAGTATCCCCCATGTTAGGTCCTTGGGCATCATGAACATAAACTATTAGCACTCTGGTCAAAGTTGTATGACCTTAAACTCTGACCTATAATTAACCAAATAATAATATATTAAAATGATTTAAAAATAGGAACAAATATTGTGGGGATCAAAACCTGAAAGGATAACCAGAGAAAAACTAATTTCATTACTCGCTAAAATCTTCATCAAATGTCTTTATGAAAAAATTAGGGAGCACAAAACTGAGGTATAAATCTCATAAAGCCTACTATGACGCCCTAGTAAAAGGAAATTATGGCTAACTAAACCCCCTTATTCTAGAAAAAGTTGGACTAAAGATATTCCACAACTCATCAGTGAGAGAATATGTTCTCTAGGTTGTGAGACCACATGTAGGGTTTTCAAACCCTTCATGGATATTACACTTTCTACAAACCATACTTCGTGATTTGGGTGCCTCGGATAATCATATCCCTTTACATGACCATTGGAAAATATACCAGACATCATGATACCCTTTTCATGACTATTCATCTATGTATAAGGCACTTACACATGAGGTTATGGTATTTAACCAAATGTGCCAGTCATCAAAATGGATTTACGATCCTTGTGAGACCTGACATCAATGTAGAAGAACCCAACACCTTAGTGTGTTTTGGTTAATTCGTAGTCTGACAATCCCAAATCATCCTCATGACCTAAGTAATTTGATCCATGATTTATAAATCTCATACCAAACTATTTAAGCAGATTCAACACCATTTTTTTCACATCACTGTGTTTTCTACCCATTCTCAATGCTGGAATATGACACCCCATTCCCAAAACTTTTATAGGCCACACATTGTGCTTTGAAACCATAGAGCATAGGGCTCAGTCTCATAATTAAAATATGAATTACCCTAAGGTTCTAGTACCATTCCATGATAGCTTTCCTCCTATACCCAAACTCGTCATCTATATGTTTGAGTCTTCACAAATCATTAATGTCCCTTATAAAAGAATTGTAGATCATATTTTTTGGACCATTCTATTGACACACAGGGTCATTAAACTACCAACTAAAGGAATCTATTCCTTCCAATAATGGAGATTCATTCTGTGGGAGCCTTCTAAACACCGCAGTAGAACCTGGAACCTCTGGGTGTTACGTGTCATCCTAGATATATTTTCCCCTTCCCATTTTCACAAACATCATCTTTTCATTTATGACCTATATCACCCATAATCCAACTATCTAGGTGGACCTATCATCCCTATTATTTATCCATAAACTGATATTAACCCCTTAAACCTTCCATGAAACATATAAAAGAGCGGGGAAACTCGATTTAAAAATCCTACAGATGTATGAGGGTCTCGATATATCAACCAGATGAATCTACTCTTTACAAGAAAGGAGCTCTAATCCTTGTGAGCCTCAGCAACACCAAGAAAGATCTCAAAACTATAATGTTTTTTGGGTCATTCCAATCATGTCTTCACCATATTTCATGATCATTGATCACATCTAATGTAAAATTACATAAACTACAATGGTAAATGGTCTGAGCAAAAATACACTAAAATAGAGTAATATAAGGTATGATCTAAAAGACCAGAAACTACCATTTTATAAGTCCTGATAAAAAAATCATAAGCTACAGTAAGAGATGGTCCAAAAAAAGTCCCTAAAATTCAAAAAAATAAAAGGGTCGAGCTAAAAAAATCTAAACTACAGTGATAACAGGTTCAAGCTAAGTGACCCTAATCTACAGCGATAGATTGTCCAAGTTAAAAGACCCAAAACTAAGGGGATATAGGTTCCAAGGTAAAATTCCCAAAATTTTAGAGATAAAAAGTATGATCTAAAAGACCATAAACTAAAATTATATATGTTATAAGCTAAAATATCATCAACTACATTGATAGAGGGTCTAATCTTAAAGACCGTAAACAACAACATAAAATTGATTTTGTATTTGATAGTGGAAATGATTGTAAGGACCATCATATGGACATGGAAAGAATCAAAGAACACTTTCTAAACACATTAACTTTAGAAAAGGATAGACCACTCTCTATATGATACATTTATTCAACCCAATTTATCATTCTGTGAACTAAGTGATATCAAGTTATCTATAGAAGATATATCATTATTGAACCTCATGTCTGAAGGAATTCGTGAGTTCTTCTAGAGAAGAATATTTCAGAATTATAATATTCAGATATAATCATTCTATTTTAATTTTATTTAATACTATGGGCGTTGATAGATATTCATACAAAAACAGATCAACTAAAATTAATTTATATCATGAATGAAATAGATTTGGAAAGTAAAATGAAACGTTTAAAAACTAAATTATTTAATATCATGGAATATGAGGAATATATACATTTTATATTCTCTATAATAATTTAACCAAAAATATAGTTCATATCAATGATTGTCCAATAATAATATTTGATTAGATTTGTTGGACAAGTTCACAAGAATCTGGTAAGAAGCATTAATTGAACACTAGTGTGTCCCTCACCCCGCCTCTTCTACTTCTAACCTGGGACATAGAGTCTTAACTAAACTATTCAGCTTATTAAATATATTTTTAGTAGTTTCAAATTAGGATTGTGTTTTTTAATGGTTAAACCTGAGGATATCTATGATTTTATCATTTGTATATATTTTGGTGGTCTAGGAATCCATCCAGGATTTTTGTTTAGATATCAGCCTAAAACCCTCCTATAAGGTCTCCGGCACATCCTTCATCTACTTAGCAAGGGGAGCCTCATCTATAAAATCATGTAAGTCCCAGTAATTGGTTGGAAATCTATTTTGATTCACGAAAATTTGATTCATGATTTCATTAAATGATTGTTGATCAAATCCCACATAGCTAAAGTCAAGAAATAGCATATGAAAGTGTCCCACATGGTTAAGAAATATTTTCAAAGGAGTCTTATAAATCAAGGATTGAATCTGTTCTAGTTTCTATACTGTGTCTGAGATTCATTGACTGGTGGGACCGCACACTAATAAGAGGAATAACTAGATGATATGGAAAAGAAGAAGGAAAGGGGGGTCCATATATCCTACCCCCGATAGACGCATCACTAGTTGCCTATACCAGAGGGCTGATTTCCTTAATAGATTCAAACACACTATTTGGATAGTCATCATTAGGATAAGGGTGGTTCCACAATGTCTCACCTAAGTATTAAATCAAAAAAAATTCCACAAATTGAGGTGGTTTTCAGGAAAATCTCTTGTCCACATGAAGAATTAGTTTTCTTAACACACCACTCAGATAGGTTGCTACCAATTTCTAGGCATAGTCTTTAGTAAGAATGGCTGTAGAATCAATGAATGTAAGAATGATCAAAACATCAGAATCTTCATGCACTAACATTGTCCAAAATAGGGAGATGATCCTAATATTTCACTTCCATCACACACCAACCGACATAAGAGGGGACACCCTTTAAATCCATTTGAAATAACGGGAAAATCGATATGTTGTATAAGGCTCATAGAAAATTAACTCATCCAACCAAGACACAAGATACTTTTCCCAATGGGAGATCATATATTACACTTTTTTAAGAGAGTCTCAACCGTTTTCAATTATCATTCCATACAGTGGGAAATACGTGGTGAAATCAGAGCTATTTGATTAACTCACACTACTAGAGATCAATCCATAATCATTTCTAGTAAAGGGGATTTATCCACACAATAGAAGCACTAATAATGTATGTGATGTTAGAGTGTTATCATTAACAACACACATAAAAATAGTTAATAATGTCCCCCTTTATTAGTGATAAAAATCACTAATAAAGGTGTCCTTTAACAATAGTTGTTTTAGCAATGAAAAATGTGGCCTCTATCAGCACTTTTTTAGAACTAAAAATGGCCTCAGTGATAAAGGGTATATTTTCTTTCCACACCCAACCAGCTTTAAATCAACTCCCACATTTATTAGAGCTCCCCCGCCAAATTTATTAATGCTTCCCCACCCCTTTATTAGTGCTTTAGCATGTGCCCCTCCCTTCGGAGTGATTCAAACTTGGGACCTCCAGCTTATACAACAACACATCTTTCACTACCATATACATTTTTTCTTAACATTTTATGATATATCAATATATCAATATATCAATATATCAATATATCAATATATATATTTATACTTTTTATCCACATATATATATATAAGTGTGTGTTTATATATATATTTTTGTGTGTGTATATATATAGCTGTATTTATGTGTAAATTTTAGAAATACTAATTTATTTATTTTTTACTTTTAAAAAAAGATATTATCTCTACAACCCCATAACACACAATAAAACATTAATAAAATCTAAAAACACTAAAACCCCTAAAAACACTAAAATGGCCATAAATTATGATCTGTGAGTCCGTTTCTACTTTACATATAGTCAAATAAAATATAATGAAATAATAATAGATATGATATGCAGTATAGGCTGAAAGTAATCCTGGATTGGAAGATATATCCATTTAAATTTTAACAAACCGGGGTCAGTGAATAAAAAATTAGTTTTGAGGCCTTCTAGGACTTTGGGGTTTAAAATAGAGCATTGCTCGTTGACCTATATCTGAGATAATTTTTGGTATATATCTCATCACATTATTTGTTTTGATTTGTGGTTGATCCCAAACCCACACAAAGATCAAAAGTTATGGACATTTGAAGTTTGAGTTTGTTTTTTGAATTTTTTGGAAAATGTAATAGATTTTATTCCTTTGATCATCACATGATTTAAATCTCATTTTTTATCTCATTTCATACGCTTCAATTTTACTAGTTAGGGAACAAAAATCGACCCTCTAACAGAACATTATGACCCATTTATGAGTTTTAGGGTTTTCAGGGTTTTAATGTTTTTCATATTTGACGTCCTTACAAACGGCCTTAAATTTTGAAATGGGAATCCACTTTTCCTCTACCACATTTAATATCAAAAAATCTGATGCGATCTATGTTGCGTTGACCCACAAGAAAAATCAATCACCTCTATTATGGCCAAAAGGCCCGGAGGGCCTCTAAATAACCATAATTTCTACTACAAGTGTCCGTTAATGAAATACAATTTCATTTGAAAAATTCCATTTATCAGTGCTAGTAAAAAAACCGATAAGGGGTGGTATTTATCATATATTATAATAAAGATCTGATAAAGACCCCCTAGATGCACTTTTAGAAGAACTAATTAATGCCTTTTTTATTAGGACTTTTTTACTAGCACTAATGAATTTCACCTTTAACTATTCTTTTTTAGCATTGTTAATGACTCGCTTTAACCATTATTTTTCTAGCACCGATAATGGGTGATTGTTTCAATGTTTTTAGAAAGGGATGATAAAACACTAGAACTAGATAAAACCAGTTTTGTAGTAGTGTCAGCACATTTATAACCTCATCAAATTGTAGAGACATAGACAAAACCCCATATGTGTTCAAAAATATTGGATAATATAAGGCATCAACGATCTTGGTGAAATTATAATATTAATAGAAATAGTAATTCACTCATATCAATCGAAAAAAACTATAAGGGTCCATTGATACTTTAGGGGTTCTTCCTTGTTGAATGTGGCCCAATAGTGGGTAAAGAAGTGAATGTTTTGGAACATCAAGATTGAGGAACCTCCCCTCCGCTATCCATGCTCCCATTACCTACGTACTAACCCATATCCTTGAACAAATGCCCCTAACTTGGAAAATACATTAATTTTGGAACATGAACATAAAGCCCACTAGCCTCAGGTTTAGAGATACCTTTTTATTCACTCGATATCCCCATGCTTAAGGATTTCCAGCTTCTAAAATGTCCCAATAGCAAACAATAATATCACAAACTTTCTGGGAAGGGAACCAATGGGGGTGAATGGTGGTTATCAAAACCCCACTATGATAAGAGAAAATGTTGATCCAGTGTTTAAAAGAGATATTAGAGTTCATGGTCAGCTCCCTACTTAGCTAATTCTTCACAATGATAAACCTATCCCTCCCCAAAACTAGAGACAAAAATCTGTAGTAGTGAGTAACTCATCACATTTCTCTCAATGAAGGTGGATCACACTCCGTGGGTATATATCCCATTAAAAAATTCCCATGTCGATGCGGGATAGATGAAATGGTTTGGTTTCTGGGAACCAATGGCTGATCAAATCATGATGATGGTCAGGATGATAATAGACAAGTAATTGGAAATTCCTTTGAAATTCATAAATATGGACCCTATATAACTGCTCAACAATCTATAAGAATCCTTTCATATCAGTAAATTAACACACCTGTTAATTGGATAAATTATCACTATGAAAGAGGTCAAATTTAGAGCTTCATATAACACCATAATTGTTTAGAGATTTGGTGAACATACGTGAGTGTCTCTGAGAAATAGGATGATGAGAGAAATCATATCCATCCAGACTAGATGGATATTTTTCCAACGTATAAGACAACCATGGGATCGAACAATGACTAGCCTTCCATCTGAAATAATTGACATTTAAATACAATCACATGAATTTGACTCCTAGTGCGATGGTGTATTTAAGTATGAAGGGGGAATAACAACATCATCTAGCTAGCTGACACCGTATAGAGGAAGCTAGTGTGATAGAGGAAATTCCTAGAGCTCGGATGGAAAGAACCTCTTAAAAACCTCATTATTAGAATCAAAATTATATCAAAGGATAACCCTGAGGTTTTTAGAAATCATTCCCTTTGATTTTCTATAGTATTTAATCTTTGATGTGAGATAGAATACATTTGAACCCAAGTACATGGCATATGTATCATAGATTAAATAAACTAATTTTAATGGAAGGAAAAAAACCAGTATCACCATGAAGATCACATGAATTAGTAGATAATTCACATATCACAAGAAGGATTCAGAAACCACATAAATCTTTAAGATCTCGTAGGTTGCATAAACCCACAAATCATTAAGAGGAATAATTACCCACTGAATAATCATGATCGCATGGCCTCGACAAGGTAACATGAGCCACAAAATAGTCAAAGAATTATGTGATCATGCCAATATATCTTGTAAAACCATCAACAGAATCATGAATAAAAGCATCCAAATGTCAATAAATTATCATAAGAAAAATATTGTTTGGCTCAAGAACCATCCTGGAAAAAATAATTATTATGGTGGAGTTCTCACAAAATAGGCTTGTGGTGAGGTCTCATGATTTGGTATTGTAGAGTGGTCTTGTGATAAGGACACACGAAAGAAGTAGGATGAGATAGCTCTTGACAAATTAGAAGCTGCTAAAATTATTCCTATACACCCCACTATTTATTGGACATCACATATAATACAAAAATTCAGCTGATAGACTGAGTGTCACCTAAGGCACAGATTGGTGACAGTGCCAAGTAATTATGCGGCCATATACATTCCTCATTACAAAGACCTTATCCTCACAAATATCACTCCTAAGGGGGTGGGGGATTTGTTTAATCCCATCGAATGAGTATAAAAAATTTAACAAAGTGATAAATACTTGAATATGTGTATTATTTTTCCAAAAATGAAAAGGAAGAAGAAAGTTGCTAGGAACATGCATGTAATGACCTGAACTATTATAAGGAATATTTCCCACATGATTTAATTAAATGTGTTGTATTGTAATATAGTTATCTAAAACACTTGTACTTAATTGGTTATTCTGTATAAATTTCAAAATAGCTTTATGAATAATTACCATTGTTGATATATCTATTGATCATTGATCACATGATATGTTTAAATATAGGGTTTTGAAAAATCAATTTGACATAGACAATGGGAGAGATGACGCCAACCACTAGGATCATACCTTATTAATCCCATTTATTAGAGAATTAGAGGGTGTTAGTAATTCATGGCATTTCCCATGAAAAATTTCAAGATGATATCCAATAATGAAAGCATGAGTGAAACCATTTATGGGAGAATTCCAAACTCATTGAGATCATGTCCAAAACCATGTTCATTGAACCACCCCACGAGAGTCCCATCATTATGAAGCTTAAACATAGGGTGTATGCCTGTTTATTAAAGGGATATGTATCAAGACCCTAGATATATGAATGTGTACATTTTTTGTATATTAATTAATATATTTATATCCTATTATTATTAATTGTTAAATGATTTCTATTTTGATACAATAAATCACAAATTGTATTTTTGGTTAATATTAAAATTCAATTAATTAATATATGATTTATTTGATTTTTTAAATTAAAAATAATTTAATAAAAGTTTATTATTAAATATTTTTTATAAAAGATAATTTATCATATATTTTTTAAATAACCAATCATAATATTAATAATAGTTCAAAAGGTGTTATTTTTCAACAACCAAAATTTATCAATAAATGTATGTTTTCATTTTAAAAGTTATAATTCAAATATTAATATAATTGTGTACATGAAATGAATATTATATATGGAATCAGAATTTTGAAATTATCCAATAGAGATTTTTTCACAATTTTTTGAGATAGTTGAATATTTGGTTAAAAATTAAATACCCTATAAAATTTACTATTTGTATTATAAAAACATAATGACCCAAAAGTTCAAAAATAATTATTTTAAATGGGATCCATAACAAATTATTTGGTTTCCATTTAAAAAATTGTGCTTTTAATTTTCTTTGATTTATTTTTAAAAGACATTATAATTCCTCCAAAACATATAATATATTTTAAGGTTTTAAAATAATTCCATTAAGAGTGTGAAACACCATCACATATGTAAGGGAATTATTTTATTTAGTTAGGACCTTGGACATATATAATGATAACCAACCCCATTATTATAAAACCATGTGAAAAAATCATTGGATGGTTTGCGGTTTTGGATATTTTATTATGTAGTGTCCAAAACCAAAATAATAAACAATCCCCACTCTTCCTATATTAACCCACAAATATCTCATTCCTCTCCACTAAGAAACCTTTTATAATGTCTATAATCTTTCCTCAACTCTCTAAAGTCATCCCAAAGTGCCCACAAGATCTTATGAATCCCCTCTCAAGATGCTGGAGTTAGACACTCAAGTAATGGATACTCACCATCCTCGCTTTCATTCAATTCAAAAACATTTTTTGAAAGAAGTCATTATAATTTAAATTAGTTATATTTTCATTAATTTATTATAATTAACATACTATAAAATTAATGTTAATTTAAATTGAGACCATTTATACTCTCTCATTTTAACCCTTAGCTAATTTGTTACTATGATAACATTTCACAGCAGATTTATTTATTATCTTTAACATTCAAGAACATATTTTATGTTATGTATCTTAAATTCTATTTTCATATGTTGTAATATGTTCTTACATATTCACCTTACAGTAAAATAAATTTAGAACGAATTATATCCAATTTTCCTCTCATTGATCCTCCCATGATACATTATGTACACCCATTACCATGCCAAAATATACTTATGATTCTTTTCTCTATTTAAGTTCTTAATTACATTATCCCTTCTATTTACCAATTTATAATTCTAGTATATGCCTTTTCATGTCCCCATTACTACATAATTTATGTATATGTTATGGGAGAAACATTTCTCTCTCATCAACCCATTTTTGTGAATGTTTATGTGATGATGTTATGCAGTTGAAATTTCACCTTAATCTTCCCTGCCAAAACAATTCAATAGTGAATACCACAACAATTTATTATCAAGGGTGTTCATATTTATAAACATATACATTTTTATTTTGGGCTCAAAAATATGTATTCCAAACTCCTTAATCATGTAATAAATTTTTATGTTGAATGAATCCTTGTTTTATGATCTATGTGGCATAAGTAATCATGAGAATAAAATGAATATGATGGTTGTGCCCATATAGCACTCTATTACATTGGGTAATGCTTATTATCCCGATATGTACCATTCGGAGAGGAGTAATCCTAGTTCTTTTTTGGTACATTTTCTACCATGATGTCTTGGATGGTTTATCCTTGACCTATGATTATGACTCAGTATTTTAATTTGTTGCCACATTTTTCATGTTACCTTTATGATTATCAAGATTTTCTATTTCTCATTGTTCATGATCCCGATTCTTACTCCTTTTATGCTCCATTGATATGACTATTATATAACATGTATTATCATATTCGTGTAATTACGTGTTTATTCCACTACAATGATTTATATCTCACCACTTTCATATGTTTATCCCTAGGTTTTCCCTTAATGATTTAAAAATCCAGGAATTTTAGAGGCATATTAAGGATGTTTTTAGTAATGATTTTTCCCGTGTTCAAGAAGATATACTATGTACCTAATTCCCAATGAAACTATATAGGTCAATAATTTAGGTTATATTATGTGTAATGTTGTGCAATAAATCACCAATTAATGTTGATATAAGAGGATCATTTTTGGTATCAGAGACAAAGTTTAGTTTTTTGGGATTAGGATTATAAAACACTAGAGAAATCCTTAAGGATAACTCTAAAATTATGAACTTATTCAAAAAATTTGGTATGTATAGATTAATTTATTTAATAAGAAAATACATCCATGTCTAGATAATATAATTAGATGTGGTCCTGGAACATTTTCATCTAGGGGTGAAAACTCCAATAATGTGTCTCAGGCCTCATTCGGAGTAACCTAGTACGTGAAAACATGCCTTACTACACACCTGATTTGACGCTCCCATGGGATATGAATTAATAAATTCATAAGCTCATTTAGAAAAATTATTAATAGAAAATTATTCAATAGGTATATATGTTAGTTAATATATCATCGATCACATCATTTGAATCCTAGAAATATATAAGTTAAGGAAATACATCTAATTTATATGTTATCCCTTTAATGTCATTGGATTCCCCTCTATGTGTTTAACAGTTAAAAATACTCTTCCCTGATTCAATTTTAGATGATATAATTTTTTTAAACATGAACTAGATTGTAAAAGGTAGGGTTTTCTTCCATAGTTCTATGCATTACATTATATTATAAAGGATTATTATAAATATTCAAACACCACCACAAATATAGTAATTAGAGCTGCTCGTGAAAATAAAAAATGGAGAAATTATTGCATCCTATGTATATAATACCCCTTATAATAATTTTTGGTTTTACCTCCCTATAAATAATTTCAATAATCCCTTTGGTGGAATTTGATGAAATTATGGGCATGTATTGGATTTTATTATATTTATCCAACATAAATTCCCAAAACAAGTAAATCAATCTCTATATTTCAAAATCGACCACTGATTCTGTATAAGTGTAAGGAGGATGATGAATCTTCTCTAGCTCCATCATATAAATAATGGTAATTATTTCCCTATGAGTAAGAATAAATATGTCAAATTATTTTTTATAAGGAATGAACTATCTTTGAATACCTGCCTATTTTGAAAGAATAAACTGATGTGTTTCGTGAGTACATGTATGGTCCTCCTCCTTGTCGCAAGGTTGAATCTTCTTTCAATCTTATCCCCATGGAATTTCTATTATCCAATACTCATTAAAGAATGTATATTGTAGAACTTTATAAGCTCATGAAAACAATACGGTATAATCTAGATAATGTTTTCATATACCAAAGTGCTTCACCATGTGGTGAACCAGTGCTATTCATCAAGAAGAAGTATGCGACAATGCACCTTTTCATTTATTATTACGATCTCAAAAAAATGATGATAAAGAACAAATATCTTCTACAATGGATTGATGACTTTTTCAATCAATTATGTGTAGCACAATACTTCTCCAAGGTGGATTTGTGGTCAGGATATTACTAAGTTAGAGAGAAGAAGGAAGATATCCCCAAGATTATCATTCGTATAAGGCACATTAACTATGAGGTCACAATAACACAATTTAGACTCCCTAATTCTCCAGAAATCTTCATGGAATTTATTAATAGAGTCTTTAGAGATTATATTGAAATATTTCATGTAGTATTAATATATGATAATCTAAAATACTCCAAAACTAAGGAGGAGCATGAGAAGCTTCTGAGAACTGTTCTAAAGATCTTATGAAGGGATAATATTTATTACAAGTAGAAAAAATGTAATTTTTTGAAGTAATTCACTTTATTGGTTAATATAATCACAAGAAATGGGATATCTATGGAACCTTAAATGAGAGAAGTAATTTAAGGTTGAAAGAGGCCAAAACTATGACTTATATCTATAGTTTCCCTGGGTTAGCAGGTGTTACCACTGATTTGTTATAAATAAATATTGATTTTCAAACCATTATACCATGATTGCTCAGAAGGGAGTGACTTTTTTACATACATACGAATGTGAAGAAATATTGAAGGAGCTCAAAAAGAGGCTTATCATTGCACTAATTCTCATAATAATGAAATATGAGGATCTCTTGGTGGTATATAGTGATGATTCAAAGAATGTATTAGTCTATGTACTTATGTAAAATATTAATGTGATAGCCAAAAACACAAGTTATTTTAAAATTCATGAGAAAAAATATCCCACACTTGATCAAGAGTATGATGTGTTGATATTAACATTGAAAATATAGAAGCATTAACTCTATGGGGGGAGGTGCAAGATATATACTAATAAAAAATTCCTCAAATATATATTCACAAAAAATAGCTTAATATGTGCCTATGAAGATGGTTACATCTCATCAAGGATTATGAAGTCTTAATATGATGTCATCCTAGTAACGAAAATAAGACGGTGGACGCTATAATTAGAAAATATCTTGCATCATTATCAATGAAAAGAATTGAGAAGGATAAAAAATTCTTAGATCTGAAAATGAAGGACATGGGAATCCTAATGGAAAGAGCAATATCAATTCTTTATCAAATAATGTTTAATCCATCCCTCATGGAGAAAATATAGTATTCTCAATGAAAGGGTTTGTAAAATCATATGAAGGAGGAATCAATAGGGAAAGGGAAATCAACATAGTTAAAAATTATTGAGGAATAAATCGCGAGATTTGGTTCAAGACTATATGTTCCATCAAATCCTGAGTTAAAGAAACAAATAATGGAAGAGGCGCATAGTTCGAATTTTTCCATTCACTATGGAACCAAAAAGATGTATCAAAATCTCCAAGAGAAATATTAGGGGGACAATATGAATAGATATATCACTGAATATACATAAAATATCACAGTATAACAACAAGGGAAGGAAAAAATTAATAAGTCTCAGGGGTTGATAGAACCATTATCATTACCAACATAGAAATAAGAGAACATAACCATGGACTGTGTCACTAAACATCGAAAGACATCTAGGTGAAATAATGATATATGGTTATTTTTTGATCTTCCTACAAGGAAATCGTAACTTATTGAAATTTTGGAGGACTACTCTCTATATTAACATTAACAAATATACATCAAAGAATTTCAAAGACTACATGGAGTACAACTATCGATTGTATCTGATCATGAACTATGGTTCAACTGTATGTTCTGGATAAGTCTCCTACATGATCTAAGCACTGAAAAAAATTTTAGTATGACCTATCATTCTCAATCTAATGTCCAATATGTCAATCTATTATGACACTAGAAAACATGTTGCAGACATGGTCAATAGACTATAAGGGAGGATGTGAACAACTTTGTCAATGGTTAACATATCATACAACAACAACTTCAACTAATGCATCAAAATTGATCTCTAAGAATACCATTATGGGATGAGGAGATGAACAACTACATGATGGGATAAACTTGGGGAATAAAAAAATCAAGAGCCTGAAATGGTCTAGGAAATAGTGGAAATGGTTAATACCATTCAGAAAAACATCAAGGATGATTAAATTTGAAATAAAATTTATTCTAACAATCATCGATAGTATATATAGTTTGATGTTGGGGACATGGTATTCATCCTCACAACTACATGGGAGGAGGTTATGAGAATTGGGATGAATGGAAAGATTAGTCAATGAAACATAGACCAATTTCATATCAATTACTACATCAGAGTAGCAACCTATCAACAAGAAATCCTAATGATACAGTCTAAAGTATATGATGTATTACATGTATCACTCTTGAGGAAGTACATTCCAAAACCCTCACATGCACTCAACTCAGAGGTGGTATCATTAGAGAATTATCCTTTCTATGAAGAGAATCTAGTAGAAAACATTGATAGTGGACAAAAATTCTATGTAATTAGATAATTCACCTGGTAAAAGTGATGTGAAGAAAACCAAAGATTGAAGATGAAACACGTGAACCATAGGAGGTGATTAAATATTGTTTCGATCATATATTTTAGTGTCAAAAATGTAAATTTTTGTGGTGAAGTTTCATAAAGGGGTGGGGAAGATTTTAATGATCAACACACTTATAAATTAACTTTACCTCATGATTTAATTAAATGTTTTATTATGTATTATGGTTATACAAAACACATGTACTTCATTGGTTTCATTAATATTAATTTTAAAAGTCATTTAAGATTAATTACTATTGGCGATATAGTCGTTGAATAGTGATCACATTATTCATATAAATATTTGTCTTTGACAAATCAAATTGATATAGAAAAAGGAATTGATGGCCTCAACCATTAGTATCATACACTATAATGCCTATTTGCTGAAGAATTTAAGGGAGATATAATTAATAGGTTTTTTCCATGAACTAGCCCAAGCTGTGATCCAAAAACATAAGTATGAGTGAAACAATTTACAAGAGAAATTCAAGCTCATTAATATCAATAACCAAACCATGTTTATTGAACCAAACAATAAATGTACCACCATCACACACCATAATCGTTGGGCTTATGATGGTTTATTAAAGGGAAATATATCAAGACCCTATAAAAATTAATATTTATATTTTTTTATAAAGTAATGACTGTAATTTTCATCCTTTTATTTTTACTTTGAAAATGTGTTTTATTTTGACATAGTAAAGCACAAAATTTATTTTTGGATTATATTTTAATTCAATTAATGTTTTAAGAATTAATGGATTTTTAAAGAAATAAAATTTTAATAAAATATTTTAGTAAAATAAAGTTTACCAAATATAAATTATCATATAATTTTTATGGATTGAAATGAAATTTTTATTAGGGTTTGAAAAATTGTTATTTGTAAAAAAACCCATCATTTATCAATAAATGTCAGTTTTTTTTAAATGTTAAAATAAGAATAATTTAAAAAAAATTAAAAAATTTAGTATTTTTTTTAAATTATAATTTTGAAAATGTCAAATGTTTAATTTTTCATAATTTTATGAGACAAACGATTTTTTGGCCAACAATTAAATACCATATAAATATACTTTATATATCATGACATCATAATGACCAAAAATTGATTTAATAATTATTTTATATGGGATCTAAAAATAAATAAATTATTTACCATTAATATAATTTTCTTTTAAGTTTATTTTATTTATTTTGAAACGCCATTATGAGTCATCCAAAACATATACTATATTTTAATGGGTTTAAAATTATTTATTTAAGAGTTGACTTACCTAAACATAAGAAAGTGAATTATTTTAAAATGGTCACCCTTGTCCATAAAAAATAATTATAACTCCACTCATTTGTAATAAACCATGTGTGAAAACCAAGTTATGGTTTTTGGTATTGAATATTTTTTTTATATAGTGTCCAAACCCCATATAATAATGAATCCCCACTAGTTTCTTATAATGACCAACCCAATATCCCATTTATATTTACTACAAATCCTCAAATAGAATCCATACTCTTCCATCCACTCTCTAGAGTCCTACATTGGTTCCCCAAGCAATCAATAGTACCCTCCCATGCTTTTCGTGTCTCACAATCATGTAAGGAATCCTCATTATCCTCTCTTTCATTCAATTCATGAAACACATTAAAAATTAGTGTTTATAATTTAATTTGTTAAATTTTCAATAATACATTATCATTACCATAATTTACATTTAATTTTATCTGAATTGGGGATCATTTATACTCTCTCATTTTTACCCTTACCTAAGTCATCACTATGCCGAAATTTCATAAGGGATTTCTCTCTTCTCATTTCAGTTCATGAAGTTATTTTATATTATATATCTTAAATTACATTTTATAAATTTGGAATTTGTTCTTACATAATCCCAATAATTTATATTTAATTTATAAATATGATAGACACTTTACCTCGCATTAAGCCTCTTATTTACCTTTATGTACACCTGTTACCATGCAGAAATCTAATTCTGATTCTTTTATATATTCAAGTTTAATCACTGCATTATGACTTATATTACAAAAATTTTTAATGACGGGGTATGATTTTACGTGTCCTATTACTACCCAATTTAGGTACATGTGATGGGATACCCAATAATCTCTCATCAACCAATTTTTATGAATCTTTAGGTGATGTTTTTATGCAGCCAAAATTTCACCGTGATCTTCCATGCCAAAAAAATTGTGTAGTGAATACCATACCCATATGCTATCAATGGTTATCACATTTATATACATATAATTTGTGATTTGGGAATTACATAATTGTATTACACACTACATAATATTGGAATAAATTATGATAGTGAATAAATCCAGGTTTTATGATCTATGTGGAACTCTTAAGAATGAGAATGAAATGAGTATGATGGGAGTGACCAGATTGCACTCCAATAAATTCGGTAATGTCTAGTACCCTGATATGTCATGTTGTGATAGGAGTGAACCTAATTATTTTATGGGACATTTTCCACCAAGCTTTCATGGTGGGTTTATCCATTACGTATTTTTATGATTCAATGTTATAAATTATTTCCTCATTGTCTATGTTGCCTTTGTGATTATCATACTTTATCATGCATCAATGTTCATGCTCATTATTTCTACTCTTTTTATTCTCCATTTTAGGAATATTATCTTACATGTATTATATTTTCATGTTTTTCAATTTTTATTCACTTATTGTGCATTATATCTCACCCATTTTTTATGTTTGTCCTATGTTATCTTGTCCAATTTTAAATGCCATGGAATTTTAGAAGCACGTTAAGGATGTTTTTAATAATGTTTTTGTATCCCATATTCGTGATGTTATTTTTTGTATCTAATTACCATAGAAAATAGACATATTGACCTATTCTTTTATATTAAGGGAAATTTTACTCAATAAATCATGAATTAATGTGAATCAATGAGCAGTGTTGTTTTAACATGGATCCTGTAATCCTCTAGAATACACACAATTGTATGATTAGTAGAGGTTCATGCGTAGTTCATTGACTATGAAAGATCCCATGAAGTCCCTCTAATAAATTCCTTATAATTTTCAAACATTCTATAAAATATCACCAATAATGTGGAAATATCTTAATATCCTCTCATAGGTCACAAGCTTGTCAACCAGTTTCCCATTAAACCATCAATAAATACTTGGAAAATATGATAAAAATATCCCAAGGATGGAGACTCATTTGGTCATAAACTTCACGCAATGTATCATACATGGTAAGAATGTTTTTCCTCAAAATAATTTAAAAAAAATTGCAATATCCCCATAATTTTTAAAATATTAAAGGAAAATTAATAGGGGAAAAGAGAGCCAATTGTGGTCATAATAGTATAATGACTTGTTCAGGGCGTTATGCATGCCACTGTAAGTAACCAATGACATATCCACCTCATCCTGTGAAATCCCACCAACATTTCATAATTATTAATAAAAGGGACTTATTTTTGTCCAATCAACCTCATTCTCCACCTTTGGCTCTATGTGAAAAAATAGATGAGGATTTTCAATGAAGTGCTCGCACATTTTCAGATATACCATTCTTGGTCACATGACACATCACCAAGAGGTAGAGTAATTGTCTTTGAAAATAATAACAAAACATCATGAGATCCCCAACATTTCTAGAATAAAAAATATAATTAAATAATAGGAATAATGAGAGCCTCTCGCGATTATAAAACTCAAGAGATTTTTCCAAGCACTCTAAAACATGTTCCTGAAAGGCCCCTTTACATTCTAACCAAATCATGTGATGTCCCCATGAAAATCCATCATTGCCCCATGAATGTTTTTAGATAGGTCTCCTATGATCTTGAAATTACATTCTAACGAGCACCCTGGTTCATAAAGACACTTGGATGTGTTGACAAGAGAGTATGAAAGTCCACTAACATGTTCATATGAATCAGAAAGACCCAATTAATTGGATATATTACAACAAATGTGATGTTGATGAGATGGTCTCATGGTCATTGAAAGACATTATAAAATATTATAGTGATCAATGATAGGACCATGTGACGACGTGTGATGTGAAGGCACACTACTGACTCCATCATGGATTGATTTGTTACGCACCAGACAAATAGGTGAACAATCAGGGTGGAGATGCCTATAAATCCACCACCCCATCATGAAAAATGAACTAATACTCTCGAGATTTGGATGGACTATTTGAACCTCACACTGATACTAGATATGATTTCTTAGAGTAGTTGATCTCACAATTATAAAAGACTCTTGTGTGGTAAAACTTGGGGAACAACCAGAGAAATTATGTAGCATGCATATGTAATTCATGTGATCACTCATAGATCACTCAAAATAATTATGGTGGGTCACATAAATAACATACCAAAAATATTATAGATCATTTTAGGATTAAAATAATATAAGGCTGAAAAAATATATAATAATCAAAAGAAATTTCTATAATAAACTTAATAAAGGGAGACATATGTGAATAAAATATATTCTGATCCTCATGCACATTTCATGAACTACCCATGACATTAGACAACACGAAGAAATGTCACCCAAATATCTCAATCCTCCTTTCACATAATATTTGGATATTGTGAAGTCTTTTGTACATGTTAGTGAATTACATTTGGATCCCCCCTGGGCATGCCACACTAGTCTTGTGAAGACCTCTGATCTCTCCATCCAATACTTTTGGTGCCCTTCAAACATGTTGCCCAACTCATATGGTGACATCGGTACATATAATCTGAGTCTCATTGTTGCACCTTTGTGTGTCATTTAGATCTAGTGATTCCCTCTGGGTAGGCCAACTATGTCTCAAAGTTTCTTATGTACATGTCATCTTGAATCATGCGTCACCATAATGAAATTGTTCGTGTACTCTCATGATCTCCCTGAACATTATCAGCATGGTTTCTCAATAAACTGATGGAATATTAACTTAATCATGTGATTCCCTCTTGACATGTGAGTTAGGATCATGTCATGGCTTCTAGGAAAAACATTTTGTATGTTGTGATGTCCTCCAGAGAAGTCATGCTTAATCATTAGAAAACCCTCAAACATTCCATGTGGGATATGAAATTTCCCTCATAAAATTCAATAGGATCTTGAAATTGTCTCATAAAAAGTTTGAATGACAATATTCAACGTGTTAGTAATGTAATCAAGGAATTTGAAGTGTATAACCAATGCTGGTTAGGCAGAAAAGATGGATAGGTTAGAAGGGAATCCTTGGAATTGATAACATTTTTCATCCTTAGTGTGTAATCCCCAATTAAAAGGGAAACCATAGTCTGTATTTCCAGATCAATGAACTAAGAGAACTCTGATTCCTACGATAAATAGGATGTGTAGGAGGACTTACTATGGCCTGATCTCTATATCAAACCTCTAATGGGATGTCCCAGCACATTAGCTGCATATTCACAGGAAATAATAATTGTTAGTTTCCACCCCTTGTTTCACACGTTGATCATAGCTATCATGGGAAAATGGAGGTGTCATGATCATATCATTCACATGATAACTCTCAATCATGAAATGGGAAAACTCATATTTTAAACATAGACCAACAACATGACATGATATTCTCCCATATAAGGGAAATATCGATATGAAATTCATGAACAATTAAACCGTGAGGACTTCCATTCATTCCATAATAAGGATAAATTGGATGTGTTCATAAGGCCTAATCCAAAACTCATATGGTATCCCAACTCAGTGTAAGCCTCATCATGTCTCAGACATTTCAATCATTAGGACCTAGTCATTACTATTTAATGATCATCTTACCGTATACCACTGTAGAATGGGAAATCAACTGAACAACAATGAATCTGATTGATTCCATAAGTAGGATATGTAGGATGCATTCCTATGGTCCGAGATCCATATTAAACATCCCAAGGATAGTTCTAGAACATAGTCCACACATTCATGTGTAATGAGGACGATCACATTATGTCCCATGTTTATCAAAATGACCATTGTTCATTTGGTATTATGAAGATGTAATGAACCCATAATTAAAATCCCGAGGCTTCACCAGCCATGGAAATCTCAGTTTGTAATCCCAGATGAGTGGAGTGATATAAAACATCTCCCACATGAGGGAATATAGATTTGGTCATGTCCCAAGGGCGTGAGATCACTATGGTAAATTTGATTCCTAAATTTAACTAAGATATTTTGGATGTATCCCCAAGACATGAGATCAAATATCTTGTGTCTACATGCCCAAAGAGATGTCCTTCCCACATGATGTCAAAGTTAATATATTTAAAGGAACAAAATGAATTTTTATTCCTGTAGTAAACTGGATACGCATGACACTGTATAATAGCCCACCGTACTCTTCATATTATTAACCACCTACCTTCATGGTGGAATGTTTCAATGTGTTTCGTTATATATATTCTTCATATGGGTATTTATTCATTATTGAGAAATTAATGATGAACCTCAGATACATAGAGATGTTTTTCCAACAAGACTTCCACTTTATTTCACATAAAGTGGTATTTAACCTATAATCATTTTTAGGTTAACCAGTCTCATGTTAGGATTAGGAAGAGATTTATGAACATATATTAAATCTATAAGAGAGTCCCAGAGTAGGAAAAATACCACCCAACAGGGTGTGAAGATTCTGACCTCTTATTATCTCAGCCAATGTGAGTTGCTAAGCTTCAATGGGTTTGAAACCCCAATTAACTCTATATCATTAGAAATCAGATCGGTACCCAGTTATGGATGAGGTAACCATTGGTATTTTCTATTAATAATCAAAATAGCGACCCGACGTTAATGATTGTTCCAAAAAAGAACCCCTCACAATCATCCATCGGGTCAAACCAAATCCATATCAATAAGGGTTCTTAGTCATATCTTCTCCATTCGAACACAAATATTTTTAAAATGAAATCGGTTAACAACATGAATGGTTAAAAAAACATATAATAATTTTCATTCCCATCACATATGGTCAATTCATCCCTTTGAAAAATATTTTTAATTTATATTGGCAGTACAAAAAATTATATTAAATTACATAAACTTTTAATCAATTAAAATTACATATGTAATTCTTATTTCGATTACATAAATTAAATATACAGTTTAACATTAAAATGAAATATAAATTAAATCATGAAAATTAAAAATATATAAATACATTCTAATTCCCTTAAATAAATAATTTACTAATTAATAGAAAAATAAAGTGATGATAAATGAATAAACTAAACAATGATTAAATAAAATTTTACCAGTTGATAAAAATTTCAAAAAAATTAAAATTAAAATTAAAATAACAAATAAATTTTTATTTACATAAATACTAATGAAATAATGTAATTTGATATAATAATAAAATAATAAAAAATCCAGAATAATAAAAATTAATATTTTTTATTTATATTGTTTTTCCAATTTGAAAACAGATTTCAGAAATTAACAAATTAATCAAATTTACCCTAACAATTATCAAAAATCATTACACAAAAAAATATTTTTCCTGATAAAATATATTCCTAAACAATGTAAATTAAAAAACATAACACATAAATTCACATTTTTCATTAAATATTATAATAAATTTTATATTGACAAAGTATGCAACCATATTAAACAAATAACGAAATAACGAAATTATTTTAGTTAAAAATATTTAAAATCTACAGACAATAAATTAGAAAAAATCGTCAAATTAGAGTCACATAAAATTCTAATAGATGTTAGAATTGGTTTTCCTTAATAAATTAATTAGTCAAATTTAGTACAAAAAAATAAAAATAAAAATTAAAATATAGGATGGTCATAAAAATGGTTTTCAAAGTAATTTCCCCCCATGAATTTTCATCAATATATAAATGAATTTACCCTACTGAAATAAATTGTTTTAGTTAAATATTAAATTACTATTTTACAAAAATTCTTTGATGATAATGTTTTTGAAATTAATTAAACCCACTTCTATTTTAATTAAACTAAAATCACAAACATATCATTATTACTAGGAGAAAAAATAACATAAATAGAGTACATAATATATTTATACAATAATTATATGAGAAAAAATAAAAATTAAATGTTAATATAAATATCTTATCCAATGGATTAAAGTATAATTAATTAAAGAATAATGTAATAGAGGTTCAACATGGATTAGGATTTTCATTTTTAAATTCATTTGAATGCATATTTTCTGTGTTTAAATCCCAATTCAAAATAATAAATGGATGTATAAAATTGTATAACATTGATCAAATAATTTCAGAAAATAATTTCATTCAACAGGGTTGAAAAATATTTTTTATCTGGCCGAATCGATGGGGAAATATATAATTAAATTCTTTGTAGTTTCCTCACATAATTGATACATCAGAAAAATTATGAACCTCTAGAAATTATAAAATTAATCATGAATAATTATAGGGGTTTATGATGGGTTCTCAATGAATTAATTTTTTTTTTCAATTTATACCTCACCTACACAAAAAATCCAAAAATTTTCCCACTATTGAGAATTAATTTTGAAGAAAATTATTTTATAGATTTCTTTAAACCAATTTACATTTTATTGGTTTATAAGCATGATCAAGGGTCCTAATATATTCAAAATCATTTTTAATGAATATTTCTATAAATATTCCAAAATATATTTCAGGTTGTAAATGATTTAACCTCAAATGTCCCAAATAATAGATTTTAAAAAAACCATAATAAACTAGAATTTTTAACATTTATTCTAGAATGCAAATTTACTTCTCAACATATTAGAAAAATTCATAATCAAGTCAAATAAATTTAACGAAATATTTATGGTTTGAGGAATTATTTCAATTGATTTACAAATAATTTCAACATATCATAAATGAAAATAAAGTCCCCAAAAAATTCATAACAAATTATATTTTATGAAAAATTCTAAAAAAAGATACCACCATAAACATAATTCTGTGAAGTATAGAGTAATGAATTATAATAATTTATTTGTGGAAGTGGGAAAAAACACTCCTACTCATAGAGAATTTAAATATTTATGTTAATTTAAAATAATTTCATATTCATGACTTGAGTGAAGTGTCATTTATGGATTTATATATCACTTCAAGGGTGAAAAGTTAAATTTAAGAATAAATATTTTTGATTAAAATTAAAAAACCTGAATAAATTTTTTGGGTATGCTAATGAAGTATGATAAGGTTTTTAGATTCATTAGTGATTAGAGAACAACTGAATTTTCAACTGTTGTAGATCCATACATCCTCCAATTCGAATGAACTACCATATAAATATTTTAAAAAATTATTAGACTTAGGAAAAGAATAAAAATTTTCAATGAGTATGAAAATAATTAATAACCAGATATGTGAAAATAAATTAATTTTATGAAATAAAAACTGAAAAACAAACCATGGGTTGACTCCCATGATTCACTGAGTTTCAAGTCCCTTGTTAGAATTAGTAAGAATTAATCTTTAATGGAAGGATATGGTAACCAAGCCATTTTATGGCACCTAAAAATAGAATTTAAACCTTGATGTGCTAGCTAATAAATCTATATTATCCTCTACAACATACTATAGTTTCCCATTTATAGGCACTATAAGAATATTAACGGAACCTAACTATATGGTTTTTAATTTACTAGGAAGAAAATTAATCTTAGAGTTAAAAATAAACACTGTTAACCAAATTTAAAGTGACTATTTTTATATAATAAATCATTAAAATGTTTTTACTTATTTGTTTGTAAATACTAGTTATTTCATAAGAACCTCTCTTGATTTCATCTATCTCAATCAACTAAAGAATTCACATTTCCTTAGAAGACATAATATAATAATTGATGGCCTTTTTTCTCTAAAAGAAATTGTGAAGTTGTTCCAATGGGAAATGAAATGAATTCCTAAATAGTATCATATATGAATACATACATATAATTCTTTTACAGGCATTATAATAATCCCATAATACCTCATCCATCTTTAGAGACCAATATTTTCATAAACTACTCATATTTTAATCAAAAATTTGTTCCAATGACACTGTTGAGATTTCATCTTGTCCACTTGAATATGGATGGTATTATGCACCTATTTCTTTTCACACAATAATACCTTTTTATAAATGATATAAATTAGAAACTTTTATAGTGACTACAATTATTAGCAGTGAATTCTTTGAGAACACTAAACCTTGAGAAATATTATAATTTGATGGATTGAAAAAAATATTATCCTAGTTATTTTTGAATTTCACTAAATCAATCCACATAGAAGCATGATCAATGTAAACTATGATACATTCATTCCCACATGAGGAATGAATGCGTCTAATAAAGTACAACCCCGAAACAAAATATAATTTACATCTATAACCCAATTTGAGGAAACTCTTACTTCCTACCCACATTTCCCAGCTATAGAAATTTATCATAGCCTAAAAAAATAATTCCCGAATATTTACAAGGTAGGACAGTAAAATGTAAAACTTGGATATTTTGATGAAATATGTCTCTTTAAATAATATTAATTATTCAATGGCTTATGTTACATGTATCCGTGAGTTTAAATGAACCATGATAAACTATTAGTTTAACCTATCCATTAAATTAGTGGGAAAAGGGTAATTGATAATTTATGAAATAAATATAAATCTTGTACTCAATATGAATGTATTGATATGTGCTTTCAAAATAATCACACTATTTTGGTAAAATCACTTTATTATTTAATAATACATTTTTTTCATTAAGTAAATTTTTCTTATTTGAATTAATTAAAATTAATTTTTAATTGTTATAGAAAATGTATTTGAGAAATTTTTTTTTAATTCAACATTTCAAAGTTATTTATTTCGGAAAACAATTATTTTTTTGAGGAATATCTAAAAAAATTATATTTATTAAAAAAATTATTTTATTTTAATGTCTTTACATGGTAAAATTATGTTTTTATTATTATTACATTTTAATTCATTCATATTAATTAAAAATAATTCAATTACAGTTTTTTAAAATAATTTTATATAAGGATTTTTTTTAAAATATTTTATGTTTTAAAATAAAAAAACTATTTTTCATGGAATTTAACCAGTTTTATTATAAATTAATTTTATAATATTTTGTGTTTATAATTAGAAAATTTTATATAAAATTTATATTCATAATTTACAAATTTAGTTATTAGTTCCCTTTTATCGATTCTAATATGAATAGTAACCATGGTAAATTTTATTGCCCTGGTAAAGAGTAAATTGGGTAATTTAGGTTACAAATCAAACAATAAGGAAGATAAAATGACAATAACACATTCCAAAATATTATTGGAAAAATATAATTCGACCCCTAACAAATAAGGATTTAAAATAAGTTTTTAATGTACACTTGTCCAAGAAAATGAATTAATTAACATTTAAATCAAATAAAGTCACAAAATGTCACTTTATTTGTTGTAAATTTATATTATCTGTCCAAATGGGGAAAAATACTTGTCATGAAAAAATATAAATGTAAAGTGTTAATATTTATAATACATTAAATAAAAAAAATTTAAAGATATCACATTCATGTTCTAAATACTATATAAAATTAAATATAGTACAAAAAATACTATTTATTTGACTATAAATATTATTTTGGGGTATATAGTATTTATCTTTCTCATAGAAGTAGTTTTTTAATTTTTAGTTAACAAATATGTTTATTTCATAATTACTCAACACTAATAGAGTATTTACTTTTTTATAGAAATCTAAATGAAATGTTACTAAAATATTAGAATAAATGAAATTTGAGATAAGTAATGATATAAAATAATTTTATAGAAAACCTTGACCTATTAGAAATATAATATAACACATTTATGATGTTAGGTTTGTATCTTTATATTTTAAAAGCCCATGTAATGAATAGTGTGAAAATTGAAAATAATGCTATTTCATAAAAATAATATTTTATTAAATTCATTAAAATTTATAAAAAGTATTTATAAAAAAATAACATGGTAAAAAGTGTTATAAAGTGATCATTTATGATTTAATTTATATCACATATGTAAAAACTATGTCCTAATAATAATAATATTTTTTTACTTAGTTAATATCAAATATGGTTAAGTTATGGTTAACCAAAATGATAAAGATTAAAATAATACCAAAACATGTCTAAAATATATTAGATGATGATATTAATACTATATATAATTTTATATTTCAATTCATTTTATTTTTATAGTATTTGGATTGATAATGAATTTATTATAATTAATATTTTGAAAAATTCAAAAATATCCCCTCACCTTAATTATAAAATGGAACCTACTCCCTCACATCTACAAATCAATTTCATCCTTTTTACATGACTATAAATTAAAAATTTATCTTATAAATATCCCATTTTATATTTTATAGTTTAATGTTTTTTCTCAAAATACCAACCTTGGTGTCCCTGAGAGGATATCTTATGTAAATTTTCCAAGGAAGAGGTAATAACCATTACAAACTATTTCATGATTATTTCTTTTTATAATTCTAATTAATATTTTGATTCCATTATAAATTTATAAATACAATAGAAACTATATTATGAGATGTTATTATGATTGTGTAATAACCATATTCCACCATTTATCAATCATAGAAAAAACATAATCACTGCACATCCATACGTATGAGTTACTATCTCCAAGACGTGGTGTAATATGTTTTTTTAACATAAAATTATTTTAATGGGTACAATAAAGATTTGATATATATATATATATTATAATTTTAAATTTATATTGATTCTTGATATTATTATACCACCATTTTTCATAACATTTCACAGTTATGTGAATGATACTTATGTATGAACTACCGTCTCCACGAGATGATGCAATTAATTTTTCATATTCAAAAATATTGAATTATTATATAAATTAATATAATGAATAAATATTATATATATTACCTTAATATCATTCTGTAAATTATACAACTATATCCTATTCATAACAACAATTTTTTGTATGATTATTCATGCATAGGTAAATAAAGAAGTTAACACCCAAAAGAAGGTAACTGCTGAAATATTATTAAAACACTATTGTTAAGATGATATAAAAAGATAATATATAATATAATAAATATGAATATTGTTCTATTATAAATTATTAAAATTCATTAAACAATTATATAGGGGTTTCAAATACGTACGAATGAAATAAGACCTAAGGAAAGTGTTAATTTTACAATGTCATTATTATTTGGGATAGCTAAAACATTAGTATATACTAAGGAATATTTATCATCAATGTTAATGATTCAGGAATATTTTTTGAAAATATTTGTTCCACTCTTATAAGAAATTTTAAATTAATTTTAACCCATGTTTGATGTTTTACTAAATGGTTTAAAATGAATCTTTTGTTCATTTTCCAAATAAGCTACATTGTGAATTTTCCAAAAAATATTATGAGAGGAATGAATTTTAATTTATATGGGATGAATTTATTTTTCATCTTTCATGGTCTGTTATGCCTTTAATCTTCCTTTACAATTATAAAAGGGTATTTTAAAATAAAATGTTTTCTTTTAAAATTGGCCGACATTTTAATGAAAGAAAACGTTTTCAATGAAAAGAAGATATTTTTTAAACAATTATTTTTAAGAGACCTATAAATATTATTTTCAATTTATAATAACATTATTTGATGCTATATATACTTTATTGGATATATTGTTCAAGTATAGTATCCCAATTATTTTCATGCACTATTTATTTTTATGATTGAATGACATTTATAAAACTAATTTCTCTTCCATGGGTTATGTTATGATGAAATTATGTTTATGAATCCAATTTATTTTTTTAGTGTTTGGTATTATGAACAAAATATATTCTTAGGGGAAACATATGTATATGTTTAATTACATGAAGGGTTTAACCAAAACCTCCCTCTAATGCACTAGGTAACGTTTTTTATTTCATGATATAGACAATACTAGAATGTGGAGTGGACAAAGGTTGCTTATTCAACGTCGAAACGAGGAGTGATCCCAGATCAGTAAAGGGTTTTGTCCACTATGATAGTCATGGAAATTAGTCTTGACAAAAATGGAAAGGATTTTATATTATTTTGTGTATTTCATGATTCCATGTCCTATGATATGTTCTCATGGAATATTTACATTGACTATTTATGAATATATATAATTTAGCCCATGACATTATATCATGATTTTTGATTTGCAAGATATAATTTTTGAATGTTTTGTATATTTTAATTGGTTGATATTTTTTGAATAAGTTGTTTGTGTTTCAATTTTCCCAAAGATACTAAACATATAAATTTTTGACACTTTTTAGTTATGTTATTTAAATGGTATTCTCCTATTTAGATGTATTATCTATGTATGAAATGTATGGTCTGTTATAGTTGGTATCAAAGAAAGGGTTAGTTATCCATTGGAAACATGGATGATAAAACCATAGTAATAACGAAAGTGTGTCTTATTGTCACTTATCAACCATTCAATGGACTGATTCTCTTCTAATGTGTATAGAGGCACTCAGGTCAAATCCTTGGTGATGGTACTTTTTTCATATTCGATTGTTTTGTGATTTGTATTTTTAATGTGGGAGTCTATTTACATAGATTAAATAAACTGATTGGTGGATGATGTTTGATTTAAATTTTTTTAAAATACTTGGGTTTGTAAATTATTGTGGATTTTAATCTTGTGATATCCTTGATCATTACTTTATATTTAATTAAATTAACACTAACATCACAAGATGATTTTGACCAGAAATTCAATTGTTGAGGATTTAGTCCAAGCCTTAACATAACATATGGTTCTATTCTAAATTAGAAATTGTTTATCATAGTGTATTTATGGTTCCAATAATCTATGTAATCCAAGTGTTAAACATTACATCACATTAATTTATTATATTTTATGTTTAACATACACAATGTTAACCTAAAAAGCCATTCAACGAACAAAAGGCCTCAATCACTTAATATCCAAAAATCATGGTCCACCATAATTGTATATTTACTCAGATATTGAGATAGTTATTAATATTGTTTAATATTTATATGATGATTAATTACAAATAGAATGAATATTTCTAGATAAGAAAAGAGTTGTTTTTCGGACACACACTAGAAAAATTGTGAGAATTAAACACAAACTTTTGATTAAATTGGATGTAGAATAAGGGAAGAGGATTCAAAATTATGTAAAATATTATAAGACAATTAATATTTATGAATATAGGGTGGATTACTAAAAGAGAATATAAATAAAAAACATTCATTAAAATTGAATCTAAAATGAAAACAGTTTATGTGATTACAAAAGAAAGGGAATGCCAAAGAATATGAATATAAAGAGAGTTGGAAGGGTATATCAAGTGAAACCTTAAATTTGGTAGTTCATCCCATGATTTGGGAAAGTATTTGATTTTTCTAATGTATCCTCATCTATTCTGAAATTTTATTCCCTTTCAAAGAGAAGTGGAGAATTTATTTATAGCCTAAGGAGGTAGAAAATTTGCATTCGAAAACTGACCCTCAACTTGGCTCATTGATTTGATGATTCGTGTAGCATAATATTGAGATATCTTCTTATTAAAAGTCGTAGATATTCATGTTTGATGTCTACTATGTTATTGTGCTGGTAATCATACTTTTGTATCCAATGTTATGGATATTGTACTAAACACTTTTCTTCTATTCTTTTTTGTGTTGAATATTTCCCTTGTATACATGTGAATTCATTTTGGATAGGAATCTGCCTTAAAATTATAATAATTTCATCTACAATGTAGGACACCTATATATTTTCATTAAAAATAAAAAATATACTTCTAAATTGATTTCAAGATTAGGGTAAAATTCAATAATTGTTTGTTGATTTTAAATTCTTGACAGAATAGTGGGCTGGACAAAAAATCATATATTGGGTCCACTTTTATTGATTTGGGACTTAAAATTTCTATCCATGATTCATTGGGAGAATCAGGAACATAGTATGGAGTTTCTTAAATTTTGGGCTTCTGTATTGAGCCATGAAATTCAATCATTATGGGTGGTCTTGTTTCATCACAAATTAGTTGTCCTTTTTTTGTGGAACATATAACCCTTAAAATAGAAGATTTGGCCAAGGATTAATTCTAATGATATTTTAGAAATTTAATAAGTAAAATTAGAAAACAATAATAACATAATTTGGATCAGTAGGATGATATTTATGATAAAACAATATAGACTCACATCTGGATTAATTGAAATGATGCTCACAATTATATTTAATATAAAAAAAATTGATATTTCACACCAATTATGCACTTTTCATGAAAATAAGTAAAATGAGTAAATAAAAATTGATGGATAAAATAATAAAATCAACACTCCTACACTTATTCTTTTTTATGTCCTAATATATAAGCAATATAAAAAAATAGATAAATAATTTCACTCCCCAAAAAATATAAAAATTTTGTTTCCACCAATTAGGGGGTATCGAATAGTTTACTCATCCATAATAAGTTCCACTTAATTTTTGATAGAAACAATGTTCCAAAAAAATCATTTTTCATTCTCAAAATTAGAAATGGAAAATTTATACACTCAAAAAATTCTCCTCTCAAGATAATTATTGGTTACTTATGGAGTTTTACCCATTCAACAACCAAAAGAAAAAATCATAGAGTTTGAAAGATTTAGTAGCTTCTATTGGTTATTTTATTGTGCATATAATCAAGAGGTATTTTATAGGGGTTTTTTGTGGCTATGGGACAGTAGGAGAATAATATCCAAAAGAGTGGAAAAGAGGGGTAAAACTCCAAAATTTGTAAAACTAATAATTTTTTAAAAAAACATGGAAGGATATGGAAACACATATTTACAAGAAAATTACTCAGAGAAGAAAGGCACAGAAGAGGATGAAACTTTTAAGGGGATAACATTTAAAAAATAGAAAACTTCTCCAAATGACAGAGGTTTTATTTTTTTCAATTTTAATTTTTTTTAATGTTTTCAAAATTCGAACATGAAACAGATGTCACACTTATCTCTTAATACTTGTTTGATCTCCCTACAATAGTAATTTGTAATAGTTATAATAAGATCAAATTTTCAGTATGAGTTATTTTTGACCTGTCAAAGACACAACCATTTTTTTATATTTCTTATCAATATTTTTAGCACGTCAATAACATTTATAAAATTACATAACTTACAATCCATTCCCCAAACTCATTGAATAACAACCTTTTCCCAAAACATAAATATATTCTATCCCTCAAGAATATGATATCACATTGAAAATCAAGAAATTGATACCCAAAATGAAATCCATTCGCCACACTAAGATTTCACTAAATTATGCAATGCAATTCCTTCTAGATGTTGGGTGGTAGATGGCATTAGGAATGTAAGGTGGCTATCAAAGAAAGCGTTTTCATAGGCTTGAAGGGGATATCAAAAGTGGGGTTAATGTATGGTTAATGGGAGGTTATTCGGTTACTGTTATGCTCTTTTGGTTTAAAATATTATTCTATAATATTAATTTACTCTAACGTGTTAAATTATTATTGATGTTTCATAAACTCAATACAAAAAATAAGGGTTAAAAAATACACATTTTTAAAATATGGGCATAGATGGATATAGAATGAAAGATGTTTTTTACTCATAGTTGGGCAAGAATCATTTTCCAAATAAAAATTGAGCATTCAAAAGTGATAATTCATAACAAAAAATTATTTATCCAAATTGATGATGAAAATAAAAAATTTAATAGATTAAAACTACGCATTGAACTCCCCAAAAAGGTTGTACTAAATTTCAAAAATAATTGGGTAGTAATTATGAATCTTAATGTTTTTTTTATAATTCTATTATTTTTAAAATGAAAAAACACAGAATAGATAAAAAGGGAAAAAGTTTTTATGAAGAAGGTGGTAAAAATGAGAATGGGATACGAAGAAGAAGAAATATAGAAAGAGAGAAAGATATGAAGAAAGAGAAAGAGAGAAAGTTAGATATAGTTAAAGGAAAGGGGTACCCCAATTTTGGATTTGGTGGGGGTATCATCTCAATCCATTTGTGGGTATACTATTGATGTTGGGGGTCTGATATAATTCGATGTGAATCCATGGTTGTTTCTCCTCTCTATTGATGTTGTGGAAAATGGCTGTTACATTTAAAATAAAATCAAAAAACCAAAATCATCATTAATTTTTTAAAATTCTAGATAAAAATTATAATTTCATCAAAGTAATAGAAAACACGGGTTTCCTAATAAATAGCACTGTATTTATTTTTTTTATAGCTTTATAGTAATAGTGGACTACCGATAGTCTGATGGTGGCCACGGTTGAATGGAATCCTCATCAATGTTACATTCATTATAGTTTATTGTTCTTGTGATTTTTCTTTTAAAGGGTTGTGGAAGGACAATATGACTATCATCCATTTGGTATTAAACATGAGGAATCATGTTATCCACAAAGTGATGGTTTTATATTCATAATAATTTTGGAAGATGTTTCAATTATGATGGCGAATTTCTGTAAGGTTCAGATAACATGAAACTTTAGTATGAGATCCCAATTTTTTTAACACATTTATTTCATTACATACGATTTTACTATAATGAAGATCAGTGGAGTCATAATACTTAATAAAATTTTCAATATTATTTATATCAATACATTTTTACACAGAATGGTAAATTTCAATATCACTAATGATAACATAATTAATTATGGAAAACATATCACAACCTCTACTCCCATTTTCACAAGATACACACATTTGGTTATGTTTAACCTCAAAATAAGAATATTTTCAAAATCAGGGATGGGAAATTTTAAAATTTGGATAATTAAATATGAATCAAAAAATTAATATTCTTTTTAATTTTCATCATTACCATCCATTTTAGATTATTAGATATTATAAGTGATATGGGATTCTAAATAAATTTCAAGATCCATTAGATCAAAGCAGTTTACAAATGAAATTTCAACAGCAACTTCTCTATTTTTTAATTGGATAATGAGGATGAAAATTTAAAAATCTTTTCTATCATTAAAACAAGACAATAATGATTTATTGGGATTCAGATCACTCTTATAGACACATTAAAAATAATTTATAGAGAATACAACTTGATTCTCTTATGGGTATCACATTGGTTGAAAAATATTGAATGTGAAAATTTGTTCATCCAATTCCATGGATATGTTTACCTCATGGGAATGAATTTTATTTCTATATATCACGAGTAATGGAATTCATAGAATCAAAAGAGATTGGTATGAAGTTGTTCGACCTTCTATGTCAAGGACATAGAAATCAAATGGGAAGACAAGATCGTTAACTTGGATGAAGACATCCTCAATTATTACCTTGGGATTGGTTGTGCCTCATTTGGATAACTGGATGACAACAATCATTGGGTCGAAGGTACCTAGACCATTTTTAGTGAATATGGATTTGGTCATGACATTTAATGTGTCTTCTAGGTCTATGAGTGCATCACTGATATTGGAAATCCCTATTTTCCATGGAATAGTAAATGTCCCTTGATCTTTGTACTTCATGGGTTTGGACGGCTGGGTTGAAAAATTCTCAATGTCCAAAGTTGTATCTTATGGGTTTATGAATACATAATAATATTTTCATAATTATGGATTTTTATGGAATCTAACAGGGGAAAGTTGACATCAATATATCTAAACATGTGGAGCATTTTAGGATCAGTTTCAAAGGATGTTCATATCTTAGATACTACTTGTGAAAATGGAATTAGGTGCTTTAGATGGTGAGAAAAATGTGAGGGAGGGAATCTAGGTTCCTTATATAGTTTCTATTTCTATTATTTTACCTGATCAACATATAAATAGGATTTATAGGACTCATCATGAGGAACAAATATTTACTTTCATGGTCTAAGAGAAATTACAGTTACATTACCCTTAGGTTTGGGAAATGGTTGAGCTATAAGTTTGGAGGATTTGGGCCCTTACTGCTGGCTGAGGTGGGATCCAATTTGACAAATTTGGATTTCAATGATTTTGAGGCCATAATGGGTGAAAAAGTCAAGAATTTCCACAGTTCATTCCAATGGTATCATTGAAGAATAGACATGTCCCGTATAGGGATTACTATGAATTTGGTTCTTAATAATGTTCTGGTTTTGGGATGGGAATTGGGAAGACTTAATAGGATAGTAGAATCCGTGAAGAGAAATAAGCGTATTAATCCATTGATGTTGAGGAAAAAATGAAAAAGGTAGTTTGAAGATACCACAACATTTACGACATTGCAATCAGTTTGGATTTTGAGGAGGTAACCATGGGTGATGATAAATGTAATTACCATACCTCGAGCCTTAGTTTAAGTTGGAAGAGAAGGACTTAAAGTTGGGTTAGATGAATTTTCTAATGACCTGACGGAATTATTGAGGGTTGGATTTCCTTTGAAAATATGATTATTTAAGATCCATTGGTCCAGATTAATTAGTTGGATCCTCTTGAAGTTTTGGACATGTGACAGTTTAATGAGATGGTGATCTATAGTTTCCATAATCCTTGACAGGTCTGAGTAATAGATATTATGGAAAGGAAGAGGCTGGGGATTTTAAAGTCACTAATAGTTGTCTCACATGAGCTGTAAGTTTACTCATCCACTCGGTCATCTTTTTGGGATATATGGATTTATTATATTAGACTTGTTTGACTTTAGTATGTGCTCAAGTAATGAATTTCTACATGTTTTCATCCATGTTTCTTATAAGATCTCATTAAACAGTAGGTGTTTTGTCAAAAATAGCACCACCACTGGAGACATCATTGATGGTTCTCTCAATAGCCAATAACCCCTCAGAGATGTTTTGGATCAAGAGTTAGTGAGGGGTTTGGTGGTGTGGGAAGTTTTATAATTTATTTTTTAACCTCTCTGAATACTCATGGAGGGATTCATTGGTAAATTTAAAGAAACCACTAATTCCCATTCATATAGAAGAAGTATGGGAAGTAGGAACTAATTTCTTTAAAAGTGTTAATTCATGTCATTCCATGTGTCTATAGAACTAGGGTGGATGTAGTTGATCTTGGATGTGGTAGAGTCAACTTCTAATAAAGGTAATACTCGATGTTTTATTTTTCAATCAAAAAACCATTAAGGTTTCATGGTAGGGGACACCACTGGGAACTCTTTGATGGGGATATAGGGATCCTCACCATCTAGCCCATGGAAATGAGCTAGAATATGAATCAAACCAGATTTGTTTTTGAAATCAGCCTATATGTTTGGATATTAAAAAAATGGGGTTAGTAATTTATATCTGGGATATTGGGTTCTATTAATTTCTGTTCCCTAGGATTTTCCATTTCTAGTTCAATATGATAGACAAAGAATGGTTTATGAGTGATTGGATTATCCCTAAGGTACCTCCCCAGTCGGCGAAGTGTTCACCTTATTTATAGGTAAAATAAATCTGATCAATTGTATGGGATTCAATGGGGAATTCATATAATATTTGGAAGGATTAGGAAGGTGGTATTTACTTAGTGGTTTTTTCTCATTTATGATTTTTATTAGATGGTGGAATTTTCATTGTGTTTTGTTCATATTTTGTTGGTTAATTTCTTTAATTTTGTTTTTATTTTTTTACAAAAAACTAAATAAAAACTCACTACCAAATGCACCATGCCCAAAAAATGACACCATTTGAAGCATGATAGATTGTCTCATATTTAATGTGCAAGGGTCAGTGTTATGCTAATGTGTATAGTGGCACTTGGGTCTAATCCTCGATGATGGTACATTTTAATAGTTAAATATTTTTTTAATTTGTAGTTTTAATGGGGGTTGTTTTCAGATTTCAAATAATTTTATTAGTGGATGATATTTAATTTAATAATTTTATAAAGAATGTGGTGACTTCATTATTTTAGATCTTAATCTTATGATAACTTTTATCATTTTCTTTATACTTCATTAAACTAACACCCAATTTATAAGATGATTTTTATAGCCTTAACATAAAATAGGTTTATTATATAAATTATGAATTTTTTAGGGAAGTGTATTTATGGTTCCAATAATCCCTAGAGTCCACATGTCAAACAAAACAAGTCATTAATCCATGATATTTTATGTTAAAAATACACAATGTTAACCTAAAGACTACTCAACGAGAAAACCCCCTCAATCAAATAATATCCCAAAATCATGACTCACCTAAATAATAGATTTACTCAGTTATGGACTTCTTTATTGAACTAGTTTAATATGTTTATGATGATGAATTATAAAAAGAATGAAATGAATTGGATAAGAAAATATTTGTGCATTAAACACACACACGAACGATGTTGAGAATTAAATAGAGACTTTTGATTGAATTAGAAAAAAATGAAGTGAAGTAGTTTCAACATGATTTAAATGTTTTGATACCGTTAATATTTATGAATTTAGGTTTAATGATTAAAAGATAATATTAACAATATACTTTAATTAAAATTGGAATGAAATTGAAAACAGCTTAGGAGATTACAAATTAAAGAAATGTAAGAGAACATGAAAATAAAGAGAGTAGGAATAGTCTATAAAGTAAAAAAAATTGGGTTTATATGGTCCTCATAGAAATTTTTAAAGGCCTTTATCATTCCAATTATTCCTATCCAATTCTCAAATGTGAATAAATTTTATGGAAAATGTGAGAATGTATTTATAGCCCAATGAAGGTGGATTGTTTGTATTCCAAAACCGAACATTCAATTGGCTAGAAAATTTGGCCATTCATAAATAACAATACTGAGATGTATTTCTCTCAAAAGTATTATATATGAATGTGTTATTTCTAGTCTGATAATATGGAGTCCATTTTACTTTTCAATCCAAATTTATGGATATTTTACTAAATAAATTTCTTTTGTCCGTTTTTGTATCAAATATTTCCCTACAATACATGTGAATAAATTTTAGGATAGGAAGATGAATTAAAATTTGAAAATTTTATTTGTAAAATTTTCTTCATATATCTTGGATTTTATGATGAAATATATTAGCTTGAATTTATTTACATATCGGATCAAAATTCCATAATTTTGTTCAGCATTTAAATTCCAGATAGAATGGTGGGATATAATTAAAATCATAGGTTGGGCCCCTCTTTATTAGAGATGGGTATTTAAATTTTTATCCATGATTCTTATTTCTAAAAAGGAAAATATTATGGATTATAAAAATAATTGGGCTTCTGGATTGTGCTGAGAAATTTAACCACACAAATGGTTCTGTTTCATCCCAGATTCATTGGGCCTTTTTTGTGAACCATATGACACCTCAAATGAAAGAAATGGCCATAATATCCTTCTAATGACATGATGTATATTGAATAAAGATCCATAAAAATTATAAAAACAAAATTATTATCATTATGATGTGGGTTATCATCAAAAAATAAAATTTACTCGAATCTAGATTAACTCATATTATACTAAAAAATTATATTAAATATTAAAACATGAATATTTCACACAAAATATTCACTTTTTTTTAGAAAATATGTAATGGGAGTAAAGATAAAGTTATTAATAAATTAATAACATAAATAACCCCATGGATAAGTCTATTTATAGGATACAGTCTATGAGTTTTGGTAAAAATCATGAATAAAATAGGTTATAAGATATTGTATCATGAATTGAAATTTTATAAGTATTTTTCCTTCATTATTGGGTTTCCTAAATATGATTAATGTTTCTCACAATATTATTTTTGGTTTTAGTCAATATTTGTAACCCAATAGAACCATGTTAATTCTGAATACATTAATAAAAAAATGATTATCCTCCTAAGAAACAAAAGGTTTTGGGAGCTGAAATGAAAAATAGTTTTTCTATGTTCAGAAGATTTTCTCAGGCTATGAATCATGTATTAATTAAAATTAATAAAAGTTAGTAAAAACATTATATTGAGTCCATTATGAGGTAACACACACTTTCTTTCAATAGGTAGTTTGATCTACTAGTGGCTGAACAATGTATTAGTACCACTGAAAATATATTTTTTGTTTTTAAATGCTTAGACTATGAGAATGTGAATTGGTAGTGTATCATTTGGAAGTTGAATTGTTCGATGGTCAAATATCATCAAAAATATGAGGAGATGAAATAAAATTGAATCCGTGGAATTGGATGAGTTCCAGAACTTATTTATCAATAAGTACATTCCAATTATTATTAGAATAATGTTGGAGAAAGATATTCTTGATTTTAATCAAAATGATGATGAATACATTGATACCTATAAGGAACATTTTACATTACATTTAAGTTACACTTCTAGAATTATCAAACAACATTAAATTAAGGTTAATAGATCCTTAAATTCCTTAAAACCAAGTCTCAGAAGGGAACTTTTCATAAGAAAATTCAATAGATATAAGTAAATATTTTGATGTCCTATAAAGGTTTAGATGGATATTGGAGTAACCCATCTGTCGTATGGGTTTGATAAGAAGAGAAAAATTTAATTCCAGCGAAAATCTAAAAAATATAGTGAAAATTTGATTAGAATTTCTTTATACTCATTGTGTAGATAGAAACATGGGGTGAAACTATCATAAGGGTGGTAGAAAATGTTTTATTTTTGGTAAATATTTTGATAGGAAAACATAATACTAAATTAATTAGAAAAAATATATTAAATTTTGTGGATCGAAAAAATGATGCATAAAATTTACCTCCCTTACCTCAGTGCTTCAATTGGAAGGAAAAAAGGAAATTATACTAATAAATTCCCATATCTTATGGTTATCAGTGATGATTGATGTCATAAAACTATTAAGGCCAAATACAAATTCAAATTGAATGGGATCACTATGGGTGATGTGGAGTATGAGAATGAAGTGGTGAAAGGAACACTTATCATCAACTCTAAAATAACTAATATATTATTTAACTCTAGATCCAACCACTATTTTAATTCCATATAATTTCACATGGGTATATCCATATTACCTCAACAACTAGATATTGATTTTTCTATAAAAATTCATAATAGAATAAGATCAACATCACATGTTTATAATTTTTCTCAGGTTGAAGTTTGGGGGAAAGTGATTCCTACAAATATTTTGATCCAGCCATTATTTTATTTCAAAGTGATTATTTCATGAATTGGGTTTATCTACATTATACTCATATAAATTTTTGGGGAAGTAAATTCACATTTCATTTTCTGAATGAATTTATAACAACTTATCAATGAAAGGATAAATATAAACTACCTGTGTAAATGACTACTATATTATGGAATTTAATTCCTATAAAGGAAGGTTAACTATCTCATATGGTTTGGGAGATGCTCACTATTGAGGATAAAACTTTTTTAGGAGAGTGTGTTGACGTATTTCCATAAAAATATATATGTATTCCACTTAATAATGGAGTTTATTTTTCAATACAACTGTTAGTAGATATTGTGCCTATTTGAATGTCTACCTATATAATTTCCCAAATTGAGTTGTTGGAATTGAAGAAAAATCTCCATGAGAATCTTGAAAATTGATTCATAATCCCTAGGGTGTCACCTAGGGTTTCCCATGTTCTATTTGTTAAGAAAGACTTGGATTATTGAGACTCTTCATTTATAATCAAGAACGTAACATGATGACTACCAAGAAAAAATACCTGCTTCCTCATATAGATGAATTATTTGTTTAATAAAATGAGGCTCAATACATTTCCAAGATTTATCATCATTTTGTATATCATCAATTGAGGGTTATGAAAGAGGATATATCCAAGACAAAATTCTATACAAGGTATGGGTACTATGAATTTATAGTGATTCCCTTTGGTCTAACTATTTTTCCTGATATCTTGATTTATTTAATTAATAGAGTATTTTGATACTATCATTATTATTTTTTGGTAGTCTATATAGATGGTATTATTTTATATTCAAATAATAATTAATAACATGAATATCACTTGAGGATTTTTTTGTGGACTCTGGGAAATGGGATGCTCTATGGAAAATTTACCAAGTGTGAATTATTGCTTCACAGAGTTCCATTTTTGGGTCATATAAACTCAAGAGAAGGGATATCTGTGGATTCAGGAAATAAAAAAGATATTGATTGTCGGATTAGACCAAAAATTGTAACTGAGATCCAAATTTTTCTTGGTTTGGCTCGTTATCATCATTTTTCTGTGAAATACTTCATATGATTATATAATCCACTCACCATGTCAACTCAGAAAGGAGCTATATTTATATGAACGAAGGAATGTGAGGAAAATATTAAGGAGATGAAAAGAACATTAGAAAATGAACCTGTGCTAAAACTAACCTATTATAAAGAATGATTTCTGTTCTATAGTGATTCACCAATGAAGGGGATGGTATTTGATTTCATAAAAAATTATATGATGATAGCTTTTGCCTCCTAAAAATTTAAAATCCCTAAGAAAAATTACACAACTCAAGTTTTGGAGTAACTATTGTATTTTTTTGATTTAATGATATTGAGGTATTATATTTTTATAGAAATGTGAGATATATATAATGATCATAAAATATTAAAGTACATTTTCACTCAAAATGGTCAAAATATAAACCAAAGGAAATGGTTGGAGTTTATTAAAGGATAAAACTGCTCAAAACATTATCATATAGGGATGGTGATAATGGCGGAAGATGCTTTGAGTTGAAAAGACCATGCTAGCCTATATATGATGAGGATAAAAAAAGATACAATATTTATGGATTTTCAATTGATAGAACTAGATATTTCAATTAATGGGTAAAAATAATATCTAATTCAAATATTTGTTCAACCATCTATACAAGTGATGATTAAAGAGGTGGAAAAGAAAGACATTTAACTATAAAGGATGTTGATTAATGTACCTATGTTCAACATTGATTGAGATGGAATAATAATGTTAACGAACCATTTTTTTATCCCTACCATAAAATAAATAAAGAAGTATCTATTGAGTGTGGCTCATAGTACATCATTCTCTATTCATTCGAGAAGCACAAAGATGTATAGTGACCAGAATGAGTATTTTTGTTTGAATGAAAAGAAGAATAATATTGTATAGTAATATGCTTGGTGAATTTGTTTTCAGAAAGTTAAGGCCAAGAGAGAGAATTCTAAAGGGGATATTAAAACCATTACTCTTACTAGAATGAAAATTAGATAACTTCACCATGGATTTTGTCATTATACATCCCAAAATATCTAAAAACCATACAATAATTTGGTTTATCGTTGATCGCCTTGTGAATTTAGAATACTTCATTACAATCAGATAATATTTATCTCTTGATACATTTTCTAAATATATAATAATGATGTTGTGAGATTTATGGATTACCGCATTCGATTATATCTGATCAGGATCCATGGTTTACCTCAATGTTCGGAAGAGGTATTCTATAGTCTCAAGAAATATAGATATGTTTTAGTACTGATTATCATCCTCATACATATGGTTAGTCTAATAATAGAATTAAAAATCTATAATAAAATTTTATATCTTACTCTATTTATTTCAAAGGTAATTGGGAATAAAACAACCACTGGTAGAATTTTCTTATCAAAATAGTTTTCACACTCATATTCAGATGGATCCTTTTGAAGCCCTCTACGGTATGAAGTAAGGAAATCAAACATGCTTTAATGATATTGGGGAAATAATTATATTGGGAAATGACCTAGTTTTGGAAATGGAAAATAAGTTTAGATAAATTCAACAACATATACAATAAGCATAGAGTCAAAAAAGAAGATACACTGATAATTGATGAAAATACCTAGAGATTGATGTGGCTGAAAAAGTACTTCTAATAATATCTCCCTATAATGGAGTAATGATATTTTTAATGAAGTGAAATATAAGACCTATTTATATCATGCTTTTGAAATTCTGGATCATGTTCGGAAGGTATCTTGGAATCGACACTTCCACAGAATCTCTTCCATGTTCATGATGTGTTCCACGTGTCTCTCCATGGAAAAAGCATACATTATCCTTCCCATGTACTAAACATATAAATTGTACCACATGATAATGATCAGTCTTATAAATAATAACTGATAGAGATTCATGGTTGTGGATAAAATGTTCTATGAAAAAAGACCACTCTCCTGGTTAAATATTTAGGGAGGAGCCATACATTTGAGGAAGCTATATAGAATCCCGAGGACGTGATAAAGTAGAGGGATCCTCATTTGTTTTAATACAAGTGTATAATTTAGTGGGAGAAATTAATTTTATGGGGGTATAATGTAACACCTAAATACTTATAGTAAATATTTCTCCTTAAATAATTTTAATTTTTTAATAGCTTGCGTTGTATAAAACTGTGAGTTTAAAAGAACCACAAGACACTATTAATATAAACTATATGTTAAATTCATTGAAATAAATAGGAATAACGATTTTATAAGTAAATATAAATCTCTAACTCAATATGAATGTATTTATATGTTCTTAGAAAATAATCAAACAATTTTTTTAAAACCACTTTATTCTTGAAAGATATGTTTTCTTCATGAAATAAGATTTTATTATTTAAATGAATTAATTTAAATTTTTATATGTTCTAAAAAATATCTTTCATAAAATAAATTTATATTTTGAATCCATACTGTGAAAATAATTTTTTTCTAAAAACCTTTTTTTAATGAATAATGAAAAATAAGATTTTTCTTGCAAAATGTTTTTTCTTTTAATTTGTCTACATTGTCAATTTATATATTTGATGATTATTAAATAAAAATAATTATATTTTAATTTAAATTAATTGAATTATTTTTTTAAAAAAAATTAATTTTGTACCTAAAATTATTTTAGAAAAAATTTAGTTTTTAAAATGGTATATTTTTTAGAAACTATTATTCATGGTGTTTTCCAATTTTTTAAAGTTATATTCTGAAAAGTATATGTTTTGAGTTTTGAAAAATGGATATAAAATTTAGATTCATTATTTGAAAATTTAGGGAATAGTTCTATTTTATTTTTTTCAAAATGAATAGTAACCTTTGTATATTTTATTACCACGATAAGTGTAAATTAGGTCATTTATGTTACTAATATAATAATAAGTACAATATGTTGACCCTATCACATGAACATGTTTTCTTTAATGAATATAACGTGATCCATAAAACATAAGGATATAAATTAAGTTATTTACTGGAAACTTGTCTATAAAATTGACTTATATAATATTTAAATCAAATAATGTCGCAAATTGTCACTTTCTCTCTCTTAAATACCCCTTATTTTTTCACATGGGTACAAGGTTCTATTATGAACTAATATAAATATAAATTTATAACTTATAAAAAAATCATGATAAGAATTTATTTTTGGTTTTTTGGGGAACATAGAAGAAATTATGATATATATATATAATATTTTATTTAATAAAAATTTAAAGATTTCGCATTCATGGTTTAAATAATATATCAATTTTAATATTTTGTTTCCCAAAAAGATATATTAGACTATAAATATTTTTTAGAAATATAGAATATCCATTTTCAACATAGTATTTTTTTTAGTTTTTAGTGAACCAATCTGTATTTTAAATAATTACCCAATACTGATGTAGTAATTATTTGGTTACCGAAAATATCAATGAAATGTTAGTAAAAATATTTAAATAAATATAATTTTATATAATTAACGTGATAATATAATTTTATAGATTACCTTTACCTTTTAGCGATATTAAAAAATATTTTATTCGAGGTTAAATTGTTATCTTGGTATTTTAGAAATCCATGTAATGAATAGTGTTAATATTGACAATAGAGAAATTTTATAAAAATAATATATTATTAAATTATTTAAAACTCATAATACATATTTAAAAATAAAAAAACTAGTCTATGATGTTATCAAATTATCATTTATTATTTAATTGACATCACATTTGTAAAAACTACAACCTCTTAAAATTAAACAAGTTGTTATACTATTTAAAATTTAAATAGGAAAACTAAGGTTTAAAAAAATTCATATAGTTTAAAATAAAACCAAATATTGTCTTAAATCAATTGGTCGATGTTTTTAAAACATTATATATTTTTATATTTTAATAAATTACATTTTTTAATTATATGTATTGATATTAAATTTATTATAAATTAATATTTTTATAAATTCCAAAAGTTCCTCTCACCCGAATTATAAAAAGGGAACCACCTACCGCACTTATACATATCAAATTGAGAATTAAATTTATACCATACCAATGTAAATTTATTGTCAACTTCCCTAGACACATTATAGAGGTTCTTTTATTATCAGAATACCGACCCTAGTTTCTATAAAAGGATATGGAAAGGAAATTCTCCAAAGAATAGGTAGTCATCTTTACTGACTCTTTCAAGATAATTTATTCTTATACTACCTAATCATGTTTTTGTTACATTTTAATGAAATAAATATAGTATATCTTTTATTATGAGAAGTTTTTATTATTATTTAACAACCATATTCCACCTTTAATCTACCATACTAAAAACAAAACTTCTACGTGTGTGTATGTAATACATACCGTATCCACATTGTGGTGTAATATATTTTCTTACAACCACATAATTGGGATGGGTATAATGAAGAAATATTATTTATATATATATATATGATTATTATAAAATTATAATCATTAATTAAATTAATATTCTATCCTTTTCAATAGCATTTCACCATTAATGGAATAATTCAATCGCTTGTGCGTTCGTACGACCTACAATATCAATGATACGATATGATTCATTTTCCATATTCACTAATCATGAATTATTATGTAACTGTGTTTGACGAATAACTATGATATATATTACTTTAATATAATTTTATAAATGATGTAATTATATCATATCCACAACAACTATGAATTTTACGATTAAATATGCATGGAAAAATTATGTAGATAACACCTGAAAGAAGGAAAATAATGAACTATTATTAAAAATTGGGTGATAAGATGATATAATAAGATGATATATAATATCATGAATATTAATATAATTCTATTATAGATCAATAAAATGCTTTAAATTGTTATATTTTAGGTTCATATATATATAAAAAAAATTAGAAAATAGGTAAGGGTTAATTTCACAATCTCATTATTATTCAGGATTTTCATTACGTCAGTATCTAATGGGGAATATTTATCTTCCATAGCCATATTTATTAAAAAAAATCATAATATTATTACGATTATTATTCAATTGTTTAATTTTATTTTTTATAATGTGTGAAATTTTAATTAATGGTTGAAATGGAATGTTTTTTCATTTTCTATAAAATGTACTTTGTGACTTTTCCATTAAAAATTTGAAAAGAATATTTTTTAACTTATAGAGAATGAATATATTTCACCTATTTCATGATTCCTTAATGAATTTATTTTATAAAAAAAGAAAACTTTTTGAAAATTGAAATTATTTTTTCATCAAGAATTATTTTTATGTGATCTCTCAAAAGTATTTTCCTTTTACTATAACATAATTTTATGTTACTTATGCTTTATTTGGGATATTATTCAAGGATTATACCCCTATTATTTATATGGTTGGTTTATATTGATGATTTAATGATATATATATGAAACCCATTTCATCTCCATGTGTTATGTTATGGGGGAGATATATTTATAAAACCCAATTAATTTTTTGGGTTCTTATATGATGAATGGATTTTGTTCTTTTGGCACACATATGTAGGGTTTTCATTACACGAGGGGTGGAACCTATATATACCTAAAATTAATGGGTTAATTATTTATATCTCATGTGATAGAAAATACAGTAATGTGGAGTGGACATGGTTCAATAATATAGTGCTGGAATGGGGAGTGAACCTGGTCAAGTAATGAACTTTTTCCACTATGATAGTCTTCTAAATGACCTAAGAATAATATTTAAATGATTTTAAATCGATGATTGTGATCTAAAATTCCATTTAATATGACATGTTATCATGTAATATGTTCTTTAATTTTTTATGAACTTCTATGAATTATACCATGATATGATATATTGATTTTTTATATCCAGGATATAATTTTCAAATATTTTATTTTTGTTCAGATACCTTATGAATACGATATGATTTTTATCTATATTATTTAACCTTAATGATAACATGAGATATCAAATTATTATTTATATTTTTTCCAATATATAAAGAAAGATATTAAGTAATATGCTTCAAAAAGGGTCCTAGTAATTACAGAGTAAGCAGGAGACAATGTAGATATTTTATGTATCAATTTCTTATGCTTCCATGTTTCCAAATATACTAAACATATACTATTTTCACATGGTTTTGTTTTATTATTTAATTAATATTATTCAATATAGATATAAAATCTATGTATAGTTGGTATAGACTTTCATAAAACACATGATTGCAAAACCTTTTTCATTGTTCTCCCAATCCCATGTGGTCCTCCCCAAAAACGATGGATGAAAAATCTCTATAAGTTGAATAATATCCATATCAAGAGAAAACCTCCTTAGTAACCAATTATAAATTCTCTTAAATAATAAATGATACCCCAAAAATATATTACTATATATAAAAAATAATCATCATTAATTGAATTCTTTACATATCATATGAAATAACACATACATCTCAAAAGAATTAATTATTTTTCAACCAATAATATAATTTCCCATAAGGGAAAAAAATTCCTTTTGAGAAAGATGCATTATTAGTAGTTGGATTAGTAGTTTTATTTTTTTATGTTGGTAACCTGGAATATTGGTCAGCTATAATTGTTTCAACAACATTCAAATATTTTATATGCTAATAAAACACATATAATAATAAATTCCAACTTATAAGCCCTGGTTTGGATTATTTTATTCAAATGATATTTAAGAGAAGAATGGATAGTGAATATTATGGATTTTGAACCTATAAGATATTGCATAATGTTTTATAAGGAAAAAAAGAAAAAACAACTCTTTCATATTAGAATAACGGTTCATTTAAGAATTATAAAAAAACATTCTAGAATAATAAATCACAAGTAAACTATTTGATTTTCATTTTCCTAAAACTGCCCCTACTGCCCAATCTCTAGAACTTCACATTTAATTGAATGACAATTTCAAGTAAGGTGTCATGATTATTGGTGAATATATGATCTTTTACATTAGAAAATTAAATTACTCTTGACACATTCCATCAAACATAAAAGGATTAAAATTTAATAATAGTTGCCTAATGATTTTATAAATAATATCAATGAAATGATGGTAAAAACAAGAATTATGTAAGAAATATCTAATTTGTTCTAAATTTAGAGGAGGGGTAATATTTTCAATCACATAAATATTATAGTTTTTTAATTTTATTGAAATCATAGAAGCCACATGTTCTAAGATAATTCCTTTAGTAATCATTATCTAAAACTATTCCCAATTTAAGAGAAGGGATGTATCCTTATACCTATATAAAAAACATCCAAATTTTCCTACTCGCCTTTAAAATTAGATCCATAAAAAAATAAACCACAAAAAATTAATAATTAAATAAATCATATCAATAAATAAGTTCATCATAATCCATTGAAAAATGATAGGTGCACCACCAAAAAAAAGGGAATCTTCAGGTAGGAAAATGTCATAAAGGGGAATGTGAAAATAGTTTTATCCTAAACATAAAAGGAAATTTTAAATTGTTTGTAAGAACAATATCCATCCATGAATTATTAAAACTAATTTCAATATAAACTATGAAGCATTTTATTTATGAATGGTATTGGAAAATTTCCTTTTCAAGTAGAAAAGTTAATCTTTATATAATCATTACAGGCTCTCCATTTTATTCCAATCCAATATTAATTGTTTCCATTTTTCTTCTTCATAACAATAATAAAACATAAATTATTAATAATTAATTATATATGAATAAACCATGGTTCTTCATAAATAGGAAAAATTATTTTGTCATCAATCTAAGTAATTATTCCTCACTAATAACCACATTCATGATTAGATTTTATATTTTTTAACCCTTGACTCTAGAATTGTAATTGGGATCTATTGGGATTTTATTCCTAAAATAAGATGGGCTTATTCCATTAATATTAGCTATAGGCCATCCAATTATATAATTAAACTTCCTTAAAATTGATAACAAACTCTTTTCCTGACTCACTACTAACTCATCTATGATAATGATAGGAAAGGTAGATATTTCACAAAAAAAAGAATATTTCAGATAAGAGGGAAGTTGATTTATATCTAATGTCAGTAATTATTGAAAATAATGAAGGATGTTTGGCCCAAGAGATCAAATGTCCCCAATGTGATTCCTAAAAATTAAATGAGAGCTTATGAAATACTGATACACGTAGATGAAAATATTATAAAAAAATTTGAATCAGTTCTCATTTTTTTATAGAATTTTTTTACTACAAATTGATCAATATTTTGAAAAAATTCATGCTCATAATAATAACTCAAATAAAAACATGCTCATTATTACAAATTTAAACATGATTGATTACATAAATAGGAACTTAAGACATCTCTAAGGATTAGGAGGTCTAGTGTCTTGGGAAATTAGGTAAATTTCATAATAACTTAAAACATGAAATACACATCAATATTGAAAACTTCTTTTACATGACCACACAGATTCCTTCGTACTTAGCATTTCATGGGTTAACCTGAGGCCATGAATAAGAAAAGGGTGACCTAGAAAGCCCAGTAAGGGAGTACAGAAGGCATAATTTATGAATAATATACATGTTAGTCAATAGTAATATCAATGTAGGATAAGAGAAACATTATCATAAAGGTATGATATAGCATGAGTATCATAACATGGAAATGTTGCAACACCATTTAACGTGATATTAGAATGATCCAAGGCTCATTGAACACGAAGCATGAGTAAACCCCTATTTCACTTGAATTATCATGATTAAACCCTCATTTCACTTGACATATCATGATTCTAATCATTACCCGATTCATTGGAGCGCTATTAGGGTGCACCCTTCTTTCTCATTTCATCTCATGCGTAAGTGTTCCGCAAAGATCATACAATATTTATTCATTAACAATCATCACATATTCCATAATAAAGGAATTTGGAATTCATAAATGAAACTCTATAATCAATTCGTAAATGTTCATAATGTTGAATACCCTTGATAGATAAATGTGCATGGCATTCACTACATAATGACATTGTCTTGGAAAATCACTCTGCAATTTCAGCTGCATAACGGTGTAACATAAGGATTCATAAATGTTTTTATGAGAGATAAAGGGGTATCTCATCATATTTTCATGAAATTTAATGTTAGGGGTCATATAGATACATTTACCAATGTATGTATTGTAATTTAGTTGCATAATATAACATAATTTGGTAAATGTAAATGAGAAGATAGAAATTCCCTACAGAATTTTAGGATGGTAATGGGTGTACATGAGAGGCATTAATGAGAGAAAAAGAGGCCTATATTAATTAAAACATAAAGATATAAGTGTGGGATATATTATAAATCAAATCCCAAATTTATTAATTGAAAATAAAAGGGAATAAAAACCTAAAGAACGTGGGAAAATCGAGAAAGGAAAGAAATCCCTTACTTGGAAGTGTGATCCCAAAGGCAATGGAGAGGCTTGAGAAGAGAATAATGGGGGATGGGGTGCCTTGGGAGGATTCTTAATAGTGGTGAATAGTGTTTTTTTCGAGCTCTAAATGGTTTTAGTGACGAGTAATGGAATATTTTGTGGGTTTATATAGGAAAGGAGAGAAAATTCTTTATTACATTGGTTTTGGATTCCACACATTAAACTAATCAAAAACACAAATGATATCATGGTTTCTGCACATATTTTTTCCAAAATTACAGTGGAAAAAATAATATTCTAAGGCCAATGTCCGAACTTATTAAAATATTTTGCTTTTTTATTTGTAGGTGAGTCACACTCCCAAGGAAATCATTTGAAAATGATAAAATGTTTTATAAGTCTTAGAGGGTCCACAAAGGATTTGTAAAATAAATCAAACAAAACAAAAATCAAATTATAAGGTAAAACATAAATTTTATGAAAATACATTTAATATTATTTTATTACATCACTATTGGGTCATTATGATATCCTAAACCATAATATATATTTAAACAGTATTTAATTTTTACCCAAAAATTTGAATGTCTCTAAAAATTATATAAAATTCACCATTGGATAATTTTAATGTCTTGATTAAACTAATAATATTATTTATATCTAAATAATTTTCTAAATCTTATCATTTTCAATTTTAAAATTAAAATAGACATTTATTGAAAATTTAGGGGTTTTGAAAAAAAATGTTTTCAAACCACAATAGAAATTAAAATTATATTCATAAAAATCATACGATCATTTATATTTAATAAAAGTAATTTATGAATAATAATGTTTTATTAATATATTATTTAATTCAAAAATCCATTATTTCATCAAAATAGTTTTCTTTATTGATTATTAACTAAATATACTATTTTCCTTTAAAATCTATTTACAAAGTAACAATAATAAAATGAATGTTTATCATTTATTCTATAAACAATTATAAAATTAATAATAGTTCTAGTGTATTGATACATATATCTTTATAACACCTGTGTATGACATACAATTAAGGTGTGAGATGGTAATAGAACCATAGGGTGGCTCAGATAACATCGCTCGGGTGGTAATCTCTATTAACTTACACATATCTTATAGGATGTTTCGTTCAATGTTGAATCTTGGCTTGGGCTGGGTCAAGAGAAAATCCCAATGACACGACATACTTTCAAAGCTCTGATAAAAGGGCTTTGTATGTAGAAATTATATTGGATGACTTCATCGCTTCCTTTATTTGAGTAAATTGGATTTGTTAAATCCTTATATTTATATTAATCATGTTATCATTGTTCAACGATATATTAGAAATGGTAATAATTCTGACAATATTTTAAAATCCAACAATATAAAACCAAAGAAGTTCATATGTTTTATATAACCATTTTACATAATAATACATTTAATTAGATCAAGAAAAATTTCCATTAATAAATGTTTGGGTGGTTAGAATCTTCCCCCCTTATGATATTTCACCCTAAAGAATATTGTTTTCCCTCAACAAAATAGATGTGGGTAACTCTGCCTCATCATATCCTCTATTTCCCGGTTGTTTCTTCAAACTTTTGGTTTCACCACAACACCCTAAAGAATGGAATTGTCTTATATCGTAGAACATTTTCCATATAATCTATGATCTTCACCAGCTTCTCTTAATAAGAGAAGTCATTCTCTAATGGCACTACCTCTATATTGAGTTCATGTGATGGGTCTGGTACGTACTTCTTCAAAAGTGATACATAGAATTCATAATGTACTTTATATTGATTTAGTGGTAGTTCTAGTAGATATTACACTTTTCCAATGTGATCAAGAATCTCAAAAGGGTCGTTGTACCATGGACTAACCTTTCCCTTCTTACAAAATATCATAACTCACTTTCACGGTGATAGGCGAATGAATACCATGTCTCCAACATCAAACTCTTGGTCTCATCTATGATTACAATCATAGCTCTTTTGTTGACTATGAGTAGCTTTAATGTTCTACAAGCTGGTCTTAACCTTCTCTACAATTTCATTGACTATTTTGGGACCTAGGAGTTTTCGCTCCCTAACATCATCCCAACATGTCGGTGTTCTGCACCTCTTCCCATAAATTGCTTCATAAGGAGCAGTTTGAATGCTTGAGTGGAAACTATTATTGTACGAGAACTCAACCAGAGGAAGATGTTGATCCCATTCTCCTGTAAACTCCATTGAACATGATATCGACATTTCCTCAAGTGTTTGGATAGTCCTCCCAGATTGGGCATCAGTTTGAGGATAATAAGTCATGCTGAAGATTATCTCAGTATTCATATCATGTTGGAGACTCTTCGAGGACATAGTTGTGAATCATGGATCTTTATCAGATATAATAGGTTGTGGTACTACATTAAACCATTCCACATCTATAATGTATATCTGTGCCATTTGATCAATTTAAAAACCCTCCCAAATTGCAATGAAGTGTGCAACCTTTTCATGGTGATACAAAACCACCCATATAGCATTGTTCCCTTTAGATTTCTTCAGAAGTCTGATGAAAAAGTCTGTGGTGATGATCTCCCATTTCAATATTTTTATGGTTAATAGTTTCATTTCCCCCATAGAAATGTACCTCTCAGCATTAACTTTTTGACTTACTATGAACATTGATGTATACTCATCAATATCCTTCTTCATGTTATCCCACCAATAATGCTCTCAGAGAACTCGATATACCTTTGTGTTTCCCGGGTGAGTGGAAAAATTTTATCTATGTCTATCATTTAAAAGTTATTAATTTAGATCTGGATTTTATGGAATACATAGTCTTTTACTAAATCTCACAATTCCTTATTCATTAACATTTAACTCGGAGGATTTCCCTTTTTTGATAGTTTCCAATATCTTAATAATTTCTACATCATCTTTTTGAGCATCATGTCTCCTTTCCAAAAGATATGTTTGAGAAATTATTTGTTAAAGGACTGACGATGTTCCCCAACTTTATGATTCTACTATACATCTTCATCAAATATATGAAGATTAGATCCTTTTCAATTATCATCAATGATATAATCACGAGGTCCTTTCTACTTAGATCCTTTGCCACATTGTTCCCTTGACAAAGGTGGTAATGAATTGAACAATCATAGTATTTAATCTTCTCTAACCATCTTTGTTGATGCATGATCAACTATTTCTGGGTGAATATATAGTGGATGATTTTGTGATTTTTATATATTTCACACTTCTCCCCAAAGAGGTAATGCCACCAAATTATCAAAAGAAGATTACTGCAACCAAATCAAGATCATGTGTTGGTTAGTTTTTATCGTAAAAATTCAATTGAATTGAATCATAGGAAATGAATTTTTCAAATTTCATCAACACAAAGAGCATTCCCATATTTTAAGAATCACTGGATACCAAAAAAACATCTCCACTTTTGGGTAGTGTGGGAATGGGTGTAGTGATCTGTCTCATTTTCAACTTCTTGAAGCAATATTCATATTCATCACTCGAAGAAATATTTACTGCCTTATGAGTTAGCTTGGTATGAAGGTTGGATAATCATGAAAAATTTATCACAAATTGGAAATAACATCCCACTAACAACATGAAGTTATGGATATCAGTCAGTGATGTTGGCCTCGGCTATCCCTAAATTCTGGCTATCTTGGAGGGATCCACAGATTCCCCTTTACCTGTGATGATATGACCCAATAATGAGACCTCCTTCAACCATATCTCACACTTTAAATACTTTTGAAATAGATTCTCTATTCTCAAGGTCTCTAGTACAGTTCTTATATTCTCCTCATGATCTTCTATGGTTTTTGAGTATATTAAAATTTCGTCTATAAAGACTACCAATAATATTTCTAGATAATCCTTAAAGACTATATTCATGAAGTCCTTGAAAAATGATAGAGTATTAGTGAATCTGAAAGGAAATACTATGAATTTATAGTGGAAGTATCTTGTACAAAAAGGAGTCTTGGGGATATCCTCTTTCTTTACCCTTACTTAGTAATATCCTGACTGCAGATCCACCTTGGAGAAGTGTTGTTCTCCACGTAGTTGATCGAAAAAGTCACCAATTTTTGGTCGAGGATACTTTTTCTTTATCGTAATTTTATTGAGTTCATGATAATCAATACAAAGGCACATTAACAAATCATTATTCTTGATTAAGAGGACAGGTTCACCCCTTAGTGAAGAACATGAGTGTATCAACCCTTTATCCAAATTCTCATGTTGTTGATTCTTCAGCTCCTCAAGCTCCACAATGGACATTCTATATGATGTCTTTGGAATTAGAAACACCCTATGAATAAGATAAATTGATAATTCAACATCTATTCTAGGAAGAAGGCAAGAAACTATTTCATGAAACACTTTAGAGAATTTCCCCACAATAATCATGTATTCAAGGATGGTTGCTTCTTTAGACTCAATCATCTATGCAAGATACAAATACTAAAATGGAAGTATTATCTATGCTTTAAATGATGGTTATAAATAAAATTTATCCTCCTCTAGCACTTTTACAGAATTGGTGGTCGACTCTCTACATGGAGAGTGATTTCGCTCTCATAGTAATTTATGATGGATCTATATAAAGAAAGCCAATACATGCTAATAATTACATCAAATTCCACAAGAGGGAGCATGACAAGGTTTCTTAGGAAGTTAAATCTAAAAATAATTATATAAGAGAAGTTATATTCATCGGATGCAGTGATTTCCCCATTTACCATTCTCATCGACATATTTACTTCCATCATTTTTGGTGGTGTTGGTATTGTTCTACTAATAATTGGAGATATAAAAGAAATATTATAACCATAATTAAAAATTATATTCACTATTCATGAATGAATAACTAGTGTACCAATTACCAATTCATTTTCGGGGTTCACTTCAGTGGTAGGGATGAAAAAATCTCTCCCTTGCTGCCTTGGAGGTTGTTAGTTGCCTCAAAAAACCCTTGGTTAAGGAAATGGTTTTCAAAGTGTCCCGGTTCTCTAGATTTGAAGTAATGAACAATTCATTGAGGGTTGAATGGAGCATTCCAATCCTCTATCATAGCTGCATGTTTTTCTTATTTGTAGTTAATTTCCAGGTGCCCTTGTCTTCCACACCTAAACCGTTTCCTTGTTCTCTTCATGAAATTTATGAGTACATCTTTCCACACCTTTATCATGTGGGGTGCAGGATTTTATTAGCACCATTGGAATTATCCCTTAGACTACCAGAATTAAATTATACCTTACACTTCTTATCCCCATGACACCCCTAAGATTTTCTGATATATATTTGTTATTTGACGGAACATCGAACAATTTCCTCAAAGCCATCAATGTCACATATCAATAAGGCTTTCTATAGGATTTTGTTTATCCAACTAAATAACTGGAGAACATTGCATTCAGAGATAACGACAAATCCATAGGAATATCATGAAAACCTTGTGATGTTTGTATCATATGATCTAATGGTTTTGTCTTCTTTTTTCATGAGGGAAAGGAAGTCCATTTCTATCTTATGTCAGAGTGCGTGAGTAAAATATTTGTTGGAAAAAAATTCTAGAAATCCTTCTTTTCCAACACCTCAATCTCTTCCTCAGGCAAAACATTTTTTTATCAATGTCCACCATTGACCAGCTTCACTATCCATAAGATAAGAATATAGAAGAACCTTCTATTATTCAGGACATTGAAGGATGTAGAAGTTCTTTTATATGGATTTGATCTATTCTTAACTGATTAAGGGATCAGATGATACATTAAAAGTAGGAGGCCTTTTCCTCATTAAGATCTCGATTACATCTTGTTCTTTCTAGGGGGTAGGGGGTTAACGTTCCTCTTGACATATTTTTCTATTCAAAACATGAGTTAATAGAGTGTGTATTGTGACAAATTTTTCGATTCCTGCTCCCATCAGATGGGGCATCTCCTTAGATTAGTCATCACATTGATCTTAACATCAGTTGTTAGCCCGAGTCCTTCTTTTACTGGCCATTGGATGGAATGAAAGGAATTTTAGGGGTGACCTATAATGGGGAATTCAAATGCAAAATGGTATAACAACTTATATATTACATTTATTTCCTTAACTTTTGAATTTGTATTATTCAATTTATGTTATCCATGATTTACTTCCCAATATATATTATTTGGGACTTTCTTTATTCCCTTAATAATGTTTCATACTAAGTTCATGAATTTACCAAATCATATCCCCTAGGAGTTTATTAACCAAGAGTGTATCAAGTCCCATTATCATGTAGAAGTTCCCATTCGAGTCTAGCTCAATGTGGGGTTTTCAGGTTTTACCCCAAGATACATATGTGCCAGAGCTTCCTCTACCTGCTCGTATCCATACATGGATTTATTTTCTTGATAAAACACTTAATTATTACTCACAAAAATTAGGTATGTTTTTATTATATTAGTCTTATCCCTAAGGATTTTACTAGGGTTAGTTAATCCTAATACCAAAAATTAATAAACCTATCCTTTGATAACAACTATAACAACCCTACTCTTTATTACAAACATAAACATGATTTAATACATAACCATGCACATAAAGAAACACTGAAGATCTATAGGTCTAGTGTCTTTTGAATATAGTAACATCACATTACAACATAAAACATGAAATACACATCTTTATTAATAAGTTCTTTCACATGACCACACACATTCCTTCATACATTGTATTGAATGGGATAACCTAAAGACATAAATAAGAAAAGGGTGAGCTATAAATCCCACTAATGGAGTAAAAATAAGATAACATTAATAATAAAGTAAATTTTAGGAAATAGGCATATCAATGTATCATAAGATAAACATGAACACAAATGAATGATATATCAGGATTATCATAACATGGAAATATGGCAACAATATGTAACATGGTATTATCATGATCTAAGGATCATTTCACTAGGAGCATTTATAAAACATTATTTCACTTGAATTAGAATTAATATAACCCTAGTTCACTTAACATGTCATGATACTAATCTTTATCCAATACATTTGAGTGCTATCATGGTGCAACCTTCTTAACCATTTCATTTCATGCATAAGTGTGCCAAAAAGATCATACAACATGGATTCCTTAAACATGATCATTTATTATATGATAAAGGAATATGGAAGTCATAGAATAAACACTATTATAAATAAGTAAATTCTCATAAATGTGTATATCCTTGAAAGAGAAATGGTCATGGTATTCACTACACAATGACTTTGGCTTGGAAAATTGTGGTGCAATTTCGGCAGCATAAAAACGTTAAATAAAGATTCATAAAAAAGGTTGATGAGAGGTAATGTGGTATATAATAATATGTAACTGAAATGGATTGTAAGGGGGTCATATTGATACACGTACTAATATATTTAATGGAATTTAGATGTGTAATATAAACGAATTGCTTTAATGTAAAGGAAAAGAGAGAAATTCCTTACAGAATTTCGGCATGGAAACAGGTGTAAATAAGAGGCATTAATGAGAGATAAAATGTCTCTAATCATTAAATCAGAAGTAGGGAAGTATGGGGGTTGTGAGAAATCATAAACCAACATTTTTAGTTTAAAATACAATAGAAGAAAAATATAAAGGAACATGGAAAAATGATAAAGGAATTAAATACCTTCTTGGAAATGTGGTCCAAAAGTCTTGAGAGTGGATTGAGAGAGGATTATTGGGAGATTCAGGATACATGGGTGTATAATATAAAGAAGTGAGATAGGGTTGGTTGAGATCCAAATGGTTTTATTGAAGAATAATGAGATATTGAGTGGGTTTATATAGGAAAGAAGAGGGAATTATTTATTATTTAGGTTTTGGACAACACACATTAAACTAATCCAAACCAAAAACCATCTCATGGTTTTTTCACTTAGTTTATTTCAAAGTGGAGTGGATAAAAATAATTTATATGTAAAATGGAATAACATATTATAATAATATGCTTTATTATTTGGAGGTGAGTCACACTCTCAAAGAAATCATTTTAAAATGTTAAAATGTTGTATAGGTCTTAGAGGGTCCACTAAGGCTTTGTAATATTAATCAAAAAACATAAAATAATATTACTTTAACGGTAAAACATATATTGGCTGAAAATACTTTTTATTTAATTTTATTACATCACTATTGGGTCATTATGATATCAAAACACACATTATATAATTAAATGGTATTTAATTTTTACACATAATTTCTACTGTCTCAGGAAATTATGAATAATTCACCAATGGATAATTTTAACATCATTATTCAAAAAATAATATTCATTTTATATAAATAATTTTATAAATATGTGAATTTTTACTTTTAATATGAAAACTGACAATTTTTGAAAATTCATGGGTTTTGACAAAAAAAGTTTTCAAACCTTAATAACAAATACAATTGTATTCATAAAATTTATACGATCATTTGAATTTAATAAAAAATAAATTAATAATAATAATGATAATATTTTATTAAAATATTATTTAATCCAAAAATACATTAATTCATCAATATATATTTCTTAATTATATATCAACTAAAAATAATATTGTTTCTTTAAATACCATTTATAAAGTAATAATAATAAAATGAATGTATATTTTTTTATTATATTCAAAACTAATGCATGTAATCATAGTGCAAGGGTCTTGTTAAATATCCCCTTATAACACCATCATAGGACCTAAGTGTATGGTGTGAAATTGTAATAGACTCTTGGGGTGGCTCAGATAACATCACCTTGGTGGTAATCTCTATTTACTTCAACATCTCCCGTAGGCGGTTCTATTCAAGTTTAATGTGTTGAAGCTCAGTTTCGGTTTGGTCAAGAGTGAAGCCTACTGATGCCACCTTATTTCCGAGCATTGAAAAATGGGCTTCTTATGGAGAAAATCCACCCAATGTGACCATCACTTCCTTTTTCTAAGGAAATTGGATTTGTTAAAGCCGTATATTTATACTAGTCATGTGATCACTATTCAATGGCTATGTTAGGAATGGTACCAATTTGTAACGGTATATTAAAATCCAAAAACACAAAACCAAAAGAAGTGAATATGTTTTATATACCCATGTTATATAATAATAAATTTAATTAGATCGAGATGAATTTCCATTAATTAATGTTTGGGTCATTATAACTCAACTCTACATATTTACTAGAGGAAATTCCTTTATATGTCTCATCATATGTGGTGTTACTATTTATTTCTTCAATCATCCTCCAAATGGATTATTTTTAATCATCAAATGGTTTTTCAGATTCATGAATACTATTAATAAAATAGGTTATAGATTGTGGTGGAATATTTTAATTTTCAAAAACATTAAACTCCTCACTCTGATCTCTTAGACTGAAAATACATATTATTTTAGAAAAAGTTAGTTTTTCTCCACTAGTGAAATGTAGTGGCCTACCAGTTATGTTTGGGTATTCATTGTCACACACTATATCAAGTATACGGAAATAAATAGGTAATTGTATTCTAATCCTTAGTATGAAATCATCATCTATTCCTATAGTGTAGGTAATGGATATATAAAAGATTCCAGTTATGGGAAGCATATATCCCAATATTTATTATATAAATAGTGAGTAGGGTTTATTGTTAGTACAAGCACTAAGATTACAATGAAAGTTGACATGACCACTATTTATTTAGGTACTACTAATCCTAAAACTACCATTATCATTGAACTTAGTAGGTATCCTAATATAATTTACACAACTAAAATCCCAATTTGAAATGTATTTTTAAAATTAATTACACATTTCTGTCAATATATTTTATCAATATTTATGATATGAATGAACTAAAACTAAATCTTTTAATAATGGGATATTAATATGTACATTTTTTTAAAACATAAGATATTTGAGAATCTTGGGTTTAGGATTAGTCTTATTAATTATCATAGGAAATGGAATATATGGAGGAAATTCAATAAATGTGTACAATCCATTCAGGCTCTTTCACAATAAATTATTTTAATTTATTTTTCCTATTTTTTATCTTTTTATCACCATTCATAACAGGTGGTACAATTAGGTTTGTTATAGATTTCAACATGGCTATCTTGATTTCTAGTTTTAGATATTTTATTAAATTGGAAATCATTATCTTCCAGAATATTATTCACATATGGTTTAGGATTCCAATGGCTTCTCAGTGAGTGTAAACACCACCATTAATAGTGAAATCTATGAGATTCTCCAACGTATTATATTCATTAATTTATTGAAATATCAATTTTTCTCTTTTATTCAATATACAAACTTTTAGTCCATTTTTTTAATTCCAATCTTTATATCCTAGAATCATAATATGTTTTATCTAAATCATAATGTGAATTTTGTTTATCAAATTGAGTCATGGACTTTTCATCTTGAGAATCCATCCTATTCAAAAAAATTTCCATCTAAAAAATCATTTAGATCTAAATTTTTTATTTTAGAACTAGATTTCCTTGGCCTTTATAGGTTTGTGTATGGATTCCATTGTTTTTCTTAAAACCAGGAGGAATATCAAGTCAAGACATACATTCTTCTATAAAAGAATGATTTGGATGGCATCTATAGCCCTAATTGTAGTAATTAGATAAAAGGTCATCCTTAGGTATCATACTTTTTTCATAACTAATGAATTTTGAATTTTTAGGTGGTTGGTTAAGAATATAAAAGATAGGGAAACAAGAGTTTGAATCAACGTATATGCCATAGTATTGGAATTTATCCTTACATAAGTTTCGATTATTCTAATTATAATAACTAACATCATCCAATTTATCTTTTTGAGAATGTTTATGCTCATTTATATGTATTATTATTCTCCTCAAAATCATTTTTTGGGAGTTTTGGAAAAGTTTGTTATATATTTTCTTTAATTATTTAGCTGTATAGTTACCAATAATCCACCTATATGATTGATAAATAGGTGTCTTATATTATGGTGTGTGGCTATTCTAAAAAGTTTTTATTAATAACTATGAACTATACTAGTGACTGGGGAACTATTTAAGAGTTTTTCTAAATATATCCCATGCCTCATGAAATAACTCACACTTATCATGCAATAACCTAGTGATTTTATGCATCATTTTAGTTTTTATTCTCCATTTGTAAAATGTAATCATAAATTCATTAAATAATTGATCCCAAATATAAAAAATTATACTCATTAAATTATTTAAACCATTTGCAAGAATTTATATTCAAGGAAAAAGGGAAAACTATATGTTTTAACACATTTTCACTCAATCCTCTTGATTTAATATGCTTCACCACAAAATATATATCCCCATGGAAGTAAAAAATATTCTTCATTATAAATTATATTTTATAAAGGAATCATGGAAGGATGAAATTTCTTTATCTAATAATTCTGTACCTAAGGGTTGTGTCTAATATAAGATGGATTACTACAGATAGTAGGAACCTAAACCCAATTAAATACTACACTATCAATGAATTCATTTCCTGGTGGTTTTGGATTAATATTTCCATGGTCTATTATTATTTAGATTTTCTATATTTTCTTCCATTTTACCTTTTCCTCATCCTCTTTTAGTGAACCAATATTTTTGTGAATATCATAAATGAAAGGCTCTAGGATTTGACAAAAATACCAAGAAAACATACAAAAATAAATTAATAAAATACAAGGTAACAAACCAAAACACCCAAAAATAGTAAATAACTAAATTAGAGGGATGCATATAAACAAAATATTAAGAATAAAAAAAAATTCAAACATGTAAACAATAAGAGATGAACTTATCGCATGGAAAAAGGATTAACAATTATAATGATAGGGAACTTGATTGACTAATTTAATATGTGTTCATTAAATGATGCCTAAAATACATTCACTAGAAATGGGATTTAAAATTGTTAACTAGATTTTTACACATGTTGACTTATGACTTATGAAATTATAAATTTTATCAAATATATAACTAAATCATTCATAAAAATGAAAAAATTGGTTTTCAAAAAAAAAAAATTTGTAAAATAAATTTTCCATCCACTCTTACAATAAATATCTAGTCAGATGATACAAATATAAAATTATTTTTTAAAAAAATTAACAAAGAACAATTTTATTAATTTCGAATGATAAGAATAATAAATGAATTAATAATTAAAGAGATAATAGAAATCCTGGATGAAATTATTTATAAATGAAGTATATAAAGATTTACGTATTCAATCTTGTTCCTCAATATAAATTATCTAGAACAAAATATTCATTTTAACAACTTTAAATGATTTTATTAAAATTAATAGTGGAAAGAGTAAAATAAATAATAAAATAATCTCCTCTAAAAAGGATCGTATCTACCTTATTATGGTGGGTTCTCTCCCCTGTTTTCTCACTCTGAAAAGTCAGTAAAAATTATATGAATCCATCAGTATGTTTCCCATATTTGTAGTAATATATTCTTTGATTTTATTTTTACCAAATTTTATATCATTCTCACCGATTATTTATTCTGTTGGTGGTAGCCTATAGTTCACCCTTTTTCTTCCAGTCTCATGAAGGGAACAAAACAATGTTTTGAACATCTAACTACCAAAAAATCCCATTCATATCATTCTTCAGTGACATGAAAAATGAATCTTGAAATGGTTTGTGATTGATACCATCTACCCAAAAAACTCTAATAAATTCTAAATGCCTCAAAACGCTTCGTCCATCTCCATAGTGTATATCCAATTCCTTAAAATTACCCTTTTGATGGTGGGGGAACATTAGATGTTATACCTACATAGTATTACCCTTATGCAGGCTCAGTGAGACTTTAATAATCTCACACCCTATGACTAACCTTCTAGAGAAAATCATAAAACTATGAAAACATTAAACCTCGTCTTGACATTCTTCAGGCCTCATTTTTTCATTCGTTAACATGCATTGGAAATGTTCATCTTCAACAAACACATATAGTATAGCTTCATCTCATCAAAACAAAGTCGGGATTACACTAAATCAAGTTAATTTTCATCAAAAAGAGTTCTATAAAAAAAATTACCTTGATTGAATCTTTGATCATTCCATTTGATCAATGGACCTCAGATAACCTTGAAGATTTAGATTCATATATCAAAATCTTCATTTATACAAAAGAAATAACATTAATATATCATTATGTTCTATTTTATAGACTACCTAGGTACATCTTCTTCCATGTTAGGTCATTTTTTGTGATTATTTAGAATCACAATGTGGAAATTTGTCGAACACCATGTGTAGGACAACCATCAAGAACATATCCCCAAAATTGGTGTCAAAGGTGTCCTTCTTAGTTCCCCATTTGGACCATAAAAATTCAAAATTGCAATAAAAACATTTATTATATATTATAAATAATATATTGTCTATTTTGTTAATTATTCATTAATTTCCTTCTTAACAAATAATCATTGTCCTGACCTTAACTTCAGTTCGTCTCCTTCTTCAAGTGTGTAAGAAAAAATTCCACCCCTCCTGAAATTAATGTTTCTTCCCCCATTAATCAGAATCAGTTCTCCATTTTATATATATTGACTATCCTACTTCATTCATGCATCCCGAATTTATCAAATTTAGTAATTCCAAGTTGAATGAATACTTATTCTCGAAAGGAATCCTGACTCCAAAGTAATCATTCTTTTTCATTATGTATATCATTATTATCTTAAAACTGATGATTTTATAATCTTTTCATGTCAACTTCTTCTTATTTTATCTACATGATCATGAAAATTGGATTGAATGATGTTACCCAGACCTGGAATCTGGATCATCCTCAACACGATGTAACTTTTGAACAATGAACTAAGCTTAGTTTTATATGGAATTTCATTTTTTATATTTTCCTTATGTATTGAATTAATTAGGTCTCATTACATTTTGTTGTATTAACAAAGAATAACCATTCAATTCCATCAGACATCCATCTTCAATTTAATCAACATCATAAAAAATAATAAATTCTAGGGATAAATAGTGGTATGAACCATACAGAATATTCGAATCCACTTTGACATTATTTTAACATAGAGATACTTTCAACAATCTCAATATCCTATTTAGCCTCCAAATGAGTCGGTTCAGGTATTTAGCAGGTGCAACTCAGCTAATTTTCCTCAAATCCATGGTCCATTGATAATACTCATGTGATATAAGAATGAGATACTATTGACCCACATTGAATATGAACAGTTGTTTTCTTACAAGTCTTGTGGAGAATAGAATTAAAGCATGGTCAATTCGAGAAGTTATCAATATTCCATGTTTCTATATAAAGTCACATAGAAGGTGTTTAATTTTTAAAATTTTATTAAAATTTAATTTTTTATAATAATGCATGATTAAAAGAAAATATAGTCACGACCATTCCCATAAAATTTCAAAATTTTATTCCTTTTCCAAAATATATTTTAAGCATATTGACAACAAAATGAATAGATTCAATAAAATAATGATCTAGATAATAACAATTATATATTTAATTGAAATAATTTCTTCTAAAATGAAATATAATATTGAAAGTTAAAATTAAAAAAATAATAATAAAACTAAAAATAAATAAGTAAATTGGAATTTCATTTAATAAATTAACAATTAATTAACATAAAAACAAATAAACAGTAAATGAAAAACTACACATATATTATATAATCATTTATATGTTTATAAAATGTGAAAAATATTAAAAGTTAAATAAATAATGAATCTATTAATAATATATTGAATAACAAAAATATTGATGTTACTGATTAAATAAATAGAATACAATAATAAAATAAAATGACATAAAATTGATATTTAAATTTTCAAAATTTATTATTCCAATTAAATATACATATGTCAACAATTAACATTCTAAATATAATTTCCACAAGTAATTCTAAATTTCCATAGTACCAGCGTAAAATCCGTCCATTTAAAATAAAATAAAATTTCAATGAACGGGAATTCGATAACATAACCCAAAAATTCATATTTTACATGAATGTTGAATATAATTATTAAATTAAATAAATAAAAATTAGATTCAAAAAATATAATAATTGACAATATTTTTTAGTTACATAGCTTTAAAAAATTATAATAATGATGCACAAATTCAAGAATGGTTGAATTAGTGTCACACCATCCACTGGCTAGTCGGTGGTTGGATGAAATAATTTGTGTTCCCATAAGAATCCCGCCGACTATCCTGTAAGAACCCACCAGCTAGTTCATTGTACTTCTAGATACCTTGGATATATTAAAATTTTCTATAGCTATCCTATGGGAGATAATGACATGTAGGTTCCACTGATTTGGATGAGGAAACCTCATGCAATATCGTAATTCTACCACCCTAAAACTATATTTTAATTCAAATATATTATCACTCAAACCTAATTTCACCATATCAACATGGACACCAATTTGGGGTGGATTTGGCTCCTAAAACATTTTTTTCATGTATCAATGTTCATTTTGAATTTTTCTGATCTGTTTTGGCATATTTAGTATCAATTCGATTGTGAATTATCCTTTTCCTCATCTCTATCCTTCAACGAGATAATTGTATCCTTATGTTATAATTAGATCATGATATATATTTATGATTTGAATTTATAGGATTCTACCTTGATTAAATATATACATATTTAATTTTAGATTGAGGATCCCATGATGGTGATTGACGACTCCTTTATTAAGGTATGTAGTTTCCTAATACAATTAAATAAATAAAAATAAGTGACACCTATTTATTTTGAATAGTATTTCTAATTTATTTCCAAATAAATAAATTAATTTCATAACTAATGTTTTCTAAATAACATGGTTCATGTGTTTTCATCATAATGGATATTGTTTTTCATATAAAGTGATGATTTATCAAAAATGGATTTTAAACGAATGAAATATTTAAAGAAAGACTTTGATGATGATTCCCTAGGAAAATATGGAAGGACCAAATTTTTTATTCTAAATAAAATGAATTTTTTCATTGAAATTCATTAGTTTAGATGAAATTTATTTGATATTGATGTTTGAAATTTAATGTTATTTTTTGAAACATCAACTTTGGGCTGATTTTAAATAATTTTTTCTAATATTTTTGGGTGATTGAAATAAAAGATAACCCTCAGTATGATTGATTTCTATGAAGAAGATGGGTACCTAAGTATTTTGTTGGTAAGAAAACGTTCCATGAATATATTATCAATACAAATATTTGAAATGATGATGACAATCCTAACTAAACAATGAAGATGTTAGAGAGATCATTCTTTGTATAATTTTCTAATTCCTTACTCGCTTCAGATGTGGGGATATGTGCACACCTGAAGCTGTATTTCACTAAGATGTATGTGAATGGTTGTTATAACATTACATATGAATATTTGAAATGGTTCTATGATTTTAGAGGATTTATACATGCTAGTGTTTGATATGAATTATTATTCGTGATTTTTTTATATAAATTAGTATCTATTCATCAATTGATGGAAATAAACTTTTATAGCTTCTTTATACAAGGAATTGGAAGGGTTTAAAAAAAATATTATGAAATGTGATGATATTTCATTTCCTTATTTTATTTATAATTTAGAATATCTTTTTTTATTTAATATTGATTGATTATGTAATTATTGGTGAGATCTTATTAGGATATTTTTTTTATAGCCGACATATTCATATGGATGTTTTCAAACATTATTATGCCAGCTCTTGAAAAAAGGAAATTAATCTTTAGAGGTGGTGGGAGTTATTGATTAAAGGGACCATTAAAGTTGGTGGTGATTAGTGGAGAATGTGATACACTTTTTACAAGGATATATTATGATGATGTATTTGAGGGTTATGTAGTGACTTGTGTTAATGTATAATTTTTGATACATTGTACTTTTCTCAACATGATACTTTTCTATTGATGAGTGTTTGGAATACCAACAATTTTTGTGTTCTTTTTCTATTTATGAGATATTATTTTTGTTATCCTATTCACTACTTTTCTTTCTCTATGCCTAGGTTCTAGTTGTTAGCTTGTGGGGATTGAGAACACACTTTATTCTCTACAAGGAATGATTTATATACCATTGTGGTGGGTTATTTAGGCTGATTCATGACACTTGAAATTCCAAAAAAGAAAAAAAAATTATAGATTTAATTATATATATTGGTAAAAAATACTAAACAAAGTATATTATTTCTTTTAAATAATAACCTTGAGAAGCATTATTTAATTTTTTCAAAAAACATTGACGACATTCATCTATTTTTTAAGAAAAACCATTTATTTACAAAAAATATCTTATCTATATAGGGTTTAATTAAAAATTAAATATTTTTTATAAATATAATTATGTTTATATTTTATATAAAAAATCCAAATTACATCATTGAATGAATAAAAAACTATCTGGAACACATTCTGAGTCAAAAGTAGAGTTTACAATAAAATTGAAAATGGAATTTCTAGTTTTAATACCAGAATCAACATTACAAATAAAATTATAAATATAAAAAAGTTTATGATTTTTATGAAATTCAGATAGAATTATGAGTATTTTTTCTCATGACAGAATATATAATTATCTTGTGGTTTTTACAAAAAAAAAATTATTTCACGAAATTATTCTACTAAATTATCAAAAAATCAATATTTTTTCAAAATATATTCAATAAACCTAAAATAAAAAACGTCTTCTACAATAATAGATATATTATTCTAAACTCTATAAGATTTATATTTATTTTAATAACATATAAACATTTCTTCATCACATATATAATTTAAATTATAAAAGTTATCCTTAGTATTTAAATTAAAAATCCTACACCAAGAAATATTAAAATAACCAACATTGGATTGTTTATATTTAAAACATTCATATATAGTTTTATTTAAAAATGTATCATTTAAAAATCTATTTTCAATATATCCATCTGTATTAAAATATTAATTTAAAAATAGTTTTATCGATTTTAGTTAATGTTCAGTTTTTATATTATATGAAACCATTTTTGTTGTGTTCTAAGAGTATAAAGATAATGAAGACAACATTTTCATCAAAAAATATTTCAAAATAAAATATAAAAATTCACCTCTATTTCATGATCTAACAAAAATGATTAAATAACATTTTTTATTATTAAATAAAATATAAAAAGAAATAAATATAGATAAATATTAACTTTAATGATACATGAACTAATTGAAAATAAATATACTAAAATCATCTATTATCAAAAAACTTATTTATTACCTACTAAATTAGAAACATCCATGAGAACAACTAAATATGAATTAATAATCTATAATTATATAATATTACTCACATCATTAAGATATTTAAAGAATCTTATTTTTTCTCTTAATAAAAAAATTAAATTGTTACGAATTTATAAATGATTTAGTCATTAAAAATGTATTTTATTTAATAGTTTATCTAACAATATAATGTTCACATGTTCAATAATTCAGTAATATAATATGTAACCTTGTTTTAATGTATCAATGCCTAATAAATTATATTTACTTGATTATGTAATGTTTCAAAAATTCAATTTATAATAATTTATAAATTCAAAAAATGTTAGATATACCTACTTCACAAAATATATTTATCTTTCACTTTGAGTATTTACTAAAGGGCACAATGTTTCCATCATATTTTATATAATATAAAAATATTGATTGATATCTAGTAATATTTCTGGAGGATTAGTTGTCTATGTTCCATTTATTTGTGACACTCTTAAGTCATTATTCCTAAAAATATTAATTTATAAGAAAACCATTTTGGGACCCATGTTATATGGGATTCAATCTGGTTAGTGTAATAATTATTAGGTTCCGAAACATCATATAAATATTTATTATATGGAACTCTAAAAGATAAATTATTTGAAATAAAATTTTCTATACATCTATGATTTTGAGGAAATAATAAATAAAATTAATAATAATAGTGTACTTGTAAACCATAATTAAATACCATAACATTAGAAACTATAATTTTGAGTGTTATATCAAAAACCAATTTTATCATTATTTTATTTCAACATGGACATTATCATATCATATTTTTATATATCTTGAATAAATGTTGATATGGTTTGTTAAATCAATAAACATTCTTATTGGGATTATCTCCAATTTTTGAATTTAATCATAATCATTGAATTATTTCATTTTGATCCTGAAGTAGAATTATCAACTTATGAATTTTTTCTTTAATTTTATTATGTTATTCTCAAATTATATCTACAACATTTTATTGAAATTATTTTAAACCAGAAATTATATTTCTTATATTTTCACTTTCTTTATTTACTGGGTTACATTATTGGACAAAAATATTAATATGTTATCTTAAATATTTATACAATCCCAGACCCCAAAATACACATTTTTAAGGATATCGTTATCTTCTTCTTAATCAAGAATGTTGAAACCATTAATATCAAAATATTAATCGTTACTAACCTCATTTATATTTGTCTCTATCAAATAACATTTAGATGTCTATTTTTCATTTTCATATCTTTACTTTCCTCTAATTATTTAATGTAGGTCCATCAAATATTATTTGTAATAAATAATTTTTTGGGTATCTTATATTTCCCATAATGTATTAGTTTTAGAAAATGTGACAAGATGGGTCTATTTTTTCTACATACAAAACAAGTTATTTTTAAAACACTATTAAAATTACATTTGGAATATTTATTAACTTTCTTCCTCATCCTAATGATATATTTATGGTTACTTCATTAAAATTATTTTTTATTCCACAAATTATATAAAACATCGCTTATATTTTATATTTTTTCCATTGTAAATTTCCTATTCATCATATTCAGAAGATTAAGTAAAAACATGTATATGTAATTTTAAAGTAATACCTTTCCTCTTCAAAGTAACATTATTCATAAAATTATTTAACTAATGATTATATTGAAAATGTAATAATATAACTTCTTCTAAAGTCTATTGTTTTAACTTCATAATCTAATCTATCACAAACACGTTTCAATCCATTTCATGGGTAGAGACTTTTTAATTATTCAATAGGCACCAAGTTCAAAAAAATTTCTCCCAGAAAAATTATTCAATTCACAATTCATGAGAATTAGTGGAATATTTTGTTGACACTTTCATCATCACCCAATTGATAATATTATAAATTTTCAAAATAATTTATTTTTTCTCTAATAAAATTATCTATGAAAATATGAGTAACAATAGAAATATTCCAAATTTCATGATCTACCTTATCGGTAAATACATAAATAGTCAAACATCTATTAATAACACGATATTTCATATTTATTACATTGTAATTCAGAAAATATTTCACTACACCTTTACCTGAAGAGTGAATGGGTCATCTTATGGTAGTTTTTCTAATTTATTATGATTTAATAGTGTTCAATGTTTAACTTCATAAGGTATAATTACATTCCTAATTTTTAGTATCCATAGTCATTTCCATCAATGTTAGGGGGCTTCCAAGGAATCCATATATCACTTATGTTCATTCATACTATATTATAGTAATTATTTTTCAAAGTCTATTCAGTCTAGGATAAATATGCTTGAATAGAAAAAAACTATTTATCCAAGAGAAACATGAATTGATTCCAATTTTTCATTATTGGGAAAAAATAATGTAGAGCTAAACTATCTATTCATCAAACCAACACTGATACAAATTTTTTTAATTGATATGGTGATAAAAGATAATATATAGTTTTGTGGTTATGGGTACATAGAAAAAATATCAATGTAAAAGATTACAATTAATTATTGAATTCAATTATAGTTAAATATAAAATTTTCAATGTTAATTATTAGTGGGAAATAAATGAAGGAACAATGATTGTTTATGGTTGTTTCATCTAAATTAGACCTATAATACTATTACACATCTATTCCTTGAGAGTTTATAATTCACTAATATCCTGATTTTTTTAAAATCATAACTTAATATAGTCCTATTTTTTATACTCAAGGTACACCCATATACCTGACTTTTATGCGGGGAGTCACAACCCTTATAAAAATGACTTTTGACAAGGCTATTTGCAATCTTTGTGGTCTTGAAATTAGATTTTTATAGTAAAAAACGGAGAAAATTAATATTTCTTGATTGAAAAAACATAAAATGATATTATATTACATGTGATATAGATATAATGAACTATATAAGTCTCAATAAAACATGTCATATAATGTTATATATGATGAATTTAGAACATGCATTGATCACTAAGTAGTGGATCATGATGTCTCATCATGAAATTAATAGTATTCATAGATGTTTTGGATACATGATAGATTATTTATCATATGTCACATTGTATTCATAAGATCACAAAATATTACAACACCTTCAGAGTTAGAGAGTTGAATTATGACAATGTAATTAATCAATACAATGTAATATTTTCTCATATAAATGGTGTATCTTTTAATGAGTCCCAAATTTATTTAAATTGGATATGTAAAAACTATACACAATTCCAATTCATCAGAATATTTAAAAAGAATAATAAACTTGATATTTATAATTATTTTCAAAAGAGATAAAACTTTCACAATTATGAAGACAATTGGTGTTTGAATTTAAAAACATATAGACTAATTCAAATTGATTTGAGTTCACGGTTACACAATTCAAAAAAAAATCCATAATAATTGTTTAGATAAATGCCAAAAATATCTTATTATATATTTCTATAAAATTCAAAATTGAATTTACAAAAACACTTTAAATATTCGTACATTCATGTAAATAATTAATATTTAATAACACTTAAATAAATATAAAAAATGTTTTAATATGTTCATTATTATTAAGAATTAACATAAAAATGAATAAAACAAATAAATAAATCATAGAATATAAATTAAAATATTCTAAATATTGTATAGTGTATGTTTTTATGGGACATGTGACTAAATTTAATCACTATCTAAATTTTATAAAATGACACTAAAAATTAATTATAAGTATTATATATAAATAAATTTAATTTATTGATCAATAAAAAACTCAAATAATTAATATAAACATTTATAAAATATGAAATGCTAATAGAATTGTATAAAAAATCATAGTATACATATAGATTTTCTACAAAAATAATTAAAATGTTGGACAAACCTTAAGTGAAGGGAAAATTTAATGTCTTCAATAGATGTGTTTGATGGAATTACTGTGAAGGGATCTTATGGTTGTTGTAACTAATCCAAGAAGAATCATGACTTACCATTCAGTTATGTGGCCGATCTATATAAGAAATGACCAATCAACATATCATGCAGTCAGGCATCCATATAATATCTTCTAGCCATATAATAGATTTATTACTATTGAATTAAAATTTATATAGTATACTACACAGTCACAATGAAATCCAATATATGTCATTTAATATATCTTCATTTCTAGTCGATTTTTATAATATTGTAACCATAATGCCTTTAACATATTTACACTGCATGAAGAAAATCATCAAGTTCCATGCAAGTTGAGAATTACATGAACAAAATTTATTTCAATATAAAGATCGTGATTAAATATTCCACATGTATATAAACATATTTCATCACATAATATTTTAATTCTTGATATACAATACATCATAACTTCTATATAAACATCAATTACTACATTCCATGAAACTACAACATCTAGATTTTATCAGTGACTTATTTATATTGGGTGGAATGTTGTTGGTTTCCTTGATATTGGATGAATATGCTATGTTATGCTTCACACTATAGCTTGAATTCTTTAATTTTTCTTTAGAAATATTACTTTGGGTTATTGGAGGTAGGGATATTCCACACTAATGATAGGTTATGGGTTAACCAATTTAGTTACTTGACTATCTATAAATATTACTTCATATGATAAGTTTAAAATTATATCTTATGATTTCTTAGGTAGAAAGAATCCATAAAACGTTTAGAAATAAATAGTATAAACAGTAAGAACTATTTTATTAATAAATTAGTGAATAACAAAATATTACAATGATTAACATGAATAAAAATTATCCAAGGAATATTAAATAATATATATAGTGAAGTTTATAATTCCAATCCCTTTATAAGCATCAAAACAAATATATATTTGAAAAATTATAATTACTCAATATAAATAAAATAATTATGAAAAATATCATTATATTTAATTACCCATAAAATTTGATTTTTTTTACTATTTGAAACATTTAATATCAATAAAAACTCACACCAATTAAATGGAATATATACCTATATAGAAATAAATGGTGATATATGAAAGTATTATATGAAAAATAACATAAAAATTTGAATTAAAAAATTTTCATGAAAATGAAAATATTTCTAAAATTTATTATAAAATTACAATACTTACTAATAGAATTTATAATCATTCAATAAACTGGGGTCTAAATCTAAATCTGGCTCAACATCTAATGATTATAATTTAGTTTTAAATCATTAATAAGAAATTCATAATTTTAAGAAAATATTGTCTAACATTTATTCTAGTAGATAATTTTTTATAAAATTTGTATACACATAAAATAGTCTAAAACAAAAAATATAGTTGGTTACCCTTTTAATATTTCCAATAAAATTATATTTCTCTTAGGAGTGTACCTTATTTCAAAAAATATAAAATGAGATGTTCCGGAAAAATTGTTTTCATTAAATTCTATTCAATATATTACATTTTATAAATCTTTTTCTAATAAACTACAGAGTGTTCAATATAAAAGAGTTAGGATTATTTGAATTCCTTATATTTTGTTTAATAATTTTAAAAAACCTAATGATGTTTGCGTAGAATTTACTTAGTTTAAATAGTTTTATTAAATAATTACTGAAAAAAGTGGTATGTGGTAAATTGGTATTTTCATAACATCAATAGATACTAGTCTATGTTATAGTACTGTAAAAATATAAATGTCAAACGTTTCACTATTGGAGACAACAAAGAAGGTGAAATCATTCTACTTAGTGTGTCTTGTTTCATTGAAAAAATTTCAACACAAATTATTATCATAAGTAAATTATGTGATCAAGGATACCATTTGAACTCATGAATATTAAATGTAATGAACATAGTTTATAAGGTACCTTTATTTTACCTCTACAAGGGCCTTTGAATATTTGCAGATCTATCTTATCAGATAATTAAAATTTTAAATTTCCTTTTTTATGTGTTCCTGATGTTTTTTATCATTGTAATAGAATGGTGATGCACTTTATCTTTCAGTTTTTAGCTATAATTTCTACGAATAGTGATTTTTGGGATCTTCTGGAACATAGGTTTAAATCGAAATGATATGACGGTCTATACTGAGAAGTTAAGAAAAAAAAATATATATTTAAACTATTAATGTTGTTTCATATTTCATAACATTATAATTGGGGCACATTTACTTATCTAGTCCCACAGAAATTAGAGTCTTTGAGGTAAAACACTATATATATGTCCATGTTGAAGTTTAAAAAATATTTACATCCACTAATTTTTTCAATAGAACAAATAACTAATTCTTTGATTTTTAAATTTTTAAAACCTCCTTTAAAATTTTAACAATTAAATATTTGATTACTATTTAGATTTATCATGGTAAATATTCAAAAAATTATGTTCTTGAAACTATTTCTAGAAAAAATGGTATTGCTCTTAATATTCAGCCCTAAGATTTCCTAAAAAAGGAAGTATCGAATTTAAAATATAGAGTTATTTAGAACTTAAATCGATATTTTTTGATTGAATAATATATAGGTAAAAGCGTCGTTGAGGCTGTTTTTGATATTTTCTATACATTAAATCAGGTTTTAATTCATCCGTTTATTAATAAAACTTCTTAGGAGTTGTGGACTAGAATAAACCCAAAACCATTATACATGAGAGTCATTGGGTGTAAATTATATATTTTTTAATAATAAATATAATATTCATAAATTTTATCCTAATGATTCTAATGATATTTTCATTGTTTATTCTATTATTTTTAAGGAATGTATTTGTTTTAATAATCAAAATAATATAGTTAAATAAAATATTCATAAAAAATGTGATGAAACATATCCTTCCATTTTTAATATATAAAAATGTTAATATTATAGATGATGTTTTGGAATATATTTATATTTTATTTAAATAATGTTAACAATAACCATTTTTAGTGTGTCTTCTAGATTTTAGGATAACCAATTTTTAATATCCATGATCTGCATTAAAAAAATATAGGCAACATATATTTTAGTAAAACAATTCCTTTTTTACAATGACCTAGTTGATCTTAAGGAATCGTCCAACTAATAATAAAATGTTAGAAGTGATTTAACTGGACAAAACAAGAAACTACATATGAAATAAAGGTAATTATTTATAATTAATATATCAATATTAATATAAAATGATATATTATTCCTTTAAAGATTCATGTTGGATAAGGGATATGTAAGAAGATCTGAATCAATTTAAATAAAATCCTGTATTAAATTTGGTTAAAATAATTAAGTAACTTCAAGTAAATAGAGTAAAATAGTTTTTTTTGAAACTAATGTGATGAAGATTGAATAATTATAAAGAATACAATAAGACTAGTTTCAAAATATTTCTTTTAAGAAGGAGGAATTGATTCTAAGGAAGCTTTTCCAGCACTATCTAATCATGAGTCTCAACGTTTGTAATAACCATCACAACACATCAGAATTTCACCATATTTAATATTAAAAAAATAATTTTTAATCACATTATGCTAAAGAGGATGTATACATTGAACAAAATAATTATTTTAAAGATAAAAAATATCCCAAACAAGTATTAAATCCATCCCCAGCTCTATAAGGTCTTAAAAAACCTATAAGAGCTGGTTGTGAAAAAATTAAAGTATGTTTATGTAAAAATAATTTTTTACGTTAATGATACGTCCAAATCATTTTGTAAATAATATTTTTATAGATAGATACATTTTAAAAAATATATATTACGGTCACTATTTTTGAATCAACTAGAAAATTTATTTTTAGTGAAGTTTTACACTTATGAAAGAGGTGATTTAAATTTCAATTATACATGAACTAAACTTGTTCACGAGATTTAAAATTTCTAAAAAACCATAAGCCATGATTTTATGTCAACATTAATATATTATTGATCTTTTCAAAAAAAATTGTTATTTCCTTGAGTATAAATACCCCGATGGGTATCTCAACCAGACATGATCTTGATGAATTTAGGAAACTAATTGATTAATACATTATATATGTATGATCAAATTTATATTATATTTAATTTCTAGCCAATCAATAATTGTGTATTCTATATCATTCGCTGAAAAATTTCCTGAAATTGTAATTATCTCACTTGAAGAATCAGTAAAACATATTTTCAGTTACAAAACTGTCTCATTAGAATATAGACTCTTCTATTATTTTGAAATTTATTTTTCCCAAAAATATTACACAAATTATTAAATTGGATGATGTAGGATGTAAAATAAAATTAATTTAGGATCGTACCATTTACTAGGGTGAGGTTTAAATTCCTATTCTAGATAGAAGAAATACTCAGTTTCAATATCCACTACTGAAGCAAAATATGTTGATGATGGAAGTTAAAGTGATAATGTGTTGTGGATATACACAAAAATCATGGATTTTTGTCTGAAATTTACTCACATTCTAATCCTTTATGATAAAACAAGTGAAATTTCACAATCTAAAAAACCAACACATCACTCACAAGCTAATAAAAAATATGTCAATTTCCATTTCCATAGGGGTAACAAAATAATAAATATTTTACTTGATTATACCCTAATATTAATTCATCATTGAAATATTTTCAATAATTGATAAATATGTTATATATTTTAATATATTATATTGAATTTGGGTATGATCAATTTAAAATGATCTTAATTTCATTTCAATAATAAACTATGTACAGAAAATGAAAAACTACTTGAAATGGTGGGAATACAAATCATTTACAATAGATTTAATCTTTTTTTTTTCAGTACATATTTTAAACTGATATTTTAATTATTTTAAAATATATTCAATTAATAATATTACTATTTTTTGAATTATATTTCACAAATTTATCATGTTCTAGGCTTCGAAAATGTGTTTGTGAAATTTCTATAAATGAAAAATATTTATAGTACACTATAAAAGGTCTAATTTGTAGACATAAAAACATAATAATTTCCCAATTTAATTATCACTTGAACCGTATTCATTTGAATAATATCCTATATTATTATAAAAATATAACTTCTTGGAAGATGTTCAATCCTTCATATCTTATTTTTCAATAAATATTTGGTAGGTATTATTTTTTTCTAAAGCATAAAAAGGTTTTCATTTTAATAGAATGATGTATCATCTAGAAGGGAAAATTTTATTCACTAAATGTATAATAAATTTAAAGGAAAAAATAATAAATTTAATCACATATAATAAATTTTATCAAGAACTTTAATTGTTTTTTTTCGAACATATTATAATATATTAATTTTCTATTGAGGGGAATGTTTTTTCTAATTTTTTTCATTTTAAAACAGTTTATTTATTTTTATTGAGGGTTATATTTTCTTAAAATTTCCAACATTTCAATGGTATATGTTTTTAATCATAATTGATTATTATCCATAGAAGGATATGTTTTTTTTGATAAAAAACCAAATATGGGGATAAATTTATTTTTAATCTTAAGGGTGTTACTTTTTGTAAATCACAAAGGGGAGAAGATTAGAAAATGATATATTTTTCTTATTTTCCCAATATTATAGTGTTTTTCCATAAATAACTTTTAAGAGTGATAATTTTTCATAGATAATATTTTTTTAGAGAGATTTAGAAAATGATAATTATTTAGTTTTTAAAATATCATTAATCTATTTAATTCAGTTCTTGTATAATGTGAATTTATGATAATTCCAGTCATGGATTTTTCAATTATATGTTTCATTTATGATTTTCATGTTTTATTTAATATTATTATATTTATAAAAATATGGTATATTATAGGGATAATTTACCTTTACAAATTCTCTTTTCATTATTTTCTAAATTAAAATATACTCTATAAGATAATTTGATTTAAATTTAAATGGTTTTTAGTTATTTATTAGTTGTGAGATGTTAATATTATAAGTGGGTTTTCATTCAAATTTTAATATCAAAAAATATAACACCATTTTAGAGTTGTAGGATTATAGTCAATATGGGATTCAATATTACAATATGTTTTATTAATGTTCATGAAAATGGTTCTGAAGTAATTAAAACTAAATTAGGAGAATACATATTTCAAATATTCAAATTTTTAAAAACAATGACTATAAATTTGTAATCAAATTTTTTTATCAAAATAATGAAAATAAATTATTATGATTGTTTTTTATAATCTTGATTTTGTGAAACTACTTGTTGTTAAGAGGGATTCCCACCAGTGTAACCAATTTATTTCTTATATCTCTTCTGTGTGGGGTTTCTCTATTTAAATCCCATTAAAAATTTACATTTTTATTTATACTATTTTTACCACATGTGGTTGAGGGTTTTCATGGAAAAGATGGTAGATCTAGGTTTGATCCTATATGATCATGGGATTTCAGCAAAATAAAGACTGTGTTGTTTGCAATTGTTTTTATCGAGTAATTTTAGGGATAGGAACGAAGGTACCTTGGTTATGGTTGAATGATCCACCTTTCATATTAAGTAAAAGTGTAACAAATTAATATTATTTACATGTTAATGTGGATTTTAATCTTATTCTCTTTATTTTGTTAATTTATCATTTTCATAAATTTTTTATTCTAACATTTTCACTTTTCAATGAAATTATAACAAAATAAATTTCTTCTTTTCAAATATGTTTTATACTTATAGATATTGATGATGAATTTATATGAAAATTGCTGATTGCTGGGTTGTGGGGAATTTTACTAGAAAACATTTGGTATGATTGAAATATCATAAAATTTGATAGTTTTACATCTAGAGGTAAATGAAATCCTAAAGTCTCATTTTAGATAAAAATACGTGCCTCTAGTAGTTTTCTAATCATATCATATCTAGTAAAAATTTACTACCACGTAAACATCCCTTTGGTCCCATATCTTTAATAACCTCAATAATAACTACTAATGAAGAGGTATATAATTTAAAGAGGTCCCCTGATACTCTGGGTTATTAATTATTCCCATCTCAAAATTACTTACTTTTGACCCCTCATTCAATCTTATATAAACACTGAACTCAAATAAGTATATAAATTAATGATAATATCTACTAATAAAAAACCCCTAAAAATCTATAAGCTCTCGATCCTTTATCCAATACAATGTTACATGGTATACCTCATCAATAAAAATATACTAAATGTACTTATAAGTGAATTCCTTTCGTTTCTTAGCTTTGATCATAACATCCCACCATCAAAACGTTTTCCATTCCATTTATTAGTTCCAAGGTTAACATTATATCAATTTATTGTTTCTATACTCTCTAATATAGAGTGGAGGTGAGAAACCCCCTTTTATTTGTAAGAATATACATCACCATTGAATGTTAGTGGATAAGGAAACTGAAAATATCTCATAATATCACAATTAGACTGATCCCTTACAGGATCTCTCTAAACAGAAGCTTGAAGTATCTAATGATGTCATTATAGGAGCTAAGGATCAATTTTTGGTCTATCAAGTGTTTCATACTTATTTACCCATCCTTCGTGGTTTGAGGTGGTTGACTTGGCATAGTAAACAATAGTGTTGTAAAGAAGAGTAGGAAAAACATTTTAACAAATATAGAAGTTGAATTTTAAAAAGAAACATCCCTATTTAGATAATTTCCCCTTCCTATATCTTATATTTTTTTTTCATTTATCCAAATTATTCTATTTTAAAAAAACATAATAATCATTTTGAGATAATTTTATAATATCAAGTTATAATAAAAATTCATGCAAATAATACATCACAAATAATATGAAATAAATAATATATTAATATTATAAATATGTTTTCTAGTAAGAGGAGTTAATTATTGGATCATATTAACCATGTAATTGTTGATAAATATAAAGGGAAACAATATTAATTACATCTAATGTTTATGTTAATTGGAATTTTCAACTTGTTATAAACCTATTATAAAAAAATTTCATGAACCAAATATTTTATGCTCTCCTACCCAGTCCAACCTATAGATTCATAACATGATTCATAGGACTCATGAATTTATAACTGAGCTGAGAAGGGAAGTAAAAAACCAGTACTACACCTGGTAACTCAAAAATTCACCATATAGCATCCAGACTTTTTATTACATAACATTTCATTACATTTTACAAATAGAGGATCTTTAAAGTCCAGTGTCTAGGAAAATCAGGATCATAAAACATGAAAACAAAATAAACATTCTTCTAAACAACTTGTAAGGATTCTTTATTGTTCATCCTATGTTCATTACAACATCTCATAATATGGGAGCATACATCAATGTAAAGGGTGAGCAAAAGGCCCAGTAAGTAAAACGAGAGAAACATTTTACATATAAACATGAGATACATCAATAAAGTCATGATAAATAACTTTAAGGAATGAGAAAGAGATCATGAGGCATATCATAATAAAAATAACATGTTTCATAACATGAAGACTTAGATAAAACATTTAACATAGATAATCATTTTTGTATCACTAAGGTCAATCCCCAAGGTGTCATTAAGAAATTACCAAGGTTATTCACCAAGGTATCGTTAAAATGGTCATCTCTAGAGATTAAGTGTTTACCCAATACATTGGAACACTATCAGGGAACACTATTATTTTTTATTTATTATCATGTGAGACACTTATATCATCATCAATCATTTCATAATAAACCCATATATTATAAAATAAATGGGTTTCATTTCATAGTCATAACATTTTAAAAACTATATTAAAGACGTGATCTTTATGTCACTTTAAACCCAAGGAAAAGGAAAGCGGGTCTCATGAATGTAAATCCCAGAATTTAAAATAAAACATTTTGATATATATGTTAATACCAATGTACAAAAAAGAGTTTGGATTATTCACTTCAAAAGATAAAAGAATTTCAGAAAAAAGAGAGAGACATTTTGAGATGAAAATTTAGCAGTATAACGGCTATGTTGCAAGGTTTTAGAAAACATTGAAAAGAGAGGGGATATGGGTCACCCACTCACAAATGATCCATAAAACAGTATATTGATAGAATATAAAGTATATAAGAAAATGGTAAAGAAATTTTAAAGACATACCATATGAAATGAAAAACATGTAAGGAAGAAAAAAAATAAGATTTCTCTTATGAAAATTCGGCATCCTAACGGCGCCACATAAAACATAAAAAAATGAATTGATGATATCAAATAGGGTAACTCATCATATGAACATAAATGAAAATTATTATGGATATATATATCATACCCCAACATAATAAAAACGAACGTGAATGACTTGACATGAAAATAGAACTTGAAAATGAGAAAGGTGAAAGAATCCCTTAAAAAATTCGGCAGCCTAACGGCGCCACTTAATCATTCTTAAAATGAATTGATGAGAGAAAGAGAGGGTCTATAATCATATGAACATGAGAAGGACAATATGATTAATATAAAATAACATCCCCAACACAATTATATGGAGCTTAAAATAAATGTCATAAAGGAGAATACATGAAAAGAAAGAGAGAGGTAAGATCCCTTACAAAAATTCGGGAGCCTAACGGCGCCACATAAACATTCTTAAAATGAATTGATGAGAGAAAGTGGGGGTCTCTCATTATATGAATATGAAAATTATATTACGATAAATATAAAATAACTTCCCCAATATAAGAACATGGAGCTTAAAATAAATGACATAAAGGAGAATACATGAAAAGAAAGTGAGAGGTAGGATCCCTTACCATGAAGAGTAACTTCGAAATCATGATGTTTGGGACCTTGGGAGGCTTGAGAGAACCTTGGGAGGAATTCTTGGAAGGTAAGGAGACCAGAACATAGTTGAGGAGTATTTTGGAATGGAAAGGATGAGAGAATGGCTTGGTATTTATAGGGGAAGTGAGGGGACAAGGCATTAATGGCCAAGGGACACCTCAATGGTGGTATTAAAAAATCCAGGGGCTTGTCCATGGTATTTACCCATGGTATTGGCCACTTGGAACACCTCATGCCTTATATTACTATTCATAAGTCTACCAGAATTATTGCATAATTATTACATCCTTAATGATGTCATTAAACACCTGAAACTCAAAAACTGTAATTTCACTATTCACAAAAAATTCAACTTTCTCAGAAAGATCCCAAAATTTCACCTTAACCAAATATCAATGCTCTGATTTAAAAAATGAACTCCATTTTTCGAAAATAATATTCTAAATATTTTTAATTTAATTTTTAAATAAAACACTATTCACTGAAAATTCAATTGTATCTGAAAAAATCCCAAAAATTCACCTTAACCAAATATCAATGCTCTGATTTCAATACTGAACTCTATTTTATAACATTAATTTTCTAAATATTTTTAATTTAATTTTTAATTAAAAACACTATTCACATGAAAATACTAATACTTGACTAATAATTTCTGAAACAATTATTTACCAATTATATTGAATCACATTACTTAATCAATGTGCCTAAATTTTATTAATACTTTATTTAAGTGAGATTACTAATCCATTTAGTCACATTACTAATCCTAAGCGTAAAATCACTATTCATAATTTACTATTCACCCAAAATTATGTTGATCTTATTAGGCCCTAAATTTCTTACTGAACACATTTGCAGAAGACCATTTTTTGTAAATCCTTACACATCATTAATTATTTAAGGATTGTATAAATATTTTTAAATATACATTTTCTAAAATTCATCAATAAATGCATACTATATTTATCTAGACATTTGAAAATTCACAAACTTCACCATAAGAAGAAATCATAACTTTTTATTTAAATCAAAGGATTACACAAGACAGTTACAGTCTCGTTACATAGCCCCTTATAACACTTGTATAGGACCTAAGAGTAAGGTGTGCTATGGTGATAGAATCTTGGGGTAGCTCGACCAACATTGCCCGAGTAGTTATTTCTATCAGCTTGAACTTCTCGCGAAGGTGATTTCGTTCAAACTTTACATGATGAATTTCAGATTGGGTTTGGTCCAGAGTATAGCCCAATGGGGCTACCTCCCTCTCGAGTTCCATCAGATGGTATTCAATTGGCCCGAGACTACTAGATGGGGCCATCGAATCTTATTTCTATATTAATTAATCAAGATCAATAGTATTTATAGACAATAATCTCAACATTTAGTTTCCAACAATCATATTGAACAAAAATCATATAACAGTCAAAACCCTACGGTATTATTTTAATTATACTCATTTTATTAAATTAAATAGTTTTGTTGAGTATAAAAAAATAACACACAAATTTTGGAAACAAAATTTATTCAAAATTCAAGGTCATTACAATATTACCCCCTTAAGAAATTGTGTCCTCTTAATTTTAAAAAATTGGGCTTGGAAACATCGTTGAAAGTCCCACATCGTAAAAAGAGTCAGTAAAACTATTACATTAAAAGAAATGAAGGGAAGTACAAAGGTCACCCAAGTTAACCCATACTAGGATTCCATGTAAAAAACATGGATATGGAAGAGAAAATAAACGGTCATGTTCTGATGGAGAGTGATAGAAAAAATGATTAGGAGAAAATTTACCACCAGAATATCACAAACATAAGATGTGTTAAACGGTCTTTGATTACCCAGTATGAAACATACACCAACAATGTTTTTTGTTTTACGTCCCTTTTCATAATTTTAACGAAATAATTTACTACATATAATAAAAACATAAGGAAATATACTTACCTTAAAGTAGAGTTTCATCCCTTAAAATGTTTCCACCAAGACTAATCTTTTCTCCAAACAATGAGCATTCAAAAAGACCTAGTCTCATCAAAAGCACAAGAATCATCTTCTAGAGAATCACGTAATCCACAAAAGAAGAACTATATATTTCCCTTTTATCTAGCCACAAACTAAAACTAAAAAGGTTAGTATGATATCATATAATCCCAAAAAAGGATAATTTTTTATAAAAAGAAATATGACCATTAATCTCCCAAATTCAACAAAAGTACCCAAATTTCTATAAAGACTATTCAATACACAACCATCCTTAAATTTCATCAGAATAATCCAAACTATGATTGGAACCCAAAACTTAGAAGTATTTAATAACATAGTCTTCCCCAATAAATCTTAACATTTATCTCCAAATAAAGAGGCTACTATTAAAGTCTCAAACAAAAGTGTAAATAACATATTCACATATTCTCTATGATAGGATAATAATTTTCTAGAAATAACCATAATCACCATATGTCCACAATAAATACAAAAAACAATCATCCATTCCTCCTCAATTTAGATCCTATGGTATTTTATTTCCCTTAGGCATATAGTACATCAAAATAGAAAACGTCGTCCAAAATAACCTTTATCATTTAATCAGCAAATCAATTTCCTATAAAAAGGATATCCATTTCATAAACATAAGTTTCCAAAATCCACTTATTCTTGATCCATAAAAATAGAAGGTTCATTATTCAGTCCGAAGGGCATAACAAAAAACACATAATACCCATATCTTGATGGGAAGGTAGTTTTTGGAATAGCATCATTCTTCACCCTCAATTGATGATAACCAGAACAAAGATAAATCTTAGAGAAGAATTGAGTTCCACGAAGTTGGTCAAATAAGTCATTAATTCTTGGAAGAGGGTATTTTTTATTTACTGTGATCCCATAATGTCTCTATAATCAATGCATAGCTTCATCGATCCATCATTATTCTTTACAAAGAGAATCAGTGCTCCCCAAGGAGACTTACTTGGTCGGATAAACCCATTCTCCAAAAGATCTTGGAGTTGTTTCCTTAATTCCTCTAGCTCCACATTTTCCATCTTGTAGGCGGTCTTTGACATAAGATGAGATCCAGGTATGAGTATAATGGAGAACTCTACCTCTATTTCTAGGGAGGTATGGGTAACTCCTTAGGAAATATGTCAACGTATTCCTAGATGATGGGGACATTTTTTAAAAGAATAAATCCTTCGTGAGAAACTTATCTCATTTACGAATCTTTTAACTAAAAAAACTTTATTTCTTAAAACATCATTCTTAGAAAATTAAATTTTTCTATAATTCCTTTGTAATGATTCATAAAAAACTTGAAATTAACCAAACGTATCCCCTAGGAGTATCGTAATCAAGAGTGCAGCAAGGCCCGTTGTCGTGTACCAGTTCCAGTTTGAGTCTAGCTCAAAGCGGTGTTTCTAGATTTTACACCTATGTACGACTATACCAGAGCCACCTCTACCTGCATGTATACAGACAGGTATGTATTTTCTTGATAAACCACTTACTCAATACTCACCAAAATACCGGGATTATTTCCTACATTTAAACTTTTCTATAGGGTTATTCTGAAAGATTTCATATCCTAATTTCTATAAATAACTAATCTTCCATTTGATACCAACTATAGCATCCTTCCTTTTTATTTCATAACATTTCATTACATTTTACAAACAGAGGATCTGTAATGTCTTGTGTCTTGGAAAATCAGGATTATAAAACATGAAAACACTATAAACAATCTTCTAAACAACTTGTAAGGCTTCTTCATTGTTCATCCTAAGTTCATTACAACATCTCAAAATCTGGAAGCATACATCAAAGGAAAGGGTGAGAAAAAGGCCCAGTAAGAAAAATAAGAGAAACATTTTACATGTGAACTTGAGATACATCAATAAAATAATGATAAATAACATTAAGTCATGAGAAATAGATCATGAGGCATATCATAATAAAAATAACATGTTTAATTAATTGAATATGTGGCTGAAAAATTTAACATAGACAATCATTTCTGTATCACCAAGGTCCATCCCCAAGGTTTCATTGAAAAATTACGAAGGTTATTCACCAAGGTATCATTAAAATGGTCATCCCTAGAGATTAAGTCTTTACCCAATGCATTAGAGTGATATCAGGGAACACCCATAATTTTACATTATTATACTTTAAGCCACATATACCATCATAAATCATTTCATAAACAACCCATATATCATAAAATAAATGGGTTTCATTTCATAGTCATAACATTTTAAAAACTGCTTTAAAGACGTGATCTTTATGTCGCTTTAAACCCACGAAAAAGGAAAGCGGGTCTCATGTATATAAATCCAAGAATTTAAAATAGAACATTTTGATATATATTTGAATTCCACTATAGAATAAAGAGTTTTGAGTATTCAATTCATAAGATAAAATAATTCGAGAAAAAAGGGAGAGAGATTTTGAGACAAAAATTTGGCAGCATAATGGCTATGTTGAAGGGTTTTATAAAACACTAAAAAGAGAGGGGAAATGGGTCACCCACTCACAAATGATCCATAAAACAGTATAGGGACAGAATATAAATGATATAATAACATGGTAATGAAATTTTAAAGACATACCATATGAAATGAAAATCATGGAAGGATGAAAAAAATAATATTTCTCTTATGAAAATTCGGCAGCCAAACGGCGTCACTTAAAACTTCAAAAAATGAATTGATGATATGAAATAGAGTCTCTCAAAAAATTAACATAAAAAAATATGATGGATATATAGATCATACCCCCAACATAATAAAAATTAACTTGAAAGACTAGACATGAAAATAGATCATGAAAATGAGAAGGGTGAAAGAATCCCTTACAAAAATTCTGTAGCCTAACCGCCCCACTTAAACATTCTTAAAATGAGTTTATGGGATAATGAGGGGGTTTCTAATCAAATGAACATGAAAATTAAAGTAGGATGAACATAAAATAACTTACCCAACATAAGAAAATGGAACTTAAAATAAATGACATAAAGGAAAATACATGAAAAGAAAGAGAGAGGTAGGATCACTTACAAAAATATGGCAGCCTAACGGTGCCACTTAAAGATTCTTAAAATGAATTGATGAGAGAAGGATGTGGTCTATTATAATATAAAAATTAAAAGGACAGTATTATGAATATAAAATAACATCCTCAACATAAGAAGATGGATCATAAAATAAATGACATAATGTAGAATACATGAAAAGAAAGCGAGAGGTAGGATCCCATACCTTGAAGAGTAACTTCGAAATCTTGATGTTTTGGACCTTGGGAGGCTTTAGGGAACCTTGGGAGGACTGCTTGGGAGGTAAGGAGACCATATGATCATTTAGGAGGATTTTGGAATGGAAACGATGAGAGAAAGGCTTGGTAATTATAAGGTAAGTGAGGGGACAAGGAATTAATGGCCAAGGGACACCTCATTGGTGGTATTGGAAAAACCATGGGCTTGCCCATGGTATTTACCCATGGTATTGGTCACTTGGGACACCACATACCTTATATTACTATTCATAATTCTACCAGAATTATTTCATAATTATTGCATCCTTAATGATGTCATTAAACACCTCAAACTCAAAAACTGTAATTTCACTATTCCCTGAAACTTCAACTTTCTCAGAAAAATACCAAAATTTCACCATCACCAAATATCGATTCTCTGATTTCAAAAACGAACTCCATTTTATGAAAATAAATTTATTAAATATTTGTAATTTAATATTTAAATAAAAATACTATTCCCTTAAAATTCAACTGTTTCAGAAAAATCCCAAAAATTCACCTTAACCAAATATCGATGCTATGATTTCAAAAATGAACTCCATTTTATAAAAATACTTTTCTAAATATTTTTAAGTTAATTTTTAATTAATAAACATTATTCACCGATAAAAATAATACTTGACTAATAATTTATGAAATAGTTATTTAACTATTTTATTGAATCACATTACTTAATCAAGGAGCCTAACATTTATTAATTCTTTCTTTAAGTGAGATAATTGATCCATTTGGCCACATTAATAATCCTAATCATAAAATCACTATTCATAATTTACTATTCCCCAAAAATTAATTTGATCTTATTAGACTCTAAATTTCTTACTAAACACATTTTTAGAAGACCATTTTTAAAAATACTAACACATCTTTAATTATATAAGGATTACATAAATATTTTAAAATATCCTTTTTCTAAATTTCATCAATAATATGCATACAATATTTGTATAGAAATTTGAAAATTCACAATCTTCACCATAAGAAGAAATCACTATTTTTTATTTAAATCAAAGGATTACACAAGGCAGTTATGGTCTCGTTACATAGCCTCTTATAACATCAGCATGGGACCTAAGAGTAAGGTGTGCTATGGTGATAGAATCTTGGGGGAAAACGGCCAGCATTTCCCGAGTAGAGATTTCTATCAGCTTGAAATTCTTGTGAAGGTGATTCCGTTCCAGCTTCACATGAGGAGGTTCGGCTTGGGTTTGGTCCAGAGCAAAGCCCAAAGGTGCTACCTCCTTCCCAAGTTCTATCAAATGGGCTTAGATTGGCCCGAGAATACTGGATGGGGCCATCAAATCTTATTTCTATATTAATTAATCAAGATAAATTATATTTATTGACAATAATCACAACATTTAGTTTCCAACAGTCATATAGACCAATGTTCATATAACAGTCAAAACCCAACAATATTTTTTTAATTCTAGTCATTTTATTAAATTAAATAGTTTTTTGGGTAAAAAATAAAATAACACACAAAGTTCAGAAACAAAATTTATTCCAAATTTTTGGTCTTTACTCACCATAATTATGTAGGCCTATAATATTTATGTTTTACTTATTGAGTATTAAATTTATTACCTCTAAGATACTCTTAATCCACTCACACATGAGCCCTTAAAGGGGTATTTTATACCATTTTTAATGATTATATACCAAGCACAATAAAATAAAATATTTATGTCTCTATAACACCTTAGTTGCAACTATAAACTTCCAAGAGATACTAAAAACATTTAGGTATAAATGAAAATGTGTGGGAGGTGTTATACCCTTTATAGATAACATAATAAACCATATATAGAAATTATACATAATTTTTAGGACCTAGATGTCTGTTTAGACTAGTGAAAGTGTAATGAATAACACCACAAAAGTGGGTAAATAATGGAACACTAAATGAATTATATGACCTGATATGAACAATAATTATATATATACAGTAATAAAAATAAAAATAAAATCTATAATTATATGATTTTATAATACCACCCAAATCATTCATAAAGTAACACACAAACAAGGTCTATGGAACCTAATAAGGGGAATTATTAGGTGCAAATCTTCCACCAAACCCCCATTCGGACAACAAATGTTCATGAAATCCATTATATATCTAGAAAATTAAAAATATTCCCCCAAATATCCTAATTGGATGTGAAATTATCTCAAATGATTTTGTACCCTTACCTTACCTAGATAGTGGATAATAGAGTGCACATGCATCTAATACAAGACTATGTAGAGAGTGGGTAAATAATACAAAGTAGGTAGTTACCACCCTCCCCTAATATCCTATTATGAACAAGAGTGTATACCTAAAAAATAAAATGATAATAATATAAGTGTTACATCAAAAAACATGTTTGAAAATGTATTTCCACATGGATAATAATGATAAAAATTTAAAACATATTTCAGGAGGGTTTATAATTCACATGTATACATTGATCCTTGGATCATAATCTACAATTTTTTGCCAGTTCCATTCTCAAAAGGGGGTTAAAAAGACACCAAATACTTCACTCATGTACATATTTGACCCCCTCCCCCATAGACACACAAAAAAATACACATAGATATATATATATATATATTGATATTTGAACAACAAGTATGGGTATGATGTCAATTCATGGGAAATGGAATTCATGTAGACCTAATCATGAAACCCAAATATACTAGACCTCATTTAACTAGGTAAGGGTATATCATGGTCGGACAATATGATCCCATACCACAATATATAACTATTATTTAATATGTGTGTTTCTTGAAACTTCTTCTCAGGGATGATTTTACCTCAGGACCTGCATCATTGGACAAGTCTTGATCAGGATTACGGACATTCCCATTTTGTAAAGGCAGGAAAACATCAACACTATGTTTGATGATGCCATATACTTAATAAAAATGAGATGATTATATATATGATATTACTTCCATCGATCTCTCCAAGGAGTTCACCACTAAACCCAGTTCTCAGTTACATATCTAAGTCATGTTCCTAAATCTTATTCCCAAAACTATCTTCTAATGAACATAAATTAACTACATTACATTCTATTGTAATAGAGTTGATACCATGAATTTGGAGTATAGAAACCTTTTTGGCATTTTCGATCATTTTTAAATATCTTATTTATATAGGTTTAAGGAATCTTAATATAATTGAATAAGACTTATCAAGCACAAAACCAAGGGAATATTGTTATCAACACAGGTTAACATACACTCATTATTTAACACATAAAATTATCATCACCATAAGTTTCCTATTATTATCACATATGGAATCATTCATTTATTACATGGAACATTTGATGATCATCACAATTGGAATCCTATTTTCATCATATAAGGATTCTTAGGATAATCACCTTGGGAATCTCATGATCGTTAGACATGGTTTGAATCAGAGGCTCTTCACATTAGTGGTGATTAAATATATCTTATTCTATTTACATAGGAATATTATTCTCAAAAAATAAGGAATATCATTCTTGTCAAATGGGGAAAATATTAGGATTATCATCTACACAAATGGATAAGATATCCCAATCATGATTCATTGTATTATTAGGATCATCACCTAAGGCTCCTGAGGATTTATACATAGGATCTTGTATTGATTCATTAGGATAGGTCATTTGTTTAAAAAAAAAGTGAGGGAGGTCCCAAATAATCTTGAGACATATGGGTCTCATAGATATTCAAAGTCTAGTGGGGATGGACCAAAATATAAAAATCACATTCATTGTTGGGAAAAAATTAGTGCCCTATGGAAACACTTGGTCATAGTGGGACTTTTGATTTAAGTATTATGATATTTTAAATACACTCTAGAAATATGATCTGTTTTAAGAGTCATTTCTCCTCAAATGGGTGGAATGAAATAGTACTAGGACTGATATTTTGGATATGGTAAGGTCATCTCAGGATAGTCACCTAGGGCATCCCATTTCATGGGTGAAGAACGATTATTGGGAATTTGTTATTAAACCTCACAAAGGCATAATACATATCCTATATTAGACATGAATAAAACCCCTTTTGGTTTTAGTGTTAATATTTCATAATGTTATACAAAAATTATTTTTACATCATAGATGGTGCAATGAGAATGGTTTTGATGGGGATTATACATTTATGCTTATTATGAATTTAGGGAATCATCTAATACTCATCACATGACATATCATATTTCTTTTACATATGGCCTCCTGATCTCTTCATAATGTTTATCCTATTCAGATCGCATAGTTTTGGGCTATAGTTTAACTTCTTTTATAAATGATGTTTTCATATTAATCAAATGTATGAAACTAGGATGCTATGCTATGTAGCCTAAAATTTTAAAACACAGATGTATCGTGGAGATTATATTTCTACTTCCCAATCCTAATTAAAATGAATGTAGATAAGGATGTATGCATCTTACATGCATTTATATAGGGAATTATATGTTTTCTTCCTTGATGTCATGGTGGAGTGTTATGTACCCACTATTTAGGTGAATTTGGAGGGCAAATTCATGGGCACTACCCATTTTAATAATAACATAAGAGACAAAAAAATTAGATTACCTATTCAAAATAGAAAAAGATAATGAGGATTACAATCTTATGTTAGTGATACGGGTTTGGTTATATGGTTCTAGGATATATGTTTTCCATGTGGATTTGGAATGATCAAGCCCATATTAAATGGGTTAAGGGCCCATAAACAATAAAATTTCATGACACTATTTTTTTGGAAAGAAGGTATCAAATGGAGGCACCCTATACTGTCATCATGATGGTTTAATGCTTGAATAATGTTCATGTTATAAGAGACTAGGGTCTCTAGAAAAATTTCACTACCTTTATTTCTATGGAAATTTTTTTAAGAGTTTGAGGCATAGAAAATTATTAGGGTACACAATAAATGTTACTATAACATGAATGGTGTTCATCATGGAATAATCATTTGTGAAATTTGTCTCAATAAAAAATCAATTCGTTAAAGCATTATTGTGAGGTCATTTGGGAAGTATTACCAATAGTGGGAATCCATTTGTTTTCTTTTTTATTAATGTTAGAGTTGAATGAGTATATAGTTTTAGTTGGAAGTCAAAGTGTTTGATTTTATTATTATGGGTAGTTGATGAGAAATTTATAGACTTTGGGGTCATTAGTGTAACATTTCCTAGAATATTACCATCTCAGAGAAGGTATATGTTTTTTTTCAGATAGACTTATATTCATGAAACTCAAAATATTAAATAATTTTACTAATTTTATGGGGTTTTTATATAAACACCAATAATTTCCCATAATTTGTTTATTTTTCATCGTATTCATTTATCAATTTGTCTCCCAACATCATAAAATTCCTCCCCCTCCTAATTAGAGTCAAAATAATAGAGTAAAATCATATTTTGAGTCAAGAACATCAAATTATGTCAATTCTAGTTCATTGGTTCATGAAACTAAGGTCCTCATTTAACTTATAAATAGGGGAGTTCCCCATAGTGAATGAGAATATTTCTCGAAAGAATAGACCCTTTCTATCTATTTTTGAAACATAACCCTTCAAGGGAATCATGCGACTAAAATACTTGGTTCATGCGATAATCATTAATGTGCAAATCATTTTTCTATAAAACTGTATATATAAGATTTATTAGGTAATGGTTCTTCTATAGAGAATAAATACTAAAAATTTAGAGTTTCAAAAATCAAAAAAATCATGAAAATTACTTATTGATTCTCTAAAAGAATATCTCAAAATAGATTCTAATGGAGGGTAATTATCTACTTCATAGTAAATGGATATGTCAGGGAACACTCCCATTAGATCGAGTTATCAGACAATATTCAAGCATGAATCTCTACCCAAATTATTGATAGCATTTCATAATTACAACACTTTTCCTAAGTATTACATTTTATGGATTAAGAATCAAGGATCATTTCATGATCCAATATTTATATAGAGTCCACTTTGGATAATTGTTCATGAGTTCCCTAGGTTTGTTTGTATGGAACTAAGTTACAGGTGGTCACTATATAAATAATGAAAACATGATAATAGTGAATAATCTCTTGAATTTTATCAAGATCATCAAAAGATTGTATTTAGTTAAAGAAAATCATCCTCCTCAATTTTTTATAAATTTCAAAGTGGAATTAATAGAAAATAATCTGGTTTGAATAAAAGAGTAGGATGTGCACTAGTGAGTAAATTTCATAAAAAAGTGGGACTATAAGTATTTTGTTCTATAATATTGTGAGAATTTTGGGAAAGATACCAAAATAGTTAGGCTTTATGAAGTTTCATGGATATAATTATTCTACATAAATTACCACATGGATCAAATTGTAGAACTATTTATTATATATCCTCTAGAAACCAATGCAATCAACCTATTCTATGTGGATGTTTACATCAGGCGAAGGGGTTATTAAAATAAAGGTGGGATCTCTATATCAATGATGATGTATAATGATCCCCTCATTATTGGTAATGTGTTATAGCCTCATTTGTTTAAATTATTGATATTTTTATGAAATATTTTTCATTAAATGATTTTATTTCTTGGATAGTTTATGTTTTATGAACCATCATGTTTCAAACCAACTATAAGATAATATTAAACACAACCATTATCTCCTCGCTATTAGATTAGAGAGAATGAATAACAAAGACTAAATTGTTAAAAAAAATCTATTCATATATAAAATGTGTCAATTACTTATCAAATTATAATAATTTAATACAAAAACTATCATAAGATAAAAGTAATTTTTTTTCTAATAAATTTTTTTATGTTTAAAATTATTTATAAATAAATATATTAAATTAATCATTTTGACCGATTTTAATGAAATGTATATATGTTTTACTTGATAAATGTTTTAAAATTATTCAAAAAAATTTCTCTTCTTTGGATAAGAATAAATCTAGTTTTCAACATAAAATTTTAATTTTACCAAAAAGAAGGTTTTGTCACATTTTCAGAGTATAGATTAAAATTAATTTCTTTCGTTTATATTTAATTAATTTGGTAAAATGAATTAATTATTTATAATTTTTTGGTTCAAATTTGTTCGTTAAGCCTAGATTAAGTTTAGTCAATATGAATAGTGACTCTAGTGAATTTATTAACTCAATTAAGGGTAAAAAAGGTTAATCTGTAGTAGAAATAATTGATAAGGCCATAATTTTTCAACTTATTTCCTAAAATGAATTTAATTAGACTATTAACAACTAATTTTATAAATTTTGTTATGTAATAGACACTTTTTCTTAAAATTCACATTTATATTATGTAAATCATATATAATTACAAAATGTCATTATATTTTTCATAAATATATTTTATATCTCCAAATGGGGAATAATATTTGTTATGGAAAAATATAACTGTGAATTGCGAACTTCGTGAATTTATTTTAATTATATAAAAATATTTATTAATTTTTTGGTCACTTGGAAAAAATTACAACCATTATAGTCTTTCATTTAATGAAATTTCCAACATGTTACACTCATAATCTTAATAATTATATTATTTTTAAAACCAGTAAAACTAGAATACGAGCTCGACTATAAATATTTTTTGCGAATATTGAAGTATTATATAAATCATAGTAATATGTTTATAATTTTTTGGAATGAAATAATTACCCAAAATATTCACACAATTTTAATTTTGCAATTATTCAAATAATAAATGAATCAAATAAGTCATATAAAAAATGTTAAAAATAAATTAACTCGAGATATTTAATCTTATACATGAATTCTCTATATGACCTTCAAATTTTAAGGATATAATAAAATATTTGGTTTGATTATTAAATTTTTTCTCTATATTTTTTAAGTAAAAATAGATAATTGATTATAAATTTATAATAATAATATTTTAGGGGATTAATATTTTATTAAATTATTTAAAAATAAAAAAAAATATAAAAAAATTTATCATATTGTCTAAAATGTCATTAATTTTAAATTTATATACTTATTGATGTAGTATAGTAAAAAAATTAATACATTTAAAATTAATAAAGTGGTTATCATTGTTAAAATTAAAATAGGTTAACATAGGGTTTATCAAAATTATTAGTATTCAAATAACAACAAAACATGTATAAAATATATTTTTTTGATGATATTAGAGAAATTTATCAACTTATGTATAAATCCATAGATTTTTGTTAGTATTTGGTTAGAAAATTAATTTATTATAATTCAATCTTTTGAGAAACTCCAAAAGTACCCATCACCTCAATTATAAAAGGGAACCTACTCTATCACTTCTCAAAAACACTATCATCCACTTATATCAGACACACCTTACTAGTTTATATTTAAAACTTCCTGAGTAAACATAAATTTGTGCTTTCATTCAAAAATTCCCCACCTTAGATCCTATTAGGGGAGATCTAATGGACACGTTTTGAGGAATAAGTAGTATCTCTAACAGATCACATTCTTTATCCTACTATTTATTACGTAAACCGAACCTATGTTTTTATATTAAATTTATAGAATTATAATCATAAATGTGATTAAATTTTATTTTTATTTTGGAAATACCATTTTACATAAACTTTCATATGAAAGAAGAAGTAAATGTATCAGTCGTGCATATGTATGTATTACGTTCTCCACATAGCTATACAATTCATTTTTCATCACCATCTATTATAGATGTGTATAATGATTGGTTTAGTGAATACATATTATTTATATTATGTAATAATTAACCTATAAATATTAATTACATTAACCATTCGTTCACTCCCTAAAAAGAAAAATGAAACTGATGCTCTTGTGTATAAAAGACTTACCGTCTCAATGAATGGTCTAAAACATTTTTATAATCATAATTTATATGAATGATTATAAATGAGCTTATAATTATTATATATTATGTTGATAAGATTATTAAAAATATAAAATTGATGATTCCATGATCAATGGATAAGGACCAAAAATTATGAAGGAAAAAATACTTGTAAAACGAAGCATTCATCACATTGAATAGTGAGTTTAATAAATAATTATTTATAAACAAGTGATAAGATGTTATAAATAAATAATAAATGATAATATATAAATATGTTTATAGACCAAATATATAGTAAATACATATTCATTATAAATGTTTTTTTAATGTGAAAAATAACTAGAAAACATGAGGTAGGGGTTTATTTTTCAATCTCACATCATTATTCATGATTTTTTCTCCTTCAGTATCAAGTTGGGAATATTTCCCTTCCCAATCCACGTTTTAAATAAAATTAATAATTAAGATTTTTTTATTCACCTATTAATTTTTAATTTCATGTATACACATGTTCTAAATTTTTTCAGGATGGTTCGAAAGAAATATTGTTATCATTTTACAAAATAAGGTACTTTGTGGATTCTCCAACAAAAATACTAAAGTAATGTTTTTTAACTTATATGGGATATGATTATCTTCCTATATCAATGATGTATTAATGTATTTAATCATCATTTACAATATTAAAAATTTATTTTCATTTAATATTATTCTATTTTATTATGTTTTTATTTTAAATATGTTTCCAAAATGGAAAGAATATTTCCCTCAAGAATTATTTCAAGTGATCATTTAAAATAATTTTCCACACAAGAGTATATTATATGCTGTTAATTATGTATTAATGGATATTTGATGTTGGGATACCATACATATTCTTTACATGGATGGTTTTTGTTTATTATGGAATAAATTATTTGATTTCCATAACATTTCAGGGGGTTTGTATTGATAAAATATTTATGAAACCCACTTAATTTCATCGGTTCCGGTAAGACACTGAGATTTTGTCAATTTATTATTTTTTTGAAAAAATTAAATCTTTATAATATTTTTATATTAACCTAAAAATAAAAATAAAGATTTTTATTATATTAAAAAACAAATATTGGATTACATTATAGGAATCACTAAGTTAATTTCACTACACACAACGCTAAATTGGCTTAAGTTACACGAATCATTGAGTTTCTGTGAAACAAAAATTTTATATTATAATTATTTAAATGATATTGTCAAAACCTATTGATTAAAAATTGTAATAAAAATAGTAATAACTTATTTTTAAATTTTTTAACCTAAATAAAACATATTTATATGGAAATGATAATTTTTGGTAAAGTCATTATATATTTAGAAATACTATTTCCTTAAAAGAAAAAAAAATTTGTCCATATTTTAACAATAATAAATTTATTTTTAGAAACTATTATAAATTTAATTTTATGAAATAAAGATAAATTTTTAATTTTTAATGTAAAAATTATCTTTTGGAGAATGTTTAGTAATTTTCTACGGAGTTTCATTTTTTGAAGAATAGTGAAAAATACTACATTGTCAATAAAAACTACATTTTGTATAAATAATTATTATACATTAAAATGATTTTTTAAAGAGAAAATAGATACATTATATATATATAAATATATATTAATCCAATTTAGTTCATAGGAATGAATTTTATATTAAAATTAGAAATAAAAAACAAGTGAACATTTGAACGTTTTTTACTTGCCTTCGTGCTATGTCTGTAGGGTTAGCATTAAACTTAGATTTTAAATTTCTGTGAATTAAATTTAGAAAAATGAAAATACATTATTGTAATAATAATGATATTTATAGTATAAAATTATCATCTTAATGCTTTTGGATATTTTTAGTAGTAACATTATTAAATCTTTGTTTACTCTGGTTAAGGGTAAATCCAGTAATTAAAATTAAAAATAATTTGATAATATTAAAAAATTACCCTAACACTTTTCAAAACTGAATTAGGTAATTCTTTGGGCCAAATTATAAATTATTCATAAATTATAACCATTTTCATCCACTAGGTTGAGAATATGAAATTGATAATATTTTATTTAATGTTAAGTAACAAATGTAATACTGATATTTTAAAAATATATCATTTTTTATATCGGGTCATAGAGAAGATAAATTAGACTATAAATATTTAATAGAATCACAATGTATATATATTAATTATGAATATTAATTTTTAATTATTGGTCTGGAAATAATTTAATTTAAGGCATCACAATGATGAGGAAGTAATTGTATAATTAAAGGGAAAATCAAATAAATGATATAAAAATAATAAAATAAATAAATTTTTTAATAATAAATCACATAAAAAAATTTAGATAAATTTTACATATTATTGATATATTATAAGTGTTTCCTCTAAGTTATCATGATTGTATGATATTTTTTAACATAAAAATATTGAATAGTTTAGAAATTTACATAGATGACACATTAAAATAAATAATAATTTTTTAAATGATAAAAAATACATAAAGATTTAGAGATATTAGAAGTAACTACAATAATGTTAAAAATTTCATCAATTATCCATTTCTATTTCATTTTGTGTTTTATAGAAACTATATTATCCATACAACATAAAAACACAAGTTGTCGTGGTAAAAGTTAAAGGGTTTATGTAAGTGTAAAAAGAAAAACGTTATGGTTTATATTGTGACCTAAACGTGTGTAAAAAAATTAGAGGATATGATTTTTACCCATATTCATCTTATATTAGAAATTAATATCTTTTACTTATTTAAAATTGAAGATAAATTTATATTAATTTAATATTTTAAAGGATTCACTTCCTCACATCACATTGTGTGTTTAAGATCATCCAAAATCTGAATATTTATAGTTAAAAAAATTATATTATTTTTAAGGTATTTATATTATAAGAAGACGACACATAGTGTCCCTAAGAGAGGATCCAAAGGATGCCCATCAACGAAGTGGTTATTGTTTTATCAACTGGATCATGTTCTTTTCATTATCTACTTCCTCTTAAAAAATGTTTTTGCATACAAATTTAATAAATAAAATATCATATATATCATTATATGACATTATTATTATGGGAAAACCATATTCCTTATTTAATAAATCATATTAAAAACTTATCACCATATGTGTGTACATTCGACTTACCTTCTCTACGACGTGGTGTAATATATTCTTCCTCTCTAATTTATTTGGGTGGTTATAATAATTGATTTAATGGATTTAAACAATAAATATGACTTGATATTGATTCTGTATAATCAATATGTTATCCAAATTCACACTCATTCACCATTAATGGAATGATAACATTGCTTGTGCGTACGTACGACCTACCGTCTCCATGATGTGATGAGATTCATCTTCCACATTAACCATTTAAGAATCATTATAAAAATTTGTATAGTCAATAAATATCAAATATGTGACATTATAATTATACTAGATCAATATATAAATATAAATATATATATATATATATATATATCATTTACCTTCGTACATTTAGTAAGATAAGGAATCAGAAACAACGTTCATGCATACATAGTGCTTACCATCTCCATGAATGATGTATTACATTTCATATACATATATATATGTTATATAATTATAAATTAAATATATATGATATATATATATATATATCAGGTTTTCCATTATTTAAGTAAGTAAATTGTGCTCTAAGTAATAAGGTCATAAATAATAAGTCCATACACGTATGATAAAAAAAGTGATTATTACCTGAAATGCAACTTTAATAAGGATAAGTCAATAAGATGGTAATAAAGTACATAATATACTCATATTTCATATGTAATAATTCATTATTATTATGTTCAAGATTTAAAATAAACATATATTAATTTTAGAGTAGGTTTTAGAATGTATGCAAGAATTCAAGACTTATGGTAAGGAAAATTCAACATAGTTTTTATTTCTATGAAATACATGGAATATTTACCACATATTTATTTTCTATGTTGTATATATTTTCCTATGACATTTTATATTGTTAATTTTTTCTATTAAATGATATTATAATATTTAGTTGATGTTATTATTTTCTGGGGTTCATTATTGTAAAGTTAATCAAGTAGTAATGGATAATTCCCCAATTAAATTATTATCAAGATTTTTTATACATAAGTATTTGATGTGAAGAATTTATCATCCATGTCCATTCTTCATTAAAATATATTTAAAAATATTCATAATATTATTCTATAAATCATTTTTTTAATTTTTACTAATATATGATTTTTTATTAAATGATTTGAATGAAATATTTTATTGTTTTCTTAATGAGGTATATAATGATTTTTATGGTCAAACTATGATAAAAATGTTTTTTTAACTTATACGGAATGAACTGATTTTTATGCATTCAGGATTCCTTAATAAATTGTAGCTTCCCTAACTAATCATATCAGAACACCGTTTTCCCATGTTTCCCTTCACCAGGTTTTTCATAAATGTTTTTTAGTATAATTACTAAGGGGATGATATTTTTGGGAAATATTGAAGATATTTCATTGAGTTTGATTATTTTTATTGAATGTTTCCAAAGCCACTAAAATAATATAGCATTTGGGATTGTGTTTGTGTAATGTATTAAATTTTCTATAATAATTATTTAATATAAATTTATGAAAATCATGGGTTATTATAGTTGGTATCAAAGAAAAATATTAGCTAACCATTGGAAACATGGATGAGAAAACCTTATTGAGAACATTAAGAATGTGAATAAAGATAAGTATAAGAATAATAAAAGTTATAGTAAAATGTACTAGACTTTTAGTAAAGGATAGAGTGATTGGATTCTTATAAACAAATCCATATCTACATACTACAAGTGGATGTGGCTGTAGAACTGATTTAACTAGAGGTAAAAACTCCGACAATGTGTGTCGGTATTGACTCTAGAATAGCCTAGTACATGAAAATGGGAATTGCTACACACTGGGGTTGACACTATCAAGGGATATTATTTAGAAATTCAAAAATAATTTATGAACCATCATGAAGGATTTCAATGGTAGTCAGATTTGAATATCCTTGGATAAATATAATTTGACATATAAAAAGGAAGGTGTCATAATTTAGGCATAATATAAGTGGGTTTTTATGATTATGGGGTTCCTCACTATGATAATCGTTTCATACTCAATACTTTATTGCTGTAGGTAATTGTTGGAAATATGAATAATTGGATTGACGTTGAATGTGATAGAAAAGTTTAAAATGAGTAGTCAAATGGGTTGATCAGTGGAATAAAGGATGTTGTGATCATAACTAATCATTGTTCAAGGAACATGTTTAATAATGTGTACCTTAAACGAATCTCTAACCTACCAAAGAAGACAAGGATTATGTTCTCTAAGATTTTTCATAATAGAGACCATGGAATAAATAAGATTCGGTTTCCTTTTTGTCACAAATGTGGAAAGAATCGCCTACATGAATATGTTAGAGGAATAAGAAGATATTTTGATTGTGGAATGAAGGAAAAAATTAAAAGTAACTATAAAGGATAAGTGATGGGATTAGATAATGAAATGGATGAGAATATTGGTCTCTCTAAGACATAATTAATGGTTAAATGATTTATGATTGGAATGAATACTCATTATTAAAATTGATGTCCTAAGTGGATAGCTCCTTAACAGACTCATAAAGGTCATATGATTAATGGTTATATTGTTGAAGATGGTGAGACTAGAAATAAAATGTGGAAGAAAAGTGGTATTAATTAATAGAATGAGGTATCTATCTTGTCGGTTAATGATTAAATATAACATTCCACATTTTAATGTATTTGGATTTCTCAATTATGTTATATGAATGGTGAAATATAAAATAATTGTTCATTTTATATTTTCCATTTGATATTTACATGTTTATGTTTAATGTTTTTGATGTATTAGAAAAGTGATTTAATGGAAAGGTGATGTTTTGACCTAGGGAAGATAAGCCTTAATAAGTTCCTTATGTTATGATAAAACTATATTTGATATGATTATGTAAATTAGATGGTATATTATACTTTGGAACTAATTAAGGACTTGTTTAAAAGTAGTTATCATGTCATTTATGAAGGTTAAAAAGACATTGGACGTAAGAAATATATCCAATAAACATGGAAATAAGGAAACATTCATTTTATCAATAAAGAATTATGATAATTCAGTTTATCACCATATTTCAAGATAATACATTATAAATATATTCACTTTTTTTGGAAGGTTATAAATAAGAGCTACTTTATAATTTAGTGGGGATCAATGATAAACTATTTTTTAGAAACATAGTAACCATATTTAAAAAAAATGATTATAAGGTTAACTATTTATTGACTGTTTTATGATAAAAATAGTTTTATGTTTTAGATATTAAATTATTATATTTCAATAAGTGTATTTATACATATCTTATAATTTTTTCTAACCTTTTTATTGTGATAAAGACAGATAGAATGATGTATAATTTTATTTTTGGATCTCTTTCTCTCTAAACTCTTTAGGAGTGATAGATTCAACCTTATTTCTGAGAATAATTTATGATTCGTAAATTCATCAGTATTGAAAAAATGGTGAGATTTTTGTAGAGACCCGTAGCCTGAGGAACATGGACATTACATTACTTTTGAGGAATACTTAGTACATAACAAAAACACACACTAAAGGATCGTAATAGTTTAGTGTCTTTGGAAACTCGGAACGTAATCTTCTAATCCTGGTGAAAGATCTTCAATATCTCCCATAAAGATCTTCTTCTTTTTTTCTTACCTAAAACCTTTCTTTATATCCTAGGGAAAAGAAAACATAAAAGGGTGAGCTCAAATGCTCAGTAAGGGTAAACAAAAGAAATATCAATCACATCATATACATAAGAACATAACTTTTGGAAATCTTAACCTGCAAAAGAGATCATAATTTCATAACCTGGGATAACTCATGGTAGTGAAATGTTTTCAAAATAATCATAACCTAAAACATTAAACTTTTTGGCATACACACATAATCATAGAGAATCATTTCTTGTTAGTGAGGACTCATTGCCAAGACTATCTTAGTGGACAAAGTCCCCTTTCTGAATCGAGTAACCCTCGTTTCAGTCCTGTTTCACTGAACCGGTATAACCTACCATTTCAGCCATGTCTATCTCATGAGATATAAAATCATTACCCAATGCATTGGAGGGAGATATAGGTCCCACCCATCTTATAATGAATCCTTTCTTATGTGTGCCACATAATCATAAAACATACATCATCGCATAACACATGTAACAAAAATGGGATTCTTGAAACATCATGACATCATAAATCAATTCATATAAGATAAAGGAATTCATAAACATAATTCCATCACAACATAGTCAAATCAATGTAAAAATATGGATTGAAACAGAACCCTTTATTATCTTAGATGGAAAATAATTTTGATAAAACACTTGAATTGAATTCTTGAGGAAAATATCCTTTCTTCTTCAAAATCAATTTCTTTTCACAAAACATCATGCAATTTTAAAAGATAGAGATTTTATTGAAAATAGTCATGAAATCTTTTAGAGTAAGCTTCATGAAAATAAGGCTTTATAAAACAGTAGAAATCCGTTCGTGCCGTATAAGTTAAAAAAAACATTCTTCGTACTTTTGTTGGAAAAGTCAAAAAGTACCTCGTACGAAAAAACGACAAAAGATTCCTTTCATATTCTTTACTAAAAACTCACCGAAGGGTAAAATTGTATTTAAACTATTGTAAGTGGATGGAAAAAAATATTACATATTGAGGGAACATGGATGTGGATGATAAAATACACCCCAGTAAATACTTATGAATAAACAATCTCGGATAAAAATGAGATTGTGATATTTCCCTTACCTTAGGTCCGACTTGCTTTGTAAGTGTCCGAAACTCCTGTATAATGATTTAAATCATGTTATTGACTTATTACAGAATCATATTCATTGTTATTATATCATATATGGTTCACTTATGACTTTATATTACCCTTTCTTTTGTAAATTTATGTTAAAGAAGCGTTTTGGGTAAAATCGTCTCATTTGTCGTTCGTTTTTTTAACTTGTAATTATTCATATGATTACTTAGATCATGATTACTTAATTCCAGAATAGAAAACATGATTTATATATATATATTCAGGATATACATATATATAATAAATCATTAAATGGAAAGAAATACACCGTTCATGGAGACGGTAGTCCGTACGTACGCATGAACGCTGTTTTCGTTTCCTTATTGAATTTAATGGAATTAAGTTGATGACATACATATAAATAAATAAATCCAGTATCATTATTATGTCATATATTTCATTAGTACATATTATATATACTTTATAATCATTCATGAATGGTTAATCATTGAGAATGAATCTCATCGCGTCGTGGCGACGGTAGTCCGTACGTACGCACGAGCGATGATATCGTTCCCATGGTCGTGGAATTGTGTTGAAGTGTATGTATACTATTTCAGTATCAATATCAATTTATAATAATCATATATAGTTACTCATTACACCTTTATACCCATCAATTAAGTTGGTGGCGGAAAATAGATTACACCACGGCGTGGAGACGGTATTCCGTACGTACGCACGCGCGGTGATTTCTTTTTCCGTAGGATCGATAGATGGTGAAATAGGGTTGTTTCATACTTATAATAACATATCAGTATATGACTGATACTGATGTTATTACTTCATAATGAAACAACCTAAGAAGAAGAAGTGGAAGAAGAAATAAATATGAAATAATTGGTAACGGTAATTACCTCTTCTTTGAAGCGCCTCTTTGAGACCTCCTCTTAGGGCACTAAAATTGGTCTTTGAGGAAGACCAGAACCTCTAGGATGTTTCTAGGGAAGTGGATAAGAGATTTTGGCAGGGGTTGTCCGAGCTTGAGTGCTCAAATTGGTGTGAGGAGGAGGCGGAGGAGGTGTCCTTTTATAAGGGAGGAGAGGGGCACCTTAGGAATATCTCAAAATATTATTTTATATTAAAGTCAAAATCGGTTTATAATGGTTCCAAAGGGTCTTATTTCGAAGACAAAGTGGGGATGGGTCGAAATCCTATCAACCAATAGGATTGAGACAAGTTTAGGTTATTATTTTAACCTTATCAATTAGATTTAACTCTAAGTTAAATAATTTGACTTTTACCGTGTCTTTTTGTTTTCTTTCACAATATGGTTAATAAACTTACTATAACATGCCAAACGAACCCCAAATTGTATATTATTAATAAATATATCCTCATCTAAGTCATTTGGCCGAACCTTAGATTTTTAGGAATAAAATAACAATTAATAATATAATATTTGATTTAAAAACTATTTTGTGTCAATTTTGACACTATTTGATATATGATTTTTTTGAAAGTCATAACAGAATTATATGTTCGAACCATGTTGATTAAATCAACACTAATATATCATAGTAACCTAGAAAATTAGTTTAAGTCATAAAAAGGCTCAAATTACATTCATTTGAGCATTTATAACATCAATTATGTTAATATTTCCTTAAAAGGGTAATTACTGCATCATCGTTGTGTCATAAATAAATTAATTTATTTAAAGTCTAAAAATTATAAATAAAATACCATTATGTAGGAAATCTTTTTATCTATCTAATGAATATTTATATTTCGGATTTATCTTATGTATAACCCCATATTAAAAATGTTTTAGTTATTAAACTTTGATTTTAACTATTTTAACTATTCATTAAATAATATAATATTAAATGTCATAATCTAATCCAAGTGGACCTAAATGGTCATATTATATTCATAAGGTTGTTTTTGGTCGAATTACACTTATCCAATAGAATTAGTACATGTGTTAGGGTAATAGTAATATCATATTTACCCTTAGTTACCCTATTTACTATTAACCGTAGTAAAAAAAAGTAAAAAGTTACTATTCACCAAAAATTATTTTCATCTCATTGAACCACATTTTACTTACTGACATCAACCGTGTCTCTCGGATTTTTGAAATTCCATTCACAGAAGCGGTAAAATTAAGATTTATGAAGAAATTAATTTTTTTAACTTCCACTTAGTAGTTTCACTATTCATCAAAAATTGATGTTTTTCAGAACAATGCCAAAATTTCATCCTAAGCTATATTTCATATTCCGAATTCAAAAATGAAGTCTATTTTACCAAATTCATATCATAGAATTTGCATTAATTAATTTTATAATTAAATCCCGCTGTTAAAACAAATAGCGTGTTTTTAAGAAACAATATCTATCAAAAGATTGACACTTGATTATGTCTGGTTTAAATGTGAAATTACATCCAATGACCAACATTGTATTAAATTGTAAAAATATATTCTAAATATACTTTAAAACCACTCAAATTAATAATTTATCACTATTAATTATTTCGATTTAAAAAATTTGTTTTTAATTATAATTTAGTAATTTTCACTATTCATCAGAATATGAAAGTTATCCGAAAAGTACCAAAATTTCACCTTAGGCTAAATTCGATACTCCGAATACAAAAATGAAGTTCATTTTGAAAAATAAGATTTACAGAGTTTTAAAAAGTGGTTATTACTATTCATAACAGCTAGTTTTAATAATATTTTAATAGCATATCGTTGTTTAGTGAAACTCGGTATTGCGTATTACACACGCTATCGAGGAAGGTTGGGATTGCGTGTAATGCAAGGCAAGTCAAGGATGCGTGTTGTGCAAGCTCCTTTTGGTGTAGCGTACAACACAAGACATTAATAAAATTAAAAAGAATATTTTTCATAAAATCTCGGGTTGTTACATTCTACCCCCCTTAAAATTAATTTCGCCCTCGAAATTCGTCGGGGATATAAATGGTTTACTATTCGAAAGTTTCTTTAATAGAAACCCACATCGTAAAAAGGAATATCAAAACCAATCTTTAAAAAACAAAAGTATGAAACGTAACGGTTACCCAAATAAACTAATCACTGGGTTTCCACATAGGTGAAAATATGGATATGGAAGAGAAATCTAACCATCATGTTCTGATGGAGAGTGGTAGAGAACATGGCTATGGAAAAGCCAGTAATCACAAATCCATAGATTTGTGATGATATAAGGTACCATCTGATTCATCAGGTATAAGATCACTAGGAAAACATTTTTGGTTTTCAAGATCATTTCCCTAAAGTTGAAAATTTGAATTAGAATAAATACTTACTTTATTTTGGTACAATCTCACTGTTGTTCGTGCCTTGAACAATTTCCACTTCATCTCTTAAATAAATGAAGTTGAATTTGTTATTCATGAAGTGTTAGCAGATCATGTGATAGAATGACGGGTCATTCCATCTGTCTCAAACAAAAGGTTAGCAAAAATTATATGCATAAGTCGATCTATAGTGAGATTAATCATATATGGTTCCTAAAATGGACTTATACTTCATATATCATACTGCTTAATATAATAAAACTAGTTTCTACTAAACAGGGACTTTCTGTAGGCCAGGGGTAGGCGATAAAGGCCAGTCGCACTTCGGTTGTGGGTTCGATTCCCACATCTTTGTCTGACGCGATGGGTTGTCGCCCGTCCTGCAGGTTGTCTTTTTTCTAAAACTACATTACTATAACATCCCATCAATAATATCGAAAATCTTTTATCCTTAAACAATACTAACTTCTGTCCAATATAATCCATTTTAATCTTTAGGCTTATCCATAATACTGCAGTCCACTCTCATAATATAGTGAAAACGATTACCAGAGATTTAATACTGTCGTTGATCCCCATATATCATAATATATGTCTTGTTGGTCACATTCCAAACATTCAAAGGCCTTAATCACGTATTCTCTTGAATACCCATTGAACCTTAGTGAAAACATGAATGCAGTTAAAAGTTACCTCTTTCCACATACCAAAATCTAAAAATTCTATATACTCAAACCATGATATAACCTTCTCCTTATATCAGTCATGAGCTCATGAATACAATCAAATACCTCATTATCTTATTATTCCTTCATTATGCGCATATGATCTACTTTCCAAAATATTTGAATCACTTTTCATGGTTACCAGTATCTTAAAATTATTGAAAACCACAGTAGACCAATACATAAATATTTCAGTACACCATAAAAGTACCTCAACAACATTATTCTTGAATACCAATACATAAACACTTCAGTCCATCCACTTCAATGATTGTCCTAGAATAATTCCTTCCTTGATTTAGAAGTAACTTTTTAGGTCAGGGCATTGAGTTGGGTAATGCCCATGTTCTCCACAAATATGACATTGAACTCCATAACAATATGTCACTCTATGACCCTTTTCTCCACACAGATAACATTGATCCCTCCATTTGAGGTATTCCTCAAGGTTCTTCTTCCCTTCTTTAGAAATCTCAATCTTCCTTTCTTTATTCTCCTCAACATGCGAACATGCATAATAGTTTATCTTCCTCTTCTTTGATGAATTAGTCATACCACTAAATTTCACCTTGTTAATCATATATCAAGATGACTAATTCGGCATAATCACAATATCTTTATCTCTAGGAATTACACAATTTTGTTGCTCATAGTCACCAATTTGTCCATTGGATTCAATGTTAACCGAATTCCTTCTGGTTCCCTCCATTAACTAAAACACAAAAATAATTTTGTGAGAGGCGAAATCATGCTAGGGAAGACAACATAGTAAAGGGGAAGCACCCTCAATATCTAACATCTTAGGTTAAATTCTAAGATCGTTACCGTAGTTCTAGGACAATATCCTATACGTATACTTATCCTTAGGGACATCCCTAGACATACCTTAGAAATATCTCTAGGGATCTCACTGACGTTTTCGCATCATAGTTTCCAAAGGTTGACTAAACCTTTCCTCTGATACCAACTGTAGAGACCCGTAGCCTGAGGAACATGGACATTACATTACTTTTGCGGAATACTTAGTACATAACAAAAAACACACACTAAAGGATCGTAATAGTTTAGTGTCTTTGGAAACTCAGAACGTAATCTTCTAATCCTGGTGAAAGATCTTCAATATCTCCCATAAAGATCTTCTTTTTTTTTCTTACCTAAAACCTTTCTTTATATCCTGGGGAAAAGAAAACATAAAAGGGTGATCTCAAATGCTCAGTAAGGGTAAACAAAAGAAATATCAATCACATCATATACATAAGAACATAACTTTTGGAAATCTTAACCTGCAAAAGAGATCATAATTTCATAACCTGGGATAACTCATGGTAGTGAAATGTTTTCAAAATAATCATAACTTAAAACATTAAACTTTTTGGCATACACACATAATCATAGAGAATCATTTCTTGTTAGTCAGGACTCATTGCCAAGACTATCTTAGTGGACAAAGTCCCCTTTCTGAATCGAGTAACCCTCGTTTCAGTCCTGTTTCACTGAACCAGTATAACCTACCATTTCAGCCATGTCTATCTCATGAGATATAAAATCATTACCCAATGCATTGGAGGGAGATATAGGTCCCACCCATCTTATAATGAATCCTTTCTTATGTGTTCCACATAATCATAAAACATACATCATCGCATAACACATGTAACAAAAATGGGATTCTTGAAACATCATGACATCATAAATCAATTCATATAAGATAAAGGAATTCATAAACATAATTCCATCACAACATAGTCAAATCAATGTAAAAATATGGATAGAAACAGAACCCTTTATTATCTTAGATGGAAAATAATTTTGATAAAACACTTGAATTGAATTCTTGAGGAAAATATCCTTTCTTCTTCAAAATCAATTTCTTTTCACAAAACATCGTGCAATTTTAAAAGATAGAGATTTTATTGAAAATAGTCATGAAATCTTTTAGAGGAAGCTTCATGAAAATAAGGCTTTATAAAACAGTAGAAATCCGTTCGTGCCGTATAAGTTAAAAAAAACATTCTTCGTACTTTTGTCGGAAAAGTCAAAAAGTACCTCGTACAAAAAAATGACAAAAGATTCCTTTCATATTCTTTACTAAAAACTCACCGAAGGGTAAAATTGTATTTAAACTATTGTAAGTGGATGGAAAAAAATATTACATATTGAGGGAACATGGATGTGGATGATAAAATACACCCCAGTAAATACTTATGAATAAACAATCTCGGATAAAAATGAGATTGTGATATTTCCCTTACCTTAGGTCCGACTTGCTTTGTAAGTGTCCGAAACTCCTGTATAATGATTTAAATCATGTTATTGACTTATTACAGAATCATATTCATTGTTATTATATCATATATGGTTCACTTATGACTTTATATTACCCGTTCTTTTGTAAATTTATGTTAAAGAAGCGTTTTGGGTAAAATCGTCTCATTTGTCGTTCGTTTTTTTAACTTGTAATTATTCATATGATTACTTAGATCATGATTACTTAATTACAGAACATAAAACATGATTTATATATATATATTCAGGATATACATATATATAATAAATCATTAAATGGAAAGAAATACACCGTTCATGGAGACGGTAGTCCGTACGTACGCATGAACGCTGTTTTCGTTTCCTTATTGAATTGAATGGAATTAAGTAGATGACATACATATAAATAAATAAATCCAGTATCATTATTATGTCATATATTTCATTAGTACATATTATATATACTTTATAATCATTCATGAATGGTTAATCATTGAGAATGAATCTCATCGCGTCGTGGCGACGGTAGTCCGTACGTACGCACGAGCGATGATATCGTTCCCATGGTCGTGGAATTGTGTTGAAGTGTATGTATACTATTTCAGTATCAATATCAATTTATAATAATCATATATAGTTACTCATTACACCTTTATACCCATCAATTAAGGTGGTGGCGGAAAATAGATTACACCACGACGTGGAGACGGTATTCCGTACGTACGCACGCGCGGTGATTTCTTTTTCTGTACGATCGATAGATGGTGAAATAGGGTTGTTTCATACTTATAATAACATATCAGTATATGAGTGATACTGATGTTATTACTTCACAATGAAACAACCTAAGAAGAAGAAGTGGAAGAAGAAATAAATATGAAATAATTGGTAACGGTAATTACCTCTTCTTTGAAGCGCCTCTTTGAGACCTCCTCTTAGGGCACTACAATTGGTCTTTGAGGAAGACCAGAACCTCTAGGATGTTTCTAGGGAAGTGGAGAAGATATTTTGGCAGGGGTTGTCCGAGCTTGAGTGCTCAAATTGGTGTGAGGAGGAGGGGGAGGAGGTGTCCTTTTATAAGGGAGGAGAGGGGCACCTTAGGAATATCTCAAAATATTATTTTATATTAAAGTCAAAATCGGTTTATAATGGTTCCAAAGGGTCTTATTTCGAAGATAAAGTGGGGATGGATCGAAATCCTATCAACCAATAGGATTGAGACAAGTTTAGGTTATTATTTTAACCTTATCAATTAGATTTAACTCTAAGTTAAATAATTTAACTTTTACCGTGTCTTTTTGTTTTCTTTCACAATATGGTTAATACACTTACTATAACATACCAAACGAACCCCAAATTGTATATTATTAATAAATATATCCTTATCTAAGTAATTTGGCCGAACCATAGATTTTAAGGAATAAAATAACAATTAATAATATAATATTTGATTTAAAAACTATTTTGTGTCAATTTTGACACTATTTGATATATGATTTTTTTGAAAGTCATAACAGAATTATATGTTCAAAAAAAGTTGATTACATGAACACTAATATATCATAGTAACCTAGAAAATTAGTTTAAGTCATAAAAAGTCTCAAATTACATTCATTTGAGCATTTATAACATCAATTATGTTAATATTTCCTTAAAAGGATAATTACTGCATCATCGTTGTGTCATAAATAAATTAATTTATTTAAAGTCTAAAAATTATAAATAAAATACCATTATGTAGGAAATCTTTTTAGCGTTCTAATGAATATTTATAGTAGAATTTATCTTATGTATAACCCCATATAAAAAATGTTTTAGTTATTAAACTTTGATTTTAACTATTTTAACTATTCATTAAATAATATAATATTAAATGTCATAATCTAATCCAAGTGGACCTAAATGGTCATATTATATTCATAAGGTTGTTTTTGGTCGAATTACACTTATCCAATAGAATTAGTACATGTGTTAGGGTAATAGTAATATCATATTTACCCTTAGTTACCCTATTTACTATTAACCGTGGTAAAAAAAAGTAAAAAGTTACTATTCACCAAAAATTATTTTCATCTCATTGAACCACATTTTACTTACTGACATCAACCGTGTCTCTCGGATTTTTGAAATTCCATTCACAGAAGCGGTAAAATTAAGATTTATGAAGAAATTAATTTTTTTAACTTCCACTTAGTAGTTTCACTATTCATCAAAAATTGATGTTTTTCAGAACAATGCCAAAATTTCATCCTAAGCTATATTTCATATTCCGAATTCAAAAATGAAGTCTATTTTACCAAATTCATATCATAGAATTTGCATTAATTAATTTTATAATTAAATCCTGCTGTTAAAACAAATAGCGTGTTTTTAAGAAACAATATCTATCAAAAGATTGACACTTGATTATGTCTGGTTTAAATGTGAAATTACATCCAATGACCAACATTGTATTAAATTGTAAAAATATATTCTAAATATACTTTAAAACCACTCAAATTAATAATTTATCACTATTAATTATTTCGATTTAAAAAAGTTGTTTTTAATTATAATTTAGTAATTTTCACTATTCATCAGAATATGAAAGTTATCCGAAAAGTACAAAAATTTCACCTTAGGCTAAATTCGATACTCCGAATCCAAAAATGAAGTTCATTTTGAAAAATAAGATTTACAGAGTTTTAAAAAGTGGTTATTACTATTCATAACGGCTAGTTTTAATAATATTTTAATAGCATATCGTTGTTTAGTGAAACTCGGTATTGCGTATTACACACGCTATCGAAGAAGGTTGTGATTGCGTGTAATGCAAGGCAAGTCAAGGATGCGTGTTGTGCAAGCTCCTTTTGGTGTAGCGTACAACACAAGACATTAATAAAATTAAAAAGAATATTTTTCATAAAATCTCGGGTTGTTACAATTATGCTAAATCCAGGCAAGTATGTCTTATCAAGAAAATTGTTAAACATTATGAATAAGATAGTGATATAAAAATGAATTCATGTTATCATAATGTTGATGATATCGAGGAACCATTAATTTTTATTTAGTTTATCGTTTAATTATTTTTTGCGTTTTGTGGATAATGAAATTTTTTTTGTGGTGAGTGATCTTAATCAATCCCTATGATTATTTATGCTTTTCCCTTATGTCCAAATCATTACCTATGTTCTCATTTGTTGAAACCTAGTTGTGAGTTACATAGGTTAACTGTTATTTTTTTAACTTTTCTTTTGAAAATGGATTTTTTTATTGTTTTTAACGATTTGGGTTTCAATGAAAGGGACATTCAAGTATTAAACCATTCATAAACATAACATATTTTGTGGGAAAAATTAATCTTTGAGAGTATAAAATGTCACACCCAAATATTTGTGGAATTATTTTTTCAAAGTAATTTAATCTTTTTGATATTTTTCACATTACACGTAAATTAATATAGTATTTTTATTATACTAAAAAAATATTTTTGAATTATTTTATTCGCAACACCATGTCAATCGAGAACTACACCCAACACCGGCTTGGCTTGCGTTACACACAATACTGAGTTTCTATGTAAAAAAACATTACTATTCTAATTATCTAAATGAAATTGTTATAACCTAGACATTAAACATATTAAATGAATAGTAATAAGTATTTTTTAAACACTTTCACATCAAAAATAATTTATAACTAATTGTATAAATTTTTGAAATGTCTTTATATATTTTAAAATATTATTTTCTTAAACGAATTGCTTTTTATGTCTTTTGTGACCAATAATAAATTTAATTTAAGAACCCCTTAAGAAATTTAATTTGATAAAATAAAAATATTGTTTTAATTTTTAATTTTATAATGAACTTAGGGAAAATTTTTAGAATTTTTCTAAGAAGGCTCCTTTAATTTTACCCACCTTCTCGCTACGTCTATATGATTTTAATTAAACATAATCTTCCCATTTTTGTGAATTGAATTTCTAAAAAATGACATGTTTATAATAATAATTATATTTATATTCTAATAGGGTAAAATGTATTTTTTTATAAAATGAATATTAAAATTAGTAAATTTTTATTTAACACAATTATTGTTAAATCTTGTGAATAATCTTAAAAATATAATATTATATTATAAAAATACCCTAAAACATGTCTTAATTTCATTTTATGAGTATATTTAGATAAAAATAAACCTTGGGATTAAATTATACCCTTTTTGATATATATGGGTATAAATATGATATTTATTTTATTTTAATTAAAGATAAGTAAAAAATGTTATACTCATATTTTTAAAAACTATATCTATTTTAATATAGGCTTATACAGAAGATAAATTAGAATATAAAAATTAATATGAAAGATAATAAATTTGTATTCATCATTATAATTTATTTTAATTATTTACATAACAGATAATTTTATTTAAATCTTTCACATTGATGATGCATTTATTTTTTACTTAAATGAAATACCAAATAAATGATATTAAAAATGTTAAAATAAATATATTGTGACATAATTAATGAATCCAAATTTTTATAAATAATTTTGACATATTATTTATATGTTATAAGTTTTTGTAATTTATCATGTTAATTTGATATTTTTTAAAAGGCAAATTGTAATCTCTCTCAAAATAGACAAAAATTATACTTCAAAATAAGTAATATTTTAATAAATGATATAAAATTATTATAAATATATATTTATTCTAAATAACTATAATAAGGTAAAAAATTTAATAAATGATAAATTTTGTGTTATTGTTTAATTTTATAGTAACTATATTAACCCTTAAAAGTAAAAATCCAAGTTGTCATGCAAAAAGATAAAAGGGTTTAACGAAGGGTTAGTTACAAAAGATAAGGTTAATATTGTGACATAAACATGTATAAGAATAATTATTTAAGAGTAAATTGAGCCATAATCATCATGTTTTTGACATAACTTACATTGGATCTATTTGAAATCGGAAATCAATTTATAATATTTTAATATTTTAAAAGATTCCAAGAGTGCCCCACCCCTCTATTATAAAACGGAACTGCCTCCCTCACTTCCTCACACAAAAATCAGTCTTATATATATACCAAACCATACCCATATCTCTACCCAATATTCATATATATGATCTAGATATCTGGTCATCTAAAAATATCACACCCATTTTCTCGAAGAGGAGATCCAAATGAAGTCCATCGAAAAAAGTTAATTGTTTTACGAACTCAATCAAGTTATTTTCTTCTTCTACTTCCACAGGAAATGTTGCTTCCATAGTAAATTAATAAATATATTATCATTCATATTATTATATTTTATTATGATTATTTGACAACCATGTTAACCCTTTTAACCATCCTATGAAAAATAATATTACCTAGCTTGTGTGTGTACAACATACCATCTCTACACGGTGGTGTAATCTATTTTTCATCACTATGTTATTTGGATGGTTATAATTATATATATATATTAGATATGAATAATAAATAATAAATTATTTTTATTATTTTTAATTAAAAAAATATCAAATTAATTTCCCTTTAACTATAAAGGGAATGATATAATCGCTTATGAGTACGTACATCCTACCGTCTCCACAACGCACATGGATTCATTTTCCATGTTAACCATTCAAGAATGATTATAAAAATTTATATAATGAATAAATATGAAATATATGAAAGTGTAATTCTATTTTAAAAATATATATATACACATATATTTCATTTACCACCTTCCATTCACTACGATAATGAAAAAGGAAATAATGTTCATGAGTTCGTACCGTCTCTATGAACGGTGTATTCCATTACATATATTTATCTTATATATATATTTATATTGGAAATAATATATATAGATATATATATATATATCATTTTTTATATTTCTGTATTATGTAAAAAAAACTATGTAATAATACCAAGAATAAGAAATCAAACCATGTACGACAAAAAGAGTGATTATTACCCAAAACATATCTTTAATAGGGACATGTTAATAAGTAGGTAATAAAAGAACATAATAGAATAATATGTGGTAAAATATAAATTAATATTATTCTATTTTAGACTCATATTAAAGTTATATTTATTATACCGAAGGATTTTACTTTTATGAATGAAATCAAGACCATATGTAAGGGAAATTCATCACAGTTTTTATTTCCATGAGATACATGACATATTTGCGACTTTTTTATTTTGTATGGTGTATATAATAACATATGAAATTTTATATCTATAATTTCCATTATTCCGTGATATTAAAATCATTAATTTCTGTTTTCATTTTATTAATTTTTGGTTTTAAAAGTTACACAAGTAGTAAGGGTTAATTTCACTATGTCATTGTTACCAATATTGTTTACATGTTTGTATATTCTGGGATATATTAATCATACATGTCCATGATTCTTAAAAATGTATTTCAAAATATTCTTACTATTGTTATATAATTTTTACAGTTATTTTTACCCATGTATGACTTCTTATTAAACATGTTGGAAGGAATCTTTTGTTGTTTGCCTAATAGGTTACTTTCTTACATTTCTGGTAAAAGTGTGAGAAGAATGTTTTTTAATTATTCAAAATGAAAATATTTATTATTTAATTATGTCTTAATATCATTAATCTTACCTTATTTTCATAAAATGTAATTTTTTGGGAAAAATATCTCTTTAAAAAAATCATTTTAATAAAAGATAACAATTTCAAATAAGAAAAGATATTTTCCTCAATGAATTATTTTCAATCGATCTCATAAAATTATTTTCCATCTAAGATAAAATTATTTGATTTTACTTATGTTTTAATTGGGATATGATTCAATGTTTCCTTTATTATTCTTTGTATGAATAGTTTATGTTTATTATAAAATGATATTTATAAAATCCATTTCTTTTTTGTGGATTTTATTATGATTGAATGATGTTTACAAAATGAATTTCATTCCCTGGAATCTGATATGATACATGATTTATGTTCTAGTGGAATAAATATGTATTATTTAAATATTAGATGGGTGGGTCCTATATCTCCCTCTAATGCATTGGTTAAAGATTTATATCTCATGAGATAGACATTAAGGACTGCATTTACCAACATGGTTATGGGAGTGAACCATGACTAAAATGATGATTATGGGATTGAAACAAGATAAGAAGCGGATTATAAGAGTTTACCATGACTACCATGATCATATGTGGAGTAATTCCATACTACTAAGATATCCTAGGTAGTGATTCATTGACTACTATGTAACTAATTTTATATGCTTATATGTCAACCACAAATTTCTTTACTTATTCCCATGTTATTATTTCATGGATTATGTTCTAAATTTTATAATGATTCAGGTATTATAAACTTCAAATATTTATTCCATGATTTGTGATTTTGATCATTGATACACATGTTATGATCTTATATTTCCATGATCATTTTCTTATACCCTTATTCTCCTGATTATATTTACGTTCCTCCATTGATTACTCTTATTGAGCATGTGAGATCACCTCTTACTTATGTTTCCATTACCCATGTTATGAATGATGTTTTTTTAAGTATAATTACTAAGGTGAAAGATATTTGTTGGAAATATTTCAAGTTAGATGATTTGATTACTTTTTTATAATGCCACTAAACTAATATGGTTTTTGGGATTATGATTATCTAATTTAGGAAATGTTTGAAAAAATGATGTAATATCAATGTATTAAAATCATGTGTTGTTATATATCTGATATGATGAATGATTTGTTTTGTTTTGGTAGACATATGATTCATTTTTATTATCAGATGGGTGAGACCAATAGATGCCTCGAATACCTTATTGAAAAATGTATATCTATTAGGATAGAAATAAATGTTTTGGGGAGTGAACATAGTTTAGTAAGAAAGGGATGTAAAATGGATTAAACTTAGTTTAGTCAAATTGGGTTGGAATGTGAAGAGAACTCTGTTCAATAGGATTGGCATAAAATGGGGGGTGAACCCAATTTAGTAAATGAATTTTTCTACTATGATGGTGTTGGTAGAGATCCTTGACTAATATGTAAATAGTTTTATATGCTTATGTATATGCTATAGATTATATGTCTTATGCCAATATTATCCTCTCATTTCTCATGTTCATTGATTGAATTTTGATTTATGTCTTATAAACTATGAATATTTACTCCATAATTAAATATTATGATGTTTGATAGGAAGGATATAAATTTCAAATATTGTGTTCATATTATTATAACCTAAGGCACATATTATTATTATGAACCAATTTTTACCACTATTTTTTACCCTTGTTGACTATCAGATATCACCACTTTATTATTTCTATTTCCCCTATTTTATAATGAAATGTATTAATTATGATATTAAATGTTATAGTTATGAAGAAATAATTGGGATATAATATAAATGTTTTATGAACCAGTTTTTTATATTTAAATGTTTCCTAATTTAGTAAACCCATATATTATGTCAAAGTTTTGTTATGTTATATAATGAGTATTTATATAAAAATATGTATTATATATGTAAGAAAATTATGGTCCATTATAGTTTTAATCTAATAAAGGAGTAGTTATCCTTTGGATACTTTGATGATAAAACATTAGTATGAACATTATGGATTTTTAAATGTATAGAATACAATCATAGTGTTTTTGTAATGATCATTAATAACCAAAGAAAAAACCTAAGATATCATAGATTAAAATTTAATAAGTAATTTATTATGTTTATGTGGTTTTCCCACTATAATTTTAGTTTCTTACATTATTCTCCTTGGTTTAGTCATTGTATAGAACCGGAAGGAACCCTATTATTACTCGATTCTATAGGAAATGCAATAGTTTTCCTCCAAAGAATCCAAATATTATAGGAGTTAGAATAGAATATATTATTGATATTATCACACAACATTATCAAGATATGAATAATAATAGACTTATAAATGGGTAATGGTTGAAAAAACATTATGTTTAGTCCTTCATGAGGAAACAACAACTTTACCTTAGTGGGTCTTCTAATCCACTTACGGCTAAGAAAGGGATCAGAACAAATTAAAAGATAATTTCTCTTCATGAATATTCATACCATGGTAAATACATTTTGGATTAGTATCATTTAATAGATAATAAGACCAATTGTGTAATCATATCATAAATAAGAGGCAAGGCGATATAATTGACTATGTGGGATGAGACAATACATGAACATAATTTTATAAAAGTGCATTCTCAAATTCATCATAAGAACATGGAGAATGAATTATTTATATTAAAGAAAATGGATTATGAATATGTTATAACCTATAAAAAAATTATACGAGACATTCATGGAACACATATTGCTTTATCATGAAACCTGAATGTGAGGTTGACCGATTCATCAGTGGCTTAAAACCAAGTCTCCTATGAGAATTATCCATAAGAGACTAATTATATTTGAATATATTGTTCTGCATATTCTCAACGTTGACATGGATATTTGATCCACCGATCAATATTTTGGTTTTGATATGAAAAGATAGATGAATTGGATGGAAAATTAAAAAATAATATATAAAAGAATATTATCCTTTCATTATTCTCAATGTGTGGAAAGAAAACATGAATTAAATTATAATAAGGGGAATTATAAATTTTTTAATTGTGGGAAAGAAGGTTATTGGGAAATTTACAACTAAGGTTATGCGAAAACGATAACTACTAATGCTAATATATATAAGGATGAATATAATTCACCCAACAAACATAAATTCTTCAATTGTATGGAATATATTAATTTTGAAATAAAATTACCTAATTTGATGTTTAATGATGATGATTGATGTTAGAAACATTTTAAGGCCTAAGAGAATGGAAAATATTTTATGATCACAATTAGAAATGTGGGGTATGACAATGATGCATTGAAAGGTACATTTTCCATAGTCTCTAAAACAACTAATGTCTTGTTTGATTTGGGATCCAACAACACTTTCATAAAAAATATTTCTCTAAAGGTATCAACTTATCACCAAAAGAAATATACATTGAGTCTGATTTCAAAACATCTAATGGAACAATAGTCGCGTCTCATGTTTATAATTCTTATCTGGTTGAATTTTATGGAAATTTTATTGCTACATATCTCGTGATTCTTCTATTATATTAATTTTATTTGTATCTTGTAATGAACTGGATTTCTCTATATAGAGATCATATAACTTGATGAGAAAGGGAAGTCACATTTCATATTCAAAATGAAATTATGATCATCTATTAGTGAAAAAATGATTATGAACATAAATTGGAAATTAAATAAAACCTTTTCATCTTAATTCCTGTAAACAAAAGTTTTCTATCTCATATTGTTTGGGAGAAACTAAAGGATACACTGATTTAACATTAACTTATTGATGTATTTCCTTAATAATTATTTGGTCTTTAACAAAATCATGAAGTTGTGTTTCCAATAGAACTCATACATGGTTCTATACCTATTTCTATAAATCCTTATAGAATTGACCCAATTATGTTGAAAGAATTGAACAGGAATCTCTAGAAGAAACTTGATAAGGGATTCATTCATCATAGTACATCACCTTTAGGTGCAAATTTTATGTTTTTTAATAAGAAGACTCGGTAAATGTTACTTTTCATTGATTATTGATAACATATCAAGGTTAATATAAAGATAATGTATCCTCTTCCCTATACTGATGACTTATTTCATTAATTATGTCGAGATTAATACTCTTCCAGGATTGATCTTAATTATGGTTATCATAAATTGAGTGTTAAGAAGGAGGACATACATAAGAAAACATTTTTTACAGGGTATGGACACTATGAATTTATAGTGATGCATTTTGGTCTTATTGATTCCCCACCATCTCATGGATTTAATGAATAGAGTCTTTAAAGGATATACTGATCATTTTATGGTTGCATTTTTAGTTTAATTTCATTTATATTCAATGATAAAGGGATAACATGATGATCACTTGGGGATTGTACATATAACCTTTAGAAAGTAGAAACATTAAGAATAGGTTACAAAGTGTTAATTTTGGCTTCAAAAAATTAAATTTTTAGGTTACATAATCTAAATACTTTGCATATATTTAGATCGAACAAAGGTGAATGTTAATGATCATTTGACTATACCAACCACAATAATAGAAATTTAGTGTTTTACTAGGTTAGATGGATATTATCAAAGTTTTGTTATATATTTTCTAGATTTTAAATCTACACTTCATGTTGAATTAGAAAAGAGTTTTGTTCATATAGATTGAGGAATGCTAATATAATTTAAAGAAGATGAAAAGAATGTTTTTCAGGGACCCAATTCTAACAGTACCCTTTAGTAGAGAATGTTTTTTTGTTTATAGTGATTTTTCAAAGACACTAGAACAAAAATACTTTTTATGTCAGTTTTTTTATATTTTCAAACTCATTTCATGAGGTGAATTCTTTGAAAGTGATTTTGTAAACCTGTTTTTAATGTCGGTTTTAATAAACATTGTTAAAAATGTATTCTTTATGATTTTTAAGTTGATTTTTTAAAAAATGGCATGAATGACCATCTTAATATCATTTCAAAAAATAATGTTAAAAAGCTATTTTTAATTTTGGTTTTTTGAAAACTGAAGTGAAAGACCTATTTTTAAGTAATTTTTTTAAAAAAATGATGCTAAAAATAAATGTTTTACATAATTTTATAAAACAAACGTTAGAAATTTTTTTTAATGTTTGTTTTTAGAAAAATGGCATGATAAAATTTTATCAACTTATTGATGATCTCCTTTGATTTTATTTGACTTTTTTGTATAGCTCAAAAAGAGTTACGGATCAAAATTTATGAACATCGGAAGCTGGATATAATTTTTTTCTGAGGAAAGATATCTTGAGGAAGCCAAACCATCATATTAGAAGGAATTATAGAATCCAAAGGAATATTTGTAGTTTGACCACTATAAGAAGAATTAATCTTCATTATGATATAAGAAAAATCATTCAATGGTGTATCAATTGTGAAAACCAATCATAAAAAACATAAATCTTGGAATAATAATTACAAATACCTTAAGAGGGTCACCAAAATGAAAAAGAGTGGATTTATAATAAAGATCAATGCGTTGAATTAGTGTAATGACGATGGTTTAAGGAATTCTGATAAATTAATATATATTAATAATAAAAATATATAAATCACAGCGTAAAAGAGAATGTAGTATTTTAAATATAAGGCGGAAACTAAAAATTCCAATGTCGTATATTAAAATAATTGGAATTTCACATTGGTAGGCTATTAATATTATAGTTCACATCAGTTTTATGATATATATCATGAAAATTTATTAAAACTTTAATTTTTCATATCAGTTATTAGAAAATAGACATGAACGGTTAGTTTTTCATGTTTGTTTTAGGTAAGTGATTGGGAAAAATGGCATTTAACAAAAACATTATTCAATTACCAATGTAAAATGAAAGTTCTAAAACTAGTTTTGAAAAAACTGAAATGAAATTATTTCTAAAAATTTAGTTCATTTTTCATGATTTTATTTTACCAGTAATGGAGGTCAAATGTAGTTAAAAATCAAAATATTCTACGATATAATATAGATATGATCAAATTTTTATGGCCATAACATTTGATCTGTTACTCTATTTGAGCTCAATGACTAGTAATATTAAATCTTGGGAAATTATATACATGTTTTAAAACATTTTTCACATTATCTATTAAATAAATATTATAAATAATTCATGATTATTGTTTCACATCAGTTATTAAATAACTAACATGAAAATCGAATTTTTCACATATGTTATTCAGAACCGACATGAAAAAGTTAGGAAAATTAATTTTTCACATTGGTTCATTTATAAATGACTTAAAAAATTCATGAAAATGTTGGGTTAACATCGGTTATATAATAACTGATGTGAAAAAAATAGTTTTCATAAATTTTCACATTGGTTCTAAAAACCAACATGAAAATTAAACATTATAAAAAAGTTTTTGTACTAATGCGGGGGCCTGTGATATTTTCACATGAAAAAGGATATCATGATAACTTATTTTTCTTGCCAATTGACGGTCTATGAGAATCATTAATGAACTAATTATTTGGATCTAGTTGTATTTTTTTTAAAGATATAGATCGATTATATATATGGAGAAAGGTGTGACATATATACTAATCATAAAAACAGAAAAAATATTTTCATCCAAAAAGAGTTGAACATTCAGAAGAGAAGAAGGTTAGTTTGGATTAAATATTATGATTACTTTGTAAATGTGTACCATTTGAAAATAAATTAGGTGGAATATTCTTTGAGATGAAATGATCATGCTATCTTATCTATGATATCGATACCAAATGATCAATTATTTTATGACATAATAATGATAGACCAATAAGTAAAAAAGAAAGTGTAGAACTCTTATCATACGCAAAAGAATGTTCAACTAACTTTTAAAGTGAAGATTAATAATTAGTATAATGAATATGTATAGATATAAAAGAATGCGAGAAATGTTATTGAGTTCAAAATTGATTATGATGGAATAAAAAGGTTCATGTACCATGTTTTTCCCTCCCATACTAGATTAAAAGAAGTAGATATTGGATGAGGCTCAAAGTTTACCATTATCTATTCATCCTGGAAGCACAAAGATGTATAAAGACTTGAAAGAGTATTTTTAGTGGGATGTCACAAAAAGAGATATTGCACAGTATGTTTCTCAGTGCTTGATATGAAATAATGTTATAGATAAGAGAAAAATTCCTATTGTGATATTACAACCATTACCAATATCAAAATGAAAATAAGAATAATCACAATGTATTTGGTTGTTGGAATCCCCAAAACATATGAAGAACATAATTCTATATGGGTTGTAGTTGAGCAGCTTCCAAAGTCATCCCAATTCATTTCTATCAGAGATGATTTCTCTCGTGATCAAATTTATAGATTTTTTATTAAAGAAGTTTTGAGATTTCATGGAGTACCACATTCCATTGTATCTAATTAGAACCCAATGATTACCAAGAAGTTCTTGTTATGTATTTAGTAAAATATGAATTTATTGTGAAATGTCATTACTTCTTATCATCCTCAGAAAGATAGTCCGGTTGAGGGAACCATTCATACTCTAGAAGTCATGTTTGGACATTTCCCTAAGGATTTTGAAGGAGTCTGGGATAAACACCTTCCATTGGTATAATTTTATTTCATCTATAGTTTTCACTCCAAAATTCAGATAGATCTTTATGAATCCATCTTTGGTAATAATTGATGAACTAGAACATGATTTAATTTTGATGGGGAAAAATGCTATTGGGAGCTTATCCAGTTATGTAAATCACAATGAAGGTTGGATTCATGAAAAATCACATAATAGAAACATATAGTTGATAAAAAAATTTGCTAACAATCGATATAAATATCTACAATTTGAAGTGGGTGATAAGGTATCATTATGAATAAATCCATGGAGGAGAGTGATGATTTTTAGAAATAATTGAAGGATAAGCTCTTGATATATCAATCCTTTGAAAATTTTGATCAGGTTCGGATGAAATATTATCAATTATTTATTCTAATGCATATCTATCTTGTTCATTATGTGTCCCATGTATCTCTCCTAAGGGTATACATATCTAATCCTTCACATTTAATAATCGTAGTGATTATACCAATAGAACCTGATCTTTCATATGAAGAACAAATATTAGAGATTATGAATCATAGATTAAATGTTCTACAAAACGAGACCACCAGTATAATGAGGGTTTAATGGGAAAGCCATAAATTTGAGGAAGCTATGTGGGAACCTAAGGATATGTTCTATTAGAGTAATCCTCATCCGTTTATATCCAAGTGAATAATTTTGAAGGAGAAATTTATTTTAAGGGGGTTATAATGTAATTCCACAAGTATTTTATGAATTAATTATCATTATATAAGTTGATTTCATTGATATATTTTGTTCACTACTCTAGAATGGGTTTGTACCCAATCCCCTATATATATATTTTAAAAAAAACTTTGGGATAAATGTTTTGTACCTATGGTTTTAAAAAAAAACTATGGGTATTCCTTCTATCGATTCTCATGTATATCGTGCTCATCTATGTGTTCCTCTCCCCCCGTAAACTCTTCTCTCCCCTAAAATACCATATCTCCCTAGATTATCCATCATGATTATCCCCAGTATAAACCCTCTCATCTCCCATACCAACCCTATTCTCCCACAATTCATCTATTATCCATCATGCTAATCCCACTCAAAGGTGAAACCCTACCTCAATTCTCCACACCCTTCTGATTCTTCCATTCAAAATTTGGATTCCTTGCACCCCATTAACGCTCATTGCCTTAGAGGATTGTGTATTGATCTTAAAGGTTTATAGTTGGTTCACTATAGTTTATTCTATACTTCATTTTCTCTATTTCCTTTCAGGTTTCTCCTTCCATGTTGTCATGTTTGGTTTGGTTGAACCCTAAATCAAGGGGTTGACCCGATTAGTGTGGTTTCATTGGTGTTGAGGGTTCCTATCAGTTTCTTATTGGTTGTTTGAACATTCATTATTAGAGGAGATTCATTTTTTCTCATGTGTCATTGATTCATGATAGGATTCCCCATTCCCTTACTTTTAATTATTAAACTGTTGATTAATTGGACTTTTAAACTTGTGTATTAATTATTAAATTATAGTTTTAATTGATGTTATTTTATTTTAAAGGTAAAAAAGTTTTACATATCTTATATTTTTTTGAAATATAAATGTTTTAGCATTTAAAGGTATAGTGTAAATATCTTATTCTGTGACTATTCACACAGTTGGTTTTTTGATATTACTCAAATGGACTATGAAAATAGTATTTGATATTTAAATATATGTTTAGGATTTCAATGTGATTTCTCAGAGGTATCACATGGAATTTCATGTTATACTTGAAATTACATCTTTTGTAAAAATATTTCAAGATATTTTTGAACAAAATGTATGGTTTTTAAACTATTTGACCCCATTTAGATCATGAATTACATTAAAGGGTGATGTTTAAAAACATGGAGGTTTTGGGATAAATGTTCATTTCACAATTTTTTTGCGATAGTAGTGTTTTTTAAATAGAATTTAATATTTTTTGAAATGTTTGGTGTTTAAAAGATATTTGACGTGAAATTTTAACTGATTTCATGAAATGGTTTAAGTTGCTCTTAATGATTATTATTATGATTTTAATGGATTTTTTTACAATAAGTAATTTTATGAAGTGTTAAAGACCCACATTAAACTAATTTTATTATTGTACTCTTTCCCTATTTTTCCATGGTAGTTATACATATGATGATATAATCAGGATTTTCAAATTTTATTAGCTAATTGGTATCTCAAACTGTTATTTATTTTTTTTGACTATTTCTATTTTTTAACATTGTAATTTCATCCCTTATTTATATTTCTAAATTGAAATTATTTTGATTAAATATTAATTTATATACATTTTTTATTTTATTGGATCTATGATATTTAGTTTCCTAATAGATTTCAAAACAATTTAACTTTTCCTAGTTCAAAAAGACTCACATTTATAATCGTCAAGGGACTCATATCATGAAATGAAAATATTATAATAAGTTTTTCATAATTACTATATTCTCTTATAGGTCTGATCTTTTTTCAATGAATGCATAAATTATTTCCATTATTATAATGAATCATTTAATACTATATATAACAATATACTGCCATTTTTTAGTGTGTAATGATAAAAAATGTCATGTAATACTATCTTCTTTTATATGCTATCATTTTTTAAGTTTTACCATCAAACATTGACATTTAATATTTTTTACTATTATACACTATCAAATAAACCTATAAAATTTTATAAACTACATATTTAATTTTATATCTACTATTATACGTCATCATTTTTTTAAATATGTAGTGTTATTGATATTTATTAATTTCAATGGAGGACATTCCCATTTTTTGGATGTTAAAACTAATAAATCATAGACTATTGTTTAATAATACTTAATTTATTTATTATCTATCTCATCTATTGAAATTTATATGAATTAATGGGAATTTACTTTATGTATTTGTTATCACATCTACTATAGTATCTCACTGAAATGTATATGAATATACCCATATTTGGATACCTAACCATGTACATTCTCTAATAAATACATTTTTCAAATTCAAAACATAATGTACCAAAGTGAATGATTATTTGGTGTCAATTAATATATTGTTTGTTTACATTACTTTTTTTTATAAATGATGTGATGAAAAGATTTATATTTTTTGAAATAAATTTTCCTTATTAAATGTTTAAAAAATAAATTTATAGTGTACTTTGCATCTAAATTTTATATAGCCTAATAGTTCTTGATATAATTTTCGTATGTATGAGTATCATTATGTCAATTTTTTCAATACGATTTTTTGTATTTTCTAAAAAAATAAAATAATTTTTTTATGTTTAGGGACACCATGTAATTTAGTGCTCTTATATGTTTGATGATCATAAAATTATTGAAGGAGTATTGTTTTCTTTAGAATGTGATTCTTTATGATGGATCAACATATGTGATATTTTTTGTTTCCTCTTCATTGTAAATTTTATTTTTGATCTCTACAAGTGAATGTTTGTACTCAAAAATTATTGATATATTAAATTCTTCATCCATTAAATAGGTTCAACCATCCTCTTGGACTACACCATTACATTTTATATTCACTAATCATTATTATTTTACTATATATTTATTATAAATAAGAATCATTCCTTTATATTTTTTAAGGCACATAACTTTCTAGAGTATTCTGGACCTCGATGCAATGGTTTTAGATTGCTATAGTAAATGGCGACTTTCACCTATATGCATAGGTAGAAATATACATAAATATAAGTTCCCCTATATATATATATAATAACATAAGCAGGTATGAATATATATATATATATATTGGGTCTAGGTGTTCTTATTTAAATATATGAAAAATGCATATGTGTGTAAGGTAATGTTGTATTTTCTTGTATAAGCTTATATGTAAGGATCCCCTTGTACAAATTCGGACATGAAAATATATACATAGGGGAAAGGTGTATATATACATATATATCTGTGTGAATTTTAATATTCATGCAAGTGGTAAATGGAGGATTTCAGTTACCATTTCATAAGTAGGGTTCTTTGAATTTATGTTAGGTTACCTTATGTATTAGCCTTTAAATATAATGAATCATTGATTTCGTGTATTTCACACCATGTTTTTGTACAATATAATGATATAAATTTCACATAATAATTGTTTCATATGAAATTATGTGTTTAACTAATTTAATCAAATCGTGTTAACCTAACCAATACCCAATAAAAAACCAAATTAAATGCAACTAACATTAACTCATTGAAACTGTATTAAATGAAATAGTGAAAATTATAAGTAGTAAAACCCAAAAAATACTGAATTTTATATACCTTTAATGATTAGAAATTAATATTCCTTAATAAATATATAATAAAATAAATTAGCCTATATCAAACAAATAAATTAAAACTAAACATATCTAAAACAAATCATATCATGTTTTACCAAATCGTTTCATACATAATCAATATATTCTTGTTAGACCTATCCCGACCTACCACAATTAATATTTCATCCGACCAAATGAACCAAGTTGAACCAAAAGAAACCAATACAAATATAATTGTGATGAGTAAACCCAAAATGATTTGAATGAAATAAAATTTATCCATACAAGACCAAAATGTATTGAATAAAACCAAATAAAAAATAGATTCAATCATAAATAAATTCAAAAAATAATCAAAAATACCTTGTATAAATGTAAATAAGATCAATAAAAATAGATCTAAAATGATCAAAATCATGAAAATAAAATTCAAATATAAAAAAAATTGACTGAAAATAAATTATACTAGATCAAGAAGATCTAACTTGAACTAATCTTATATTACAAATGAAGAATGAAATTTGATAAATTATAATTAAATTAAACCAATATGACTGCAACCAATATTAACTACACTGAACAAAAAGAAACTAATTTGAACAAAATTTAATCCAACAGAATTGATTACATCCCAAATGAATGAAATTTTCGATGCTAATTTAATGAAAAACATGAAAAAAATAAAACTAATTAAAATTTCCCAGAGAAATTTGTATAAAAAACCAAACTAATAAAAAAAATTTGATCCAAAATTATTATTTACCATTAATATAAAGATTACTTTTTAATAAATAGGAATGTACTATTTTATTGTATAATTTTGAAACATTGATCTATTTCCCCTTGCTTTCATGAACATGATTTGACACAGGGGGCATTGTGGTTCTTATATGTTGGGTGGTTCCTTGTGTAGTCACATGATACTTTTATAATGAACTTTATTTTTTATTTTATTTTCATTATCACATCAGAAACATTGGCCTTTTACTGATTTTTACTGATAGAGGGTATTTATAATTTGTAAAGGGGATCAAAAGGGAAATGGATGTGTCTACATAGGTTTCTTTGTATGGGATGGATATCAATGTAGTAGATGGAGTAATTAGTGTCTTACATTCTGGTCTGCCTTTATACCATATTGATTTTATTTATTTTAATTTCATTATCTGTGGATGTTCGATGTAAATATTGGTCATTCTGAAATTTTATATATTTTCCAATGTTATTTTAATTATTTAATTATGGGTGAAATTGTTCCCAACGGTTGATTCATTGATGATCAGACACTTGGTCCATTCCCTGGGAATAACACATATACCTTTCTCTATCCTACGTATTTATATATTAGTGTCTAAAAAGATCATTATAATATTTGAACAATGGGACGGCTAAAGAAAAATGGAATACTAGGGAAGTATTGGGAACTTTTTAAAATAATATTGACACTGACTATAAAAGAAGGATGATTTTATAACATAGTTATGGTTTATAAGATAAAATCTAAGGATGTGAGGACATATTAGAATGATTCATCAAAAAAACCAATAACCAAATTATTGAAACAAAATTTAATTTCACAAGGATGGATATAATAATTGTCCAACTCTCCCAAAAACACTACAACATGTATAAATAGTTTCAAAGATCATTTTGTACTAATTGTACGAATAAATTGTGAATGTGGGGAAAATAATTCAATCAAACTCTAAAATCCACCCAATTTATTATTGTTTTTTCATCGCTTTAAAATTTTAATGAATATGGAAGATAGTAGTTTACTCGTGTTATTAGTGGGGGATGAAATTAAAAACATAAGATATACATATTAAGATGAATAAATATATATTGAAATGGAACATAATGATTAATTGTTAATTTTTAATTAATTATCATCACTCAATCTAAATAACCTCCATGTTTATGATGTGTAACCCTAAAAAACATAAAAATTCACAAATATAAATATATCCAATTACCAAAAAGTCACTTTAATATACATTAAATATTAAAATACTACAATCAAACCACCCATTCTCTTATAGTACCTCCACTATCATTACATAACCAATATTAAAAAAGTAAAATGGATAGGTACACAAATCAAAATAACTTCCACAATAAAAAATAATCAGGGATCTAGAAATGGTTTTTTGAGCATTAGAATCTTAAGAAAGACACTAAACAACAAACATGGAAGCATTTTTAGGTATAAAATAAATTTAACAATGAATTAATACAAGGAGGAATATATAACATTCTCAACCAAAATATAAAAAAATATAATAAGTAACATAATATTAATCAAATAGGTGTTAGAGTGATATTTATTAATTAGATAATGCCTAATAGATGGGAATTTATTTTTCCTTTAGAATATAAAAGTAACCAAACACTTGTCCTATTAAAAAATATCTTTGATCATAGGGATTGGGGGACCTATAGGCCAATAAACTAACATCTATTTTTTATATACATATAAATGGATAGATAAGTATGACCAATTTATTAAATGACACATGTTTATAATCAAATATGTTACAAAAACTAATGTAAAGCTGAAAAATTAATGGGGAAAACCAAAAATGAGGTTTACATAAAAAGGAAAACAAAATTTATCAATAATTTAAAATTGGGGAAGTGTTCTATATTTTAAGTCACTGTGAAGATAGTAGAAGGAAAACCATGTGAAAACAATGTGCATTAACACCACATATCATTCAATAACTCAAAGAGACTCCACTGAATACCTAGACAGAACAAGGGTATGAATCATTTTATTTGCATATCTAAAAGAACCATGAACACTCCACACCTAATGAGATACCATAAAATCATCATAAGAAGATATTATTTTACAACATAGTGTTTATGTAGTGTGTGAGCACATACCTACTCCATAAGTGACCAAAAACAAGCCTCATAATTGTAAAAAATAATCTGATGTATGATTAAACATGTATAATAGTTTACATAAATATATAATAAAAAAATTTGGGTTATATTTTAATTTATAATGTACAAGTGAATAGTTGATTTAGAATAAATATCAAATTACTCCATATACCGAGAGGACCATAATGTGATGTTACCTTAGTTTTTTCTTACAGCGGAATAGATTGGTATCGATAGTAGGGTAAGAGTAATGATTTATTGTAGCCTTTATAATATAGGATGGGGAATGTAAATATTTTAGCTTACCCCACCCTAGACCGCATCTAGACTTGGGAAAAAATACCATCATGTTGGAAGGGGAATGGGTATACAAATAATGGGACTTCGCCCATCCTAGGGAATATGGGAATGGATTTTCAGATCAATTTAATTGAGAGCCTATGGAATCATAATCATTTATAAGAATATATATTTACTTAAAACAATTTTTATGTTAGGAATAATTATCATCATGCACAACATTTCTATCAAGATTATCAACTATCAATGTAGTAACCACGATAAAAAAAATTAATAATTTTGTTGTTTAGCTAAAAATGATAGACTTGATCCAATACTAATAATCAATAATTTCATAGAATAATTTTATTCAGTATGAAAACAATATATATCCAATATAAAATGATGGATATCACAACATGTTATTTGAATTTTATGATTTAAAAAAAATCCAAACATGTTTCATATAAGGGTAAAGCATTCTCAATTATAACTCAAGTATAAATTCTTTCCATGTATTAATTGTTTTGATGGTGGAATATTAAAATCTATTTTAATTGTGAAGTGTGGTTTTTATTTTTCTTCAATGGTTCTGGAAGAGTTTTAGATCTTCTAGAAGGGCCTACTACACTTAGGGGGAGAGGTGGTTATACCAATGGTTTAATAAACTATTGGTATACTATTTGTTGAAACGAATTACTCATAGATATATTGCCATTGAAATTCATTTATACCAATATATTATATGTAGTTGTTGGTATAGATTTCTTCTAGAAATAAAATTATACCCATGGTTGTTAAAACATTGGCATATATATATATATAAACGATTCACATGTAACTGTTGGGATAGAATAATTCTAGATAGCATATACCAATGCTTCATTGAGAACCGTTTGTATAGGGAAATTACAATGGTAGACCTACCAATTATTTTAGGATCCATTGGTATAACCTACACCAATGGTTTTAAGGTAAATACCAATTATTCCAAACCATCCGTATAGGGTCAATTTCTAGTACTCGTTTTACACAACACCAAATTTTAAAAAACTACAAGATATTGTCAATCACGATCATTGTCTCACAGCTCTTAGATTAAAGGGAATTAAAAATAATATATAAGATATTAAAAATATATGTCCAATAAAATTATAAAATAAATTAATTAGTTTTCAAAGTATTAGAATTTAATACATAAATATATTTTTAAATAACAGTAATGTTTTCTGAAAAATTGTTTTCGGAATACAATGAATATTATGCAATATATTAAATTAATTTTTTTAATTTAATTAAATAAAAAATTTTAATCATGAGTGTAATATTTTTTAATTAATCCCCTTATATTTTTGGTCAATATGAATAGTAATAGTGGAAAAATCTATTACCTCAGTAATGGGTAAAATAAGTTAGTCTTGATTAGAAATTTGTGATAAGGCCATAATTTTTCATCAAAATTCTTATTAAAAGATTTTAATTTTAGCCTTAAAATATATGGTTATAATTTTTTTTTATTTCATGTGCATCTTTTCATGATAGTGATTTATATATTATTTAAATCAAATAAAGGCACAAAATATCATTTTCTTGGTCATAAATATATCTTATATACCGAAAAGTTGAAAAAGCAGGATATAAATTAATATAATTGTCCATTTTGAACTTAATAAACATAGTTTCATGATATAAATTTATTTTTGACTTTTTTTCCACTCAGATAAGATGATGACCTTTATAGTCTTTTATTTAACGAAGATTCAAACATGATTCACTGTTGTTCTTAAAAAGTATAATATTTTTAATATGGGGTTAAAAAATTTAAATATGAACTATAAATATTATTTGGAATGATAAAATATTTTTCCCCATCATAGTAATTAATTTATAATTTTTATAAATTAGATGGTCACCCTTAATCCTTACACAACAATGTTGTGAAAATTATTTAGTTAATAGAAGAATCAGAAAAATGATATTAAAAATATTAAAAGTAAACTAATTTGATATATTTATGGTGATAAAAGAATTATATAGATTATTTTCATATGTTATGAACATAATAAAACATTTGTTTTGAATTTTAGATGTTGTATAGATATTTTTTAAAAGTCAAAATAGTGAACGATATCATAATTTACAAAAAAAGATATTTTATGGTAATAATATTTTCCTTAAATGATTTATACATTATAAAAAATAATTTAGAAATAAAAAATGACTATTTTACGTTCTATAATTTCATTAATTTACCTTTTAGGGATCACATTACACCTTATAAGTAAAAATTACAACAATTAATATTAAAAAATTTGTGACCATAGTAAAAAATAAAAAAGTTAACTAAGGGTTAATCCAAATGATACGTTTTAAAATAATACCAAAACATTTATAAAATCTATAGGTTGATTTGATTAAAAAAATAGATTATATTAGATTCAAATCCTTGTACATTTGGTATTATTTAGATAGAAAATGAATTTAATATATTTTAATCTTTTGATAAATTAAAAAAGTTCCCCTCATCTCATATATAAAATGAAACCTCCCATCCCACTGATATACATAACATTGAGCCATATATCGTCACTATACCCTACCAATTTGTCTTATCAACTCCCCTATTAACCTTATATAGGTGATGGTATTCTCAAAAGACTAGCAGTAGACTCAATTATTAGAGATCTAAATGAGATATTTTGATCTAGAGGTATTCACCCTATCATATCACATTAATTTTATACTATTTCATACAACTTATGAATCAAAATTTTTTATCATAATATAATACCAATTGTAAAATAAAATTTTTTATATGTTATTATTATTATTAAAACCCAATTATAAACCCTATTTCTCATCAAAAAATATGTTAATGTATCGATCATGTGTTCGTATAACTTATCATCTCTACGTAGTGATAAAATTCATTTTACATGAGAAAAATTTATGGAAATGTATAATGATGGGTTTCAAAAATATATATGAGATATATGATATAATAGTGATTATTTAAATACTAATTATCATCTCCCATTTATTTATTTCATGAATCAAAAAATGAAAACAATGATCATGCGTATGTATGACCTACCGTCTCTATGAAACATGCAATTCATATTTCTACATAAATTCTCTCATAATAATTATAATTATGTATATAATTATTATATATTAGTTTATACAATTATTAATTATATGGTATTATTGATATTAAGTTCAAATTATATGGATGGAGATTGCTGAATCAAAACATTCTTTGAAAATGAAGCAGTTATGACTAGAACATTGATTTTAATAAACAATTATTAATAAGTAGGTGATAAGATGTTACAAATAAATAATATGTGGTATGATAGAATTATGGTTATGTAATTTATTTATAATAAATTCATATATATTATACAAGTTTTTAAACATGAAAAATTAAAGGAAAGACTTGAGGTAAGGTTTTATTTCACAATCTCATCATTATTCGTGATTGTCTCTATTTAAGTATCCATAGTGGAATATTTATCTTCCAAGTCAATAATCTAAATAAATTAAAAATGTATTTATTTTTTTTTAATTAATAATTTTATCATTTTTAAACAAGTTACATTGTGATTTATTCTAAATAATACATACAAAATGTTTTTTATCTTACATTACATGAGAAAAAAATACTTGGTTTCATGAAACCTTAATTTTTTTAATATTACTTTAAAAAATTACATGGTACTTTTTAATGAATTTTTTCCCTATTTCATTTTGTTTTTATTCGAAAAATATCTTCAAAATGGAATGAATATTTTTCTCAAGAGTGAATTCAAGGGATAATTCAAAATCATTTTCTAATTTAGACAAACACTATTAGATCTAACTATTGTTATAATGGCGATATGATCCTTGGATACCATCATTGTTCTTTATATGTATTTTTTATGTTTATAATGTCATTATTTGTATGAATTCTATTAATTTTTATGTTTTATACATTGATGAAATGTATATGAAACCCAATTAAAATCATGGCTTTTCCTATGAGGAATGGTTGATGTTCTTTTGGTATACATTTATCTGGTTTTCTTTTTTTATGGGTGGGACCTATAACTCCCTCCAATTCATTGGGTAAAGATTTAGAACTCACGATATAGACATGGATAGCATGGGTATTAAATGATTTTTAGTAAAACAGGGTTAAAACATGGAGTAAACACAATTGAAAAATAGGGTTGTATTTAGATGTGATCCTGATGTAGTAAGACATGGATTGAATAGGGAGTGAACTTTGTATTGTAAATGACTCTTTTTTCTATAATAGTCTCGGAAGTGATCCTTGACCAATAGGTAAATGATTTTTTATGATTATGTATATGCTACAAATTCCATGTCTTATGGAAATATTATTATATCATGGATTATTTACTTTTATTTACTTATGACCCATGGCTTATGAATAGCTGAAATTTACTCCATCATTCAAGATTATGACCTATGATATGCATGGTATAATTTCAAAATGATTTTTAATTGTTATACCTTCACTCTCATATATTATCATTTAATCATTGTTATCTCCCTTTTTTACGCATACAAAGTAGTTTTTCTCACCCATTTCTTTTGTTTATTTTCCAAGGACATGATGATTGGTATTAATTAATATATAAATTCTTATATTTATGAATTAATAAAATGGAGATGATATTTATGTTTTATGAATGAGTAGTTTATGTTTCCATGTTTCGAAAGGCACGTAACCCATATGGTTATGGTGTGGTTTAGTTATTCTATTTAATGAACATTCATCTTAAAATATGTAATATCTATTTCTGAAAAAATTGTCTATTATAGTATGTGGGTTCTAGTGCTGGAAAAGGAACTGCTAGAAGTTATGGATGGTCCTTAGGGTTAGAAAATTCTCTCATCCATAATGATTTATTCAAAAGGGGGTTCTAAATATTTCTTAAAATCTCTCAAGGGTGACTTCTCGATTGTCATAGGAAGTGCATGTGGTCCCTATAATTTGGGATAGAAGGATATTATTGGAAAATCCTAAAGAAGGTTGAGTATTAGTGTTGGGGCTTTATCATAATATTTTTCCCCCTAAAAATTAGTTTGGAAGCTTTTATAGGGGACTTGTTTTATGGTTGATAACTATTCATCCAAGATACTCTAATGGGAGTATGAGGATATACCATTATCATGACTGATACATTGTAAATGGGACATCACATTGACCTAGAATTCATAGTATATAAATATATAAATAGAGTTGAAAAATATCAGTAGGAGGAAGATTACTTTTAACATATGTTGAGTATTTCACTTCATGTATGGGTGCGTTTAAATGCAGGGGATGGGATAGAAAGACCTTAACTATATATTCCCTCATAAATATATATTTTTTACATCACTTTATAACAAAATATGTGAGTTGAAATTGGTAGCTTGGTCATGTTGGAGTTCTTTCCAGATATGGGGTGCTGAAAAAATTCATTTTTCATCTTATCCCCTTCCCAATATTGGTTAATTTTTACAAAATATTAGGAAACACAAATAATAAATCATACCTCCTATCTTTCTAATGTGTATTATTGGTTGGAAACATATATGGGAGGTTTATTTGATATCGATAAAACATGTACTATTTCTCCAATCAGTCATGTTGTCTCCAATGAATGATACCAAAGGTGTACACTTGGGTATGTCATGAGGGACATACCATGGTTCTGTAGTAGCATCTAAATATGGTCACTTAAAAAGTTATTATATACAAGTATAAAATAACACTTGATGATACTCCATTCAGGGAGGCCTATTTTTATGTGCAGATCTTAGTAGAAGATTAACCTAGAGAGTAATTGGGGAAACTGGTCATATAGTCAGATCTAGAAGACGATGCCTTAGGCTAGAAAGGTTGCTAGCATGATTTACGGGATGATCACATAAACCAAGAATGGGTTATCCATAAGGACCCAAGTATTTTACCCATATTATTACATGTTTTTAGGCATGAATATACAACATGTAAAATCATAATGATCATAATTCCCTACTTCATCGGAATAATAGGTTCATATTATATCAAATGAAACTAAAACATGTCATCCTCTATTTATTTTCTATAATGAGCTCCTAAATCCATTTTATGTCCTAGAATAACATAGAATTACCTAGGGAATACATTAAGAAACAATTAATCTAAAAAACACAGCATAGAAATAAACATAATAATGAAACATAAAATATGAGTCAAAGGTATAACATGAATATCATAAAATTAAAGGGTAATGAAAAATCACATAGGAGAATAAAAAAAAGATCCTAGTATCGTAATATCATAGTAACATATGGAATTTGACAACAATATATAACATGACATAAAAATATATCTAGGATAATTTCCTTGACAATATCACATGGTGGACAAAATCCCAGTATGGATTTGGAATAGTCACTAACCCCATACATGATTCCTCGTGAGACTAATGCTTTAACCAATTCATTGAAACTCTATTTAAATAAAACCAACATAAAAGGTTTGATATTTATGTCTACTATATAAATGAAATCAATCATAAGGTATAACATAAGAATTACCCAGGAAAATAAAATGGGTTGCATAATCTTTCCTCATAAAATAATTGAATGAAATTTCCCATTGAAGGAATTTGATAAATGAGAATAAAGAATGTATTACCCCATAAAAGTATGGGATAATAAACCAAGAATTTATATGAGATATATATATATAGAGGTTTTAGTTTCATTTTTTAACATTAATTAAAGATCCAAGGTGAGTTAAGGATATAATTTTCATAACCATAAGAAAATGGTGGTTTAGGGAGATCCCTTAACTTGAGCCCAATTTGTCACATATATCCTTATCATTCTAAATATGAAATGTATGTCAATTTTTTTCTTTTTAATAATATAATTCATGACTATAATTAAATTTTGTTTATTTATAATGAATTTGTATTCAGTTATATAATTATTTAGGTTCATATGGTTGGCACTTATTTAAAAAATAAGCTTGGTAAGATAACTAAGTTCAAATATATTATTAATTGATCAAATATAGAATAATAATCACGAAATAATTATGAATTTTATTACTCAATTATACTTTAACAGTCAAACATGATATTTGGTAATGAAAAATGAACCATGTTACAATAATCAATAAGATAGGTCGGACATACGCATGTGTAATTTTTTCATTTTACAATGATCATGATGGAAAGAAGGTAAAAATAAATTAACATTCTTTTAAAAAAATTATAAAATAAATGTAATTTTATTTATTTTATTACACATTAAAATACCATCCATTTTACATGGTAATCAAAAAATAAATCACATCACTTCGCGATGTAGTAGTTCACTATACACATGATCAATGTTATAATCTTAGATAGATTGTAATGTAAGAAGGTATATTATATATTAATTTTTAAAAAATATTAATATAAAATTAAAATAATAACAAAAAATTAAATTCATTATCATGATCATCTATAAGAGTAAACTATGGAAAAATAATTATATCTCTTCACAAGGCAATAGTCCACTGTACACATGAACAACTATTTCATTTCCTATTTGATTGAAGTGGAGATAGATTTAGATTATTAAATTGACATAATAAAATATTATTTTATGGTAGATTATTAATTTATTATACATGGACGATCGTGTAGTATTTCAAGGAATTGAAAGAAGAAATAAAAAAAAGAGTCTCGGTTAAGAATGATACCAATTCTTCAGACCACTATTTTATATTATAGCTAGAGACATCCTAGATTAGATTTTTGATCAAAAAAGTATTATATGATATGGTTATAGAATTAAATATTATTATTTTTAGTTTATGGTCTATCCAAATGGTTTTTTTATGTTTCTAATGGGTGGGAGAGGAGGTTCCCTTTTAAATGTTATATGGAGAGACATTTTTATAAATACTAAAATTTATTCATTAATGGGAGGTCACCCTCAAGAAAATTTATTCCAAAATAAGTAAATAATTGAAAATAAGTATGATATTATATATAAATACCTCCCCCCTTAAATTTTAATTTTGAAAAATATATTAATCCCTTTACCCCTTTATTTTAATCCCCAGGAAACTAGTTTTTACATTAACCAATGTTATAAATTTTTACTATTATTACTATTAATTATGACAGTAAATAATGTTAAAATTATTAAATAATATAAAATAATATTTTTATAAATATAGAAAAAAATTTAAAAATTTCAATTCAAATAATTATTAAAATATAATTTGAAATTAAAAATTAAAAACACATCAAAAAAAGATCTTTCAATTAATGTATTTTCAAGCATAAGATGATCTTACAAAAGCAATATGTATTATAATAATAATTATATGAATTTAAATTAAAATAAATTGATATATAATCTATAAATTTCATTTAAATATTCACTTATTATGGTTTATTTTAAATAATTAAATTTGATAGACATTATCCATTTAAAAATAGTTTACCAAATCTGTCTTTTTAAGCATAGAAATAATCATTTTTGAAAATCATGAAAGTTAATGATTAAAATAAAATATATTTGATTATTATAAATAAAATGGTTAATATTTCACTTTAATACTCATTAAAAATTAGAATTTAACATTTATAATTACTTTATTATTTTTAGAAGAAATGGTTGTATTTGAAAACTTGGTAATTTTCACTATTCGCTAAAAAATGAAATATTTTGTATTAATCTCAAAATTTTCCCTTAAGGAATTTCTAATATGATTATTTAAAAAATGATTTAAATTTAATAAATTAAAATTTATAAATTTTTCATTAATGAATTGTAACATTTTCTATAAAAAACGTTTTTATGGAAAAATAATTTCTTTAATACAATATATTTATTAAAAGATGAGTTTTTATTTCAGAAAAAATTGTCAATAATATTATATATATTAAAGAAATTATTTATTATTCTTAATTTATTTAATAATATTCAAACCCCCCAACATAAATAATATGTCATAATGATCATAAATAATCATGGTTCATTTAGGCTTGGTATTGCGTGTAACATACGCTATTAGGAAAAATTTTCTTTTTTAAAAACATAGAGTGTTAGATTTTTCCCATTAGACAATTTCTATATCATAATTTCATACTAAATACTATTTTGAAAAAAGGTGAGGGTACTTATTCATTATGTATTCTATTGGTTCAATGTTTTCATCATCGTGTTTATGGTTCCACCACAACTATTTGACCATGTGAGTAGTCATGTTACATAAAACATTATTGCTATTGTTCAGATCTTCAATCGATGATCCTCCTTATAAATATACTTTAAAAAATGTACCACTTCTTAATTCAATGCATGTTCGGTATCCAATATATATTTCCTTAAGAGGGAAACATGAAATATGTTCTTTACTTTAGAAATTTTTATGGGGAGTGCTAGTCTATAAGCCACAAATCGGATGTGATAAAGAATCTCAATGAGAATAATTTTCATGGGGATTATATTATCATTATCCCCAAATATCATGACTCTATTCTAGAGACATATGTAGATAAACACTTTATCCCTAACCTCAAACTCTACATCTCATAAATGGTTGTTATCATAGATATTTTATTGACATTCATAAATTGTGATGTGATTATGAATTATCTAAACCTTTTATACCTTCTCTTTAACCATTTTAGGTCCTAATAGATTTCATTCAACGACCTCATCCCAAAACATAGTTGATATAAATATCTTCCCATAAAGGGGTTAATATTGGAATATTTGGATGCTTGAGTGGAAACTATTATTGGATGAGAACTCAACCAGAGGAACATGCTTATCCCAAACTCCTTAAGAGTCCATCAAACATGCTCAAAACATATCTACCAATGTTTGAATAGTTCCCTTAATTTATCTATTAGTATATAGGTCATAATATGTACTAAATTGCAACTCATTAATTAGAGTATGTTGGAGTGTCTTTCAGAACATGGAGTTAAATCTAGTATCTTGGTAAAATAAAGTTGATAGCTATGTTACATGTATTCTCCCCACTACACTGATGTATATCATTGTCATATGATCATTTGTGGGTGTCCTATAGAATTGAAATTAAATGGTATGTCTTTTTAAAACAATCCAACAAAACCAATTTGGAATTGTTCTCTCTTGATTTTTTTCATAAGACCATAAAATTCCATGATGATGTTTTCTCCCTTCCTTGTAGGTATGGGTAACAGATGCATCACCCCCATAGACATTTCCCACTAAAAAGTCACTTATTAACATACAAGACACTTCTATGTATATTCAGTGATATCACTCTTCATATTGTCCCAAAATAGTAATCTCCAAGGTCTCAGTACAACATCATGCTCTATGGGTTGATAGAGAAGGTCAAGCAGTGTACAAAATTTGACGTCTATTTTATTATCTCTATTTTTGATGGTAAACATAGTTATGGAAAAAATCTCACCGCTACTTCTTGTAAATTTTGAACTCCAAGTATTTACCTACTCTTTAATCTTCCACCTTCTCTTAAATTTCCACATAATCTATTTTAGAATCATTTATCTAATCTATACAGGATGGTTGAAAAATATTTTGCGAAAGGAATAGTGATTTTCCTTCATTCATGATTCCCATATCCGTACATTTAATGTCTTAAAATAGTTGATACATCTCAATTCTCATTATAAGTAATGTGCCAATATCATTTCTACGTAAAGAATCTACCACCGTTTTCATTTCCCTAGATATTAATGGATTGACTAGTCATAGTATTTGATAAGATCCAACTGTATTCCCTTTCTAATATTAATCTCATTTTATGTTATTATATGTTAGTGGCCATTATGATTCATATATATTTGAAACTTATCCCATTATATATAATGTTTCTATATTTTAAAATAAAATATCAATGCAACTAACTCCAAATCAAGGGTGGGATAATTCATCTCATTAACATTAAACATACTTGATACCTAGCTTCTTACTTATTAATTATGAATCATTCCACATCCTAATTCATTCTATAAAGCATCTTTTTATAGCATAAATTGATCCACATATAATGGAAATATGAAGAATATTTCATTGATAAGCCTATTGTTAAATTCATTAATGTTCTCATTTTGTTATATATACTAGAAAAATTTACTACCTTCCATGTTAACTTGGTTATTATGTTTTGATTGTCATCAGTAATACCAAAATAGTTCATTCAAACTAATGATATTTATTACAGATGATAGTCTAGTCTAGTCCTCAATTTCCATTTTCTAACAAGGTTTCATAGATATCTATTTTTTAGTTATAATATGATTCTATATTGATAAATACTTTATATATAACTCACATTTATTTTAGTTTTCATAATGATTATCCTCTAACATGTCCTTTAAAATAACATTAATGTGATCATCATTATCATCCTTCATATTGGAGTAAATTAGAATATCATCAATAAATAATACCATAAATTTTTCATGGTAATCCTTAAATACTATATTCATCACGTCTATATGGATTTTCAGAGAATTAGTGAGTATTAATGTAATGAATCTGAACATATATTTTCAATGGATTATTCGAATGGATGATTGGTGAATATCTTACTTCTTCACCTTTAATTAGATATTTCCTAATTGAAGGTCCAACTTCGAGAAACAATGTGCTCCATATAGATGATTGGAAAATTTATTTAGACATGTATATGGGTACTTTTTATTTATAAAAATTATGTTGAGTTCATAATATTAAATACAAATTCACATTTAGACATCCTTATTTTTGATGAAGTGAATTGGAACACCGCATGGGGATGCACTTATATATATAAGACCCTTTCATGATTATATTATATCAGCTTCTTTAACTATTCTAATTCAATTGTAGCTATTCTATAAGGATTCATTGATATGGGATAAGGGACAAGCATATGTTTTATTGATAACTCATCATATTTGTTTGGAGGAACACAAAGAAACACTTCAAGGAATGCTTCTGTATTATCCATCACAATGGGAATGTCATGAAGCAGGAATCTCACCTTTATATCAATTATTTGGGAAGGATATTATTTATCATAGAGGAAAATAATATCCATTCCTTTAGAGAGGATTATATGAGATATTAATCCTCCTCCTCATTATTTGATACAATTATAGGGTTTCTTTGGATATAGAGAGTGATCTCCATCTCTCAACAGTTGATATTAGATTTATATAAGGATAATGAATAAAATATAAAAATATCATCAAACACAACTAAAAGAAGAAATATGATAATTTTTTGAAGATTATGATTACAAATATTATATGGGTAGGAGTTATATACAAGATATGAAACCAAAACTACATTTTATTTTCACATAGATAGAAAAACCACCATGTTTTATGTGGTTCTTGAATAGTTATACTAAACTCTAAAGATATTATGGAATCTATAGAACCTAAGTAAAATATAAAATTCACTATTCTTGAATGAATAACTAGAATACCTATTACCACATCATTTTTGGGATCCACGTCATGAGTACTAATAACACATTTTCATTAGTTATATGGAGGCCATAAGGGTTATTTTTCTTGAATATCTCCAACAACACATGATTTAGGGAATTAAATTGCATGATGCTCATGTTCCTTTTAACTGAAAAACCACACCATAGGTTGAGTATTGATTAAAACCTTCTCTTCTTTATCAATTTTAGTGAGTTTATTCAATTCCCTCTATAATTGAATAGCTTTATGTCCCTATCTGCATCATTTGAAACATCTACAAATTCCTATCAAATAGTTTCCAAGGTGCTTCTATCCAAATTTTTACTAGTGGGGAGTTGGGGTTTCATTCATGTATATGATTTATATATTGATACACGCTATAAGAACTCAATTTTCAGTTTTTTTGTCGAGTACCATAATAACATTAAGAGTAACTGATCTGTATCACAACTTTTAAGTCACAACGAATAATTTATTCATAGTTATCCGAGTCTATAATTTATAATTCTTTTAGAAGAATAATTTTTAACACAAAATATAAATTCCCCACATTACATTCAGTGTCGATGATAAAATCAGAGGTATTCTGTGTAAACCATGTGATGTTTTCCTCGTACATCCTGATATAATCACATTCCATTCATTCCAAACATGGGATCTCCCTATCCATTTTATGATGGGGTGTTCGGGGAATTTTATTGTCAGAAAATATTTTTTTGGTGTCATAACATTCAATGGATTCAATATCCTCTTTTCTACTTCATGTTCTTGATCAGTTTCCACCACTAATCGAATTCTCCCTAAATTCGATAAACATCAATCAAAAAATACTCTTACACTCTGAATTAAATGACATATAATTTATTCTGAATGGAGTTAATCCATTATTACATGATGAGGGGATAAAAAGATAAACTAATGGAAGGAGGTCTTTTTCATATAAAATAATCCACTAAAACATTCTCATTCATATGAGTTGGAGTGAATTTTTCATGATTTATGTAATTATTCATAACACGATATGGTTGAGCCATTACTACAATGAAGTTATCATCTCTCAATCCCATAAAATTTTCATATAATTGTGGAAATAATTACATTTACAATCATATTTAATCTTATAATGGTTTCTCCTATTTCCCACTATTAACTAAAAGAATGAAAATAGATGATAATATTTTAAAATATAAGAGGAAAATCATAAGAATATAATTAATAACTATTAAATGATATGTATGTCATGACTTATGGGGCTCTGTGTTTAGATATAAATTATCCATGATATTTTCAGTATTATTTTTTATAATATAACATTTCATTCAATTCCTTTATAATGGTTCATAATGAGTTTGGGAATTTCTAAAGCATATCACATTGGAGGGTAAAACTAGTTGTGTAGAAAGTGCCATTTTTGTACACTAGGTGATGATAAAGTACATCAAAATGCGCCCTTTTCAGTGTCATTACCCCTAGGTAAAACTATAATAGAGACACATATGCATTTTGAATCTAAAAGAGGATATAATTTCATTGACACCACTCACTCAATCCTTCCACAAAATTCAAGGATATTTTTATACACTAAGAATACTGCTTAAGGTATTAACTATAATTTTATCATCTTACATTCCAAAGGAAAAATAAACATTACTCTTATATCAACTATGGTGAACACACCCTTTAACAAATATTATTTTTATTTTTAAACATAAATATATTATAAGTACAACCGAAATGGTCATGATACCTTGGGTCTCTATAAGACTAGGTTTATATTACATCAAATCAAACTAAAACAAAAAATCCTCAATTTATTCTGCATCATGAGATGCTAAATCCATTTGGTCTCCTAAAACTAAATAGAATAACTATAGGAATACAAAATGAAATGGGGAGATCTAAAATCCCTATAAAGGAATACACATGATTTGGAAACATAGAGGATGAGTCAAAGGTATAACAAGATTTTATGATAGATAATGATCATGAGTAGTGACATTGAAAAATAATATGAATAACATGGTTTCAAAAGATCATAGTAATCTATTAAATGTGGACTCAACATAAAATAGGACATAAACATCTTTCATGGTTAAATAAGTATACAATATCACATGGTGAACAAACTCTCATAATGTATTTGGATTACTCACTAATCCCATAGAAAATCCACATGAGACTAAAGATTTAACAATTATTTAGAAACCTATCTAGGTGAACCCATCATATTATGTTCATTATTTATGTTTTCAAGATAATTTCAATCCATCCTAAGGCATAACATAATAATTACAAATGAAAAGAAAATAGTGTTCATAATTACGCCTCTTACAATAACCAATTGAGAATTAAATTATGAATGAATTTGAGAAATGAGAATTAGGTATTTATTACCAAATAAAAGGAAGGTATAATAAGATATAAATATATGTCAGATTAATATATAAATTTATTTTAATCATTATATAACATTAAAAGAGTTTCAAACATTTATTTATTGAGAGAATGGTCATAACCCAAAGGAAGTGGTGTTTTATAAAGATCTATAACCTCGAGCATGATTCATTACTTGTAATTTTTATCATTGTAAATAATAAATATATGTTAATTATTTATATTATTAATAACCTTTTGAATATTTACTAATAATTTAACTTTATTTATTATCATGTTATATTCAGTTAAAAAATCCATTTGGTCGATGTTAGAAATTTTGAATTGGTTGGGCTCATATGTCTAATGTCACTTTGGTAAGTGGAATAAGGTCCAATATATTATTAGTTCATCTTATATATAATAATAACTATGAAATATTTATAATTTCTATACATAATATATAAATTTATGATCAACCATGAAATAGGGTTATGGAAAATGAACCTAGTTACAATCATGGAAAAACTAGTCCATACGTACCCAAAAGTGATGTTTACATTTTTCAATGATTATGGTGGAAATTAAGTAATTGTTACAATTTTATTTCTTGAATAATAATTATATCATAAATGTAATATTATTTCATTAATACACTTACATATTCAAACCATGTTATATGCTAAAAAACAAATCACATTGCCTCATAAGTAAACAGTATGTCGTACCAAAGAACAATGTTTTCATCTTTCAATAAATTGTATGTTAATAATTTATATGAAATATTAAATTTAATGGATGATTAATAATTAAATAATATAGTATATAAACAGAAATATATCATCATGAATAGTTGTAATGGGTGACGATGGTAAATGAATTACATCAGTTTGTGAGGACGTTGTATGTCGTAAAAAAGAGTGATGGATTCATTTCCCATTATAGAAAAGTTGTTATAGATTTTGGTCATGTTATTATAATAATTACATATTATCATATGGGATATTATAATGTTATTATATCATCATGATTTAGTAATAGTAAAATGTGGTGGAAGATGAAATAAAAAAACATGCTAAGTTAAGAATGATACCTCTTCTTCAGACCAGATATTTAGGATTACATGTAGAGTCGTGATAGATTTTATTTATGATAAAACCAAGGATTATAGGATTATTAGAGGGAATTACAGATAGTTTTTTGGTAAGTATTATCTAAACCATTGTTCTTTTTAATTTCAGAATGAGGAGAAGAGGTGGTTCTCTTTTATAAGTTAAACTATAAAATATTTTTCTTTTCCTAATAGGGTAATATCCATTAGTAAGGGTACAGTTTATATTGGTAAATACATTTACCAAAAGATATGTCTTATTCACTATATGTTTCACAAAAACTCTATCATTAAATTTTATTGAGATAAATAAAATAATTTTATTTCAATTATAATAATACTACAAGATAAAAATCACATTGGTCAAAGTGTTTAGAAATAGTTTAATATGAAGAATATATATGTTGGTAATATTATTCACATTTAAAATCACTATTAATAATTCATTTCATTTAATAAATTATAATTTAAATAAAATATTATGTTCTGGTATTATAATATTGGTTTTTAAAATTTTATATTTTATTTAATAATATAATTATATATATTATATTAATATATTTAATTTATAAAAAATTTAAGATTAACATAAATGAAACACTAAAAAACCATAAAATTATTTTTAAAAAAGGTAAAAATATAATTTAAATATGTGTTCAAACATAATGGGAAGTCAAGAAGAACATATAAACATATTTAATTTTTTTTAAAATGTGTTCAAGAACACTGAGAGTTTACATGGAACACAATGAAACTTCAACTGCAAAATATTTCTCACAAAAATTAGATGTCTCATAGAATCCCCATAACCTAACATGAGATATTATCTAATATAGTGTTATTGAATAATTTATCATAAAAACCCTCCACCATTATTTCTTTTATTTTAGTGGACAATCCTACTATGTTTTAAGCCGCACCTGACCCATCTCCCTCCACTTTTGGAATGAACCATCACAACCAGTGTTTGTTTCTAACAAACAAAGAAATTTTTTAAAAAAAAGTCCTTTTATCCCATGATATAAAAATAACCTGATATATCATGTTTAAATAATCATAATAAAATGAAACACCTTTTCAATTGATAATTCATAGTCTATTGGGATCACATTAATAGAAGACAACATTCATATTCAATATTTACTGTCCATATTGACCATGTTTAGGGGTTTAGTGGGAACCATAACAAATAAGCCTTCCCCATTTCAAAATTCATCAACCACCATTTATAAATAATTATAATCAATAAAAATATATCAATTCAAAATAATAGTTGAAATATATTAATGTCTTCATCAGGATAAGAAACCCAATCCCTTCACTGATAAACAGTAAGGCACGTTTTGAAAATCCTATGTGAGAATACCAAATATAACATATATGAAAAAACTATTCTATTACTAAATACTATAAATATAGACACCACCTATGTACATTAATTGAACTACTAAAACACCAAATAGAATCTAGAACCCAAAATAATCTCACTTAAAAAAATAAGACATACCATAGAGAAAAAATTCCACACTAATCACAAGATGTACCAAAACCAATAATGCCAAATGAAGAATTTACCAATCATGTTCCTCATCCCTAAATAGAAATTGTATTAAACATTTAAAAATAAAAATTATTAGGAATTTTTTACGTAATAAACTCTAGACTGATAATTCCAGGTCAAGACATAACTAGTGAGCACAACTATTGAAAATAACAATGCATTATAAAAGATTACCAAAAGATTATCTAACATGTGAACAAAAACTAGAAGATAACGAGTGACCACATTTACAAAATATAACAAGTGACAAAATTGTTAAGATTATTACCACATTAAGTTGAGTATCTAACCAATGGAAACAAAAACCATAAGATAACCATTGAAAAATTTGAAAATAAAAAATCATGATATAAAAAACATGAAGATTATCAAACATGTTGCCACAAACCATTAAACATGACCTTAAATTTAAGTAATAGTGACACATAAGTCGAAATTCTATAATCTAGTGATAATAATTTAAATTATATAATCTAGTAAAAATTAGTTCAATTTATAATAAAACATATTTTAAATTGGGAATGAAACCTAATTATATATCTGAAAACCCTTTAGTGAAATTTAAAACCATAGGCCTTAAGGATAGAGTTGTACTGATTTTTATGATACAATGTTCAAATAGTTTGAATATAACTGGAAACATATTGAGGATATTTTATTTTTGATTTCTTCTCTTGAATTATTATTCATAATAAGGTGGAGTATTCCAATTACACTAATTAATTTCCTCATCAATAGTAGGAGAAAAGGATCATATAATATTAATATTAGAATAAAATACCTACATATTTGAGGAAAATACAGTTGTATTATAGATCATGTAATTAAAATCCTGATTATTGAAAAAACATAATGTCAGTGTTCCATTATTTATATTTATCTCATTTTTATTTTTATCAACTTATAGTTGATTTTTATGATTTTCTCCTATATTTTTTTTGAAAATTCACTATAGGTGGGTATTTTCTTAGTGGATTAGATAGTTTTAATTAATTTGAAGGGGTACTGGTTCACTAATTCAAAACCACATGGCATGTAATATTTGAAACATAGGGTATTAATGTTGTTAGTGTGGATAATATATACTTGTTTGAATGATATATCATATGGTTTGTAAATCATAAATTATAAATTAGTGTTGAATTCCCAATCAATCCTAGTTATACATGATCCATGGTCTGTTATTGAGATAAGATAATAAATATTAGGTCATCCATCTACCCTTGGATCTTCAAACTATATATCATATATGGGATTTCTTTTATGTATTGACTATTCAAGGCTTTGTCGCTGGATTTAATATTTGTTAAATTTTTATTTTTATGTATCAAGTTCTTTGAAAGAATAAATCATATCTAAGATGATATTGATCTACCATGAAATGAAGCTTGATTTATCACAAATATTTACAATAATATATAGGATATGGAGAATACAACACATTGGAATGAGAAAGTGACTGATAAGAGATAGATAGTTTATTATCTATGTATCACTATTTATAGAATCAATGTTCATGATAAGTAGAATATGGATCCAATATATAATAACATAGATATTTCTCATGTTTTAAATTAAAAAATGATTAACATATTGATGAATAAAAGGTTGTTGAAGACTATTTTATGGAAAGATAATCTTCTAGTAAATAACTTGTGAGTAAAATTGGTTTAAATAGAATGGTGGAAATTTTATATTTAGGAGAAAAATGTGATCACATTGCTAGGTTAGATGTTAATGGAACTGGAATGGGGTCTTCCATAAATTTCAAAGATCAGAGTATGGAATATATCAAATCAGTAGAGTGTCATATGTCACGAGGCAATGAGGAGTACCATGTTTTGCGTGATATTTATCCATTTCCCGAGTATGAAGTTAGAACACTTATATTATAAAAAAATTCCTAATTATTTTGTTATACTATTTATAAAATTTATATAAATTATTTTCTACAGATAGTTATTGGGATGATATTACTATTATAAGAAACTATAGTTTTAGATGTCCTCAAATGTTCTTCCAACACTTAATGAATTCCAACAACATATTTTATATTAAATATCATTTTTTTAGAATGATAAAATGGGTTGTAATATATTTCTATAAATAATGTAAAATATCTCATTGAATCTCATTATCCATTTTACTAAAAAATACACCCATGAATCTTGCAGAAGACATGTTTAAACCCAAAAATAAATGATATGGTGATGCATGTGTATGGTGGTACCTTGAGGTATTAGACACGATTTGTAATCTCTTGAACCCGAATCATCAACCACTATAGACTAAAAAATAAATAAACTAATACCCTCCTTTAAATCCAATAATCCTAAGAATTTTGTTTCACTTCATGAAAACACACTTTAATTACATGAAAAGAATCACTAAAAAGATAAATTCTTTTATCAATAAAAAATATATAAAAAATTTGAAAAAAATCATTTAATAATAAATATGTAAAATAAGAACAAACTATTCATTGCTAACTAATTTCTAATATTTAATGTTTTTAAACTATTTTTACAAGAACTTTTTCTTCTTCCAACATCAATTCACCAATAACTCAATTGTTTAACTTTTATTAAATGATAAATATTTCGATGTGAGTACATAAAATAATATTCATTCACTTCACATATTTATATTTCATGCATGAAAATGAATGAAAAATAATAAGCATCTATATAAATGTCTTATATGCATTGAATGATAGAAAACCAAAAAAATGAACCGTATATACATTAAATTACAAATAATATCAACAAAATGGAATATTAAAATATCCCATAAATAACCATATATTCCTTTCAAAATATTAAATATCAACCATCATAACAGCCATTCAGTTCTTATTCATTCACAGTTTGCCAATTTCTATAAAAGAATATGACCTCATCCATCAAGGTGGAGCTGTATGTAGGAATGATCATAAAACAAGAAAAATAAAACATCCAGTCAACCTCATCACACTTTTACCATGTTATTTAATGAAATAAAACCGAACATCCAGCCTAATACTCCACACATTTATAGAATATTTAAATTAATTAAATAATGTTTCATAAAAAATTTCAAAAAAACATTTAATGACAAGAAATGAAAATGTCAAACTCCATCCAATTAAAAAATTATATAAAAAAAATAAAGCTACTCCTCATAGCTATTTTATACATTATAAACATAGTATTTTTTAATATAAAAAACATATTTATTATCATCAAATAATATTTTATTGACAAATATTCCATGAAAAAAAATTACATTGTGAAAAATATCATTCAATTTATATGAATGTGATAATCACTAGCTTGGTTAAGGTGGGGTCAAACCAACATTACTAGAAACAAAATTTAAAAACTATTTAAAAAAAGAAAAACATGAAGGCCTATTTAATTATAATAAATTATACTAAATTTAAATTTTGTGATATTTTTCCCACAAATTCATCAATTTTTTTCTCAATTTTCTCAAAATTTTCCTCACACACAATCCTTGTACTTTTCTCTCTAATTCAAATATTTTTTAGGTTCATGGGGATACTTATCACCCAAATCAATAAAAATAAATAGATATTTTTATCCTTTCCATTTATTAAAAAAATGTTTTTTAATATTTGGACTATTTTCATGAAGATGAGATAATTTATTGTGAAATGATAACTATAATACAGCATAATTAATCTAAAAATTCCAATATTAAATTTACAAAATATTATATATGGTGATATCATAATAAAAACATTAACATAACTAACATATAATCCCCATCATGTTTTATTTTTTTTAATTCATGTATTTTGAGCCGTATTTGAAGTTTATATGCATCATTACCTTATTTTTTTAATGAAAAAATATAAGATAAAATTTAATAAAAAATTTAATAAAAAAATATTTAAGGGTGGATAAAAATTAAATACCTTATTTTCAACATGTATATGTGAAAAACAAATCTTCCATATATAATGCTACATTTTCATATATGAATAATTTTCTATACCCTATTGGTTATTACCTCTAAAAAAGTTAAATTTTATTTTGACGAAACATATTATTTAATATTAGCTATTAAATAAAAAATACTTAAAATATTTGATTATAATAATTAAATATGGTTTAAATAAATTCATTATAGAGGAACATATTACATTTCCAACATAAGATTCCCAAAAATCCACAAATTCTTCCTTGTGTCTTCATGAATGCGTTTTAAATTTTTTTTCCATGACATCATTGTGTGTTAGATTTTGAATATAATATATTTTTAATCAATTTTTTAGTTTTTTTCCACATCACCCATTTTCTACATTCCATAATGATAATGTTGATTCCGTTTAAGGATGTAATATTATAACTAAAAGATGATAAATGAAATTATATTTATAAAAATTTTATTATTAAAATAATTATAATAATAAATTCATTTTTGTTAAATTTGTATCATATAATAAATGAATGAATACAAATGAATTATGATAATTCCATTAAATAGTTAATATTTTAGTTTATAGATGTTTCTATATATAATAATCATATATTAGTCTATTAATTTTTTTAATTGAAACATTGGATATAGAAAAATAATAATTCACTATCAACAGTGGAAACCTTATTCTCCCAAAAATATTTCCTTTAGTAGTTTAATGTAATGAAATTGATATAATACCTATAAATTTTAGTTATTAATGGAAATAAATTAATAATGAATCAATCATATTATTTACAGTATAAATGAAATTTTTTGACAAACGTGTATCAAAATTGGGCTTCTTTTTCATCTAAGATAATTTTAATTTTAATCTAGCTTCATTATAAGTGTTTTTATAGATAAAATCCAAGAGGAAAACATCCAAAAATACTTGTATGATAGGTTTTTAATGTAGTAGAATCCACGGATATTCAGGGAGAATACCCCACCCCCATCCATGTTTAACCTGCCTAGCGATAAGTATACATTCAAAATATGTTTTTAATAATATAATGATATCAAAAACTAATTGTTATAGGGTATATAGATATGATTACTTCTTCATCTTATCCAAAAATGTCTTATGATATTCCTCTATCAATTTGTGTCTAATGTAAACAATGTTGGTCAGTCGGAATGGCCCGAAGGCCTTCATTTTTAATTATTTTTGGTAATGCACTTTTCATGGGGTGAGGTGGAACCCTTACAATGACCAAAAGCTGAGAGACCCTTACATGTCATGTAGGTCTTAGAGGTAATCTCCCAGAAAAGACAACTTGTAACTGCTCCTCCTTAGCATATGTAATGAAATCAGCATTCCACCTTCGCAGGGCTGGTCGACACGTTGTCCTATGCAATGCTACACAGTCCTGGTACCGATGGTAAATACATACCCTCTCATTCTTCCAAATCTGATTATCTCTACTCTAGTGAATATTCCTTAACTAAATCCCAATCTGAATCCTTGTTCCTTGTAGTCAAACATCTATATATGAATTCATGTGGCATGAAGGCCTTGGGGGGGGGAAGGCCTTAAAGTGGCTAGAAGGCCTTAAGAATCATCTGGCCAGAACGTCGTGGGTGGCCTAGAATACTTGTAGGACCTGAGGCCCAAATTGGTGGCCCAAAGTCCCAAATAGATGAATAGTTCCTACTACTATAGTACCAAATAGTACCTACTACAGTGCTACTACAGTGCTCGGAAATACGCATCCACACAGAATTGATCTCGGTTCTGTTGGATGCACCTACCGATTCCTCACCAACCGGGTCGAGTCTCATCTGCATAAACAATTTTTCATGCCTCTAATATAATATATTTCAAATAGATTCAATTTTATTCTCCATCTACTCCACTACCAACTATATTTAAACAAATACCATAATCCAAACCACAATTTCAATCTAATCCTCCCTTTGTTGGATAAACCATATGTTACATAACAACCTAACCATTATGCACAATGATATCAGGACCATCTGCACTATAATCCATGTACATATAGCTTAATCCAACAAAACATCCTAAACAAATACAAATTCAATCAATTTCTAGACTTCAATATTGAAGGAAATCTAATCCACAACCAGTCACACTAATTAGTATGAAGTAGTTTTATACGTTCCTTTTTGAATTAGATCTATAATGAGAATATTATTATAAGTACCCCCATTAAACATCACATTATCATGAGTTGAATCAAGAATTCAAATTTAGAATCTTTTCAAGTTTAGAGTTTTAGATAATTAGGCCATAACTATTACATTACATCTCAAATATTACAATGTAGACTCTTCTGGTCTATTTTTTCACAAAAATAAATACCATTATAAAAACAACAAATTCTTTTCATGATAAAAATCTTTTGGAATTATTCCTTTTTCTTACCCTTCCATATATGTTGTGAAAAACATTTCAAAGACAAGGTATGTGAATAAAAATATCAGTAAGGGATATAAAATAATTAATAAAAACTTTATTCCATCAATACATAAAAACTAATGAATCCATAAATTTCAATCATAAAACATATATTTCTTAATATAACTTATGGAATAATACGATTTATAAATAACAGATTGAAATTATAAATTAAAAAGGTGAATTTTGGCATCCATAACATACTTATATTGTAGCTTTCACAGCTACATAGGAAGTTAGGTTTGGAGTACCCATCAAAGTATATTCCCTTAATCACTTTGGAGAAACATTAACATTAACCTTCATCATGTTACTCAATGCATTAGAGATATATATCAGGCTCACCCACCATAGTCTTATCACAGGACCATTCATATATGTAAACAATGCCCAAGAACCATAACATATGCATAACACATAAAACAAGCATAAAGGAAAGATACCATTTCCACATTGAAAACACAATATATCATTTCAAGATATTGATATAATCAATTATTTCTCAAAACAATTTTCAATAATAAAATATTAAAAAGGGTATAGGGTATTTATCTTCCTTTTCAAAAAATTATGTCTTGTTATGGGTTCCATATATCAAATAATACTCTCAATGGCAGAAAGGTCCTTGTCACCGCATACTTTTAAAAAACATTCCCTTTATCATTTAGTATAAATCTTTATAAAAAAGATTACATTTTAAAACCATTTTAATGAAATAAATGAAAAAATGTATAATTATACACCGTATAAAATAAGGTCATGTATAAACCAAAATGTTCCTTAATGAATGGAGATTGAGACGAAGCCCTTTATGGAATTTCCACAGCCTAACAACATGACTTAAAATTTTAAAAAATGAGTTGATGAGAGAGAAAAGGGTATCTCATCATGTGGACATAATATTTACACCAATAATGATATATAATAATATCTCCCATCATAATAAAATGTAAATTAAAATACATAACATAAAAGAAATCTTTGACTAAAAGATGACGGTGAAAGGTTCATTTACCTTGAGTCTGATTCGTCACGTATGTTAGTTTATCTTCATAAATAATAAAAATAAGTTAATTTATACATTATAAGAACATTTTTAAAATTTATTATTCCTTTTATACAACTTATTACCCCATTATAAATATTAAAAAATTATTTTAGTTAATGTCATTCATTTTGTCGATATTAGGTACTTGTGTCAAAAATGAACTTGTTATAATTTAAAATATACCATGGGTAAAAAAACCATTATCTATAGAATGATATTCCTAATTTTAGTATCATATATTTCCAGTTTATATATGTATTTATAATATTACATAACATTTGGTGATAAGAAATGAAATTCTCCATTCATGGAGATGGTAAGAAGTACGTACGCGTGAATGCAACTTTCATTTCAATCTCATATTTCAATGAATGAAAACTAAATGATACATAAGTATTTTATAATTCGATTATAATATCATATTTTATATATGTTACATAATTTTATTAACTTTATCCTTTATTTTTACTATGTATGGAAGGAACTGGTCATATCACTTTGAGGGGATGGTAGTCTGCACTTCCTCAAATCAAATTATCATATTTACACTTCATGAAAAGCATAAAGGTATGTTTGAAAATAAAAATTACATTATCATAGAGAAAATATAAATATAATAAATATCATATATAAATATAGTTCCCTCATAATGGCCACTATGGGAGGTGGTAGGGCAAAATCGAGCAATCATCGTTTCGTGAGGTAATAGTTTGCCGAACACAGAAACAATATGTCTGTATCCATTATATGGAGTTTTGTGTATGTATAGTTAAAGTACATATCATACAAATAACCTATAATATTTATGATACTTTTTGTGTTATAAATTTGTAATGACACAGAAATTTCTTGGAATATACTTTTTCTTAAATACTTTGGAATTTTACAAGTCTACGGTTTCTGACGGCACTTGATTCTGAGGCCCGGTGTGCCGAGAATAAATTTCTGAAGTTATGTTCAGGTACGTTCAGTAAACATACGTGCGGGTTTTTCTATGATTTGAACTGCTACTCAGAATTGATATCTGAGGACACCGATAAACTCGCAACGCCGGTATTCGCTTAAGGGGACCTTTACCACAGTTGTGTTTTATGCGGGTTGAGAGTTTTTTAGGGATTTAGAATAAAATAAATGAAATTGTAGCACACAATTTTATTTTAAGTTGTTAGTTATTTTCCTACAATGGGGAGTTAGAGGTGAGGTCCACACCCACATAACCTCCCATATGAGAAATTAGTGTGGTGGGGCTCACACAAGCCCTAATACTTTCATCTCCCCTTTAACATTCCCTTTATTTAATTTTTTACAACCCTCGTTAAACCTTAGGACATCCACCTAAATTTGGAGCCTCACCAACTCTCATCCATTAATGTTGTGAACTCAATGCCTTAATTATTTCAATATACATTTTGAATTATTTTGAAAATACATATCAATGTTATATTATGGGATGGCCTAATTATTATTTTGGTTGGGAAATATTTGTGGGGAGATTTAGAAAGGTAGAGTTCTTCCACAAAGAACGCAAAGAGCGCTCCCTGACATGAAGGATGTGAAGTAACTTCTCCAACCTTCTTCTACCTCTACGTCAAGGCAGGAGACACCGACGTGGGGAACGTCACCAATGTCAATGGTTCTTTCTCCGACATTGACAGAGAATCGTCATTTTCCGCGACAATGATGAACAATCCTGGATCGAGGTAAGGGGATTATGATCAATTTTAACTAATTAAAAGTGGTCTTGTTCTTCATTGAAAATTATGGTTTGTTTTTGGCCATGTGATATCGCTTAATGCAGAGGGTGCGGGCCGAAAGAACACGGCCCGACCACCCTCCATTGATCCTCATTTTTTATTCGTGAATGAGGCGTGTTGGAAAAGGCGGCAATGAATGAAGGCGGAGGTCGCACGCTGGATGCATGCAGAGGAGCCGTGGCCCATAATCATGGTCCACAAATCCAAAGAAGAACCGGTTGGGCCAAAGGGAGACTGCACCGCCACAAGGGGCACCACAGTACGGAGAACCTCAACCTGTGCTACGCAGGCTGCTTCGGCAGGCGAACCAGCCGTCTCATCGGTCGTCTGCGGCGCCGCCTGCAGAAGACAGCGGCCTGCCCAAGTAGGCCCCTCGCACTAGACAAGAGATCTAGCTTCGGCCAGCCAGAATGGAGGGCGGTGCCGCTCGGCGCCGCCAGTTCGTGAATCCCCCCCTGATTGCTCGGCCACCCAGGCCGAGCCGCGGCGAGCAGGGCCGCGCCCTGCCGGGCCGTGCCGTGTCGTGCCGCGCCGCGCCGCTCCTCGCCCAACCTGGTCGGGCCATGCCCCTCAGGCTGGAACGTGATCTTCAGTAGGCTGGTCCATCCCTCTGTCGAGTTCGACCCTCCAAATCAGGTCGGGCCCACCTGCCAGCCCATTGGGCTTAACGTGTTGGGCCCGTTTTCACTTAAATGTGAATAACATAAAAACCGTGCATTTGATCGACGCACTGTCTGTGGAATTGGGACCCTCGTTATGAAGCGGTATTTTTATGATAATCTAATTTAGTTTTGGATGACTTTGGAAAATTTATAGTTTTGGAACGATCATGTTTCCAATAGGGCCCCTGGAATGAAAAGGCCAATATCTCTCAAACTTGGCGTTCAATTGATGTGCCATCTGTCGCATTGGGTTCCTTTTGACAAGTCAGAACTTCAGGTCACATCAAATCAATAATTCATGATAGTTTATTTACCGAACCCCTTGGTTCGAGAAGCAGACCCTCTCAGAATTGAGCGTGCTGGTTGCGAGAACTCTAGAGCTAGCTGCGACTCCGATGACTACCTTAATGGGATCCTCCATCGGTTCAATGAAGATGACTACAATACTGGGATCCTCCGTGTGTTCGACAATGATGACTACTATACATGGATCCTCCATGGGTTCTGCAGAGATGACTACTATACTTGGATCCTTCGTGGGTTCGGTAGCGAGGACTACTGTACTTGGATCCTCTGTGGGTTCGGCAGCGACGACTTCTATACTAGGATTCTACGTGGGTTCGGTAGAGGAGATGATTCAGAGGCTAAATCTAATCATCTCCACCCCTATTCTTGAGTTTTATACCTGTGTGATATGAGTCTTGTCTTTCAATCATTATCATTGATGTGATTCACTTCTTTCCTATGTGGGATGGGTTGTGCTTGGGCTCGAGAGTTGGAGTCGTACTGGATTGAAGACTTAGGTTTATATATGGGCATATACCTAAGTGGGGTTGGTAGATGCACCTTGTTTTTTATCTTACTTATTCTTTATCCTTAGTGGATATTGTGAGACCTTGTAGATCTCGGGGTGCATACTGAGTATCGTTATACTCACCCCTGCATGGGCTATGCCCGCACTACGTTGTGTTGGTTGTAGATGACGGACAACACTAATCGTGGTTGAGGCTTGTAGATATGGATGGTACCTAGAGGTGGACCACTTGGTGAGACGTACATGGAGCAGACGGACAGACCCGAGGTACTGGGGAGACTATATATACCCACCCTTCAGGTGGGATCCTCAGAGGATGTCTTGGTGGTTGTTGTTTTACTTTACTGCAGTTGTACTAGCTTTTCAGTTGTACTTTACGTTTCAGTTGGGTTTGTATTCTGGCCCATTTACCTTTCAACACTTACTTTTGTATAAAGTTTTACTTGTGCTTACTTCAGTTGTGTACTCTGTTGTATTTGTTTACTTTTATAAAGGCAATACCTTCCAATATAGGGATTTACGCCATTGGTGAAAGTCTCCAGCCCCTGGCCTATGGAAGGTGGCCTTGGGGTAGTCACAACACGGGCCCCGAGGACGGGTCGTGACAAATTGGTAACAGAGGGGGAAGTGGGATGGGATATCCATTGATTTCGTGATGGGGCTTCCATATACAACTAGAGGACATGACCCTATTTGGGTGGTCGTAGAATGGCTCACCAAGTCATCCCACTTCTTACCGATCAAGGAGCAGGGCTCAATAGAGAGCTTGGGACACTTCTACGTTCTGGAGATCGTATGTCTTCACGGTGTGCCAGCGACTTTCGTTTATGATCGTGAAGCTCGTTTCACATCCCAGCTATGGAAGGGGTTACATGAGTCTTTCATGATATAGCTACGTCTGAGCACCGCCTTCCATCCTCAAATGGACGGTCAGACTGAGAGGACCATTCAGACTCTCGAGGACATGCTCTGTGTTTGTGTCCCTGAATTTGGTTGCACCTGGGAAGATCACTTACCCTTGGTGGAGTTTTCATACAACAACAGGTACCACTCCACCATCGGGATGACACCATACAAGGCACTGTACGGACGACCTTGCAGAGCACCTATGTGCAGGACTGACCCTTGGGGGTCATCACTTGTTGGACCAGAGATGGTTCAGGCCATGATGGAGAAGGTGAAGATCATCTAGGAGCGGAGGAAGACTGCACAGAGCAAATCGAAGTCCTATGCTGGTAGGAGATGAAGACCACTGGAGTTCGAGTATGGTGACCACGTCTTCCTATGGGTCTCACCTCGACGAGGTCTACAGAGATTTGGCCGGAGCGGCAGGTTATCTCCGCGTTTCATCGAACATTTATAGGTCCTCAACAGAGTAGGCGAGGTGGCTTACCGCCTGGCCCATCCACCTCATTTGCACTGGTTGCATGACGTCTTCCACGTATCCCAGCTAAGGAGATACGTGCACGACCCGTCCCACATCATCGACCCCAGGGAGTTGGACATTATTGACGGGGTGATATTCATGGATGTCCCGGTGGAGATCGAGGATCGACAGGAGTGGGTCCTACATGGATGGTCGATTCCTCTGGTGCACGTACGGTGGCAGCACAGGAACCTCGAGGAGAGCACATGGGATCGGGAGGCTCATATGCGTGCTCAGTACACTCTTTTGTTTCCCTAGTATATGATGTAGCTTTACAATGACGTAAATCCTTGAGGTGGGAGTAATGTAAAGACACGGAAATTTCAAGGATGTTTTTTTCTTATATACTTTGTAATTTTACGAGTCTTCGGTTTCTGACGGCACTTGATTCTAAGGCCCCTTGTGCCCAGAATTAATTTCTCATGTTTTTTTCGGGTATGTTTAGTAAACATACGTCCTAGTTTTTCTATCTTTTGAACTGGGGCTCGGAATTGATATCCAAGGACACCGATGAACTCGCAACGCCGGTATTCTCTTAAGAGGACCTTTACCGCAGATGCGTTTTATTCGGGTTGAGAGTTTTTTTTGGAGGAATTATATTTAAAAAATTAAATTGTAACACACAATTTTATTTAAATTTTTTAGTTTTTTCCTACTATAGGGATTAAGAGGTGGGTCCCACACCCACATAACCTCCCATGTGAGGAATTAGTGTGGTGGGGCCCACACGAGCCCTAATCCTTTCATCTCGCCTTTAACTTTCACTCTTTATACCTTGGGACTTCCACTTAAATGCGGAGCCCCACCATCTCCCATCCATTAATGTTGCCAAATGAATGCCTTAATTAATTTAATTTACATTTTGATTTAATTTGAACATACATGGCAACGTTATTTTATGGGAGGGCCTTATTATTATTTTGGTGGAAAATATTTGTTGGGAGATTTAGAAAGCGAGCGTTCTTCCATGAAGAACATGAAGAACACTCCCCAACTTGAAGGATGTGATGTAACTTCTCCAACCTTCATCTTCCTCCACGTCAAGGGAGGATACACCGCTGTGGGGAATGTCACCAACGACGACGGTTCTTTCTCTGACATTGATGGAGCAACATAATTTTTCATGACTACGACGAACAAGCCTTGATCGATGTGGGCGGTTTTATGTTAAATTGTAATTGATTAAATTGTTCTTTTTCTTTGTTGAAAATTATGGTCTGCCTTTGGCCATGTGATACTGCCTAATGCAGAGGGCGTGGGCCAAACGAACAAGGCCCGACGACCCTCTATTAATCCTCATTTTTTATTCTCAAATGAGGCGTGTCGAAAAAGGCGGCGATGAAAGAAGGAGGCGACCACATGCCGGCCGCATGTGGAATAACTGCGGACCGTAACCGTGGGCCGCTCGGCCGAAGAAGAACCGGCCAGGAAAAGCTGGCCAGGCTGAAGGAAGACCGTGGCGCCACAAGTGGCACTGCACTGTGGAGAGCCACAACTCACACTCTGTAGTCTGCTTCAGTGGGAAAACCGGCCGGCTTGTCGGCCGGCCGGGTTGGAGGAGACAGCGGCCCGCCCAAGCGGGCCGCTCACACTGGAGAAGTCGGCCGGCCAGATAGGAGGGCGGCGCCGCTTGGCACCGCTGGTTCAGGAAAGCAGGGCCCCCTGGATTGGTCGGTCATTCGGCCGAGCCACGGCCAGCCGGGTCGTGCCGTGCGGAATCACGCCGCGCCGCGCCGCGTCGGGTTGCGCCCTGTTGGGCCGCACCCCCTCGGGCCGGACCGTAAGATTCACCAGGCCGGTCCAACCCTCTTCCGGGTCAGACCCTCCAAATAGGGTTGGGCCGACCCGCCAACCCACTGGGCTTAATGGGTCGGGCCCGTTTTCACTTAAACGTGATTAGCATAAAGATTGTGCGTCTGATCGACGCGCCGTCTGCAGCATTGGGACCCTCATGATGAAGATATCTTTTTGTGATTATCTAAGTGTGTTTTGGACGACTTTGTAAAATGGATAGGATTGAAATGACCACATTTCCAACCGGGCCCCTGGAATGAAAAATCCAATATCTCTCAGACCGGGCGTCCAATTGACATGCCATCTGTCGCATTGGGTTCCTTTTGATGAGACGGATCTTCTGGGTACATCATTGCGAGACTTCGTGATAGTTTATGTACTGACCCCCCTTGGCTCGAGGAGTGGACCCTCCCAGAATCGAGCGTGCTGTGTGCGGGAACCCTAAAGCTTGTTACGACTGCGGCGACCACCGTACCGGGATCCTTTGTGGGTTCGACGATGATGACTACCATACTGGGATCCTCCGTGGGTTCGACGATGATGACTATTTTACTTGGATCCTCCGTGGCTTCGGCAGCGATGACTACTGTACTTGGATCCATCGTGTGTTCGGCAGCGATGACTACTGTACTTGGATCCTCTGTGGGTTTGGCAGCGACAACTTCTATACTAGGATCCTACGAGGGTTCGGCAGAGGAGATGATTCGGAGGCTATATCTAATTATCACCATCCCTCTTCATGAGTTGTATACCTGTGTGAGCTGAGTCTTGAATTTCAATCATTATGATCGATGTGATTGACTTCTTTCCAGTGTGGACTGGGTTGTGCTTGGGCTCGAGATTTGTAGCCGTACTAGATTGAAGACTTTGGTATATGTATGGGAATGTACGTAAGTAGGTTTGGTTGATGCACCGTGTTTTTTTATCTTACATCTTGGTTAGCCTTAGTTCATATTGTGAGACCTTGCGGGTCTCAGGGTCCCTACTGAGTATCGTTATACTCACCCCTACATGGGCTATGCCCGCACTACATTGTGTTCGTGACAGACGATGGACATCACTAATCGTGGTTGAGGATTGTAGAGTTGGACGGTACCCAGAGGTGGACCACTTGGTGAGACGTACACAGAGCAGATGGACAGACCCGAGGTGTTGAGGAGACTATCTGTACCAACCCTTCAAGTGGGATCCCCATATTTAAACTTGGTGGTTTTTGTTTTAATTTAATAAAGTTGTACTAGATTTTTAGTTGTTATGTACTTTTCTGTTGGGTTTTTATTTTGGCCCATATACCTTTCATCACTTACTTTTGTATACAGTTTTACTTGTGCTTACTTCAGTTCTGTACTCTGTTGTTTTTGTTTACTTCTATAAAGGCAATGCCTTCCAGTATAGGGATTTAAGCCTTTGGTGCTAGTCGCTAGCCCCTGGACTATGTAAGGAGGGCTTGGGGTAGTCATGGAACGGTCCCTAAGAATGGGTCGTGACAAAATTAATTGAATAAATAGAGTTAAGGTGGTTGTAAAAGAAAATAAATAAAAGAATCTTGAGAGAAAACATTACCTCAAATTGGGTAACTCTTATTGATTTAAGATAAAAGTATTTCTTGAATTAACTTTTCGATAAAGTGAGTATTCTAGAAGGAAGATAGGGATGTTTATAGATCATTTGGGATGATACTGTATGAGCTAAGGGTCTCGAGTGGTGTAAGTAAGGATTATAGGTGATGCCCATTTAATAGATGGAGGGGGTCACATTAGGAAGTTATTGAAATATTATTTTATTATAAAAAGATTTTTAGATTAAAATGGACCCAAAGACATTTATTTCAAATATAATATGTTTTTTGGTTTCAAATCTCACAACCAATAGGCTTTAGAAAGGTCTAGGTCACAAATGTAACCGTATCTTTTAGCTTTAACCCTTAATTAACTAATTTAACTATTTTCGTTCTTATTTTATATTTGTACTATATGGTTAATATAGTAACCATAAATGCAAATATAACCTCAAATGGAACATTAACAACATTTTCAACATTATATAACTCATTTGGACAAATATTTGATTTTTAGGACTATTATATCATATAATAAAATAGTATTTGTTTTAAAAACACATGTACACCACTTTTTATACAATCCAAATCATGACTTGTTAAAAATCTATAACGATGTGATTATTTCTAAAAAAAATCATTAATTCAAATATAACAAGTCATAATAATCCGTATAATTCATTTATAGAATAAAAAATTTCAAAATAAATTGATTTCAATTTTTTTATCTCATTTTCTTAAATCATCCATTAATAAGTTAGTCACTACAATGTCATTATGTCATAAATAAATTCATTTAATTGATGTGTAAAAATTATAAATAAAATACAATTATGTAGGAAATATTTTTATATTTCTAAAAATTATTTATAGAGGATTATATCACTTATATAACCCCATATAAAATTTTTTTTACTAAAAGATACATGTTTATGTTACATTTTTCATTACATTAAATTAATTTTAGAAAATATATATTTCACATCTAGGTGGCACAATGGGGTCCAAAAATTGACCCATGGATTCTCATGGTCAAACATATCTTATCCAATAATATTATTACGTGTGTTTGTGTAATTTAATATTATTATAATATTATTTTGCTACCCTAATTTTCCAGATTTACCCTTTAACCATGTTAACTAAAATAATTACTAAAATTACTATTCATAATGTCTAAAAATAAAAGGTATCTATTTACATAATTTGGACATCCTGATTCCAAATATGGAATATATTTTTTAAAATTAGAAACAAAGAAGATTCAACAATTAATTTAAAATTATTTCCTGTTGTCAAAACCAAAAAGTGGGTTTTAAAAAAGTAATAACTATCAAAAGATTGGCATGTGTTTATGTCCAATTTTAACGTGAAATTACTTCCAGTGAACAAAATTGATTTAAATTATAAAAAATAATCTAATTATAATTTGAAAATAATTAAAATTATAATATAACTATATAAATAAATTAGATTAAAAGGCAGTTTTGAATTAAAATGCATTGTCTTTCACTATTCTTTAAAATATGAACTTTATTAGAAAAACTAAAAAAATTCATCCAAAGTAAATTATGATTTCCCTATTCTATAAAATAAGTTTTTATTTCAATTAAATCATATAAATGTGACAAAAACTAGATTTAAAAAAGGTTCTCCATTAAAAGGTTGTAAAATTGCATTTTTAAAAAAATACTCTTTTATATAAAAAATTGAATTTGTTATTAAATCATATAAATAAAAAATATAAGATTAATTTAAAACATAACATTGATTATATTTCATATATTTTTCATTAAATAATAATCCATAAAGAGTTTTATGAAAATACAGCTATTCTCCATTAAATAGGTTTCCATAAAAACACATGCTTAATATTCAATTGGTTTTTATTTCTATTTTTAAAAAATTTGTTAACTAATGAATCGTTATTTAAACATGTTTAACCCAACATTCCAATTTTATTTGATACTATTCATTCCCTACATTCAAATTCTTAGGCTTTAACTACAATTTAAAATAATAATATTATTATTTTATTATATTTCAGTATAACTCTAAGTTGTGTGCAACGTAAGATTTCTGAGAAACCTGTTGTTGCATGTCAGGTATGCTATATAACAAAGTTTCCATTTTAACATAAAATTAATATCATATTCATAAGTATTAATATAAATCACAAATTATTATTCTATAAATAACAGGGTTGTTATAATAAAACACAATGTATTGTACTACTATGATTTCATTTAGATTCATTTCCTCAACCATGTTATCATGCATTTCCTAATCCATATGGTATTACATTATCACTATATCTGTCATTTATGAGATTAACAGAAAGAGAATGTGCTAGAATTGTATAATAATTTTCTGTATCCTGACCATCAATGCTATCATATTCATTATAAAACACTCACACAAATAAAGTTCATGGATGAAAATAGTGAAACTTATTTCAATATTCATATACAATAGGTTTTTGGAAATTAAAATCAACTTCTATTTAATCCAAATATAATTTGGTGGTGGATAATAAATATTCACATTTTACATTAATTTTATCGAACATTATCTATTTTTGGAGGGATTACTATGATTGAAAGTAATGAAATTCCAAAACAGATTGACTGGGAGTCATAGCCTCGCTGGGTTTTGGAATTGAAGAGGGAGAGTAGGTAACCACATCAAACCCATAATATTAATGGATTATTACTTCATGAGAATGTTCAAAATATTCCAAAATTAGTTTAAATATAAGGATCCAAGATAACTTGAAGAATGTGACCATATCCTTTTTTAAGAATAATTGAATAACAAAAAATTGAGAGTTAAAAATTCCCATCAATATGGGATGTTTCTAAAAAAGAACACTATTGAAATTCTTGTTGAAGACTTCCACAATAGGTTGACGATTCTTGAGAAACATTATCAATAAAGAACCAGTCATAGAAAATACTTTAGAAAAATCTATATGAGAGACAACCACAAATATACTCAAATTCCATTTTTCATTTTTCGATTAATGGACAGATTATGGTTTAGTGGGAACCACATAGAACCTAAAAAACAATAGTAATCTAATAAATTGTAGTTACGAATAAAATATAGAACCAACCAATAAAATATCACTCTCCAAGGATTATTAACAAACAATAGTGTAAATTTTAGTCCACATAATCACCAGCTTCAGAACTATCTGATATTTCTATAATATTTTAGGATATCCACATCATAAATCATTGACAAATTATTTCCACATTCCAGTTTAACTAGCCTTTTTTAGAAAATATCAATTCAATACAGCGAATTTGTTTCTAATAAATGAAAAATAACAATAATTAGTACGATCCCAATTTATAATAATCAGATAAACAAAACAGTAATTTGAAAAGGTAAACATAACCCCAAAAGAAAAACCAATATATTGAGGGAAAACTCAGTCCAACTAGAAAATAAAGAAATCAAAAAATGAATTATAAATCACTAGATGATAACTTCTATATCCACAAAAACGAAACCATAAATATCCCAAGATCCATTATTTTCAGGTACTAGGACCGTTGTTTAGGGACACGAAGACCCGAAAATGTGTCACCAGGGTTCACCACTATGAAAATAATCTAGCATAATAACCTCACCAAGAACTCAAAACAACCACAAATGATTTCGAATCAAAACATAGGATCCCACCAACATGAATATAAATTCCAAAAGGGTAATGAAACTAGAGGTCAAAATTTTATTTGGACCACCGATATATTTCCATCAAATACCCTCAAGACAATTAAGAAATGTTCTATTTCTAAAAGATCCACTGAGAGAGGGGAATAATTATTCCCTTCTAATGCATCTATCCCATTAGAGATGGATGAGTGTTCAGGGGCACAACCAACACCGATCAAGTGATTTAATGATTCAGGATATGAAAAACTCTATATTAAAATTAAACAAATATTATTTTTAAATGTATTTTTATTATATATTATTAGGTAATATAAATTTTTATAAAAAATAAATTTTTATGTACAATGAGCATATAAAAAAATATATAAATATATCAAATATCATAATTATTTCAAATATTTTTTTACAAAAAATATGAAAATGTTTTTTGAGTGAACAACATTTGAACAAATTCATTATTGTTATTTAAGGATAATTGAAAATAAAAATTATTAAATGTAATGTTTTTTAGAAAATAAATATAATGGATGTTGACTTTCTTGTAAAAATAATAATATATATAAAAAATTAATATTCGCAATATTGTTAATTGATAAAATATTTTTTATATTTATTGATTTATTATTGAAATATTTTTTGATGAAAAAATAATTTTTGTTAATGGTTATTATTAATAAACAATTTATCTTTAAGTAAAACTGATGGTTTTAGTATGACAGAGTAATAGATTTTTTATTGCTCAAATAATTGTTGGTATTGTGTGAACAATATGAATCGATATATCTATTGTTAAAACAAGTGTTGGTAAATAAAATTAATATTTTATTCAATATATCATTTTTACCAATATATATATTATGTGAGAAAAATTGTTTTTTGGTATAAGTCATTTTTTTATTGTGACGGAGGAGGTGACATTTTTGTAAATACCCAAAACTGTTCAATTATTTGAAGTCACCCTAAAGAAAATGTCCTCCAAAAATGATAAATAGTATATTAGAGTTGTGATATATTTGATCCACACCATTAACATTCACTAAGAAATATATTTTAAACATGTTACTCCCTTAACCTATTTTGTTTAACCCTGAGTAACTAGTTTTTCACATTAACTTTTGTAGAATATTTTTACTATTTTTAATATTAATTATTCCCAAAATTTAATTTTACCTTATTAACAAATAAAAAATCATAATTTTTTTCATCATAAAATTAAATTCACATAATTATCATCATTTAAATTAAAATTATACCTGAAAAAACGTGTCAAAATACAGTTTTTCAAGAATTGTATTTTCAAGAATAAAATGTACACACATTTACAATATGAATATTAATAATTAGTATTTTAATTTAAATTAATATAAATAGATATATAATATATACACTTAATTTAATTATTTAATTACTCGGTTTTATTTTAATTAATTAAAATTAACAAACTTTTTTCACTAAAAAATAGTTTGCACCACACATTGTTATAATGAATGAAAATATATTTTTACCCAAATCACGAAAATTGATTATTCAAGTAATATTAATTAGAATATTTTAAATAACATAGTTAATATTTATCTTTAATACCAAATCCAAAACATAATGTTACTTTTAAATTATTTTATTTAACAAAAAAATGACAATATTTGAAAAGTAGGCAATTTTCACTATTCCAAAATATAAAGAAAATTCAAAAATATCTCAAAATTTCTTAATATATAAATTTTGATATGTTGATTTCAGAAATGATTTTAATTTTATTAAATATAATTTCTAAGGGTTTATAGATTAATTTTAATATTTTTCACCAAAATAAATAAAACCATTTTTAAAGGAACTATATTTTTTTGAAATAAAATATATTGGTTAAAAGTTAAGATCTTATTTTTTGATTATTTATAAATAAATTTAAAATAATTATTTCCCCTATATATTATTCATAATATATTTTATATTATTCATACAGAAAATTTAATGGCTAATTTATAACTATCATCGATACCCATAGTTCATTTAGGCTCTGTGTTGTGTGTCATAAATGCTCTCAAGAATATTTTTATTTAAAAAAAAACTTAAGGTGTTACATAACCTATATATGTAATAGAGTTGGTGTATCTAAGGGATCCTTTCGGCCCATCCACCAATCAATCATGAATCTCTGGTCGATTGAGGTTTAAAATAGAAGGCTTCTTATTGTATGACTTCATAAGTATAATGAGGGGTCTGAGGGGGGTTTGGACATTCCCATGCTATATACTGGGAATAAAATCATCTATATAGTAGAGATACCAGGGAATATGATCTTCTATGAAACCTGTAATGATGTGGTAAATTTCTATTATTCGTTTACATCAAGGATTATGGCAGAAAATATATTGCGATGGGATATCTCTACCTAGTCACAGGCATATGAACGTTGTGTTCATGACCTCTCACATGGAATCACATTAGTAAATTGTAGACTTATAGAATGTAATCTATTACAAAGTTCAATAGATCCATTTGACCAACTGAACCAAGATACTACTAGATGGGCCACCCTAGGATAGTCTGATAGAGCACAAGACACTTGAATAAGAAACCAAAGAATGATCCATTTACAAGGAGTCTTGGGGGAAGCTATATACCATGTAACATCCCAAAAATTCTACCATAGTCTTCTTTTAAATAAATTTTAATATGATGACCTATTTTATATTTGAAACAAACTAATGTGTTACTCACCCTAAATATTGAATTCATTTCTTTAATAAAAATAAGTTTTTGTAATTAATAAATTTTAAAATTATAAATATGTATTATTTTATTTTACAATCCAAAAAAATTATTATTATTAAATATTATATTAATTAAAATATGTTAAATGTTGAGTATATTTTATAATTAATGAAATCCAAAATATATTTTCAGTCAATATTTAAAATATATTATACCGTATTATATATTTATTATATATTTTTTAATAAAAAATAACACGCCCATCTAAATTGATTTAATTTTAATTTTATAAAATAATTTATATGATTTTTCATAATTAAGTATATAATATTAATATTTAAACAATATAATATTAATTTTTGAAAATAAATTTTAAAAGAATATGTAATATAATATAAAATTTATTCTTAAAAAATATTTATACTAAATATTAATACTATTTGTAGTCTTGTAGATATATAATCTATGTAAAATTTAACCAAAAGAAAACAAGTAATAATGTAATTTTGAAATAAAATGTAAATTTTGTAAATATATGGTTAGATATGTTTAATATTCTTTCTAGAAAATAAAAACATACTTTGTGAAAAATATACAAGTAATAACTAATTATTTAAAACTACTTTTATTTGGATTTGAAAATTTCTAATTTTCAAAATATTATATTGATATTTCCATTAATTTTTAATAACTTATTAGTTAAATTTTAAAAAATTTATATTCCTTATTTAATATTGTATTAATAATATTATTCGTAAATTATTATTACAAAATTCAATTGTTTTTAAAATTATAATGAATATTGAAATGTTTAAATTATTACAGTTTGTATAAATATGTTATGTTAAAATAAATAATATAAAATTAACTAAGATAATTAAATATAGAATAGGTAATTATAAGGATAAAAATAATAAACTTTTATTTATATACATTAAATAATCATGAGAAAACTATTAATATAGTTTTATGTTAATTTAATTTCAAAAAAGTTTCATGTTAACTGACCAATGAATGGATCCCCCAACCACAGATGTGAGGCCCTATAGAACATCCATATTAGAGAGGTCAACCCTAGATAGCTACTTAGAGGTGGGGGAGGGGAGAGTACCAACCTACCCAGACTAGGGGTGTATGGTGCCTTAAAGGTGTTTGGTGTACCATGATACAAGGCCCGAGATTGGTGTGTGTGAGTGTGTTCTGGGTATCGATCCCTTGCAGCTTAGGAAAAAACCATTGTTTGGAGTGATTGTAATATATTCTAGTTCTAAGAAACTTTTTATGTGTTATCAATGAATAAATGTATTTTTCACCAAACATAAAAACATCCATTTATAACACTAGACATTCAATAAAAATAGTATCAGACATCTGATCTCTTTGCGCATCATCTTTATTATAGTCTAAATGCCAAGTATTTCTTCTCCTTCCACATCATGATATAACTATAATTCCATCACCATCTCCTTCTCCCATTTAATAAATTTATAGATAGATGAACAACATATAAAATATCCTAGTTCGATGTCACCGTACCTTCACAATCATTATCCCTTAGAAACAAAATGGCATTCATGGGCTATTAAACAATGATGAGGGATACTTAATTGGTCTTCGGATATAGTGAAAATGATTGGTGTGTTTTACTTCTCCAGGAATCAGGGATAGCCTAATATATATATATATATATATATATATATATAACAGTAACAATCAAATCAAAACTTCTACAATAAATTGATGTTGGGTTCGTCCAATATCTCTAAAATGATGAAGATATATATATATATATATATATATATATATATTCAATAATAATTTTAACCATGGATCCTGATAATTTCATTTTAATCCCTTAATTCCATTGCTTCCTTCCTGGATTATATCAGTTAAATCTGATGAAATATATACCTACTTTAATATGAAAATAAAAATGCTATTGATTTTTCAATCATTCTCCGCAAATCTTCATAGACATGAACTCTTTGAATTTATGATCATCATAGTATTATATTAATCATGTAAAAGAGGACACATCATGTCTCAATAACCACACTAACCTCATAGTTTAGCGATGCATAAGAAAAACCTTAAAAATATGTTTTTGAAATGTCAAAACCATTATAAATACATACTCCCTCCTCACCCATTGGAAAAAATTAACAACATACAAAATTCCTTCAACCTATATTATTCTATAACCATGATTTAGAATGGGAGTATCATTGTACATGCTCATTTTAGTGTTTGATTTCAGGTAAGGTAAATTTTTATAATAAATTATCTCCATATATATATATACTCAAACTAGTTTATGTAGGAAATATTTAATTTCGAATATAAAAAACCCTTTCTATGAATGAATTTATTTTTATCAATCTTCTATTACATTTCAAAACAATTTTATAAAGAACATATAACTTCAAATTTATATTTTATGGTTTTCAGGGAAAACTAGTTTTGTTTTATTAAGCTTCCGTATTTTTAAAACCCCTTATGTATCTAGATATTACTCTAAAAATTCATATTTTTCAACAGAATAATCTAGTTTCATATTTTTCTAAGGGAGGATGGATTATTATTTAAACCCTTTTACTATAATGTTTAATTTATTTTATTACAATATTTTATTTATAAAAATTACTTCATTAACAATGTTTTAAAGATTATTCTAAAATTTTTATGTCATTATTTTATGTAAAAAATGTCATTTAACATTATATATGTTTCATATAATGGTATGCACTTCAATATGTATGTTATTAACATTCCATTCATGTTTAGAAAAATTAATATTTTTTAATTTGGATGAATTATAATGGGATTGAATTTTAAAAAAATGTGTGATTTCCCCTTATAATGGGACACAGATTTATAGTTATGTATTTATTTTCATTATTTTGAAAATAAATTACATATATATAATGTATTTGAAATGATGTTTCAATGAAATTATAATGAGATAGATTGTCCTATAATTGTTCTTAAAGAAAAATCAGAATTCAAGTATCCTATGTGATAATGAGGAATAATGAGTGAACCCCTTTCCAAGGATCTATTAATATTTTCAATGTATTATTATATCCCATTATAATGTTATTACGTTAAATGTAATGTGTTAAATTTTTATAAATTTATATGGGTGCAGAAATTATATGTATTTTTCAGGGTTTATAATAATAAGTTTTATGGTTATATTTTGAACTACGTAGAGTTATATTATGAAAAATTATTTACCAAATTTTTTATATAATATATAAAAGATTTTTTTCTCTATAGAGTTTTTAAGTATTAAATACAATGATATTATACTCTTATATTCAAAACCACATACTAGGGAAATTTATGCTCACCATACATTTTAAAAATATTTTTCATAGTTTTAGAGATATGTAGATGATAGATGGTGTGTGGTTTCAAATTATGATCTAGATCAAGTGAATACAGTTAGAATTTATATAATTTTTATGTATTTTTTGATTTAGGGTTCTTCTAAATAATTGAAATCCTAAACTGATATGATAAATAGATTTGTAATGTAATTTATATTTCCTAATATAATTTTATTAAAACAATTTGAAATACATTTTATTACTGGATCTTGGAGTGTAGGTCTCAGGATATCTCATGTTAGGGGTCATATAATGCAGGTTTGAGGGATCCTCCCATCAAAACTCATAAAAATTTATGCATGCTTACATACATCCCATGAATTTTTAAATTTTTATTTATTACCAACCCTCATGAATGGTTGACTATATTCCCTTGATTTATTCCAAGATATATAGGCATAGAGGAAGGGGTATCCTCGGTGATCTACAGTATTGACCTTGACAGATAGTTTGTGAGAGAATCACAAACAACCAGTGAATGGGAGTAGGGACACTCCCTACTACCACGAGAATTCATCCTTCCAGCATTGGGGTACTATTACTAGCTAAGTCAATATCCCCGCTTCCCGAATCCTGGTAAGGAAATATTATATCACTTACCTCATTCTGAGTATATTTTATTTTAATACTCTATGACGTCTATTCATAATTTTATTGATAGAGTTAATAGACCCAATAATGGATCATCTTTGAATGGCCACTAACATTCCCCATATTAAGGAGGTATCATTACAAGTGGAGATTATATATTATGCCTCAAAGAAAGACTTTTTTTATGGTGATGTAGAAGGGACTAGAAAAAGACATGTGGTTGTGGATCAATAAGGAATCCTTCCCAATAAATATTTACTTGATCTTAATTAGGTATTGAACTTCATTTCCATCTATATAGTCTATATGTATTTTTCTAAATCCTTATCTCATTGATTTTATATCATTCCATGCATACATACTTATTAGATGAATGTGTTTCTTACATCAAGGAATTAACCACTAAGAGTAGTTTCAGATTACATGGGGAACATTGCTAAGGAGACTGGTGTTTGGGTTATGAAAGTGGAACTGACCATTGGTGATTCCACAATGGTTGGGTGGGTACCAATGGCACCAATCCCAGATTAGGATATTGAAATCATCATGGTGTGTTTATATTCTATTGATATGGTTTTGGATTGAACTTTACTTAATAGGACTCGAGATGAAGAACTTTTTTTGATGAGGAAGGGGAATCCTTGTAGTTGGTATCCAAAGGGTTAGTTTTTGAGGAATATTAATAGTTAGGATTTATGGAATCATTCTTCATGTGTACGGTACGATACAATAGGGCCTACTGAAGAGGAAAATATTAATGATTTAATCCTTTGTGACATCAAATTCATCCACCCAATTTATAAGCACGATATAATTAATGAGGTGTTAAAGGCCTTCCATAAGTACCAACCCACCCTATAAGTAATGGATGACTTGAAGTAATATGTTTTTGTGAAGAACTAGGTGATACAGTTAATGGAAAAAATGATTATTTGGAAACTCATGATCCATTATCAAATGTCTTATCTGGTGGGTCAGATTGGATCCCCTCACCACAAGCCAGTGATCATGTGGGTTGGTGGGGTGGATTATCAATTTCTCCTCACTCTAGAATAATAATTATTAGTTGAGTTGTTGTGGCTAGAGTAATGAGATTTTTCCCGGGCTAAGGATGATTCTATTTCAAATATTACCCATTATCTATGTTGGAAACAAATTAGAGGTAAGTTAAATTCTTCCAACAATGGGTCATCCTCTCTTGGATGGAACATACTTTTCAACTTCTAGATGATAAAAGGGAAACATCTAAGGATAAGTTATCTTAAGTAGGATCATATATAGTGCAGTTAATATCTAATTATATTCGGATTCATGTCTTTATAGATGATGTCCATCCATAGATAGAGGAAGATAAGGTAGTGTTATCCAGAATACGAGGAGTCAATGAATCGACTCAATAAAGTTTGGATAAACCTAGAGAATAAATTTCATGAGAATATCCATAACATAAATTTTTTGAGATAGGGTGAGGATCTAATATATGGATAAAATATTATTTTTCAACCAAAAACTATCAATTATTTAAGCTCCAAAATGTTTATTTTCTCATATGTATTTTATTAACAAAACGATTAACCAAACACCTCGATGTCCATGAAATTCATGCTCAGTGTGAGAAACAAGAGATAAATAGAATAATTTTCAATTATATAAGAGTGTTGGACCTGAGTGGATGGGTTCGGATCATAATTTTTCACCCATCACCATTATAAACATATGAGGATACGGATATTTGGTTGCAGTGATTCTAATGGATTTATCACCCTAGAAAAGTGTAGTATACATGAGTAAGTAACACTAGGGATGTTTGAATTACACATTGGTAAACATAATATACAGATAGAAACGTTTTGTCCATGAATGTAGAGAATTAGTGACTACAAGAGGCATATAGGTTGAGCATAACTGATGAACACATTTGAAGCAAGGGTTCTACTAACATACTACTATAGATGTCTCCTCTAATGTGTGTTCATTAGATATTAGGTGGGCCTTTGGTGCATGGTGTCATTACTGTAGGATAAATAATTTAGGATTATGATAATTATTCTTATGTGGATTGTACTCTGGGTAAGAGGTTGATCATGGAATATTATTCCATCATTATTATGAATCCCATTTAGACATGTGTGTTGGATGTTGATTAAAATTAAGTCAGAAAGAAGTGTTTCTATGAAGGGGAATTGTGGTCAATGATAGATTAATCACTCTTAAGGATACATTGTCATGCATAAATCATATCAATGGGGAAAACCAATAAGAAACATATTTCTCGAGATAGTGAAGAAAATAAAAATGTGAACCATAAGAGAGACACTTGAATAGAAATCATAGAAGTTGATTACTAATATTTTAGGATTCTTAGTTAAAGTTCATATAACATTGTTCAAAAATGGGATAATATTTTATAGTAACATATCTCAGACCATGGGTTATACGTGTTACTATAATCTAGATATGAACATTGGGTCATTCCATTATGGTCATGTAGCATGGACCATGGTTCCATGTATACATTCACGGGAACAGTACTATAGGGTTGTGAGACAATTCTAATAACAAGATAAAAATAACATAACATGAATGGAAGAACCCATGGAGGTAACACACAAGCATAAATCATTCATAATATATAGGAGAATATAGTTATAGGTAAATATTCATAGACCATGAGAACATATGGCAAGGCCTGATCTATGGATTCTTGGCATCACTACGTATCCATTAATATTGTAATCAAGCCAGACATAATTCTGAATTGATATGAGGTTGTAGAACAATGAAAAAAAGTGGTTTTCATCTAAATTGAGGACTGACATATCACATATTTTATATTTCATGTTATCGAGACAATAGCATGTATAAAAACATATTATGGAAAGGAAATTTAACCCATAACTTAATGTTTTATAGTGGGGAAAAGCAGGCATATCATTTATAAAGGTGAGGGAGATGATCAAAAATATATAAAACCATGTGATATATACATGGTGTGAGAAATAAGGGGAAATATAGGTATACTCATGTTACATGAGTGTTCCTGGGATAATAGTTCGAGGTCCAAATGATGTGTTGACCAATGAGGTAAATCGTGAAAATGAGAAGAACAATTAGGTATTATGCTATAGGAATGATTCAAAATTACAATATACTAAGAGGTAAGAAATGGAAATATTAAGGGTATTATGTCTCATCTTGAGAAGTACAGAGTCTGTGAAGTAAATTATACGTTGAAGAATCATAATTCTAAGAGTGGAAATGAATAGGATGAGGATAAAAATTGATTAAATGTAGATAATGGATTACAATACCACATTATCTTTAATGGATAATTTTTTTGATAAACCATTCACCCTCGTTCAAATAAAATAATTTTCATTTGTTTCCAAAATTACATTGGGGGAATTACTTGGAAGGGAAGAATACCTTCGGAGTACATTACTATCATCATAGTGGATCTAATTTAGACATAAAGGATTGATGGGTAAATTCAAAATCCAAGTAAACAAATTGTGAAGAGGAAATGATAAACATAAAAGGAGATCCAACCACCATGGAGTTACACTATCATTCATTGAGCATGTAGATGGGGTGAGCTAGGTTTACGAGGTTTTGAAATAATAAGAGACATAAGAAAAGTTTCATTATTTCTTGGGGAAACTTGATTGGTTCCCCATGTCCAAAATTTTAAATCCATTAATCTACACTAAAGGAAAATTATTTCATAGTAGGGTTGAATGAGAGATAATGTGAATTTGGGATCCTACATGATAATACAATGAATTACCATGTGGAAGGGTCAATGTTTATGTTCATTATTCATAGACTAATGGGATGCTACTAGTTTGATATCCTATATCTTATACTGATTTTCTAAAAGTTTAACACCACGATGTATGGATCAAGGATCAGGTTATGTATAAAATACTAGGAAAATAAAAATACCAACATGGATTATAAAGCCCAAATATGAACATATGAAATCCTAGGACGGAATGAACTTAAATTAAAGACATAAAGTACGAACTTAAGTTAAACCAAATTTTGTGATCTTACAAGATAGACCACTTATCACTTAGTGAAACACCGCAAAAATTAAGGGGGCAGAACTATGGTCTATTTATGGAGAATACGGTGTTGAGGCAATGTGTATACAATTGAAAACTTATAGATCGGCCTATTATATGAGTCCAATGCATTACTACATGTCCTGTGAAATGTGAATCAAGGAACAAATAGTTTTTCTTGGTGGTTTATTGAGAGACCACCACCTAAAATAGGGGTAATCCTATCAGGTGAGGATCCTAAGTGTCACATAGATAACATTCATGTGAGATAGACTATTCTATGTGGTTTAGTTCCCTATAATATATATTAATAAAGGGGGTTGGTAGCTTTTGTAGTGTGAATTTTTTTAAAAACTCAACGTGAATGGAGTTTTAAAGGGCCAAACACCGTACAAAAAATTATAAACGTGGAGGGGGTGGATGCAAACTTTTTAAATTATTTTTTCAATGGAAATTCCTTTTACCTATTAAAATTATATAGATCATGGAAAATGGGCTGAGATTTTAATGCAGTATATTTATAGAGAGAGAGAGAAATAAAAGTGAAAATAAAAAACATGATTCAACATAGATTCCCTTAGAAATGTATGAAGGGAATTTAATGTCATGATGCTTCGAACATAAGGTGTTATTATGTAGTTAGTGGTCTGAGAAAGGTGGAGTGAACCTAATGTGATGGTAGTAAAAAATAGGCCCACTTCCATAAATATATACATTGAAAAAATGAACAAAATTTATTGTTGTGACGAGGGGACTAGTGGGGGTGAGACAACATTTCAAGCCAGGGAAGTGAAATAAAAACATGAATTGAGATTCAATACCATTGAATAAAATATTATATTTGGAAATAAACAATTTATGATAGTGTAACATGGACCTTGTGTTGTGGAATCTAGGTAGAATCTAGTTAACACAAAACCTAGTTTGAATTGAAGGACTCAAGGCTAATATTTAGAATATCAAAAGGGGGGAAAGTGGGTTGAGAACAATATAGTCATGATATCAGGAAAATTATTGGAACCCATTCCATAAATTGCATGGGACTAAATCATGTGAGAAAATAAAACACTGAAACATGAATTCCCACAGAATCCATGTGTAGGGTGGGAAACAAGCAATATAAGAAATCCGTCTATTTTACTCAAGATTACACAATAAATAAAAGTATTAGAGTCAACATTAAATATCCTACATTTGGAGTATACTAATAAAATGACTATATTTTTGGAAAGGCCTCACAATAATAACTTATGGTTGCAACATGCACAAATTCATGATCAACAGAAAACTGAGGGTATTAGGATTTACCATAACAAAAAATCTTTGGTAGAAGTAAATTATGAATTCTGATATCTGCTATCTGAATCATTGAGGAGTGACTAGAAGGTTGAGGATAGATATTTAAAATTCCATAAAAATAATGTTTGGTTAGAATATTGTTATGTATGGTGGTGAAAAAATTTTAGATCAAATGTTGACCATTTATTGAATGGGAACCATTATACGTCGTAAATGATACCTCCATATGGTGTAATATAAATGGGAGGTGGGCCTTTCGAGTGTTTTTTCATCATTATAGGGGACCCAAATTGGATGTGGGGGATTATGGGGATCTATATTGAGGGATAAAATATATGTCGAGGTAAATATAAGTAATTATCAAGTATAGTTCAAAACTATTAGTGTCATGAAAACATGTATATGGGAACATGTATGAGGTCTATCATAATAGATAATGGATAATCGTGTCTCCTAATAGTAGTTCCATATATGTGTCTCATGAGTGAAAAGAACCCAATTTAAGGTTATAATTCTCTAATATGGAGCAAGAATGATGAGTATCCCATGATAATGGTACTGGTGAGTATGACCTGGAGAGGATATTTGGGCATCCATATGTAATGTATGGTATGGTAATTAAGACATGTGTAGTTCTAGTAAATTGGAATGTATGATATTGTTATCTATAAAGAGTGTGTGATAATCTTGGGAGGGGATAATGAGATAATTCTATTATTTAAAATGATATACATGAAGGTGGAAGCTAATTAGTTTAAGGTCACATTGTTGGTAACAAAAGAAGGCATTATTAAACATCACACAACCAGGATGTTTGCCATGTAATGTAACGTCATACCTAGAGGAAATGAGGGGATAACATTTAATTTCATGAATCAGGGACTGGGAACATATATTTTATTTCCACATGGTGAAGATAAAAAGAGTTTATTTTCTAGAGCCAAAGGTTGTCTAACCATGAATGAATAGAAGGAATTAGGTGGGCTGTGAAACATAAGATATAAAAAATATTTAAAATGAATTATGGTTTGTGGGGCCTAGAACTTCACATACATCCTTTAGAGGGTTATGAACTATTTTTAGGGCCATGATTCTTCTACTAAGAAGGTGGGGAAAAGTGTATTGTCGTGTAACATAGACTATGTGGTTGGTGTTGTCTATTTATTGAGAAAAAATAAAACATAATGTGAGTGGAGGGACAATGGGACCATGTAGGCTCATTTCAAGAATAATTCATCCCCAAAAAGAGGATGATTACACTATTTAGGACCATAATGTGTAGACCACGACCATGTAGTTTGACATAGTATGGTGATGATTATAAGAAGGTTATGAAGAGGATAAATTCACATAAATTTGACCATTAATTGTGACATCCCATTCAGAATGGATGATAAATTACTACATGATGTGAATTATACATTCGAAGGCCAAATGGATGACCGCAGAAGTGGTTAAAAAGGATGCCCATTTTAAATCCATGCACCCTAGACAAGGGAAAATGGGTAAAATGATCTTATTTTACTTTCTCCTGAAGTAGTGGGTTCAGTGAGAACAACCAAGCCAAAATATATGAACCCTACATGATTTTTACCTTTCCCATTTACAACAAAACTTTTTTATATGTTGTTAAGGGTTAACTTGGGGATAAAATTCTCATCTATTTCTCAGGTAACCCTTCAGGGATTTTATCTTGGAGAGCATTTCTAACACATTCATAGGATAGTTTCGGGTCAATCGGGTCAATCTATTGGGGACAAGATCTAATTTTAGAAAATTTTTACCAAGGTGGGTGATACTATTTTAATTTTTTGGTTATTATACCAAGAGGAATTTCATTGTAAGGATATATAATAGGGAAAAAAATGTAATAAGTGATTTTTGTGGAATTAATAGTAATATAATCAAGAGATGGATGAAGGGATACAATGAATCGGTACAATATAGACATTCCAAGAATAGAGTGAATATAGTTTAAGGAATTGATTCATGGGCCTATGAAAAGGGGGTTCTATAACATATGAGTTAAGGGATGAACCCAAAATGAATAAAGATCTTTCATAAAAGTAAAGATAATGTTGTAAAGGGAAATGAACGTGGATCTTCTTTTTAATATCATAACACAAGGGATATAATATACTACTCCATAGAAATAAAATGTGATTATATCATATATCAGAAATACACACCATGACCCCTATGTTCACATGATTCATTCCTAATGTATGAAATAAGTAGTAGAAGGGGACTACCACTATCACAATAGATCATATGATAGGGGAAAATGGATACAATCACAGGTAGGCCCCCAAAAAATAAAATCTCTTTATCTATATGTGATATTTACTGAAGGGGTAATGTTGTGGGAATCAGGCATATTCCCTAACAAAGGAGTGTGGATGAGAAGTAAATAGTGATCTTAAGGTTCCAAATAATAGAGTAGAGTGACATGTTATTGGATTTTTACTTCCAACTAAGTTTGAAATTCATGTTCCAAAACATCATCTTTCATGATGGAGAATAAAAAATTAGGGGTAGCTATTAAATATGTCTATGAAATAAGGGACCTATCATGTTAATGATGAAATTACATTGGGGTCTATACCCTATACAGGATGCATTCCCTTAGAGATCCTTTCAGTCACTATTAAGAAGCTAATTTAAGCATGAAGGATTGTAAAGATTCATTTAGAAGAAGACTCAAATTGTGGGGGCGAACATGGGCAATTTTTATTTAGATTTCAACAATTTTGGTTCTATGGATTCATTCACTCATAAATCATGATGAGTAATATCATTGAATGATATCAAAATATTTTTTTTAAAGGGGAGATCACCCTAATTCCAGAAAATGATAAGAAACATGATGGATGTGTATTGACCATCAGAACGAGATTCATAGTGGATAGTAATAAATAGATAGGAAAAGGATACTACATTCATAAATCCATATCTATACTAGGATTAGAATCAAATCACATGTAGTTATTGACGGAGGTGAATAAGGGTAATGAAACCAAATGATGGTTTTCCTGATCCACTTAGTGTGAAAACCCAGATCTATAGTTTAAACGTCGTAGATAAAAAAGTAGACTGCATTGTTTAAAGGAATGAAACTTATACTAATTACATGTGGTTTAATTTCATGTAAAAATGATAGTGGATTCATAGTTTAACATCATATAATGGGTATGAAAATAGTTAATCATAACATATTTCACCATGGACATTAGTGAAATATATTTAAATTTCACGTAGATAAAAATAACACCATAAAATATAAAATTATGTGAAAACACATTGCACACATTGTAAAAAATCATATGATGGGGATTAAAACTATGTAGTTTATTATATTTCAAGAAGAACATTGGTTCTATGTAGTTTAAAGTCATACAATTTGTATAAGATGCATATAATTTAAACAAATGTGACTATGAAATTTTATATGTATAAAAGATATTAAAAGTACTTCATGATGAGCCTATCATTGGTGGGAGGTATGATTGTTTCCCTATACATCATCATTAGTGAGTATAAAACATTCAAATATGATTTCATAATAGAAGTTGGGAATCCCATTTGGTCTCAATATTTAGTTTTTGCTTCCCACATATTGTTATCATTATCATGGACAACACTATGTTTCGCTATTGGAATGAATGATGTTGAACTTTCTTGTATAAATATCTTGACACACATTTTTGATATATCGTGAGTTTTTGTAGTGATTACATCATATTGTCATTGTGTTCTTAATATTTAGGTAAGTATAAATAAAACCTTTTTTGATGGGTTTAAGTGATCCTAGATGGATATATAGAGTGATGAAAGCAAGATCTCAATACATATAACTATTATTGTTCCATATACTAGAGAGTATGGAGTCCTATGGGTTGTGGTCTCTGCCATTATCTGATATGGAGAGAATGAAATTGAGATATTTTCAGGCCCTATCTACTTATTATAATATTTCATATTCTATAAGATGTTTGAGATGATTTTTTAATGCCTCGATCAGTTAGTTTTCCAATGTGTTTGTTTCTTCTATAAATGGGGATGACCTCGTTTGTTTAAGGTTCCAACTTTTCCAATCGGGTTTTAATGGATTTATTCATAGAACTAGAAACATCCAATGATTCTATATCCATTTGGAACTACTTTTCAATGAAAGGTGCTCATTAGTTATGGACCGATGAGGTTTAAGAATTTGCATTGGTCGAGAGGATGAGAGGTCAGGCTCATCACAACTTTTTGGGGGAAATTATTTCTTACTCCAGGACTCTCTCCTAGATTTAAGTTATGTTCATGAATCCTTATTAATTTACCAAGTATGAAAATGAGTTTTTCATTAGATTTGGCAATCAATGATTGATATGTATGAGATTTAGAAAATCATTTATATATATTTGAGGTTCTTCATCGATGGAGAATCATCTATATGTATTAGATATTCATAGTCAATGGTATCCTTCAATATATTATATAGAAATCTCTTGGTTATTATGATGACCATACTGGTTTTAAAGCCACTCAGTGGGGCACTTGAATTTTATTGTCATTCATAGGGACAGGGATTATTTCAGTGTTGAGATCGTACCCACAGATGGGAAACCTACGTATCCTTGTTAAAGAGGAATCATAACCATGTAGTTCGAGAATTAAGATATAGTTTAACGTCATATTCTATGGTTGATAATTAATGGGTGATGGGCTTGAACCTTAGAATGGATTCCTATGTACTCTACTTTTAAGGCATAGACAAAAGTCCACATAGTTTGAGTAAGAAGTGTGGGGATTACATATGATTAATGGCCCAAAAGAGATGTTTCGTGGTTACTTTTACACTCTAATCTCATGTGAGTCATGCTTGGTGTGAGAAACAAGAGGTATCAGTAAACCTGATGATTTGTGCCAGGAAATATGCATTCACAAGGAATGATATAGGGATTATGTATGTGTTACTTCCCAAGTAGGTGAAGACTAGGATTTACTTCCGGGAAGAAGCCTATGAACAAGTTCTATAAATATATTCGTGATTTATGGAGATTTGGATACTCTATCTTGGGGATTACTCTTAAATAGGATTCCCAGAGTTAAAGGGATTTATGATTGGGACTTAATCCTGAGAAGGAGGCCCAATTTAAGGAGACCTGTAACTTGGGGCTTACTCATGAGACATCGGCCCAATGTTAAAGGGGACATGGGGCTTACTCCTAAGGAGGATTCCCATTAACAGGGTTCATAAAGGTATTTGTGCTTTATGGTGATTTAAATTCTTAATTTGGGGCTTACTCCTAAGGAGGATGCCCATTAACAGGGTCCATAAAGGCATTTGTGCTTATGGAGATTTAAATTATTCATTTGGGGATTACTCCTAAGGAGGATTCCCATCTCAAATATTCTCTCATCTTAAGGGATGAGGTTAAATAAGGGGAACCCCTAACTGTAGGGATACAAAGTTATATAAATCACAAGTTTTTGAGAGATGTTTCACATAATTCCTTTCAGATAAGGAAGCCAACAAGGGAACCATGCCATAAGTGGCTTTGAAGAGGGTTTTGAAGGATATATCTTAAAGAGGAGAGGTGGATTTGAAGAAAGTGAATGAATTGGAATGAGGGACACCCAAAAATAAGATAGGCGTGCATGTCCTGTTTGGGCACACAAGTCTGAGTTGGACGCGCAATTCCTGTTCTGGCACGCAAGTCCTAGTCGCGCAAGTTTACTTGCATGACACGAGTTCACTTGGGCGATGGAGAACCTGTAGGGTAATACTTGGGAGAGATGTGGCTGAAGCCCTTAATATTATCCCTATATGATTCCAGAAGGGCAGTACGGAAGTTTCCATGAGAGGAAAAGGTGGCGTGCAAGTGTATCCATTTACCTTAAGTGCTAGACACTTAGACGCTCAAGTATTGATGAGTTCTAACACTTAAGTCTTATTCATCCTCTTTAGATCTTCCATTCTATGTAAGAAATTACCTTAGAAGTGTTTGGAATACATCAAGAAGATATGAGGGCGACCAGATCTTAATTATGAGTTTTGGAAAATCCGTCCTCAAAATGGGGGGCCCACAGGGGGTATTTATAGGCCACATGAGGTTTGGGTGAATTTCAAGGTTGGGCGCCCAAGTGACATGCACACAGAATATCTGGTGAACAAGTGACTTGCGTGCCCAATGTCTGGAGCGCAAGTGACTTGTGTACCTTAATAAAAAATGTATTTGGGACTTATCCATTATAAAATTTGATGTTTCTTCAAAGGGTGACCTTCATTTTGCTTAAGGTATTCCCCTTTGTTCATTGTTCGCACTCTGTGATGGAACAGAGCATCAACAAAAGACCCCAGTCGGAGTTGGATCCGAAGAGAAAAGAGGATTTGACTCTGAGGTGAGAACAAACAAGAAATAAGGTAGTTTAAATTAATACATATTGGTCTATAAAAATGCTTATGTTTAAGGTCGAATATCTTTGACCTAATGGATGAAATTTACTCAATTCCTTGATAATTTGTTTGGAAACAAATTACCACATTCAGGTGTGGAGGGGAAAATTGTAATCTGTGACTTCAGAAATTTTGAATCTGAGGGATGACATTGGAAAAGGGATAAAAAGCATTAGAGAAAGTATTTCCTAAGAATGAAGTAACTACTATTTGACAAACCTGTTAGGGGGTTGAATTATGCAGGTCCATTTAAGGGCATTGATAGCATAGTCAAATAATAGTGTCTTTTGGTTAACAGGTCTGTTATGTAGACTACTTATGCAAGGCCACCTAAGGGCACATGCTGCATAGTTAAGAAAAAAACACTCAGAAATTTTACTTTTCTGTTGCTAAAAAGACAGTAGAAGATTATGGACATTTAAATTTTCCAAAGCATAGAGTTTGATGTATAGAGAAGGGTACTTGAATGTGGAGAGGATATTCCCAATAAAGATTGTCAATGAATTGGATGAATTTCACTCTTGAGAAGGTCTGACCCAAACATGGGGAAGTAAAATATAATCCATAGAATTGAATACTTTCAGATCATGAAAAAGAGTAGGGGACAAATATGTTTAGAAGGGATATTTTTGCGGATCCCTACATATTGTCGTTAAAACCAATAAGGGAAAAAGAGGATTGTCTCCCAAGAATTAAATTACCACTATTAAACCTGTTAGGGGGTTGAATTTTGTAGGTCCACTTAAGGGCATTGGATGCATCATCAAATAATAGCATCCTTTGGCTGATAGGTCCATTATGTATACTACACATGCAAGGCCGCCTAAGGGCACGTGCTGCATAGTCAGGAAAAAGAATTACCATGTATCAGATATTTTGTGACCAGAAGTCAAGAAAAGGGTAATTGAGATCTGGAAGTATTTATGGTAAATAGTATGACACATAAAAATGGGTATTGTCCAATGAATGAAGGAGATACATAGTCTAATGCTGACCATAATCATGTTGTTTATGGGTCCTGAATTGAGATTCTGGACTTCACTAAGTATCCCATAAGGATGGGAATCAAGAAATACGTAGTTCTTGAAATATAGTTTAACGACATGTGGGATGAGAGTGTAGGAAATCTTAGATTAGGTTCGTAGAGATCAGACCATAATGATGAATACACATTGTGTGTAATATAAACCTAATGTGAATGAAGACTAGGGTTTTCATACCACATTCATGTTTTCACAGGGGGACCTTTCAGTTAAGGGACAGAGACTTGAATTTGGGGTTAGGCCCAAAGACTGGGGCTAGATTTGTGGGATGCTCGAACGTTCCTACGTATCCCATAAGGATGGGAATCAATCCATACGTAGTTCTTGAAATACCCTCTATACAATTTCGGATCGTACAAGAAAATGGTGAAAGAGGACTTTAGTGCACTGATGGTTTGACCCAAGAGTAAAGTTTCGGTCATTTCCATGTATTCATATTGTCCTTGGAATATGAAATGGTTGGAGATCAATGCCAATAATGATTCCCTCTCAGGTGAGGGTGTCAAAGACATTGGTAGTTTATTATCATACAAGACAAAAGTATGACTAGTTTAAGGTCATATGCATGGACTGGTGCTTCATAGTTTAGTGTCATGTAGCTAAGATGTATTACTATGAAGTTTAAGTTCTTGCAGTGAGGACAATGGGGGACTATATAGTTTAACGTCATAGATCAAGGGAAATGATGAACCAATGTGAAGATATTGGTTTGGGGGGGGGGGGCTTAATGGATCAACATCGTATGAGATGGAGGTGAACCAATGTAAAGATGTTGGTTTTGGGCTTAAACCTCAGGAGGTTGCTTATGTACCCATCCTAGAAGGCAAGGATCAATGTCCGCATAGTTCAATTGAAAATGAATTGGTGATCGAGTTGTACTTGAGGACAACCCAAAGATGGTGTTGGGACTTACGTGTGGTTTGCGACCCAGATAGGGTGTTATGGTTGAATCTTACACTAATCTCACGCGAGTCATGCTCGGTGTGAGAAACAAGAGGTAGTAACAACCCTAACGATGCACAATTTAATGTCATGTAGGACATGTGCACAGTTTAACGTCATGTAAGATGTATTTAGTGACTTTTTTCACAGCTTAAACATCATTCAGGATGAATATGTACAGTTTAACATCTTGTAGGTTGACAAAGGGAACACAATTTAACATCATGTTGGATGAATTAGGGGCTAAGAAGTTTAAAGTCATGAAGTAAGGACTAGGGGACTATGCAGTTTAATGTCTTGCAGTAAGGACTAAAATAGTTTAAGGTCATATGCATGGACATGTGCTGCACAGTTTAGCGTCATGTAGCTAGAACAACACAGTTTAATGTCATATTGGACGAAGGACAAATATGTACAGTTGAAGGTCATGTAGGACGACAAAGGGAACACAGTTTAACGTCATGTTGGATGAAAAAGGGGTTAAGCAGGTTAAAGTCTTATCGTAAGGACTAAAATATTTTAAAGTCATATGCATAGACCAGTGTTGCACAGTTTAGAATCATATAGCAAGGACAACGTAGTTTAATGTCATTTTGGACGAAAGAAAAATATGTACAGTTTAAAGTCATGTAAAATGAAAAAGGGAACACAATTTAACATCATGTTGGACGAATGAGGGGCTAAGTAGATTAAATTATTACAGTAAAGACTAAAATATTTTGAGGTCATATGCATGGACCAGTGCGGCACAGTTTAGTGTCATGTATCTTGGACAACACAGTTTAACGTGTTGGACAAAGGACAAATATCTACAGTTTAACATCATGTAGGACAACAAAGGGAACATAGTTTAACGTCATGTTGGTTAAATGAGGGTCTAAGAAGTTTAAAGTCTTGTAGTAAAGACTAAAATAGTTTAAGGTCATATGTATGGACTAGTGCTGCACTATTTAGCATCATGTAGCTAGGACAACACAATTTAATGTCATGTTGGATGAAGGATGAATATGTACTATTTAACGTTATATAGGATGAAAAAGGGAACATAGTTTAACATCATGTTGGACGAATGAGTGGCCAAGCAGTTTAAAGTCTTGATGTAAGGACTAGGGGACTATGGAGTTTAATGTCTTGCAATAAGGACTAAAATAGTTTAAGGTTATATGTATGGACCAGTGTTGCATAGTTTAGAGTCAGGTATCTAGGAAAACACAATTTAACGTCATGTTGGAAGAATGGGGGGCTAAGCACTGTAAAGTCTTACAGTAAGTACTAAAATAGTTTAAGGTCATATGCATGGACCATTTCTACACAGTTTGACGTCCTGTAGCTAGGAAAACACTGTTTAATGTCATGTTGGACGAAAGAGGGGATATGTAGTTTAAAGTATTGCAGTAAGGACTAAAATAGTTTAAGGTCATATGCATGGACCAATGCTGCACAGTTTAGCGTCATGTTTCTAGGACAACATAGTTTAATGTCATGCTGGACGAATGAGGGGATATGAAGTTTAATGTATTGTAGTAAAGACTAAAATAGTTTAAGATCATTTGTATGGACCAGTGCTGCACAGTTTAGCGTCATGATTCTAGGACAAAAGGGACACAGTTCAACGCCATTTTGGAGGATAGAAACCCAGTTTAACGTTGTGTTGGACGAAGGTTATGCATTTTAACATCTTATAGGATGTGTGCACGATTTAACTTCATATGAGAGGATAGTTATGCAGTTTAATGTCATAGAGGACCTGTGCTCAGATTAACAACATGGAGAACAAAGGTTGTTCAGTTTAATGTCACGCAGGACGTGTGCATAGTTTAACGTCATGAGGGACAAAATCATTTGTGTTACAAAATATACTTCTTCCAGAATATAGCATTGGTTGGAGTTGTGATGAGTTCTCTATCCATTAAGATTAAAGAATAATCTCCATTGGAGTAGACCTTATTTATTTATTAAGGTCCTTCCCAATTTGGCTCAAGCTTTGGAGGTTTCTTTCCTGTTATCATTGGAGTTCTGAGGACCAAATATCAATTCTTTATCTAATGAATATTTTGCATGATTGGCCAGTTCAGGATGTCCTATTTGGTGGGTCAGTGCCCGTGCTTTTGAAGTATATGGAATAAAATTTGCCAGAGTCAAAGATAATTTAGGATTTGACACGAACTCATCTTCTTCTGACTGTTCTTCTTTGATAGAATTATGCTGCGTCATTGATTATTTTCCTTCTGATGAAGGGGGTTTTGACGTGGCATTCATAGCAGAAGACACAATTAGATTATTCAATTATGTTCATGAAATGGAATGAGTTCGGTTGATCGTTTTCATGACCATCCAGTCATCATATTTCTGCACATTTTTACTTTTGACTTCATGCCACTCGCCTTCTTCCTCTGGATGAGTAGCAGTAACACATGCTACCTAGGCAGAAGAACCTTTCAATTTAACCTGTATAGAGTGCACCATCTTTTGTAGGAGGTATTTAAAGACAAAACACTCATGAATGGTATGCCCCAACATCTGATGAAATAGGCAATAGTTGGGGAGGTCTTCAACTCCTTACATGTTCGGCCTTTTGGGCCTTGGAAACTGAAACAAGTTGTTTTCTAGAGTTGAGATGAAGTAACCCAGAACTTGTTCATTCGGGAAAGAATAAACATTTTTCTTCAAATCTTCGAACTTTTTTTGTCTTTGATCTATTTGATAATCTTGACGAGGCAGCCATTGTTGTTGATTCTCAAGAGGTGGATCCCTTCGATATGATGAAGGTTTTGAAGTGGAAGCAGGAATAGGTTCTTGTTTAAGTGTAATTGTAGCCGTCTCTACCTTCCCTATTCTCATTCCGGGAACTGATGGAATTACACAAGTTTTAGACTTAGTCATTATAAGAGAGTCTTTGATCTACTGAGTGATTTATGTAAGGTCTCGAAATGATTCGGTGTATTTCATAGGGATCAACGGTGTGCATAATTCATCACACAAAGTTTCCATATAGATTGGTAACAATTCTTCTTGATAGAGTGTTAAACTTAAGGAATATGTTAGTCCCTTCTATCGAGTAATGAAATCTGAAACTCTTTCATTCTCCCTTTACTTCCAATTTTTAAGATCAAAAATTGTTGTCTTTGGCAACGTTGAGCAAAGTTGAAGAATGAATTTTTGATGGAGATCTTCCCACACAGTAATTGACTTGGATTACAAGCTTGTATACCAGACAAAAGAAGGTCTTTGTAATGACTATACAAAAAACCTAAGCTTAACTGGTTCTGGTTGTTGAGGAGTTCCCATCATAGGGTCACAATGAGGAAAAAATGTGTTATGTGTTGTTCTGGATCTCCCGAACCATTAAAAATTGGGAATGGGGTACTCGTAAAATTTGATGGGGGAGGAATTACATCAACCCATTTAGGGAAAGCTCTCTTCTCCGACTGAATTGGTGCACGTTTTTCATCCATAGCTTCCAAACAATCTATTAATGACTCAATGGGAGTCATTAGTTTTTGAGAGACATCTGGTTGATTATGTACTTGAGCAAGTGAAATAACTGGAGTTTTGACGGGTGTAGTGACCGGGACTTCCACTGAAGGTAGTATTGCCAGTTTTTGTTGCGTATAACCCATAGGATTGGACCTGTGATGGTGTACTAGTAAAGGAAGAAACTCATGATCCATCCCAGTAGCTGCAACGATTTCCCTTGACTGACTAACTCTAGCATGCTTAGGAGGAAGACAACCTTGAAGTAGTTATGCATTCAACCTCTATAACTCCTTTATTTCTTCCTCTTTCTATGCAAACCATTCCTCTAATGATAGTTATTGGACATCTCCAGAGTTAGGGGAAACCTGAATTTTTCCTTTCCCCTTGTTGGACGCCTTTCAGAGATTGGGAAGTTGGTTTTTTGAAGGAATAGCTAAATTCTGGATAAGCCTTTGATTTCAGGTATGCACACCTTCTTCATTTGTTTCATTGCATACAGCCTCTTGAACATGAACTTCTTCATCTAATTCCTCTGAGTGGGCCTCATGTTCTGGGTGATCATTGACAATGTCATTGATGACATTTATTGATGCATAACACATTGCAGCCCTTCTATAAACACTTATGCGATACTATCTTCTTCCATGTACTTTTTGAGACATTGCCTTTTATTTGGTTGATCCCTCATGAACTTCTTGATGAACTGTAATTTGGATGATGTCTCCTGATAATTCGTCTATGTGTTCCTTTTGTGGCTTCTTCCCTAATAGAGAGAAGACTGACTTTCACTAAGGAAGAGATTGATAATTTGAAAAAGTCCGCAGTCCGGTGGACTGGGATTGTTCCTACTATTCTTTCTTAACTCCTCGAATCCTATCTATTAATCCTGAGGGTTATATTAAAAGAGTCCCTAGTTTGGAAATCTATGGTTTCTCTTGAGCCGCTACATTTGATAATTTCGTAAAAGTTCTCCTGATTTTACGGGCTTTAGTCTGGAAATTGGCAGGATGCATCAACCAAAATCCACTGAAATCAACTAGCTCAGATGACTGTTGGATTATTTCTGACACTTCTGTCACTTGATTATGTATTTCCTCTAAACGAAAAGCTTGTTAGATATTCTCATTTTCTTGATGCAATAGTAATTAGACAACTTGTTCTTTGTATGCCAGACTTTGGGAAGAACTAGTTGAGGCCTGATCTTGGGAAAGCCTTCGATTACACAGAAAACCAATTGGATATGGCCGGCCATGGGTAATAACATTGCATGAGACCACTTTCGGAGGTCTTTATTGACTAGAGTGTACATTGAAAAGCAGTTCTTCGTGAACACCCCATCCCGTAAAATGAATACAAGATGGGGCATTGTTAATTAACTAGGGAAACCACTGTTGGAAAATAGCCCGATACCCGCTATTTTGGAAAATCCTTTCTATAGAGATAGTATGGAAACCTATACCCACAGTTTTAACCAAAAACGTGGGTATATGTTTTTTTGACGACCTATGCCCACGGTTTTAGAAAACTCTGGGAAAAAAGACACCCATACCCACGGTTTTGGTCAAAACCATGGGTATATGTGTTTTTTATTCAAGGTCTATACCCACGGTTTTGGCCAAACCGTGGGTATAGGGTTTTTTTCGAAGACTTATACCAACGGTTTTGTAAAACCGTGGGTATAGCTTTGCCGCGTTATGGCGGTGAAAAAAAAATTAGTGGGACATGAAAAAAAATTGGCGGGAAAACCTATTCCCACGGTTTTCCCCCCTTTACCCATAGTTTGGTTTAATATATTTATGTGGAGAAAAATAAATAACTTCAAAATCTACATAGGTGAGTTGGAGAAGCGCTATTTCTAATATAAGGAAGAGGCGAGTTTGAAACATGCTGCTCCATTTTTTTCAACACTCGGTGCATTATTTTATCTAATTCGTATATATATAATATATTCATAAAAATATACATATAAGTAAGCGTAATTGATGTAGCTAAAGTGGTGAGAATGGTTCACCTTAGAGGAGCAGGAAGCTGGATGTCGTGGGTTCAAAATCGGCAGATGTTTTTTTTTAAATTATCCTCACGGTTTTACAACCATGGGTATAACGCTTTTACAGCATTGAGAGGCTTTGAAACGGTGGAAAAAAATCTATCCCCATGGTTTGGTAAACCGTGGGTATAGGTCTGGGACCTATACCAATGCCACTCTAGCCCACCGTTCCCAAAAGCATGGGTATTGCTTATACCCACGGTTTGGAGGCTATACCCATGGTTTTGAACCGTGGGTATAGGCAATTTTTCCAATAGTGAACCTTTTTAACGTGCCAAGGAATGAACTCTAAAGAGATCTCTGCTAATTTTCAACCTTTGGATGTCGAGAAACTGAGAGAGATGCCAAATCAATTTGGCATTGTAACCCTTCTATTATCTTAACATGATTTTCATATTCATCATAAAATAATATTTTATCCTTTAATTGACAAAGAGTTTTCCAAATGTTGATATGAATATCATGAATACAATCCTTTGTCAACATTTCTAGAATATCATGCTGAGAGTTATCCAAAGGAAAAAACATGACTGGTACATCACCTTTTTCTAGTTGTTTTCTCATATTCAGTACTTCATCCTTATCATTTGATGAAGATTCTTCTACCTGATTAGACCAATGATGGTCTTCGTTGTTGTTTTATCAGATTCAACAAGATTGGTAGAGAATTAATTTGTCAAATTATAATATGAATGACCCAAGGGTGGTTCGTAGAATGACCTACTCCCCGAGCAATCTTCTGATTGAGAAAGTATTTCACCTGCTAGCGGTAAACCATCAAACATGATTGGATTCACATTTTCAAGTGCCTCAAGGTAAAAGGTATTTCTCCTTACTGCATTATCCTTTGAATAATTTTCCACGAAATTAAAATTACTACCACAGATAAGACTTTTGCAGCTAAATTCATCATCATGGGGAGGACCATCATGGTGGGTTATAGAAAAATATGAAACCTCTTGCTTCTTGGTCTTCTAGCCACATAGAGGGTTATTGTGGCTCTCATTTGAATATGATACTTCAAGATCAACTGAACTGTCATGATGCAATCCTTAATGAGGAAGTTCCTGATGAAAACCTTCGGAATTATTATTCCCATTATTAGGAAATGAGAGAGTAGAATCTTGAGTTGCAACAGGCACTTGTCTGAGTGCATCAAGAACTGCAGCATCAAGAAAGGCCTTATTACAGATTGGATCTTGATTTCTCGACTGTGCTGGACAGGTTTTTTCTTAGATGGATTTTTACTCACTTTGGAAACCACTTGTTAAAGAAATTGGTTATTATGGGTAGGTGTATGTGCATGTTCAGAAAAAATGGTCAGGTTAGGCTGATTATCTCCATTTAAGTTGGGTGTATGTGCCCGACTTGATTGTCCGTATGACATGGGGGAGTATGCCCCATGACCCTCTTGAACTGGAACAGAGGTGTGTATCTACTCTAGAGTGACATTTTTATGAGTCACTCAACAGATAGGGATAGATTTATGATTCTTTCCCTGTGATTCTACTGAAGTTGTTATAATATTTTGATAGGCATCCAGAATATGGGCAGGGATTTTCTTCTGCTCTTCCACCATTGTTAGAATGTTCTTGGTGACTTCAACTAGTGGAACATGAATATACCTCCACTCTGTGTCTGGAGTAGGTGTATGTGCCTACTCCTATAATTCTTTTCCTATCAACGGATATCGACAGTACTTATGCATAGGGTCAGAGAGTTGAGTCTGATCCAAATTTGTTGTTGAAGCTTTCTGAGTGACTTCTCCAGGTGCTACCAAATGAGACTGTTGGCAGGTTTGATGAACATTGGAAAGTGTATGTTCCTGCTTTGTATTCTTTGTCAAGTATGGTGGAAAAATTTCCATCAATATTGGCAGACGATTCTGCTGATAGAATTGGTGATTGTAAACAGGTGTATATTCAAGTTTACAAGTGGTCACCACATTTGATTAGTGATCTCTTTTGGATGTATACAAATGAGCCTGCTGACTGGCTGATGAATTAAAAACAGGTGTATGTGCATTCCTATAGTACTCTATCATAATTTCTTGACAGGATTTGTGGGTTGCTTCCAGATGAGTCTGCTGGACAACGATATTTGAATGGACAGGTGTGTGTGCCCGCCCGTTGCATTCCATCAAGTTAGGTTGATGGACTTCTTCAGAGAGGGTAGAGGTAATCACATGCTCCCTATTGGTCAAATTTTACCTCTGACGGTTCTTCTTATGTGCTTGGGTCTAAGGGACCGGTGCCAAACCACTAGAGGTGATACCCTCATCATGTTGAGGGTGCACTACCGCACGAGTCTGGCGGAGATTGTTGATGGGAGTCCTCAGGAAGGACTCCTTCTTTCTTGAACTGAGGCCCTGATTGACCTCTTCATTCACCTCCCTATAATATGGGAGGGACTTGTGATTGTGTTCCAGGGATAACGACCTGAAACGGTTATAGACGGTAGTTAGAACCACCTACTTCTTGATCACTGGTCATCGTTGTCCAGACAACCAGTGTGAGTTGTTAACCTGGAGGGCTTGTCGAGCAGCCTTCAGAGTCAGGATGGTACCGTGCTGGCGTTATTCTCTCACCAACGCATTCGAGACCCAGTGCTGCAAATGCTGAGTTTGTGATGTTGTCCTCAGATCAAATGAAGATCTAGAAAGAGTAATGGCCAAAGTATTCATAGGTGTGAACTTTAAAGAATTCATTTCTATAATGCAGAGAGATATTGGAAAAGTGTGCATGTTTGATATAAGAGACATAATCAAGATAAGTTTTTCCAGACAACATCTTTTGGATGAAAACTCCTGTTATTGATTGCTTTGTTGGCCCTCATATTGAATTTAATAAGGTCCTGACAAATAATTAAAACATCATTTTAACATGGTTAAGGATTCACATCGGTTTCGCCTTTTTTTTGTTTCTTCTGGAAATGTGGATGACCTCGTTTGTTTAAGGTTCACACTTTTCCAATCGGTTTCTAACGAGTTTATTCATAGAACCAGAAACATCCATTGATCTATATCCATTTGGACATACTTTCCAAAGGTAGGTTCTCATTAGTTGTGGACCAATGAGGCTTAAAAATTTTCATTGGTCAAGATGATGGGAGGTCAGGCTCGTCGACCATTTTTAGTGGAATTATTGCCTACTTCAGGAATCTCTCATAGATTTAAGTTCTGTTCATGAATCCTTATTAATTCCCCAAGTCTGAAAATGAGTTTTTCTTTATATTTGGCAATCAATGATTTATATTTATGATATTTACAGAATCTTTTATATGTATATGAGGTTCTTCATCGATGGAGAATCATCTGTATATAATGGAGATTCTTATTCAATGGTATCCTTCAATAAATTGTATAGAAATCTCATGGACATTATGATGACTATACTGGTTTTAAAGCCACCCAGTGGGGCACTTGAAGTTTATTGCCATTCATAAGGACATGGATTATTTTAGAGTTGGGATCGTACCTGCAGATGGGCTACCTACGTATCCTTGTTAAAGAGGAACCATAAACCACGTAGTTTGGGAATTAAGATATAGTTTAATGACATATGGGATGGATGAGAATTAATGGGTGATGGGCTTGATCCTTACAAAGGCTTCCTACATACTCTACATTTAAGGAAGAGATCAAAGTCCATTTAGTTCTATTAAGATGTGTTGGGCTTACATATGATTAACGGCCCAAAAAACATGTGTCATGGTTACTTTTACACTCTAAGCTCACGTGTCGGTGTGAGAAACAAGAGGTATCAGTAAACCTGACTATTTATTCCATGAAAGATGTAGTCATAAGGAATGATATAGGGCTTATGTATGTGTGACTTCCCAAGTAGGTGAATACTAGGATTTACATTCAGAATGAATCCTAGGAACACGGTCCATAAATATATTCGTGTTTCATGGAGATTTGGTTACTCTAACTTGGGGCTTACTCTTGAGGAGGATTCCCAGAGTTAAAGGGAATTATGATTGAGACATACTCCTAAGAAGGAGGACCAATTTAATGAGACTTGTAACTTGGGGGTTATTCTTGAGAAGGAGGTCCATAGTTAAAGGGGACTTGGGGATTACTCCTAAGTAGAATGCCCATTAACAGGGTCCATAAAGGTATCTATGATTTTTGGAGATTTAAATTCTTAATTTGGGGCTTACTCTTAAGGAGGATGTCCATTAAAAGGGTCCATAAAGGTATTTGTGCTTTATAGAGATTTATATTATTAATTTGGGGATTACTCTTAAAGAGGATGCCCATATCAAAGAATCTCTCATCTTAAGGGATGAGGTTGAATAAGGGTAACCTCCAACCGTAATGATATTAAGTTATATAAATCATAAGGTTTTGAGAGATGTTCCAAATAATTCCTTTCATATTAGGAAGCCAACAAAGGAAGTATGCCATAAGTGGCTTTGAAGAGGGCTTTTAAGGCTAGATCTTGAAGAGGAAAGGTGGATTTGAAGAAAGAAAGTGAATTGGAATGAGGGGAAACCAAAAAGAAGATAGGGGCACATGTTCTGTTTGGGCGCGCAAGTCCTGGTCGGGCGTGCAAGTCCTGGTCACATGTTTATACTTGCACGACATGAGTTCACGTGGGCGATGGAGAACCTGTAGGGTAATACATGGGCAATAATTGGCTCAAGCACTTAATATTATCCCTATATGCATCCAGAAGGGCGGTGCACAAGTTTTCATGAGGGGACAAGGTGGCATGCAAGTGTATACATTTCCCTTAAGGGTTTGACACTTAGATGTGCAAGTGTTTGTGAGTTCTAATACTTAGGACTTATTCTTCCTCTTTTGGACTTAAATTCTAGGTAATAAATTACCTTATAAGTGTTCATAAGACTTCAAGTAGATACTAGGGCTACCAGAGCATAATTCTGAATTTTGGAAAATCTGTCCTCGAAATGGGGTCCCACATGTGGTATTTTTAGGCCACCTGAGGTTTGGGTTAATTTCAAGGTTGGGCCCCCAAGTGACTTGGCACAGAATATTTGGCATGCAAGTGACTTGCGTGCCCAAAGTCTGGATCCCAAGTCACTTGAAAGCCTTAATTAAAAATGTCTTTTGTACTAATCCTTTGTAAAATTTGATCTTTCTTCAAAGGTGGCCTTCTTTTTTCTTAAGGTATTCCCCTTTGGTCATTCTTTGGACTCTGTGATGGAACAGAGTGTCAGCAGTGTTGTAGTGGGATATTTTATGGGACTAGATGTTGTTGTTTGTGTATAACTTGTTTATCCCAAATGATCAAAACATGGTTATTTTTTATGAGGACAATGTGATGGATCCCAAAATTATGGACAATGTGGGATTTAATGAAATCAATTGTCGATATAGTCTTGTCCTCATCAATGGGGATCAAATTATTCTACTATTGGAATAAAATAGTGGTGATAATGATGAACCAAATACTATTGGGATACTGGTGGTGGATAAGGACCAATAGAATATAGTCCACTCACTTTAAAATGATAATAATACTTCATATTATAGGGAATATCTAGTGGATGATCTATGAAGAAGTAATAAACCTGAAATGCTTGACACTTCTTAGAGAATTATATACTGTCAAAAACCATTTTGGGCATGAAGTACCCCAACCATTAGACCTTTTTAGGTACATTCAATCATAATATATGAAACCAAAATTACTTGGAATGAACCCACTACAATATGTAGGGGATTAAATTTAAATGAATATGATAGAGAATGATCCCATAAATTTTATACTATTAGAAAACCTGATTTGAGTTTGGGTAATCATTGAAGTAAATGTTTTCAATTCATGGGTGGATATATTCACATTGTGCTCAGACTTGGGAGAGGGTTTTATGACGGAGGTACTAAAACCCATGATTTTTTCATTCAGGTAATTATTTTATCAAGGCTTCATTTGGGTACTAAACATGGGAACTGATAGTGTAAGGTTGATCAATAAGGTGTTCCTCCTCATCAATAATGACAAGGGAAGTAACATTTCATAGTTTCACATGAATAAATAATTCATCCTATTTCTGATCTATGAGGTATGAAACCAATCATTAGAAGGCATCTGCTTAATCATTCTGGGATCATGGAACCTGAGTCCCCTTTAGTTCATAGGCGAACAGTGACATCAACTCATGGGTTCACTCGAGTTGATGTATGAGATATAGATTTATGACATTATATAATATTTATTTCATTGATTACTATATCATTATCATCATATATATGCATTAAATAACCTCAATGTAAATGGATTGATTGACATAAGTTATTGTTCTATAGTACTTAAATTATTATTTTTTTGAATCCTTCTAACAAGAGGAATGAGTACTAAATATGGTCCTTGGAGAGAATGATAAGGATAACTCCAAGATCAACCCTAATGATCTTAAGACTATTAAGACTTCTCTGATCTTGTGTCTCATGGAACCATTGAATACAATATTCTAACATGATGTTACTTAATCTATGGATAGAGTATCATCATTTTGGAAGTCAATATCCAAAAGAAATTCCTTAAATCTTGGGTTCACAATGTGAAAATTTTTAAGTGTTTATCCCTTGAAACATTATTTAGGAATGAAAAATATTTCAAATTGTTGAAGAATGCATACCCATAATGCCAAACATCTAGTAAAAATTGAATTTTTGATTTTATCCTCCAACATTTCAACATGGGAAACTAGTTGGTCTCATAATGTTGTAGATAATGATGTATCTTATACATCATGAAGTCCATAGTGACTTAGATTATATCAAATGGAGAAAATCTAGTCATATGTTTGGTAAAGATGAGGTTAACATAGTACAAAAATGCATACTTATAACCATTTTTTTGAGATAAGAGAGTGATGGGGGAATACTCTAGGGTTATGCCCTACAAAATCAATGATCTTACTAAATTGTGAAATATCAAAACTAATAAACATAGAAGATATACCATGACTTACTATAACATGGTTTGACACTCTTCATCCCAATTAAGAGTGATTACCTTCTACATTATCTTGGATAATGGATTGTATATTCCTTCTTTATTAGAGGTAAAATTACTTATATAGGCCATATGGACTTTAATGCCTCACAACTACCACATATTACATGTATGAGGAATTTTTTATGTTTATGATCTTCTCTACGGAAATCATGATGCCTCTGTATATGAAAAATACAAAAAACATTGCATTGGTAACCCTAAATGAACAAGTAAAGAGGTTTATCATGAAATGATGAGTATATAGAATACTAATAATTTTATCTAGATCTATGAGATAATCATTGAGGTACAAAAACATGAGCATTATGTTATCCACATATCACCCAACCAGAACTCATTAAATCATTCTAAAGATCAAATTCATGGAACATTGATATGTCACACTAGAAATCATTAAACTATAAGAAATAGCTCAATATAAATAGATCCCTAAGGTGTCCTAAATATGGTAGATTCATCAAATTTGGGTTATATTTTAATTTGATTGTATTTGGAATACCCATCCATGAAGGAGAGGTATTAGAAGATGGTAGTTTCATATATAAAAAACACCATTATGGGGAATGTGAATTCAAACATTGGGAAATGATGATTGATGGCTTGGAAGTAAATGAAACCTATAATATAACCATTATTCTTCTTAACTTGTATGATTTTTTCCAACCACTGGTGGTAATGAACTTCCATGAATAATGTGTCTTTGATTATCCAATCAACTTCAACATTGAACAAGTAATTATTTGAGCAATATTGTTTTATGGGTTCCCATTTGAATCAATGGTGGATAATAGGAAGGTCGTGATAGTAGATAGAGATATTGGGATCATGTATGGAATATCCATATTGTTCCAGGACAAAAACATTGGCATTATATTTCAGGATCACAACATACAACTACTTATAATTAATATATATATTGACAATGATCAGAATCAACCATAGATCCTCCTCAATGATGAGGTTCACATTAATCAGGATATAAAAGGAGGTGTGGAATCATTCTCTATAAGGAGTAGCATCATCCAATTAATATTCATCTATATCCTGAAGACTGGAGTGACGATTTAGTTCCTTTTGAATTTGATAATATATAGTTCTAGTATTTTCTTACATTAAATTAGGATATTCATAAGAAAACTCATTTTCTTCTATTTTCATAGAGACCATGGAATCATAGGTGGAGGATCTAATCACATGAGTCCCTTTATGATGTGTTCTTCCATTGATGTGAATATAATAATATTTATTTGACATAAAATGTGTCAAACACACGATCTAGTAGACATGGTGGTGATTCTAGTTAAACATCCATTGTTTTACCATTCAATATAGTCATGATTGGGGTTTTCTAGATTCGAAAATGTGTTTCCTTTATAGTAGTATGTTATAATTTGAGAAAGCTATATTACTTGTTAAAGATGGAATGGTTCATATGACCAAGAGTCATTGTTTCTAATTAGAAAATCAGTAAGATTAAATATTCCATCACATCCTCCCAGGAGTCCATTCCGATTACTATCATGTCATTAGAAGCATTGACACACTCAATAATGCTAACCAAGGGAAACTTAAATTCATATTTTTGGTACATGGAAACAATGTTTCGAACATTACAATATTCAAAAGGATCAAAATAACCATGGAGTACCCCCTAAATTTCCATTGGGGGTTTAATTTATGCACTTTTTATATGAAGAGGGGACTTCCACGTGCAGGTAGAGTTAACGCCTTTTTAGAATGTTTCTATCTGTAGTTTATTTTATGATGACCATGAATTTAGTATATGATAACAAACCCCCAAACTATGTCATAAACTTAATTTTTTAGAGTAGATTATTCTAAATTTTCTGGCCACTGAATTTTCAATCAAGATGTGGTAAAATCCGACTCAATGATTCAAATCTTATAGTGCTTCTATGTGAGTATTAGATTGATCCCTGAGATGGTTTCCACCATGAACCATATGATATGCACACCATTAAAATATTCTGAGGCATATAGAGATCATATATTCTCTATAATTATTACACTCTCATCATTCTCAATGAAGAACATTATGTCATAACAATTTTCATGCCCTGTTTCCAATATACAGTAATCTTTTGTAGCAGCTACCTTAGTTTCAAACTAGATAAGGATCTTCATGTCCATAATGGGGACTTTACATAACTACTATGATATTATAAGTGTGTAAAGGTTTTCTATTTAGGTTGTAATGATGTAAAATTTCTAAATAATAATATACTTTTGTTATAGGGGTATACTATTACTCCTATGGGATTGTACTTGATAAGAAAAATCATGGTTTTAGGTGGTTCAGATAATGATACTGTAATTGTACACACAAAATCATCTTATTGATTGGTCTACTAATAATGAGTTATTGTGGATGGATCTGATTGATCCATGGATAGTTGTGGCTATTCAAAATGGTAAACCAGGTGTGTATGCTACAGCAGGGAATCGAAAAATATATCCATTGAGGGTTTCACATACCAATCCTTGATGAAATATTGTTATCTAATATCAGTGGAAAAATACATGCTTTAACATACATAACATCATTAATTCTTCTTTAAATGGTAGTGTTTCCCATTTCCAAGATAATTTCAATGATGAGTTCCACAAGAAGTTGATTGGCATGCCTCATCATTGAGATCCATGTATTGGTCCATGAACCTAATGTAAATAAATGAGGAATACTATTTTTTATCCTCAAATGAGTATTAAAATATTAGATGGGTTTTCTAAACCCCTCCAAATGTATGGGGAATTAATTCCATGATAATAATGATTTTATTTTGTGCTAGTGAAGTCACTTAGATATTTATGCACTAATGGTGTTAACATTTAAGATGTTTGTTGGGATATAAGGGGTACAAAGATTATTCCTCTATGAAATTAATCAATATAAAAATAGGGTAATTGATTAATATAACCATGATTAAATGATTTGGTGGGATCTAGAGACCCAAAATTGGACTAAAAAATGTTTAATTTTTATAAAATTTTATTTCATTCATATTATCTTTCTCCATAATTTCTATCATCATCATCGAGGGTGGAATAGATATATGTTATCTATTGGGGAATCACCCATTTCATCTATAACTTTTTTCACCTAATCATTGATCCAATACATGAAGAATAATAACACCTATATGGTATTTACATGAAAACTATGGCAAGGGAAATATGATGGATGGTTTTTTATGTCAACCAACTATGACATCTTGATTTTCATAGAGTTGATCTTGTTGTTATTAGATAATAGAGAAACAATACTATGACATTGTCATATTTAATGAAATATACAATATTCATGCACTCAAAATATGGTATTTTGTAAGCATGGCCATATCTTTGGCCCATTGCAATGTTCTTGTAGTTACAGTCCACCTGGAGGGGTCTATTCTACATAGTTACCGGGAGCACAATAAGAAAATGTTATGAAGTCTATGTAAAAATAGATATTTTTACACTCCCTAGATTTCATGAAATTATAAAAGGAACTAATTGGAAAGACATTTTCTTAGTTGACTATATGTCATTCAAAAGGTTCTGGGATCTCGTGAATAAATCTTAGAATCCACTAAGATCTTTTAAGGAGATGTCGGTTAGGACCACCTCATCCTGATCATTTTATCACAATCAGTCTGAGAAGAGAGGTTGATGGAAGTAGGGTTTTTTTATATGGATGAATGGGTGTATTAATAAAAATCCCCTAAATATATTCCAAAAATCCCAACACATGTATGTATTTTTGGATTGAAATTGGTTCCTTATAGATATTATCCTTAGGGGTGGTTTTACTTAGTAGAAAGGTGAATACCCCTAGCTGCTATGGTGGGGTTGGGAGAATCACTCTAGAATTATTAATCACCCTATATTCTAATTGTTTTGGGATAACATGAAAATGTTTCATGATATTATTCCTTTTGTTCAATCAAGGGAGTTCTCAATGTGAATGTTTCTAGGAGACATGGAGAGAAATTCTATGTGTTTTGTGTTTTGTGTTGTTGGAGGGACCTCAACAGTGGCTAGTATCTCCTATAAAACTAGGAAGAACTTTAGGGTGTTGGAGTTCATTGACACATTAAGGGTTTTAGAGTCAAATTGAAATAGTTCTAGAGGCAAGTATAGAAATCCCATCATGTACAGTGAGTGATTGGGGTCTCAATCCTAGGATGGAAAAAATGAACCCTTTTATTAGTGTGATAATAGTTCAAGATGAATTTTCAATGGGAGGGGGGAACTATCAATGTTGAATTATTCTATGTATGGTTAGAATTATTCCTCTAGAGTGGGTGCTAGGTATTCTAGATAGGGGTAATTAGGGAATGTATTTGATCATCCCTTTCATTTTATAGTGGGAATATCTTATGCTATCAGTGACATCAAGTGGTGTGAGCCCACCTTTTTTACTATTTGGTGGTTTATGGGAATTCATTATATGTAACCTCCCCTACTGATTTGGTAAATGGGATAATTCTATTTATATATTCCTGTGAAAGGTTCTTAAAATTGTTTGTAGTGAAATTGTGGGTAGATTTCTCATTGTGTACTCCCTTCTGGAGAGAGATTTGGCATGTCACTGTAACATCTTGGTCATCTTGAGCCACAACCTTGTGGAAAAAATTCCATTCTTCCTTTATTAGTGAATTGAGGTAGGATTAATTGTATAATGAATTATCTGTAATAGATTTTTGAGTAAATGGTTCTCGGGAGGTATATAAGAGGTATAAATAACATTAAATGTACATATATGTGGGATTGAAACCTTATTATTCCTCCTTTTCTAATGGATATTGTTGGATGATGGGCTGTCCCATTGAACATGTCTGGTATCTAGTGTCCCACTGGAATGTATGGAGACCAAATCCAACACATGTATGCTGGATGTGATTCCCATCAATCCCAATATTACTCATAATATATTTGTCTTATGATAAGGGAACCATATTGACAATTCCTTGAAATGGTGATACCCAATTCTCATCATTTTATCACTATTATAAGAGAATCCATTCGTATCCGGTTCACTATTAATTTTTATGCTTCCATTAGGGTGAACCTTCACATCATGATTTGTATCCATGGACTAGGTAAAATTCAGTCACCCCACATTCCGACATTATAAAGGTGGGTTACATTTATCACCAAGGTTTATGATGTCTTCTCTCTGACAGGAATGGGATAATGCAATTCCGACTCCTCTTTTAATTGATCCATCCTTAGAGTTCATTTCATTTTCTTAGTCTGCTTTATATATCTAAAAAATCTCTAGTAATTTGATTCCCAATGCAATATTCTATTAGACATTGATTAATTATAGAACTTTTTACCATGATAATGAGGATACCCTGTATTTGGAGTAGATGAAATTTATCAAGAATTTACGGAATATGTAAATATTGACCCCATGTATGATGAATGCATGTTATTAACCTTGATGAAGTTTTCTTATTCACAAAACCCAATTCGTACTATGATCTCTATGAGGGAAATAATGGTCACTATGTATGTAATACTAGGCTTATCATCTCGAGAATCCTATGTTCATCACACAATATGGCACTCATTCATTACTCGAGGAATATTTTATTTGGAATACCAAGAAACTTACAGTATTCACATAAGTATTTTTGGTCTCATAAAATTGGGAATACCATGCAATTCATATAGGGTAAGACTCATATGAACATCACCAATGTTGAGAATGAAGAGATACCATGTTTATCAAATAGGATATATATTATCATCTTATAAGGAAACCCATTTGTGTTACAAGAGGTATTATATTATTTATTCACATATGTAAATGGAGAAGAGATCTTATGCCCATCACATAGGCTTACTAAGCTCATCATCAAAGGGTACCTAGCCTCTCCACCATGTTTTGGGTTTCTAATACATCATTAGAGGTAATAGGTAAAAATCCCAATGATTGAGTTAACATAAATGATCATCATGAATGGGTCAATCACATATTTAGAATATAGTGGGGACAACCCCATATATTCTTTTTAGGTATTGGGATGGGAACATGTTAGCATCATATGGTGACACCAAATCCTACTCGAACATTACATTTTTGTATGATGAGAGGCTTAGTAAACTATGTAAACATTATCTGACTATATATATTGAACATCATAAGGAGTGAAATTGAAATGGTAATGTGATTCTTATTTTGGATATAGAAAGGCCTTATTTGGATCATCACCCATGTAAACCCATTACATGGGGATCAATATTATTAGGAAGATTGGATTAAAAATATATGAGGGATGTTTGTGGAATAATCCAAACCACCTCAATTTGAGGATATAGTTTTAAAGATATATAATAAGATTATACCATGAAACACAACATCATGTAGTAAGGATGATTTCATTAAGAAATGTTTTATAAAAAATGATGTAATTAGAAATAAAAATTGAATTTGTTTAAGAAATTAGGAATCACCTCATACTCATCGCAAGAGGCATCCCATGTTCATCACATATCACGTTCTAGGATTCTCACATAAGGAATCATATGCCAACAACATATGGTGGATCTAAAATTTAACATCTTGTTATAAGAACATTATGAACAACATAAAATTTCAATAATGAGGAAATTAGGTAAAATATATTAAATAAATTCAACGTAAAATTTTTAGGGATTTTATGCATCATGATTCACATCCCCAATAAAAATAAGAGGAGATATGGGTATAAGGATTTAACATGCACTCATAGATGGGGATAGTGGATGGTCTCCCTGGATTCTACGGTTAGGGATTATATACCCACCATGCATGAACCTTTAGTGGGAAAAGGCATGAATGTTTCCCACTTTATGAAGCATGTATGAGGCTTGGTTTGATAGTACATATGAATTAAGTGTAGAAAGCATAGAAGCTTCCTAGGTCACACCTTATGAAAAAGGATTGCGTTTTAGGATTCACTCTACTAGCTGTGGGTTTGGATTCCATACAAATAAGCTAGAATTGAATTGATGTAGACCATGGAAACTAAATAGTCTTGAAACTATTTCTATCGGAAGTAAATCTAAAATATAGGATATGTATGGAGTTTTCATGAATGTTTGGGGTATCATGAAGCAATATGTTAAATTTTACTAGGTCCTTGAGAGAATGTTCTCTCCCTAAATTTTGATTCCATAACATCACTAAAACATGAAATTATTAGGTACTATGATGAATATTGTTGCAACATGAATGGAATTCATAATGGATGATAGAATCATGAATTTCATATCAATCATAATCTAATTTTTTGAAATACTCATGTGAGTTTATTCACATGGAATCCTCCCCTTTCGGAATCATAGGGCCTTCTTTTAAAAAATTGGAAATCATAGGAATAAATGAAACTTAGTTTTTATAATAATTTTTTTACTTATTCTTATTCATCATAGATTGATATATTACTTTATATAATTATTTAAATTAAAGAGTAATTTTATCATTTAACAATATTGTTTTTATAAGTATTACATAATATTAATTAAAACATGAAATTATAAATTTTAGAATATTAATTTGATAAAAGAGATTATTTTTTTTATTCGAGAGAAAATTACCATAGGTGGATTTTTTTGGACATTTCTGAAAAAATTAATTTTTGGGTAAATAGGGAAATATTTTAATTTTCATTAAAAATGTCATTTATTTTTATGAATTTAAATATTTATATATTTTTAGATTTTTTTCTGTTTCAATTATTTTAATATGTATGAAAAAATCAAATTAATTCCATATTAATGATTATTGTCTTATAATTTGGTATAAGATCATTATTTTACATAATAGAGGACTTTTCCTATTTTTTTCAAGATTTTTAAATTTATAATAATAAAATTCCAACTTATATAAATTGAATATTATAAAAAGAGTAAAAAATTTTGAATCAGGAGGTTAAAATTTGGAAGTGAACTCAATTTCATTTTGGATCATTATTAATAGTAAACATTGTAAAACATTTTCATCATGGTAATGATTTGAAGAGTTGATGAGGGGTTTAAAACTAAGAGAGAAGGTTTAGAATATCCAAACAAAGAAATATTATTTTATGAGGTTATTTAGAATCATCCTTAACTTATCTTCAAAATATATAAATTTTTCTCCATTTCCCATTATGAAATACCTATAATGTGTTTAAATGATTTATGAATTTAAATGTGTGCTTGTCTCATCACCTATAAAAGGGATCCTACTAACGTCACTTTTTTCACACACATTGAGTACTAAATATCATAAAATCCTTGAAAAATTACTTACCAACCCTCATACACTAATCCTAGTGGTATTGTTCTCATAGAAAATTATAACCCATAAAAGCATAATTTTTATGACATGGGGGGTTTTCCAAAGAATATGTATAATTATTAAGAAAGTTTTTCATGTTTATTTACTCTTAAACATATTTAAAATATTCATTATCCATGATGATATAATTACATAAGTACATTAAATACAAATAAATTGTATTATTGTTATTGTAAATCCTTATTTATTATCCTTTTATATTCGTTATAATCTGATAATATTTCCCATGTGTATATGTTGACTACCACTTCCAAGAAGCGATGTGTTTCATTAATCACGATCAGATCGTAAGGATGGTAAATATAATTTATTAAATAAGTATATATTATATCAATAAAATAACTATCATTATTTTTAGATATTATATTACTTAACTTATTTCCCCCATCTTTTGTAAAATTGTAATTTGTCTTATTTAGTACATGCGGACAACCACCTCTATGAAGTGATTTGATTCATTTATCCTTTGGGGGCAAGTAAGGGTACTCATAAATTATTAACTACTGAATAAATATTAAATTTATAATATATTTATGATTCTAGTAAATTAAAATATTGTCTATATTATTTATTTTCAACCAAGTATATAAATTTTAATTCCATTCATGCATACAGACAAACCATGATCTCTATGTAATGATGTGATTAATTTTTCCTTATTGACTTACATGGTTTATTTTAAAGTATTATTTAATTTGTAAATATGATAATTTTAAAAAATTTATTATTATTGATACAATTTAACAATAAAACCTTTGACCATGTTCAATGAAACTTTGTTCTTTTGTGGTTATAAATTGAAAAACCCTAAAACATCCAAAGTGAACGTAACAATTTTTGTGATAAAAAAAGAAATCATAAAAAATGAAAAAAATGGATGAATTATAATAATTTGAAAATAAAAATGGATATTAAGAAATTAAATAACTAATATTATTTTTTTAATCTGGATTTAGAGAATGCACAAAGCTAGATAAAAATTTAGGTAAGGTGTTTTCTTTTAAAAATATTGTTTTAATGTTTTCTATTCAAATAATTTTTGTATATATCATGGTTCTTATAATAGTTTCAATACTGTAGTTATTTACTATTCAAAAATCTATAAATTTCATTTTCACTATATTTTACTTTCTTTATAATGTTTTAAAAAGGTATCTTTTCAATGTTTTTCATACATTTTATTTTCAACTTTTTACAAAATTATAAAAATAATATGATTATCAGTTTATGCGGCTTAACCACATTTTCAATGATCATACCCATTATTAGTAATAAATCATACTCTATAAGATGGAATGGTTATTCATGTTGTGTCATATTCCATATCATTTATGCATTTTTCCTTTTTTAGTGTTTTCATAGAAAAAAGGATATTTATCCATTTTATTATGAACAAACAGAATGTGTTTTTATTATGGGATAAAATGAGTTTTTCAAGGGTTTTATGATGAATAATTGAAATGATAAAAAGGTTTTGTTAATTATATATTGCCTGAGGAATATATATGGTGATTATTGAGCTGGGTATAGCTCATAACTATAGGTGATCTGGATATAGATCACTAATTCATTGGGTAATGTATAGTATTTAAAGGCAAAATGTTAAGGAAATAAAAAAATTTGTTACTCCTTTGGAATTAATTAGGATGTAGAATTTATAATATATTTTAAACAATATTGGATTAATGTTATGAATATTATTCTCTAAGATACCTATATTATTCTCATATAAAAGTTTTTATGGAAGTAAATTGATTTATTGAGGTAAGGAATGTTTATAAACATTTAAAGGTTAATGGGTTTTTCAGTGAAATATTTTAATCACTTCCCCCATGCCTCATGATTATTTCATGATTTTCATATACTTAATACCTGGTTATCAAGTATTTTACTTTTATAAATTTTTATTATAATAGGATATATTTTTTAAATTAAACAATGTCTTATTGAAAAAGGTAAATATTTTCATGGGTTATCATGTTTTTACTTGAATTTTATGATTTATTTATTTTTATGACCCTTAATGATCGTTTTTATCTCTTCCCATGTTTTCAAAAAAAATCACCAGATATATGGATTAATATAATTTATAGAAAGGTAATGGTTCCTCTTTTGCGTATCTTAAAATAATAAAAAATTTCCAAAATGAATACTGGTATACACTTAGAGCTAGTTGTTGTAGGAGAAATGAACACTATCTGGAAGTTTCCACTATAAGAAGTTATTCATTTCCCAATTATATAAAACATTAAACCCAAAATATCATGGGAATGTAAAAATAAAGTCTCATTATATGAATCTCATCACTATTGGTATTTAAATTAATTAGTCATTATTATGGATGTTAGAGACTTGTTTAAATTCTTATACCAATTCGGAGAATGTTAAAATACACTATAAAGAGATTTTGGTTTATGTTTATAATATCATTATAGAGATTTTTATGGTTTTAATATTTTATCATCCAATAAATGTATGGCTAAAATCTTTTCCTCATACGAAATAAGGAAAATAAAGTAGGAATGAATCTATGGGATAATAACCATCTCAATAAACAACCTATAATGGTTAGAATAAATTAGTTTATGGAATGGATGTCTTAGTGGATGCATGAAATTAATAGTATCACTGATTAAAGTGAAAAAAATTAATTATCTATAATAGAATAGGTATATAGTGGATAATTTCATGAAATATTGACTAATTGATTTTGGTGGATCAGTAGACCTAGTGAAAGTTGAATGGTAGATAAATGTATTGGAGAAGATATTTAATGTTTTAGGATTATTGGAACATCGAAAGGTAATTATTTTTACTTATAATTTTAATTATTAATAAAATTTATGGTGGAATTGATTAATAATACTAAAGAAAATGAAGAGATTGATTCCATTGGGTGGATGATATTTAATGATATATTCCTTGGGATGTATTTTTATTATGTTATTAGACATAAAGTAGAATGTAATTTTCTAGAGTTAATGTAAAATAATAAAGAATTAGTGGAAAATTATGAAGATAATTTTACTATATTTTCTAGATATGCGCCAAATTTTGTTCAGAAATTGAAGAGAAAAAATTGATAGATTTCATACCGTTCTGAGAGAAATAATCCTGAGAGAATTAAACTCTCTTGAATTTAAATGTTATGAGAACATTGTTTCTTGGGAAAATAATGTTGGGGCATAGTTTTCAAACCCATATTCACATCATAAAAACATATTACGAATTAGTATATGTAGAAATCAATATACAAGAAATAAACTAAAAAATATATAGGTAAGGAATTCCAATATTTATAATGTTATAAAATAAAATTTCAAGAATGTATTATAAAATCATAGATGTTTTACAAATTTTTAATCATGGTCATTTTGATAATGAATTCATTTTATCAAGTTTTAATTAGAAAATTAATGGTAAAACATTCATTCTGCTTCCAGTCAGATGTTTTAAATATAATGATTTTTTAGATTATTCTAATGCATGTCCATAGTTAGTTACTCCAGGTGGGAATCATGAATTAGAAAAACATAATTGTGTGGAAAAAGACATTTATATAAAACTTATTGATGTGAGGGCCTCAAATAAAGTTATTAATGTTACATTACATGTATATTCATGTTAGGCTAGTGTATTTTTTGATTCGTGATCTAAAAATTATTTTATATCTTGAATATGTTCATGTAAAATGGAAATACCAAAACAAGAAGTAATGTTAATTTTTTTGTACAAACTCTTAAGGGTATTATAAATGAATCATAAATATATAGATATCATCTTTTTATCATATATGGAATGGTTTTCAGTATAAACTCATTGTATTTCCCATTGTAGATTAATAATTTATTCTAAGAAATGAATAACATTTAGTTTTTCATGATAACATAGACTATAGAGATAAAGAAGTTATTTTTCATTAGGAATTTAGGTTTTATATAAAAATTAATTCATATATTTAGTAACATATCAATAAAATAAAAAGCTTATAAATTATTGAAATTAAATTTATCTTTCTCATATTTTTAAAAATAAAAGAACTTTTCAAATTAATTATGAGATAATGATCAATAAATATATTTTTTTACTTCTTGATTATTTTCTTATATTTATTTTGGATTAAGAGGTTTAATTTACCATTTTCAAAGTTCTTGATGCTAATCCAATTTCAAAACCCCCTTATCCAATGGCTCATATAGAACTTTTGAAATTGAAAAGGTTGTTATAAGCGTTTCTGGATAATAGATACAGTGTATCAGTTTTCCTTGGGGTGACCCTTCTTTATTTCTTAATAAGAATGGTTGTTAAGTGAGAATTTAAATTTATTATAGAGTACATAATAAAATAACTATTAATAATATGTATCATTGCATTATATATATGACTTATTTGATCAGCTCTATGTTTCTCATTATATTTTGATGTTTTATCTTAGGTTTGGGAATCACTAATAGAATGTGAATGAGAAATACATTCAATGGAATGTATTTTATACTAGGTATGAGAATAATGAGTCACGGTTATGACTTTAATGTTTAATAAATATCCTAATATATGATTGTGTTTTATAAATACAGTTTTCCATCAGTATTTGTTAAATTTATGATTATTTTCTTTAATTATATTATGGCTTAATATATGATTTATTAGAAATAAGAGATACATATCATGATTCTTCTAAGGTATTCAAATGAAAAAAATGTTATATGGAACATGAATTAAATATGATTTTTTTAAAAAAATTATTTTATTTCATCATCATATTATTTCAAAATATGAAATAATTATTGATCCTTATAAAACTAAAATATTGAATGAGTTGGAGTTAACTACAAATGTCAATAATATTCGATGTTTTCTGGGATTAAAGGGTTAAAAGTGATGGTTTGTTAATGATTTTATTCTTTATATATCCCAAAAATGATGTTAATAAGAAAAGGAGTTAAATTCATATCGAAAAATTAATGTGATGATTGTTTTGTTGAATTGAAAAGAATATTGGTTAATGCTCTAATGTTTTCCTTTATAATAATAAATAAGGAATTTATTATTAATTTTATTATAATTTAAAGGGACATGGTTTAATATTATTATAATATAATTTTGTAATTAAATATGTTTCATGTTAATTATACTCCTTAAGAAATCTTACCCTACACGTGAAATTGAGCTCATAAAATGTTTTTTCTTTCAAAATACAAGAGAAAATTTTGTATGGGGAAAGTGTAAAATATAATTTGTCTGTAAAAGATTAAAGTATATGTTAACTAAAAGTATTTGAACATGACATAGATATAATAGTTAGAACTATTAAAGTATTATTATTTCATTATTCACTATCAACATGTAATAAAACCCAAGGTAGTTGATTCCTTGAGCATGAAAGATAAAATCATTAACAAAAATACCTTTGGAAAAGGGTCCTTTGTATAATGAGTTGATGGATGTTGGACTATATATAATGAATAAAAAACACCCACTCTTTTACTTTTGGTGTTAGTCCAGTAATTTTTGTGAGATAGAATTAAATGTATCTAAATGGAATATCATTATTTCATTAATTGGTTGAATTTCTCCAGAAGGGTATGTTTCCTGAATATATAAATTAAAAATAAGGCCTTATAATATTTTTAAAGAGGTTTTTTTTTCTAGTGATTCTTCATTGATGATGGAGTTATTGATTCAATATCATCTCTCTTAATTTCTTATTTATCTATATTAAATTAAAATTTATATAGACCATTAGGCGTATTGCTGGTGGTTAATAATAGAAAATAAAAATTTTAGGTTTACCTTTAAATGTTTGACTTCTCACCACGCCTAATGTGAAAGAAAACTACCAAATAAATGTCTTCTATATTTAAAAATCGGTTGCTGTAAATGGTACAATATTTCCATGTATTTGTTGTGGGATTAAAAAATATATCTCTAGGTAATAATTTGATTTGATTTATTGTTGCTAAATTGACAAAATAGTTTCATTTTATTCTTATTAAATATATTATGTCTTTGGATATAAATTGTAAAACTTATCATAATGAGATAGTATGATTATATGGAGTCCATTTCTTTTACTATATTTGACTATGATCACATATTTACATTGAATGTTTTTAATGAACAATAAAATTCATTTTGCAGTGAATAAAATTTCAGTATAATGTTTCTTTTTTAATTTTATGGATCGTTGAAGTGAAACATTCAGACATTAGAAAATATTCTTTAGGATTTCTCATTGGATTATTATGGAATATGGGATTAAAACCATTAATTGGAAAAAATTTAATATAATGAAACTTTTCATTCCATTGTATAGATGGAACCTCTTGATGAATTTCATGGAAAGAAATGTTATCCTCCATTCTATTAGGATAAATTCGATTAAGAAAAGTTATTTGGACCAGAGTTGGTTTAATAGTTGGTTTATATAGTTTATATGATTTATTAGTATATGAGGTATTCTTATATAAGGCATAAAAGGTTTACCGATAATCAATGGAAAGATCACTTGTTTTAGGTATGAGATCATGTGGTTCTTAATGAAAATCCTTAGAAAAGTGTTATGAATTTTTATAAAAAATGAATGCTAAACCTAATGTTTATTAGGACACATAAAATTATAGATAAATATAGATTGGTTTCATTCCTTGTAGACTTACCTTTGAGTTTATCTTAGCTACACGATGTGTTTCATGTTTTATTTCTAATGAAGTCTTTAATTGATGCATCTCATATTTTAAACTCTAATGTTGTATAGTTAGAAGAGAATCATTACTATAATGATTAAATAGTAAAAAATTTGGAACAAACAAAGTAGGTACGTATAAAAATGGTTATTCAAGGTGTCGAGGATTTATGGAAGAATTACATGACCGATGAAGCAACATGGGAATTTCAAAAATCTGTGAAAGAAAAATACCCTCACTTGTTTAGTAAATGAATATAATTTTGAAAAATTAATTAATTAATGGAGGGAGAATGTGAAAAACCAAGTAAAACTAGAAATAATCAAATATAATTATTTATATTTATTCATTTTTACGTATTCATATTAATCATTGTTTTACAAATGAATTTATATAACTTTTCAATTAGAAAAAGAATTGTTTTGGTTAAATAAACTATTTTTACATATATAAAATTGTTTTAATTAAAAGATAAATTTATAAATTTTCAATTTTGATTTCAATAAAACATATTTCATTTTTCTATTCATCATATCAAATTTATCTTATTGTTAATTTTGGAGTTATTTATTAAAAGATTTATTTTTATGTGAAAAGTGAAAAATAAATATTTTTATTATACTTTTCATTTATTTATAAGTATTTTAAAAAGTATAATTATTTTTAAGAATGGTGTTAAATTTAAATTATACATATTTGAGTAAATTTTATCCAAAAAATTCAATATTAATTATAATTATACTTTATCTTGTTATAAAATCATTTTTTACTTTAAAAAATCCATTTCATAAAACTAGTTTTATTTTAATTTTTGTTTTTAAATTAAAATTAAATTTTATATCTTCTGTAAATTGAATATAGTAAAAATTAAATAATATTTAATATCATGATTTTAAAAATTGTTAATAATTTCAACATCATTTTTGGTCATCATGATTAGTAAATATTATAACACCTTGTCATTGTGTTATCGGTCAAAAGAGTTAACAGGGGGATTGTAGATATTATTTGAAATACCATAATAATGTGATTAAATTTTATTTTATGAGTGTTTTCAAATAATCCTCATCCTATATTTTAAATATTTCATATTTTTTCACTTTCCATTGGTAAATACGTAAAATATATTTCTAATGTTCTTTGTTTTTACTCATGTTTCACTTTCCTCACTTGTAAAAGGGAACCACTTAACCCCACAACTTCACATACGTTGAAAATTTTACCTTACCCAAGAACTAATAGAGCCCCATATAAAATAGTATCTTTACATGCTAGAGAACATGGTATCACCAAAATACTAAACAAATAAGGCTTAAGGTGTAATCCATGAGAGGTTTTCTAAAGAAGTGGTGTAATTCTGAGATGTGTTTTTCATGATCATTTCACATTCCAACTCATTAAAATATTGATTAAACATGATGAAATAATAAAATCATGGTCTTAAATATAAATAAAGGTAATTTTTTTGTGGTACAACATTTTTTCATCTCCATTTCAATCTTTTGAAAAATTATAACATCACTCGTTCGTATGTGTGGACAACCACCTCCATGAATTGGTTCATTTTTTCATCACCAGATCCCATGGAGGTTTAAAATGATGGATTAAATTAATATATATGATATTTATGGTATAACTGTGTTTCATAATAGATAATATATTACTTAATTTATTACTATTCCATCCATTGGAAAATAATGTCGTCGCTCGTGCGTATGTTTGGACTGTCACCTCCATGAAGGGAAGTGATTTGTTTTTCATTTCCACCTTAGAAGGATAGTCATACGAATGGTACTGATGAATAAATATAAAATTTATAAAATATTTACAATTATTTAAATTTAAAATATTATTTAATTCATTCTCCATCCAGCTATTATAACTATGAAAAAATTGTTCATGCGTACGTACAAACTACGGTCCCCATGAAATGTTGCGAATTATTTTTCATGAAATTCTCACATGATTGGTATTAAAAGTGTATGTAATGTATAAATATGATAATTATAAAATTATTAAGTTTTTATATGTAATATTTACATAAACTCATTGACCACTTTCAATACAAAAATTTCGTTCCATTGTTATAAACTGAATGACCCCAAGACAACTAACATGAAATTAACCATTTTAGTAACAAATTAAAACATATTAATAAATGAAATAAATGGAATAATTATAATGGGTAGAACATGAGAATGTTTATTGAATAAATAATTAATTAATATAATTTCTTTATTCTTTAGTTAGAGAATGTAAAATTATAGATGGGACTTAAGGTAAGTGACTTTTAAAAAAATAATTCTTTCCTTATAAATATTTTTCTTCCATGCTAAGGATCTATTAAATATTCCATAATTGATTTTATTTATGCTGAGATGTTTTCAGAATTTTTTTCTCTACAATATTTTTTAATGTTTAAAAAGGATTAAAATTTCATATTTTTATGTTTCACAGTGTGGTATATTTTAGTTTTTTCCCAAGAATGTAAATTTTTTACCTATACTACTTAACTGCATTTTTTTCACGATAACTATTATTAGTTATTTAGATTACACTAATAAATTTTAATCTTATAGATATTTTATTATTAATATCGTACATGCTCAATGTAATTAATGAAATATGTGATTCATTAATCCCATGAAGACTATAGATCCCCATATATATCTTCATTGCATTGGGTAATGATTAATCATAGAAGGTGAAAACTGAAGGAGATATTTCGACTGGTTAATCTTATATAATTAATCATGATTTAAATATTATGAAATGGGTTGAATATGAGTGAAAATATCTTACAAAAATTATTCTGTGTGATATCTATATTATTCATGTAAAAAATATTTAGGGATATAATTTTTTTTAGGATGTAAAGAATGTTTATATACAAATAAATATAAAAGTTTTTTTCAAATACATGTTTTCAGGAGTTCCTATATAACTCAATATGACATTATGGATTTCTTATGCTTAATAATGGGTTTTTAAATATTTTTATTGAAAAATGGTTAATTTTTATATGTGTAAATAGTTTATCTATCGGAAAAGTTTTTTATTGGGGAAAAGGTAAAACATTTCTTGGGTTTTCATCTTTTCACTATGCTAACAGGATCCCTTTATTATAATGTCCCTTACTTATCATTTTATGCCTATGTTATGTTTTAAAATGATTTTCACATGATTAAAGAATGATTAGGTGTTATATGAGTGTCGAACATTCCACTTTGAGTGGATCATAATAAAAATACAAGTGCCTTGATAGAAATAGTGGTTTCAAATTAATTCCCCATTTTTTGGAAAAAAAATGTACACTATGTGGATGTGCCCACTTTTTTATTGGATATTTTTATAAATTAAATATAACTCTAAATGAAAAATATCATGGGAATAAAAAATTATTAAATCCATTCTATTAATATATTATTTATGTGTTTTTAATGTAATGGATCGTTATACCACTTGTTTCTAAATGGCATAGTTTCCCGAGTCACTGTATTTTGATTGAAGTAAACATATTAAATCTTCCAAAACTAGGCGGTTTCTTGGGGTATTTATATGAATTAGCGTTATCAAAGGTACTTTTCTGTAATATTACCATCTTTAAGAAGATCATTGTTTTATTTATCACTGATTTCCATTCATTAAACTCAAAAACATTCACGAACACCACTCTTTTGATGGGATATTTCCAGAATCATCCCTAACATGTACTGATTTTCTATTTTTTACCATTGATTCCCTTCACAAAGTGATTTTCAGCATAGAAAATATTTTCAACTTATAAAACTCATATATAATATGATATAAGTATTATACTATAAAAAATGTGAACCACATGAGTTCCATATAATAATTTCAATAATCATTGAATGAATCCCATGCCTAGGATATAATTATAACATAATAGAATGTTGAAAAATGTATGTTTACTCCACCATAACAAATTTTAAACCATGATAAAACACAAATGATCAATAATAATTTCAATATAATGCATGAAAAGTAATAAATAATATCAAATCATAGATATAACAAGATAATAAGTGAATGAAGGATAAAATCAACCCATGAATTACATTTTGTTCCAAAATCCATTTTTTGGAAAACATTTATTTATTATAAAAATTTAATACCATTGGGTTCACTTGTCCCCAAACCATTTCTAGGATAACATTCTATGAGTATAAGTGGACTATGTGGTTAAATATCCATAAACAATGTTGGGAAACACAATGAAATATTATGATTGGAGAATAGAAAAATAGTTTATTTTATAGACTAAAATATGGTAATGATAATTTTGAGCTTGTATATCCATTAAAGTGGATGACTAAATATAGAATAGATAACCAATGTAATATACTGATTTCATTATAGATAATCCACTATATCACTTAGAACAAAGTAATTCCAATGAAATTAAAACATTTCACAAGCCCCAAGATTAGAGGATGGGAATTATACTAATATGGATGAGATGAGAGAAGGAATGGGGGAGATACATGACAGTACCACATCAAGGACATGCTACGTAATCTATTAGATTCACCCATATCTCAGATTAAAGATGAATTCAAAATGGATATTTAGGAGAGGTGGGTGAGATTTAGAGAGACCAAAATTGATGATTTAAAGGGAAAATATTGAGGATAAATATTTCGATGATAAAATTAGATCATTAATGGAAAAAATAAATTCATTTAAGGGATTTGTCTATAAATCTACAAGGTATTTTTTGTAGGTCCTTTTTATAAAAAGTGGTTTATAAAGAACCACCTAAATCCATTTGTCCCTCAACTAGGTACCTTATACCAAACCACTGGGTACTAGGTTCTATGTACACCTTACACTATTTTCCTACATCCCACAAAACCTTTCTGAAACCATCGAATTCCCATTACACCTATATATTTCACCTAAAATAGAATTAAAAAACTGAAATTAATGTAACAAAAAATAGATGTGTAATGGTCACAGTATTTGTATAACATGCGAATAATCAAGTATATATCTTCTCAATTGAAATACATAGAATAAATTATTTACATCACTTAAATGAGGGGGTAATGCCAATTTATAATTTATTATCTAATAAACTAAAATATTTAGAAAACATTATATAGTAATGGATCAATTTTCAATTTCTTTTATATATATATTTGTGATGTAATCATAGAAAAACTTTTAGAAATATTGGATTACTAACCCATAGTTCCATTGTTCATCACATGTTATCAATATATGACTTTGAGTTGATTATCATTTTTGAATCAATTTAAACATCAATGTCTTTAATTATAATATTTTAGGACCAATCAAGAATGATTTACCATATTTTATCCCATATAGTGGAGGAAGATAATCCATATCATTTAGTTATGGAAAGGAATAAGTACAAATTGTTGATTAGTATGTATTATTTAAGAATAAATGATTAAAGATAGAAGAACTTTGAAAGCTCCAAAAATTGAAGAGTATATGCCTTAATCATATCTAATTTAATTTGAATGGTTCACTATTAATTTTTATTATTATAAGGTTGATAAGGGGAGATTACTTTTAATTGAGTAAAAAGATAACACTAAAACCCTTTACAAAAGATAAAATTTTACATTGGATCATAATAAAAAATATTATTTATAGTAACTAAATAATGTTTTGTTATCCATCAAATGTATTATTCAAAATCAACTTCCATGTAAGAAAATCCTAGATAGGAATTAAGTAAGACTTTTTTCAAACAATCCAAAACTACCCAAACTGCATATTATACATTTTTGAATGTTTTCTAGGTTGTTAAAAAATAAATCATGATATCATAACTTATTCATACTAGTAAATGGAGTTGTTGTAATTAATTTTTGGGTCACTAGTCTTTTCTATTAATATGTTAGAAATTTAGTCATCGAAAAAACAATCCATCTATCATTTCATACTTGACCAACCTAATTAATTAAGAATATAAAAATGCATATTTTATATTCCCATATGAAGAAACCCACCATTAATATTGATATTATGTTATTAATTCTTCCATAATTCTATTTTATATCATGATTTTTCTATAGAAAAAGCATAAATAATTAGGATCCAAAAACATCCTTTTAGTATCTCCAATCAAATATCTATTTTTAAATAATAATAAAATAATGATAGGAGATTAAAGAATCCATATCTATCTCCATAATTGAGCATAAAATTTTAACATAGAATAAATTTTTTATTTAAATACTCAATGAAATTCAAATAAATTGTATCCTTCTCAGGTATTAATTTTCATTACTCATTCTCCTTCTTCACCATTGAAGGTTAAACCATTATACTAGGGGTATACATGATTATTTCCCCTTTCCAAATAGAATTATGAAGATTAAAATATTATTATTTTATATATTCCATCCACCATTACTACATCATATTTGAATATATCTTTTAAATTATGTACATGGGGATTTTATGATTATAATATACCATGAAATGATCTCAAACAAGTTAGTTTCTTTATTTCTTCAAGTCATTCACTACAATGTCTAATTATTAAATATTGGTTAGAAAATTTTTCTTATGTGGACCATGTTTTTTAGAACTATTTATATACCCATAAATTTGTTACAGAAAAACAATATCAAGACTAACATAAGAGGCACCTAAATATTCATCGATCCCTTCATAATCAATAAGTTAAATAAAAAAATATTAGTGGTAAATCTCTTCTTTATCTTTTGGAAAGTTTCCATACACTCTCATACCACACAAACATGAATACATTATATGTCATATATATTTATGGAGAACATTCCTTGAAAATTATAGAATTATGTAATGATAATATATGAAAATAATTACAATTATATTGTTCTCTTTGAAATTAATACATGCATTATAATACATAACCACCTCTAATTTTTATGATATATATAAATTTCATCTTTTGTTACTACAAACCTATTGATTCAAAAGTTTTACATTCGAATTTTCCATTCCCTAATTTTGAAAATCACAAACACTATCGAACAACAAAATTTTACAAAATTTATACATCGAATGTTTTTTAGTAGATTTTTGTAGAAGACATTCATTTATACCAAAGAGACTAATAGTTATAATATAACAGAAATGTATACATTTATTATTGAATCTGATCCATTGGACTGAAGGTGTTTCGAGTTCATCAGATCAACTGCTATTCTTACTAGTGGTTTGACTTCTATTCTATCTAACAAATTGAAATAGTTCATTTCCATCTGCCTTCCATTAGTAATGATCCATCATATTTACCTTTTTCAAATTTAATATATTGAAAAAATAGTGAATTCCATTGGAAAATCAAATGATTATAATTTGCGTGATTAAAATTATATCTATCAGATGTAATCTATAATAGAATTTTAGTGGTGTTAAATGATACTATGTAATACAATGAAATTATAATCTCTTGAGATCAATAAATAGATCATTAGGATTTATCTAATTGGAATATATCTAAGGTCATTGAAAGAATCTTAGAAATATGGCCATTAGATTATTACCTATAAATATGAGGCATTTTATAGATCTTGGAGGTAATGAAATTGAATATCAAAAATTCTAATAATCACTCTACATGAACCTCTTGTCACTATGAATTATAATCATTAAAAGAGTTTTAGTTCTAGGGAATCCATTTGAGGATTCGAAATACCATGTAACTCTTTTCTTTGTTATTCATTGTATTTGATCATCACATTGATCAATTTATTGTGATGATAGAAACATGGGTGAATTTGATCTACTGGATTGAGGGCTTTTGGGGCAAGGATGATAGAGCTTACACCATTCATCATATTGAGAGATTGTGAATTTAATAATGACAGAGTTGATATTGATCTATCGTTTCGATTTCTACCATTAGATCGGAATACATTGTCATTTTGATCATTATATTAAGGTAATTCCTGGTATATAAAGATAGACCTTAAAATCGTAATTGAAACCGTGGATATGTTAATTTCGGGTCTCTGACTTCTTTAACTCTAAAGGTTATTGTGTAAATTCCTATAAATCTGTTATGTCATTATTAATATTATAATATTTTGTTTTAATTTTTTCTAAGGGTTTTATTTTCCAAATTCCTTATACATTATAAAGTTAGTTTATAACTACAATTCTAATAATAGTTTATTGGACTCTTTGTGAGACCAGTAATAACTCTGATATATTAGATGCTTTTTCATTCATATTGTAACACTTTGATCATTAGATGAAATATGAGTATGATATTATTAACAGAGGAGGTATATTTTTTTTAGTTTAAATTTTATTAATTAAATTAACCCCCTCTTAAAGCCATCATAAATTCTTAAGATCCCTAAATACCGATTTAAATTTAATTTTTAAATATTGAAGGTTCATTTTCAACGATTATTAGAATATTATTTCTCTCATAACATCACCAATATAATCCAAATATTCTAACCATTCATGTTCTAGGATAAGAGACCATTTTCCTCAATGAAAAAAGAATATCTTTACTAATGGATAGAGGATCTATTTCATTAAGTGTACAAAAATCATCTATGAATTATTTAATAAAAATTACATGACCAAATACTATAATTACATGTACTGGATTCAAAGTTATATCTTGGTAATATCCTATGAAATTACCCAATGTTTATGATAACAAGAGAAAGATTCAATATTTAAAAATCATTTATACATATTCATTTGTTAAAAAAAATTCATTATGGAACATTTGATAATGATTATTAATAGTTTACAATTTGACTATATTTAAGGTTTCAATGATGGTTTATGGTGGAGAAATTTTATAATTATTTATTTTTTCATACTAACTATTTTTTAATAAGTTTTAGTATGTGGTTTTTCCCTGTTCAATCCCATGAATATAATAATTGACACAAAAGAGAATAGATTAATTAATTATTAACCCTAATGTTTCGTTAATTATAAATCGAGTGAAAAAAAATTAAAAACAATAATTTAAAATGGAACATAAAAAGCCACTAAAAATAAAAAAAAAGAATCTATTTCAAAGGATGATTAATAAAATATTTCTATCCCATTCATTCATGAATGGGTCAAATTGATTTCTTTTTAGGTTGTTTTAAAATTACCAACATACTATATTCAATTCCATTGATTCTAGAAAACACAATCTAGATCTCTTGGATGGGGAAATAAACTATCATAAACACATTAGGACTGATCTTAAAACATAATGGAAATCCAAAATAAATAGTGCCAATTTTATAAACACAATCCCGTTTTATTTCCTCCCTTAAAATATATTGGTCATTGATATATAAAGGAATGAGAAAAAATTAGAACCCCTGTAGAATTTTATTTAAGTTGAAAATTTATAAATGAAATTGATATAAGAAATTAAAAACTCAACCTTTTACTCTTGATCTCTCACCTGTTAAGTGACTTACCCCTCATGGTTAATAGAAACTCAACCATTATTTAATTCATCTTCCTATTAACGTGAAGAAAAAAATGAATCATTTATATTAATATATTAATTTTGAAATCTACGAGAATCCATAACTAGGTCCCAAGAGTCTAAAATTTACAACATCAAAAAGACCATATAACATATCATACATAACTTATTCACATAAGTTTCACCCATAAAAACAGAAAATTTTAAATTTGGATGTGAATAAATACAAACAATATATATAATTCCTATGTGAACTCCCTAATTCAATCTATAACAACATGAAGGACATAACTATGGAATTCTCCATTTATCTTATTCTTGAAATGTAAAATCCCCCCAATATCACAAAATATCATCTGAAACATTTTAGAAAGGAATCTTATCATTTTATAATCTTATAGTTGTATCAAAACCATGATTATGATCTAGAAACAACATGATTCTAAATTATTTTTTCTCTTATCCTTTATTAGTGTTTAGGAAATAAATTAACAAAATCACGATCACCTTCAACTACTTAACATATAATTTGGGTAGTGACTACATTATAATCAAACCACATCCTTCACAACACAAAAAATACATTTTTCTTCTTCAAATAATTCATATATGAATCCACTTCATTACGCCTTCACATTAACATACTCGAGTAAATCTATCATAACGTCATTGAATAAATCTTCCTGTATTCTCTAGTGGCACATCATCCCTCAATTACAATGTTGTGGTATCTCCTAGATCTTCGTAGAAATGTTAATTATCATAAAAACATAAAACACCAGATGGTTCATATCACACATATATTGAAAAATAAATAAATTTAATGTTATATATCCAAACCGATTTTCTAATTAATTATAACATGAGGGTGTTGTGTCATGAATTTGTGACATAAAAATAATACATTCTTATCCCTTCATATTTATTCATATGTTTCTACATTACAAAAAATGATTCTTGGATACTTTTTTGTTCTTTATATGTTATTAAAAATCATATTCTAAGTATAACCAACCATTATAAGAAAACACCTTTTTACAATTTACAATTACTCTATAATTTGCATGAAATCACAAATTATTATCAAATAAAAAATAATTTAAAACCATTTAAAACAAAAAAATGGTTGTATTAAGTCCTTTAATAAGTGAAAAATATTAATATAATTTAGGCACATTTCTAAGGTATCAAATTTCCCCAAACATGAACAATTTCTTATTCACATGAAAAATATATCAAAATAGATTCTAAAGGGAAAACATTTAAGTTGAGAAAAGAAACACCAAGCTTGTTAATAAATCCAATAATTAGTTTAAAATCATTACATTTCAAAATATTCATCATTCATATGAATCTAATCCAGAATCATTAATTAATTCACACATTAATTATTCTTCCCTAATATTATTTATTCTCATCCATCCCTTCGAAATTTTTGATGATGTTGGGATCAACTATTTAGCAAATAAAATTTAATAAAACTTCATGAATAATGTAAAACATGTTTTATGATAAATCCTAATTTCTTGATGAATATCTACAATATTACAAAATATCTCAATTTAAACTTTTGGGAAACAAAACAATACAAATCTAGAAGAGTTTCTAAAAAGATGTTTCTAGTAACTATAAGGCTGATGTTTTTTATTCATGATATAATCCATTAAAAATAAATCTTCTAGAGGTGTATCAATTCATTAATCATATTTCATGATATTATATTTAATATTACTAAAAAACAGACCACTTTGCATACTTCAAAATAAATTATCTCCCACAAATTTCCTTTTCTCTAAATAACATTATACTTTAGCATGCAAGAGCAATAACATAATTTTTCTTCCTCATTTTCTTTTATTTGTTTTTTTAATGGAAATTTTGGAAGGAAAAAATATCACACCGAGAGAATATATTTATTTGATCTCTTAGTGATATTATTTATAAAATTTACTACTATATCATAGGTCGTGTAGTACTAGGAATAAAAATATCCATGATACAACCTATTATTATAAATTTAATTCCAATATAATTGAGGAATCACGTAAGCATAATTAAAATACACTTTTAATCAATAACCTGACCACTAATCAAATCTTCACATATTCCCTTACAAGGAATTTTCATATGATATTTACATGAATCACCCATATCCTTCATGCAACTGAATATAAAAAACATGAAATAATACCAAATAATATAGAGTATAGTTGATACGTTTTCACATATCTTGGCTTCCTATAAAGAAATTTTGTAGACGATATGGGCTTAAAAGAGGATTATGTTGGGTATTTTTAATGGTATGCTGGTTAAAAAATAAATGGACTCAATCATATTAGTATTTTTTGAAAAATAATTCTTCGATAAGATTAATTTAAAAGTTATAGTGTTGATTCATGTACTAATAATACCATAAGAAAGGGTGTATTAGACTAAATATGATTAACAAATCAGAATGTGTCTCATGAATGGGATTTAAAAACATTATGCAGTAATTCATGAAATAAATTCTATGTAAACACCAAATAATTAACAACTTCATAGAATTAAAATCCATTAAAAATTTTGATTCAATAATCCTTTCTATATTTCAACTGATAAATGTAAAAATAAATAGGATCATATGAATTCCACACATACATTTCAATTTTATTTTAATTGATCATACTAATTTCTAAAGTACACATAAAGTGTCCAATATAAAAAGTCTCTTTTATGATTTATTTCACAAAAATTTCAACTACATTCATTAATCACCCACAAAAATAATATAAAATTTCTTCTTAATGGTTTCAAATTAATGATAGAGTGATAAAAAGATTTAATTATAATGATTGAAATATAGTAAATTCATAAAATATAAGAGACTAATAGTTAGATCACCTCATGTAAGAATTCTGAGATCCTAAAATCATTGATATGGTAGATTTAACAAAATTTTATTGAATTAGTGGAATTGTGGATTTCTGACCATAAAATTTTAATTATGTACTTCAATAAAAAATAATTTGAATTAATATACACATATAATATCATTAATATGTCATGTAAAAACTTATTTATCTTCTATTGTTCTAAAATATTATATTTTTGATCCGATCTAATCATAGAAAACATAAATGTACATGAAGATTTATCAAAATATAAGTAAAAGAGATAAATATATGAAAATAAAAAACCATATATTAGTATCCCCCTACTCCCAACTAGGTATATATGACATTATATGGTAAACTACATCCACCAACACTGTAGTTCATGGTAATGTGGTGAATTCATCCAAGGTGATAGTCAGTTTCTACTATGTTGACCATTGATCCATGGTAATTAGAGAGGGTTCTCAGTCAGTATTTGGTATTTGTCAAGTGGTAGGGGATTAACTATATGATATGGTTGGGGAAATAACTTATTATATTCCCTTATAGTTAATAATGGTTTGAGAAACCATTATTTGGTTTTTAATACCAACATCAATGACTAGTAAATTTGGAGTTGGGTTCATGATGTTCAATGTGGTATTAGTAGTGGGTTGGGAATACTCAATATCTTGTACACTACGGATCTCTTTAGTTAAGAGATATGAAGTTTGGAAATTTTTTGGACCTATGTTGGGTAACTCCTCCCTGTTTTTTTGGTTATGAAAATTCCCATTTTTAGGGCCTCTAGCTCAAAGGAACAATGATCGTATGGATCTATATAAAAACCTAAGATGTCATACGGGATATGTGTCAGTGGGTTATATTTCCTCTAGTATGAATGCTCAATCAGAGGTGGAATAATTTTATTTATAGAATTTTATGGACAAGAAATATCATGATGATGATTGGGTATTACGCGATAGGGCTCCCCTAGGATGGATGTTGTAGAGAATCATAGGGCAGTGTGGGGCTATGTGTAATCATGATTGGTGTTAATAGTTGAAATTCCACAAATTATATCATATTTATCTAGTTCCTTATAATGTACTATAATGAAATAGTTAAATATTAATTATATTCATTCTGTTAAATGAATGGTGGTTTCATCTGATTAGTTGTAGTTACTAATCATCCTCATAGTGTAGATATTGATTTGGAAGGAGAGGAAGCCTTGGATAGGGCCTTGGTAGCTTCATACCCATTTTAAGAAATTATACTAAATATTTCACTAATACTCATCCACTTCTATTTATTATAGTATAATATTGTCCATTATGGAGTGTTTTATTATCTTTTACTTCTTAAATGATGACATTGGAAAAGAGGAGTCATGAACTCTTATAGAAACTTCTAGATATGCGGTAAGATTCCAACCCTTGATAGTTATTGTGAGAATATTTCATTATACAAAAATATTATAAATGGTGGAAACATTGAAACACAACCCTTTATATAAATGGTTGAGATTATGAGAACATCTAACTTATTAACGATTCTTAGTGACACTGATTTTTCTAAACATACTAGAGTGAAGAACCTATGAAGGATCCACAAAATTGAACTTTTTAATAGATAGTTTTCATCATTGTGGGGTCATGTTTACTCAACAAGTAATATGTAAAATATATCTAGTTCTTGTGGGGAATATATAAATTACACTATAAAATAAGATTATTATACTCTTGGGTATCTAAGAACTCTTTATTATACATTTTTAAAATTAATCCAAAATGTGTTATGGAAAGGCTCTGAACATTATTGGATACCATAAATTTTTTATATTATATTTCAAAGTTCTCTAGTAGATACGAATTAAAATATAATATATCTTTAATCCTCGTACCTAACATATAGGATGTTATCCAAATTTATGTCTCTCAATGCCTCAAAATATGATCAACCATATATATTCTATCTATGATGTGAAAGTACATGTAATTTTTTATGAATGTCCCTCAGTTATAACTTTTGTTTGCCTCCCAAAAATTATTTTTTGAAAACTATACGTAATTGTCAAGATAATTTATACTACATCCACCCTTATATATAGTCACAATTATAGTATATATGTTTGGATAAAGGATGTGGTAGGTGATGAAGACAACAAGTTAGTAGGTGAGGTGCATGGAGAGGGATCAGGTGTTGGTGTAATGAAATTTTTGTATTAGTGGGGTTCATACTGATATTCTCTAGTATTTAAGCTCATTTGAGTTTTGTCTTGGATTTCATGTTGATGGTTTTTATTCAATACGTAGTAGAATTAATTAAGGTTAAGTAACTTTGAAGGGGTTTTAAAGTGTTTTTAGGGATAATTCAGAATTGGTATGTTGGTTCGAACATGAATGGGGTCAGTGATGAAAACAACTAGGAATGTTTTGGAATTAGTGGTTAAGTGGGGAATTTTTTTGGTGTAGAAATAATATAAGAGAGTTTCATAAGAGGTTACCTATTATTTAGAATATTAATTGAGTCATATTTTGTCACTTGAATCACTCTTAAAAATAAATTGGGAAGAGGGTAGTTGAATGATCAGGATTTTGTTAGGGTATCGGCCCAATATATCTACAAGACTAAAATATATCATGTCATGGACATCTAAATCATTGTGTGATCAATAAAGTCTAAATTATATTATAATATGTATTTTTTCAGGAATATTATGTTCCAATTTCATTAGATATCTATTGTAGTGTATCCATTTGGGAACTTTCCTAAGTAATCTATCATAAGCAGTGCTTGTGGTGTGAACCAATCCATGTGACAAGTAACATTTCCGATAACCTGAAAGTATTAATAAATATCATTTGACATACTATAAAAACACCATAATTATATTTTATCTATTAGTATATATAATATAACGAGGTTTATTATTACATGGTTCAAAACTAGTTAAATTCTGGTCTTCATTTTTTGGGATCTTTTATTCATTGTACCTTGGTAGGTAATAATACCCCTTAAACCATCTTGTTTAACTATTCCTCATTGAGTGAGGATTATGACTGTATCATGATCTATCTCGATTAATTAAAATTTAACTATTTGTCAATGGTCTTATTTTAGATATATATTATGAGATTATGGAATCAAAACCTAGAGTAGTTGGTCAACTAAAATTATTAACATATCATAAATTGAGAATAAAAATTAATAAGAAAACACATCTGTGTTTTATACCAGTTAGTGCTTCATTTAAAGTTGAGAGATATGAATAATTTTTTACCTCATTCAAATGTAATATAATGAATTATTTACTCTATAATTATATTCCTATATATCTTTTTTCCTTTCCAATTTATTTTTATTAGGGGTTTATGATCTTATTTAATAACAATTGCTCCTTGTGTAATGGTTTTGAGTATCATGATGGGTCCTCACCAACAATACTAAAATGTTACTATTTAAAAGATAAAAATTAGATAAATATGACTTATATATCTCTAAGGTTGAATTTTATTTGGTTGATGAATTGGTTATACCACATCACAGTCTAATTATTATAGATCTTGACATTCTATAATGAATCCATTTAAATCACATCATACTCATTCAGCTACTCCAACATATTTTTCTTAGATTGTTGGAAATCCATGTTTTCCTTCCTCCCAACCCAATAAGAATAATGATGGATTTCCATTGGTAAATTTAATGATTTTAGATATAATAGATTAAATTCATTATTATACATTAGTTTTTTATAATCTATCATGTCTACCTGAATTATGTCATCTAACTCCTTGATCCAATCCAAGTAGCTTGATATGACTATTATTTCAAGCATTTATTTGATCTATCCATAAGATAATTCTACCTGAACAATGGTTTTTGGGTGAGAAGGGGTTAATGGGTTTCATCTGACTCCCTAAATTTCAATGAGTACCCTTAAAAAGTTATTTTTTAAGTGTGTCCATCATTCAATAATGGGTAATTGAGGAATTCAAAAGTAATAAACAATATGTATCCTTAAGAACATGATGGCCACAATATTTAGGTTCTTTGATGTGTCCTTAGGCATTAAAATTTTATCATGTAATATAGATTCAATAAGAATCATATTTTACTAACACGTAATGGGAACTGTCCCACTAAATCCATTACTTATACATCACAACTCGTGCATTTAGAATAACCTATTGTAATATTTCGTGATTCTTTCTAATATTTCCTTCTATTTGGAAATGATTATAACATCTTATGAACTCGATTCCATAGTTGTGTATAGTAGGTAAAACATTATATGATCGTATTATATCACCCCAAGATTTTAGTTTCGTTTAATTGTTATATTATGTTTAATAGCACGAACCACACATAACCCCAATAATAAATAAACTAAGAAATAATATAATTCAAGTGTGACTGTTATTACCTAACTATTGGGTTTTTGAGAATGAATATGAATATCATTTTTACGAAATATATGTTGAAATTATTTACATAATAAAAATAATTAATTCAATAAAATTTTTTCATTCATATAATTTTTATTACTAGGAAAGGTAAGGAAATAATTTTATTGTATCATAAGAATTCATTCTTCATCAAAATTGTTTTTAGGTGTTTTGTATAAGAATAATTTTGAATGATTCATTCAATTTATAGACATTTTATAAGAAAAAATAATCTTATTATTTGAAATTATCTTTTAAAAATTTTATTTGGATAAATTTTGGGGATTGTTTAGAAATATTTGACTATTTGAAGAATATTGAAAAATATAAATTTTACAAATGAAATGACATTAATGAAATTATATTGATCTAGGAATAATATGACTTTTTTTTAAACCCATATTATGGAATTTTTTTATTCTATTATTTAAATTATATAAAAATATAATGTTTGACATAGAAGTATTGTTTTTACATTTCTTAAATCTAAGTACGGTTTTAATTCAAATAAAAATCATTTTTAGTTCATATCTATTTATAATATTTAGAATTTTTATTTCGTTTTTTATATATTTCAATGAAAAATGACTCTCATTTTATGGATCTTAATCTAATTAATTTTATTGGAATCAATGTTATAGTGCATTTTTATATAAAATCATTTTTATCTAAAAACAATAATTTTTCTATAAATTGGGTTCATTGAATTTTGTGCACATATATAAAGTTTCATTTCTTCAAAATCCAAAAATTTGGTCTTTTAAAATGGATTCCTTCTTTTTATTAATCATTCATAATATAATTTTATAATTTCAATATTATTTTTAGTCATAATGTATAGTGAAAATCATAAAACATTGTTACTAAAATTAGGGGTAAAATGGGTTTATCGAGGGGTTAAACTAAGAGATAAGGGTAAAAATACATCTTAAACACGTATAAATATTTTTTATTTAATAGTATCTTTACATATATTATCTTAAATTTAAATTATTTTCTATTTCGTTCAACATTCATTTGAAAATGGCATTATATTATTAACATTATTTAAGAAATTCATTGTGTGTCCCTTTAATAACTAATAAAAGGGAACCTTTCCACATAACTTATTCACAAAAATTGAGAACTCTAGATCATTAATTACCTACCCAAAAATCATTCTCACTTTACATAATTTTTTCATGATCACTTTCTCTTCTCCTAAGACCATCATACGAAGGATTAATATGTAATCCCAAAGAGGTATCTCAAAAGAGAAGTAATACTCTTCAAAAAAATTCAATGTTTTTTCATCTTATACTTTTGACAAATTCATTTTATCCATTATAAAATACTTAATCAACTATAATAAATATACTATTATTTTATTATGATTATGGGAAAAACTTTTCCCAACATCTATACATCAAATTTGTAATTAATGTATCTCTTGTGTGTACGTGTGGACTACCACCTCTATATAGTGATGTGATTCATTTTCCATCACCACCTCTCATATATGTTTGTAATAATAGATTTAATGAATATATATATATATATGATATTTATATATAATAATTACTCCTTAATGATTAAATACTATATTCATTATTTTCCCTTTTCTCATTAAAAAACAGTGGTATCATTTATATATACTTACGCTATCATCTCTGTGAGTGAATTATTTCATTTTAAATTCACTCCTTTTATAAATATTTATAATATTGTATATAATAAATATATATAATAATTATTAAATTAATGATATTTTTTAATTTTAATATTAATATTTTACCTTATCATGTTCATACACGCTGGTAGTTATAATAGTCTTTTTTAGTCAGTTTCACCATAAATATTAGTGATGCTATAATGTTTAGGACATTAATGATTAGGGAATTATAAAAACTGGTGATATTATTAATAATGAGATATAAATAAAATTTTAAAAATATATATATTATTGAATAATAATTAAATAGTATATAATTAAATTGGTGAATTGAAACATGCATACAAACAAAATAACTATCACACAGAATAATGATATTAATAATCAATTTTTAATAAACATGTGATTAGATGTTAAAAATAGAAAATAAATAATATTATAAGTATGAATATGGTTCTAGAATTGAATTTTAGTAAATTAAAATTTATTATATTGGTGGTCAAAATCATATATGAGGCATGTTGAACATGTGGTAATGGTTTCTTTTATAATGTCATCCATATTTGGATTTGTTTATGTTAAAGTGAAAATTAGAGTAATTATTTTATATATTCATCTTAAAACTAATATTTTTTATTTACATTAATTTATTTTAGGAAATTCAATTTTTTTACTTTCATTTTCATATCTATATGTACTATAAATTGTGATGTAATATTATTAATAAAAACTGTAATTTATTTTCTATTTGTTTGGAAATCCTTTTATTCCATTGATATATTTTCTTTAAGATATTTTCATGATATTTTTCACTATTCTGTATTAATTTACTAATTTCATTTTTACACATTTATTGAATTCAGTAAATTTTTACCTAGAATATTCTCTTGGTTTTCCGAAAAATATTCTTTTACCAATGGTTTTATCATAATATTTTATTCAATATTTACTGTATGAACATTCTTCCCCATAATCATAAATATTATTATCATATAATAATCCTTTACGTATTTCCCTTGTTATTCATAGAGTTATTTTTTCATAATATTATGCAATATTTTAGTTTTTAAAGAAGTGATTTAAAAGTGAAAAGTACATCTTAATAAAGGGATGTGTCATTGATATTTAAGATGTATATTCATCAATGAAAACATAAATTAATGAATATTATGATTTATTGGGTATACAATCTATGAAAACCATCCAACATATTACTTTGGAGAGTATATGATCATGTTTTTCTAGTTATTTACAAGAAAAAATATTAACATTTTGTAAGTTAGTTTTTCAAAATGAATTTTTATATTGATTAGGTATGGAATTTTAATTCATTTCTTTCATATAATGAAAAAATTTCACTTAGTATAAGATCTGAAGAGTCCATTATGTCCCCTTGATTCATCTGTAGGTCGTAAAAGACAAAATATATCTGCTATTTAGTGTATCTGATACCTATTTAGGTATAGTGTCCTGTTATGAGGTCATGACAGTAGGATTATTAATTCTAATATAATGTATTTCATTATTATGAAACTTGTTTATGTTTCCCATGTGATTATTTATATTTATACTCCATCGATGTATTTATTACCAATTTATGATATTATTATACACAATATTTGATAATTTTATATATTTTATATATTAATAATTATTTAATTATACTATTATATATCTTGTTGTACGCTTTCCATTACTAAGAATCTAGCTCAAATTTTATTACCTTTTCTTTTCCATAGGATACTAAAAAGGTATCTATCAATGATTCTAGTGATATACTAGAAGAAATATTAGATTTTCCTATATAATTTTACGTTATATTTCATATTTTCAAATGTAATGTCAGAATCATGTATGTATCTATCTACCAAGATTACAAAACTACTCAGTCTATTAGGATGTGATGTTTTGTTCCTTAATCAAATTTTATATGATAACAATAAACTATGTATAAATAGAGTAAGGGTGGTAAATTAGGAATTAAAGGATATTTAATAATACCCTTGGGAACTATATTTTGTGAGACATTTATTAGAGAACATAACCCCGTCAAATATTACATGGAAAGGTTTATGTATAGTATAATGTCATGATGATTTGGTATAATTGAGAATTTATGGTTTCCTAGAAATTATATCCCTATCTAGATATTCCAAAGTGGTTGCATCTATATAATAGATGCACATAAGGGTAAAAAAATTGAAATTTATAGATATAGAATTAACTCGATCACTATATGTTTTATGATGAGTGGTCATAAGACTACACACCTTGTTAGACACTCATGGGGGATATTCTTTGGCTTTTTCACATTCTATTTACAAACTGTAATTAAAAATTGAAAATATTTGTATAGTATAAGGATACTCTCAATGATACAAATCATATAATTCTAATATGATCTATTCATAAAAATTTAATTTATGTTACATATTGTATATGTTTTGGAATTATACATAATGATTCATAATGTTAGAAGCTAATCAAGTTTCTTCCATTTTTGAGAAATGGTTATTGATGGAAGGAATATAAAAAATTTCAATACCAATAATCAATATATAGATTTACCTCATGATAAATTCAATATTGATAGTGTTGGATTTGAGAACATTATGAATATATTTGGAAATTTGACTATGTCTATGAATTATATACTAAACTGTATAAAAGAATCTAAAAATTATGATGAAGAGATAGAGAAAATGGATTTGAAATAATTTAAAGAGATATTATTCAAAAAAACATTCTATGTTATAAACATAGAGATATGGAAAGTCAATTTCCCAATATAAGATATAATTTCAAGGAACGTGTTTCTGATTATTTAGAGAACATTACAAGATAATCAGTGCATTAGATTTACTATATATATAATCAAGAATGCATGGTTGGTTTTTTATATGATGGGATTAATCCAAGCCTCTAAAGGGAATTGGTATCTACATTTTTTCATCATATTATGGTATGGTATGATGTTCCCCCCAAGTTATATAATGAATTCTCCAAGTCATATAATTTCGAAAGAAATCAATGTAATATGAGGATAATTGAGTAAAATGAAAATAACAATGCAATTATGAGAAATAAGGGAAAGATGGAACTTCCCCCATTAGATAATTGTTGATAGAATTATCCTCATACTTTCTTGAATAGAATTAGAGTATTCATTAAGAGCCGAGAAAGTAGAAATTAGGTAGTTGAATTCAAGGGTATGGAATAAGATTATGATCTCTAATGTCTGTACTATAAATGGATGGGGAACGAAAAAAAATTCCTAAGAATAATGAGAATTTACCTCATAAAATTATATAGGATAATGAATAATATTATGAAATTACTATCTGCTGTTGAAAACTATTATGTTATGGTAGAATATACATTAATAATAACCTCTTTTTGTAATTGTTTCTGGGTCTATACACTTTTTATAAAATTTTTTGGACATAAAATCATTAATTAACACTATAATGGAAGAAGGTTAATCAATAAACATTGTGGGAATATGGTTATTTTGAGAATATATCAAGAAATTTATATTCAATTGAAAAATTAGTACCTTGTTTCATGCATGTTCATAATACCTATGATAGGATTTGGTATAGTATATAATATTACAGTTTAATTAGTTTCTAGGACTTAAGAATTAGTTGACGAAGAAGAAAATAATATATGTTAATTTGTGGAATTATATTATAAAGGACAATGTATTTTCTCATTTCTATAGGTGTTATTACTAATGTTATAGGAAATAATTAATTATTTATTCACATGAAGATTTATTCAAATTTATTATCATCTTAACTTGTTAATTTTTTTATGTTTGAAATAATATTTCATTATTTTATGGATGTTATATTCTATTAAACGATGATTTTGATTCTTTAATATTTATGAATTCCTCTTAGTCATTAATCAATAGAATCATAAATGGAAACTGATTAAAATAAAAAATCAAAAAATATTAATTAGAATGTTAAAAGGAATCAAGTAACATAGTTTTCATTAAATTTCATAAACTCAAGGAATGGAATAAAAATATATCATTTTGTGTGTATAATGTATCAATAAATTATTATAGAACTCTTTCAAAGAAACATTCAAAACTAAAAGTATTACCGAAGTACACATATTTTTTACTTATGAAATAATAAGTTCCCCAGTATAATTTTTGGAATTAAAATTTATGATAAATCTATTAAATAGTTATTATATACTCAAAATTAATTAAAATTTTGAGTCTATAATAAATATAATAATGGAAAAAACTAAGAACCCAATATTTTAGTGTATTTTAAAATTAATACTATGTTTGAAAACATGAAAAACACATTACTTCAAGCTGAAAGGAACCATAAAATAATATTGTTTAATTATTATTCCTAAAACCTAGTCATTTAGTTGTGGGATAAGAATTTGAATAACCATGTAAAATAATTTATGTATAAAATATATACCAAATACAAAATAAAATCAATATGAAAACATTAATATTCATTTAATTTTATTTAATATGGAAGTTATAATAACTAATTCAATTAATGGAATATGAATTCATTTTTCATAAAATGGTTTCTAGGTAACTTATGTGTGAATAATTAGAATTAATTTACTCCATTTTTAGAATTTTTATTTATAAAAAATAACTTCATTTTTGAAAATACCATTTCAAAATTATGATATGTAAAAAAAAATTAGATTTTTCAGAAATATATTTTTTGGGTTTATTGTGAAAAAATAGCCTTTTTAAAAAAGTTTTCACATTTATGAAATTATTCTTATACAAAAAATATCATTAATTTTAATAAAACCTTTTTAGACTAAATATATATTTGATATGTATTATAATGGTTATTAAATATAATTTTCCACTTGTAAATACATTCTTATCATTTTTGAAATCTATGTAAAGATTTAAATATAGTAAAAGCTGTTTTTAGTTCATCATTATTAATCATGTATTGACAAGGCTCATTTGGAATTTCTTTTTGTTTTAAATAAAAATAATTATAATTTTATTCAAAAAAAATAATTAATTCAATTACAATAATCATTAGACATAATTTTCCTTTAATGAAATTTTTATGTTTAAGAAAAACATTCATAAAGGAGGTTTTCATTTTGTTTTATACACTTATATTAATGTTATTTGGTACGAAATCAAAAAATTTAATAAATGCAAAATGGATTCTAGATTTTTAATAATAATAATTAATATTAGGTAAGAAGGGACACTTAATTTTTTATCATAATGAATAGTAAAAATATTAAATATTTGTTACCATATATAGGGTTAAAATGACGTTAGGAGGGGCGGTAAAATAAGTGATATTGGTAAAAATACACTTAAAATCATTTAAATATAAAATTTTAATGTTATTTAGACATTATATTATCATAAATTATATGTAGTTACCATTTTATGCTACTTTGAAATGATACTGAATAAATATTATTTAATTCATCTATTCCCACGTGTGTCCCTCCCCTCACATATAAAAGGGAACCTTTTCTCCTCCAAAATTCACAAATATTTAGAACAAAATACTAGAAATACCTATAATAATATAGTCCACTATTACTCCCATTTCTTCATTAGGTTGTGCTATTCTCATAAAATCATCCTATGAAGGCTTAATTTGAAAGCCAAAATAGGTTTCTAAAAGAATAGGCAATATCTTTTACCAACTCCTTCAAGGTTTATTTCATCCTTTCTTACAATAAAACTATTAAAACCGTCCAAAACTAATTAAACAAATATATTTAATATACATATATGTTAATATAATTATGGGAAAACCATTTTTCCACTTGATTATATCAAATGGGAAATGAAAATATCACTTACACATACATATGGACTAATTCCTCGATGTAGTAATATGATTCATTTTCAATCCCAACCTCTCATGGATACTTATAAGGAAATATTTACTAATATATATGATATTTATGATTAAATAAAGATTCATTAATTATAAAATACTATCATCTTTATCTTCATTTTTCTTATTAAAAAATTGAATTAATATTTATATGTTCATGTGATCAAATGTCTTTGTGTGTAATATATTTCATTTTCAATTTTTTCTATTTCAAAACAGCACCAAAACCTTATATATTGAATATATATAATACTTATTACATGAATACATTTATATATATTATATTATAAATTATCATGTTCTTACCCAATCGGTCTTTAGAACATGATCTTGTGTAGGTCAGGTATACCACCTGCATTAGTAATGTAATATTTTTAAAGCCATTTATAATTAAAGAAAGGTAAATACTAATGATATTAAATATTAATATGATATAAATTATATTATTAAAATTATTTAGATGATGAAACGATGATCAAGGTGCAAATTCCCGGAACGATTGAACCACAACATTCCAGATAAAAGAAATAGTTATAACTCTGATTTGTGATTTTAATAAATAATTATTAAAAAATGATTGATAATATATTTTAAATGGTTCATAAAGGACAATATATATATGAATATAGTTCTATAAAAAATTAAAAAGATTTAATTTATTATATATGTATTAAAAAGAACATATGATGGAAGTCAGACTTGAGGTAAGGTTTTATTTTACAATCTCGTCCATAATCGGTATAATAATTGGTTAAATTTGATTTAGAAGAATTATGTTATACTTTTATCTCAAAAAAATTTTCATTCTTATACTCTATTAATTTTCAGAAATTACAAGTTTTAGATTCATTATCCTTTCTCTATGTACTCAAAATACTAAAAGAGTGTTTTTAAGAAAATCAACATTGTTTTTTTATTCGGAGAGAAATCCTTTAATTCCATGTCTATAATTTATTTATAAATTCTTCACTAATTTTGTTTATTACTCTGTAATGATTTATTTTCATAAACCCTAAAATTAAATACACATTATTTCTTCATTTTTTACATTTATTATAAATATTATAATATAATGATATATACATTAATAGTCTTTAAAATATTAGATATATAAATATTTCATCATTATGTCATAAAAAATAAGTATTTAAAACTTAACATAGTTATCCTAAATTCCATAGATATTAAAAAACTATATAGGACAACCTGAGGAAATATGTAAGAAAAAGGGTGATATACAAATCCAATTAATTGAATAAATATATAAATAAAGCATAAAATGAAATTAAAGAGACATAACATAATATCATAAAGAAGAATGATCATAGGAAAGAAGACATGGTCTAGATAAATGAAATAAGAATATCATAGAATAATAATAATGTAGAAAAATCATAAATCAGAACATAATATTCCCACAGTAAGGATAGATTCAAGTAAAACATAACATATAGTAACTACCATCATAATCATCGTATTCTTAGGTTACTAAAAATCATAACATTATGGTCTTAGGCTAACTGCCTATTCCCTATACACGTTATCTCTGGAAGAATTAATGTTACCTAATACATTGGAGGTTTCTAAATGACTCACCCATCACATAATAATACGCACATGAATATTTGTTCCATAAGTGGAAAAGAATTCTTACATAAATCATAAGTATGATATAACCATGAATTAGGAAGTGGGTATCGTAATCTTATTATAAGACATAATTGATGGATATATCATATGTATTCTTAATAAAATAAATAAATAAATAATTTTATACATCATTTATTCATATTTTTGCATATTTATTGATCATGGTGTTTTAATTTAGATAATTCAATAGAAATATTTGGGGAAAAAGGCTGAAAATGAGAATAAAGGGGAAAACATTATAAAAAACCAAAGGAATAATTCAAATATGAAATGAATTTACAATCTTCCAATAAATCATAATTCAACAATGTGGTTTCCCTATAAAATAATAAGGTTTTAGTTGAGGAATATGTTTTTAAAAATTTTATGGGGGTTATTTTTAATAGTAGATAATAAATAAAATAGTTCCATCTAATCAGGTTTACTTAATAGTGAAAATTTTATAGTGAAAAAATTATAAAAATCATATGTACATTTTAGTAGATATTTATGTAATGCTAATACATAAAAATAGTAATATTACATGGGAATAATACAACATAATGGGATAAAAAAAATTGATAATATAATTAACAAGTAATGATGGTTATGTAGAAGCCCCTTTTTATATTTTAGAAGCACCTTAGTTCAAAATCCAAATAAGAAAAAAAAGATAAAAAAAATTTATTTTAAAAGTTATAGTAGGAAAATATGAACTCTACAAGAGATAACACTTATTTATGTTTCTAGTTAAAAATGAGAATATCAGTTGGAATGGAAATTATAGACAAGTAAGGGAAATCATTGTTATAGAGGATGGGAATTACTCTTTACATATATTCATTTTCAAGAAGGAATAATACTAACAAATTGAAAAATTTGAATCCAAAGTGAATATCCCGTGATATAAATAGGTTATTCCATACAAAACGAATGACTAAACACATAAAGGAACATGATAACTCAAGAATATTTTTTGAGCTATGAGAAAAACAATATATTTTATGGAAGACGTAAATTATATCCCTTAATAAGTAAGAGAAAAAATTTAAGGGATGTTTATAGGTTAAAAAATAATTTATGTATTTAAAATTCATGGTGGAACTAGTTACACCATACAAATTAATATTTAGTACAATTTTAAAGCATTCATCAATAAAGGGTGTTTGTGATAGAAACCCTTACCTCAAGTCTGAATGGGCTCTACACCAGCACTTAACAACCTGAATTATAATATTTTGTTTGTTATAAACTTTAATAACATACTTATATATTGATATTTATTTTTATATGGTCTATTTTTCATCATGTGTCACTAATTTATTTCAATGATTCTATCTATTTCCATTGCAAAGATTTCTTTAGTTAATTTCATATGAAGGATAATTGTGTGTTGACAAGGTTCAATGTGTTGAAAAATAGTTTCATAATATATTTAATTAAATATTATTTTATAATTTATTATTCCAATATATCATAATTTATATATGTAAATAATATATATATTGATGGAATTAAATTGGAAAATTTACTTTGATATTACATTTTTAGCGGTTAATTTTACCATAACATATTATTGTTAATAAAACTTATGGGATTTGTAATATTATCCATATAGAATGATAATGGTTATAAAATAAACTTTTAATAAATTTTATTATAATTTTATTCCATATATATTAATTAATATGAAGAAAACAAAAAATTCATCATGTAGAGGTTGTTGCCTACACAAACACACGGACGACACTCTCGTTTCCAAAGAATATAAGGAAGGAGTAAAAAAATATATTATCATTTCATAATAATAAAAAATTTTGACATAAAATATTTTCATAAGTAAATAAATTTTTTAACAATCCATGAAAGGTTGTAATGAATAATATAATTCATCTTTCATGGAGGTTGTAGTCCCCATGTATGCCTCATGATGTCTTTATTTTATGAATAATTTTGGAGAAAGGTATAAAATAGATTCTACATTAGTATAACAATGTAATAAAATACAATTAATACATGTGATATAATAATCTTATGGATATAATTTTTTGGGGGTACTATAAATATAAAATAATTAATAAGGTGTGGTGGAAAATATTACCAATTTATTTGGATAATATAATTTGGCCACCACCATAATGAAAATTATCTTTGTATTTTGGTACGACTAATGTTATTAAGATGTGTATATAGTGTCTATGAGATAATAATGTCGAGTTTTAGTTTGGCCTATGGTACTTTGGATGTTTTTATGGGTAGAAGGGTGGTGGTTCATTTTATAATTGAAGGGAAGTGTATTTTTAGCACATATAACTCTTTAATATAAAAAAAGAACATGTTTCACATGGATTGTCAGGACAAAGTGTAAAATAATAGATCACGGGAAGAGGTATGTTCCATGAATACAAATTATTTTTTCCACACATGTTTGAAATATTTTTATATTCCAATGAACATTATATTTTCACTTTTACCATTTTCGGGTTTTCAACAAGGTATCAAATTTTTCATTATGTAATTTATTTTTCATTCCAAAGAAATAAAATTATCCTTAAAGGATAATTCAATACCCTTGATTTTAAATATGAAATAAAATTTATAAAATAAAATTTTCAGGTAGAAGATAAATTAATTTTCAAATTAGCACTTGTAAAATGAAAAAACCCATTTTTATGGGAGTAGTATATCTCTAAGCACAAGATGAATGTACAGGATAAAATTATAAATGATATTGATTCTTACAACATTAAATATTAAATTATCAGTAAAATAATATTTAACTAATATTAAAATAATTCAAAAACCTAATTCCACCATGTGTAAATTTAATTAATAGAAATAGATGGAAAAATATTATTTGCTAAAAATTACCAATAATATTTTTAAAAAAATTATGTGTATATTTTAAATATCAATATTTTATTTTAATGTGATTTATTTAACTATATGAAGTTGATTTTTTATTTTAAAAATGGTTTCAAAAATTTTCTTCTATTGTAAATTATTAAATATGGTGGATTTAGTAGAATCAGTAATTTTACTATTCACCTAATGATAAATTATTTAAGAAAAATATAAAAAATTTATCAAAAGATTTTTTTTGAGTGGTGAATTAAATTTTCTATATGATTTAAAAATATTAGTTCTTATAAAACTATAATTTAATGGCTTTCCATTTAATCAATTAGGATAAATATATGGTAATTAAAAAATGATTCTTTGAAAAACAAATAAAATATTACTTCAATCATAAGTACACGTTAAAATGTTAAATTAAAATTTAATTATTTATCTTCTAAAATTAAATATTACTACAAAGTTTATATTAAACCAATTTTTTTATTTCATATATACATTATATCATATTAATTAATAATATTAATATGTATAGGAAACACATAAATATTTATATGTTTATAGTATTTTAAAATTATTATTTTTTATTTCACTATGAGTTATATTATACAAAATTTACTAGAAAACAAAAGAAAACTCTATTTTACCTATCATATATATGACCAAATGACATATTTACAGGGACCATATTTATAATGATAATATCTGCAATGACCATATTTTTTAGGGATCAATCTCAATACCACATATATAGACATACTAAATAATTTTTTACCACTATCAATTCATATAGAATATTTCTGAATCATTTGTGGGATTTTGTTAACATCATGGATGAATATGATCTATAGGATTTACTTTTTGGGAATATCTTAATCATTTCTTTCTATTTTCCCCTATTAATTTTTTAACATTTAACGAGTGTATTTTATCCATGGGGAGTAATAGAATATGGTGTGTAATACATAGTTTCATTTTATTTTATTTTAATGTTTAAATAATGAATTAATAAAGTGTTGTTAGAATAATTCATATCTCATAAGAATTATTTCCTAATAAAAATAAATTTATTAAAAAAATTAAAAAAATAGTTTATAATTAGAAACATATGGTTTATAAAAGTAAAATAATTTATAAAAACCTAGGGCCCTACATTATTGAAATCATTTTTTTACATGATTATTATTATAAAATTTTTTTAAAAGGAATAACATTATGATTTTATGAATAAGGTACATTTACAAAAGGTTTGAAAAAAATCTTTATTTTAATGGTTACAGTATGGAAATATTTTCCCAACATCATGACAATTATTTTGTAACGCCCTGACCCCAGTTACCTAGAGTTGTGCATTATTACATAACATTGTCATGATCAAAAAAGATCATTTCTTGAAAGGCTGATTAGTTTAGTAGCTTTGGAATCACTAGATATATTCATAAGTCTTACATTACATCATAAAGTAAAAAAAAACTACAACAGCATCTTGTCTTCATATCCCCTCATACTATCCCTACAGGTCATTCATAAAATACTTCTTTACATCCTGGAAAAATTAAAACATAGAAAGGGGGAACTCATATGCTCAGTAAGGATAACAATATAGTGGAAACATTCATAAATAAACATAAACATTTAAGTCAATGTATAACTAAAACAAATGCCTTTTAAACTTTAACATCAACATAATATGGCAAACATAAAATGAAATAATTCCATTTACTTATTCACATGGATATTCTACTAGTGGAATAATCACATGCAATATCAATATCCACTTTTATAATGATGGAATGCATAATGCCAGACTATCAAAACCACATAGTCAAGGCCTTGTGCCAAGACAACAAATAAGATTTTGTCAAGGCCTTGTTCCAAGACACTAGTTTGTCTCATGAGACCTACCAATGCATCGAGGAGCTATAGCGGGCTCCACCCGTCACTTATTAAGTCCAACACATTCCTTATATGAAAAGGTTTAAACATATCACAAACCGTAACATAAACGTATCACATAAAATATGCATAATGAAAACATAATATTTCCACATTTAAATCACAAGATATCAATCCAACACATTGATATGATAAAACCATTTTCAATACAAAAATAAAATAAAAGTAAAACGTGGAATTTATTTTCCATTTTAAAAACAGTTATGGCTTGTAGAGGAAGCTGAAACTCAAATAATGGTCACGGCGGCGGAGAGGTAGTGGTTGCCGCATACGTACGACATTAAAAACATTCCCTTTTGTCGTTTAGTAAAACACTTCGTATAAAAAAATATTCCCTTTGAATAAACATAAAATTCAAAGGGGTTTATACACCGTAAAAAAGAAAGTTGTGTATAAAACAAAATATGCCTCAATGAAAGGAGATTGAGATGAAGTCCCTTACCTCGTATCCGACTTGACTCAATCATTATTTAACCTCCTGAAAAATAAACTAGTGTTAATTTCTACTTGCTTAAAACCCTTTTTAATGTTCATTATTCCTTTAATATCACTTATTATCATGTTATGAACATTATGTAATTATTTAAGTTAATAACGTTCGTTTTGTCGATCTTTGGTACTTGAGTCAAAAATAAACTTCTTATAATTACAAGTTGTTCATGTGGTAAAATATCCATTATATCAAGAATTATATTAATGATGTATATATCATATATATCATACATATCCAGTATATACATTCATTTATAATATTACAAAACATTTAGAGGTAAGAAATGAAATGCACCGTTCATGGAGACGGTAAGCCGTACGTACGCATGAACACTACTTTCATTTCTATATCGTATTTAATGGAATGAAATAAAAATGATATAAAGGTATATTATACTTCCACTACAATATAATATATAATATCATTTACTCCATCTTTTATATGTCTCACATATGGCATTTACGATTCAAATCACTTTGAGGGGGTGGTAGTCCGCACTTACTAAAATGAATTTATCGTGTTTACCCATAATGGAGCTCATAAAGGTATGCCATAAATGAAAAATACAAAAGCATAAGAAAACCATAAACATAATATATATCATATATAAATATATTTACATCTTAATGGCCACCATGAGAGGTGTTAAAAGAAGATTGAACAATCATCGTTTTGTGAGGTAGTAATTCTCCACCCACAAAAACAGTATGTTCTTTAAACATTAGACGAAGGTGTGTGTAAGTGTAAATCAAATCCTTCTCATAAAAACATCCTAGTATATTGAGGATACTTTATTTTACAAAATAAAGGAATAAAAAGAGTCTAAGGGGTTGGAGAAGAAAAACAAAACAAAAGAACATAAGAGAAGACATTACCTTAAAATCGGGTAACTCTTTTTGATTTGAGCCAAAGGCTTCCTTGGGAAGCCTTATGCCCAAAGTGAGGCTTCTAAGAGTAATATAGGTATGTTGAGAGAGTATTTGGGCATAGTTTGGCCGAGCCAAATGTCTTGAAGGTGTGAATAAGGTGGTAGTGGTGGGGTCCTTTTATAAGAGGAGATGTGGGGAACTCTTGGAAAGTCATGAAATGTCACTTTATTTTAAAATTCTTTTCGGATTTTAAAGGTCCCAAAATTATATATTTCTAGGATAAGGTGATAAGGGTTCGAACTATACTCATAAAATAGGTTTTTGAGATGTTTATGCCTTATATTTCACCTAATCTTTTCATTTTATTTAAATCGTTCATTAATGAGGTAATTGTTGCATCATCAAGGTGTCATAAATAAATTAATTTATTTAATGTCTAAAAATTATAAAAAAAATAATATGATTTAGTAAATATTTTAAGATTTCCAATTACTATTTATAGTCAAAAATATTACTTGTATATCCCCATGTAAAAATTGTTTTAGTAAAATAATACATGTTTGAGTCATTTTTATTTTAACATTAAATAAAATATTATTATTGTCATTTTCTTGCCCAAGTGACTCCATGGGGTCCCCAAGTTGACCCATGGATTTTATTGGTCGTCCATGACTCATCCAATATGGTTAAGACATGGGTCAAGGTAATTTCATATTATTATAACATTATTTTTAACTTAAATTGCACTAATTACCTTTAATCATGATTAATAAAACATAAAAGTTACTAATCACCAAAAAATTATTTTAATCCCATTGAACCACATTTTACTTCTTAATTAAAACCATTTATTTTGGATTTTTGAAAATCAAATCACAGAAGTGGTAACGTTTCATTTATATGAGAAAATCAGTTTTTTAACTACCACTTAGTGGTTTCACTATTCATCAAAATTTGAAGTTTTTCAGAAAAATACCAAAAATTAACCCTAATCTTTATTTGATATTCTGAATCTAAAAATTATGTCTATTTTATGAAATTAGAAACATATAAGTTGCATTAATTAATTTAATAATTAATTCCCGTTGTCAAAACAAATAGCGTGTTTTTAAGAAACAAAATCAATCAAAAGATTGACAATTGTTTATGTCCAATTTCAAATTGAAATTAATTATAATGACCACAATTGGATAAAATGGTAAAATTATATTCTAATTATACCTTAAAACCACTCAATATTATAATTTATCACTATAAATTAATTTTATTAAAAAAAAAATTAAGTATTTTTCACTATTCATCGAAAATAGGATGTTCTCAGAAAAATACCAAAAATTCAACATATGCTAATTTCAATAATCCAAATCCAAAAATGAAATCCATTTTGAAATATAAAATTTATATAATTTCAAAAATTGGGTATTACTATTCATAATGGCTGCTTTGATTGGTCGCGGTGTGTTAGAATCTCAAACTTGCGTACAATGCAAGTAATTTCATTATTGAGAAAGAAGTGTATCGTGGAAGCTTGGGGTGTTACATTCTCCCCTCCATCAATAAATTGTGTCCTCAAAACTTGAAATTGATCTTAGAAAATAAAAGGTGGAAAATACGAAAACCCATTATGGAAAACCCATATCGGAAATAGGGTTAATAAAATTTAGTTTTAATTAGAGGGAAATGGAAATGAGGAAGTCACCACCAAATTTGGGTTTTGAATAAGAGAACATTGGTGGAAATTATAGGCACGTAATTAGAGTAATAACGTAAATATTTATAGGGAGTGGTTGAGTTCATCAATCACAAACATGTGTAAAATTGGTGGCCTCAAAGCCTTCAATCTATGTCGGTTTAAAATACCATCAGTTCAACAAAACATAAGGTATTAGGATAACGCATTTTTTTGTTTTAATATCCCATTCCTACAGTTTAAGAATTAATTTATTCATAGAATATGAGATAGGTATATATATATAAATGATTGACAAGTAGAGTTTCAACCTTAAACTAATTTCCACCACGAACTCATCTTTCACTCAAAAACATAATAGAACTCAAAAATATTATATTTATCCTAAACGTACAAGGTTAAAAATATTAACACATACCATTTAAATTAGGAAAACTATTTTGTAATAACCAGGGACTTCTTGTAGGCTAGTGGTAGGTAATAAAGGCCTGTCACACTATGGTTGTGGGTTCGATTCCTACAGCTTTTTCTGACGCGACGGGTTATCCCCCGACCCGCAGGTTATCTTTTTCATAAAACTATATTATTATAATATTCCAAAAATAATCTTCAGAAATATTTTAAACTTAAACAATACTATCAAAAGTTCAAATTAATCCTTTCCAACATTTATAGTTATCCAAAATACCTCTCTCCAGACTCTATCTAAAAGGTCTCTAAATTCCAATATCAATTGTAACATCAGATTCCCCAAACAAAGTAATGTTTCTTTTATTATCACATACTAAAAATCTGATTACCTTCATCATATTAAAATCTTAATGAAAGAAACAAGTACTACAGTACAATCCTTATATATATCACATTATTCTTATAACCATAATATAGTCATTGAGTCTAAAAAAACAAATACAACAATTATTCCACTTCAACTGCAGTAACAGTATAAGATTGGCCTTGATCCCTTGGCATTTTCTGGGGGTATGTTTCCTTGGTTCTTAGGGCATTCATTTTCATAATTCCCCATTTCTCTACAACTGTAGCATTCAATATTGATAGCCTCTTTTTTCCCTTGCAATCTCGTGCCTGGTGACCTATTTCTCCACATTTATAACAAACTCCCATTCCTTTTAGGAAAGTTTTGAGGTGATTATTCCCACAATTAACGCATAATGGAAAATCCTTCTTTCCCTTTTTCCCTTAATCTATCTCTTGTTCCACCATTCTCTTCTTCTCTTTATTTACTTTATTGTCATAAGATTTAGAGAATTCCCTTTCTATCTTGATAGAACACAAGACTATATCTTCGTATGTTGAGAAATATTGTGATACTAAATCTCGACGGAGAAATGGTTTTAACCCATCAAAGAAATGATCAATCTTACTTATTGGTTAACGTACATAATCTGCAGCATACCTCACTAACCTTGTAAAGTTAGCCTCATACATTGCGACATTCTCATCCTCCTTTTGTCTCAGACTCAGAAATTTCCTTTCCATATCTACTTGATGGTCATGAGAAAAGTATTTCTCTAAGAAAATATGTATGAACTCCCTCCATTCCATATTTTATACTTTATTATCTTCCTTCATGTTTTGAATCAATGACCACCATTGATCATCATCTCCAGTTAGGCGGTAAACTTCCATGATAACCTTTTCCCTTTCACTACTCCCCAAGGCATGGAATATTTTCTCTAAGGAATTTATCCATTGCTCAGCTACTAAGGGATTTGTACTCCCATTGAATTTTGGTGGTTGTTTTCTCATGAAGCGGTCTAAAATTAATCATCCACGTTGTAGATCAGGGTGCTCCATACGAGTATGGTTATTATTCAAAACCTGAGTGAGGTGTCCCAGTATGGTGATAAGCTGATCAGCACTAGTTGTATCACCAGTTCCACTATAATTATCTTGAGCCGGAGGGAAATCCCTATATAGAGTGAATGCATTGATACGGTTTCCATTCCTTCCACTAGGCACCATTTCTAAACAATGTCATAAACTAGATCAGTTTATGAATAAAAATACATAATTCCATACTTGTAAAACACTTGACATAAATTGAACAGTTTATAGATATAATCCATAATCATAAAAATGTTTTCTTTGAGAAAGTATATACTCAAAAACCCTTCATAATGGTTTGTAAAGAAAATGGTAATTATCCTAAGCATATCCCCCAGGAGTGTCGTAACCAAGAGTGTAGCAAGGCCCTTTATCGTGCACCAGTTCTCGTTCGAGTCTAGCTCAAAGCGGTGTTTTTGGGTTTTACCCCTAGGTACATCTGTGCCAGAGCCGCATCTACCCGCTCTTATCCAGATAGGGATGTATTGCTCAGAAAACTCACAAAATCTCTATAATACCAAAATTCTAGGAAGTTCTTCTATACTAATCCTCAAAGTCTATCTTAGGGCTATGTGCTCTAATCAGAGTTTTTCTAAATCTGGCTTCCAAGGTTAGTACTAAACTACCTCTGATACCAACTGTAACACCCCGACCCTAGTTAAGCACAGTCGGTGCATTATTACGTAACATTGGAATGATCACAAAAGATCAAGTCTCGAAAGACCGATTAGTTTAGTAGCCTTGGAAACACTAGATATGTTCATAAGTCTTACATTCCATCATAAAGTAAAAAAAACTACAACAACATCTTGTCTTCATATCCCCTAATACTATCCATGTAGGTCATTCATAAAATACTTCTTTACATCCTGTAAAAATAAAAACATTGAAAGGCGTGAGCTCAGATGCTCAGTAAGGATAACCATATAGCAGAATCTTCCACAAATAAACATAAACATTTAAGTCAATTTATAACTAAAAAACGCCTTTTAAACTTGAACTTCAACATAATATGGATAAAATAAAATGAAATAATTCCATTTACCTTTTCACATGGATATTATACTAGTCGAATAATCACATGCAATATCAATAACCACTTTCATAATGATGGAATGCATAATGCCATACTATCATAACCACATAGTCAAGGCCTTGTGCCAAGACACAAATAATATTTCGTCATGTCCTTATGCCAAGACACTAGTTTGTCTCATGAGACCTACCGATGCATCGAGGAGCTATAGCGGGCTCCACCCATCACTTATTAAGTCCAATGCATTCCTTATATGAAAAGGTTTAAACATATCATAAACCATAACATAATCGTATCACATAAAACATGCATAATTGAAACATAACATTTCCACATTTTAATCACAAGATATCAATACAACACATTGATATGATAAAACCATTTTCAATACAAAAATAAATGAAAATTAAAACATGGTATTTATTTTTAATTTAAAAAAAAGTTATGTCTTGTAGAGGAAGTCGAAACTCAAATAATGGTCACGGCGGCGGAGAAGTCGTTGTCGCCACATACGTACGACAATAAAACATTCCCTTTTGTCGATTAGTAAAACGATTTGTATAAAAAAGATTCCTTTTGAATAAATGTAAAAGTAAAAGGGCTTTATACACCATATAAATGAATGTTGTGTATAAAACAAAATATGCCTCAATGAAAGGAGATTGAGACGAAGTCCCTTACCTCATGTCTGACTTGACTCGATCATTCTCTAACCTCCTGAATAATAAACTAGTGTTAATTTCTTATTGCTTAAGAACCTTTTTCAAGTTCATTATTCCTTTTATATCACTTATTAACATGTTATGAACATTATGTAATTATTTAAGTTAATAACGGTCGTTTTGTCGATCTTTGGTACTTGAGTCAAAAATAAACTTCTTATAATTACAAGTTGTTCATGTTGTAAAATATCCATTATATCCCAAATTATATTCATGATGTAGATATCATATATATCATACATATCCAGTATATACATTCATTTATAATGTTACATAACATTTAAAGGTACGAAATGAAATACACCGTTCATGGAGACGGTAATCTGTACGTACGCATGAACGCTACTTTCATTTCTATTTCATATTTAATTTAATGAAATCATAATGATATAAAGGTATATTATAATTCCAGTATAATATCATATATAATATCATTTACTCTATCCTTTATACGTCCCGCATATGGCATTAACGATTAAAATCACTTTGAGGGGGCGGTAGTTCACTTCCTAAAATGGAATTATCATGTTTACCCATAATGGAAAACATAAAGGTATGCCATAAATGAAAAATACAGAAGCATAAAGAAAACATAAAAATAATAAATATCATATATAAATATAGTGAAATCTTAATGGCCACCATGAGAGGTGTTAAAAGAAGATTGAACAATCATTGTTTCGTGAGGCAGTAATTCGCCACCCACAGAATCACTATGTTCTCTAACTATTAGAAGAAGGTGTGTGTAAGTTTAAATCAAATCCTTCTCATAAAAATATCCTAGTATATTGTAGATACTGGTGTTGTTACAAAATAAGGAATAAAAAGATTTTAAGGGGTGGGAGAAGAAAAATAAAAAAAAAGATCATAAGAGAAGACATTACCTTAAAATCGGGTAACTCTTTTTGATTTGATCCAAAGGCTTCCTTGGGAAGAATTATGCCCAAAGTGAGGATTCTAATAGTAATATAGGGAGTTTGAGAGAATATTTCTGCATAGTTTGGACGAGAAAAATGTCTTGAAGGTGTGAATATGGTGGTAGTGGTGGGGGCCTTTTATAAGAGGAGAGGAGGGGAACTCTTGGAAAGTCATGAAATGTCTCTTTATTTTAAAATGATTTTCGGATTTTAAAAGTCCCAGAATAATATATTTCGAGGATAAGGTCATAAGGGTTCTACATATACTCATCCAATAGGTTTTTGACTAGTTTAAGTCTTGTATGTTTCCTTATCTTTTCATTTTATTTAAATTAGTCATTAATGAGGTAATCGCGGCATCATCATGGTGTCATAAATCAATTAATTTATTTAATATCTTAAAATATTATAAAAAATACTATGATATAGGAAATCATTTTATCTTGCCAATGAATATTTATAGTGAAACATATGACTTCTATAACCACATGTAAAAATTGTTTTAGTAAAACAATACATGTTTGTGACATTTTTATTTTAACTTTAAATAAAATGTTTTTAATGTCATTTTCGTACCCACGTGGCTTCATGGGGTCCCCAAGTTGACCCATGGATTTTCTTGGTCTGGAATTACTCATCCAATAAGGGTAGGACATGTTTCAAGGTAATTTCATATTATTATAACATTATTTTTACCTTAAATTACACTAATTACCTTTAATCATGATTAATAAGACTTAAAAGTTACTGTTGACCATGAAATTATTTTAATCCCATTGAACCAAATATTAATTCTTAATGACAACAATGTACGTCATATTTTTGAAAGTCAAATCACAGAAGTGGTAATGTTTCATTTAAAAGAAAAATTAGTTTTTTAACTACCACTTAGTGGTTTCACTATTCATCAAAAATTGAATTTTTTCAGAAAAATAACGAAAAATAACCCTAATCTATATTTGATATTCTGAATTCAAAAATGATGTCTATTTTAAAAAATTAAAAACATATAAGTTGCATTAATTAATTTAATAATTAATTACCATTGTCAAAACAAATAGCGTGTTTTTAAGAAAAAAAATCAATCAAAAGATTGACAATTGTTTATGTCCAATTTCAAAATGAAATTAATTATAATGACCAGAATTGGATAAAATGGTAAAATTATATTCTAATTATACTTTAAGACCACTCAAAAGTATAATTTATCACTATAAATTATTTTGATTAAAAAAGTTGTTTTTAAGTATTTTTCACTATTCATCAAATATTGGATGTTCTCAGAAAAATACCAAAAATTCAACATAGGCTAATTTCGATATTCCAAATCAAAAAATGAAGTCCATTTTGAAATATAAAATTTATATAATTTCAAAAGATGGGTATTACTATTCATAACAGCTACTTTGATTCGTCGCGGTGTGTTAGAATCTCGAACTGGCATACAATGCAAGCTATTTTATTACTGAAAGAGAAGCGTACCGTGGAATCCTGGGGTGTTACATATTTTCCAGGAAGATTACATTATAACCTTTTATGGTTATTTTCATAGAATTATTTTTCCTAATATTCTAATTTTATTAAATTTTAAATATGTTATTTCAAAATCAATCTTGTAATATTATTAGTCAATTTGTTAGTTTTTTAAAATGTATTTTTGTTATTATTATCATAAATTGAACAATATTATACATTATGGTGGATATAATCTATTTTTACCTTCTACTGAATTACTTTGGATGGTTTACAACCATGTTGCTCTAGTGATTAATAAGGGATATTATTATCATTCCTTATACAAGTTTTTCAATATGAATATTTATATTTCTTATGTATTGATTTTTTATTCATTTTATTCATATGATGTATGTATTTAAATTACTATGTTATGGGTTGGTCTTATTATATACCCTTTATGCATCATTATATATCACTATACCAACTAGATTGAGTATTTGGTGGCCTACGTACCAATTTATGTATGATGCCTTATCATAGGGCCATGATTATAAGATTACGATGTCCTATAATATTCATCTATCATTATGATGATTCTTTATTGATCTAGTTTATTATTAATGTTTCTATGTGATATATGGATTTAATACCATTCTTTATATTAGCTATATGGAACATTTGATTATTTTTCATCTCTTCTATTTTATTCATGGATTAATTATCCTATAGTAGCTTCTATTGTATACTTTACCTTACTGAGAATCTAATTTCACCCTTTATTATTTTTTAATTGCCCCATGATACCATTATGGGACCAATGAATGATTCAACATATATAATAGAAGAAATCAATTATCTCCCACTATAAATTTTAAGAAATATCTTATAATTTCAAATGTCTTGTGAGAATCATGTATATCTCTAGACTCTCAAGGATACTAAAATATTCTTCCCTTTAGGATGTGATCTCTTTTATCTCATGATAATGTAGTATGACAAACACCATCTCTAGGTTACATGATTTAGGGTGTTACAAATATACAATATTTTTTTTAGGTCAGTCATTTCCATTGATAGTTTATTAATGAAAAAATACATAATTATTTTCACATTAGATCCAGGAAAACATCAATGAATTATTCCTTACCCACATTTCATAAATAGTATGGGGTTATCAAAGAAATATTGTTCTACAACAATTGAAATGAATTTCCTCTACAGATAAGTAAAATTTAGATAGATTATCTCATATTCCAAATAATTTTAATTAATAAAAAATCATGGATAATCTTATAAAATATTATAGAATTTATTCTCTTCTACAAAATCATCATCAATATGAATTTCCTCCTATTATCATGAATTATTCAATCATAACCTTGATAAATGATATGCCAATACGTTCTATGGGCCCTTTTTTTTCTTTAAGCGTTTAATTAAATTCTTGATATAGCAAGATTAATTGAATTATCTCGGGATCACATCTTTATTGTTCAATATATACCTAAAAGGGATATTATTAATGTATAAAATTACTTTTTAGCGTAATAAATATGGTTGAAAATTTAAAAAACAAAATTGCACTAATATAAATCCCATTACGAATGGCAGTGTAGTTGATTTTGGATTCATTGTGAGTGCGTATAAAATAATAAATATATTGGAAAACATGTTCAACCTAATACCCATAATGCACTATAATAGAAAAATAACTTACAGCGCCTATTATTTACAAACTATTCCCCCATATTCAAATGATCATGGTCGAGGAGACCATTATGTTATTCTAGAATTTCATGAAGTCTTCCTTGAAATAAAAAAAAATAAAAGTGATCTTCCTTTGATAAAATGCGACTTATTACCATATGAATATTGTAACACCCTGACTGAAGTTACCCAAAGTCAGTGCATTATTATGTAACATTGGCATGATTACAAAAGCTCAAGTCTCGAAAGACCGATTAGTTTAGTAGCCTTGGAAACACTAGATATAATCATAAATGTTACATTGCATCATAAAGTTAAAAAAACTACAACAAAATTTTGTCTTCATATCCCCTCATACTGTAGAGACCCGAAGCTTGACGTACATGGACATTTCATTACATTTGCGGAATACTTAGTACATAACAAAACACACACACAAGGACCGTAATAGTTTAGTGTCTTTGGAAACTCAGAATAAAATCTTCTAATTGTGGTGAAAGATCTTCAATATCTCCCATAATGATCTTCTTTTTTTTCTAAAACCTTTCTTTATATCCTGGGGAAAAGAAAACATAAAAGGGTGAGCTCAAATGCTCATTAAGGGTAAACAAAAGAAATATAAATCTCATCGTATACACAAGCACATAACTTTTGGAAATCATAACCTGCAAAAGAGATCATAATTTCATAACATGGGATAAATCATGGAAGTGAAATGTAATCACAATAATCATAACTTAAAAAAATGAAACTTTGTGGCAAACACACATAATCATAGAGAATCATTTCTTGTTAGTCAAGACTCATTCCCAAGACTATCTTAGTGGACAAAGTCCCTTTCTGAACCGAGTCACCCTCGTTTCAGTCCTGTTTCACTGAACCGGTATAACCTACCATTCCAGCCCTGTCTATCTCATGAGATATAAAATCATTACCCAATGCATTGGAGGGAGATATAGGTCCCACCCATCTCATAATGATACCATTCTTATGTGTGCCACAAAATCATAAACCATACATCATTGCATAACCGATGTAATAAAAATGGGAATCTTAAACATCATGACATCATAAAAAAATTCATATACGATAAAGGAATTCATAAAAATAATTCCATCACAACATAATCAAATCAATGTAATAATAGTGATAAAAACAGAACCCTTTATTATCTTAGATGGAAAATAATTTTGATAAAACACTTGAACTTCATTCTTGAGAAAAATATCCTTTCTACTTCAAAAATACTTTTCCTTTCTTAACATGTCATACAATTTTAAACTAAAATAATTTGATTAAAAATAAACATGAAAACTTGTAAAGGAAGCTTCTTGGAAATAATGTTTTAAAAATTTATACATGCCGTATAAGTTAAAAAAACATTCTTTTCGTACTTTTGTCGGAAAAGTCAAAAAAATACCTCGTACGAAAAACGACAAAAGATTCCTTTCATATCTTTTACAAAAAACTCATCGAAGGGTAAAATTTGATATAAACTATTGTAGAAGGATGGAAATAATATTACATATTGAGGGAACATGGATGTGCACTACTGGAAATCTGACATTTCCCAACGCTTCTATACCAACGGTTCATAAAAACCGTTGGTATAGGTTCCCTTTCCCAACGGTTTGGCCAAACCGTTGGGAAATCCCACTTTGATGCCACCTTTCCCAACGGTTTGGGCAAACCGTTGGGAAAGCCCACATTTTTGGGGACCTTTCCCAACGGTTTTGGCCAAACCGTTGGGAAAACCCACATTGTGGGGACCTTTCCCAACGGTTTTGGCAAACCGTTGGGAAAGGTATACCCTTTCCCAACGGTTTTGGCCAAACCGTTGGGAAAGGTCCAATTTGTGGACATCTTTCCCAACGGTTTGGCCAAAACTGTTGGGAAAGGGTATACCTTTCCCAACGGTTTGCCAAAACCGTTGGGAAAGGTCACCCATGATTCAACCTTCACCCAGAATCAAATCCAGGCTCAAAATCTATTCCAACGGTTGTCAAAACCGTTGGTATAGGTCTATACCAACGGTTTTGACAACCGTTGGTATAGATCCTTTGATTTTTTATCATTTCTTCTTACCCAGAACATTATATAAATCAAAATTTAATATAATTATGAGAATACATATATATATTTATGTAATTATATACACAAAAGTCTTGTTAGGTTAGTGGTTAAGTCGTTCAATAATAAACTAGGGGTGCTGGGATCAAATCCCAGCGAATGTTTTTTTTTTGAAATACATATACCAACGGTTCCACAACCGTTGGTAAAGATTTTCATATTAATTATACCAACGGTTTCCAAAACCGTTGGGATAGGTCTATACCAACGGTTTGGGGAAAACCGTTGGTATAGACCTATCCCAACGGCTTACTTGGCCACGGTTCTCCAAACCGTTGGTATAGGATATACCAACGGTTTGGAGGCATATACCAACAGTTCCAAACCGTTGGTATATTTTAGTTTTCCAGTAGTGGTGGATGATAAAATACACCCCAGTAATTACCAAAGAAAAAACAATCTCGGATAAAAGTGAGATTGTGATATTTCCCTTACCTTAGGTCTGATTTGCTTCGTATGTGTCCAAACCTCCTGTATAATGATTTAAATAAGGTCATTGACTTATTACAGAATCATATTCATTGTTATGATATCATATATGGTTCACTTATGACTTTATATTACCCCTTCTTTTGTAAATTCCATGTTAAAGAAGCGTTTTGGGTAAAATCGTTTCATTTATCGTAGGTGTTTTGACTTGTTGTTCTTGACATTATTATTACTTATATCATGATTTACATACTTCTAGAATATAAAATATGATTTATATATCATATATATTCAGTATATATATATATAATAGATAGATAAATGAAATGAAAAACACCGTTCATGGAGACGGTAGTCCGTACGTACGCATGAACGATGTTTTCCTTTCCTTATTGTTTTGAATGGAAGTAAGTAGATGACATACATATATATATATATATATACATAAATCCAGTATCTTTATAATGTCATATATTTCATTATTATTTCTTATATATACTTTATAATCATTCTTAAATGGTTAACATGGAGAATGAATCTCATCGCATCGTGGAGACGGTAGTCCGTACGTACGCACGAGCGATGATATCATTTCCATAAATATTGAATTGAATTGGAGTGGATTATACAATATATCATAATAAATATGATGTTGTAATAACTATGTATAGTTATTATTTACACCATTACACCCATCCATGTAAGGTGGTGGTGGAAAATAGATTACACCACGGCGTGGAGACGGTATTCCGTACATACGCACGCGCGGTGATTTCTTTTTCCGTAGGATCGATAGATGGTGAAATAGGGTTGTTTCATACTTATAATAACATATCAGTATATGAGTGATACTGATGTTATTACTTCATAATGAAACAACCTAAGAAGAAGAAGTGGAAGAAGAAATAAAGATGAAAGAATTGGTAACGGTAATTACCTCTTCTTTGAAGCGCCTCTTTGAGACCTCCTCTTAGGGCACTAAAATTGGTCTTTGAGGAAGACCAGAACATCTAGGATGTTGCTAGGGAAGTGGAGAAGAGATTTTGGCAGGGGTTGGCCGAGATTGAAGGCTCAAAGTTGTGTGAGGAAGAGAGGGAGGAGGTGCCCTTTTATAAGGGAGGAGAGGGGCACCTTAGGAATATCTCAAAATATTATTTTATATTAAAGTCAAAATCGGTTTATAATGGTTCCAAAGGGTCTTATTTCGAATCTAAAGTGGGGATGGGTCGAAATCCTATCAACCAATAGGATTTAGACAAGTTTAGGTTATCATTTTAACCTTATCAATTAGATTTAACTCTAAGTTAAATAATTTAACTTTTACCGTGTCTTTTTGTTTTCTTACACTATATGGTTAATACACTTACTATAACATGCCAAACGAACCCCAAATTATTTTGTATTAATATATATATCCTTATCTAAGTCATTTGGCAGAACCTTATATTTTTAGGAATAAAATAACAATTAATAATATAATATTTGATTTAAAAACTATTGTGTGTCAATTTTGACACTATTTGATATATGATTTTTGTGAAAGTCATAGCAGAATTATATGTTCGAACCAAGTTGATTAAATCAACACTAATATATCATAGTAACCTATAAAATTAGTGGAATTCATAAAAAGTCTCAAATTTCATTTATTTTGGTGTTTATAAAATCAAATATGTCAATATTTCATTAATAAGATAATTACTGCATCATCATTGTGTCATAAATAAATTAAATTATTTAATGTCTAAAAATTACAAATAAAATACCATTATGTAGGAGAATCTTTTTATCTTTCTAATGAATATTTATAGTTGAATTTATCTTATGTATAACCCCATATTAAAAATGTTTTAGTAAATACACTTTGATTTTAACTCTTTTAACCCTTCTTTAAATAAATTAATAATAAATGTCCTAATCTAATCCAAGTGGGCCTAAATGGTCATATTTTATTTCTAAGTTTGTTTTTTGTCGAATTACACTTGTCCAATAGAATTAGGAAATGTGTTAGGGTAATAATAATATCATTTCTACCCTTAATTACCCTATTTACTTTTAACCGTGGTAAATAAAACTAAAAAGTTACTATTCACCAAAAATTATTTTCATCTCATTGAACCACATTTTAGTCCTTGATATTAACTGTGTCTCTCGGATTTTCAAAATTCCACTCACAGAAGCGGTAAAATTAAGTTTTATGAACAATTCAGTTTTTTTAACTACCACTTAGTGGTTTCACTATTCATCGAAAATTGAAAGTTATCAGAAAAATACCAAAAATTAGGCCTAAGCTATATTTGATATTATGAACTCAAAAATGATGTCTATTTTACCAAATTCAAAAAATATCAGTTTCATTAACTAATTTAAAAATTAATTCTCGTCGTCAAAACAAATAGCGTGTTTTTAAGAGATAATAACTATCAAAAGATTGACACTAGTTTATAACTGGTTTAAATGTGAAATTACATCCAATGACCAACATTGTATTAAATTGTAAAAATATATTCTAAATATACTTTAATACCACTCAAATTAATAATTTATCACTGTTAATTATTTCTATTAAAAAAGGTGTTTTTAATTAAAATTTAGTAATTTTCACTATTCATCAGAATATGAAAGTTATCCGAAAAGTACCAAAATTTCACCCTAAGCTAATTTCGATATTCAGAATCCAAAAATGAAGTCTATTTTGAAAAATAGAATTTACAAAATTTCAAAAAGTGGTTATTACTATTTATAATGGCTAGTTTTAATAATATTTTAATAGCATATCGTTGTTTAGTAAAACTCGGTATTGCGTACTACACACGCTATCAAGGAAGGTCGTGATTGCGTGTAATGAAAGGCAAGTCAAGGATGCGTGTTGTGCAAGATCCTTTTAGTGTAACGTACAACACAAGACATTAATGAAATTAAAAAGAATATTTTTCATAAAATCTCGGGGTGTTACATTCTACCCCCCTTAAAATGAATTTCGCCCTCGAAATTCGTCGGGGTTATAAATGGTTTACTATTCGAAATTTTCTTTGATAGAAACCCTCATCGTAAAAAGGAATACCAAAACATGGCTTTAAAAACTAAAGTATGAAATGTAACGATTACCCAAATAAACTAATCACTGGGTTTCCACATAGGTGAAAATAAGGATATGGAAGAAAAATCTAACCATCATGTTCTGATGGAGAGTGGTAGAGAACATGGCTATGGAAAAGCCAACAATCACAAATCCATAAATTTGTGACGATCTAAGGTACCATCTGATTAATCAGATATAAGAGCACTAGGATGACATTTTTGGTTTTCAAGATCGTTTCCCTAATGTTTATGAAATCAGAATTAGAAGAAATACTTTCGTGATTTCGGTATAGTCTCACTGTTGGTCGTTCTTTGGACAATTTCCACTTCATCTCTTAAAGAAATGAAGTTGAATTTGTCATTCGTGATGTGTTAGCAGATCATGTAATAGAATTATGGGTCATTCCATCTGTCTCAAACAAAAGGTTTGAAAAGTTATAAGTTCATCTTATGGTTAGATTAATCGTATATGGTTCCAAAAATGAACTTATACTTCATATATCATACCGCTTAATAAAATAAAACTAGTTTCTACTAAACAGGGACTTCCTGTAGGCCAGTGGTAGGCGATAAAGGCCAGTCGCATTTCAGTTGTGGGTTCGATTCCCACAGCCTTGTCCGATGCGATGGGCTGTCGCCCATCCCATAGGTTGTCCTTTTTCTAAA